>CM062516.1:65000-2465000 GCA_031439585.1 Pterocarpus macrocarpus
TGGCTTTTTAGCCCCATATTGTAGGGTGGATCTCAAAAGATATGAAAGATCTCCCCCCAAGTTGTACATATGACTTTCATCAAATACGGCTTTCCATAGAATTCTATATGTGTCTATGAGATCGAGTATGGAATTCTATTTACTTACTTTGAATTTCAGTTTCGGTTTCCCCCTTTTCTTGCTAAGACTGGAAACTCTGTATTTTACATATCCATACGATTGAGCCCTTGGGTTTCTGAAATAGTGTAAAGTGTTTCGAATCATTGCTATTTGACTCCGACCTATTCTAAAAGTCGAGGCATTTCAAATTGTTTGTTGACACAGACAAAGTCAAGGAAAACCTTTGAAATTTTTTCAATATTGGACCTTGGACATATCATAGTTCCGAATAGAATATCATTAGAAAGAAGATCTTTTGTCTCATAGTAGCCTGCTTCAGTTCCTTTATGAAACTTTCGTTATTGGTTTAGCCATATGCTTCACATGTTTCTAGCGATTCACATGGCATTATCAAAAAATACAAGTTTTGGATAAGAATTTACAATGCACTAAAATGCCCTTGTTAACGATCCTTTACTCTAACATCAATCTACTGTGATATCTCGCACCAAGTAAATGCTTAACCCTTCTCCCTCTTACTAAGGTTACATGATGTTCTTGTAAATTATAGCCAATACCGGGTATATAAGTAGTGATTTCAAATCCAGATGTTAAGCATACTCTGGCAACTTTATGTAAGGCAGAGTTTGGGTTTTTTAGGAGTGATAGTGGAAAAATTGACAGATAAATCACCCTTACTACCACTCTACAAAATCGTACATAAGATTTTCACCTCATTCAGCTTCTCGTTCAATTCTTTTGAAGTCATTGGATCCTTTTCCTCATTTGAGAATCTCCCCCCTTCTTCCACTTCATTCTAAAGAGTAACGAGAATCAATTCAACTACATTTTTATATTCCAATTGATTCTTTTTTTGATTATTCTCAAAGGAGGTTATTTTTTTTACCAAACATATGTGAATCCAATCATGATCTTTTAATAAAAATAAGAAATCTTTATTGACCAATTCTTTTGCCCCCAGTACTATAAAAAATCTTTCGAAAATCAAAAAGATCCTTTTCAATCAAGTTTAAATGAAATTTATTCATAAAAAATTCTATCCTATTTTTACCCCTCAACTAAACTCATCTTAAGATTAAAATTATCATCCCAACAATCAAAGCCAAGGCACATACCTAGAGTCAATTCCCATCCCATCCCCCCATCCCCCCCCCCCTCTCTCTTTTTCTTCCTCTTTTTCTCTTCCTCTCTCCTTTCTCCCCCGAAATCCTCCCTCCCCAAGACCCAGAAAGTAAGAATCATGAGCCCCAATCAATAACCAGTAACACTTTCTTGATTGAATACAAGATGTTCTTATTAACTCTCCCTACGTTAGCATCAATAAATGCGTACGCTTGCATTCCTCCAAATATTGACAACCACATAAAACTAACATTAATAATTAATTTTAAAAAAACAGACAGCCACGATACTCTATGTTGTCTCAGAAAAAGACACATGGCTTATTCTGGCAGCTGTTGGAAATTCCTTGTCCATTTTTGCTGCAAAGCAACTGTTAGAAGCTGCCAGAAGAAACCTCTATACAAATACTGAAGACCCAGTATAGTAATGGCACAGGAATATCATGACTTCATCTGACGAGAAATGATTTACAGTACAGAAATTTCAACCAGAAATCTCATGCGCCAAACATGTTATAAAAGCCAATCCGAGCATGTAACAAATTATTCCTCCCACTAAATACCTCACAGCTCAAGGCTGGGTACATGAAAACCAATAAATTCTAGCATTTTCACCAAACTACCATAGGTGTGCTTTAACCATTCGTTACTCTTTGGTAACCCACCTATGGCCTCTAATCTGATAGCCCCCATAGCTTTGATCACTACTGCTCTCTCCTCCACTCTCCGCACTCGCATATCCAGATTTTCGACGGTGCTTCTTTCCCCTTGATATCCCACTATCACTAATACTACCATTCAAGAGGGGGTCATCGATTCCTCGAATCACCCGCTTTGCAGGTGATGATGAGACAATGCAACTATCATCCTTTGTTCTTCTTTTATCTTTGTCATGCTTCTTAATATTTTGGGAGATCCTGTGCAATTTTTCATTGAACCTAGTGATCCCCTTTTCCACGGGCTCCACAGCTTGATGGACTGTGAACTTCACATCTTTCACAATCTGAATGTTGCAAAGAAAGGTAAAATCAGATACAATATCAAGAGGCAATATGTAAAATACTAAGAAATTAATCGGTATGCATTATCAGAATTAAAAAGTTTTATACTGATATCTAACGATGTGTTGCCATTTCATTTAATGAATTATTGCCACATCTAACGAGTTTGAGAACTCATACATCATTAGATGATAGTATAATTCTTTTTTGGAAAGTTTTCAATTCTAACAAGTCCCTATTTTATTGGTATGTTTAGAAAATAAATTAATAAAAGGTATGGAATAAAAAAAATTAATTAAACAATTTGAATAAAATTATTTTAGATAAACTGCATCCCCTTCCTTTATATATCCATTTTCCTTAAGTTTATCCGAGACCTTATCACTGCAGTACCTAGTGTTCCTTCCTCTCCTTTCTACAAGTATTTTTTCAAAAAATTTAATGCACTCATATTTAGCGATTCCCAATCAGCCCAAAGGTGGTTAATTGCAATGGAAGTGGGCTGCAACCCCAAACGAACTTTACCTGCAATGTCAGGGGTTCGAATTTTGGAGTTGCCACTCTGGAGAGGGCTTTACTTAACCACCACCCCAACCTAAAATTGTGAAAGCAATTCCTTAGACAAGAAAAACGTATCTCAATCAAATTTTCAATCAAGGGGACAGCTACAAGAATTCTATATGGTGACACACTACAATTCCTAAGGACTGTGAATTCTGGACTCCAATTCAAAAATTGAACATTGGCATACACATTAGGAATTGATCCTACATGCATGTTTAAATTACTATTATGCTACCAGATTGCACCATTTTTTTTATTCTTTTCCCTCGATAAAGTATGTAATGTACCTTGGCAATTTGAAAACACTAAAAAGTAAGATCTTGTATACGATGCTATCACCTCCAAAGCTAAGCAGAAAGGTTTGACCTAATTCCTATAAAATAATTAGAAAGAAGATAATTTTTTTTTCATTTATGAGTAAAAATCAATTAGCCCCTTCGTGAAAAGTTTATAGGGACCTTAAAGGATTTAGGATTTCACAAAACAACAGAATACTACAATTTCCTAGAATTTTATTAATTTACTAATAAATATTAATATTAATATTAATATTAAAATTAATCATTATCTATAATTAATAATTATCTTAATACTAAAATCTAATTAACGCCATTATATTATATATTTTAGTACAACATATTTTATTTATTCTAATATTATACCCAACATTATTAGAATCTAAATCTATATTAGAGTTTATGGTTTAGAGTTTAGAGTGAGGCTAAGAATGGACCAATTATTAAATCTTGGGAGGAAGTTTCTTTTTTCTATTTCTCTCAGTAATCTATTACTAACTTCATCTCACCTGTTTTTACTGAAAAGATGGATTATCTATATTTATAACTTGTCTCAAACAAGAGAAAGAAACAAAACAAAAATATTCATAGATCTTCACGATATTTGCTAGGAATGGATTTTACTGATTGCTGATTAGCAATACAAGCCCAGAATATTATTTTATTTTTTGGATAGAGATCACGCCCAGAAAATAACTCACAGTTTTAGTATTAGCACTAGCACACTTGAGAAAACTTACATATCCACCACCACCAATAACAACATCACGAACACTCTCTCTAATTGTCATCCCACTCTTGGCATCAACATCAGGCGTAGGAAGACGCAGTTTTGTGGGTCGCTCACTGTCCCTGATCTCATCAGGGTCAAGAGGACAGTCAGCAGAGTAATCTCCAAGAACTGCAACACTTCCAGGAAGGCAGTCTCCCATTAGCTCATAAGGCTTCGCTGGAAACACATACAGGTGAACTATGGAAGCAATGCCCATCTGTGCTGGATGAATACAAAGTGCTGTTAAACTTTATTCTTCCCTATATCTGGAGCAGTCATAAAATTTTAACACATGAAGATAAGAAGGGTTGAACATGTACTTATGAGTCCAAAAAGGTTCAAGTACAAGTTCAATAAACAATGCATAGAAACCCGCTTGAGTATTGACCAAACGTAAATGCAAAATTCAATAGAGCATTACAAAATTATAAAACATTGCCTACTGAACTTTCTACAACATCCACATCAAATTGCTTGATTAATTATTAAGAACAATCAAAAGGTCTACTGTTCAATCAAATCACATATGTATTTGTAAGGAGGGGCTTGCAACAAATACGTACACGTACTTCCATGAAAATCAAGCATGGATACATTAATGCTTGCTGATTGTATAATAATGTAGCATAAAGATAACTGTGGCATGAACTATAGACATTAGATGGAATTAGCAACAAATTGACAAATGAATTACGAAAATTCACATGTTCAAATTGCACAATTTACTTCCCACCACAAAGATCAAAAGAGAGAATTCATTTTGCAGATCATGTTCACCAACCAAGACCCTGCACCCTGAGCCCCGGTGGGAACCGGAGGGCCTTTGAGTAAGTCATGGTCACATAAAAAGATTTCCTCACAACCAACAGTCAATCGTAAGATAATAGGTGGGCAAGACATTAAATAAAAATTCAGTTACAGTTAACATTTAACAGACAATTTGCCCATGCAAACAGGCAAGTTTAACTTCAGTGAAGGACATCTACCTCGATGCAAATGATGAAATCTTGGACACTTGACTTGAACTGCAAGCCTTGCGCTATGGGACTTTTGAACAAACCGAAGGTATATAGAAGAGCAATTGCTACACCTTGCCACCAAGTGAGGAACACAATTGATTTAAATGTCAAAAATTTGGCCAGTGGCTTTATATGCGCCAATTCGTCCTTTGTAACAGTGTAAAATTGAACAAGGCAGTACAATGCCCATGACTGACTGAAATTCAAAACCACGGCCATATAAGGATACCTACAAAATGTAGCAAATTCATAGAGTCAGATATCACTCCAGGATTCCTTTACCAGTCATCACTACAAGAGCATCATAACACACTTTAACATGAAGGTATTAAACATAAAATTTTAACATGAAATTATATAATATATTCCATACCACTGGATGCAAGAGATTCACAATGGGATCATTACCAATCGAGCGCCGGTGCAGATATAATGACATAATCAATGGCATCTCATACAAAAAGTTTAGTTTAAAGAGAACTGTTAAATCCTCCAAAGTCCTTACTTATCAGCCTAGTAATCGTCCTATTGCTTAAGGAGGAATAAAAAGACAAAAAAAATGCGCATTTAATACTTCTATTTTTTCCTGCACGATATTTTTCCCCTCTTCAAGTTTTAGACATAGCTTCTTCTGCTTCTCCCTGCTGCCAAAACTAAGGAAATTCCAGGTATAGTATCGAAACAGTGGTATTACAGGATTATGGGATTAGGGGAGTTGAGGAGGGATAGGAATATCATAGTTTGCATTTCCCTTAATAGAGTCAAGGTAAAAAAAGGGATAGTAAGATTATAGTGTATTTACCCAATGGTAAAGTTCAATAGATCTCCACATTTCTTTAAAAACTTCTATGTTTGCCCTCGTTTATATATTTACATGAAACTGGAGTAGTTTAATAACAGCCATAACCTCTTAGAAACTGGAAAAAGTGGGTTCTGACTGTTCAAGCAGTGTTGCTATTATGGTAGTACAGATAAGGGAAAAAGTAATAAAAAATGCAGAGTCAAGGGACCTGGAATAAGATGACCATAAATCATAACTTAGATGTGGCAATCATCAATTACAGTAGCCATATAGGAAGGTGAATGCAAGGAATGGTTCACAAGAATCAACCTT
This sequence comes from Pterocarpus macrocarpus, assembly GCA_031439585.1. Classification (NCBI taxonomy): domain Eukaryota; kingdom Viridiplantae; phylum Streptophyta; class Magnoliopsida; order Fabales; family Fabaceae; genus Pterocarpus; species Pterocarpus macrocarpus. The sequence continues at coordinate 71,008 of CM062516.1, forward strand.
ATAAAAATTTATACTTGCATAGACAAAGAAGGAAGTTATATGTTCTATGGAAATAATAATCCCTTGAAAGGAATTCAAATTTTCTTACCCGCATCCCAATTTAAATTCTCCTTCACAATATACTCCAAATGCTTCAAGGATCACCGCCATAATAGCAGTCAAAGACTTTATTATCATCTGTAAGGGATTGGAGATATTTAATATGAAGGAGAATATTTAGGGAGAAAAGGATGAAACATTAGATCATTAAAGTAAGATGGAGAAGCATACATATTGAACAATACCAAATTTCACAATTTGGTAAAACCCTCGACCAAGTTTCCATGGTTTAAGAAAGTAGTTCATGGGAAAAGGATGCTTTACGGTTCCCTTGTCAGAAGAAGTGTGTAGAAGAGGAGTTTTAAAAGTAGCACGACCTTCTCTTTCCATAAACTCAATGGTCCTTTCCTCACCGCCTAGACAAGCAACAAGGTATCTTCCAAAGCAATACATGGCAAAGGACTCATAGCAATCCCTTAAAATCTCACAATCAACACCAATTGATGGATTGACCAATGATAAAAACTGGAAAGGTAAGAAGAAAGAGTGAGAACTGAAAAGGCAACCAGATAATATATGGTTATGCAAAAGAAGTATACTTAACAGATTCAATTGAATAGCAGGGAACCATTAGGATAACTCCGATCAAAAACTTTTGCTCCTCGGGATTCTTGTATGCGGAAAGATGCTCAAATAAAAGATACATAGAGAGAGTGAGAGTGAGGAGAAGAAAGGCAGCAGCAATTATAGTTGCCCATGCAGGAGGCGAGTAAGCCAATAAGATGATGATGTTGTTCATTGAGGTTTGAGAATAAGGACTTGAAATATAGCTAGCATAATTCAATTAGATTACAAACAGCACAGGCACCTGTTGAATAATATAAGGAAAGCTTACAAGAAAACAAAACAGTGACAATAACATAACATAGATTGGATGGGCAATCATAATGGATATTATGACTTTGACTGCATAATAATTAATAAGTGTAGGTGAAGGGGAGGAGGAGAGGCAGGAGTGCTTGTCGATTAGGATGTGGAGGTCTTCGTCAGAGGAGAGGGAAATATGGGAATCAAGGTAGAGGTGTGGGAGCTGGTACTTGAGGTGGAAGGGGAAGGAGATAGAGGGTTTCTGTGCAGTGTGGAGGCCAAGAGGGAGAGTGACAAGGACAGCTGATGATCCTAGTATCTTGGCCGAATTTGAGATACCATTTTCAAACAGCAAGTTTGAGATAGCTGCTAGAGCGTATGCAGGACAGGGATTATTGCTTTGCTGCAAAAAAATGAAAACTGTCAGTCTTCACAGCACAACATATAAATAATATACCGGGAAGATACATTTTGGGTTCAAATGGCAACATTTGCTTACAACATTTATTTTGACATGTACCCATGGAAGGCAACTTCGTATCTTCCAAAGCTATTATCTGCACTTTTGTCGAAGAAATAACATATAAGTCAAGTTGTAAAAGAATATGTTCTATTCTTTTCATAGGCTATCAATTCACTTAAGACTTGGTGGTAGAAGAACATGACTCGAAGAGAAACTGAGGTTAAAGAAAAGTAGAATGCAGGCAGGATGGCAACAGGCAACAGCAACAGGATGGTAAAAAAAATTTTGATAGGGCTTGGAGTCAATTGAGGTGATAGAGGCAGCAATGAAAATCTGTTAAGGATGAGGTGGCACATAGCAATTTTTGGATAAAGTGTGAATGCAATAATTGTCATGAAAATTATGAAAATTGCCGCTCACTCGATCCAAGGGGCAAGGGGTAAAGTCAACCTTTCAGTGGCTATTACACAGACTAACAATTTATCCTGTTTACTTTAGTTGTTGAAGCTCTAAGTTAGATAATCTAAAAGGCAGTGGATAGGGATCTCATTGGTAATAGAGTATTAGAGTTGGTTAACATGAGAAACTCCCTTGAAATAGCATTGAACCTTGAGTAGAATATGAACAGAAGCATTGATCACAATTCTACCCCACAGTAAACTTGGGGGAAAATAGACACCCTTTAAGATGCTCACTCTGCTTGATCCAAACACACAAATTAACTGCATCAATGCCTTCTTTTAGTTCTTTTCGTGAAAACCCTTAAAATAAAACATCGGAAACTGCTCCAAAGCAGGACACGCCCAGTGTCCAACAAAACCCCAAAAGTGATAATCGCTTAAGAAAGTATACACCTTACAATGCAAATATTAGTGGCCTGATTTTGTAGGTTTCACCAGCACGTAACGCATTGGCAAACAGAGCTTAAAGGCATATGAATATACAATAAGTCATTTATAACAATAATTTAATCCTATCAAGTTTTATAGAACCATAATCGGGAACATAAAATACCCAGAACCATCATAGAGGAGCACGGAAGTATCAGGGATAGGAGCATGCCCAGAATAAATTCAAACAGAAGATTAGGCAAACACGCAAAGAGGAGCACTGAACGAACAAACAGAAAATGCAAGCAATGCACAAATCTACCTAGTTTAGTTTAACATCATCTCACTAGTATTAACGCAGAAGATGGGGAATTCCGTAGAATAGGGTTTTGAAGAGAAGAAGATGAGATGGATTGGGATAGGACCTGAGAAGCGTCGGAGGAGGAGGATGAGATAGATCGGAATGATTTCCCAGCCCGAAGGACGAAGGTTGGTGGAGATAGACGAGGTCGAGCTTGAGCTCCAGCTGGAGAGAGACGACGAGGGAGGGGGCTCGACAGAGGACAGGTCCACGCAACACAGGAGTCTGATTCCTTGGCGATTGCCCAAATTTGAAGTTCGTTATTTTGGGATTAAAATTTATAAATTTTTCTAATTAAATTTTAAACAAAAAAATATTCTATAATAAAACAAAAAACTTAAACTTTCTCAAAAAATTAGGACATTTTTGTGTCGGCTTGTCTCCTCTATTTTTGAGAATCCTCAGTTAATTAGGAATGTGAATCAAAGTTTTATATCCCTCATCCCTAAAGTTTGATAATTCGAAATCTATTAAACAGTTTCGGCGTAAAATGAAAAACACTTCTGAAGGTCTTATAGCTATTAAAATTGATTTTGAAAAACCGTGTGATAGACTTTATTGGAGTTTTGTCATTGATGCTCTTAAGAATTTGGGTGTGAATAATCATTTTTAGTCTCTCATTTGGCATTGTATGTGTTTTGTCTCTATAATATTCTTTTGGGATGATGAATGTACACGTGATTTTACTTCTTCGGAGTGATCCTCTCCTCCCATATCTCTTTATCACTGCTATGGAGAGACTCACTCATCTTATTAATTGAGCGGTCCAACAAGGCCTTTGGAAGCCCATTTCTTTGCCTAGGGGTGGTCCTCTCCTAATTCACCTATGCTTCCATGATGACCTACTCATTTTTGCTGAGGCTTCTTTAGACCAAGTGGATATTATTAAATCTTGCTTGGAGACCTATGCTGCAAGTTGAAGCCAGAGGGTTAGCAGAACCATACAAGGGCCTCTAAAAAACGCTAATGAATTTGGGTTTTTCCTTATCTGTGGACCTTAGGAAATATCTTGGAGTGCCTCTTTGCCATAAGCGAGTGACAACAAATACTATAAGTTGATGCGGCTGTTGTCAACTTGGAAGGCAAATTCTCTCTTTTGTTGGTTGTTTAACTTTATGTAAGTCAGTTTGTGATGCCCTAACTATCTACACGATGCAGACTTCTTTACTGCCTTCCCTAGTTTGCCATTAAATTGATGACGGGATTCGTAGCTTTCTTTGGGGTTCATCTGAGAATCAAAGGAAAATCCATTTATGTGTGTGGGAGATAGTTTGTGAACCTAAGCTCTCTCGGGGTTCATCTATTTGAAATTCTTAGCTCATGAATTTGACTTTCATGCATAAGCATAGCTAGAACCTGACAACGAAACATGAGGAGCTCAGGCCCAAAGTTCTGAGAAGTCATAATAAATGTGGAGATGACTTGATCCCAACAGTAAAATGGAGGCCTGATAGATCAAATGTGTGGAAGGGTATTTGTAGATCTTGGGATTCTTTCAAAGACAATCTTGGTTGGTTACCAACTCCCTAATTCACTTTTGGACTTATAATTGGGTTCCATGATGCAATGCTCTTATTCAACGCACAACACGGATTCTCTTGTTGGATGTAGAGCAGGATGAAATAGTCAACATGCTCATTAATGAGGATGGCTCTTGGGATTGGGTTCGTTTGAAGGCCTTGCTTTCCCCTCGAGGTTTGCCATTTGATTAGTGGCTTTGCTTCTTCTTCTGTGATTGCGAGGGAACATTCTATCTATTGTTGATAGAGTAGTGATGCTGAATTCTCAGTAGCTTCTACTTATGTATCTCTTATTGGGCATGATTGGCAACCTCCTAACCCTCTTTTCTGTCTTATTTGGAGATGGATGGGGATGGATAGGATTAAACTGTTCCTTTGGTTGTAAGCCAACAACTTGCTCCTCATCGATGCTCAATGGTTTAGCTGCCATATCTCATAGGGACTAAGCTTATTGGTGGAGGTGCGGCTTTCTCTCCCTCAACTACTCCACCCTTTCATCTTAGGTACAAAATCAATTTTTTTTTTTTATATTACCCATTTGGTGTTTTTTGGTTTTGAAGGTGAACTTTCTACTGTTAGGCACCGTTACCGAAAGGCATTGAGTGACAAAAGCTGTTTTTTGTGATTAATGAATTAGTGGAACTTTTAATGAGTTGATTAGTGGCTAAAGCTATTTTCTTTTTGTTTATAATTTTGTTTCCTTTTTGTGAAGATTGTTATAGAGAAGGAGGAGAGAAATAGGGGTGTGCACGGGTTAGGTCAGGTTTAGGGGAAAAAAATACCCAAATCAATCAAACATAGTTTGGTCGGGTTGGGTTGTTGGTTTTTTTTCCCTCAGTCCGAACACTTTTGGGTTGGATCGGGTCAGATATTCGGGTAGGCAGTTAGCTTTTCTTTTTTTTTTATGAAAAATATATTGAAACATCCTATTTTATGATATTTTAAAATATTTAAATTGTGTTTTTGAAATTTGAATATAATAAAAAATATTTTAAAAAATTACATATATAATTGATAATTCCATAATCATAACCATGAAATATATTATATATCATATATTATATAATATCAATAATCAATAATTCTAATTATACACTAATATATTAATAGAGTCTAAAAGTCAATATTTATAATTATATTTTTGTAAATTAATATATAAGTGAATGAATCATTATTTATATAAAAAAATGAAGTTGGGGTTCGGGTTCGGGTTTAGGTCAGGTTGAGTCGGGTAACGAATTTAATTTTTAAACCCATTACCTGAACCAAATATTGGACGGATCAATCGGGTTTTACCGATTACCCGACCTGAACCAATTTTTTTGCACACAGGTCGGGTCGGGTCTTCGAGTTTGCAGGTTGACCCATACCCATGCACACCCCTAGAGTGGATGAATTGTGGGTGCATTTCTTTGTATTTCTAGTAACAAAAAAAAAGTACTTGTAAAATTTTTGATATTATTTGTTTCTACTTCTAAAAAATAGTAGAAGTAGAAAATAATCAGTTTTTCTATTTTTTTTTAGAAGCAGATACAGAACTACTTCTCCTAGAAGCAGAAGCAGTAGAAGAGATAATGTTACTCATTAAAATTCGCAATCACTTTTTTCTCACTCAATTACAATTTTATTCTTAAAATTTTTAAAAACTATCATTCTCTTCTCACTCTCATCCTCTCTCTCTTTCCATATTTTTAATTGTAATTTTATTAAATAAAATACTTCTATATTTATCACATCTAAATAATTTAATAACTTTTAATTTTGATAAAAGATACTTATATAATTATATTTAAATATAAAATAATTTTTTATTTTTACTTCTACTTCTATTTTTTAAGAAGTATTTCTAATAGAATCTTAATCAAATGGGCTCTATATCTAGTGGACATGATTAGGTGGTGATTATGGGAGTGACAGCGGAATAGAAATAGAGGAGATAAGACAATTGAGAGCACACAAATCATTTTGTGTGATTTTCTAACTTTTTTAAAATAAAAAGTCATGTGCAACTCACTAGCTACTAATAGAATTGGCTATCCGTTGCCGTCAAGAGAAGTTAGTGTATTATCATTAAACAAATTAAGAGAATAGGGTGTTAATTTAAAAACTCTAAGGGAGCATGTGTAATATCAAAGAAGTTTGGGGTAGATAATTGTAAAAAAAAAAAAAAAAGGAGGACCAAATAAAAAAATAAAAATAAAAACCAATTTTTTTGGGCCTATTTTAACCAAAGCAATTAAAAACCAACGACGTTGATTACATAAACAATAAATTATATGTATATCAAACTTTAATTTTAATTAACATTTAATAATTCAGATAAAAAAAAGTATATAAATATAATTTCTGAATGAGAGAGTGCAGCTCCGCAAAAGAGTGTGAGGGTGTGATTTTGCTTGCATTCCGCTGTGGCGCAACCTTCGTCAGCCATTTTTAGGCGTCTAATTAGTACCCGTTTCCTTCTCTATCCTAAAACTTTGGAACACACCTTTCTTCCAATGATGTATGGTCTTTGACTTTCTTGGATCAAAAGAAAACAGCACCCTGTGAATACTCGTTTCCCGTTCTGCCTTGTGCCATTCCATTGCCCTGGAAGATGCACCACAACCTTGCATGGTTGTGGATTGCTTTGCTCGCGGTCTCAACCACCACAGTTCATTGCAAAACTGACTCCCAAGATGGTATCCAATCCAACTTAATTTCCTTCTTCTTCATGCTGGAAACTGTGTAAGTAACAAATAATTAAATTGGATTCAAATTCTAATAATGCTTGTTCGTCGGCCAACTCGTGCAGTTTCATCCCTTAATGTGATGTACTCCAGCTTAAATTCGCCTTCACAATTAAGTGGCTGGAAATCAAGCGGGGGTGATCCTTGTGGCGACTCCTGGAAAGGCATCAAATGCTCTGGCTCATCTGTCACAGAAATGTAATATTGTCTTATACCCACTACACTACAGACTATATATACATATATATATATATAGACATATTTAAATAAGTTCATCAGACAGAGATTACTGCTTATTTACCAGGCATAACACAATGGTTGTCGCAAGACAAGTTTCTTACCTGGAGGCGAAGCATTCTAACTATTTTCACTTTCAACAGAAATTTATTTAACCAGGGGCTTACTGGATCAATCGGCTACCAGCTGTCAAGCTTAACATCAGTTACCCACTTGTGAGGCCCAGATCTTCAAATAGACACTTCCTTTATTTTTTTTCATTTTCTTTCATTTTATTTGAGAATGAGAGAACATCACTTGAATGCCATGCATTAATTTTTCATAGTACAGTGATTTGAGCAACAACAACCTGAAGGGTGATATACCGTATCAACTTCCTCCAAACGCTCGTTACATGTAAGTTAGCTTAGTTCATATATAAACAAAAGAGTAATGCTATATAACTAGAGAAAGTTGCTATAATTTTTTATAGAAAACAAGAGCCGTTGTTAAATAGAATATAGCAGTTTACTAATCTAAAAATGAACATATATGCTATATCATTATGGGAAAGAAATTTGAGCAAAAATTCTGACTCTCTAACATCTTCCACTATATAATAGTGTAAATGCAAAATTTAACACAACTCTCTCATTACTCCATAAACATAGAGCAAATGAAGCTTCTAGGATGATTGGTTCTGGACACGGCATCGGAAACAATATGACCTATTGATATTATACGGTTTAATGAAAAGATATATAGAGTGAAAATTGTAAGCAATAAGATATTATATTGATATGGTGTATGATGACGTGATAGACAAAGCACTAGCTCCATTTATATTATGAATTACATTAAGTACTAGACGGTTGTTCGTAATCGAACAAGGGAATGAATAAGATATGATAAATCTCGAAGTATAATATAAAATGTATAAAGAGATAGGGCCATAAAAAATAAGGTAACATAACCAATCTTAAAAATTAAAGCAACGTAGCAAATGCATCATCAAGAGTTGGATGCTGAACTCCCCCCCCCAAAAAAGACAAAAAAAATGTGTAAATTTATTATAACAAGATTTGGTGGTGCTGGGCTTTGTCCAAGTTACTATTTTAGAGATATAAACCTTTCATCGCTAACACCTGACAGCCAAAACAGCTGGTTCTTTATAGTAAGTTCCCATGTATTGGTATTGTCTAAGAGTTATTGAGCACTTTTCCCCTTATCATTATTAGTTAGATAGTTCGAGTTCCAGAGAGAGAGAGAGAGAGAGAGAGTGGGAAAAAATGTAAAAGAAAAACTGAAAAGATCACGTTGGGGCAAGAAAACAGCAGGGGTGTTAGATGTCGGTGGGACTTAGTATATTCAAAGAGTATTTCCCTATTCAATATGATCCTATGTTTTCAAAGTGCTTTATATTATTGCCTAAAATTAAAAGGCTCCTACCATTCTTTGTCAAAGATGTTCAGATTCTTTTCCATTATTTTAAAGTCAAAAGTGTAATCTATTCAGAATATTTCTTCTAGGTGGCTTGTATTTGATTGGCTTCATCTGTTATCTTGTGATGCAGAGATCTTTCTAAGAATGGCTTCACTGGAAGTGTACCTAATTCCATTTCGCAGATAAGTGACCTCAACTACCTGTAAGCAAAGTGCCTTTCTATTGTCTTTTTCCTAACTTTTCTCTGAACTTTCTTTTGTTTCTCAGCATTTTATGTATGTATGCAGAAATCTTGCACATAATCGGCTCAACAACCAGTTGGACGATATGTTTGGGAAACTGACTAAACTGAAACAATGGTAAGTGTGACCATACTTGCAGCAAGGGTTATAAAATATATTTCATGTCATTACTAATTTTGGCGTTTAATTGGAGTTATACGTGAAGCTATTACTAAGAACCTGGTCCCAGATATATATCAAATAATGTTATAAAAAGTTTCGCAAATAAAGCAGAAGTATAGCAACAAACGTGGTTCAGCTTAGAGCTTATGTCCACATGCAAAGACAACTACCACATATATATACAATAAGAAATAATGTGGAGGATATAAAAGAGTCACACTTCATTTAAATTCCAAAGTCCAAATACACCTAAATACCTTTCAGTATTACCTCACCGGTATATAAACTCACTCTCTCACAAATAAACAAAGAAAAGTAAAAGAAACCAAAACTCCTTTGAGAGATGATTGTGAATTGAGAATGTAACAAATGATTGTTGTTGCTATCAAAACAAAATGGTAAAGCCTTGAATTTATAGGCTTTGCCTCCTTATGTCCACCATCCATCAATGTACGGAAGAAAACTATTTTTCTCCAAAACCATCAATTATTTGCATGCTAAATTAAAGGAATGGCTTTTTCTACTTTGACTTTTTCAATGGCTAAAGAAAGGAAAGTCACACACTATACATAACAAATCTCCACCTTGGCTTGACTTTCTTCAAGCTTCAAATAACTTACATGCTATGACCACCAACTAGATCTAAGCAATGCTTGAACTTAGAAATAGTAATTGGCTTCATCATCATGTCTGTTGGATTATCAGAGGTGCCAATCTTCTTCACAATAATAGCACCTTGTGAAATAATCTCCCTTAGAAAATGATACCGGACATCAATATGTTTAGTCCTTTCATGATACATTTGATTTTTACTTAAATATATGGCACTTTGACTATCACAATATACAACTATGATGTCTTACTTCAATCCCAAGATGTTTACCAAAGATCGAAGCCATATTGCTTCCTTTATTGCCTCCGCTGCTGCCATATATTCAGCTTCTGTTGTAGATAATGCTATAGTGGATTGCAATGTTGCTTTCCAGCTAATCGCATTCCTTGAGAGGGTAAAGATGTACCCTATCAAAGACCATTTATCCAAATCTCCAGCATAGTCAGAATCAACATAACCAACAACACCATCACTAGTGTTATGACTCCTATCATATACCAAGCCTACATCTATAGTACCTCAAAGATATCAAAGTATCCATTTCAAAGCTTGCCAATGCATCTTGTCGGGATTTCCCACATACCTGCTAATGACGCTAACTACATGTGAAATGTCTAGACGAGTGCAAACCATAGCATACATCATGCTTCCAACTGCACTCGCATATGGAACATGTGACATGTGTTCCTCCTCTTCAGTAGACTGTGGTGACATTGCAGCCGATAGTCTGAAATGGGCTGCCAATGGAGTGGTCACAGGCTTTGCATTCTGCATTGCAAAGCGCTCTAGTACTTTCTCAATGTACTTCTTCTGAGACAAATATAACTTGCCAACACATTGATCTCTATAAATTTCCATGCCCAAAATTTTCTTAGCTACACCCAAATCTTTCATTTCGAATTCACCACTGAGTTAAGTCTTTAACTTATTAATTTCAGACATACTTCTAGCAACAATGAGCATATCATCAACATAGAGCAATAAATAGACAAACGAACCATCTGAGATCTTCTTATAGTATACACAACTGTCATAGTCACTTCTGGAATAACCATGACTCAACATAAAAGTGTCAAACCTTTTATACCATTGGCAAGGAGACTGTTTCAAACCATATAATGATTTCTTTAGAAGACAAACATGATCTTCCTTGCCTTCAACTACAAAACCTTGCGGTTGCTGCATGTAAATTTGTTCTTCAAGCTCACCATGAAGAAAAGCTGTCTTAACATCTAGCTGCTCAAGTTCTAAATCAAATAGTGCAACCATGGCAAGCAATACTCGGATGGAGCTATGTTTCACAACAGGAGAGAATATTTCATTGAAGTCAATTCCTTCCCTTTGGCTAAAACCTTTAGCAACTAAATGTGCCTTCTATCTAGATGCTTCAACTCTAGGCAACCTTTCCTTCTTCTTGAAGACCCACTTACAACCGACAACCTTCTGTCCTTTCGGTGGTTTCACTAACTCCTAAGTTTGGTTCTTGTGAAGAGACTCCATTTCTTCACCCATAGCAGCAATCCGCTCCGTAGACTCATCACTCAAGATAGCCTCATGGTATGTTACAGGGTCTTGAGTTTCAATATCCTCTGCAACAGATAATGCAAAAGAGACTATGTCTGCATGGCCAAATCTCCTAGGTGGTCTTACTTGCCTTCTTTCTCTGTCTCTTGCAAGATTATATTGCTGTAGTGGAATCTCCTCCTGCTCTTCAACAACCTCTTGTTCTTGCGTTTCCTCATGAATGGGCTATTCAAAAGTATCTTCATGCATTTCCTATGGATGTTCAACTTCAAACTCCACCTACTTGTTGACACTTTGCTCTTTTTTTGCATCTCTAACCTCCTTTATCGAATGAAGCATGGTTGATTCATTGAACTTGACATCTCTGCTGATAATGAACTTGGATGGTCTAAGTTCAGTACACCATAACCTGTAACCTTTCACCCCTGATGCATATCCAAGAAATATACACTTTTGTGCCCTTCGCTCAAGCTTACCATCATTAGTATGAGCATTTGCAGGACAACCAAATATTCTTAGATCAGAATAATCAGCAGGAGTACCAGACCATACCTCAAATGGAGTTTTACAATCAATTGCAGTAGAAGGAGATCGATTCACCAAATAACAAGCCATATTAACTGCTTCAGCCCAAAACTCTTTTGGCAAGTTGGCATTTGATAGCATACAACGAGCTCTTTCCAGTAGAGTTCTATTCATACGTTCTGCTACACCATTTTGCTGTGGTGTTTTTCACACAGTACGGTGTCTTACTATGCCTTCATTGTCTCAGAACACATTGAATTGTCCTTCACAGAACTCCAAACCATTGTCTATTCTAAAACGCTTAATTTGCTTACTAGTCTGATTTTCAATAAGCACTTTCCACTTCTTGAAAGTGGGGAAAACATCATTCTTGTGCTTAAGAAAATATAACCAAACTTTCCTTGAAAAATCATCAATGAAAGTTAACAAGTACCTGGCACCACCTTTTGACAAAATAGGCCCAGGGCCCCATAAATCAGAGTGAATGTAGTCAACCATGCCCTTGGTCTTGTGAATAGCAATGCTAAACTTGACTCTAGTCTGCTTTCTGTAGACACAATGTTAACAAAAGTCAAGCTTCCCAATTTTATTATCACCAAATAAGCCGCGCTTACTTAAAATAGACATTCCAGCCTCGGTCATATGTCCCAAATGCATATGCCATAATTGAGTAATGTCTAAGTCTGAATTCTGGGAAGACGATACAACTGCAGCTCCAACAACTGTGCTACCTTGGAGCAAGTAAAGACCATTGACCAATTTTCCTTTGATCACAATAAGAGCACCTTTGGAGACTTTAAGAACTCCACGTTCAACAGAATACTTACACCCTTGAGAATCAAGAGTACCCAAAGAAATGAGATTTTTCTTCAAGTCCTGTATGTGCCGAACAGTAGTCAAAATCCTCACAATTCCATCATGCATCTTGATTCGAATTGTTCCAATGCCAATAACCTTACAAGATATGTTATTTCCCATAAGGACAATACCACCATCAGTTGATCGGTAAGTAGTAAACCAATCCCGATTTGGACACATGTGGTAAGAGCAGCTAGAACCAATAATCCATGTATCACCAACTAACTTAGTTGATACAGAGAGAACATTTTCAGTACCTTCAACTACACTTGCAGCATTGCTTGAACTCGCCTCGTTCTTTTCTGAGTTTTGGACATTCTGCCTTCTAATGCCCTTCTTTCTTGCAATATCGACACCTTCCCTTATGATGTCTAGATTTAGATCTAGACTTGCCTTCTACTAAAACTGCTTGAGCCTACCTCCTTAGATCTCCCTCTAGCAAACAAGCTGGCTGCAGGGTCATCACACGTACCATTGTCATGCTCCATCTTCTCATGACTCAAAAGAGAGAATTTTACCTCATCAATATCTAGATGTTCACGCCCATATATCAGAGTTTCCCGAAAGTGCTTGTAGGAGGAAGGTAAGGAGCAAAGCAACATCATTGCTTGTTGTTCACTAGAGAATGTCTCATCCATATTTTTCAAATCTATAATGAGTGAAGTGAACTCAGAAATATATGATCTAATAGATGTCCCTTCATCCATACGAAGTGTGTACAAACGTTGCAATACACCAAGACGATTGGCCACCGTTTTCTTCATATATAGAGACTCCAACTTGGTCCATAATTCCGCTGCCATTTTCTCTGATAGAACCTCCTGCAATACATCATCTGTGATGCATAGCTGAATAGCCAAAAGAGCCTTTTCATCAATTTTATCCCACTCAGAATCCTTCATTGTGGGAGGCTTCATCTCTTTACTAGAGAGTGCTATTCTTAGACCTTGTTGTGTAAGAACAGCCATCATACGGACCTTCCACATTCCAAAGTTGATGCGCCCATCAAACTGCTGAGTATCAAATTTTGTTGTCGCCATTTTTTTTTAAAACCAAATTGGCCCAGAACGTTATGCACTCTGATACCAGTTTGTTATAACAAATTGCGCAAATAAAGCGGAAGTTTAGCAACAAATGTGGTTCAGCTTAGAGTTTATGTCCACATGCAAAGACAATTACCACATATATATAAGACCAAATACACCCAAATGCCTTTCAGTATTACCTCACTGGTGTATAAATTCACTCTCTCACAAATAAACAAAGAGAAGTAAAAGAAACCAAAACTCCTTTGAGAGAAGTTTGTGAATTGAGAATGTAACAAATGATTGTTGTTGCTATCAAAACAAAATGGTAAAGCCTTGAATTTATAGGCTTTGCCTCCTTGTATCCACCATACATCAATGTATGGAACAAAACTATTTTTCTCTAAAATCATCAATTATTTGCATGCTAAATTAAAGGAACGGCTTTCAATGCTTTGACTTTTCCAATGGCTAAAGAAAGGAAAGCCACACACCATACGTAACAAATAATTTTGCAATACGGCATGTATATGAGTATGTCAATTCATGCATTATTGCTTGGGAGGTGATTCATTTTTACGTTGAGATTGTTCTATTTTGGAAACACAAACACCTCTTCTTTTTTAATTATTTTTAACTTGAATCCACTATTATATTGAGTTTTTGAGGGTTTTTGTTCTCTATGTTAGATTAAATGCTCATTAATAGGCCAAAAGTTATAGCTTATTTTTTCGAGGAAAAAAATCTTAGAAGTCACATCTAACATAAGAAATTGCACTCATTACAAGTGTCATATATTAAGACATTGGATTTGGATTCTCTAAAATAAATATTTTATAAAGTAAAAAAGTGAGAAGTTATCCACCTTTAGATCATTTGATAGGACCATACACAATGAAAGCTATTGATCCTAGAATGAATAGCCCCTCACTTTCTCACTTTAAACAATACTTTAAAGGATCTCTCAATCCCGGAATATTAACCTATTCAATTCTTAGGGGTGACACTAAATTTTATTTTGTATATTAATAAAAATCGAGCTTCTGTGTATGTAATGGAATTAAAGCATAAGCATTTCTCCTTTTTATTGGCTTCTTAGAATATCATTATCAGTTCCTTCAGACATGAAACTTTTATTAATTCATTAATCATTGAATAACATATAGGGATTTGTCATTCAATTCACTATCAGGAAACCTGCCTCAGAGTCTTAAATCGCTCTCAAGCCTCAAGAAGTTGTAAGAACTGAATCGCTGACAATATATCATATATATGTGTGCGTGCGCCGGGGTATGCATGTATCCCTTGTTTATATCTTCACTGTTAACTTCCATTTATCCTTGTACAGTCATCTGCAAAACAATCAGTTTTCTGGGTCAGTAAATGTCCTTGCCAACCTTCCACTGGAAGATTTGTAAGTTCATGTTTATCAACATTAGAAAGATTTCCCATTTTCTTCTCCCCTCCTTATAAAAATGTTCAAGTATTTTCATAGATCCTAGACTTGCAGTGAAGCAAATAATGTCTTGGTTCATCTATATCTATTTATATTTGACTATGTGGTAATTATTTATTCAGTACATTACTTGGAGGAAAAAAAAAAAGGCAAAATCATTTTCATGAGGAAGTAAAATGTCAAATTTTTCTAGTAAATTTCTTTGACAATATTATTTAACTTAATTTTTAATTTTAAAAAATTTGAATTGGTGGTGCAATCTATTGAATGAATGATTGGTTTACATGAAATCAGATATCAAATTTCATGGGAACTTCCTAGAGACTGATTATTAACAAAATAATTTTATTACTATTTTAATAGGAATATTGAAAACAACAAATTTACTGGTTGGGTACCCGAGGAGTTAAAGGGTATAAATAACTTGCAGTAAGTATTTTGTTACACTCATTTGTTAAAGGATGCTGTGCTTTGGTTCTTTCCCTTACTTTGTCTTGTTAATTTCAAAGAACTGGAGGAAACTCTTGGTCAAACGAGCCAGCACCACCTCCGCCCCCTGGTACACGTCCTATCAAGCATTCTGAGAAACAGAAGAATGAAAAATCTGTTGTCAGTGGAGTAGCCATGGCAGGCATAACTATTGGTGTACTGGCAGTAATTATAATTGTCGTTGCTCTTTCTAAAAGAAGGTCATCTTTACCTTCTTCACATTTTATTGATGAAGAAAGGCATAGCCAGCATAGATCTTTTACACCCCTTGCATCTCAGGAGTTACCCAAAGATTCTGGTGCATAGTCTTTATTATTTCTTTATTCACAGATTTGTAATGCTTTCTGTTGTTCATAACTTCTTGTGATTCTTGATTTCTAATGTCAGCCAAAATATTTTTCCTTATTGTTTTGTCTAGGAATCTTCTGAAAAGAAATTTTACTACATCTATATTGTACATAAATGTAGCCTAAGAGGAAGCAATTGTGGATAGACAGTAGCTGCTATTGACATTGTCAGTGATTAATAGTAAACCAAGTGTATTTATTTATAATGGATGCAGATCTCTTTTTTTCCATCTCTTTTTCTATGGAAGGAGGGTTGGATTTTGATTTAAATGTTCCCTCTTGTCATCATGACTTAAAGTTGATATTATCTTCAACTAGTTTATGTACTAATTGGCATAACTTAACTGATTTGATTAGTAGATGATCTGTAATATGGCATAGTAGATTCTTTCAACTTAATGATTGAACTTAGTTATAGATGAAAAAAAAAAAAATTCTCGGATCTGCACACAACTTAAATTTTTGGAACAGTTGATCCTTGACAAACTTTTGTTGTGTGTTAAAAAACAGAAAAACAGTTACCTTGTCCATGTACAAGTTTTTAAATCATTTTAGCAAATTTTGACAATGGTCAATATGGAGTTCACACTGTCATTTAGCTGATTTCGGGTGTTAAATTGGTGACAGGTTTTAAGTCACTGGATTCCACTTCAATTGACATAAAGGCTTTGCAAAAAATTCCATCAGTTGGTGTGAGGTCATCAGTCTCTGTACAGTCTTTTAATGATAGTGAGTTTGCAAATCGTCTAAATGCTAGAAGAAGCACGTCAATCCGTGGTGCTCCTTTTTCATTGGCAGAGTTGCAGACTGCTACTGCTAATTTTGCTCCAGGTCGACTTCTTGGTGAAGGATCCATTGGACGTGTTTATCGGGCCAAATATGCTGAGGGAAGGGTACTTTCTTTTTCATTAATCTATTCTTGAGCTTTAGTGCCTATATTTGTGTGCATGAAAAGTTCATAAGGTTAGCTAAGAAGCACCAGTGAGTCGGATTCTTTTTTCCAATGAAGATGCAAATGCATATATGACACTCCTTGTAATCTTGTCTGACTTGCTGCCATAAATGTCTCGACTAAAATTAAATTCTTATTGGGTCAGACCCGGATTTGAAACAACCTTGGCTGCAATTAAATTGAAAAACAAATTACTTTTGACTCAGGGAAACCTTTACCCTATGTTTTTTCTTTTTCTTTTTATTTTTCTTTTTCAGGTATTTGCTGTGAAAAGAATCAGCCCTTCCCTTTTCCCTGGTGGCCATCCTGAGGAATTTTCTCAGATTGTTTCAAACATCTGCAAACTTCGCCACCCAAATATTGCTGAGCTTGTCGGTTATTGCTCAGAACAGGAGCACATGTTAATATATGATTATTTCAGAAATGGCTCTCTCTATGACTTTTTACACTTGTCAGATGACTTCAGCAAACCGCTAACATGGAACACCAGAGTCAGAATTGCACTAGGAACAGCCCGGGCCATTGAGTTAGTATATATCTATCATAGAGTACTTGCATTTTGACATAACTCTAATTATGACAGTATGAAATTTAAATTTTATCGATAAGAATGACATTACTTAATAGCATATAATTATTTATAAAAATTTAAATACTTAACAGAGTTTGAGTTCCATAACTTATGGTTTCCCACGTTAGATTTGGTACTGTACGATGATATTAGAGACAATTCCATGATGGACCTAAGTTCCAGCAATAATCTTTCTTTTACCTTGATTCCATTTAAATATTATTAACACCAGTATTTTTTGGATACAATCTAAATATCCAGGTACTTACATGAAATTTGTTCTCCATCCTTGGTTCACAAGAATATCAAGTCCTCAAATATTTTGCTTGGCACGGATCTGAATCCTCGTCTCTCAGACTATGGTTTGGCATCCTTCTACCAGGTTTTTCTTGTTTTTTTCCCCTATTATCACGTATTATTTCACTTTCTTTATTGAATACATGGGATTTTGATATGATGATTTTTTCTCTTAAACATTCCTAGAAAGGGGAAAGAAAAAAAGTTGAACAAATCTATGCTGCCTTCATTTTTTTTATTTCCACACAAATGCTGCCTGCTTATGCTTCATGTTTTTGGCTAGTGAGTCTAGTTAATATCAGCATTTGTTTTGGTCTCAAGGTTTGTTTCATCAGCCATATATCCTATCAAATATTATAGTAGCTTCTTTGCCGAGTATTAAAGAAATACATCCAGACTCTCTAGTCTAGAGTATAGAATTTTGTCATAATATATATTTTTGAAAGTTCCGAAGAATTAATGTGAATTTGAGTATTTTGTGTATGTTGTGTATTCAAGGACGGTTATTGCTGTTTTTACCCATCCTCACCGGCTGCTTTTCCCCTCCTCTGCTGTGGTCTTAACGAAGGCAAAAGTTCCTGAAATCTGGGTTTTTTTGGCCTCTTTACATACCTAAAGTCAGATTAATTAATGCCCGCTTGCAGGATTTTAGTGCAGCATATGAAAAGGGTTCGAATCTTAATTTCTTCGGCAAGGTCATGTTACCAGGAAAGTATGGTTAGAATAACATCAAAATAGACTCTCTAGTTTAATCTCTTCTGATCATGTAGGGGTGTATTAGCAATTTTACGGTCTGCTTGATTGAATAGGTGCATAAATGAAAAGGAGTTTGAACACAAGAAAATCTAGATGTATTCTCATTTTTTATATTCTCAATTTTCATCTATAACAAGTTTTGAGTTAAATACATTTTTGCTTTCCACTTACTCAACCGAGCAGGCATTTAGAATATACCTGTGCAGAATTCTTTGATTTAAATATATTTTCAATGTTACAATACTTGGTCCTTGTACCTTTGTAAGAGCCCTGGATTATCCATTTTTATAGTCCTTCTGCCAGTTGTCAAAGTCTCGGTGCTTATGCAAGGCAGCATTGTATTTGCAAATGTAGGACTTGCTATAGAACTGAATGAGGAGGGAGCTATTTTGATGACATCTTTCTTGATATTAATTGGAAGGCTGTAGAAAGCACACTACGCGATCGCTGCTTTGCCCAGATATTCAAGATAGATAAATCTCTAGACAAAGAGCTGTGGGCATTGAAAAAAACATAAAGTAGGAGGGATATTTGGTTTGGCTACTTGTCCAGCTTAGAGTAATTATGCTTAATTTCATTTTTACTGTCGAGAGTGACACGATAACAAATAGTTTTAAGTAAAACTTCCAAAACTTTTCTGTTGACTTTCAAAGGTTGGGATAAAGGTGGCATCAAGAGTAAAACTAAGGGAAACACAACGGCAACGATGCATTTGTTTCAACTTAAAAAAATATAATTATAAAACTTAAATTTTATATATAATTAAAAAAGTTAAAAATTAATTTTTTTAAAGTTATTTTTTTTAATTTTTATAAAAAAACTAAAAATAGTTTTTTTTTCTAGAATTTAATTATTTTTAAAAAATTATCTAAATATATAAAAACTAATTTTTTATCCAAAAAAATAAACAAACAAACACACTTTAAACAAGTAACTTTTTACTAATACAAATGTTATTTTTGCACACTTTTTAGATATCTTTTTAAGGACAGCATGAGTTGTCCTATGATTGATCACTGATGGATGTAATTTTTTGTGGGGCTAACTCTCTCTTTTTTGTTGTGTCCCTTCATGATGTCTAGCTTCACAAGTATAAAATAATAGCTCTCTTAAGCATTAAGTCATATGATAATAAAAATGAAAATTCATTCAAAGCGGGGAAAATTAAGGAAAGAAATTAAGTAGAACCTTTCTTTTGGTTCTAGGATATTGTGTATCTAAGTATCTTTTAACTTCTTTATCTCCTATATTTAGAGTGAGGTAGTTTTAAAAATCAAAATCGGCCTAGTATCTAACTAATTTTCTCTTTTCCTGTTGCTTATATTCTACAGTCTCTTTCTTGAGCTCTTATAGTATTATTTTGATGATAACTCCTCGTGTCTGAAAATTAGGTGAAATAGTATGAAGAAAGTGTGGCCCAAAGACTAGTTCCTATTCACAAATATTTGAATTCAAGCTTTCGTGTCTCTGTCATTTTTTATTTTACTGGTGAATATTTTAGTAGTTATATGTATTAACTAGCATTTGTACATCTCGGCCTGTGTATTTGTTTCTCGTGATTAAGTGATCATGATATGGTCTTACTCTGATAACTGCCTCTTTTAGTTTCTATTTGAAAATATTGGTGTAATTTAATGAGTGTTGCTCGTTCCCAGCGTACCAGCCAAAATCTTGGGGCAGGATATAATGCACCAGAATGCACAAAACCTTCAGCCTATACGCTGAAGAGTGATGTATATAGTTTTGGGGTAGTCATGCTGGAGCTATTGACAGGTCGAATGCCTTTAGACAGGTGCTTGTGCTTGGCTTATCTTATATTTACCCCTGTATCTATTTTATATCCTTCTCCCTTTACGCAGTGCTCCATATATGAGAATTTTTATTTATTGATTTATTTATTTTCGTTGTTGCTTGTCTTCAGTTCAAAGCCTAAAGCAGAACCATGTCTCGTTCGGTGGGCCTCCCCCCAGCTTCATGACGTCAATGCGGTAGAGAAAATGGCGGACCCTGCCTTGCGGGGACTTTATCCTCCTAAATCACTCTTCCGATTTGCTGACATCATCGCCCTTTGTGTTCAGGTGAGTGAGTGAGGAGATCGAGTCATGAACTGAGTCGAGTGGACAGGACCACGTCCTGCATTACATTACATTTTACATTACATATATATCAGTATCAGTTTTGCATCTTTCTTGGTTTAAACTCAACTAATTGTCATTTTAGTCTAAGCATTCATATGACATGACTCGATTATGATTGCACTATTCTAATAATATATACTTCTTTCTGGTAGTCTGAGCCCGAATTACGGCCACCTGCGTCTGAGGTGGTCCAGGCATTGGTGCGGTTGGTTCAGCGTTCAAGCATGAAAATGAGAGAGGATCTTGGTGCTTTTGGTCGGGTGGATGATTATGATGACTGACCCATTCCTTTTTTTTTTTTGGTACGTTGGAGATAACTTCTCATCTTATGTCGATAGAAATTTCAGTCAGACCAGTATTTTGAATTTTTTTTTATTTTTTTGGTTCTTTCTTAAAAGTAGTCGTAGGTTGTCTTAAAGTGCTTGTGCGCACATTCATGGAGAGCAGTTGGTAGACCGCACGCAGTGCGTGCATTTTTCAAAATGTTAATGTGTGTTTAGAATGTATTTTTAGATCATTAATTTTTAGCATATTTTACCTTTAAATTCTTTAAACTGTTTATGTTTTATTTAAAATTAATAAAATAATTAAAAAGATATTTTTTGATTAATCAGGCTATAAATTAATTATTGAGTTTTAAAAATAAAATATTAAAATTTTAATAAATTACACTTCTGAAAAAATGCGCTTATTATATAACTCTTATTTATTAAATAATATAATTGAGTAAATATAAAATATCAAACATGAATTGGCTCATGTGATTGACATTTTACTCATGCAACTTCAGTTTGATTCTTAAATTCTTTTAGTGGGTTCGTTCGAAGAAGAGGAAATGAAAATTTAGTTATAAATTAGTAATTTTATAAATATTTAATTGAAAATAAAACCACCTCCTTCCATGTTACTCGATTTGGGGGAGAATAAAATTTGAGTTTTGAGGGAAAACATCTCTCCCTTTTGTTCCTCTTTATCTCTCATTAAAAATCATTATGAAAACATATTTTTTCCCTTCTTTTGTCCTTCTTACTCACATTCAAATAGTGTATTAGAGATATGGTATTTCATTTTTTTTTTTCCACTTTATAATCACTAATTCAATAGTCTGCAGCGTAGTTTGCATCAAAAGACCTGACCTATTGTGCCAAGAAATTGTTTTTTAGTATATAGAATTTTTAGTTGCTCAATCTCAACTGCTAATAAGAAATTAATATGATACAAATGTTATACTAGTATTTATATTTTATAAAATTTTAAATTATTAATCAAAAAAATAAATAAATTATTAACTTTTAATTAGGGATTAAAATTGTATAATCCTCTTCTAAAATATAATAACTACATTTTAGAAGAGTCAAATCGATTACATATAAGAATGTCATGCAAATTTATAAGTTGTTTGATTTCCTACTCCTAGAATCAATTTTTGCCTCTAAAATTGATTTTGGAGGAAGTAAAATTTTTTTACTTTCTATTAAAGTAATTGTTAAAAGAACTACCAAATATGAATTACTTAATCTCAAAATCAATTCTAACAAAATTAATTATATAAAAGAAGAACCAAATACACTATAAGACTATCAAATAGTCTTATAACAAAAATAAGATTAAAGTATATACTATGGAGTGTAATTTTTTATGTGAAAATGAAGTGTAATTTATTTATCGCTATATTTATGCAAATATTCATCTATGAACTTGGACATGCTCTGTGTGTGTGTGTGTGTGTGTGTGTGTATCGCTATATGTGTGTGTGTGTGTGTCTCGCTTTTTCTTTTTCATTTTTTTTGGTGAACAAACTTTCATTAATTAATAATCAAAAGCAAAACATGTGTGTCTCTCTCTCGCTTTTTCTTTTTTTTTTTTTTTTTGGTGAACAAACTTTCATTGATTAATAATCAAAAGCAAAACATGTTTACAACAGAGAAACCAATAAAAATAGAACATGAGTAACATAAACTAAGCCTAAGACTATAACCAATGAAAACTAGACAACTTTAAATATTGTTGTTGGCTCTTATACCAATTTGATATCACAAACACACACTAATCTTGCGGAGGATCTTTCTCAACTTGTTAACTCATAAACATAACTCTCTTATAATTTTTTCTCACTCACATACCCATTGCACAACAAAATAAGGAAGAGGAATACTAACAACTCCCTATTTTTCTCTCATAAACTCATAGAGCACAACACACATAATAGAGAGGAAGTGAAGCTTCTCAATTCAACTCATATTCATATATGAACTTCACTTCAACACAATGTACATGAGCTTGCCTTATATAGGCATTTACAAGAGTAGTAAAATATTATAAAATAATCAATGCTTAACACTTAAGATTTAAAAACTTAGCGGTGGACTTCAAGTTGCAGCTGCAACTTGTTCTACAACACAATTTGAATTACTTTTGACTATTCAAAGAGTTGGCTTCTCTTCATGAGACTTCTAGTGAATTCAATTTAACCTGGATAGCAACACTTTAATTAGTAATGGCGGTGCAGCAACTATAGGAAGTGGCAACCAACATCTTTTCAGTTTGACAATTCAAAATAAATTGTAGTTTGTCTTCCTAAAGCCATTATTTTATAAGCTTGGTTTAATGCCAACATTGCCGCCTTAAACCAAGCTTGTAGAATCAAATATTTCAAATATCTTCTTTAACTTGTAAAACAACTCAATCTTCAATGGTTTTGTAAAAGTATCTTCATTCATTTCTTTTAGGTGGCAATTTTCAATCATTACTTCCTTCTTAGTAACTGATTCGTGAATCTTGTGTAATTAATCAATATTTGTATCTTTTGGACTTCTTCATCAGCTAGCAGCACCGAAAACTGTTTCACTGCTTCCTTGATTTAGTGGTCTGAAATTGTTCTCTCTTCCTTGACTAACATTGTTGTCATGACCTCTTCCTCTTAAATTTTCTCTGCCTCTACCTTCACTATTGTAGCCATGACCTCTTTCTTCTCATTCATGACTTGTCACAACGTGCCTGGAGGGTGTTGCGACGAGAGGCAACAAAAAATAAAAATTGAAAAATATTCCAATGGAGTCATCACTAATTCTTATTAATGGAAAAAATCGCAAAAAACTTTTTATTTTTGGAAAGTTGATCTTTTTAAAAGATTAGGTTTGAGAGTCTAATTATGTATAGAGAAAGATGGAAACTTAATTCCACTGCATCTCTAATACATGCGTATTATAACATTTACCCTAGAGGTTGTTATGTAAATTAATTAATAACTATGAAAACATTTTTTTCCTTTAACAAAGATGACAATTATTTACAAGAAAGAAACAAAAATTGATTTTTGGCTTGATGAGAGCTACCCACTCTTACGTATCCTCCAGTACAATGAAAAAATTAAAGCCATCGCCATTCTTATTGGTTGATTTTATTTACAAAAAGGCTTTGCTAAGTTCATAAAAAAATTAATAAAATATTTTATTTAAAACAAAATCGGTTCTTATACAGGATTCAAGTTAGCACTAGGTTACTCAATAAATCTATATGATTCAAAGAGCGATGAGGTAGCACCAGTTACTTAGTCACCCTTAATGACTATTGCAAAGATCAAAAGATTTAAAAAGATTTATATTATTTTTATTGTTAAAAGAAAATGAGAAAGTTTTTATGAAAATTAACAAGAAAATGATTGTGTATTGATGAATTTTATTGATGAAAAGATTTTGCTAGGTTTGTGAAGACAATTTCATTTGGAACAAAACCCACTCTTGTACAGGGTTCAAGTAATTAGTACTAGACTACTTAATAAATCCTTATAATTCAAATAATGATGAATGTAACATTGGCTACTCAATCACCACCATCGATTGTTGCATGGATTAAAAAAAAATTATCTTAACCAATGAAAAGAGAGTTTATAAAGAAAACATGTGTTAATTCAAAATTAAAAGATAAAGAAAAGAACTGATTTCAAAAGATAAAATTCAAAAAATTAAATAAGAACCCAAACTCACTCAAACTAATTCAATTTTTTTATTTATTTTCTCAAAAGAAATTGACTAAAAATAAAAATCCAGCTTAATAGAAGGAGGAACAAACATCGAAGTTCAAAACTCAAGGTTCAACCAAATTAATAAATTAATAAAAAAAAAGCTAAAAGAACCAAAAAATTACAACCCAATGGATAATATAGCCCAAACAAAAATGTCTCAACAGAAAAGGGAAAAAATGAAAATAATAAAAAATAGAAAACTTAAACAAATAAGCAAAATGAACAAAAAAAGAAATAGAGCTCTAAATGTAAGAACAACAACACCAAAAGGATAGGGACCATGTGACAATTTGCGATGACAAGCAACGATGTGGTTGCAAATTGGGGCTTGGCGGTTTCTGGAGATTTGTGATATGGTAGCAATAGATGATGATGATGAAGATTTATAAGGTAAGGATAGTGGCGGTGAAACGAAGATGGTGAGGAATAATGGTCAGGGTGTGATGGTGTTGGGAATCATGACTTAATGAGAGAATATGAATGAAGAATGGTGAAAGTCCTCCATTTCTTTGTTGAGTGAGTTGTCTTTATATAGAGTAGAATGAGATAGATAAGATAAGATGAGTTTGTTATGAAGAAATTTGAAAGCCTAGATGGAGGAAAAATTTAAAAACTTGGAATAGGATGCTAAAGTCTCACATTGCTTAAGGATATAGTATAGATAGCCTTTATAAGTACTTGGGTAACCCTTCGGCCATAAGCAAACTTTTGGGATTAAGTTAGGCTTACTTAATTTTTAAGATGATATTAGAGCCTATTCTGTGATTGTTATTGGACCACCCACAGATGTCCAGTTCTGGGTATGAGAGGGGTGTGTTAAAGTCTCATATTACTTAATAATAAAGCATAGATAGCCTTTATAAGTACTTGGACAACCCTCCCCCCATGAGTTAGCTTTTGAGGTTGAGTTAGGCCCACTTAATTCTTAAGATAGGATTAGTTAGTGATCTAGAAGAATAGAGATAAAAATTTAAAAAATGGTTATGGAGATAGAGAGATAGAATGGGACTGAAAACTGGTTTTGGATAGACGAATTAGGAAATAAAATTTGTTGAAAATCTAGAATGAGGGAGGTATTGAAAATTTGATTTTTTATTTTTATTT
Organism: Pterocarpus macrocarpus; assembly: GCA_031439585.1. NCBI lineage: Eukaryota > Viridiplantae > Streptophyta > Magnoliopsida > Fabales > Fabaceae > Pterocarpus > Pterocarpus macrocarpus. Next base: position 96,559 of record CM062516.1, read on the forward strand.
TTATTTTTGGTATATTTTTTATTTTTTTTATAATTAATAGATAATGATGAAAATTTTTGGATAAAATATCGTGTTTACAACTTGATTCGGCATCATTAGTTAAATTCACCTGGCTTTTCGAGGCTTCTTCTATCGATTTTTCTGTCTTCTGTAAAATTCTACGAATGTGGCTTTCTATACTTCCTAACTCTACAATCATCATGACATCTATATTGTGGGACTCTAATATTATAGTAACCACGTGATAATACTTCATCGGCATGCCCCAGAGAATTTTCTCCATTGCCTTCCTGTCTGGAATTTCCTCTCCATAGACTCTCATCTTATTGACAAGGTCAGTAACACGAAAAAAATATTGCTCAATAGTTTCTGAACTAGACATCTCATATCTTTCATTCTCTTTTCTTAAAGACTATAGTTTTGATTTCCACACCTTATGTACAACTTTGTAAGACAGATTCAAAATATTCCATTCTTCTTTGGTGATTTTGGCATTAGCAATTTTGCCAAACACCAAATAATTTCCACCTTGCTGAATTTGTGAAAGTGCTAGTTGATCTTGTCTTTGAGCAGATGCATCTGCTTCTTCTTGTAAACCTGGTTCAACAAGGCTCCAAATATTATGAGCCTTCAAGTGAGTAGACATCAAAATCTCCCAATAGTTGTAATCTAATTTCTCATCTAACTTGGCACCTCACTAAACAATATTGAAATTGTTTGCCATAATGACTCCCAAAAATAACTATATTAGAACTCTCTTGTTTATCACAAACTCTCTAAAACAAATTGGTACTGAATGAACCTGATTTTATTATACCAAATTGTTATTAGCTCTTGTACCAATTTGATATCACAAACTCACACTAATCTTGCCGATGATCTTTCTGAACTCACTAACTCATAAACATAACTCTCTTACAGTTTTCTCTCACTCACATAACCATTGCACAATAAAATAAGGAAGAGGAATACTAACAACTCTCTTGTTTTCTCTCATATACTCATAGAACACAACAACCATAATAGAGAGGAAGTGAAGCTTCTCAATTCAACTCATATTCATATATGAACTTCACTTACAAAACAACATACATGAGCTTGTCTTATATAGGCATTACAAGAGTAGTAAAATATTATAAAATAATTAATGCTTAACAATTAAGATTAAAAAACTTGGCGGTGCACTTCAAGTTGCAACCGCAACTTGTTCTACAACACAATTTGAATTACTTTCGACTATTCAAAGAGTTGGCTTCTCTTCATGAGACTTCTAGTGAATTCATTTTAACTTGGACAGCAACACTTTAATTACTAATGGCGATGTAGCAACTAGACCAAGTGGCAGCCACCTTCTTTTCAGTTTTGACAATTCAAAATAAGCTGGAATTTGTCTTCCTAAAGCTGTAATTTTATAAGCTTGGTTTAATGCCGACAGATATCATATCAGAACATATAGTCGATTTCACATCAAACTGTAGATACACATAATAGTAAAGTTAACTTCACGAAATCTTTGATCTAGTTCTAAAGTAACTTTTAAAACCACATTAAACATGTTGTCTAGGTAGAAACTAAAACACTACACATTTTAAGAAACTAAAGTGCTAAACATGGTGGCATTGTGATTATCGAACACGGGGATATGGTTTCTAAGCCTACTCTATGATACACATCAACATACCAGCAACCAACTTCATGGTACCTATAAGATCACCAAAGTCTTACAATACAATCTACTATTGTAGAAAGAGGCCTCCTATCTCAAAAGAAAGATCCAACCATCATACACTTGCAGAGGATTCCAACCTATCATCAGACACAAGCCTAGTCTTCCAATTTATGATATATTTGCAATTGCAAAAGCCCCAAAGTGTGCTCATGGCCCAGGCATTCTACCATCAAAAAAACTCGCTGGACGTTATAATCAAAGATACTATCATGCAATGGAAAGGTAGGACACAAAAAAAGTAAAAAGAAAAATATCTACACAAAGAAGAGGTCACTAGAATCTGCCATGGAGGAGATGTGCACCTCTGTGGGCTGGATCCCCCTTCAAAAATGAAAGGTGAGAGCTGTGTTAGGTGAGAAGGAGAAGAACACAAGAGAAGGGGGGCTTGGGGAGCGCTGTAGAGCTTCCCATTGCTCTACGACACTAGGGTTCTTTTGGTTGTTTTGGGTCTGTATTGTCTCACTCTCTCTCTTTCTTTCTCTCTCTCTCTCTCTCTTTCTACACACCCTTTTTTTTTTGGTCAAAAGCTTTCTATACACATTAAGTTCGCTGGAGATGGTTCATGAGTAACCAATATTGGACATTGAGAGAAGTGTCCTTTTCTACCATTGGGGTATTGATCCAAGCTGGGGTGTAGATGGGACCCAAGGGCCAAGACAACACAACATATAAATCAAGGTTTTGTCTTCAATGAACCATGTAAAGTCCTGTGCATGATGCACCTTGAGTGTAGATAAACACACTATTAATATAGGATGTTTATTGGAAGTTAAGTAACGCAAGACGGTTGGGATTGTTTTTGGCACCCTGTCCAACAGGTTTTCTACAATAGATAGATAAATGCTGGTGCATCATGCACCCTAGTGATCCAACGAACACGTTTAGTGGTGCACTGGTAGTCTGATTATTTGTTATGCACTCTAACCCTCCCTCTATCTCCTTTTTCTCTGAAATTCTTACCATCCATCGAGCTGCTAAAGAGCTCCACTTCCGGCCCAGCTCTCCCTTTGTTGCCGATACTTCAACACATTTTTCTTATGTTTAAAAACCTTTGTTCCTAGCTAAAAATGCTGCATTTCAGTCATTAAAAATTTGATATAATGCTAAAATGAAGAGTGGCAGCGGTGCTCACTCTCTCCCAATGCCATCATCACTTCACCACTATTATTGGCGACGTAATCATTGGGAAACAGCCATCACCTTCGGTAACTCTCTCTTACACAATGTTCCTCCATTGCACAATCCTTATTGGTAAACAAGACTATTCACCCTTTGCAAAACAAGATAGATCGAAAACTACACCGATATCGGGAGCTTTCCAAGATTGAAAAAATGTCAACACAACCTCCTCGGCTGCCGGTGGAAGCAACCCTCGTTGGAGCTATATCGGAGATGGATGACAAAAGGGACAAAATGAGGATCAAGTTTTTGAGATCCCTTTTTACTATAGAAAAGCTTTACACACAAAAATAAAATATTAAAACAAAAAATAACCGGTCCAAAAAAAGACAAACCTCTTATTACAAGTTGTGTAACACCATAAGCCCATAGTAGTAAGAGGTGCATCAAGCACCTTACTTTTAAGGTGCATGGCAGACTGACCCATAAATCAAAAGAAGGTTCATACTTTCGAGGGAAAAAAAAGAAGAGAGTTCATGCTGGGGTATTGATACATATTGGGCTGAGCGTTCATGTTGTGTTTATGCCTTCGGGTAGTTGGCCTGTACTCCTTGCAGTAATGAAATTCTCTGACGACCAACGGGGGACCAGGGGCGCATGGAGTTGGGCTTGAACTCCAATCGTTCTCACAATCTGCACGCTTTTTTGCTTATTTGTTTTGGTCAGGATGTTATTGGAATTGGAATTAGAATTAGAATTAGAATCGCCCCTTATTGGACTACCAACTATCACGTGTAATAATGCTTATAGATTGTACCACATTTTAGACCCAAAAAAAATAGTGTACCCACATTCACAACAAAGTGAAAAAAAATTGTAGCAAATCGATTGATTCTGTTAGTTGTATTATCATCTATCAATAACAAAACAAGAGGAAAAGAACGGTTTGTGAGAAGTCATTGTTTTTATTTCTTTTTTTTTTTTTAATGTAGCTTTAATTTGAGCATGCATCGACAAAGATAAAACTATTTTATACTATCAATCAATAGAAATAAGAGAAAGTGAGAAATTATGATGGGTCCCTCATTATAATGGATAATTATTTGTATGAGTTGGTATTTTTTATTATTTTATTAATTAACAATATAAAACTATTTTATACTATCAATATATTTAAATTAAATTCTTTTTGACAAGAGCGGTTACTCTAAAGCATATGGTTTGGGGAGATAAGGTGCTGTCCAGATCCTGTTAACAAATTAGAAATTATAAATCCTCCTAAGTGGTGAAAATTCTCCTCATTCAAAATTTCACTCACATAGTCTTTGAATATTGTGTAAATTACATCTTATATCATTATGAATAAAATTTTAAATTAGAAAAAATTTTAGATTAATTATTTGGAAGATATATCAATAGTACTTATTAGCAAATTTTAGTTCATGACCAAATAAATAAAAATTGACCAATATGGGGCTAGTCTAAGTGACAGATACTTTAACCTCTTAATCAAGCAATTTGGGTTCAAACCTTGGGAATGAAAAAAATCTCCACTATGAGACTTAAAATCGCGCAAGACCTCTACAAAATAATTTATTTTTAAGAATAAATCGGCTTTACAAACTAATAGTAATAGATGATCAAATAATATCCTAAAACCTGTAGCATGCAGTATCTTGTTTTGTATGAAATTTTCTATCTGTACAAAAAAAATAAAAAAATTAAAGTCTTTATTTGTCTCATCTAATAATAAGCCTTATAATTTTGCTGATAATAGGAGCAACAAAACCATAGTTACTTGCAACTATGAATATTGCCACTATCCGTAATATTGCATCTTCAAGTTTTCTGCTTTCGAAGAATAAATGAAGTTAATATTGGTTGAGGTGTAATTAAATCCTACTATTTATTTTTTTGAATATTTATGAACTATTATGGTATCAATTTTTATATTTTTATGAATTTAATGTCATAAATAAAACTGTAAAACACATAAATCCAGTTAATAATAATGTAAATATTAATATACAAATACATAGGCTTCGTTGGCAAGGCAGTGGAACGACGATTGCTTAGGTACTAATAGGCTTATATAGTGTTTAAGAAAAAGTATAGATAGCCAAACAATTATATATATAATTTAAACTGAATATTGTGCATATTTAGAGTGTTTAAACTTTAAAATATAATTTAGATGTATTGTTACTGTAAAAAAATTTTATATAAACATCTAATTATGTATTGCCATAGTAGCATCGATATTTGACTTAATTACTCACTATTTTAAAAATCTTATAATTAGAAGCATCTAATTGGATCATAATATAAAATATTTTTATGTTGACAATTCATCAAAATTAAACTATTAAAATAAACTATGTAAAATAATATTTTAAAATACTATGGAAATATTAGTAGTATAATAAAATAATATAGTAGTTTAAATTCACAACTGCACATGCTAATCGAAATGTAAGCTCTCAATTATACATTAAAAAAAAAAAGATTGTACCAAATTAATTGATTCTGTTAGTTGTATTATCATCTATTAATGACATAAACATGAGGAAAGAACAGTTTATGAAGCTACTAAAAGTGTCTGATAATGAAAGATTTAAATAGTTTGCATAAGATTTTAATTTCAAATCTTATTATCATCGATATTATATAGAAAAAAGGTTTGTGAGAAGTCATACATACATACATACATATATATATATATATATATATGAGGAAAAGAACGGTTTATGAAGCTATTAAAAGTGTCTAATAATGAAAGATTTAGATAGTTTGCATAAGATTTTAAATTCACTAAAAGTGTCTAATAATGAAATATTTAAATAGTTTGCATAAGATTTTAAATTCAAATCTTATTATCATTGATATTATATAAGAAAAAGGGTTTGTGAGAAGATATATATATATATCAAATTCAATGTATATGAATAAGAACTATTTGATTATATTCTTATTAATATTCAATTTTTATAAAATTTGACATAAATAATCTTTATGATAAATAATTATAATCCAACGATTGGATTGATAAAATATAAAGAATTATAAGTGATGTAACCATATTTAAAATTACATCGGTATATATATATATATACTAACTTCCATTCCTTTACGTGGATGTTAGCAACCTCCATAATTTGCATTAGACATAAAATCCATCTTTTTCTCTTTTTAGTCAACTTATAATTGTGGATAAATTTATAATTTTATTTTATCCATATTAGTTATTTCTTTAATTTTTCTCTCTCCTATTTATTATTCTCTCTCTACTATTGTGTTAATATTCAAATAATATTATTTTTTTTTCATTTTTTTATTATTTAGATTAATATATAAGTGATTAAAAAGAATAACTAATATTATTATACTTTGTATAAATATTTTTTACTAGTTTAATGAATTTTTTCATAAAATTTGCATACAATTAAATTAATATTCAAACAACTCATATTTCACATATGATAAAAGTAATGTTAACTTCACGATAATAGTAGTAGAAAAATTTAGTACAAGATTCTATTCATGAAAACTCAGTTTGTATTTTAGACAATAAAATATAAAATTAAAAAAGTAGATAAAAAACGTGTGAACTGTATAAGTGAATTGTTCAAGAACATTTTAGAGAGAAATAAAAATATTAAAATAATATTAATTCAAGTAATCTAATATTAAAATAATATAAACTTAAGCGTATCGTATTAAATGTAATAATATTAATTCAAATAATTTTATAATATTAAGTATATTACTGGAATTAATATTATTACATGTTATATATAATATTAAATATATTAATTGAGTTAATATTAAATATATTATTGCATATATCATTTGTTTTGTATAAATTTACAGACAAAACATTTTTATGTCCCTAGTATATAATAATATTACATAAATTTGTAATTATATAATATTAAAAAATATACGAAAAATAGAATAGTGTCGATGTAGAGATAAGTAGTAAAGAGCAAATATTAATTAGGTGAGAGACAATATAGAGTAGTAATTAACATGAGTAAAATCAAACTGCAAAGTTGTCCCCAGTTAAATTGATTTAAGAAAAAGAGTGAAGGAGGTTTTATGTCCAAAATAAAATGTGTAAACTGGTAACTTCGCTATGATCAAGTTACATTGATGTAGCTTTACTTATAGTTATATCATTGAATACTCTCTATAAAATATTTTTTATCGATCCAATTATTGAATTACAATTACCTATATTGAAAATTATTTGTGCTAAAGTTTATAAAAATTAAATATTAATAAGAATGTAATTAAAGAACTCTTGTTCATGTATATTTTAAGCATATATATTATGTTAATTTTGATGTATATAGAAAGTATATCAAATAATTTTATATTACCATGAAATTATATAAAGATGATCAATAGGACATAAACTTCTAATCCAACGGTGGGTTTTGTAAAAAATTACACCAATAAAAAGTTATTCAATGACATAATAATTGCTTAAAATTACACCAGTATAATTTGACCATAAAGAAAAAAAAAAGTCTAGCATTATTGAGAAGGAGGCGGTTACATTCATGCTAGGAAGCACAGACACCGAGATACATTAAATTTATAAAATTATGGGATACAGATACGAAAACGGCATATATATATATATATATATATATATATATATATATATATATATATATATATATATATAAGAAAAATTCATAATTCATGATATTATATTACAATATTTTAGATATTTATAGTTGTCAATCTACCAATTTCATTACTTTCTAAATACTTCCCAAAAAATATGGAATATTCTTAATATATATCATGTGTACTTCGTATGCCTCTTTCAAAAAATATAAGGCACTACTTCTATTGACATCTCAAAAAAAATTCCTAAACAAACTTGAGTTTTTGGGTCTTTTAATTCTTTTTTGATCAATCAAATAATTGAAAAAAAAGTCTTAGATTGTGTCCCAACTATGTCCGAGCTGTGTCTATGTAATATCTAAGCTGTATTCAACCGTATCTAATGCGTGTCTAAGTAAAAATAATAATATTTTTAAATCAAACAAATAAGACTTCATATCGAACATGTATCATATTAATGTCCAACACTTATTAGTGTCCCACTTATATCGGACTTGCAGACACACCATCAAATTGGTGTATCTGCTTCATAGCATTCATGCAAATGGTTTAGGAGGTAAGGTATTTTTCAAAGGAAAAAATTTAGATCAAATTTTTTATATATATGTTATCCATTTATTAAATTAAAAAATGATATGTGAATATATTTTTTTGAGATGAGTGTATATTTTAAACTTTTAAATTACTTATGGATTTAATTTGAATACATTGTCAGTGTAAAAAACTTTTATACAGACATCCAATCATATATTATCACATTAACAAAAGTCTTTGATATAACCACCCACTACTTGAATAGTCATGCAAATGGAATATCTTGATTAGATGACAGTCAGTGTACTCCAATTAAATTCATTACTTATTTCAAAATAATTATATATGTGTCATTATTTGATTTGGAAATTGATTAAAATGGATATAATAAATTTGACACAAACTTTATCCTTTTCCAAATGCTATTAATAATGGGGTTTTTTTTAATAAGGTTTCAAAGTGGAAAGTTTTGTTTGAATAAAAAAAATTTCAATGTATTGAAAATTACAAAATTATTCACTTTTAAAACGTTAACAAGTGACCTAGCAAAACGCTTAATAATAATAGTTCATAAAAAAACAATTATAGTTAAGGCGGCGGAAGCGGTACCCCTCGATTTTTTGGTCTTTATATTGTATAGATGTAATCAACCGCCGTTCGTTGACCACGCTTCGCTCGCGTCCCATTTTTCCTAAAAAATATTGCGCCCTGGTGTCCACGCCTTTCTCGCTGCAAATATAATAATGAAAGTAACTAATATTGTTAAATTGCATTCTTTCCTACAAGAATGATTGAATTCATTTAGCTGTTTGCATACCATTTATATCACATTTTACATATTTAAAATTAGGAGAGTTTTAAAGTGCTCACCTTTAAAAGGTGAATATTCAATATTTACTTAATTTTTAATTATTGATCAAATTAAAAAATAAATCCAACAGTTAATGTTAAAGGATCATTCATATTCTAAATATCATATAAAATATTATAGTTAATTTTTATATAATATTAATCACTAGATTTGCTTTTTTAACTTAATAGATGATTAAAAATGAGGTAAATATTAAATATTCACTTTTATGATTAAACATTTTAAACATCACCTTAAAATTATTAGTTCATGAGCACTGGTTTCTTGTTAATGAATAGAAAAACACTTTACGTTGTCATTATAAAGAAGAGAATTTTGGCAATTCAAAGGAAGAACACATATAAGATAATCACCACCCTTCCTTTGATACTTGCAATGCTTCATAAAGAAGGATTTGGAATAAAGAAAGTGTTTAATAAAGTAACAAAAATGATAAAACCCTGAATTTTTTTTTCTTCTGTTTTTGAAGGGGGGTGATGTGTAAAGCTATACGTAGGCTGTTCGTGATACAGTTTGAATTAGTTTTAAGTAAAAAATTCATCTAATCTAAATAATAAAATATATAACAGTTTGGATTAGATTGATTTAATTGATTTTCTATAAAAGAAAATCTTAAGTATAGAATATTATAAATAAAAAATAACTTGAATTAATAAAATAAATCAATAAAAATAAAAATAAAATTGACTCATGTAATATATATAATATGATATTTAAATGAAAATGACATATAAATATAGAAAATTATATGATAAATTAAAATTATTATAAGTAAAAGTATAAAATTAAAAATTAAAAATTATATTAGATAGTATTATTCGATTTGAATTGAATTAGATCAATTTTGAAAATTAAATCTGAAATTTGATCCGATTCAAGCGGTTTGTGAAAAATAAGATCCAATCAAATCCAATCCAAACTTTTACGATTTTGATAGATTTTCAATTTAGATTGGATTGATTTAGCGGTTTTGATTGGATTTGATTTGATTTGAACACCCCTAACTATATATTTATATAAATTTTAATATTACAAAAATGTATATAACTTTTTGTTTATCTTTTTAGTTGCAGTTTATATATATATGTGTGTGTGTGTGTGTGTGTGATTATAAGGTATCTTTATAGATTTGATTCATTTATATTGGTCATAATATTAATCTTCATTTGACTGTGATAATACAAGGGTTATGTAGTTTTCTCAGAAGAATTATTTCCCTAAAATTCGATCTCATACTCTCTTATGAAAAAATTAATATTACTTACTACTTTAACCAACTTTTATGAGTTGCAATATGCATATTAATATAGGGTAAATGAAACACACATGAGAAAATGACAACTAAAACATGCATGTGTTCTCTTACTTTGGACTTAAGGCGAATCTAGAGTAATAATAATATAGGCTCAGACTCACCGTGAGCCCGAGTCTATATTATATCTAAACTATTGAAAATATATTTTAAAATTATAAATATATAAATATTAAGAAATTAATTATTAAGATTAATATATACTAAGGTTCAGGGTAAATTCAAGTTTATATTATCATTTATCTATATACAATCCTCGTTATTTCATAAGACTATTTTAGTCGTAGCCATATGTAGGCTTGGTTTGATATTGCTGTGGTTTTTTAAAAGCTGCTAAGCTCTCTCAATTATCTAAAAGTTGCTCTCAAAAAGTTATAGTAGTAGCGTTTGGTAAAATAATGTAAAAATTACTCTCAATAAACAGAAGCTACAAAAGTAATGATTGGTAAAATTACTGTTAATATCTAAAATGACTATAATGGTTATAAATATTAAAGAGAATAATTTCTATTTTTAATATCATTAAATAAAATAAGGTTATATTAGTCTTTTAAATTTTAGAGAACATAAACTAGCTCCAAAAAATTAACATAAGAGCTTTCAAGAGCACCCACTGGCTCTCAAAAGCCAAGAGCAAAAGCACCTCAGCTTTTCGATTTATCAAACAAAAAAAATTAGCTTATACTTTCATAAGCTAGAGCACCCCTTCGAAGAGCATTACCAAACTAGGCCGTAATACAACATAATTTTGTTTATTTTTGCTAGTTGAATATTTGCTTGTTTTAAGTAAAATTATAAGTTTGAATCTCACAAATTAAAAGAAAAAATTAACATTAAAAGACTTTTATTTTATAAAAATAAAACTCAATTCAAACTAAATTAATTGAATATAATAAATTTTGGATATCAATAATTTGAATAAAAAATATAATATAAGATATATTTATTTTTATTTTTTTTAAAAATTATTATAAAACTTAAATTTTATATATAATTAAAAAAATTAAAAATTAATTTTTTTCAAAAATTATTTTTTTAGTTTCTATAAAAAAATTAAAAAATAACTTTTTTTAAAAATGTAATTATTTTTTAAAAAATTATTCAAATATATAAAAAAATCATTTTCTTCCCAAAAACAAAGTGATTTTTTCAAAACGCACCCACAATCATAACTTTTCATAATATAATAACGTCAATCGTAACACCTATACGCCAAAAGAATCGCAGAATATTTAATTAAAAAATTAATAAATAGTGTGCTGGATTTGTCCCGCAAAAATGTAAGTAAATGATTTTAATGGTTTTACAAATTGTGTCCAACTATTATAAATAGCGCTATCCGTAGGAACATTAATTGGGATAGCTCTCCTCGCTTGGTGTTATACAACCACATGTGTGTGTGTGTGTGCGTGTAAATTGGGTTGGGCAATCGACTCGGAATTCAACGAGACTCCAGATCAGGATTCAGCAGTGTGCGTGGAGTCGAAACTGTCAATCATATCATCACCTGCCCTGCTCTGCTTGCTTTGAAACTATTTCAGACTTGGGAGAGAGAGAGAGAGAGAGACTCAGTGCTTCAGCTTCTATTTCAGCACCGGATCCATCTCAATTCACATATATTTATATAAAGCTGACTGTGGTTGGTATATATATATATATATATATATATATATTTTGCAATCTATTTTTCCTTTCTGTTTTGCCTGAAATGTAATATTACTATGTTAGAATGAATGAGAACACTGTTCTGAAGTGTGTGTATATACATATATGTTTAATTACCGTAAAATATGCAGGTAGCTAGCTAGCAGTTGGAATTGTCAGAGAGAAATTAAATCTGCTTAATTAGACTTGAATTTAGCTGGAGAGTTGTGTTGTGGGAGGAACCCGTCTGCATCAATTGATTGATTCAAGTAATTAAGGCTTAGTTGGAGAGATAGAGAGAGAGAACAAAATGTGGAGGCTGAAGATAGCAGATGGTGGGAATGACCCATACATATTCAGCACAAACAACTTCGTGGGGAGGCAGATATGGGAGTTTGATCCCGAGGCAGGCACTTCCGAGGAGCGAGCCCAGGTTGAAGCTGCTCGTCAAGATTTCTATAACAACCGCTTCAAGTTCAAGCCCTGTGGCGACCTCCTTTGGCGTTTTCAGGTTCCTAGCTACTACTACTTGACTACTTCTATTACTGCAGCTAACCTTATTCTACACTCTCCCTTAACTAGTTGCTTCTCTTTCACGTTTTCTTTCTTCTTGTCTCTTTGTCCCTTTCCTACATCTTACTAGTCTTTGGCTTACCTTCTTTTCGGGAAAGCATATCAGTGTGAACACTCTACTTTCTTGTCAGCATATCAAATCAAATCATCTATGTGTAGTTTAGAGTAAGGTGTAGTTAAAATTACAAACAACATTAACTCATGTAAATATACATATGCATTTATGTGTGCGTGAAGTATTTTACTTTTATGATATGATATATAAATAAGTTTAATTATTTGATTGGTTCCTATAATTTTATTCATTTTTAATACAAAAACATTTTTAATTGAAAAAATTTATATATTATAATTACAAATTTTTAAACTACATACGCCTGTTAGTCTGTAAATCACATAAATATCATAACTTAATTATCATAACAACCGGCTTGCTTGTGCAGATTCTGAGAGAGAATAATTTTAAACAAACAATACGAAGTGTCAAGATAGAAGATGGCGAGGAGATCACGTACGAGAAAGCCACAGCCGCGATGACAAGGGCCGCACACCATCTATCCGCATTGCAAACTCGTGATGGCCATTGGCCTGCTCAAATTGCGGGTCCTCTCTTTTTCCTCCCTCCCTTGGTAAGAGCAACAACTTTTTTTTACTCTAACAGTATATAAAAAATTTCAAAGTAATCACTACTCAGTATTTTTTATAGTGTAGTCGCAAATATTCCATCCAATTTATAATAATTGTTATTTTATTATTTCTTAAATTAATATATTTAAATATAAATTATATTTAAATATATCGATTTAAACATCTGCTAATTTTATTAAAGTAACAGTTGTTATGGGTCGAAAAAATATTAAAATAAGTGGATAATATCATTTGTATGTCAAAGTTGAGACATTTAATGGTTGGCGGATAGCATCAAGGAAGATAGATATGGCATTGTCATCATAAAAAGCAGTTAGTGGTGTCGTATCATTTTTTATGTCTACTTTATGTAAAAATAATATGACCTATTCTAATTAGTTTAGTCTATAACTTATGTGTTACTCAATAGATATATTGATATACAATCTTAGAATGTATTAGATGCCACAGATGATAAATTGATATCTTATTGGACCGGGCCTATTTTTTTTTTACTATAATAGACGAAATAAATTTGGATGGATTGTGAAAAATATATCCTTTAAATAAATTTGGATTGTAAAGTTTGTAGAATTGGATGTCGGAGCCCAAACTTAGGTCATGACTAGCGCACCGACGTACCTCCCTCACCTAACCTGGCAAGTTTAATATCAAAATTCTATTCATAAAATTTAACAGCTTAATCATTAGGGCTATCAAAAATTCAGCAAACTCTTCCCTGAAAACTGAACAACCAAAATATCATATAAAGCTATTTCTAACAAATATAACAACCAAAAACAATAGCCAAAATATTTTCAGAGTAACAATCATAAGGATTCAAAGATCAGCTATACAAAAAAAGCATATACACCTTATGATCATATACAAAATCCAAAAAAAATGATCATATGCCTTATAGCTATAAAATACTAGAGTCAACAAAATAGGAGCCTTTTCTAATACTAGAAGCCTATCAAAAGAAATCTCCTAAGTAGAACAGTAAATCCTAGGAACCTATTACTCAACACCCTGTGAATCTGAAGAGAAGGAAAGGAAATAGGGTGAGTCACACAGACTCAGTGAGAACATACAAATAAAATGGATAAGAATGAGAAACTAAATCATGTACAAACTTTTAAAATAAAAGAAGTGGCTTACCATACACAATTAGTGGAAATAACAATTCATCAACTTCAAGATTTTTCAATATTCTCTTAAGTAGAAACTCACTTATAGGTAGAAACTAATAAAGTCTTCAATATGCTTTTAAAAAATTCTCATCAGTATATCTTTTCAAAGTAAAATCAAATTGTTTGCCAATTGATTAAATACTCCATGAGGATTACATAAAAAGAACTAAATCTTATGGGGAGTAATATCAACCCATCTAATCGTAAATGTGAGCTCGTCTCAAGCCGGTGGCTCTCCTCACCTGCTACTATCTTTTCTAAATATATTTTGTGCACATAGGCCGTTATATCTTTCTTGCTAATGGTGAACGGTACTATTATATCTTTTCGCTAGCGGTGAATGACATTCTAATTTAGAACCCATCATGATTTTCTCAACATAACTTGTCATAAAATAAAATTCTCAAATTAAATAAATTCATCTCTATAAGATCCGGTTCTTGCAAGTAATCAACTTTTGTAAATTATATTAACACAAGATAAATAATAGCAATAATATCATGAGATTTTAAAATAATAATAAGGAGACTAGTCAAATTCTTAGGCCAGTATCAAGGTCAATAAAATTTAATTTCCAATACCAAAGGGAAACCAATTTAGCAAAAATAATTATCCAAATAAATCAATAACATAAAGTAAATTAATTAGTTTTAACAAGTTAGTTTTTCCAACGAAAATAAATTTGTAAAATATTGCTACTAAGTAAATATCCACTCACAATAATAGAAATTAACTGAGCTGCTCCCAACAACTCCAGAAGGAGTAACTAGTACCGTGTTAAGAGGATCTGATCAACACAAATATTTTGACAAACTTAAATAATTTATATAAAGATAATCTAACAATTGGTAACTTTTTATCGAGTAAAACCCCCCAATTATTACCTGCATACTATTTAACTACTATTTACTAATTTTGAGAACACCTCTAAAGTTTGCCCATAAAAAAAGGGTTTGAAATTAGGATCTCATCTCAAGCTTTGAAAGCTAAAAATTACTAAAATTTGTTGACACAAATTAAAGAAAGTGAGTTTTGATGATAGCAATAAGAAGAAAAAAAAGCAAAAAAAAAAAAAAAACAGAAGAACAGAGAAGGGAGAAGAGAAGTTGGGTCCAACAAAAGAAAAGGAAAAGAAGGGAAAAGGTGTTACTGCGCATTTATCCCCATCTTTTATTTATCCTCTTTTCTATTTTTTGTTTTTCAACTTAATACACAAAAGATCAAAAGGCCTTTAGCCTTTTATTATTTTTCCTTTCCCCTGTTTGAAGACCACGGCGATATATTAGATATATGTGAGTAGCCTAATATTAATTATAGAATAAATTTTGATATTATTTTAAAATTAAGTGAACCTATCTTAATTTTAAAAACTAGCTTATAGAAAAGAATTATTCAAATTTTTATAAAGACTATGTTATTCAATATGAGACTGGTTAATCATCTTTCTGATAAGGCTAGCTTTCGGCAACCGTTCCATTGCAGTAGGTAACAATGTAAAACAAACAAGCAGATGCACGACGAATATTATACGCCTCTACCTTTAATTGCCGATAGAATTCATCTTGCTGGTTCTAAGCATGGCATATGCGCGAAACCGTCTTTTCCTCGGCTCTTGATAACAATAAAATAAAATATAAGTAAAACTCTTTCGTGATCATATTTTGTCTTATTTCAATTAATGAATAGAATTTATATTTTAGTTTTTCTGAAAGATATGAGTATTACCGTTTTGGTCATTTATTTATTTATTTGTTTTTTACTTACATACATTAGTTATTAAAAAAATATTTAATTCATCTTTTTCTAATACAAAATACAAGTTTTAATGACTAACTTGATATTTTTGTATAATTTTTATTGACTAAATTATTCATAAAGAACTAAATTAGTATCATCTTTTTTATAATTAAAGGTAGTGCATTTAGGTAAGCTCCGAAAGAAAAAGTAACTTTATAATAGAGTTTTTTAATTTTCGAATTTTTGTAGTCTTTCTAACTTCTAAGATAAGCGTTTAAGTTGTTGTTTTTATTTTTGTTTTTAAAAAATTTATATAATTATTTTAAAAAATTAAACATAATTTTATATAAAAAAATACAAACAAATGGATCCTAAATTGATATTGACATTTTTTAATCATAAAAGTAATGTTACTTATATCTTTAGAAGACTATATAAAGCTTTAGGATCCATTTGGATAATATCACTTATGACTTTTTTCTACTTTTTAAAAGTTCAAAGTTACATCTTTAACTTTTTGTCTTATTTAGCTGTACAGCTTATTACTTTCTAAAAGTCATTTTTAGTATTTTTTTTAATAAATTAAAATATCTAACTTCTAAATAAGTATTTTTTAAAATATTCTAAACAAGTACTTCTATTACTATATATTCAAAAATAAAATAATTTATTAATAAGTTACTTTTTTAGATGTTACTTTCACAAAAACATTTAAATAAGTTATTTATCCAATTGGTCTTGTTAGTTAATAAAATGATTCAGTTCATCTTTTCAAGTCATATTTGATGATTAATCTTATGAAATGAACACCGAAATTCAGAGTTAATTTGTCTTTACCCCTAAAAGAATGAATGTAAACTTCTTTATGTATGTGCCTGAGGGAATACTAATCAATTGAGAATCCAAGCTCATTTTAAATGTTTGGTTTGACATAAGTATTCAATGTTCCGAATAATCAAGAAATGAAGATTGCATATGATGCATTGGAACAGTACATACTGCTATTGAGAGTATGATCTGTACAGAATTCCCTATGAAATTCGAGTCCACTACGCTGAGGCCCTAATCAACATTGACAATCTACTTGCTCAAAACATTGCAGGTCTTTTGTATGTACATTACAGGGCACCTTGATTCCGTATTCCCAGAAGAGTACCGCAAAGAGATTCTTCGCTACATATACTATCACCAGGTATACCTGTTAATTGATCATGATGCATTTTTTTCTCTTTTGTCAAAATTTAAAGTATCATTAATTATAACTTGCTCTTTTTGCTTAACCATGATGTTCGAAATGTGGTCGTGGATATTGACCATGTTTTGCTTTCATTTGAAGAACGAAGATGGGGGGTGGGGACTACACATAGAGGGTCATAGCACCATGTTCTGCACTGCACTAAACTATATATGCATGCGAATTCTTGGAGAAGGGCCTGATGGAGGTCAAGACGATGCCTGTGCTAGAGCAAGGAAGTGGATTCATGATCATGGTGGTGTAACACATATTCCTTCATGGGGAAAAACATGGCTTTCGGTATGATTAATTCTTTTTATACAAAATATAAGTAAGGTCACAAACGTGCGTGTCTATTACTGATTTGAACGAATCCTGCACCTGCAGATACTAGGTGTATTTGAGTGGTGCGGAAGCAACCCAATGCCCCCTGAGTTTTGGCTCCTTCCTTCGTTTCTCCCTATGCATCCAGGTTGGATTAATTAATTTTGCTCTATTTCTTTCTGTGGAACAATATAGTATATTATTGAATATACAAGGTTTAATTTTTGAATTCAGTATTTATTTTATCTCATTTTTGTCTTAATTAATGCAGCTAAAATGTGGTGTTACTGTCGGTTGGTATACATGCCTATGTCATACTTATATGGGAGGAGGTTCGTCGGTCCAATCACACCACTCATCCTGCAATTGAGAGAAGAACTCTATATTCAACCTTATGAAAAAGTTAATTGGAAGAAAGCGCGTCACCAATGTGCAAAGGTAAGAGACATTGTGTGTGTGTGTTTTTTTTTTTCAAAATTGTACATGAGGGACATTGTCTTTAATTAATCACAATGTGTCTATATACACATATCCTCTTCATCACAGGAGGGATAATTGTCCATTATACATTATGTATCACAGGAAGATCTTTACTATCCCCACCCTTTGATACAAGATCTAATGTGGGATAGTTTATACATATTCACTGAGCCACTTCTTACACGTTGGCCCTTCAACAAGCTGGTCAGAGAAAAGGCCCTTCAATTAACAATGAAGCATATCCATTACGAGGATGAGAATAGTCGATACATAACCATTGGCTGCGTGGAGAAGGTAGGCATTATAACAATAAAGCATATCCATTTTTCAGCCGCATGCATCAATTGAATTGTAATTAACTTCTTGGCATTCCTCTGCGGAAGGGAATTCATTCAAATATGCCATTAACATGTATGTATTTGCCAGGTTTTATGTATGCTTGCTTGCTGGGTGGAGGATCCGAACGGAGATGCTTTCAAAAAGCACCTTGCAAGGGTCCCAGATTACTTGTGGGTTTCGGAAGATGGAATGACCATGCAGGTATATATAATTCCTAATCATATTTCAATAAAAATTAATTAATAGATTATTATTATTATTATTATTATTATTATTATAAGCAGTGGGATATATTAATTAATACATTTGTCTATATAATGCAGAGTTTTGGTAGCCAGGAATGGGATGCTGGCTTTGCCGTTCAAGCTTTGCTTGCCACTAACCTTATTGACGAACTGGGTCCCGCGCTTGGAAAAGGGCATGATTTCATCAAAAAGTCTCAGGTTTGTTTAATTCCATGATAAGCATACATATCCTAGAATTAAAATTCTTCTTCCTTCAAGTTAAGGGAGGAAACACTAAAATGAACTAAGTTCATCCAAAATCGCTAATTAATTATTTGAGACACCTGACCTAGGTCTTACTTATATCTATATTTATATAATATAATTATATAGTACCTCTGTTGGAAAATAACTGTCTACTTTTAAATTTTTATTTTTTTTAACAAATAATTGTCCTGTTAAAAAATTTAGATAATATTAATTATATATATTTTTTCAGTTATACCTATATTAAATAGAAGAGAGAGAGTAAATGAAAAAAGATACTTAAGAAAGAAAGAGGATTAAGTAAGGATAATTTTGTAAAATATATCCAAATTTCTCCAAAATTGAGATTGTTTTAATCATTTTCTTAATTCATATATGCATTTAAAATTGATCAATTATTTCCAAACGGAGGTAGTATACAATCTATTTATATTATTTATATATAGTGAGTTAGATACTCAAAGTAATATTCATCCTTTGCTTGGATGAGAAAAGAAAATGAAAAAAAAAAAAGGAAAATGAAAGGAAAGAAAAGAGAGAGAAGAAAATGGAGAGAAAGAAAATAAATTTTCTTTCTTTCTCTTGCTTAGTTGAAGAGAAAAGTGAGAAGAAAAAAAAATATAATAATAACAAATAACATGTTTACCCTTAATTTAATATAATGTGGAGATATAAATAAAGATAAATTTATCATTTTAAACAAGTTATTTAATCTCCATGAGTTTTCTTCCCATAAGTGATGAAAAAGATTTTGGTGGGCCCCAATCTATTTTTTTTTTTTTATCTTTTCTCTCTATTTTCTCTTCACATTCTAGCAAGAGAAAACATCAAACTCATCTTATTTTCTTTCTTTTCACTTTCTTTCTCCCCATTTTCTCTTGAACCAAATAAAGTGTCAATGATCACAGTTTAAACAAGAATGAATTTTATTTATGTAGATGATGAATATATTATATTCAGTAATAGATATATGACAATTACAGTACAAATAGATGCGAATTTCAGTTATGTAAATATCGAATCAATATATTGGATTCATAAACAATATATCTCTTATCGTCAATTAACATCACATTTAACACTTATATAATTAAAATTTGCACTTATTTAAATTTTGATCACCAACTTGAGTATTTGATTTACTGTGTACAAACAATATTTCTCATATCTAAAAATTTAACATAATTAAATAAGTTTTTTGAAAAAAGATAAAATCCATAAAATAATTTTAATGTTGAACCATACATACTCTTTTGCGCCAACCAGCTTATAGGCCCAGAATTTTGTAATTGTTCCTTCCTAATGTTCGGTCGGCGATTTAAAGTAGCTTTATATGGCTTCAATAGTCTGTTTGTCTTATAGCCTTCAAGTAACTCCTATAAATTCTCTCGGGGCTAATATGAAAAGGCATATTCCAAGCTTAGTTTCAGCATTCTTTTACTCAAAAACTTTGGCCTATTCTTAACCTAAAGATTGATCATTCTGGACAAAAACTTGGCCGATTGGACTGCCTAAACCTTTGTCTGGAACAAATGTTTTTTTCATAAGCCGGTAAGAGTAGTTTCAGGAAAAAAATCTTTTTTAAAAAAAGGAAAACAAAAAAAAATGTCTCATCATGCGCATTTCTTTTTTAAAGCTTAAACAAATGGACTCTTAACCAACTAAAGAAAAACTAAGCAACTAATTACTAACTAATCACCTAACTAGATAATGTTAACTAGTACAATTGTATCAGTATAATTAAGAATATTGATAAGTTATATTCGTTAGATTATTTGACACAGTCTGAGCAAGTTCTATCTAGCAGTAATTAATTGACATTCTTATTGCACAGGTCAGGGATAACCCTTCAGGGGATTTTAAGAGTATGTATCGTCACATTTCTAAAGGATCATGGACCTTCTCTGATCAAGACCATGGATGGCAAGTTTCTGATTGTACTGCTGAAGGTTTGAAGGTATAACTAACTACTTAGGTCATGAACAACTTTAAGTTGTTATATATATATATTTGACTACAAAACTCACCGTTACATTGAAATTTCATATCTGATGTATATGCTAAACTTACTGAATAATTCTTCTGCGTGTTAGTGTTGTCTAATTTTATCCATGTTGCCAACGGAGACTGTGGGGGAAAAGATGGAACCTGAAAGATTATATGATTCAGTCAATCTTCTATTGTCGCTTCAGGTGAGTACTATTAAATTTACAGCCATATGCTTTTAATTAATTACGTAGTTAATCAATGGCCCTTCTCCTTGTTGCTAATTAGTTTTTCTTTCCATCACACATTATGGTATACCATGGAAGTAGAAAGTTTTGCGCAGAGGACATTGATCGTTAATGATGTTTAATTTGTTCGTACATGATTCACTTTTTGATAAAAAGTTCAATTTTGATTAATGCAGAGTAAAAAAGGTGGTTTAGCAGCATGGGAGCCGGCAGGAGCTCAAGAATGGTTGGAAGTAAGTGTTACTTTAATTAATAATAATGCAATATATATATTCATTAATTGATGAAGGGCATCCATTATTTAAGAAACTACTAACCAGCTTCGTCTTTGATTTTCAGCTACTCAATCCGACGGAATTTTTTGCGGACGTTGTAGTTGAGCACGAATATGTTGAATGCACTGGATCGGCAATTCAGGCTTTAGTTTTGTTCAAGAAGCTATATCCAGGGCATAGGAAGAAAGAGATAGACAATTTCATTGCCAACGCAGTTCGGTTCCTTGAAGATATGCAGACAGCTGATGGATCATGGTATGGGAACTGGGGAGTGTGCTTCACTTATGGCACGTGGTTTGCACTTGGCGGTCTAGCAGCTGCTGGCAAGACTTACACCAATTGTGCCGCCATTCGCAAAGCCGTCGAATTTCTACTCACAACGCAGAGGGATGATGGTGGCTGGGGGGAGAGTTATCTTTCAAGCCCCAAAAGGGTTGGTTGCGTTCCTAATTCAACTATTGTTGCTAATTACAGTAGTTAACTACCCTCCTTCAACTTCAACTTCAACTTCAACGTTAATTAATTGACTGTTAATTAATAATGGCAGTGTCTTATCCTAATGAATTTTATATGGGAATAATGCAGATATACGTGCCTCTTGAAGGAAGCCGATCAAATGTTGTACATACAGCGTGGGCACTGATGGGTCTAATTCATGCTGGCCAGGTTAATTTGCTTTTGAGTTTTGATGTCTGTGACTATGTATTTGATTAAGGGTCCATTTCATTGTATTTTAAAATTCAAAGTCTACTGCAAATGGATGTTAAAATAAAAGTTTTTTTTCTGAAAAAAAAAAAAAAATTCCTTTTCTATTTTTTATGTGCAGGCGGAGAGAGACCCAACTCCTCTTCACCGTGCAGCGAAGTTGCTCATCAATTCTCAGCTGGAAGAGGGCGATTGGCCCCAACAGGTACCTCCCTTCTCCTTTGATATTTGATAGTATCGTCCTTACTAGCTATGTGCTCAGGATCACAATAGCAAAAATTGTTATATTTATTTCGTGAAAAATAAAATGTAATCTTGAAAATTAAGACACAAGCCAGTGACCGTATCGGATTGTATAATCAAACGCACAACTTCGTGTGACCGGCCCATCTCCTCGCAGACCCGAGGAAATCGTAGTGTCAAGTGTGAAGTTATACAAAATTAAATGCAACTTAAAGCCTAAAATTTCATTGAGATGTTGATGGCAGAAATATATACACTTGCACTTCTTATGTAAACAAAACTAAAAATAAGAGAATTAAATATTATAATCATTTTTAATTTATGAAAACGACACAAATGACCTAGTATTAATTCTCGTTTATGACATATTTACGGCAGGAAATCACGGGAGTATTCATGAAGAATTGCATGCTGCATTACCCCATGTATAGAGATATTTATCCGCTGTGGGCTCTGGCTGAATATCGCAGACGGGTGCCATTGCCTTCCACTGCAGTTTAATTTGAAAAGCTGTGAGCATAAAAAGAGAAAACTGTAGCAATAAAGAATCAGGCAAATAAAATCAATCTAGTTGTGCAATCAAGCTTAATTAGTGTAATCGTATTCCTATATATTTAGTTCCTACATATATTGGTATTTTTTTTTTATTTCATTTCATGTGGGCTTTTATATGTATGGAGCTGTTCTTCTATGTTTTGCTTTATAAACGGAAGCACGTATAGCTCCAAACGGAGTGAGACACATATAATGAAAAAAAACGATAAGTCAGGCTTGCAGTAGAGATGACAATTGGCAATTACCCTTCGGGTATAGGTAGAATATTTAAGCATTTATTTTAAAAATATAATATTATCTCCTCTCATAAATTCCATTCTTTTTAGATGGAACTTAAATTTATGATCTTTAAATAATAAATATTCAAAATTTAATATAGGATGAAGGAGAAAAATATATTCGGGAACAATTTTTAACTTCTATAATTTTTTTAAACAATTGTGAGAGTCATTACTTTTGCAATTTCAGGAATAAAATATTTTATGGTTATTTTTCCTCTTGATAAGTGCGTTTTTATGGAAACCGAACTTCTATTCTCTTCTTATGAGAGGTAAAATTATTTATCACTCATTCAACAATTTATTAATTTTTCTTAACTTCTATAATTATAGAAATAAACTGAATACCTTTTATATATATATATATTTTTCATACAATGTGTTTCTACACTTTTAATTCCTGGACGTAAAGTTTATCCATATGAAACTTAGCTTGTCGTGTCAATTGAGTCACATTTCTTAAGTACCTTCTTTTCATTCCTTTTTTTTTTTTTCATCTGACTTTTTTCAATCATTAATTTGAGGGTGTGAAGTCACTATTTATTTTGGCATTCGACCTATTTAGTGGCTTTTCTTATATAGGGGCCACATAGTTTAATATATAAATTAGATGATGATAATTAAATTCAATTCATCACATATATAAATTTTAAAGTAAATAATTAATACAAAAAAAAATTTAAAAGGCAGGTTAACCTTCTCTTGCTCAATGACACATTGGAAGATTTTACACTTAAAATTAGATTTATTTTGTTCATAATTTATTCAAATTTTTTATTTAAATATGTGAAATTATTTTAAAACAATTTTTATTAAAAAAAAATTATTTTCTTGCATTTCTAAACATACACTGAATAATGTCAAAAACTTTGTAAACCTCCTTAAGAATCAAAACAGAGTTTAGGGTTAACAAATTCATCACTTGATCATCGAACTTATTATTTAACTCTTGTTATTACTTATGTATTGTAATAAAAAATATTTTTTCTCTAAAATAATGTTCAATTGTGATGCAATCTTTTGGGTTTCTAGTTTTTAAATTAAAAAATAGGGTAATGGGCTTTTAAGTTGGAGAAGTCTATTTGAAACATCATTTATGTAGAGTAACGGCTTTAGATATAAGCCTATTTGCTCAAAATTCACACAAATTCCAGCCTAGCAGCAGAAGCACGGGCGGTTAAGGAGGGGCTCGTTCTTGCTCAGAGCTATTATTGTGATCAGATTCTGATTGAATCAGATTGCCTCAGAGTTGTCGAAGCATGTAGAGAGCAAAGACTAATTCCAGAAGCTACGACCATAGTTGAAGACATTATTCAGCTGAAGAACTCCTTTTCTAGGTGGGGCATTCAATGGGTGAGTCGCGAGGTAATTGGGGTAGCCCATCAAGCTGCGTCTCTTGCTACGTCTGGGAATCTCAATTATGGTTGGCCTCACAGATTGCCTCTATCTTTAGCTGATTTTGTTACGAGTGACTAGGTAGTTGCATGTGCGATGCACGGGAAAATTACTAAAAAAATTTATATAATTAAAATATTAAATCTATTTAAATATATAATTATTATTTATATTTGTTTTATATAATTTAAATTTTGAATAAAATTATATTTGTTTAAAATAATAAGATTATTGTAATTATAATCATATAGAGTAGATAAATTTGATCAATAGTATTTTTTTCATAAATTATTAAAATTATATGGATCTTAAAATTAAGTTATCTAGCATTAGTTAATGAAAGATATTGTGTTTAATAAAAACTTTAACAAAGAAATTATCATATTATAAAAGTAGTTTTATTAAAACTCCATTAAGGAAATTTGGTTCATATCATGAATAGATTAGAAAAATTAATTAACAGTAATTTAGATATCTAATTAAAAAATTAAATTGATATAACTTTAGAGTATATTATAAGTTTTAGAGTTCAAATATTTAATTTTAAATTTGATTTTAATGGTTAATAATTATAATATATATTAATCATTATCTGTGCGATTTATATGTTTACATCACCCATATAATATATGTTTGGTATCACTTTAAAGTGAAATTTTTATGTTTACATCACATGTGTAATGCAACTTTAATATTACCTACTTGAGGTATTAGGATTAGTTTGAAAACTAATTTATGGATTTTTTTCGTGTCTTTAAAATTTCTTAGCTATTTTAAGGATTTTATCATACCAGCCAATCTATGAGTAAGTTTTAAAGAATTTATGAAATTCTTCAGTATATGCTCTCCAAACCATTAAATCTATAACATTTTTATTAATAAAAAATAAATAATAATGCATATTAAAATTTCAAACATCTAGTCTTGAAGATTATAAATATAAATACATGATTTGACTGTTATAAAATTAGAAAAATTAATTAACAGTAATCTAAGCCGCTAATTAAAAAAAAAATAATTCATATAACCTTTGTTTGTATTATAAGCTTTAAAGTTTAAATATGTAATTTTAAATTTAGTTTTAATTTTTAATAATTATAATGTATATTAATAATTATCTATGTAATTTATATGTTTGCTTCACCCATATAATATATATTTAGTATCACTTCAAAATGTAATTTTTATATTTACACGACTTGTGAAATATATGTTTAGTATCACTTATTTGACATATCAATATTAATTAGAAAACCAATCTATGTCTATTTTTTTGTGTCATTAAAATTCTTTAAGTTATTTAAGAAACTTTTAAAATTTCACTCTATAAGTAAGTGTTAAAAACTTATAAAATTCCCTAAAAAAAATTATAAAATTCTTCATCTCCTACTTTTCAAGCTATTAAATATAAATAAAGTTAATAATACTAGCGATAGTCCCTGTCAACCCATATTTTTTATTTTTAGGGGATTAGTATAAAATTATGTGTTAACAATCTAATAGTTGAAAATAGAATATATTGCTTAAAGAAAGAGGAATGAGAGCTGAAAAAAAATATATAATGAAAAATTGAAGGTGAGAGTTATGAAGAAGTGATGATATGAATATGAAAGGAATGAGAGGAAGGACTTGTAGAACTCTCTTTCAAATAGTTTATTGACACAAATAGGATAAAGATTACAATATATCTTTATTTGGATTTTGCAGGATTAAACTCAACATAAAAATTTTAAATAGCTCTCAGATTTATATCTAAAATCCAAAACACCCATTGCTCATAAATATTTTGAATGGGTTAATGCCACTCAAAGTGAATAATAACAAAATTAAATATTTTTAATATTTAGAATATTTGTAAAATAATCATATTAGTGATAACGCAAATTTTTTGATCTTTTGAATTATCTGTAAATTATTTAATTAAAGCTTTTCTACACTCTTTAGTTGAAATAAATTTTGAAGATGACATTTTCTGAAAAATTTGAATTTAAGACTATGATCATTATAAGAATATATACGTATTTACACACACAAAATAAATGCAATGAATAATTTATGCTTTTGATTTACATTTTTTTATTGAGTATATCAACATTGTAATCTTAAGGCTTGGAACAATTATATAATAATTTTTTATATAGAAGTTCGATCAGGGCGTTGTACCGCTATTGCAAATACACGGTAAAATATAAATATGGTCACTCCATTAGGCCACCTTTCTTTTCTAATTATATTATAAACCTTTGATTTCTTTATTTTTTTATAAATAAATTAAATCACAACTCACCAATAGGAGCCAACTGCAATGACAGGTTGTTTGGGTGTTGTCATCCGCCCTATAGATTTGAATCTTTGCTATGTGATTACCTGTTGAGGCCTTTGCCTTTGTGTGTATCGCCTTTTTTTTTTTTTTCCTCTCTCCGTAGGAAAACAAAAATTAGATTCTATTATTTTTATTGGAAAAAAAATTATATTGTTATTTGAAGATAAAATCGCCCATTAATGATACCCAAAATTATTGCTTGTTATTGGCCTTATTCCAAAATTTGCTTAGCTGCTCTCTAAATTGCAATTAAAACATCCTACTGATTCTTATTTCAATTTTGTTTTTAATCTTAAAAAAATTAATTTAAAATTTAAAAGTAACAATACAGGAAGATCATCTTTTCCCAATCACAACAAACCCATATTTACAAATAAAGAAGAGATCAAATTCCTATTTTGATATACTTGGCTTCATCATGTTCTTTCAACGCAGCATTTTGCAAATTCCTTTCTTTTCTTTTCTTTTTGTTGGTAAACATCCTTTTGCAAATTCTAAAGACCCAAATCTACCATCAACTAAGTTTAATATTCAGTCATCTCTTCCCAGTATGAAATCTTCAAGTTGCCATTCTCCTTGCAATGTTTCAAGAACAAAGATTTTTTTCACCAAAATCAATTGTGACCAAATGAATTACCCTCCATTAAAAGTATAAAAAAATAAATACTTAAATTAATTCCACCAACACCACATAACATATCATGCAATAAACTAAAAGATCATCAGTTTCAAGCAAACCACGCGACCGCTTCTCATCAACTCTGCTACTTATGTGCGGTACTCTACAAAATAAACTAAAATATAAAAACTCAAATGTAAATAACAATGTAGCATAAAGGAGTTGGTACGACTACCTCATAGTCAAACAAATAATATCAACAAACAAAAAATTATGTATTTAGAGCGTACCATGAAAGTCGGTATAGAGTTCAAACCTTGAAGGCATATCCATGGTCATCTTCGTATGTGCCTGTCTAGTCACAAAACATCCAATAATTAAAAGGACCAGCTTTATACTTGTTCATATACAACTCCATCACAGCAAACAAAATCATACAATGATTAAAAGAGGAACAATGTCCATATTTCAAGAAACCATCACCCACGTATAGGTAACAATGTCCAGCACCAAATTGTAGGGAGTTTCAAATCGAAAACAATGATGGAAGTGAGAAACCACTAAATAAAATAGAATGATGAAAAGAGGAAAAGAAACAAAAATACCCTTTGAGGCTTGTGCAACTGTATATGGAGATGGAAGAGAAAGTTATAGGGGCTGAGGGAAGAAATGGAAAATGAGAGAGAGGGAATGTGAAGTTGGGGCTTAAAAAGTATTGAATACATAGAGATGGAAGAGGAAGTTACAGAGACATGAGACAAAAAATGAGAGAGAGGGAATCTCAAATGGGGGCTTAAAAAAAAAAAACTGGAGAGGAGATGAAAGGGAACTGTTCATGAACATGGGTATGAAAGCTGCTAGTAGATAGATAAAATAATCTATATCTATATCATCATATATATCAGTAAAACATAGGTTCGGACCTGAAAAAGAGTTTAAATAGAGTTAGAAGAGACCAAAAATGGTTACCAAAGAAAATCCCTTTCATATAATGGTATAGATTACATATTGAAACTTAAAATATCTAATTTTATAGATATTGATATATGCTATAGATATATAATTTGAGTGTTGTAAGATTTAAAAAATTAATTAATAGTAATTTAAATTGTTAATTAAAAGTTGAATTGATATAATTTATAATGTGCTATTAGCTTCGTAATTCAAATATTTAATTTAAAATTTGTATTTAATTATGAATAATTACAATTTATATTTATTATTATCTGTGCAATTTATATGTTTATATTACTCATTTAATATATGTTTAGTATCATCTCAAAATACCTTTTTTTTTTTGTATAACTCATGCAACATATATTTAGTATCACCTATTTGAGATATCAATATTGAACATAAAACCAATCTGTAGGTAAGTTTTAAAAAACTTAAAAAAAATTTCATTGCCTTCATTTTGGGCCATTAAATCTATGCATTTTTATTAATAAAGATGTAAATAATATTGCATATATATATATATAACTCAAATTGCTAATTAAAAAACTAAAACGCTAAATTCATGGTGTTTTTATTAAGCAAAATTAAATAACATTATTTATTAAAACTCAAAGTACCTAATATAATAGATATAGTTGTAAAATATAAATATATAATTAACGCATTTTAAGATTAAAAAAATTAATTGATAATAATTTCTTATTATTTATATTATATTACCAAATTTTAAAAAATTTCTTATTATAAGATTAAATACATATTAATATAATTTCTTAATTTAAATTTAACATAAATTGATAATAATCATATAATAGGTAAATCAATATCCGAGTAATAAATGTGCTTGATATCATATGTACGATATATATGTTTTGTTTCACCCACTTGAGGTATTATCATTTGTAAAAAAAAATATTTCATTATATTTTTTTTAATGTGAGCATCATAAACTTGTAGTATAAATTGTAAAGATCTTATAAAAAACTCATCCCTTACTATTTCAAGTTATTAAATTTATAACATTTTTATTAATCAAAAGTAAATAATATTATAATATATAGATCCCAGTACAATTGTAATATCTAATCTTATGAATTTAATTGTAATATATAGATATAAAATTGAAGTGTTATATATAAGATTAAAAAATAATTAATAATATACTAAAATATATATATTTTTTTAATCAAAGTTAAAAAATTATTTATTATTTGATAAAAAATATATAAATACTATTTATTAATTTAATTTTAATGATTAAAAAAATATATGTAGATCATAACTGATTAAAATAATAAAAAGGATGAAAAGACACTATTAGGAGAGAAAATGGGTAAAAAAAAAAACTTTTTATGAGAGCTCTATTTTTTTTTAAGAAATTATTTTTTAAAAAACCTCTCAAGTAAGTATCAATATTTAAGAAAGAATAATAAACAAATAAATAAATAAATAAATTATGATTGGTTAAAAAGAGTGACTGAAACATATGATTGATTGATAAAATGATTAGAAGTCATAACTGATAGATAAGATGACTAAAAATTATGATTGATAAATAAAAATACTGAATATAGTTAGTTGATATAATAAATATTTGATTAATCTAAAATGAAAGATTTTTATTAGATAAAAGAATGAATTTTTGTAGGAAAATCAAATAACCCTCGTGCTGGCATATCATCAAATTCACTTTTTTTTTACCTTCTTTTATATAAGTTAATAGACTTACACTCCATCCTCATCCTTCATTGTTTTAAAACCTAATGGACACAAATCACTCACTTATTCATCCACGTGCCATACAACCCATACTCTTTCTCATCCGCTGTGACCTCCCCTGCCACGAGGTCGCTTCCAAATGCCCATCCACTATGCAAAATCTCGCTTTGTTCCACCACCAAGGAAGAACGCCTCACCCTACCCCTGATTGCCACAACCATCACCCCATTATCCCTTCTACCACTCTTTTGCTCATCTCTCTGAGTGTTGGATGTCATAGGTGCTTATACTTTGAGTTTCTCTTAATGGAATTGTTTTCTCTTTTTTTTTTTTTTCGGTGTGCGTTCTTATTAGAATTATTTTCCCTCAACTTAATTGAAAAATTACCCATTATGGATGAACACAGCTGTGTTAAAATTTGTTCAAAGAAATTTGGATACATAATGTGCCAATTGTATGATATATATGGGAAACATGTCTCCTTTTTTTTTTTTTTTTTTCACTCGTTAACATTGTTTGTTCTTCATCTTTGTCGTATAACTTTTGCTGTTGTTTTATTATTTGATGTTTTCCTTTCTGGACTACGGCTGGAAATTGAGAATTTCAATGGTTTTATTGTTTGCTATGGTTTTCGTTTTGCTTAATTTCTCTGGCATCTATAGATGAACAGAATTGAATCAGTTTGAAACATTGACAAGAACAAAAAAAAAAAAAAGGGCCTGCAAAAAGATCAAGGTGAGGACAATCCACTATTACTACTCAAAAGATAAAAACTAAGATAAAACAAAGGAAATCATAATCTAATTACCCTGACTCTTGATGCTAGTTATATTGTATGTAATATTACTTCTTGAAGATCATTATCAGAATGCACTAATCTTTATGAGCATAAGTGGGCTAATGCCCTTTCTATCAAGTGGGGGATAGGAGTAAATACGCGCGCGCGCGCATGTGTATGTGAGATAGGAGTTGACCTTGTTGCTTTGCCTAACACGTGGGGCGAATGCTATCGTATTTAGTTTTAGAAAGAAATTTTGGGGGGTGTTGAGAAGCTCTGCCATTGGACCTACTCATGTCTATAAAAACAAAAAAGCTCTGCTTTTTTTTATGTAATTAAAAGTTTAGGTTGAAGAGAAGATTTGTCAAAAAAAAATAATAATAATAATAATAATAATAAATTTATCTAAAATAAAATGAATGACCCTTTCCATAAAAGTATAAATATTTCTTAAAACCATTAAAACAGATCAAGTCTATTATTTGATTTACTTAGCTGTTATAAATTCTTGAATGCATTGAAAAGATGTTGATATATTCTTTTTTTTTTTATGTGAAAAAATGTTGATAATTCAAATCTTAATATTCGGAAAACTTGATTATCAAGAAATTATAACCTCACTAAACTTTTAATTAGAATTTGTTTTCTTATTTAATCTTGAAATAAATGTAATATATATTTATGTAAGAGTCATACTGCATATGATCTCATAATAATAATAATAATAATAATAATAATAATAATGTACAAATAGCACCTATTATTGTGAAAACATTGTCAAGCAAAAAAAAGCAACATTGCTCTCCTTACTTCACAAATAAATAAATAAATAAATTATTCCATATTAATTTTTAGAGAGCAGTTCATTGTGAATGGTTTTACTCTAAACGTGGCCGTGAAATCTGAATAATCATCGGTGATGGTTGACCCGTTGAGGAAGGTAGCATGTAAGTGTCCTATTGTAGGCACTCCAATTTTTTTAAGGTTGATCTTTTTCCTTTTTTTTTTTTTTTTTTTTTTTGTTTCCCTTTAATAGGACGGGAAGAAAATTTTGGTTGATTATAGCTTTCTGTTGATCGTTTTCCACATACAGTTAAGAATTGGTCTTTCAGCGGGTCTCATATATTTTGTTAGTTAAAAAAAGTCAAAACTAGTGAGTGAATCTAACTTATCTTGAATAGCGAGAAGCCTCCAAAATATTTTGCAACATTATCGCAAGTTTCCTTGCGTTTAAGATCAAGAATGCAAATTAAGAGTAATTTCATAGTTTCAGAATTCTTGTTGATATCTGTTGTGTTTTTAGGTACGTTGTTGTTGTGGTTGTCATCCTAGGGACGAAACCGATCAAATGTGGCTTCCGAATACAAAGGCATCAGTAATCAGAAAGGGAGGAGGAGGAAATGGATTGGTGGCAGTTGCTATAGATAAGGATAGCAAAGGGAGCCGATACGCTCTCAAATGGGCTGCTGATAGTCTTCTTACCAGAGGCCAAACTGTTGTTCTAATCCACGTTTTGCACACGACATCTCCGCATGTTACGAGTAATTTTCTACAATTCAGCATTAACATGATTGCTCCAAGTTATTTAATGGATTTGGCTTGCTTGATCAATTGATCATGAATCATTGTGCGTAATTAACTATACATACTCTCAGCATTAGTTTATGTTTTCAAATGCAGTTGGAGGCAGCCAGGCCATAATATGTAACACCAACAGTCTAGCTGCATCTCCACAGAGAGACCATCTTGTCAACATTACAAAGGATCTTTTCCGTACCTTTCACTGCTATTGTACACGTAAAGATGTATGCTCACACCTTTATAATTCCCCCCTCTCTTTGGCTTACAATTACTTTGTTACATATCTTGCCTTATCATATGACAAATACAACTGCATTTTATGATCATTATCATACTCTATTCTTTTTTTCTTTTGTTAATATTGTGGAGAACAACATGAATCATAGACAAACTTAGCTTTGTATTCTTTTCACATTGCTTACTGCTGTAAAATGTTTCATTAGATACAATGCCTTGATGTCCTACTTGAAGACGCTGATGTTGTGAAAGGAATAACAGAATATGTCTCTTACGCCGCAATCGAGAACTTGGTGCTTGGTGCAGCGTCAAGGCATGGGTTTATTAGGTAAGGTCCTTTTTCTCCATGCAAGTTCACCAGAATCAGCAATTAAGTTGCATTCATATATAGCTATTTTGAAGAGAATAATTCTAATATTCTTCGGCAGGGATAAGCATTATTGGCTGAAAAAATATCCTTAGCCAGATAAAGATGCAAGCTTCAAACTGAATAAAATGTATCTTAAGTCTTGACTAAGGACATAGGAAACAAAAACTTAATTACACTACAAATGCTATTAATTGATAGGAAACGGGTTCCGTACAAAAGCTGAACAAGAAAAAGATTGAACATGTGATTGTCGGGTTTAAGAGAAAATTATGACTTTTAGAGATATAATAGGTTGTATGGTAATAATTTGTGAACAAAATGGCAAAAGACTCTTCTAGTTTGCACTATAAGTGCCGATTAGTACAGCTTTCTTCACCTTGTTATGCAGATTCAAGTCATCAAGTACACCAAGCAGCATATCAAAAGGGGCGCCAGATTTCTGTACCGTGTATGTCATTTCTAAGGGGAAAATCTCTTCAGTTCGGAGTGCTTCTCGTCCAGCCCCGCATGCCTCTCCACTACTGAGCCATATACAGAGTCTAAACAATGAGAATGCATGTGAAACTCAGCTAGCCTCTAGGCGTATGAGCTTCAAAGGTTTGTTTCTTCCAAATATAGATATGTTCCGAAATTATGCTGTTGTTGCAAGCAGCTTTAATCATGTTTTGATGACTACATTTATTTATATGCATGTTGTAGATCACAGGAAATCAATAAAACCTCACAGCTGGCAGGACGAATCCATAAGGTAAGCTTTTATCATAGAGCCATCTAAACATTGTACTTTTTTAATGCCTTATCAACCTTTACGTAACACAGTACGTCACAGTGACATGGTTTGCATGGTTGAAGTAGGTCACAGCTTGGAAAAACAGCGGGGTTGAGTGGAAGGTCATGCATGGACTTGGTGGGAGATTCTGACACAGACATATCCTTTGTAAGCTCCGAGAGGCCCAGCACCTCGTCGTCTGTTTTCTGTGACTACATGGACTCCGCTCGAAATTCACGAGTCTCAACCAGTTCTGATCGTAGCTTGGGATCAGTTCGCATTGGACTCAAGTTCACTGACCCCACTTCACCTGATATTTCATTTTCCCAGGAAAGCATCAGAACCTCATTTTCTTATTCGTCTCAGAACATGGTGAGCGCCCACATACACACACATTATATATATTTTATCTTAAGCATATTTGGTGGATGTCAAGAATCTTATAAAATGTAACAACATGTCTGTCTACTAAGAACATACCACTTCGTTTACATATGACCTATGAATGACTTCAGAAAGGGTTACCCTATGCTTGAACTTGCCAAACAAAAACAATTGTCCCTTTGTGTCTACGAATATCTTATATCAATTAACCAAAGGAGCATCCTCTAGATTGAGTAGAGATGCCTAATCCATTGGCTAATAGGGACATGCAGTGCTCTCTTAGATGCTCTTAGAGCAAGAGAAAGTTTTGCTTTACATTATTCATAAATCACATATCAGCTATTATATTAAAAATATAGGGAAAGTGAAAGATGATGATTGCTTCACAAAACTGATATGTTAAATTATGAATAGTATAGAGCAAAAAAATTTTCTCTTGCTCTAAGAGCATCTGAGAATTTCTATGCTATTCATAGTGTCAATTAGTCCACAATCTATTGTATAAGAGTTATGGTGTTTTGAGCATGATTAGATTAGATCATATCTTTAAGAAATCAATTCCATCCAATATTTTGAGCCTAATTACAACCCAAGATAACTGATCTTTAATGGGTCCACATCCTTAATACAATCAGGATGATGTAGAAGCCGACATGAGGAGGTTGAAGCTTGAGTTAAAGCAAACGATGGAGATGTACAGTGCAGCATGCCGAGAAGCACTAACAGCACAACAGAAGGTAAAATCGTACATATTTTGTGTGTTATTGTTATTGAAATACGGCTGGTACGACTCTTTTGTTTGCTGTAGTTAATGGAACTGAACAACTGGAGAATTGAGGAAGAAAAAAAATTAGATGAGGCAAGATTGGCCCAGGAAGCAGCACTGGCAATTGCAGAGAAAGAGAAAGCAAGAAGTAAAGCAGCCATGGAAACAGCCGAGGCAGCTAAGAAAATTGCAGAGGTGGAATCAAACAGAAGAGTAAGTGTTGAAATGAAAGCTCTTAAAGAAGCGGAGGAGATGAGGAAAGTATTGGATAATCTAGCTCAAACTGATGAAAGATATAGGAAATACACAATTGA
The DNA here is from genome assembly GCA_031439585.1 of Pterocarpus macrocarpus. NCBI lineage: Eukaryota > Viridiplantae > Streptophyta > Magnoliopsida > Fabales > Fabaceae > Pterocarpus > Pterocarpus macrocarpus. Next base: position 131,906 of record CM062516.1, read on the forward strand.
GGAGATTGAAGCGGCTACAGACTCCTTTTCTGAATCTCGAAAAATCGGGGAAGGGGGCTATGGCCCTGTCTATAAATGTTACCTTGATCACACTCCAGTGGCTGTGAAGGTTCTGCGTCCGGATTCTGCTCAAGGCAAATCACAGTTTCAGCAAGAGGTGATCAACCAGCGAAATGAGTAATTCTAAACCACTTTTTGTATTAGTGACTACATGACTTGTTTGTTTCATATCACACCATGGCTTGTGTTTTTATGAAACCATAAAACAGTCTAATCTACTTCCAAGGACAGAAAGGCAGTTGTATACTAAACGAGGGTAAAACTTAGAACGCCAAATAAACACTGCTAAACAAATGCATCTGACCATTGTTCATGTTGTAGTAACATTGCTCTTTGTTGTTTGCAAACAGCACTACCTGCATAAGTTAAAGTGCAAGAAGTGTAAAGTGATCGAAGCAAATGTGCATTGTGTTGTGCATATAAGAGCAGTTCCTTTTGCCCCTTTTCTTATTTCCTTCCAAGAGCGAACATAGGACTATTACATATCTTTCATCTGCTCCTTCTCTAATTAATGCTTCAATGTTGTATACCAAATTATATCACATCTCACGCCCTCCACACCATGCCACCCAGCAGTGAAGTTTCTTATCGGAATGCAGGTAGACATACTCAGTTGCATACGCCATCCAAACATGGTGCTTCTTCTAGGAGCCTGTCCAGAGCACGGCATTCTGATCTATGAATATATGGCCAATGGAAGCTTAGAAGATTGCCTCTTTCGAAAGAAGAACGATGCTGTTCTGTCTTGGCCGCTAAGGTTTCGAATTGCCGCAGATGTAGCCACTGGCTTACTCTTCCTCCATCAGACCAAGCCTGAACCTTTAGTACACCGTGATCTCAAACCAGGCAATATTCTACTAGACCACAATTTTGTAAGTAAGATCAGTGATGTTGGATTGGCGAGGCTTGTCCCTGCTGTAGCTGAAAATGTGACGCAATGCCGCATGACCTCAGCAGCTGGAACTTTCTGTTACATTGATCCTGAGTATCAGCAAACAGGATTGCTTGGAGTCAAGTCAGATGTGTATTCTCTAGGGATCATTCTTCTTCAGTTATTGACAGGCAGGCCTCCAATGGGCTTGGCACACCAGGTTGAGCAGTCAATTGAGAAAGACATATTTGCAGAGACGCTTGACCCATCTGTGCCCGAGTGGCCTCTTGAAGAAGCCTTCTTCCTTGCAAATTTGGCACTCAAATGTGCAGAGCTCAGACGAAAAGATAGGCCAGACCTTGGCCAACAAGTACTGCCAGAGCTCAAAAAATTGAGAGACTTTGCTGAAGAAAATACGAGTCTGGCCTTTTCATGTGGCAATATTGCTTATACACCATCTCCCAACCTGAGTCAAGCTTCCACGCAACAGGTGAGCACCATTGAAGCTGTACATGTTATACTCACCCAATCGACAACTCATATATCATCATTGCAAAATAAAAAAAAATACTCGTCTGACGAATATGCAATTACTTAACGTTTATTGGCTTAGTGTTCGTAAGTTATGTACACTAAGTGTATATTAGAATTTCTCAGTGCGGTTGCTGATTTCCTTAAAATTTGGATATTTGCGCATCATGATGGTCATCTTATGCTTAGCCTGAAATACTCACCAAATTACTAACATGGATGATAGAGTAGACAAGCTCCATAAGATTTTAGAACCAGATTTTTCATCCTAACAGGCTATATTATGGGGACTTCGGCCATGATAGACACTAAATGTGCTGCTTTAAGCGTCCTGAAGCGGAAATTATAGGCCTTAATTATGATATTGATGCAGGATGTAATGAGCGAACCGCCGTTTGAGCATTCAGGCAGCTCAAGAAGCCCATCAAGCCCATCATCGCCAACAGAAGGAAAAGAAGGTATTAATGTGTAAACATTACTTACGTAGGAGACGCTCTGCACCAGGACTGGTACACATTACACACACTTAAAGGATTTAACGTTAAAGTTGAATCTTTTTTCGTACAACTTATTAGTTTTCTAGTACATAATGTTAAAGTTGTTTGTTTTGCTGTAAGTACAGGGGCCAACTCTGAGTAACTCTGGCAATGAAATTTCAAAGGAAACATCAAACGAATTTCGTTTCCCTTGGTTGCAACTAATAAGTGGATTTGTTCCAGTAGCTCTCATTCATGATAATCCTATCGCACAGACATACACAAACCATTTTGTGCCAGGCATGTAAACATTTTACCTTTTTGAATTTAAGTCTCGTTATATGGGGTGCAAAACATAGACCTGGCATATGATAAATCAGAGAAATTTTGTATAGTAATGTAAATATGATGGGGAATGCGTTTTATTGACCATCCATGCACACAACTCGTACATTCATGGAAACTAACTATCTTTTTCTTGGCATTATTAGAAGCATGGCTCTTATTTGAGACATGTTATTTAAACACCTTAATTAGATATTAACATGGAACATTATAAAACCTATATGCTAAAAAGTAACATTTTTTTCTTTCAACTTTTTTATTTTATTTGTTTTTCACCCCACTTAAATGATGTCAAGAAAGTGTCCAATAATATTAAAAATAATATTTGATTCTCGGCTGACACATGAAATTTCTAGTGTATATACCCAAACAGGCATATCTGACATGGTTAAATATTCCAGATTACGGGTGAATTCTACCATGCACCTCATAAAGTGAGGTGCATCAAATACCTTCTGAAGTTAATGGTTAGATGTGAGGAGTATGGAATAGTTGTGAGGGTGTATTTGTGCAACTATCCCATACTCCTCGTATCTAACCATTAACTTCCGAAGGTGTTTGATACACCTCACAAAAATGCACCTTAGATTGCGTGAAATTCTGCAATGTACATAGACCATGTTCGGATAATAGATAATAAGAGAAATAGAAAGAAAATGATGAAAAAAAATTAGGAATGTGTCTTTTTATTTGAGAGTTTATATATGAATAGGAAAGAAAATAAACTTAGCAAATCTATTTCTTCTCTTTTCCCTCAAGCTTTATCTTTTATTATTTCCAAATTTTGGGTGGACTGCAAAAACTATAAATTATAATTGCTACTATTTCTGTCTAAAAATAATTATCCAGTTTTAAATGCGCACATAAATTAATAAAATAATTAAAAAAGTTTCAATATTAAAGAAATTTAGGTATATTTTACAAAATTATCTTTACTTAATTTTCTCTCTTCCTTAATTATCTCTTTCCACTTACTGTTTCTCGTCTATTTAATAGGAGTATAACTAAAAAAAATAATTATTATTGTCTAAATTTCTTAAAAGAACAATTATTTGTAAAAAAATAAAATTTTAAAAGTGAATAATTATTTTAAGATGGAGGTAGTGATTGTTTCGTTTCTTTATAATACAACTTTCAAATAATATTAATAAAAAAAATTGTCCAAACATAATAGTGTTTTGGTGTGTTTTCAAGGGAATAAAACCTAGTAGATTCTAATATTATGTGTTTAAGTAAATTAATAAGGAAAGTTAAGCTTATTTGAAAGAGATTTTATAAACACATTTAAATATGGCCAATAAGTTACTTATCAAGAATACCTGCACTACCACGGCCAGAATAATCAATTAAAAAAACTAATTTGGACTGTTCTACACCACCTTGCTACTAGATAAGCTAATAACACTTGGGTTGCCAATAATGAAACCATAAGGTAACGTTTGGTAGATTACCTATTAAAATTGTCAGTAATGTAGATTATCACTTAAAAAAATTATCACATTTTAAATTGCTGATAATATTAAATATAGTGTTTGATATGCATAGATAATCTAAGTGGCAATTTACATTACCCTGTTTGATATATCAAAAAGATTACTAGGTAATATATGCATTAAACCAATATAATAATAATAATAAAAAAATAGTTAATTATTATTATTATTAGTTATAATAATATTAATAATATTATTAGTTATAATAATATTAATAATTAATAATAATTATTATAACTAATAATAATAATAATTATTAATTAATAAGAATAAGAGAATTTAATTATTAATTATGATTATAATAGTTAATTTTATTAATAATTATTATTAAAAATAATTAAATATTATTTAATAATAATTAATTATTAATATAATTAATCATGATAATATTAACAATAATAATATTAATAATAATAATAATTACAATAATTAATAATTAATAATAATATTTATTTTTAATAATAATAAATTATTATTATTATTATTATTATTATTATTTATTGATAATAATATTATTATTATTAATTAACAATAACAATAACAACAACAACAACAACAATAATAATAATAATGGAAGTATTGCCACATTGGTGGTAATCCATATTACCACATTTTAAGAGGATAATACATATTACCATATTGGTGGTAATCGATAATCCAGATCGATTATTCCGTACCAAACGCTGCCTAAAGGTTTTTATGTAAGGATTGAAAAAAAAAGAAAGAAAGAAGGTTGGCTATGTTTAAGGAAATTTCAATGATAAAATTGAGGGTGTCAATGGTATAAGTAGACACTTTCACTCGAGTGTACTCTCACAGCCGTGGATGCCCTATTTAATGATCAAATGGTAGTGTTTAGGCAAGGAGCCATTGAAGAAGGCCTCCGGTGGGTGTCTCTTCTCTCTTTTAATTTTTGTGTATTTTTTTTTTTTTTGGTTGGTATTATATGAGTTAACCTAAGGTAAGTGAGAGTACCGGGCTAGTTGGAATATTTTTGGCTTTGCTTAAGCATTAATTAGAGATATAAAAATAATGGGTTGGTTTGAATTGAACGGCACCCAAGTCTGACTTAATTTTCTTATTGGGTCATCTTTTGAATCTAAACCTAAACCGATAATAACCAAATTAATGATCAAGTCAAATTAAGCTAAGGGTCTATTTGATTTAATTTTTGGGAGAAGATCTTTTGAAAAAATATTTTTTAAAAGAAGGCATTTTAGAAGAAATACTTTTAAAAGAATGATTTTTGTTTTGTTTGAATATGTCAAAAGGCCTTTTAGAAGAATGAGTTTTGTTTGGATAGGATAATATAAAATTATTTTTGGTTATTGATGTGAGAGTAATAGTAAGATTCCTTTTCAAAAGGTCTTTTTCTAGAATGAAAAGTAATCCCAAAGATACTTCTTTCAAAAGGCTTTCTGGAAGAAGGCTTTTTGGAAAAAATTAAAGCAAATACTACCATTTACTATACAAAGTCATTTTCTTTCTCCAAGAAGGCCTTTTGGCCACTGCAAACAGAGAACCAAACAGGCTCTAACTCGACGTTTAGCTATCATATAAAGATTTGTATATTATGTATAGTAAAATTATAAAATTTAAAAAATAAGAAACGAAATTTAAAAGATATTTTATAATATATATTTAAAAAAAATATATCAATACAAAATAATAATATTACGCTTTGTAAATATACTGATATAAAAAAATTATAATTTATCACCAATTTATTTATAAAAAATAAATTATAAATAAATATTTAATTTCAAATCATTTTGGACCAATCAAAATTATAACATATACCTAACTCCAAAAATGTATCAATCAAATTTCACAGCACAAACCTAATTTAATAAACTTCTAATTTAGCCGGATTATTAAGTGAGGTCGAGTCCTAAAGGCTTCTACCGATAATGGTGTCCCTTTTTTTTTTTGTTTCTGCCGCCATTTAGAGACACCTTAGGACAAGTGTGTATTAATCACCCTTTAAGTCGTCTATTGTGCTGGTCTTAATTCCTATTTGAAAATGGAATATTTTGTTTTAAACTTTATATACTAGAAAATAACTAAATCTATTCAATTAATTGTGTACACATATATAAATATACTTAAATTTACCTAAATTTTAGTGAGTTTATTTTTGATGTCATGATGAGTTAGTTTAATTTTTAAAAAATTAAAATTAATTTAGTTTATATTCTAATAATTACATAAAGCTATGTTCATGGTAAAGAATAAAATTATTATTGCTATAAATTATTTATACTATCATCAAATTATATTATTTTATTTATATAGTTTTTAAAATAATAAAAATAAAAATTATATATATTTATTTATGTAATAATATATAATTAAATAATAATTTTAAAAAAAATTATATTATCAACACATATGAATTAAATTCCGATTATAAACATAATATACAGGATCTCCATTTGCGGTGGGTCGTGGCATAAACAGTAACAGCGTTGGACAATCATATGAGTGGCCAATTAGAATGACGCCAAGATGACACGGCGTAACGTTATTGGACAGCTTTGACTAATTAACAGTACCATTTGTTAATTGAATGGAACTTGGAAAGGAGTGCGACCCCAAAAAAAAATAAAAAATTGTGTAATGAGATTCATAATTAAGAAGTAGAGGAATAAAAGAATCGATAGAATAAGAGAGGAGGTTGATTCTGCAAGTGCCACATTCAAAACGGAGGCTCTCTTCCGTTGATTTGCGTTGTTCACTATCTTGTTAATAAAACCGATAGTATTAATAATTACCAACTAGTAATAGTAATTAGAGACACAGACAAAGGAACAGAGAAGACTCAAGAGAAGAGAAGGGAAGAGCTTCCGCTTGGTGCGTGTTGTGCACTGAGAAAAGCAGCGGAAGGAACGAAGCTGAAGGCGAATTGAATTGGGATTCACGAGTCGACAACCGTAAGCGTTAGATCTGCACTGCTTCCCTTCTAACTACAATTTCAATTTCAATTTCAATTTCAGTTTCAATTCATTAGATCCTACACTAGATCATGATGCCGATCCCTTCAGATCTGTTCTACGATTCTGCTATTTCTGCAAATTTGTCTTCTCATTCCTCTAAATTCTAGTTACTGAATGTCATTTCCTTCCGAATGCCAATCGAATCAACGCAAAAGAAGTGGGATCTACATCTTACACCGGTTTTAGTTGCATTCGTGTGCGCCAAACATTACATATGTTCAATGTGCATGCTGTCGCTGTTCCTGCTTGTGTATAATTTTTCTTATAGTGTATGTTTTTGCGTAGTTTCTATTCTGAAATTGGTGAATCGTGGAGGGGAAATAATAAGGAAGAAGCCCTTGCATGCGGAGACTACCTGGACTATCAACAAAGGTTGGCGAAAAGTGAAACATAATCCGTCAAGTGTCAGTGTCTGATAAAAGGCAATTCAAAATTCAGCGACTGGGTTCAGGGGGTGACTTGCCCCAGGGTGGTGAGTACAACCCTTATCCTGTGGCACGGAGGGTGAATTCGTCCCATACCATGATGATCGATGGTGACATGGAGAGCGGTTCTTTGGGGCCTTACCAGGACAGACCAAGAACTTTCCCCAACATGCGTAGCAAAGCTTACACCCCACTGGTAAAATCCATATCTTCATTTTCCATATTCTTCCTGTCTTGTTGCACTTGTTCCTGATTGTTAACGATCTAGTTTTGTCAAAGTCTATCCATTTCTTGATTAAGTAACTCGAGGATTTCTCCTAGATTTTGTGCTGGTTGCGGAACAGTTTTGTTCATCCGTGTCTGATTAAGTTTATAGTTTTCTTTTTGATTTCTCATGCCTGCTGAAATTGTTGCTTTGCATCTTTCTGCAGATATTTCGTATTCTCCTGGGTATAAATGTTCGTGTTCTTTTCATTCTTTTGCTACTGGGATTTGGGGCTATCTTTTACATGGGAGCAAGTACATCTCCAATCATTGTGTTTGTCATCTCTATTTGTATTCTCAGCTTCCTTGTGTCAATATATCTTACAAAGTGGGTGCTTGCAAAAGATGAGGGCCCCCCTGAAATGGTTCAGGTAACTCTATTTCCTATGGTTTGGTTTTTCCTGTTACTGCAATCTGGAAAGTGTTGTCCTGCTTCTATAAACATTCTAGATTTAATGCAACATGGCAAGGATCATCTTCCCTTTTCTTTAATAAAATGAAAACAAGGAAAAAAAAAAAAGACCAGAAATTTCTTGTCTAAATATCCTGAAATTTGAAAACTACTAAGAAATGCAGGTTATGAATATGAATGAATTTTTAGCAAGGTTTCGAACTTTTTCTTAATTTAAATAGGTGGTTTGGGCATATGGGGAGAAGACTTGCAGAAGTTTTAGTAAGAAGAGTAAACTAGATGGAGGGTACACCAATTGTTAGAGGTAGAGGGACACCAAGAATAATTATAGACAAAACCATTAAGAGAGACTTGGATTTAAATGGCTTGTCTATAGACAAGATTTACGATGAGGCACAATGGTGTCATTTGATCTATGTAGTCGACCCCACCTAATAGGAAAATGCTTAGTTGTTGTTGGAACTTTTTTTCCGTTTTTTATTTGCTTTCACGAGCCTAGTTTCTGTCGAAGAGCTGTGGAGCCATTTGGTTTAATTCAACAATTTAATATGTTGAGAACTAACTATCTCAAAATCTTAAGTTGTTAGGCAAAGGTACATGAATAATTTTAAGGAAAAAAATGCATTTTACCCGTCCAAACTTAGGTCATTTGCACTTTACTCCCAGAATTTAACAAGCATGCAACTTGAAACCTAAATTTTTTTGAATTTGCACTTTAAGCTTTATGTTAAGTTTTCCGTCAATTCTTAACAAAAATAGTAAAATTTCAATAAAGTTTAGGGTTTGGATTGCACTTCTTTTTCTAGTTTAGGGACGAAAATGACATAACTCAAAGTTTGGGGGGGTAAGGTACACTTATTTTCTATTACCAATGGACGGAAACGTAGCAAAAGGGCAAAAGTGTATATTTAGAAAAGTTTAGGGTGCTCGTTGCACGCTTTTTAAATTTTGGGGGTAAAATGCTCATATCATGATATCTTCAGGGGGATAAAGTGCACTTTTCCCTAACTTTAATATATTCTGATAAAATAAATTATTAGTTTAGTATGAGACCATTCACATGTTAAAAGTTATTGCAGATTTATGGTGTCTTTTATGATGACTGTTTAACAATCGGATAACATACCGGGAACTCCTTGTTTACTTGTCCTGAGCTTACCATATTGCTTTCTAGATATCAGATGCTATACGAGATGGAGCTGAAGGATTTTTCAGGACCCAGTATGGGAGTATATCCAAGATGGCTATGTTACTTGCTCTTGTCATTCTTTGCATATATTTGTTTCGCAATACAAGTCCTCAACAGGAATCTTCTGGGCTGGGAAGGTGACATCATATATATGCTATGGATCTTTTCTTGCACATTTTACATGTTCTTATCTGTCATATATGTTCTGTTTCAGGTCAACTTCTGCTTACATCACTGTAGCTGCATTCCTTTTCGGTGCCCTTTGTTCAGGTATTGCTGGATATGTAGGGATGTGGGTGTCAGTCCGTGCCAATGTCAGAGTCTCTAGTGCTGCAAGACGGTCTGCAAGAGAGGCATTGCAGGTTAAACCATCATTAGTTAATTCTCAGTTCCTGCAAAAACTATGAACAGTTCATCATTCCTACATAACTGTAAGAAAGTTGTGCAGGTAGCTACTCGTGCCGGTGGTTTATCTGCTATCATCGTGGTTGGTATGGCTGTAATTGGTATAGCGGTCCTTTATGCCACATTTTATGTTTGGTTGGGAGTGGACTCACCAGGGTCAATGAAGGTTACTGATTGTATGTCTGGACTTCTCCCTCTTACAAAAGTGTTTTCTTTTTTTTTTTTCTGGTCTTTTTATTTTATTTTATTTTATTTAATGTTTGAATATTGTTAGTGTTGAACTTAAATGTGTGCTTTTATGCTTAATTCTTATCTTTTCAAGCTAGTTTTCCATTTGATTAGTGTTTATAATTTGTAGTGATTGTTCATTTAGGTGGGTATTTGTAAACTAAAAGCAAACCTATAGATCAGGTGGTCGACATGGTTAGGCTTTGGATGAAGTCATTAATATTTCCTTCGTGTACTGAAAAAAAAAAAAAAGATTTGTGACCATTTTTTCCTTTAAGTGTCCTATATATCCATTTTGTGTCATGTTGAGTTGAAGATGGACTAATTGTATATTTATTAGGTATTTGACTGCAACATAATTTTCATTTTACTGTTAGGACTGAGCATTACTTGCTGCATCTTTTGGCTGTTCTTCTCTCACCTGTTCTCTCACTCTTTCTCATTGGTGTTTGATTCTCTCCCTCCCCCCCCCCCTCTTCTCCTTTCAGTGCCTCTTCTTCTGGTTGGATATGGATTTGGTGCATCCTTTGTTGCACTGTTTGCTCAGTTGGGTGGTGGAATATACACAAAAGCAGCTGATGTTGGAGCAGACCTTGTTGGAAAAGTAGAACAGGGAATACCTGAAGATGACCCTAGGAATCCTGCTGTTATTGCTGATCTGGTATTTGTTGTTTTATTTTTGTTTGCCTCACTTTGAAGAGTCCACACGTTAAAATTGATGCTTATTTTATCTGTGTTTTAAGTAGATCACTGCCTATTTATCTCTGGGCTACAGGATATCTATGTTTGTGGAAATGATTTTGAAATAAGGTTATATATGTAGCTGGGAACAATATCTACCTACTGTTGTTCAGTTTTGATTACATTAATGTTTTACGTGGTGATATTTAAAGGTGGAAAGAATCTCTTTTACCCTTCATAGGTCAACTGTATAACTCAAGCAATGGATAGTGTTCTCTGATTATAAGTTCCTAAATATTTGTAAATATATATGTATTTTGAAGAGAGTTATGGGATTTTCTCAAACTTTTAATGATCATTTTTGGTTTTGCTGAATTATTTGATAAATAGAGAAGAAAGTATGGCGTATAATTAATTTGTTGTAGACTTGTAGTGATGTGTATTGCAACTGCCTTTATTTTCAATCGTAAATTTTAAGAACTCCTACAATTTGCTTCAGGCCAAGATATAATGAAAATCTTAAGAAAACATTATTAAATGATTGATATAAATATACAAGAAATTCTTGTCAAATAAATTGATACTTGCAAAACTATAAACATTAACCAAACTATTAACCAAAATACCAAATGTTTATACTTGTTAGCTAGTCTTGTACTTGCATTTGTATCATAATGGTTTTGGTTTGATTTTAAGGTTGGAGACAATGTGGGAGATTGTGCTGCTAGAGGTGCTGATCTTTTTGAAAGTATTGCAGCTGAAATAATCAGTGCCATGATACTTGGGGGAACGATGGCTCAACGTTGTAAAATTGAAGGCAAGTACCTAGTTGCCCCATTGTGTCTAATTTTTGCTTATGTTTTGGTTACCAGTTAGTTTATGCTTGCTCTTCTAATCTGATGATTTCTCTTTTGATTCAGATCCATCCGGCTTCATCTTGTTTCCTCTTGTTGTTCACTCATTTGATCTGGTAGTTTCATCAGTTGGAATATTTTCGATTAGGGGCACACGTGATTCTGGAGTAATGGCTCCAATAGAGGATCCAATGACAATTCTTCAGAAAGGATATTCTGTTACAATAGTTTTAGCTGTTCTGGCATTTGGTCTGGTAATATTTAATCTTCCTTTGTGATCTTTTCATTTGGCTTTTCTAATTTGTCTGGATTGACCAAGCATATACAGTTCCATTTGCTGTAATTCATTGTCACAGAAATATGTAATTTCTGTCAAGGGTTGGAGCACCAAAATATCTTGAACCTTTTCAAATTCTTGTTATGCTATCTATTCTGCTTATTATTTGAATTGAATTAATCTGCAGTCTACCCGGTGGTTACTTCATACTGAACAAGCACCTTCGGCATGGTTCAATTTTGCTTTGTGTGGGTTGATTGGTATTATTACTGCTTACGTCTTTGTCTGGATCACCAAGTATTATACTGACTACAAGCATGAGCCTGTGCGCACGCTAGCCCTTTCTAGCTCTACAGGTCATGGGACTAATATAATTGCTGGAGTCAGTTTGGGCCTGGAATCAACTGCTCTTCCGGTCCTTGTCATCAGTTTGGCAATTGTCTCAGCTTTCTGGCTGGGCCAAACCTGTGGACTAGTAGACGAAACAGGAAACCCAACTGGTGGGCTGTTTGGCACAGCTGTAGCGACAATGGGAATGCTTAGCACTGCTGCCTATATTCTTACCATGGATATGTTCGGCCCAATAGCTGATAATGCTGGAGGCATTGTAGAGATGAGTCAGCAGGTATTTCTTGCGAAAATAAGTTTTGTCCATAGTGTTATTTCTGATATTTCTCATGTTATGTATACTAACAATTGAGCTCTTTTCAGCCTGAAAGTGTCCGAGAGATCACTGATGTCCTTGATGCTGTAGGAAATACAACCAAAGCCACCACCAAAGGATTTGCCATTGGTTCTGCCGCTCTTGCATCTTTCCTTTTGTTTAGTGCTTATATGGATGAGGTTGCCACATTTGCTCATGAACCTTTTAAACAGGTCTGCAGAACTGGCTCCCACTTAATTAGGCTTAAGTATGTTTTTAGTCCGTATATAATACATGTTCTTTGGTTTTAGTCTTTACATTTTTAGAATTTTCAAACTAGTCCTTGTAAAGTCTATTTCTTCCTAGGCTAGTCTGTTAGGACCCCAAACATAAATATTACTACCCCTGCCCCCGTCACTGGTTATGTTACCCCAAGTAATTTTGTTTCACCGTATGCTAAGGTCTATAGTAGAAAGCATAGAAAGAGAGAGATTGACACGGGCAAGGCATGTGGCCAAGAGGGGTTGGGAGAGACTTGTAACTAACTTTGCCTAGCTGGCAAGGTTAGTGGGGGAGGGGGACTGCTTTGTTACTTCTGTTATGGGAAGAGGAGGGAAATATATGGGGTGAGGGAGAGTGCTGAGGGGAGCAGCTCAGAAAGTTGGAATAGAATAGAACTTAGGAGGGTGCTAGGTCTCTCGAACACCTAGCTGGTTCTCATACACTTTTATTTTCTTCTTGTGAATAAAACATACAGCAGAGGGAGGGAGGGAGCTAATACTACACTGGTATTGCTCTTCTTCCTGGAATTTCATACAGCTTCTCCTCTTTAATTTACTTACCTGATACCAGTTCTTACATAGTCATTCTGTTAAACTTTCATCAAGCTTTGACCCTGAATGTTAATTAACTTTTTGGGATTCAACTCAAGACAAGATCACCATTTTGAGTGTTTAGAAACAAAGCACAAAGCCGTTCCTCCATACCCACACCATACAATAACCTCAACTTGGATATTGCGTCTACTTAGATTTCACTGTTTCTTCAAAAGTGCTACCTACAATTGAATTGCAGGTTGATATTGCAGTTCCAGAAGTATTTATTGGCGGGTTGTTGGGTTCCATGCTTATATTTGTCTTTAGTGCTTGGGCCTGTTCTGCTGTTGGCCGAACTGCACAAGAGGTTGTTAATGAAGTAAGAAGGCAGTTCATTGAGAGGCCTGGTATAATGGTGAGTTTAGGTTGCTGAAGTAATATTGTGAAGATTAGTTTAGGCTCTGAATTACTCAATTCTTGTTTTCTGTTTACGCATTCTACAGGATTACAAGGAGAAACCGGACTATGGTCGCTGTGTTGCTATTGTTGCATCTGCATCATTAAGAGAGATGATAAAACCTGGCGCTTTGGCAATCATTTCACCTATTGTAGTTGGTGGGTTAATTTCTGTGTTTAATTGCACATGTTTTCACATATATTATCATTGGTAGGGAGAATGGCAACCATTATGCAAGTTTGTCTTACCATAATCATCTCATTATATGCAACTAACATAATTGCTTGATGGACTAAAGTATATGGCATGCAAATGAATATTTGTAAGCATTTGAACGACTAAACAATATCGTGTAAACTTTCCATTTCAGAACCTTTTAAAATATTTCATCATGTATTCATTAGAGTCATGTGTGTGTTCTGCACTTATTTTTGCACTCCCTGTCTTGATGGAAGAGACTATATTGCCTTTCTGTCTAAACCAAATACTTTGATTAATTGATCATGATTCATTTCTGCTCTCCCTTTAATTGGTCCATTAGTTCGTTGGTGATAAGTTATCACTACATGTTTTGGCATTGAAGAGTGCAATATACTAGGCATTACTTTTAATCATACCTGATTTGGAAAAAAATTATCGGTATGTTTTGTTTGTTGAATTTGGGTATACTGGATAGCTTGTCTCATGCTTATAGTGAAAAGTTAGGTCTCTCTAATTTTGTATTTGTTAAAAAAATTCTTGGACAAACTTAAAAAATTTCCTCGGAAATCAGCTGTCTATTGTAGAACATACTGATTTAACTCCAAAAGTGTCATCTTCAGCAACATTGAAGTCTACAATCGATAATTCTGGTTGCTTTCCAATTTGTAAATTCATTCATTGCCATCATCCTGTTCTCTTAGTATCCGGAAACTCTAATTATGTTTCTGAAACTTTTTTTTGTTATTACTTTCTTTGCTTCATTTTTTTTCTGGATGACCTGATTGGTGATCTTTTGTTCTTATATTTCTGTTATGAACACTTTTTATGCCATTCATAGTTTGCTAAATTTTTCTATCACTTGCAGGTCTTGTGTTTCGAATTTTGGGCTACTATACAGGGCATCCCTTACTTGGGGCTAAAGTTGTGGCAGCTTTGTTGATGTTTGCAACAGTATCTGGTATTCTTATGGCACTTTTTCTGAACACAGCTGGTGGCGCCTGGGATAATGCAAAGAAGTACATAGAGACTGGAGCTCTTGGAGGCAAGGGAAGTGATGCCCACAAAGCAGCAGTAACAGGAGATACGTAAGTTATTTTTTAACGCTACCTTTGTCTTCAATAATGCCATAGAATGACAACGACTATTATAGCAATAATAGGTGGTTCTATGGGTCTTTTATAATATAGAGGTTTTTATTTCATTATATCTGGAATGTGGTTGTTAGTTGCTTAGAGTTTCACAATAATGTTTTCACTATTTAGCTCTTGATTGTGCTCTGTTTGTTATAATATACCTGTAGCATCATCTATCAGTTTTTCTAGCAGCAACTGTTATTCTATTTTTAATGTGTCTGTTGCAATGCCTTGACTGCCATCATGGCACTACCGTTTGGCCTCAATGTTCCTTCAGTCATCACAGCAGTTTTATGACCTTCATTATGCTTCCACTTTCATTACCATTGCTTCCTATGCCACCATTACCTCCACTCAGCCATTTAAGTTGCTCCAGTTCAGGCCTATTGCATACGCTATTGTAATGCTGCTTGCAACCATCCTGAGCCACCTTCTAACCCATTGTCACCATTGCTGTTACTCCAAACAGAACCTTATTGCTGTTACTCCGAACAGCACCTTACTAAGAAGAAATTTGCTCTCTCCGCTTCTTGTATTATCCTTGATACTATCATTACTTTGTGGTTGCTACCTTATGTATCTCTCTGCTAATCCTGCACAATTGCCTAAACCTGACTTTCCCCCATTGACTGGATAAACAGCATGGAGGAGGGCAAACTGTTCCTAAAATTTTCAGTGAGCATGAAAATTTGGCCGCTAAAAGTTGCTACTTGCTGGTGTAAACTAGTACCTTGTGTAGTATGTTTCTGGTAATGAATGGAAGATATGTTACACTGCAAAATTTGATCATAATGTTGGCCTATTCTGCAATTTTCTTTTATGGGATAATGATTTTCTATTATTATTCAATTCTTTGAACAAGTTTTGTAATTTTTGACTGAATGTGCAGAGTGGGAGACCCCTTCAAAGACACAGCTGGGCCTTCGCTTCATGTCCTCATAAAGATGCTCGCAACGATTACACTCGTAATGGCTCCAGTCTTCCTGTGAGAAGAGTTGATATTGTATCTCTATTACGGCCTCAAGTTGATCTCTATTACGGCCAATTTGATTTTGATAATTTTGGAAGCATCGGGATGGGATAGGTTATATCAATATATGATGTACATCGAAGAGCCTGATTTATAGTCATACTGAATTGTCTTGTCCTTGGATAAGAATAAGCGATGTTAATTGACTGAACATGGAGTGAAATAGTGATTAGAAAATGACCACCTTCATTTTGGTTTTTGATTGGTTGATGGCGTCATGTCCATACATTTGTCTTGTTGGTCTGATCCATACACGCCTTGACGCACAACAATACGAACACCTAACCGCCAATGGGCCTGAAGTAAATTAAGGTTCACAGTGCGGGGCAGATATGCTCATAAGGTAACAATCCCATCCTTTTGGGGCCGAACATATAAAGCGCATTCCACTTTCGGATGAAAAAAGCAGAGGTTTTTCATGGCTGAGAAGAGTTGACCCGGCAATGCCCGTTTCTGTTACCACATGACCCTCACTTTATAAATTTGACATGGTCGAAAGATGTGTATCATCAATGGCCAAAGAAAAAAGGTGTGTAAATTTAATTATTATATCTTTTATTATCACTGACAGTCGATTTACAGTTTTTGTTCAATAATAATAATAATAAGGAACATTTGACTTTTAAAGTGAAATTATATAGTAATAAACTAAAAAAAATTTGAAGACAAATAAGGATATTTGTAAAGCAACCAAAATTCATAATTTCATTTTTTTTATTTTTAAAATATTAATATTAATATTTGTACTTTTATATTTTTAATAATTAAATGAGTGAATAATAATGATAATAATAATAATAGATATTGGGTGTGAAAATTTTTTTAATAGAGATTAATTTATATATATTGACAGTGTAAATAAATTTTATATTATTAATTAATAAAAATATAAGAACGTGTTAAATTATAATATTTTAAAAAATATTTTAGTAATTTATGGTATTCTAATAATAAATTCCATTAAAATTAATAAACTTTATTAGTGCTAATAAAAAATATCTTAAGGAATAATTTATCCGTATATAAATTTTTTAAAAATTAAGTTATCACAATATTAATTTTTTAAGAATTAATTTATCAATATACTAATTATTAAAATATCACATACTTATAAAATATATTTTATAAATTAATTTATTAACATACTAATTTTTAAGTGTCAAAATTCGGGTTTTTTATTTTTTATATGATATTTGAATATATTCTAAAATATGAAAATTAGGAGGAATTGATGTATAGGATCAAACAAAATCGAAATTTTTGATTTCAAAAAAGATGAAATTAAAAATTTCAATTTCAATTAAAATAATATTTTATTTTTTATCTATAGTGAAAATAAAAAATCTGTATCAATTCTTCCCAATTCCCATATTATTGTAAATTTTACATCCAAATACCATATTAAAAAAAAAGACACCCTCAAAATTCTCCCTTCCGCTTATTTACCTTAAAATAGTGGCGAGAGCGCTGTTGCTGCTGATGCGCTCGAAAATTCAATGAAGTGAATAGAAGAGAAAATCTGGTAAATAAATAATTATTGTGATGCGCGGAGATAGAGATTAGAGAGATAGATATCATATGATATGTGGACTATGTCAGTCAGAAGCAGTGGATTGTTTTGGTGTCGAATACATTGCTTGGATTCGAAGCCAAGGCGTGGTTTTGGTGTTGGAGATAACAGGATTAAGGTTGCCCTTGCTGTTGCTGTTTTGCTGTTTTTGTTTCTTTCTATGTGGAAATGGCTTTTCATTTCATTTTGATCATTCATTTCATTTCATTTCAGACCAACAAAGGCGAAGTAGCGAACGGCAAGGACAAGGGTTTGGTGTCGCAGCAGAGGTCTCTCTCCATTCATTCAAATGCTTGCCTTTCCTGTTTCTAGGAGATGCAGTGGCTGTCCTGTCATCCACTCATTTACTTACTAAGTAACACACTCACTTCACTTCACTGGTGCAGCCGCAGTAGCAGCAGCAGCAGCAGGGGATCAAATCCTAAACTGTCTCGCCCTGTATCCACTCGTAAGTGGAGTTAGGGAATTCTCTTCCTTCACTACCTATCTTACCTGCTATGCTATTGCCTTTTGAGTATTCATTCTTATATGCTCTTAGAGGAAGGCATTTCTCTTGTTTGCCACGTCAGCTTTGTGGAGCAAGAGGAATGCCTTGCTCCGAGGGCATCTAACAATTTCTCACTGCTGACACAAATAGCAAATACCCCCCCTTTACCCTTTCTCTGACTGTGATGCTAACAACCCACTTTGAACATTTATATCATACAACTTAACTTACTTCTTAGTTCCCTTGCCTTAGTACATGCTTATCTTCCTTCAACTGTTAACAAGAAAAGAAAGAATGCAAAGCATATAAAATTGCAACTAAACCCATCATTTAATGTTTTGAAACAGAAATTCAAATATTTCACAATTGCATACAAGCATGGAAGCAAAATTGACAACCTTTTGTTTCATAAATATGATACCTGATCTAGTTATGCTCTTTAAACTTGTCACCCATCTGTTCTTGGGTATGCCTTCTGTATTACATGCTATTGTGTTTGTTTTGATTATGCTTTGGTCAGCATACTGAAATATCCAATTTTTGTTTGATTTGTTATGCCTCATCTTTACATCTGACCCACTTTTGTGGCATTGAAGTAACATCAAGTTTTCTTTGTAGAGGCACCCCGTTTAAGTTCACAAGTTGATGGGAAGTCTAGGAGCAATGCTTTGGATGTTGACTTTGAGGAGCGCCTAAAAGCAGTTAGGAGGTAAAGCTCTAATCATTTTCGTTCTCTTTCTTACCTTTCATGGTTGGTTTGGGGATCATAACCACACTTTTGCCACAATGTTGTATATATAAAAAGCATAAGCTATAAAAATGATGTTTATTTCAACGAATGGATGAACAGTTTGTCAACAGTTTTTACTCTGTACTCTAGCTCTGTAGCAATGGGCTAGGGCTCTGATTCTGATAGCCAGGAGAGAGAGAGCTTGACATGGTTTTATGATTCTTTGCTTTAGCATAGGGCTATACTTATCAGTTACTGGAATTGGTATTCACCACAATCTATAACGTATTATTATGATTGATAGGTCAATTATTCAGTGTTGTTCATGGTAGTCGATGTTGTTCCATGCCTTCAGTTCATGGTTATTTATTTTTTTATTGTTGGTTCCTGGTGGTTTAGAGGGTGAGCCTTGGCACAACGGTAAAATTGCTGCCTTGTAAATTGGAGATCAAAGGTTCAAATCCTGGAAATAACTTCTCTGCTTGTGGGGTTAAGGCTCCCTAGACTCCACTAGGTAGGAGCCTTGTGGACTGAGCTGCCTTTTTTGGTTCTCGGTGGTTTAGTGAAGCTTTTGACTGACCTATGGATTTTGGGTTTGGAAAATATTCTAACTATGATTTAGGAACATGGAGCTAGATTACTACAGCTTGTTGGTAAAACATTATATTTTTTTTTTCCCTGTTTGCCATTAATGAATAAAATAACTATATGGTGGGAAATGCTTTTACTAAAAACTAGATTCAACACCAACAAAGGGTTAATTGAGGTGGTAAGCAACTTCAACCCCCTAGAATGAGGATGTGAGTTCCAATTCCAAAGAAGCAACTCTTGTAGAAAGACTGCATAACTCTTGTGCTTTCATTGTCAAATGAGAATTAGATTACACTTTTTTAAGATTTTTTTGACAAAAAGTGATTTTTCAACTGCTATAAAAAAACAAAATCATTTTTCACAAAAGCTACTCATTTTAGCTTTTACTCGAAAGCTAAAAACATCTTTCTTTTCAGCTTTTGAGTAGAAGCTAAAATGAATAGCTTCTAAAAAAATCACTTTTTCTGTCAAGATAAGCTGAACTGAGCACACCTTTAGTCTTATAGGTTGTTTAAACGGGCTGAACCTGCTCAAAACAAAAAGACAAGAAAATGGTTTCAACAATTTTCCGGTAAGGATATTTTCCTAAAAGAATGTTTCTTGCTAAAAACATGTTGTAGAAAGTGAATAAGGAAGAAGGAATCCACCTGAGAAGGAGGATACGGAATCCACCTTAACCAAAAAGCAAAACATAAAAGGCAGAAAATAAAAGGAAAAGACCAATGTAATGAAATTTTTTGATCCCTCAACGTATCATTCAGAGAAACACCAGAGAAAAGGCTGTGCGTTTTGGACCAAATAGACGCAAGCCGCCAAATCTCATCTCAAATCAAGTGATGTGTAACAGAAATCTTCTTAAATATATGAGAGTTCCGCTCCAACCAAATGCGCCATATTGTAGCATAGATTGCACATTGTCATCAAATTTAGCTTCATTTCTCCGAAAACCATGGAGGTTAACCTGCAAAAACTGGTCCAAAGTTTTAGGACACACCCAACATTCATTGAAAACATCAAATAAGGAGTGCCACAAAGAGACAGCAGCCAAAAAATCTTAGAACAGACATGATATAGATTCTGAGCAAGCACCACACTTTACACACATATGGCCTATGAACCTACAATTAATTAGGTAAATATTTGCCTTTGAAGTTGACTGCTACTCTGAACAGGAAAATTTTAGCTAGAAAATGCTTTTTCTGGACCAAACAACTGAAAATGTTTCCTAGGAATTTTTTTTCTTCTTTTGGGTAAAGTAAGTGGGTCCTAAAAGCATGATTTCTTTACTATTTTTTCAAGTCTAGGTTTTGTATATTTCTCGTTTGCATTTTACAAGTTGATTTTATAATCTATTTACCACAAATATATTTTGATTTTTCTCACTTTAGAGTTTAGATTAATTGTCAATAAATTGTTCTTTTTGGTACACTACTCAGGTCAGCGCTTGAGCAAAAGAAAGCAGAGGAGGAAAAAGAATTTGGAGCAATTGACTATGATGCACCAGCATCTTCAGACCAGAAGACAATTGGCATTGGTACCAAGGTAAAAGTGTTCTTTTCTAGCACATAAATACGTGATTTATATAAAAGCTGTATATATATAACCATCATGATACAGATTGGAGTAGGAGTAGCTGTCGCGGTCTTCGGTCTGGTTTTTGCTTTTGGAGATTTTCTTCCTTCAGGAAGGTATGCATGCACATATAATACCAGACAATGCACCTGAACTCCTGAAGTATAGCTGAAGGCCTGATACCATCACTTAATTGTTAATTTTCCTTTTACATTGTATGGGTCTGGTGTGTCAATTGCTTGTTAAGGCATTCTACGGTAGAAACTATCCTTGTTGAAGTCTCCAACTTCAACATTCTTAGATATTTGAGAGTAGGAAATCATGTATAAAATGGCATGTTCTTTCTTTATTTTATTTTCTTCATTGTCCCAGTTCAAAAAATATTTACCATAATACACTGGTTTTTTACATGTTGAGAAGTTAGTTTGAGTCAAATAGACTTCTCAACGTGATTAAAAAAGAAAGAAGGAAAAAGAAAAAAATGTTGAGAAGTCATCCATGTATACAAAACATACAAAATAATAAACAAAGATGGAAGTTGGCTTAAGTTGTGGCAACTTCCTATCTAAAAATGCTTGCTCTGTTCTATCATGCTGATTATGTGTCTTAGAACAAATGCACATTGCTTAGGGAGAAGGTTGGCCTGACACTGGGAGAAGATAAAGGAGCTTTTTTGTCTTCCTTGAACCTTTTCTCATCACTGCCTCACCAAACCTATAAAACATTAATCTCATGCAAATTGATCTAATACCCACAAGGTTGTGTTCCCCTTTAATACCACCTTCTCCCTCTGCCCAATCTCCTCTCGTCCCCAAATCTCCCTCTTTTCAATCTCTCTGGTGTTTCTTAATTTTCTTGTTTCTAGTTTTTTGGGAAAAAGCAGACAAGGAATGGCTGTGGTCAGCGTGCTCTGAATTGTGTCTATCACCTCCTTAATGTGAATGGTTGACTATCAAATTTTCGTGCTACCTTCTAGGGAGGAGCTGATGCTTCCCACAGCATGGGTCTATAACTCTGCAAGAAGGGGGAAACACATGCCCCCTTTTTGTGGTGCAAGAAAAGCATGAAGTATTAAATGGCAAGCTATAACCTGTGCCTCAGTGTGGAAGCTTCTCAAAGTGTTGTCAGGGGTCTGGTCTTTGAGCACAGATGGTGTTGAACTGAGGAGGATTCGTAACTTGTTTTATAATGTTGAGAAGTTAGTTTATCTAAAACTGACTTCTCAACTATTTTTTTAAAGTTAAATGTTGAGAAGGTGTTTTGAGTTAAATGGACTTCTCAGGTGTGTTAGAAAAAGGCGTAATTCAGTAAAAAGAAAAAAATTAAACTGGGATTAAAAAGGGAAAAAGAAGTTTAGCATTATCTATAGAAAAAAGTCTCTTTTATATTATTAACCAAGGCTTTTTTTTTTTTTTGGGTTGGGCTTGGATGGCTTTGCTCAAACTATTTTGTTTTAGGGGCCTTTCTATGGCGTAGCAATGTCAACATCTAAATCATTCATAAGCCTTGTTAGTTTACTGTTATAAGGAGGAAAAGCCTTTCACTTACAGGATTTGTCTACTTACATTAAATCCTGCATTAGACTGATATATATAATTTGGGATATACACAACTTCATGTATTGTAAACCATCTTATGCTCACGCCTAATGATTATGAATGTTATTAATATTTATCCTCATCATGTTCATTTGATTGCTTTAATTTTGAGTAATATCTTTCAGCGTTAGTCCCAATGAAGACAGTGCTGTGGTCAGTAGTAAGTTGTCAGAAAAAGATAAAGCTGCTCTTCAGGTATCATTTCCAGCTGGCTATTGCTTTTCTTCTGGCAATCAGTTGGGCACTAATGTTCTTCCTAAGTATTTTTCTGTCTTTTTCCCTCTTCTTCTGGATCAAAAGCTCACTTGAGTTTAGATTGTTCCTTTCCATGTGTATGTTGTTTTCAACATTATTTGTGGGTGATGTGATCAGGCAAGATAAGGAAGAAATAGATAGCACCATATGAGAGATGGGTATTTTTGTATCAGACATAATGTTTGTATCAGCGAAACTTACATAACGCTTTCCACATGCACGCTCGCGCGCCCACACACACATCCACTTTCAAATTATAAAGCAGTAATGAGTAGAAAAGGAGATTTTATAAAAATAATCTGCAGGGAATTCAAATATGCTTAATGCTTATAGTATCGGTTGAGGATTCTATCAAAAGTCTAATTGGTTTCTGTCTGAGGTCTTGTAACCTTTGAACAGCTTCTGCTATATATCATGGGCATGGGGCACACATACACAGTCAAGAAGTTTTATAACCTATTTTTTTCTTCATTCCAATTTAAAATTAACTATTATTTCTAATTACAAGAAATATTTAATGTGGTCAGAGAATATGAATATTTTATTCTCCATTACATTCACAGAAATCTGTGCAGATATCATCATTAGTAATTTTTGTCTCTCAAAACTGTTGTTAAAGGCAAGTTAAATCCATGACAAGGGCATGTTACACCATTGTCATCCCTATTGTTCTAGAAACATACTACAATATATTATTGACTCTCTCTCTCTCTCTCTGTATTTATGATTTTTAAGTTCTAAATTTTATTCTAATAATATTTTCCCTACCAGAATTGTTTTGGCTATAATTCCATGTGCCCATGGGACCAAATGGTAAACTACAGTTGTGAGACCAAATGGTAAACTACAGTTGTGAGAAAAGTTTTGTATCATTGTTTCCAATTAAGTAAAAATAAAATAAAGTATATGGAGTGCAAGCTTAGCAAGACACATGAGGTTAGAGATGAAAATTAGAGATCATACCATACCACAAGTTGCATAGTTTGGGTATCTTGGATCTATTATACAGTGTGACTGAGAAATATGTGGAATTTTAAACCATAAGGTTTAGCTAGGTGGATGAAATGGAGAAATGCTTTAAGTGTTATTTGTGATCGAATGTTGCCTCGACAATTTCAACGGAAAATATAGAGTTGTGATGTTGTGGTATTGAACGTTGGGTGATAAAAAGTCAATAAGAGCATAAGCAAACTGTTGCAGAGATGATGACATTGCAGTACATGAGTGGACATATGGGACAAAATAATATTAGGAATTAAAGCATTAGAGAGAAAGAAGGGGTAGCACCTATTGGTGAAAAGATGGTACAATTTCCCCTAAGAATTAAGATCGCTTGTCCATATGAGAAGAAGACCAATAGAAGTCCTAGTAAGAAAGAGTTGATCACATGGAGGATAGCTCAATCACTAGAGGTAGAGTATGATCAAGCAAAACTCCAAGTGAAACCATTAAAAAGGACACAGATCTAAATGTACTCTGTAAAACTTGGTTTTTGACTTAACATAATGTTGTCGGTGGATAAATGTAGCAGACCCCATCTAGTTGGAAAAGGCTTTTGTTATTGTTGTTCCATGAGCCCATGACTGGATACCTAAACTTGTTCAACTATAATACTTTTTCACAACAATTTTACATAGAATGTACCAACTGAAAGCATATAATTGTCTTTTCATAGCCATAGTTTTAACTTAAATGGAGGTGTTTGATCAGTATTTTGTATCACAATTATTCATAGTGTCATCAGTGAAATATATTTTCTCATTTTCCCTCTCTATCTATTTTTTTCTTTTCCCATCTAATCTAATCCTTAATTTCAACACTATACATACTGATAAAAGTAAGGAATCACTTATAATATATATACTTCCTGATATATGGCAGAGTAGACTTGAGGAATTTGAAGCGACATTAAGGAACTCACCAAGAGATCCAACTGCTCTAGAAGTAAGTCATGTATGCTGGTTCTTTTCTGCTCATTTCTGTGTTTCTGGATACATTTGAAAAGATTTTCAGGGAGCTGCAGTAACTTTGGCAGAACTAGGGGAATATGCAAGAGCTGCTTCTCTACTTGATGATTTAACAAAGGTTGTTAATGTTTTGACCATGGATATATTGTGAAACTAGCCTATTAACGTTGCATAAATTATGTTTGATCTTTGCATAATTTTTAAACTGATTCTTTTGTTGTGTTCCAACATCCAAGGAAAAACCAAATGATGCTGATGTTTTCCGTTTGCTTGGAGAAGTTAAGTATGAACTCAAAGATTATGAAGGGAGTATTGCTGCATATAAAAGTTCAGCAATGGTCAGTCTTTTAACATTTTCAAACACTTTTCACTGGTGGATGTCTTATCCAAACTAAATGCTTACAGCTTACTTCTAGTAAGGACCCCAAGAATCAAGTCTATTAAGGAAATTGACAATTTAGGTTGCAACTTGGGATAAATTATAATCTCTTTCTTTTTTTTTTTTTTTCTTTTTTTGGTTCTTATTTTTTGGACCTTTTTGGTAAAGTATTTTCAGTTCTTTACCTTCATTTTTTTAATAAATGTAATATATCTGTTGTGTCCACCAAGCAGTTGCACTTTTAAATATGAGAACAACCACACCAACTTGAACTAGAGTTTGAAACTTTTAAGTGTAGCTGGCGTAGTAATTCCATTTGGCATTATCCGTAAATATTCGGTTGATCCATGACAGGTGTCTGAGGATATCAAATTTGAAGTTCTGCGTGGCCTTACCAATTCATTACTTGCTGCCAAAAAGCCAGATGAGGTTTGTCATCATGATAGTGGGTTCTTAGGATGTATGTACTGCAGAAATTACGATATTGTTTTGCTTGATGATGGTTACATTGAACTTGTTTCTCTACAAAGCAGTATCCTTTTATGCTGGAGTACTGGACGGTTACTCTCTGTTCATAGATGATAACTAATTTCACACTTAAAACGGAGTTCAGGATGAAAACATAGGTTTATATCTTTGTTAGTTTTGTCTTCCTCATTATTTGGACCAATGGTTTGGTTGTATATAATCATCGTTTTGTTTAATACATTTTGGAAAGCTGTTTCCT
This sequence comes from Pterocarpus macrocarpus, assembly GCA_031439585.1. Taxonomy (NCBI): domain Eukaryota; kingdom Viridiplantae; phylum Streptophyta; class Magnoliopsida; order Fabales; family Fabaceae; genus Pterocarpus; species Pterocarpus macrocarpus. Next base: position 157,568 of record CM062516.1, read on the forward strand.
TAATCCTTATTTGTCAATAACCATTCATTCCAGATTGCTAATTGAGAGTTTCTGTAACTATAATATTATTGTGTTTAAATACCATTTTGCTCCTTATGGTTGTATCAAATTTGAATTTTGATTCATTTAATATATTTTTTATTTGAGGCTATGAGTTTAAATCCTAGAAACAACATCTTCGCTTGTCGGGGTTAACGTTACATCTACCCTCCCTAGATCCCATTAGATGGGAGCCTTGTGCATTGGGCCACCACAATATGTTTTTTACTTGGGTATGGGTCCCTTTAGTTTTAATATCATTTAGGTTTTACCAACAAGGGTTGGGTGTAGTGGTAAGGGAGAGAACCAAAATTCAAACTATGGAGAATACAATTGTTGGGAGGGCCTCTTAGTCGTGACAGTGTCAAGGGTTTAATCTCACAACAATGTCTATAAAAATACTCCAAACCAAAAAAAAAATTAGGTTTTGATTTTGATCCTTTAGGCATCAAATGTAAATTATAGGGACCAGACTTTCTTGGAAAATAGCAATTATTAGAACCAACTAAAACCTAAAAAAGTGGAAAAAAAATATATATATATATATATATATATATATATATATAAAGGCCAATACTCAATTGTAGGGACCAAAAACGAAAGTAGCGACATTTTTGGGACTAAAACCCAAAAAATAAAATTATGGGGACCAAACTAAAATCAATTAAAGTTGTAGGGACCAAAATCTTATTTAAACTCTTCTCTTTTTTTTTTTTTTTTTTTGAATGAAAGGTTAAGGTTTTGCTTGCTTTTGTTGAGAGTAGAGAGTACAATATTTTTTCCTGGGAACAAAGAAAAAAAGGTATAATTTGTTGGTTGCTTATCTTAGTCTTTTGTGTATAATGCTCCAATTTCATGATATGGCCATTCTGGTTCACAAAGCTTATGATAGAAATATGGGAGGGAGTTATCTTTTTGACACTTTGGTTTTAGTGGATGTTGACTTAAAGAAGATTTATTTTTTCCATTATTTCTTCAACAGGCTGTTCAATTTCTTCTGGCCTGTCGTGAGCGTCTGAGTTCAGAAAACGCAAGCAAAAAATCTGATAGCAGCCCAACAGACACACAGAAGCTGGATCCAGTCCAAGTAAACTCTTATTTTCTATAATAATAATAATAGATGATGTATTCTGCTCTTTTGCAAAGTCTTGAAATAGATATACAAATTTTGAAGATCAAAGAAATGGGAAGTGAAAAATTGTATTATTGCATAAACCAGAAAAGATTTATCTCACAATTAAAGCTATACAACTCCTTGATATTTGCACATTGTGACCATAATTTTAGCATGACAGGATGCTTTTAGATGACTTCCATCTTTCTTGCTCTGAAACTCAAAAAATGCTTTTTCATAAAGCACAACAGGAATCACCTTTCATGTATGTTATTGTACTTTATATAGCCAAAAAGAGACCAACCTAGTAGAATGGAGAACCCGTGCCAACTAGCAAATTGCTTAGCTTTCAGTTTCACCTGAAATATTTTGTTTTGCTTGATGAAGCAGTAGCGTACAATTAGCAAATAGGTTAGCTTTCAGTTTCACCTGAAATATTTTGTTTTGCTTGACGAAGCAGTAGCGTTCTCTTTGTACATACTTAATCTTCTTTATTTTTCCTCACATAGAAAATATTCAATGTGTATTTTTTACATTGTTTTCTTTACATTTTTCCCCGTTTTCATATTCTGAAATATTCAGGTTGAATTACTTCTTGGGAAAGCCTACTCAGATTGGGGCCATGTCAGTGATGCTATTGCTGTTTATGATCAGCTCATATCAACTCACCCAGATGATTTCCGCGGATACTTGGCCAAGGTCTCTAATTTCTCTCCTTTAATTACTAACCATGGAGCTTATATGCTCATTTCTGTTCATGGTAAATCAAATTAAAGAAATTATATAATTTGTGATAAATGAAGAGATTAATTTTAACACCATGTCAGTATAAAATATTTTATACTTTCAATTAATCATATACAATTACATATGTGGCTTTTGAGGAAGTTATTATAAGAGTCAACACTTTTACATACATGATTGGATGACTAAGTGAAAAACTTTTACCTAATAATGCATTAAAATTAAATCCATAAAGAAAAAGTGTATGATTTTAGAATTTATCGATAGACAAGTTTTTACAGAACACAGCTATTGTCCCCAAGATTGTGTATGGCAATATTGTTAATGGCCCTCATACTAAATGTTGCATGTAAGTTGCACTCTAAAAATACTGCCATATTTTTAAGCTTCCAATATCTTTAATTTTATTTTGAAATATATCTTACTACTAATGCAGTCTTGATGTGAAACTCAGTGATAACCACACCATGACTTATGTGTCATGTTTCTTAGATCAGTCTCTTCCTCTACCATTTTTCATCTGTGTGTGCTACCTGAAATTAGATTGCTATCTTCAGACTTCAGTCATGCATTCAAATATTATGATCTTGTACTTTTGTAGGGAATCATCCTAAAAGAAAACAAGAACCTCGGAGATGCAGAGAGGATGTTCATACAAGTAAGTTGTGAATTTGCATGACTGAGTAGTTGTGAAAATGTTAAAAATGACGTGTATACATACATAGCCCTGCATTTTCTTTTTCTGCATATATGTGAGACTGATGGTTTTCCAAGACTTGTTTTTATATTTTTCGTATACATTTTTTGAATGTAGTCATGGCGAACCTTTTATTTGCAGGCTCGGTTCTTTGCGCCAGATAAAGCTAAAGCACTTGTGGACCGTTACTCAAGATAAATACTCAGTATTGACATTCAAATATTAAGGTATGCTATGTAGCTCGAAAAATAATATCATCAATTCGCAGGAAAATATATCTCCAATACAAATTGTGACCATTATGAAAAGTACAGAAAATGCTATGCATATAAAGTATTGCAAAGTTTATGTTAGCTCTACTGTATGAATACGAAAGTCAAGGAAGACATCTTGAAGGTTATTATGATCTTCATTCCTAAATATGTAGGAGAGTCCTTTTTTCTTTCTTTCCTCCAGCACAGCAACATTAGGGGTTTGATAATGGCATTCCCATAGGCTAAGGCAGCTTAGAACTGCATCTCTTTGGGAGTCTGTTATGGTATCTCCCTCTCCCATTATCTCCTGCTGACTCAGCAGATAGTTACACGAGTGAGCCCCTCATTCTCTCTCATCTCACATACTTAATACTTAGCAATTACCACTAAGGACCAATTTATAATCCCAGGTACCTAAGAGAGTCATTCAAATAGAGTAGCATATTTGGCTCCAATTTCTGAATCTAAAACATTGCTATGCTATTTTCCTTGCCAAAGCATTCAGCACAAGCATATCAGTTATATATGTATGTGAAAATATTCTGACTGTGCAAGTCACTAAAATCAACAGTAACCAAAAAAAAAGAAAAGAAAAACTCATCACAGTCGTTTTGCTTTTGATGGTAAGTAAAAGACATAAGAATTCATCTTTTTTACAGCATTGGTTACAGTAATGAGGTCTCCAACTGCAGGCATATGTGCGCGGGGGAGATTTTGGTAATCGATTGGTAAAAAGTAGAAGTTTCAAGCAGCTTACGAATATCAGACGTGAAAGGCAACGGAAAGTACTGTTCAGCGAATTTTATGCTTTAAAAGAACTTATTTCCAGAATATCATTGCTCCTTCTAGTCATGAAGAAGGGTTCGTGCTTTTTTATTGTTATTTATTTATTGTATATAACAACCTTTTCTTGCAAGGTGTTGTCACACCTTTTAGGTTCGAGGATAATATAATGCCATTGAGGGCAAATTTACTATCTCAACTAAACTGATAATTATATACAATTTTGGCTTGTATAATATATCTATCTATCTATAGTAAATTAATTATAGTTTGTAATTATTACATGGTTATACTCAGTTTAAAATTCTAACAATAAAAAATGTAATACTTCATGACTTAGAATATATCTTAGAATATCATGATTGAATCAATAAAATTTTTTGGCTCATAGAAGTCACCGCGGGTGTGTGTATCTCCATTGCGAGCCAATCGTTGAGCTGTAAGATCGTCCGCCCGCTGATGAGAAAAATACAGGGTCATAATCAAAAATCAATTAATGGTTTGCCTTGGCTCAAAATGATTCAACTGATGATCTCATACAAAACAGCCGATAAACTTGTGGAGGGCATCGGTAACCAACCAAATTTCAAACCGAGTCTTTCTCTCTCCCCCTTTCTAATAAAAGGTTGAGAAGTTCCTTCAGGCAAATTAGGAGGAGAAGTTTCCTAAGAAGCTTTTCCTCTTCAATGATACATGCATTAGCATAGAGTTGTAAAAATTGATTAATGAACAAGTTTGTGTAAAAGGTTAACTGCTAGTCTATTTGTTCATTGATTGATTACCTATGTATGCATATGCATGTATATTATATTAGTCGTGTAATTGGTACATGAATCGAAAATGAAGCTTGCCACCATTTCCATATCCACCCCAAGAATTATTACGAGACTCCCAAGCTCTCTCAAGTTGGCTTCCAGTTATAGCTATAATGCAAACGCAATTGGCAGAAACATGATGTACAAGCCACTGCTGCCGACAGGAGAATTTTCTGACGGAAGCAGCGGGGATTCACATAGCAAAGTTCCCAAAGGATACATGGCAGTTTATGTTGGGCCACAATTCCGGAGGTTTGTGATTCCCATAAGCTTCTTGGACATGCCAGAGTTCAGGGTGTTGTTGGAGAGGGTGGAGGAGGAGTTCGGGTGCGACCATCATGGGGCTCTTGAAATTCCATGCGATGAGGACCATTTTGAGCGAATTTTAATGAGGTGTTTCGCAAGCCAACGGACCACATCGTCTAAGAACTCCAAAATACTTGGTAAGATGCGGCTAATATATGTTTAGTTATTGATTGATATATTGGTATGTACAATACATCATATATCATCTGTATATGTATTATTCTTCATAATCATCTCGCGCGATCCCTTGTCTCGTTGAACATATGCAATACAAACCAGCACAGCTTAATTTATATATGTTATGTCACAATTAGACTTTACCTTTTTGTTTATAATATCACTGTCGTTTTTATGAATATGCATAAGGGGTGTGCACAGATTAGTACTATATATATATATAGCTTAAGCATAGCATGGATTGTATTAAAGCAAGTTGGATTCAGAACAAAGAAACATGTGAAATTGAGTCAGCACATCATTAATCCCTGGAAGGGCATGCACCGGCAATATCGGATCATGAGTGGCAGGATCAGACTCTGCGCATCTTCTGTTTTCTTCTTTTGCTTTTCTCATTTTAATTATATATATGTGGGAATCAACCCGAGCATTATCACCGACTCAATCGGGAAGCATATATATATATATATGGCCAACCCTTAATTGCACGGATGATCCAGCCTCTCATGTTGAGACAAGATCAAGATCAAAGTATGTATTCTACAATTTATGATTATAGCAAGAGGGGATCGATAAATTGCATATTTACATGTATTCTCGATCACATATATATAATTTATAATCATGAAGACATCAGTGGGTATATGTCGCTGTAATTGATAGTATACATCATGGCTAGCAACCGCGCTAGTACTTATATACCATCCTACACATACAAAATAATTTAAGGAGATAAGTATAACTGAACTTGTTCAAAGTCTGAACTTTCTGCACCATCTAAAACTAGTTGCAAAATGCTAGACGGTTAGAAATTTCGTCAGAATTTTAGTTGTTGGAATTAATGGATCATACCGCATTATTCATCCAACAACAAATACAATCTTGATTTCTGTCAAAAATTCTAATAATATCTTACTGTTTGTATAGCATTGTTCAAACTAAATAAAACTTTCACTTCTTCCTAATTAATGCATTCAAAGGAAAATTAGAAAAGCAAGACTTGTGTGAAGACTTATGAGAAGAGACAATAACAAAAAATGAATTAGTATCTTGATCATCCGCACATTTGAGCATGATGAGTGGGAGTTACTTCACAATCTGATGCGTAACGACCAATCTTGTCTCTCTCTTCACTGAACCCGAACTCCTGCAAGCTGAGGAAGTCTTCTTTTTTATCTTCCACCATCTTCAATATTTTCTCGAACACTGACACTTCGCATGGGATTCTGAGCACACCCTCTTGCTGGAAACCAAACTCTTTTTCGGCATCTCGCAGCAACATCTCAAATACTTGGTGTCTCAAGTACTCTGTTGGAATAATGAATCTCTTGAGCTCTTTCCCGACACAAACAGCAAGAGACCCTTTTGGAACGATGTCACTGTCACGTGAGGAAAAATCTGTGAAAGAAAGAGTTCTTTTCAAGAACTTGATGCCTTTACTGCCATTGCCACTGCCACCGCTGGTGGAGGTAGCAGAAAAGGAGAATGAGGCAGAAGCAGAAGTGTCCTTAGAAGCATTTGCAACCTTCTTCCACTTCTTGAGTATTTGTTGAAGCCTAACAATGTCTCTGATCTTGCTAGACTTCTTCGAATCCATAATCTATGTCTTGAGAATTGAGATGCTCATGTGCATGGATAGTGGGGCAAGCATTTATAAGCTGCTCGAAGATGCATAGCTTGCTGAGTGCTGAAATTTAATATACTCTACATATCTTTTATTAATTCGTACATTGATTTTATATTTATTTTCGTATTATCGCTCACGTTAGGGGGTGCGTCCATCAGTTGCAGCTTGCAGGTGTCAGTATCAGACCCACAGATTAAACGTTGATCGTTTACGTATATATAATTGTTTAATCCTTGGGCTTACGTATATTTAAAAACAGTTATGTTATTTATGTGAAATTAAACTTTGTGGACATCTCCTTATCATTATTTTTGGTCATCTTTCTAACTTTTTGTCCCTTCGCATTGCTTTTTGTGAGGTTGTATTCGTTTTTTATGTGCAAGAAGCACATTTTATTTTAAAATGGTGCTTAAACCTCACATCATGTCTTGCATCTACAGTTATATTTTAAGATAAAGAAAGCTATTCAATTAAGCAAAAACTTTAGTGCGTTAAATTTCACTAGCTAGTTCGTGGAGTCAATTTTTATCAGGGATTTTTTTTTAATTTTAAACCTGTAATTATTTTTAACATGTATCAAATTATATAAGTTATATTAAAAATATATTTATTTGTTTTATCATAATTTTGCACTTATTAGAAAATTCTCATTCGATAACTTCTAGCATGTGTACACTATACTCATACAAGTTATGTATTAGCAAATAGCAACGACTGCCTGGACAGTCAAAGCTACAAGGCTCTAATTAACATAAAAGTTTACTTTCCTAGTCATATTTGCATATCAAGGTTTTGTGTTTTTCTTTATGATATTCATTTTTAAAACACAATTAAAATTACTGTAATTATTAGGTAGTTATCTATACATGGATGATTATTTATTAATTTAGAATAAAAGTAGAATTGTTGATTTGAGCTGGCGTAGCTTGTTTTGGGCGATTGCAGGTTAGGTTAGATGCATGTAAGCCTACTCTAGGTAGAATATAGTAAGGGCTATCATTTTGTGGGCGCAATAATGGCTATCAATTTCTTGGCTCAACTTGCTTATGCATGTTACAAGTTATTCGAACTCTTAGTTAAGTTTTTCTATTGACAAAAATTTGAGCTTGTGATATTGTTCGAGGATAAAAAGTGTTACATCGCTAGAACTAATCAAATATTGTGTTTTAAATAATATTTGAGTGAATTTTCAGAAAAGAAATTTAACAAGTTTTTTTGTAAAAGAAACTTATCAATTTTAGTAATTAATTTTAGTATTTTTAAACTTATCAGCCGACTTGACTTATTACAAGAGTCAACAATATGGTATGAAGTGAGCTAACTCTAATTTTAGTATTTTGTGTAAATTGTAAACTTGTGTGCTAATTATTTTAAATAGGTTGTTACCTTATTAAGGTAAATATGCAGATAGGAGAGAGTATGGCATGAGTTCTAAAAATTCTCTGTGGAGAGAATGCAGGATGTAATTTATAAAACTCACAAGATGTAATAGGGGCAGATTATAAGAATTGCATTAAGAAGCGGAGTAGATTCTAATTAAGTAGGTTAAAATCTTATTTTACCCTACTTTATCCATTATCATCCCTAAATTTTATCCCTTTTAACTCCAATGTAAGGAGAAGGAAAATGTTTGTTTTACATAAAGAGACTTGACATAACATAGACTGCTATGGCGATGCGCGTTATTTGACAAAGTGTATCACACATCTTGCTATCTAAGGGTAAAGATGTGAGGGTGTATCAGTGTAATTAATTATACAAAATACAGTGTAAAAATTTTCTTTTCTCTTCCCTCCTCCGCCCGTTCTATTGCAACTCACTGTTCTACCTTGATGCCAACCCCATAGTATGTCATCGTCCTTTCATCCCCTTCAACCCCCTCATCGTCCACCACAAAGGATTCAACCTAGATCTGGCACTATAATCTCGCCGCCCTCCACCTGATGCGATTGCGCTCCTAGTTGGGGTGGTCGTAGTGTGTCACCACGAAGACTCAATATGTGACAGTGCTTGCGAAACTCGTGGGCGGCTGAAGGATGAGACAGGGCTGAGGTGCAACGGGCTCCACGAGTATGTGTGGTGAGTGACAATGGTGGTGGAAGGTGCTGCATTGAGTGGCGATGTAGGCGATTCATGGCAGAGGAAACAAGAAGATGGTGGTGGAGTGGGGACGAGCGTGAGAGACAGGGAGGACTTGGGGTGAGGGATGAGTGCTGGGAGATATTGAGGTGCACCATCAAAGTGAGATGTATAGATATTCTATTATATTGACACTGTTGGATGATGCCGTGTGTGGTGCATCCTGCCAAATTGAGCGCATCAAAGCCTTCGCCAGACCCTATTACTTAAGTTTGAAATGAGAAGAATAAAAAATTTAAAAAAGATGTAGGAGTACTACTTTTTCACTTAATTTGTTTTTGAAGCGGTATCGATCAAGTATAGCAAAATTGTATGTTCGAATAACATAACCGAAAACATTATTATTTATTGACAACTTGAATATATTATTGCTGCTTTGGTTTTATACTGTGGTGTGAATATCGTGGAAGATGGCGCTCTATGGTTTCCATGTGAACTGCCCATTTGTTTATTGAACGAACACATATATAAAACTATAAAAGCAGTGAGCCAGCACGCTTGACCAAAAAAAGAAAAAAAATCTTAGTTAATAAAGAACATGGAAGACCTTTTTATTCATCTTAAAATCATCTTTTAATTCTATATATAAGTTGACTCGCACCTGAATTATTATTCATCAATCATCATATAACTTTTACATACATACTCGCACCTGAATTATTATTCATCAATCATCATATAACTTTTACATACATACATATATATATATATATATATATATATATATAATGCTAAGTTCGTTAGATTTTCTTTGATACAAACATGAAATTTTTTATTCAAAGATAAATATTAATAAAAAAATAATAATAAATTACAAAAATAATATATACCACTACACAAAGGGGTGGTATATATGATTTGTATCTACACATCTTTTTTTTTTTTTTTTTTGTTGGGGGTTGCTAACTCAACGGTATATATGATTAATTTTGATATATTATCAATATAAAATAATGTTATATTATTATCTAATCAAATTTTTCTATTAGTAAGATTTTTAAGGTAACGAGTAATTGACTCGAATACTTTTACTTATATAGTAATATATAATTAAATATTTATGTAAAAAAATTTTTATTTTAACAATGTATAGAAATTAAATTGTACACACACACACAATTTAAATAAGACCTTTATCTCTGTAATTTTCACATGTTTGAGTTTTAAATTTTATAATTTGTTTTTATATTATTACTAATACTTTATAAAATAAGAAATTATAAATTAAATTTTCATGAATTAACATTTTTTTTTTTGGGATCAAACATGGGTCTTTTTATCCCTTTTCGTTTATGAATACCCGATAACTCACCTTAAATACGACATCTATAAAGATATTATATATATCAACTGGCTTGATTCGCACACAACTAAGAAAGGAACATCAAACATATATTTAATGCAAGTAGTAACAGATAAGGAAATAAAATCTAACTCACGAGACTAATATCCAATTGAATAAAGGAGGGTTCAAGATTATAGTACATAGCAGGCTTAATTATGAATGCTAATTATTCGGTCAAACCTGGGGAAAAGGCTTGACAAAAAAAAAAAAAAACTGGGGAATAGGGTGTAGAAGTCTTTATTTAATGCCTTTTTCAGATCTAAGCTTAAATTTATTTTTTTACATTTTGCTATATTTGTTGGGAGATGTTTTGAAGCAGTAACGCTTAAAGATTTTTTTATTTAATCAATGAATATGTTTGGACGTATAAATGCTTGAACTTTTTATAATTAGGCTCACATTTTTCATAATATCTTTGCAATATTTCTTAGGTATTCCTATTTACAAAAACAATAGGGTCATATTCTTTGTATAAGGATTAAGTTCATGAGCCATATTATAAAATTATGGAAGAGGGTATTTGAGCGGAGATTGAGATAGGAGACTCATTCACGGAGATCAAGTTTTGCTTTATACCTAAAAGGTTTATCATGGAAGCAATTTATTTGTTACAAAAATTGATGGAGAGATACTAGAGAGACTAGAGAGATTTACATATGGTCTTTATTGATTTTGGAAAAGACATACAATAGGGTGCCAAGTGATATTTCATGGAAGATCTTAGAGAAGAAAGGAGTTTTGATAATCTACATCCAACCAATCAAAAGATATGTATGATGAAGGTACAATTAGTACGAACACAATGTGGGATAACAGAAGATTTTTCTATAAATATAGAACTATATCAAAGGTCAACTTTAAGTCTTCATCTTTTCACCCTAATTTTGGATGTGCTTATTGAACATATTCAAGACTTGGTGTCATAGTGCATGCTTGTTGGAGATGATATAATCCTAGTAGAAGAATAAAAAAAAGAACTAAATGAGAAGTTAAAGTTGTGGAAAAAAACATTGGAAGCACATGTTTTCATATTAGTAAGAGTAAGATGAAGTATATGAAATGTAAGTTTAGCAAGAGATGCATGAATTCTAACTTAGAAGTGAAAATTAGGGATGATACTATACCACAAGTCACAAGATTAAATATCTTGATTTTATTATTTAAAATAATGGAGAAATATAGAGAGAAGTAAACTATAAGATTCAAGCTCGGTGGTCAAAGTAGAGGAGTTTTTTGTGTATTATTTGCGAATAGAAAAGCACCACTAAAACTTAAGGGTAAATTTTACTGCACAACTATAAGACTGACAATATTGTATGGAACTGAATGTTGGGTAGTAAAAAGTCAACAAGAAAATAAGCTAAAATATTGCAGAGATGAGAATGTTGTGATGAATGAGTGGACACACTAGACAAGATAGAATTAGAAATAAGTATATTAGAAAAAGAGTAAAGGTAGCACCTATTATAGAGAAAATAGTAGAATTTCGCTTTAGGTGGTTTGATATGTACAAAGAAGATCTATAGAGGTCACAATACGGAGAACAGATCAGATGAGGGGTAGTCTTGTAACTAGAGATAAAGGAAGACCTAAGAAAACTATAGGTAAAACTATTAAGAGATATTTAGATGTTAATAGTTTAAATATTAATATGATTTATGATATAATATTATAGTATTATTTGATGCATGTAATCAACCCCACCTACTTCTTGTTGTTGTTGTAGTAGTAGTATTTTTAAAGTATTAAATACAAAATTAATATATTTAATACCACAGGAATATAAAGAATATTATGTAATAATTGTTTGCTAGTATTTACAAATCAAGAAGTAATAAAGGATTAATTAGGTAAATTTATAAATTATTTATCTCATATACTTAATTGTTAAACTTTTATTAACATATATCTTTAAGACATATATTAAAAAAATTAATTTTAATATATTATTTATATAAATTGTTTTATATTATTAAATAATCGTATATTAATATAGAAGTAACTTTTAAAGTAGTTATTGAAAGAATAAATTTTTTTATTGATATGATAATATATGATTAAAATTTAATATAAAATGAGTAAAATATTAATAAAAAATTTTATTAACTATATAAAAATTATTTATATTGTCAATACATTAAAATTAAATAAAAAATAAAAATAATACTTATCATTTATAATAACTACTTAAAAGGATATTGAATATTTTTAAATTTATAAAGTATAAAATGTTTTTATATATAGTTTTTATTTTAAATTTATTATTTTATTTTTTATTCCTTAACGTATACTTAAAACACAGACATGAAACTCAATACTAATCAAAGTTTATGTTGGAAGTAGCGTTTAATATTTTAAGACTTGCAATTGATTTTTTCTGGCAGAGTTGAGGCTTAATTTCCTATCATCAGCGTTTTCTCTCTTCCTTTAGTCGTTCCTGCTGCTCTATTTTATTTAAGAGAAAGTGGCCTATGCCACGTGATTCGTGTGATTTCCTAACACAATTCCGCTACTACCGCTGTCTAAAAAATAATTAAAAAAAGTCTTAATATTAAAAAAATTAGATATATTTTAAAAAATTATTTTTATTTATTTTATTATTTTTTTACTTATTTTTTATTCTTTATTTAATATGGATCTAATTGATAAAAATAATTAATATTATCTAAATTTTTTTAAATAAATAATTATTTATAAATAAATAAAATTTTAAAAATTGATAATTATTTACATTGCTTTTTATTGCCTATGACATAACACAGAATTAATTGAACTCCATTTTTCCCCGATCGAAAAAAAAAAACTCCATTTTTCCTTTTAATTATAGTTAGGGTGAATAAAAACGCACCTAATAATAATTACGACATGACGCCTCTATTAAAGGATCGTGGGCTGTAATAATGGTGTTTTGCTGGCTAGGCAGACACGTCATATTCGTTCCGCGAACGAAGCAGGAGCACGGGGAGGGATGCTTGGTAAATATGACATAATAAATAAATAAAACAAAAGAATAATAAATATAGAATAAATTTGTATTTTACTTTATCATTCAGAAGGAGATAAATAGATAGAACAAAGGGTACATCCCTTTTCCCCTAACTTTGGTAGACGAAAATTTAAGTCAAAGACAAGACGAAAATTTAAGTCGAAGACAAGGCCACCTTAGTTTAATATTAGGGTAAGTTACAATTCAGTAAAATTTATATCTAAAAAAGAAAAAAAGAGTCAGAAATTAAATATGATAAATCATGAGTGAAAAGTTAATTAATCAAGTGTGTTATCCTTCATTATGTGAAAAGGGAGAATTTTTTTCAGGTGAAATGAAAAGAGTAACATTAATTAGACCGTCAGAATTATTTATTAAAATTATTACTAAAATTTATCAAAATTAAAAAATATTTGAATAAATTAAAAGAGTAAAAACAACTCATCTATTTAAAAGTTATACATAATGTTAATTACATTATTTTGATACAAATTCTGGCAAGAAAGATCTAATTATCATTTATTTTTCAAATAAGAGTACGCAATTATTTTAACAGTTTATATTTTGTTGTGTTTAATTTTTTATTTAATATTTTAAATTGTATCTAAATAATAACATGTTTTATCATGATACATCATATATCATTTTCAATCCGGATGAGTTGATATAATACATTCAAGTACATAAGAGCTTATCGAAAATGAGTTGCTGTTCACATTAAAAAAAAAAAAAAATGAGGCGCCGTTTTTGTGGGTCGGATGCACATGCATATGGATTATTGAGTCACAGAAACAAAAAGAACAAAAGACCAAAAAAGAATGCACATGCACGATGCTTGGAGGGATAAATTGCTTGCGAATTAGTAAAATTTCATGAACAGGGAGCCAGAAGATAAGGAGATTATGCATGCCTGAGGACTCGTGGCATGCAGAGGATTGATGCACCAAATAAATTGCTTACATTGAACAATTTACTCTCAACCAATCAAATATTATACGGGTCCCGTTTCCCAGTGTTCAGGCTTCAGTTCATCCAACCAACAGAAACGGATTCAACGAACGATCTTCAATCATTCTGCAGCAACCATCACATGATGATGTGAAATCTTTATCCCTCTCTCCATCCATATCTCAAAAAATTGGTTTGCTTTGGCATTTCAATGTTCTAGATAGAATGTTTAAATGCGTCACACGTCACTGAGTTCTTGTTAATTTATTAGCTTATTTTAAACTAGCATGCTATTTAATTTGGATATTGCCATGAAGCGGTGCTCAATGATGCTACTTGGATGTTCTGTTTTTAACATTTATGTAGTTTTTAGAATTTAAAAGTTTCTAACATTTTAGATATAAAATTTCGAGTGTTAGAAGGCTTATGCTTTTCATATGACACTCCTTTGCATCTTATATTATAGACAAATATGTCAAAGAGTAAATTGCACCCCTTGTTCCATTGCTATTTGAATTATTAATTCCTCTCTGCATGCGTTACTCTAACACTATTTTTTATCGATAAGAGTTGCTCCGCTATACCCTGTATCACGTTTTCTTTCCATCTAGGGAACATGATTACATGTGCATTCATTTATGAAAATCATGTGTTGGTCGCGTAATACCTTATGTGCTGCCTTGTGATGATTATCACTTCCGCAATAATATAATATATTCTGTTTCCGGGAAGGAAATACCTGTTTCTAAACCCTATCACATTTTTTGTCTTACTAAGCACACTCAAATTGTCAACTGAAAGTTTGATACTTAAAAAAATTAACATGATTGACGAGATAGACAATAAGATAGAGTTTGGAAATAGGTAATTTTTGTCCGTGTTCCTAAACATGATATGCATAAATACACAATTAAAGTCGTGACAGCATTTTATATCGATACTATGATTGGTACATAGACTTTTTAGACTCTAATGGGAGATATGGGGATCAATGTGCATGCGTAAGTGGGGATTTTTTAGTTGTATTACGTGTAAACTTATCTATAGAGAAAAATAATGATTAGTTAAATGATTTCACCTCATATCCATTGAATCAGCTTATCCTATATATCCACCACGTTCGTTAGGAATATAGATAAAATCACTAGTTATTCACATATTGATCTCCATATGTCTAAATCATGGTTCAAAAGAACGTTTCTATTTTATAATGACTTTAGATTTTCTTTTTTTTTTTTGTGATTCTTATTTACTTATTGTAATTCTCATTTAAAACTTGAAATAAATATAATACAAAACTATGGTATTATGGCATTATCTCATTTAAATTTCTCATGTAAGGTAAATTAATTCAAATAAATAATACAAAATTATTTTGATAAAAAACTTGAAAATATAAAAGAAAGCCGAGTAAACTTGGTGACTTGGTCAATGGGAAATTTGTTCCAAAATTCCTATCTACAATACAATTTGAGTCACGAGTTTTCCGATCTAGCCAATCGAGTCCGTCTGAACCATACAATACAACGATGCTTTTTACACAATTTTTCAAAAGGTTGTTATGCGTATCCAAATGTACATAACATTGGGTACTGTTTTTTCAAGTTTATT
Organism: Pterocarpus macrocarpus; assembly: GCA_031439585.1. Taxonomy (NCBI): domain Eukaryota; kingdom Viridiplantae; phylum Streptophyta; class Magnoliopsida; order Fabales; family Fabaceae; genus Pterocarpus; species Pterocarpus macrocarpus. The sequence continues at coordinate 173,153 of CM062516.1, forward strand.
GAATACATTTTTGAGTACGTTCAGGCTAAGCATCACGGTAGGCTGATGTCAATATCACTCTACCTGATTATGACCTAGACTATGGAAAGCGAAAAGTTCTGTTACTAATTTGTTTGGTTTGTTAATTGTTAAACTTACTTCACGTACTCCTTCTCTCTAATTAATTTTGGCTTGACTAATGAATTTTATAAAGTGTGATTGAAAAATAAGACTTTTTTTGTTTATGTGGGCGATTGTTAAATAAGAATTAAAAATGTTCTAAAAATTGTATTTATATATGTATATCTTCCCTTTGAATTTGATTACCTGTATTTTATGATAATTTTTAAAAGAATAATGTTTGGTGTATACACAAATAGTGTGACTTATATGGAAAAGTAAAAAAAATGATAAAAATACGTAAATGATAGATTCTACATAATTATTGCTATTTTTGTTTAATTTTTTTTATCCAAAAATTTACTAGTATTTGTATTATTTGCACTGATAAATTTTTTTCCTTTTTAAACAAAACTTACCAGCATAAATAGTACAATACTGATAAATTTTTAAATAAAAAAATTAAATAATAATAATAATAATTATATAAAATTTATCATCCAAATACTTTTATTATTTTCCTCACTTCTCGATGTACGTCACATATACATCACACTATTTGTACGTCCCTGTCACTACTCTTTTTAAAATGTCTATCTTGGGTACAGCCCGTGAAGGCTGAAGGCATGTAGTCGTATTCATATAAATTGGCCTATGGAATGTAAGCACATTCTTAAGTGCGACGCACCATGCAACTTGTAAATAAATTATAATGAGATTTGATATAATATTAGTATATTAATTATTTATAATATATTATAAAATTTTGAAGGGATATATTTGAGATCATACAAATAAATTTTAATATAATAATTCTTAATTTTATCTGTACGATTTTAAAAATAAATAAAATTTTATCTGTATAATCCTATAATTAAATAAATATTTTTAAAGATATTTTATGATTATACAAATAAAATTTAGTTATTTTTAAAATATATTTAATTATAATATATATATATTGCACTTTGTGCACAAAGTGCATGGTGCCCTTACATTCGCCTGGAATGTAATGTATTCGTTCAAGTGGAAGGCAAGAAGAAATAACGCGATGAGTTAATGAAAGAGGGGCGTTAATTAATGTTGGTGCCTCATGCACTGGGAGTTGATTCGATAATTAAGCTGAAACAAGAGGACGGATACATATATAAGGAATTAATATATAGGCTGATGGTGCTAATTTCTCTAGTGCTTAATTGGTGGCTGGGCTTCTCTTCTCATGTCATATTGGAATACAAATGATACAACCAAGTTTCAGATTATATCTTGGGGACTCCTTCTCCTTCTGGTTCTGACGCTTGGAAAGGTGGATTCTATCGACGTGCGGCGGTGTTGTCTGTTGTGGTACATATTTCCTATCTTATTCTTCTTCATGAAGTGTATGTACATGTGCGTATGCGCACCACCTCACAGAGAAAGGTGCCAAGCCAAGCAAGATGCTCTTCTCTTTGGCGGATTTATTTGGGCTTGCTGTTCAGAAGTATTCGCTCGAGTTTGAAGGGGGAAAAAATCGAACAGGTCAATTTAATTGATTTGGTTTTTAGTTTTCTTATAAAATCGAAGTAAATAAATCTGGTTGAAAAATAGAAAACAAAGTTATTTAATTACTTTTAATTTATTTTTTCAAAAAAGAGTTAATTTGATTTGGGTCATCAAGTTAAAAAAATTACATTATTTTATTTTATTTTTCTTCTCATGACAACGCTTATAATGTAAATGATGTCATTTAATAGTTGTTTAAGTAAGTATATATCTTGAAAAATGTGAAAAAATAAGATAAAGAGTTAATTACTACGAAAGTAGGACAAAGCCTAGAAATACGAAAAAGGATAGTTGGTCTGCGAATAGGTTAGATGTCGGGTTTTAAATTGAAAAAACAAAAATTTGAAAAATTAAAAATAAAATAATATTAATAGGGTTGATTTGATGTTGGCATGAAGTTATCCAATTATCCAAACCAATTTTGTACGTTTAATTTGAACTTTGGATTTATCGGTCAATTAAATCTAGCGAACCACCCCACTGCTACCATCAATAATAATAGATTAAAATTTCAAAAAACTCCCTTGATAAATTATATTTGTTGTGCAAGTTAACCCTGAGTTTGAAAATAGTGCAATATACCCTTAACCTCAGTTAAGTACTACTTTAGTTCCTAAATTGTATGTTTGTATTATTTTAGTCTCTGAAATTATATTCTATAAATTATTTTAGTTCTTGGTTAGCCAACTGTTAGTTAACTGTTACGATTTTGTTAATGTGTTATGTTAAGTGATACGTCAGCATGGCACATGGCATAATATCTGCCGTGGTATGTCACGTGATGAAGTACTGTGACAACCTATGATGTGACATATCACGTGGCATATCCCGTGGCATGCCACATGTCGTCGATTTTAAATTAGTTTAAATTAATTTTTAAAATTTTTAAAATATGTCAAATTAGTCCCTAAAATTTCTAAATGTGTCAAAATAGTCCCTAAAATTTTTAAAATGTGTCGAAATAGTATAAAATTCCTAAATTTCTCCTCTTCTCCTTCACAAACTTTAAATATTTAATTGTCCTTAAATCCACTAATTTCTTTCTCATTTTTATACCCTACATAGACTAGATCCTCCCCACATAGAAGTTTATGCATCTTATTAAAGTGACAAGTAAATTTAAATAGATTAAGATTGATAAATTACAAAATTATTGAAAATTATTAAATTCAAACTTAACATTTAAATATATTTGATTAACATTCTAAATATTTAGTGGTCCTATTTAATTTAAAATTTAAAGTTTAGGATTAACTAATTTAAAATTCAAAATAATTTACAATCAAAAGTTTTCTAAAACATGTCACTAAAAAGTGATGAAGGATTTGGTAATTAGATGAGATCATAATTTAAAAGTTCAATGTAATCGATGCATCAAAAAGAATTTTCTAAAACTACAATTTTAAAGAATGATTATTTTTCTCAGAATAACTATTTTTAAACATGTACTTAATTGATATATTTGTTATAAAAGCTCCATCAATGTGGCCTAATCAAAATCGAAATCAACTTTTTTTCTTTTTCTTTTTTTTTAAATTAAAAAACTATAATTTAAGGTAAGAAAAAGGCTTAGCATAATTTTATAGTAGAGAATATGTTCAAATTCATTAAGTGCCTATTTATATAAGTACTAACAAATAACTAATTAATAAAATAATAACAAATTAAACTTAACTTATAATAAAGTATGAGTAAAAGATCAATCAAGTGAATTAACTCTTGGTGAATAAATGATGGCTAATTAGTAATAACTTGACCATATTCAATATTTTAAATATTTTAAAAATTTTCTTTCAGTGTTCTATTACTTTTGCCTTTATAATCTATTCTTTGTTAATTTTTATTGAAAAATTAATATTTTATTTATTTAATTTTTTGTAAAACATGTTAAATTTATATTTTTTACATAAATAAACCTATAAGTATTCGTTAAGTCTAGAGATATTCTTGGATCTTGAGCTATGATGAGCTACATTAAAATTATTTATTATATTTCATTATTTCATTTCTATATATTCTCTTCCCATTATTATATATGGAGAGGATATAATCTAGGTAGGGTGTGAAAATAGGAAAGAAATTAGTGGGTTTAAGAAAGATTAAAGATTTAGAGCTTGTGAAGGAGAAGGGGAGAAATTTAAGAATTTTGGACTATTTTGATATATTTTTAAAATTTTAGGGACTATTTTTACATATTTAAAAATTTCAGGGACTAATTTGACACATTTAAAAATTTCAAGGATTAATTTGATATATTTTAAAAATTTCAAAAGCTAATTTAAATCAATTTAAAATTGATGGCGTCAGCGTCTTAGTATGACGATGTCGTATCGGATGTTGTGTCACACGACGTGGTGTGCCACATGGCATGCTAATATTTCACCTCAGCAAATCGTAACGGTTGACCGACGATTGACTAATTAGGGATTAAAGTGACTCATGAAATGTAATTTTAGATATTAAATAATTAATTTCCAAATTTCAGGGATTAAAGTGACGCACGCATACAATTTCAGCAACTAAAATGGTACTTAATTCCTTAAACTTTTGTGTTGTGTAAGTTACATACTCTTATTAATTTTTTTTATTGAATAATTAATTGATTAAACAATTGATTAATATATGATAGCTAAATAACATCTGTCTAAAAAAAAATCCTACAAATTAACTAAAATTCCTAAAATATTCGTTCATAGAATTTGAAGCATTGCAAGTATTGAGTTTTGAATTTGCACAATGCATACGGTCTCCCCTTTTTTTTTCGTTGGGGGGGGGGGGTTGAATTTTAACCATAATAATAAAATGAGTTTAGCATGTTGAAAAAAGGTGTATTTATAATTTAACTATTTCATATTTATTTTTAAATAATTAAATAAGTAACTAATATGGGCCTAAGCCCTTTTATGGAACCAAACAAATAAGTAATTAATAATGATAACTTTTAAAATAAATATTCAAGATAAAAAATTTATTGTTAAAATTATTGTCAAAATAAGGTGATATTAATTTTAACCTTTAAATAAATGACTGATATTTATTTATTTATTTTAATTTTTTTCAGCTATCCTCTTTAATTCTTGATAAATTTTAATAGTAATTCTAATAAATACTCTGCATACTTAGCATTAATTATGGTTTGTTTTAGTCATTATCATCACTTCTCGGAAGCAGACAGGGATAAGGACGGACATGGTGCTTTGCATAGCGAAAACTGAAACGATAAGATGTGAGAAAATATCTTAAGAATATTTTGAAAATAAAAAGATGGATGGAAACAAAGAAAGTATCTATCCTACTCACACGCAAAATTGATATACTCGTTGGGTAAAGTGGATCCCAGCTCCAACAAAAAGTTAAAAGTGAACTTTACCTAATAAGTGACTGACTGGTGTGATGATAAAGCGGTTCCAGTCATATTAAAAAAAAAAAAAAAAAAGAACAGAGACAATTGACCCGCATGGCGCCATGCCTAATCTAATTCTTCGTTTGGATTTTCAATTTTCTTCCAAACTCATAGTCAGAGGAACCCTAGCAACCAAACCACAGCCGTAGCCAGAAATTGAAATTCTGAGGAGAAGAGAGAGGGAAAGTGAAAAAAAGGGGAGAGTTGAAAATTTACAGAAACCCTCCCCAAACACCCCCCCCCCCCCGAAAAAAAAAATCTATCAGGGAACCAAAATGTGGCCAAAAACCCTCTCTCGCTCCTCTCACTGTCAGTCTCAGGCATGTCTATTCAATCTCTCGCTCTCTCTTTGTTTGTTTGTTTGTCTCTGTTCGATTCTTCTGTTGCATTAATTATCTGCTTTGTTTTGGAACAAGGAGACCACTCTTTCTGTTCTGTTTTTGTTTACCAATACATAGGAAAAAGAATAGGTGCTCCTAACTGCTCAGAAAGAAACCTAACGAGCAAAAACCTGGCTTTTGAATACCAATCGCAGGAGCAGCAGAAGAATAACATGAAGCAGGGGCAGGGGGTTTTCGGGGACATGTACAGCATGACGGTGCTTCCGCTTCCCAAAGAGATGATGATGATGATGGACTCTGAGAAGCACACAACGTTCGATTTACGATTCCAACTACCTAACCTTGGCCGCGCTTTCCGAGTCAGTTCCTTCTCTTGTTCATATTATATTACATTCCTAAAAGAATCAAACTTTACTTCTGGGGCATTGTTTTTTGTTCTAGATCATGGTTTGATCTGGTTCTGGTCTTTCACTATTCAGGAATTCTTTGGGACTAGGGAGGTTGGCGAGTTTGTTAGCGGGGCGCTAGCAGGAGCTATGACTAAAGCTGTACTTGCTCCTCTTGAGACCATCAGGTTGTGCACAAACACAATGCTTATCTCTCTCACATTCATTTACTTCAAGTCCTCCTGTTTAGCTGTGTTTTTCCTTTCACTACAATGTATCTTTATCATCCCAGATAACTGAGAGTAATAATTATGTAAAACACTAGATGAATAAGGTAAATTTTGAGTAAGACTTCAACTTACTTTTCAAACTTAATTGTTATTTAGTATGTGATGATAATGTGTTGTACATTATATAAGTATCTTGCCATGCTCATGATCTGTGAACTATGCAGGACAAGAATGGTAGTTGGTGTTGGGTCGAAAAATATCACTGGTAGTTTTGTTCAGGTTATAGAGCAGCAGGGATGGCAAGGATTGTGGGCTGGAAACACGATCAATATGCTTCGTATTATTCCAACGCAGGCTATTGAGCTTGGCACATTTGAGTGTGTAAAACGGGCAATGACATCGGTGCAAGAGAGATGGAAACAGGATGATTTCCCTAAGTTGCAGATAGGTTCCATCAATTTGAACTTGTCTTTATCTTGGATTTCACCAGTTGCTGTGGCTGGGGCAGCTGCAGGAGTCGCTAGCACACTTGCATGCCACCCCCTAGAAGTTTTGAAGGTATCGTATGGGAATATTGAATAAACCTATAAGTATTAAGCTGAATGAACAAGACATGAAATATTTGTGCTTTGCTGTCTTGTCTTTTACTTTGGTTTTCGATCCTAATTGTCTCCTGAATTGTTATTACAGGATCGGTTGACTGTAAGCCCTGATGCCTACCCTAATTTGGGCATTGCAGTTAGAAATATTTATAAAGATGGTGGTATTGGTGCTTTTTATGCTGGTATCTCACCTACTCTGATTGGCATGCTTCCATACAGTACATGTTATTATTTCATGTATGATACGATAAAGACAACTTACTGCCAGACGAAAAATAAGAAGTCTTTAAATCGTCCGGAGATGCTTATGATTGGAGCTCTAGCAGGTGAGAGATTCTCCGGTACTTGTTGAGACTTAATTCTTTATTGTTCTTTGTTTATTGATGTGTCTTGCCCTGTCTCACACATGAACATGGCGCATGAAGTGAATGATAGCATGGAGTATTATTTATGAAAAGTTAGCCATCTGCTGTTTGATTTCTTACCTACTTTTGTTTTCTAACTGGAGGGAAGTGGGGAAGCGAGAGCATGTGTCAAGGTTTACTAGTTTTCAGTGTATATTTGATGGGTGGATACCATTTACTCAGGCAATGTATTTTGTTAATGTTTACATCTACCCTGGTTGAAATCTGAACTTTTATACTTGGTAACATAAATGATTTGTGCTAACTGACTTACGTATGCATACCCAGGTTTTACTGCCAGCACAATTAGCTTCCCTTTGGAGGTGGCCAGGAAGCGCCTGATGGTGGGAGCTTTGCAAGGTAAGTGCCCACCAAACATGGCAGCAGCACTTTCAGAAGTCATTCGAGAAGAAGGTCTGAAGGGTCTCTACCGAGGATGGGCTGCAAGCTGTTTGAAGGTCATGCCATCCTCTGGCATCACCTGGATGTTTTATGAAGCATGGAAGGACATACTGGTTGTCCAGAAGGGTCATTCTTTATAGCCTAGAAAGGTTGCATTGGTAAATTAACTCTACAGGTTATGCTAAGTTGATCATGATCCTTTTTCTTTTTGAATTTAAGAATTGGATGACTTAATACCATTAAAAAAAAAAAGGGTATTGCATAACCGTTTTGCCATAGCAGCCAGTTGGCTAGCTTGTTGGAATGGTCACTCCTGCTAACCAGTTAGCCTAAGTTTTCAGGTTTTGATATTGATCTGGAAGATTCTCATCATAGAAATGGGTGAAAGAATGAGTCTGGGGGAAATTTCCTCTGTTTCCTGTTTCTTCCCATCATAGCATTAAATGTGATCAAATTGTATCGGTTCAGCTTAAATTTTAGTTACCATATAAATAATGTGTTGCTGGCAAGTTCGCCATGATTAAAATTTCTATCAAATGGACTGAACATGAAAGGATACTTCCCAGTCTTAAAAAAGGTTGTATAACCTTTTCTCTCCTCACCCTAAGCTTTCCCTGATCAAAAACTTCGATACCCTTTCTATCTCTTTTACAATTTAAATTGCTGATCAACCCATTAGTATTTGCTGTAGTAATTTGTTAAGTATTTGGTGTTTGGGAAAATTTCTTAAGTAAACTTGGTCTGAGAGTGTTTTGCTTAATTACCACTTTCGCTTCAAAATTGTGGTAAGCAGTTTTTACGATAAAAGGGAAACGTTGTGGATTGCATTAGAGATATACATGGTAACAAAGTATTTTCATATAGATTAAATGATTCTGTTATATCAGGATTATATTGGAAATATGTTTATCCAAATATGCATTTGTTGTAGTTTGCGTTTACCTAGAAATTACGCGTGTCGATCCCCGTGTCTTTTTTATTACGTCAACTTAGTAAATTTATTTAGGCAGTGTGCTTGACATATTTAATATTTGATATGATTTACTGTATATTAATGTTTAATTTAATTTAACCGTGGAATATCGTTTTAGCTAATTCCTCTATTAAAAGTTATAGTATGTGGTCATATTTGGTTATTTTCAACGATTAATAAGTCTGACTAATGATTTGGATCAAAGTGAAAATAAGTGCGCCCCCGGACCAGTTGCTTTTCACTCTTTACCTTCATAGTGCTTCTTCAGCACACGTGTGACAAGCATGTGTGCGCATGTGTGCGCGTGCGCGTTTAGTTTGAAGTTTAAACTGCTGTCTTGTCATATTTATAACGTATCTTCCTACATGTTTTATTTGTGCTCTATTTACTTTTTGTTTTTCCTCGGTGAAGATTGTGGGGCTGTTCAATGTCTTTTCTTTCGTTTGTTTGTCGTGATTACGGTATGAAGGTTAAGCATGTTTAAGTCCTACCATTCCCACGTAATAGCATTGATTCTGCCTGCGGTTTGCGGCTACGGCCGCTAAGAAATAGAAAGAGTATTAAAAATCAACCAAAACTATATCGACTTCAGCGAAATTGGAGATTCAAAAGGATTGAAACGCAAAGAACAAATGAACGAGACGAGCCCATCTCTTGGACCTCTATAAAACTAAAGCAGACCTTTTTTGGTAGTAAAGTGAAGCAGAAGTTTTATTTACTTACTACAATTGGTCAGAGAAATTGGTTTTACGGTAGTCAATAAGCAGGACAAAAGTCAATTCTTAGCATGATTAACCTTTTAATTTTGATAAATTTGTTAGCCTTGGACCAATGATTCTCAGATAATTGAAAAGCTCACAGAACATACCTGCAAAGAATAGTGCTCAGAAAGCATGATTTTACATCATTTATTAGATGGAATGTAGACATTTTTCTCACAATGAGTAACTCAAATTATAAAATATACACAAATTACAAGAAAAATGTCTACATGTCAATATTTAATTTAAAAACTAGATAGAATAATAAGGAGTTTGATATAAGTTTTTTCTCTAGTTATTGCATGACATCAATTTAATCTCAAAAATAGTAACTACCGGAATATTTTTATTAGGGTGAATTATACTGACCTCTCCTGAAGTTCAGTGTAATTACACTCGGCACCCCTTTGTTTATAAATAATACACTGAACAAAGTGAATTAGAGGGATGCTAAATGTAATTATACTGAATCTCAGGGGAGGTTAGTGTAATTCACTCTTTTCATAAAGTATTATTTAAAGACTGATGCAATAATCCGACAATGACCAAATTGATGTTTCAACTTTCAACAAGCCTTGCAGAACAAAATGAAGGGTTTACTCTTCACATTCTTTGGACTGCTTACGAAGATATACATCATGTTAACAAGATCAATCACAAGTTAGTTATATGATTGATATTGTTGCAATTTTCAATTTAGCTACAGAATCAACTTTACATTTGCTCCAAAAAGGTAAGTACAAAAATGAATACGTTACATGATGGTGTCTTGCTCTCCACTAGTGTCATTTCTTCTTCCCAATAACCAGGCAATACATGAGCTGATTGATTGAGAACACTCCGCGAACATGTAAAGACAAAACAAGCATAGTCCTGTACTAACACAATGTAAGACTATATATAGCAGCATTAAAACCACGAAGCCAAACAGCTGAACATGGAAAACACTGAAAATAGCAGAGCTCCCACTGCATAAATGGCAATAAAAAGGACGGCCATTCCATTTTCCAGTGAATCCAGGTTTTACCCCTTCTACCCGCCGGAATCTAGTCACGACATGCAGAGAATCTATCTACATAATCATAATGTCATTTTATAGAAGCAGGCATGTAATGGTCTCAAAAGAGAAGGCCGAAAAAACTTATCACCATTTAATGTGGGATATTTACAGTTATTACAACATTTCCAAACTAATTAGGTAACCTGGAATGTGATTCATCTTGTCATAACACCAAATGATATTCATGGGAAGTGATGTAAAATGTTTTGCAGTATGCACCCTCAACATCATCAGAGATATGCAGCACCAGCGCAAAATAATGTGTCAAGTAGAAGACATCACAAGCATTGGTCAGACAAAAGTTTGTCAATCTTGGAGACAACTATTTTTAAATGCAGATTGAATGATAAAGAAGCAAACATTTCTATTTAAGAGTTTTAAAGTACTATTGTAGAAAGGGAATTCCCTTAACATGGTGTCGGTTTTACTTTTCCCAAAATCCCCAGAACTTGTTCTTTTGAGTTATGATTTTCGCAGAAAACTGTCCAAGTCTATTTATATTTTAAAAACACATAACAGCTGCCTCTTCTAGACAATAATCAAGAAAGTCATGCCTCATTGTAGTAATGATGATTTTTCACTTGCTAGAAACTCGTAAACAGGTGGCAGTGGCACCGCATAGTTCAGAAGTATATGTGATTATATATACTGCACGTACGTGTGTGAGTGTGTATGCATTGAGAAAGTAAAGATCAAAAAGAAGGATATGCTGCAGGCAATTCATATTTTCCATAGTTATAATTTCTTGTTTAACTAAAAGTATTCGTAATAAAATAAATAATGTCAGTAAAGGAAGAAACAAATGTGAGAGGTAAAGTACCAGCATAGGCAACTGTGATACCCAAAGCCAATCTTCCAAGAGCAGATAACACATAAAGGCAAAGAATCACCTATAAATAACAAATAAGATGTACATAACATAAAATGTTAGTTGATACCACCATGGCTTTCAATCCTATAAACAGAACGAAAAGAGTTAAGAGAATTCTTATTCTTTTCGCGACAGAATAATAAAATTTTTCACATTGATATATAAATGTTAAAGCATAAGTTGAAATGAAAAATTACAATTTGTAGAGAACGATAATATTTTTATGCAAATGAATGAATGAATGAGAATGCATAGCATATAGACATAAATACCTTGAAAAAGAGCCTCTTGTCGTGGCCAGTAGCGGCAACCCTTAAGACAGACTCGGCTGCACCAATGGTATTAGCTAACCACGCAACAATGGTATTAGCAGTGTCCTGAGAGATTTGCCACTCCAACGGATCCACCGGTACCCTATCCATCCACAATCAAAAAAGAAACAGCAGAAGGATCAAAATTTGAATCTCAAAACCCTAAATTAGACAAATAATGAGTTGCGATGAAATGAACTAATTAAGAATGAAAAAAGAAGCAAAAAAGAAAAAGAAAAAAGATGGGTGACTGACTCGATGTTCATCTGACGGAAGAGAAGGCCAAGAATGGCGAGGGAGCAGAGCAGCACAATGAACACATCGGAGAATAGAGACACAATGCTCGAATTCCGGTACGCACAGTGATAGTACACAAGCGTCCCACATATCAATGTTATTATCGCCTTTCCCACTTCGCCATCGCCGCCGCCACTGCCTCCCCTTCTGCTTTTGCTTCTACTGCTGCTTCTGTGCTCCATCTCTTCCTCTCTCTCTCTCTCTCTCTCTCTCTCTGTCTATTCCTTCCTTGTTCTCATCCAAACTTCAATTACAATACAAGGTTTTTAGGTAATTATTATAATTGAATCAATATTCGAACAAGATGGATGACCTAATCAATATAAGGGAAGGTTTTAGAACAGAATTGAGAGCAATGTGTAAGCCGTACCTGTACGGCTGTACTCGTTGGGATTGGAGAAAAGGCACAAAGTGAAGTGCGTGCGATCAGCAGAGGAGCAACAACAACCACAACCACAACCACAACCACACAGCGACACCGCTATGCTTCTACCCAACCAACTTCCTACGTATATCACACTCTACAAACAAATCCCAAATCAATTCAACTTTCGAAACCAGAAAATTCAAAATCAAATCCAAATACCGAATACTTGACTATTTCTTTTTTTTTTTTTTTTTTTTTTTTTTTTTTTTTTTTTTTGGGGTTCTTCTTTCTGCTGTGAATAAAAAATGGTTCACTACTTTGACATGTATAAGTCGTGCAGCCTTTCGTTTACTATTTCAAATTTAATTTTTGAAAAATATCTGGGGGCGGATCTTTTGAGACGCATAATGCAACAAGGAAAAAACGAATAAAATGATAAAATTATTTGGATAATAATTTTACATAATTATTATTATTTTTATTCAATTTTTTTTATTCAAAAATTTACTAAATATCGAACAATACACTAATAATTTTATGACAAAAAAAATAAATAAAAATAACAATGATAATATCAAATTTATTATGTAAATATTTTTATTATTTTATTTATCTTTTTCATATGCATAGCAAAAAATGTGTTCTCTGTTATTTCTCTTAATTTTAATATATATAATCATTTATCTTTATCTTTTCATATTTTTACTCAATTTTATATTTTATATAGAGTTTAAACTCTTTTATATTTTATTAAAAATATTTATCTCCTATAACTATTTAAAAAATCATACATATATAATTATAAAAAATTTTATATCAATAATATATTAAAATGAACTTATTTATGACACAATACGAGTGTAGCACATTATTTATCACCATTTTGGTATTTTTTTTAATGAAGACAATGAAACTAAAAATTTTTCTTGCAAAATATTTTTGGATAGAGGATGAAAGTTAAATATAAGCAAACTAAAATGAAATATACAAGAAATAACTACCAGATTATTGGATGAACTGCCACCTTTTTGGTATTTTGCCATTGTACGTCTCATTATTGTGACACTTCAAAATTGGTAGCCCAATTTATTTTTTCTATTGTACGTCTCATTATTGTGACACTTCAAAATTGGTAGCCCAATTTATTTTTTCTATGTAATAACTTATCATTATTCTCTTAAAGCAAATCACCAAAAAAAAAAAGAAAAACTTTTAAAGCTGACTATCAGCTGATTTTTTTTTTTTTTTTTGGGGGAAACATATCTCATTTCTTTGAATTTCTCACACCCAGGAAAACTCATAAAAATTTATTATTACTTTGCATGATAAAATCATCTCAATTTTAAGGACGTATAAATGATCGAGCATATACTTCATCCAGGGTTAAAATTACATTGAGAACCACGGTTGAAATTTATAGAAAAGAAATCAGCTGCTACCACTTTTGTTTTGTTTAACTGTTTAACCAAAAATAAAAAACCAACTCAATAATATTATTATTGATTATCCTACATTCCTACTTAACTTTTCAAAGTAATTATTAGATAACTAATGATTATTTACGGAAGAATTTAAATACACTGACAGTGTAAAATAATTTTATACTATCAATCAATAAAAATAATAAAAAATATTAACTCATACAAATAACCATTTATTATAATAAAAAATTTACTATAATTTTTTATTTTTCAATATTTTTATTAATTGATAATATAAATTATCAATGTATACCAATTAAACTCTTCATTAAAATACGGAAAAAAATAAAATAAAATTCTTTCCATGTCACATCAGGTTGTATGATCCGCAGAAAATAAATCAACTGAAAATTGGAAGACAAATCAACTGAAACTCTGGTGTAATGTAAGTAATAGTTATTTATAGAGAATAAACATATATAAAATCTGTGTATCATATAAAGTACACCGTAAGCCTCCTTTTTTTTTTTTTTAAAAGATATCAAGCAGCTAAATATATAATATATAGCAGCAGCTTAGTGAAAAATGATATAGCTTCTACTCTTTCCCCCACTCCTCCGTCGTATGTAGCCCAGATGAGATAATTAATCACACTATTATAACTGGAATCTTGCTGAAAGTTAGTGGTCAGGAAAAGAACCCCATGAAGGTACCTCGAACCTCAAACCTCCTCTGCTTCATTTCCTGCATATCAAACAACAGAGGATAATTTCTCCTCTATTCCAGCATCACTGTAACAATGACATCTAACTGACAAAAGTGAGCTTCAAAATGAACATGACAAACGTATCCCAAATTGAGACCAAGAAGCTTCCCATTCTTTTTCAATGTTATTCAATTGATAACCCATTACCAAACTGCTCGAGTGTAACAGTTTAATGGTATATATTAATATCTAGTTTTCCCCCGATGGTTAATCCGTTTCATGTTATCCAAAAAATAGCTTATAGAAAGAAGAAAATTTACTATGGAAAGGAGGCTCCGATTTGCTTGAGACTCACCTGGACCAGCTAGTTGTTCAAAACGAGCAACAATGTGTTTGCCATAGGTGTATTTCTTCAATGCATGAAGATGAACCCTTATGTGACTCAGTAGAATTTCCCGATGTTTGTCATTGCTTGTTTCAAGAATCTTTTGGACCACATAATTTGCATACTGGTCCTTCATCATTGTCTGTGTAGTGGAAGCCAAAAGACCAACTCAGTAAACAGAAAACAAGTCTTGAAGATTGAGCATTCTTGATAATCTCCCAAAAAAATATTTTTTGCTTAATATCAAAAATTGGAAACGCATATATATATATTCCTTCCTATAATGGCTTTATGTCTAGTTAACTTAAAAACGTGAAATCAGTTCACAGAAAAATCACAAATAGGTTTACCGTTTCCATATCATGTTTCAGGCATTGCTCTAATTTAGAAGACTCCTAAAATGAAGAAAGAGGATCTGAAATATCATAACTGCTACTAATCATCAACATACAAATATGAATGTATGGTTAAGTTTTACTTTTTGTAAAGTTAAAATTCAACATTTGAAAAGAGATCCAAGCAACCTAGAATGACCTCAGACAGTCAAATTAAAATCACGTGAGAAATTCAGCCAAACTGGGTTCATTTATCTCCAAGTCAATGGGCATAAGATAAACCAGAAATGCCACCAAGAATCAATTTACTATGAAGAGCTACAATCTTAACATTTGAGATTGATTCTTCTACTTCCCATGCCGTGGGGGGATGGGAAGTTCGAAAAATAAGTAATTATATCATACACTAAGTAAACCCTAAACTTTGAACATTTTCTACTTACCCTATATGATGATGATCATACTTACCAATAAATTACCACTTTCGCTAGGCTGCTGAATAACTTCCTCAATGAAGGCCTCTCGCTCAATCTCATTACTGTGTTCCCAGCACTTCTCAATAACATTAGATGCATACTTATGCTGACTCAATTGCACAATCTTCCCAGTCAATTTGCTTATAATTTGACTTCTTTCATGTGGCGTTCCCCTCTCCAGAACATGCTGCAATTTCCATTCAAGCATTTGATTCAAATAAAAGAAAAACAGAATAATTAAAATTAAAAGGATCATAGAGGCGGAGAAAGGAAGGAAAAAGGGATGGATAGATGCATCTAATGGATGGTTAAACATTTTAATTCTAGTTGTCATGTTAATTTTGCACCAGGCAATAGATAGTGATTATATTGTCTTACAGTCATGTATCATAGATGCTGAGCCTAGAAGGTTTCTATCTTGTGACCTAGTAGCCATAAAGTTTCAGTTTTAGTTACAAAAACAGTCTCTCTCCATCTTGAAACCCCAAATTGGAGGGAGTCTTGTGCACATCAACTAGATGTGCATCACAGTTTCATGATGGACATCAACTTTTATAAACACTTCAAAACCAATTTAATATTAAAAAAAAATTGCATAGGTGAAAACCCTAAAAGTTTATAAAAAGTTTATTAGAGAAGATCTCTGTGGCACAAAAATGGAATTTATGGTTTAACCCCTTTACACTATTGTACCCATTTCTTAACAGCTCAAATTCTTGGTCAAACAGAGAAAAACTTATTCAAGTCAGATTTTGTCTGTGTCAGATCCTATGATAAAAAACTAGCATTCATTTGTAAGTATGCATTTAACCAGTTTAGTTGTGCTTTGGGCCCATTTCTTGCCAAACAAGGACAAGCAGGTCCCATTAAAATGCCAAAGTAAAGAAAGGTTATCACAATTGAGGTACAAAGAACTCAAATATGTCTTCATAACAGAGTCTAAATTGTGAGATGGAAATTTTAATAATAGGCCTCAGGTACGGTGAAAGCTACAGATAAAATAATTCCTCGTGTCACTGCTATGGTGAAAGAAAATAATATTAGTTGAAAAAAAAAACTAGATTAAAAATTGAAGAAAAGAATTCTGCAATTTATTCAATAACACATCAAGAGATCAAGTAGTAAATACAAATATTTTCAAGGGACAAAAACAAGCATAGTTGCATAAAAGTACATTACCAACCTGAGTCACATAATTGCCATACTGGTCTTGAGCAAGGATATAAGCAGATTCTAGAATTTCATCCACTATACATTGAATATTTTGCTCATCTGAACAACGCTCCAAAACTCTCTAACACAATAAGAAATAGATAAATAAGAACACCTAGAGTCTAGACAATATTTTGAGTAAGTACGCTGTACCAAAAGCTGCATCATTACCTGTATAACACGACAGCCATATGGATGAGTAGAAAGAGTCTGAACTTGACCTTGAAAAGCAGAAATAATAAATTGAATTTTGTCTATTGGGATGCACTCTATGCATTTTTGTATCACGTGATTTCCATTTTGATCATGTACACATCTCATGACATGTCCATCAAGCTCTTGGACAAGTTGTACCTTCTGATCAAGCTCAATAACTTCGAGGACCTTGAACAACCATTGAAAGACAAACCGCAATCAACTTTTGGTACAAGGAACAGAAATAAATTCTAAAAAGGTGCAAAATTTTTATTAAAAGAAGTGAATTGATCTTGCATTCAAGAAGCAAGAAATGGACGAAACATCAATTTATGTGCTTGATATTTGATTAACAATCACCAGGAATAGTGCATTACATGAATTATAAATCAGTTATCCCTTTTTACTATTGGCAAGGCAGGTTTTGAGAGGAGAACAAAGGATTCTTATCGAATGCTGTACCATGTGATTAGGAAATTTACTGCTGGCAAGCAAACATTCAAAAGCTTTACAAATACATCCATTTACCACATACTTTGTTCAAAAGAACTCCAGGACTTTTCTACCACAGCGCCACTTAAGCCAAAAAGCACTTTACATATGCTCTGACTACACCATTTGGTGACAAAAATAAAAGTGCAAACCCTTAATATGCATTCTACTCTATTGTCAAAATCAGTAAAAGAGGATTATATCATGAATCATGTAATTATGAGGGCCATGTAAGGTGGACACACTAATCCATATGATTATATAAGAAGGAAACAGAAAATTGATCATAATTTGCCAGCACTTAAGCAATCAACATACCTTCTGGATTACACGACAACCATACATCTGCAAACTTAAAGATAACATATCCCCAGAAAGCTGTTCTGCAAGCTTCTTTCTCTGATCAGGACTACCATGTGCAAAAAACTGTATTAAATATGAAGGAATTAGCAACATCGAGTTGAGTACTAGTGCAAGACTGCAAGATGAAAAAACAAATGTACAAGTTTATCAGATGGAAATTTCAACATTATACCTTCTGAATCACATAATTCCCAAACACATCGGTCATTAATTTTGAAGCATGTGGAAGGATTTCTTCAAAAACAGATGTCCTCTCTTCAGCACTGCAACTTTCCAGCTTTTGCTGAATAAATCGGCTTCCATGTTGGTCAATGCTAAGTTCAACATAAATCAACAAATCATTATTCCCCATTCAAATAGGAGATGATATTATGTATAACATCAGATATTGTGCTTTGCATGCAGAAAGTACCTGAATTCAACAATACGCCCTACTATATCAGAAAGTTCAAACT
Source organism: Pterocarpus macrocarpus (assembly GCA_031439585.1). Lineage (NCBI taxonomy): Eukaryota > Viridiplantae > Streptophyta > Magnoliopsida > Fabales > Fabaceae > Pterocarpus > Pterocarpus macrocarpus. The sequence goes on from CM062516.1 coordinate 191,242, forward strand.
TCTCAGAATCAATAGACCTAAGTTCCTCAATAACAGATTGCTTCTTGGGGTCACCAAAACTCCTAAATCCTCGCTGACCAGAAGAAAATCTTCCATTTCCTCGAGAAACTAGAGGTATCTTCATCTCATTTTGTCCACCTAGAGGATTACTTCCACCCATTGGTGAGGATGGAAGGATTGGGCTTCCAAGAGACAAGGCAGGGAACTGCATCATGACATCCATGCTAGAGGAATTCCCAAAATAACTACCTCCAGGGATACCCATATTTCTTACACTTGGATTGGTCAAACCACCATTTATTGGAGGCTGAAATTTTTGACCATCCAAACATGCATTAGCATCTGAAGTTTGCTGTGAAGCTAGAGAACTGAACTGCTCCCCGGTCAGTTTTCTTGATGGCAATTGATTCTGTTGAAGAGCAGCAGGATATGTGTCATAGAAAGAGTGGGGATAATACTGCATATGGGGTTCAACATAAGAAGGTTGCAATGTTAATCCTAGCTGGTCATAGTACTTGGTTTGATTTTGAAAATCACCTGTGTATGGAACCCTGTCTCCTGATGAAACAGTGGTAGCTCGACCATTAAGGTTTGGACCATACGCAATTTCAAAAGGCAGAGACAGGGTACCTTGAGAAGAATATCCAGCCATATATGGTGGAAATATAGAAGAACTCACAGCATATCCATCTGAACTATGTTGTGGAGCAAATAAACCAGATGGCTGGAAATTTGGATAAAATGGGTCTCCTGGAGTCATAAATGCTGCTGGAGATGCACACAAGGAACCAGTAAGTCCTGGAGAAGACATTGGTGGCTGTATCCGAAGAGAGAACTGTGCATGGCTATGACCTAATTTTCCAAAGTAACTTTGTGAATTGTTCATCCCCTGAGGTAGAACTTGTGCCCCAGCACCCGGAATTTGGTAGGCACAGCCATTAGAGAAAGATTGATTTAGGTTATTCCTAACATAGTATTGCTCTTCTCGTTTGTGTCTTCTAGCCTCTGCCTTACATGCTCTTGATTTTTGCTTCTCTGTATGCATAAATTCATTTGTGGACACATTATCCTTCAACCCAGCATCTTTGCTGCATGTTTGATCTTCTGATGGCCTTTTGTTTCCATCAGAATGCAGCATGTTTGGAAAGGCTTCTGGAGGAACTTCATCATTTGATATTAAATCAGAAGAATCCAAGTTTAGAGAATCTTTCTGCACAGCACTAGCAGAATTTGTAGCTGAGTCTGAAAGGTTTGAGATAGGTATAGAAGAAACACCAGAGGGAACTGCATGCGCATCTAGATCAATTGAGTCCTCTGTTGTAGCATCAGTAGGTAAATGAGATTGGTTATATACAGGAGAAGGGGTACGAGGGAAGTCTTCCTGAAAATTGACCCAAAAAAAAAAAGTACAACATATCAAGATTACCGTTAAAAAAAAATCCAATATTATATGCTGAAAAAAGAATTAAGAGGCCAGCAAAGACGGAGCTGAGCTTTTTATACAAAATAGTAGACATGAGGCTAATCACAAATATTTGCAAATAATGAACATGTAGAACAAAAAAATCATTTTAAGAAAAACACCATAAAATGTGAAGCCTTCGAAGGGGAAAGATTCAAGAATTGTCGTTGAAGCTTATAGTCAGAATAGGAATTAGACAAAAACCAAAAAAAAAAAAAAAGGGGAAAAAAGTTCCCAATTTGGTCCATTTGATTAGTTCTATTTTCAAATATTTGTTCTGAGACGGCAACAATTCTTTGCTGGCCTTTAAGGCCTTGGTAAATGTGTCATACCTGTATCAGATCCACCAAGCTTTTGTGACGATTAGATAACAGAGCTGCATTTTGCCCTGGCTTAAGTATATTAATGTCTTCAAACAAGTTAAGTGAAGCTTCCTCAAGTGATCCCTGTCTTTGAGGCCCTTGATTTTCCTTACAACTACTGGTTTGACTTCGCAGGTGCTGTGAAGGAAGCTTGGGGTTCAAGTTGACATTAGAGACATAATATGCAGCATAAGAAGGTTTAAACGAGCATTGACCTTCAGACTTGCGATTCTCCTGTGCAATGCTTAAACTATCGGAATTTGAACTCATGCTAGAATCCTTCACAGATAACACATTTCCAGCTGCTGCAACTGAACCCTCCATACATGGTGGAGCACTACCGCTTCGGCTGGGAATAAAGCCTGCCTTACCCTGACTAACCTGTTGGCTCTTCAAGAATAACACCGACTCCTCCGTTGCCTTACTTTTGAATGACGATCGAAATACTGAAGCATCCTTTGAGGAAAACCATTTCCTAGCCTGGCTGCTTTCCACCATTCTCATAGGGCTCTCAGTTGCCATCCTAATCAGCAGCTGTTCTTAGCAACCAGCTTTCAAAAACATAGGTAGATTCAGTGAGATGCAACCAAAAGGAGTTGCCTAGTACAAAATAAATATAGCCACGACAATGGAAAGGAAAACCAAAAAAGGAAGAGCAAGAAAAATAACCAGACATCAACCACAATGAAGCTGCTAATAGAGAACAGAATAAATATGACAAATAAGGCGATACTTAGTTTTAAATTCCTCAAAGGAAGAGTTTTTTTTTTCCCCCAAAAAAAAAAAAAAAAGAAAAGAAAAGAAAAGAAAAAAGAAATCCTAGATTCCCTGTCAGGGTGCCTTGTAACTGCCCCGAGTTCGAAGGTATGCCGTGATCTTATATTAGGTGCCACTGAACCTAAATTTTAACTAAAAATAAAATCAAATTCCCCTTTGTGAGTGCGCATTCATTAGAGGTATAGAGTAGGGTATTTGCTTTAAGCGGATAAGATGGATATTCTTATAATCTTATGAGATGACGTTGTAAAAGTCTAGCCTGTTCTTGATGGGTGAGTGGCTAGAAGAGCCATGTTCTTCAAATTCATTAGAAATTTTTTGTGGAAGGAGATTGTCAGTGCTGTATTTTGCCGAAAAAATGCAATAGAAGAAGATCATGAGGTATAGCAGCAAGCAGGAAGCAGCTAAAGAAGTAAAGTTAGGTGTCAAACTCCTTCAGTGGAGCAGGAGGATGACATAATTACAAAGCAAGCTTGAAACAGTCACTAGGAAAGTTGAATTCCAAATGCAAAGTAAGAGAAATCAGAGAGAGAGGATGAGCGTGGTCAACAATTACAAGGTATAGGAAAGAATATCAATGAAATGAAAGGCTTACAGGTTGAGGTTACCAAAGAAGAGAGTCTCACAAGTCAAAACACAACACAAGCTGAATATCGAGCTTCTGCTTCTGGCTTTCTTGAATCAAATTGAATTGAGTGGAATTGAAGTCGGTCCCCACTCACACTCAGTACTCACCACTCGTCACAAACACAAACACAAACACACAGAGAGAGCGTCCGTTCGTTGGTATAAGAAAGTAACAAATGTCATGCCGTAAGTAAAACTAAAACCCCCATCCCCATCGCAGACCCAACCCATCCCAGGGTTTGCATCCTATTGTTATTATTATTTGAATTGAATTAAATTATACATGCATTTGTCACGTGAAATGACATTAATGCCATCAGGCATCTTACCATGTCATTGTTGGGCATGAATTTTCCGCGGATTGCGTCGTAAATTTAAACGGTGCTGTGCTGTGGATATCCCAGGCATACATCACCAATACAAGAAAATGTTGTGCACATGTTCATTGCACTTTCTTGACATGTGGCACTCTTGCAATCGCCGTCATCACTGTGGGCCACGCCACGCCAACCCCAATCCCAGGGTTATTTTATTTCTTTCCTAAATTCTATTACTCATATTATTATTATTATATATATATATATTAAAATTGCACATTATTATCTTTTATCAAATAAACAAATAACTAATTTTTGTAATAATTTATATGATTTTTTTTTATCTAAACTGCTACTATCTAAATTTTTCCCTTTTTTAAAAAAAAAAAAAAATTTTTATGTAAGTCGACTTTATAAGAATTCTTCTACATTTGAAAACTAAAATTTACTTCCAATTTTGTCTTTAATTAATCATATATGATTTTTATTATTATTATTAACGTATTCTATTTCGTTAACGAGCTAACAACTAATTATCATGTTGCAATAACTAATTACACTAAACATTTTGTTTTTCAATGGGCCATGACCATCAATAAAGGCTAAAATAATTGTCGCTGAAATTATTTCTCACATTTTGTGGACTGTCATGTAATATCGCAATAAACGGTTTACAAACCGAATTTTAGAAACTTAATAGCTATAAAAATAATTGAATATGAATATCAACACTTGCCGCTATTGAGTCTATTTTCAAAACAACTTCGGTAGCGCTCCAAAGAAATAGGTTTGCACAAATCTGATCAAGATTGGTTGTCACCACACCGTATCAGATTATATTTCTTGCTTTATTTATCCTAATAATACTATCATTTTCAGACAAAAAGAAGCATATGAGTAACACTGCATTAAATCTAAGAACCAACAAGAATAATCCTTAACAACTACGTTATACCGAGTGTTTTACGAAACAACCCGGGTACTCACTATTTTAACAGAACAATGGTACATATCAGATAACAGAAAACCCATCCTGCTCTCTCCTTGTCATACAGTATACAGAATTCTTCCCAAGACACCCTAAACAGTTGTAGGGCATGCCCTTCAGGCGCCTTAAAAACCAGCAGTTTGTATCAGTAACAATTATCTTTCCAAGCACAAAGAACTAAAGATGAATCTTTTGCAGCAGCTACATACACCATTCCATTGTTACTAGCAAGGGAAAAGGCTGGGACATGGATCCCTCTCTAACCTACCATTTGATAGATCCAGTTTTTTCATCTTTTCTTCACACCAAAACAGTTGTTCTCTAGTCATCCTCGTCATTCTCAGAACCCTTGATAGGATTTTCATGTCAATTAGGCCAAGCAATAGCTGAATGTCCTCATGCTTTTGCGGCCAACAATTCTTTTTCCAACCTTTCTTCTTTCTCCGCAGTTCCTTTAGTTTCACCACTTTCTGCATTTAGAAGAAAATAGTGTAAAACATACATTTTCTTCACTTACATAATGATGAATGCAATTAGCTAAACTGCCAGAATCATATTTAACTGCAGAATGTGAATTCTGGTAGGCCAATTCTTCTGCCAGCATATGGTAGACCGGCAAACCTTAGAAATATATTAACAAAGTTCCTAGATCCACCTATATTAACAAGCATATTAAAGATCCATTTGAATCAAACCTTCGAAGTCAGCCAAGTAGCATTTTAAGTAGGCAACTAGAATTGATGGATAATACAGAGGGTAACATTCTAAGAACAATCTGCTAACTTGTAGCCATTATGAGGCGTAAAAGCTTATAAATGGGAGGCCTTATTGCCAAGCTGAAATTGTGGTCTATGTATTGATTAGTATACCACAAAATTATAGATTTGGATCACAAAACGATCTGACTTTACCTTCTCAAGAGTAGACTGAACCTGTTGTAGAGGAGTTGCAAGCTGGTTCTGATTTCCAAACAGGTTGATACCACCACTTGACTTCTTCTTGTCCCTTTTCAGGAAAAGGTGGAATGTAAGGATAGAGCTTTCAATTATCTTGATAAGATCAGGAGCAAGAACTCTCGTGTCTGAATCATCTATTGATTCATGATCTGAACCTGAACAGAATCATAAATTTGAGCACTTAGTCATGCAAAGTTACATTCAAAGACAGCCAACAATTTCTTTTTAAATGACTAGTAACTTCAGCAATTCCACAATAGCCCAATCGACTGCAAATGATTCACTGAAAACTCACCTTGTATATTAGGAACCTGAAGCAGTTTAGGCAAAGTATTCCTTGTACGAGCATAAATTTCAGCTCGGAGGCCCTGCTCAAAAGGTTCATTCTCAATAAACCTTTGCAATAGAACTTGGAACTGTTGAAACTTCTGTGCACTGTGGTTGTAACAGGAAGGATTTTCAGGTTGCCAAGATATCTTATGACTCATATGAGAGTATTGACAGTGAAGTGCCTCCCAAGTCAAGCATATTTGACCAACATATGCTGTCTCAATGTCCTGGTAGGGATCATTTTCAGGCTGCTGAAGATGTTCAGTCTCATCATCAGGTCCTTCAAATTTTTTCAAGGAAAGACAACGAAGGGGAGATGCCAACTTCTTTGATGCAGATCTTGGAGATGGAGTCGAAGGGTACTGTGAACCTGACATCGTGAGGATGTAACATCAAAAGATACAACAAATGCAAAGACAACAAAAATAGGGTATTTAGTTAGCAATTCGAATTTGCATGTGGTAAAAGGAAGATAACATAACCATCACCATCTTCAAATAAAAATATCTTTGATAAATTCAATATTACTATGTCTTCATTTTTTAGCAGAGGCAAACTTTTCTATACAAAATTATTTCAGGCATGCTAAACTGGGGGACATAATTCCATCCACTTTGATTCTACTTGACTCTTATGTTTGCATTGCGAAAATGCCAGCATGCCTTGGAGCACCGTGTAAGCATTGTAGCAGTCATAATAACTAAAACATTAATGTAAATCATACCCTCAATTGATAAGACACCATGATGCTTACAAGATTTCCCTTTGGATTAGGATTTCCTTTTTCCAAAATGAAATATTAATAGTAATATCTCGTCAGGCATCCATTACTGCTCTAACCACACATCATGCAAAAATAGTCCACAAACACCTAGATGAACCCAAGGCCAAAACCCAAGTAGCCATTCCCAACCATTACCTGTATCTACATTTGAAGCTTTACGGAATGGGAAGATCACACATAATTTTATCATTGCCAGCAACTAACAATTGAAATCTACCTTTGCCAACTTCATTAAGCTGCTGCATGCTCATCCGATCGAAGAACAGCATTCTTTCACAGTACTTTTCATATACAGCATCAAAGCCACGCCACCATTGCTGACCTTCTGCTTCCACATCTCTCCATTCATTCGAGATTGTCTCTCCCTCTTCCTCCTCATCCTCCCCCTCTTCTGGGCACGAGTCTTCTTCGGGAATCAACACCATAAAACTGTTTCTTCTCAATTCTTTCAGCCTCCTCTTTACCTCATTTGTAATAAAATCATCGTCGTCCTCAGCTTCGGCAGCAGGATCTGCATTTTCTGATTTACACTGATCAGGACCACCAGAGTTAGGCTTTGGTTCCTCAGGCTCAACCTCTGCCTTGTCTGCCAAATCCTGCTCTCCATCTGCTTTCTGAGACTTTCTGAACTTCTTGATCTTCAAAAAATCCATGCTTTACCACCTTACCTTTCAACAACAAACTATTCCAGCCGAACCCAATCTTCTATATGTTTTAGATCAAAACCTACAACCACACCAAAACAGAGAGAAAGACAGATTGAGCAACACTAAACAGACCAAGTCATAGTGTACTGTAGCACGAATAACTCGATTTTGCTTTTCAAGCTGGATTTAACAATAAAGCTCTGGGAAGTTTTAACAGAAAGCCGTAAAAGAAAAGAGCCTTCAACTTGCTCTAAAGCCAAAAGCTAATAGTAAAGGAAATTGAACTTGAGCCCCTAGATAGATTCCATACCAGATTCCAGTACAAGACACTAGTGAGGGATCTAACGGCCAAGCAAGCATATATACCATCGTGGAAATGCCATTCCTTTCTATTCAGATAAACCGCGGGGATTAGAGAACAATTAGTGTTAGTCTCCATTGGGAATCAAGGAAAAGCAAACAGGGTGGAAAATTGTAATTTTTGCAAAGAGAAAGACCCAAAGTCCAAAATCCCTCGCTTAATAGAAAGGTGGTGAAAGGAAAGTACTTTCAGCTGAATCTAAACCCTTCTAAAGATGCCATGGGGATAATGGATTTGTTTTTTAAACCTTTGGCATAACACTGAGAACAGCATTGAGCACTTACAGAGATCAGAACCTCTGACAGGACAACCTCCCTCTCTCCCTCACTCAAAATGCTTGCTTGCAGACTCTTCCTACGTTGAAGTGCTGCAGGCCATTTTCTTGAGCAACATTAAACATCAAACAACAAAAAAAGTCTTAGTTTTTTTTTGGAACACAGACAGTGATGATGATGACTCAGAAACACACCCAACAACTTGCTGGTTTTCTTTTTTCCAAAAAAAAAAAAAATTATTAGTCGGGGAGCGGCAAAAAAAGCACATACATTAAGCAGCGAGTAAATGGACCAAATAAGGATCCAATGTTACATGCAATGCAGAAATGACAATGCCCACAAACAAGCCAGCTAAAGTGAAAAAGGCACAAGAGAAAACCACCCCCAGCGTTGTTTTTTCACTAACCTAAGGACTTAGGAAGCTTGATAAGATCAATGTGGTAAATGAGAAAACCCCCAGCACCAGCAGAGCCCAAGAGAAGAGAGCAGAATTTGCAAAAGGAAACCCTAGAGACAAGGAAGAGAGTGAGAAGACACAGAACAACAAGAGTGCAGTGTTTGAAACTAGAAAAGAAATAAAAAAAAAATGCAATAAATGTGTGCACTGTCCTGAGCACTCTGATTATTTTGTTTTGTTTTGTTTGATATTTCATTTTCCAATAAAAAAAAGTTTCTGGATTTATATACGTTAAAATGTGTGTAACTGACAGAGTAAGCAAAAAAATAATGAAAATAAAATGGAAAATGGTTATTTTTGCAAAAAGTGTATTTTAATTGTAACGAGATGGAATGGGAAGCACGAAAGCCTAGAAAGAGGAGGGAACAGTAGAAGAGGACAGTGTCATCGTACACAGAATATTGTCAGAAAGCCGCGAAAAAGTAGCTCTGATTTGTGTTTGTTAAGATACTGAATTTCATTTTTAATTTTAAGCCCCTATCAAAGTCAATAATTACACTCTCCTCCACCAAACAAAATCACCGACCAACCACAGAATTTATAAGCATGATTCGGTCATATCATTTGTTAGGATTAGGATCCTCTATGTTACTATTTTATTACAAGGGTCTCACTTATTACGTGTTTATTATCAGGAATATGTTATCAAATAATTAAACTCTTTTTATGAAGATTGATGGTGGCAAGATAGAATATGAAACTATTAATTGAAGTCGGATTCACCTCATAAACATGAAGATCGAATAATCTTATACTAATCTCTTTGACTAATTAATCTTATACTTGAATTTTGGAATTTTTTTTGGAGGGGGGGCGTTTCTGAACTTGAATTTTAGTTTTTTTTGTCAATTTGAATTTTGGTTGAAGGGTGATGATATACTTTGCTTTGTGTACAAAGGAGGGCCAATGGCCCAAAGAAAAACAAGAAACAACTAAGTGTGTGATTGATTCCACTTTTATAAAATTAATTTTAAATAAAATTAATTTTATTGGAGTTGATTTAATTAAAATTAATTTTTAGATAAAATAATTTATATTTGATAAATTTTATAAAAATAATTCTTACAAAAAATAAAAAAAATTTACTTATCTCAAAATCAATTTTAAAGATAAAAATTAATATTTAAAATACATAACCAAATCACAATTTTTAAGGCCTCAGAATCGACTGTCGCTGATTGGACTGTATATAACCAAACACATGCTAACAAAGTACAAAAAAAGGCTTAGAGACCGCATTACATCTAATCAGATCTAGAATTACCGCTCCACTCTCCAGGAGTTCCAACCCGTGTTTTAGGCTCAAGTTTGGCATGTAGTTGCTTAGTGATTACCCTTTCATGCTTTGTTTGGACGTAAACCAACATTTGAAAAATATATATATTGTCTCTCATTCTTTAGTTGGATAAAGAAGTGAGAAAAAAAAATATGACATTTTTATCTTTTTGTTTTATTTAATGGAATAATGTGAAGAAGAGGAATAATCGTGGAAAATAAGTTTTGTTGGCTTTCTCTTCTTGTGTGCCTCCCGTAGGTGGAGAGAAAACTAAGATTAGGGATGTGTTTGGTCGAGAAATAAAAATATGTAAAATTATATATAAAATTTATTTATAAAATTTATTTTTCTATTTTTATCCCTCAACCAAACATATCCTAGAAGTGAAAATCGACTTCATAACATATCCTAGAAGTGAAAATCGACTTCATAGTCTGTCAATAGTCTTCTACTTAATCTAATTTATTTAGTAAATAAGTAAGATAAATCAAAACTCTTTAAAATTTCTTTTTGACAAAAAAAAAATCACGCTATAGATTGTGAAATAAATTTATTGGGCATAAGAGATTGACTTGTTTATATTGTATTATGATTATATAAACAATTTATATTATACTATATTATTATTTCAAAAGGCTTTTTAACATTTTTGACTTATTTAAAAAGATTTTTGGTTATTTAAAAATAGATTTTTTAACCTATTTAAAGACTTTATAATCAAGTAAATCTTCGAACAAACTTTTAAATTAAGCCAACTCCTAAAAAAGTATGCTAAACCTTAAAAGAAGAAATAATAGGCGCAAGTTTAAGCTGCATATTTAAATATATAGCTCAGACCTATTTTAAGCCGAAACTTGGTTTGGCCTAACCTATTTCCACTCATAAGTGAGACCATGAGACCAACACTTACATTTTCTCTTCTATCTTGTATTCTCTAAACCAACCCCTATTTCCATCAAATGCATTTCTTTAGTAAAAGTTATTGATGAAAATCTCAATCAAATAAAATAAATTAATGTGATATTTTAGATTGGTACAATTAATTTTGAAAGTTGAAAATATTACACATACATGAACTAAAGCGCAAACAAGATGTGTTACGATGAAAATTGGTCTCACAGCAATATCTGTAAAAACATTTTTAATCAAACACAAAAAATGGTATTCTTCCAAATTTCCGATGGTCATTTTATTTTATATGCAAAAATATAAAAACACATAGCTTCTGACAAGATTTAATCGAAAACAATGCTATAATTTCTTTTGAAAACAATTATGATGGTAAATAGCTTGAAAAGCTTATGTAACAGATGCCACTAACAATATTCCCAGTAGAGTAGAAGCATGGTTGGATTTGATTAAATTTGAGAAACAAATAATTTGTGTTTCAAAACCTCTCTTAAAAACTTTTGATTATAAGCTAATTTTGTACTTCATATAAGCTGATCTAAACACATTCTAACTATAAAAATTCCAAATGACACCAGACAAGCTTGCCAGAAACAGATTTTTTTACCCTAACTAAAATATAAAGTATTCAGACTGCACTTGAGTTATGCCAGTAAAAGATTCTTTATTTAAAAAAAAGAAAAAGAAAAAGAAAACTGTAGTGCAGATAATTGTAATGATATATATAATAAATCACACCAACTGTACTTACAAGTTACAACCCTACAATCAGGATCGGAATAAAGAACATAAGAGGTTGATCCGCTTTCAGGGGGGTAATTCAGATGTCATGGTGGGTTCATTTGACATACATGAAGGTATACATTTTCCAAAAGAATGAGGCCTTATTAGTAGAAAGATTACATTTAAGTTTAATACTCTGAGGAGGGCCCGATTTGCTAGTAACCTAACCAAGCAGATGGTATAGGCTGAAACCTGCTTTTAGCACAAGCCAAAATATCATAGTAATCTACGTGGCTGAAGCAATCACGGAAATCAGTGAAAAGCTTCTCAAACACCCTCCATTGGACTTTGACAGATCTAGTGTATGGGTATGGAAGAAAAACCTGCTGAAAATAATAACAAAAATCATTAGATGCTCTAATCAAGAGACAAAACTATTGGTGAGGTAACATATTACATATGGAAGAAAAATCCTCAAGAAAACTTATATCTGATATTGCCCCAATTGCAATTTAAACTCTGACATGCAGATGTATAATCACAGTTTACAGTTGGAAAGCATAACACTAAACAAGATAATTATCTTGGTGCGACAAAGGGTAACAAGATGTTTAGTGTTTGAACTCATCTTCAAAATTATCCCTTAACCGGGGCGAACAATAATGCCAACAGATGGGAAGAGGGTACAAGTTTGCAGACAATATTTTACAGGAAAATGAACAAGAATAATTGCATTAGTATGGAAGAAATAAAGGAAACATGGATCAAAATCAATAATTCCATGCTACCTTTCACAACCAGGAGTGTGTCAGTCAATTATTAATATTGTGAATCAATGTAATCATTATTACTAAGAAAGCTAGGGGAAGGGGTATAGTTAAAAGGTCAACTTACATCCCCTTCTTGGGCAAGGCGTTTAAGTAAGCAAAAAGTGTGCTCATTTTCCTCCAAACTGTCAAGAACAGCCAGCCAAATCCTAGAAGCAAGTTCGTGGGCTACGTCTCTCGACTTACCACAGGAAATGAACTGATCTGCTTAACAAAAGAAAAGGGGCGACATTATTATTGCACTCAACAACTATAATCAATCTATCCAACTCCCAAGTTAACGCCTGTTTGTCATAAATTCTTTCTAATAGAAAAGAGAAACTTTAGCTTTTTGAAGCACTTTTGTCCAACAAAAGTGTATCTTTACATTATGAAAAATTTAAACCTAGCATGCACTTAGTCAATAGATATTAGATTCCACTAGCAACCAATTATTTGTTCTTGAGCCTAGCTAGGGTACTAGACTAGAACCCAGGCAGAGCGATACAGTACCAGACTCACACGACACACAAGAACAATAAGTACCAAAGAAAACAGAAAAGCACAATTATTCTATAAAATAATAGAACAAGTATTAGGGTAAGGAAGAGTGACCAATAATGGTTCCATGAAGAATTCCACTGTGAGGTGGCATAACAGAAAGCTGAAGCTGCTCTTTGAGAAAGAGGTAACTGTGGCCAACAACCTCGTCTATCTGCGGATCGGAAGCAAAGAGGTGTTGGGTAATATACAAGGCGATGAATCTCCTGAAAGCGAACCGGGGAAAGCAAAGCATTTTGTCAAACAAGTAACGTGGGTGAGTGAGTGCAAGAATGAATGAATGAATGAATGAATGAATAAGGGAAGGAATAAGCGAATGAGTGAGGGTACCTCCTGGCCAAACCGGGAGGAATGGGGCCAGGCCATGTCTTGGAGGAATTGGCGAAAGGGAAAGCGTAGGAGAGAGCAGCTTGCCAGAAGCACTCGCCGCGGAGCAGAGAAGCCCACTGCTTCCTGACGCATGATATTTGCGCCCACTCACACGCTCCCGCTCTTATGAATATCTCTATTAGCAAATGTTCCGGAAGCTTCCCAATCCCAATCCCTCCACTAAACAACTCATCTTCATCCTTATTCTTCCCCCTCCTCATTGAATCCTCTACCTATCCTATCCAATCCCTCCTCTATTCTATTCTATTCAATTCAAAGATTCCAATTCAATACTATATGGAGCTTAGCTTAGCTTAGCTTAGCTTAGCTAGGCTTGAAGTTTCTCAATTGTAACTCGTAAATGTGTGTTGCAGAGCAGAGCAGAGTAGGATGAAAATGAATAAATGATAATGGCGTTGGAAGGACGCACCTTTGATGGATGGTTGGTGCTTGGTGGTTGTTGTTGATACACACGCAATTCGGTAATATTCAATATATAAATAATAATAATAATAATAATAATAATAATAATAATAATAATACGCTCATGCTCCTGCTCCTGCTCCTGCTATGCTGACGATATTGTGACTGCTGACCAGTACTGCTCTTGTATTTTACCACCTAACCACCAATTATTTTTTTTTTATTTTATTTTCTTAGCCAAACTAGAAAATAAAAAAATAAAACAAATATGGCCCACATATTGCACGGAATGGGTTCCCATTCTCCCTCCCTCACCTCATCACATCCTGTCTATGGTTTAATATAGATATATATTCCTCTTCCATTCATTACATTTCACCCCGTCACTGTCATAATCAAACACATTTTCCATCTTTCTTAATATATTAAATTCATTATTTGGATCCCTCTTCTTGTTTAATTCGGAAGGACGGCAATGAACTTGACTAGGCTAGACCGCAAGTATAACGAACTAATTGGAAGACATAATATGAGATGGAAGCTTTCACATAACTGTATAACATATATTATGGAGTTCAAGTTGAAAACAAAAGTAAGGTGTTCGTTCATTTGAGTCTTAACTATTTTCTCTTTTTCTATTATATATATTTTTGCTTGGTTTACCATTTTTGCTCAAATGATGCTTTGTTCAGATGCGCAGTTTGGAGAACTAACAGTCAGGGATCTGATTTTAATATCTGCTTTGAACACAGCATTTCTCCTTAATTTGCCAATATATGATGAAATCAATGAAGACACTACACAAAATTACAAATCTACATGACAAGCCGGAAAAATAAATAAAAAAATAAAAAAGAAAAGAAAAGAAAGAAAAGAAACAAAGCTGTTAAAAAAATCGGCAGAGTTACATAGAATAGCCTCCTTCAAGAAATATAATTCCTTAGGCATAAGCCTCTATCAATTCCTTGCTCTCCATGTGGCCACTTCCATAAACGAAGGCCTATCAAGTGTTACTGCTGTGCTGCTCAATGCTCATCATTACAGAGATTGGGCTCTTGTAAACACAAATACCCCTCCTCCACCAACAGCACGACCCAAAAGAAGATTATCATCTAAATAACCAAGGTAATATAGTCCTCCAACTGATTCCCTACAACTCAAGAAAAGCATCACATACATATCTGTCAAAAAAATAAAGAAAATAAAAAGAACTATTTCAACATAGTTATCATCCATGCTATACCTTCCTGGATCCCTCACGGGGATTTGAGCTTTGAAAGAGCGCAAAAATTGCAAGATCTGCGGGAGAAAAGCACAGTTGCATACGACACAAAAGATATGCGTTTGTGCGTGCGTGTTAGTTAACCATCATGAACTGGTCTGCACTAGTCCTCACCAAAGTTTTGGAGCAGACAGAGCTTTGTGGCATGAATTACTGCTGTCAAATTAACAGTCTAAACAAAGCCATAAGTCAAGGTTGAATTACCTGCAGGCTTATAAAAGACCGCGGTAGTATTGCTGGAGCTATTAGAGCTTGCAGCTCTTCACTAATATTTATATCTTGAACTGCGACCTGCAAGGCATAATTTGCATGTTTCGTCTAATGGTACAACAGCACTGTAGCAACTAAAGAAGGAAATGCCATATTAATACCAAACTATCAATAGTAGAGTCTTTCTTTCAATCTTAGGCAATGCAGACGTGAAATTTGAGGGCTTGACAATATCATAAATAACGAATCAGACTATATTGCATTATGCTCTAAAACAATATTGAGGAATAAATACTCATGCATAAACGACATAACGGAATCTTGAAATGGGGCATGGAAAAAATGTTATAATAAATACCCAAAAAAAAAATTAAATGTGGATGATCGCTCCAACCTATGCACAAACCTTTTATTAACTAGAAAAGAGAAAATATATGTATCATGTGATAATAATTAAAAAGAAAAAAACTAACATCTGTTTGCATAGCTGTTGTATCTTAACATTTTTGAAAGTATGTCCATGTAAGCCAAAATGCTATGAAGCACGGATATAGATACGAGACACATATGCGAAATGACACGGATACGGGGATATAATAATATTTAAAAATTATATCATAAAATTAGTAAAAAAATTAACATAAAAGCATAAATCTTAAATTAAAATAAAGAAATAATGATTTGAATATTAGCATAAATTTTTGTAAATATACTAAAATGCATTTATTTTATTAATTGTTTTAGAATTTCCATTTATATAGTTATAAAAATGCCAAAAAATAAAGCAAAAACTTTTGAAATATAACTAGAAGTATCTAAAAATATTTGTGAAGTATCTGACATGACACGCATAGGATACGGATACGACAGCTATTTTGAAATATCCGTGCAACATAGCCAAAATGATTACCTCCTGAAATTTAAGGTAGATATTACGCATGGAGACAACCTTAAAATTGGCAGATACAAGCAATGTAGCACCTTCTTGTTCCTGTATGAAATACACCAAGAAATTTTTATATTTGGGTTCAAGGAGGGAGTAAGCTCAAGCATAAGTATTTCATCCAATTTTCTTTTTACAACCATCTAAGCTTGGGCTAGGTGATGTCAAGAGAACAAGATATGCAATTACTAGAAACTTAAAGGAACTAGGTTTTGACTTTTGACTGATAAGATTATCCCAGTTTGCCACACATTTGAACATACCCTTTGAAAACAGAAACTTACAATTCCGAGTTTGCATGCAAATCATAGGTATTAAACAGACCCCGTGTCTGCTTCAATAAAGGTTATAGCACAAGTCATCTTTAAGGATATTGACAGTAAAAATAAAGGGAAAGTTCAAATGTTCTTAATACCATCTTTAATTTTGCTTTTTCCCATAGATGAAAAATACCTATACCCATTAAAAGCATGAAATACCAAATCCTTTTTACAATGCATTTTCTTGGCAAAGCAAAATTGTCACTAGTGGGCTAGTCTCTGGAATACAAATGAAAAGTTATTTTGACATGTTAAAATCTAAGATAGCATATTCAAGAATCAATTGAGGACTATAATCTAGTTTAATCTCTTTATAATATTGCAGAAGGAAAAGGTAATTAAATAATTGACAGTTTAACAGTGACTACAGTAAGTTAGGGAAAACAAAAATCACAATTCAGAGTCTGTACTACAGGACTTTCCTGAGTCAGAACTTAGTTGCAGCCACCTGACTAAGATATGAGGAAGTAAAGGAAGGTGCTGTTTTACCTCTAACAAAGTTGGAATACTCCACCGGACAACATTGCGGATAACACCTCCATTAGATTGATCTCTGCATTCAAATTTCTGAAAGATCTGTCCAACCTATCTCAACATGAAAGGAAACAAAGTAATAAAAATGTTTAAGAGAAAAATTAACAGAGAATAAAGGAAAAGCACTACCACAATGAGCTACATAAATGCGATTTCACAGATACAATAGCTGTAAGCAATTGTAGCACCTAAGGTGGAGCAATCAAGTTAATGAGAAAACTCCTTAGGAAGCAAGGTACTCATAAAAATGATGTAGAAACTTAAATGAGAAAGCACAATGCAAGAAATTCATTGTAACTTGAAGCCTCATCCATAAATATGTCTAAAGTTAACAGGTTTCTACCACTAGGAAAGAAAATTAAAGCAAATTGTCCAAGATTTGATTAGAAGAGGTGAAAGGAAACGAAACGATTATATGTTTGTGAAAAGAAAAGAGGGGGGGGGGGTGAGGGGTAAGTAATTTAGTTGTTAAGTTAAGCGAATGTAGGATAGTAAAGTTGATTGTTAGTACTTGGAAGAAAGGAAGCGTAGCAGCAGCTTCGAGAAGAACGAGAACATCAGGAGCAGAAGTATACTGGAGGCGCCATGTGCCATCCAACTTGGCCAAATCGAGAGGCTTACCCATGTTGTACCCCTCTACATTCACAAGAGCCTCCTCGATGGAAGAGCGTTGATCAGGAGTAGTGGAGAGGCCCCTTTGGGTGTCTTGGACACAGCTCAAAAGCTCAAGCTTTCTGGTCTCTAACTCACAATCATAAGCCTGACTTGAATTGAATTGAATGAAACCGACGCAATCAAATTAAGTTGCATGTAAAGTAAAGTAAAACCCACACAGCCAGCCACAACGAGTTGAGTTGAGTCGGAAAGAAAATAGCAATACAATCAAAAATTAGCAATAGAAAGAAAGAACATAGAAGAGGAACCTTACCTGAGCATGAACAGAAGCGTTAGCTAAGGAAGCGACGGTGGTGGACATGGAGAGTTTTCTGGCGGTGGTGCTAAACACTGATGAAGGCAAAGTCAAAGTCAAAGTCAAAGGCCGAACCCGGCAATTGGGCCTCCTTGTTGCTGTAGTACGCGGACGTGTGGATGGTGAGTACAAGTGTGAATGGAAAGCCAAGTCCATGGGATGGGATGGGATGGGATGGAAAAGCCAGAACCAAATCTACGTTTGACAGATAATTTATTAGTATACAAAATCATGGGAACCAATCAAGAGCCAAATAGAGACAGTAATGGCCAGTGGCAGTGGGTGAATGAAACAAGAAGGAGGAGGCAAATTGCCTTGTCCTTACCCCTTGCTTAATGCCCAGCGTCGCGTCGGGTTGGGTGCTTTGGCTTGGTTCGAGTGATTCTCCCTGTGTCGCCTCAGGAATAAGGATTACGAGACACACACCCGGCCGACCCTGCTTCAGTGCTTGAGGATTCACCTTATTCCGCAATTAATGCATGTCAGTAAGCAACCATTACGACAGTGTTTTCCATAATCTTACCCATCATAACAATTGAGATTTTTCTTTTTTGGAAAAACAAAATACCTTTTTCCTTTTTCTTTACATTTTTTTGCCCTTTGGTGAAAGCAAATTATATAATATAGGTGTATATAATAAAGTTTAAGATAATATTTTCATAACTATAATTATGATATAGCGCCTTACCCCAGCCCTCCTTCTAAGCAATTTGTAACAATTATTATAAGCTTTTCTTGGAAGTTATCACATTTTAATCTCGAGATCAAGTTTTCATATAACTTTTTTTCTCTTAAACTTTTTTATGATAAAAAACTCCCAGACTTAATTAAAAATATAAAATTTATAAATAATACTAAAATAAAGGCTCCTTAGATTTTCTATGAAAAAATCTGTACTTGTATATGAAATTAATTTTGATATATTGACAATATAAAAAAATTTTATATTATTATTCAATCAAATATTTATATTTATAAAATTTTTAAAATAATAGATAATTGAATTAAATATTTTTTTATGTAACAATATATAATTAAATATCTATATAAAAAATTTTCACACTAAAAATACATACAAACTTAATTCTAAATATATTTATCGCCCAAACGATGTTCCAAAATGTCGACTTACACATAATTATCTATTGGAAATTTTAACATACAATTTATATGACATTAGGTTCTTAGCATTCTCTCCTTATCGGCTAATTTTTGCGAATAATAGTTCAATTTAAAAAAGGATTTAGTAATAGTTTATGGTTAAACTGCATAAACATGTTGAAACAACAATCACTTAAACCCGCTGCGTACTCATAATTGCCTGCAATGACTCCCTATTGAAAGTTACTGATGATGATGATGATGATGATGATGACGAGCTAATCACATTTGCAAACAAGAGTTTAGGAGATTCACGACGGCCAGAATGGGGGGCGACATTGCACGTCTGCCTTGAACCAAATGAAGCCATTTGGTACATGGCAGGCACGTTCGACTAGATTTAGGAACCAGACACCCCCCAGCTGCAGACATCGCGTATCCAAATCCAACGAGTACCATAAGGGCTTGGAGGTTCTAGTTTGTCAGGCGCTTAACATCGTAATTTGGCTTTGTTCGGTGTTTAAAGCATTACTGTTCATGGGCATGCCACGCTCGGTAGCCCACGGTTTTCACTAGTTTAATCTGGTGGTCCGTAACAAGAAGATATTAATCGAAAAAAATTGCTCTGCAAATTTACAGAGCACCCTGAAGACACAGACAAGGAAGAACTCAACCGGAAAGAATCATGATTTGGTACATAACTTGGTCAACATAAGCAAGATGAAAGACTGTAAATTGAAACAAGCCTAAGGTATGTTTTCTGTCCATCTTTGCAGGATATTGTACTAGAAACATGAAATAAAAATCACTTCCACAACTTCCGCAATGACATATTCTTCTCAGTTTCCTTTTTCATCACCTTGGCCACAGCCATCTCGAAGTCCTCGTGTGTCACGTGTACCCTCCTCTCCCTCAAAGCAAACATTCCAGCTTCTGTGCATACCGCCTGCATAAAAGACACGAAAATTAGCATAGTCTGGCTAGGACTGAGACACAATTAGAATAAATGCACCAATATACCTGACAACATTTACAAACAGCTGCAAAAACCAAATATGCAATGACAATAAAGTGAAACATACCTTAAGCTCAGCACCAGATGCTCCATTCATCTTCTCAGCAATCTTCTTCAACTCAATGCCACGCATTAAATTCATTCTTCTTGAATGGATTTTCAAAATATCCAGCCGAGACTGCATAAAATTAACTCAATGTCAGGAATGTTATGAATGCAGAAGGTGCAACTTTCTTTCCCAGTACAATGATGCATACCTCCTCATTAGGGTTTGGAAATTCAATCTTCCGGTCAATTCGCCCAGGTCTAAGGAGGGCTTGATCCAGTATATCAATCCGATTTGTGGCCATCAAAACCTGTAACAAAGATTTTTCTTCAGTACTTCCTCCGAAAGTTGTTATATCTCAAATGAGTCCAATATAATGAATTGTATCTATTTATCTGTTGCTGGTTTCTATTTATAGCAGTTGACACCATGCTAGCTTTAAAATTCTCTTGAATACAGTATAGTGGTATGGTACTGTTATGAAGCAACATGTATTACCTTGATCTTATTAGAAGCTTCAAATCCATCTAACTGGTTCAGAAGTTCCAGCATAGTGCGCTGCACCTCACTATCACCATTGCCACTTCCAGATTCCATCCGAGCGGATCCAATACTGTCAATTTCGTCCATGAAAATAATCGATGGAGCATGCTCCCTGTGAAGACGAGCAGAGTTCCATCATAATCATAATATATGCACTAATGGTTAAGCAAGTCTTCATACATCATACTCCATTCTTTTATATTATCTGAACACGGTAATTAATGAATCAAGAATGTTATATAATTCTTTTGGGGAAATATAAATAAGCATTTTTCTCTTTTCAACTGCCACTTAATGGAAATTGGAAAAGGGACTCGATATTCACTCCAAATACCAGTCTTACATTGTATGAATCTAAATTCAAATTTGATAACCACAATCTCAGTAACAAAGAAAATAACTTCATCCTAAGTCAACTTATGCCCTTTCTTAGACATGTCTTCATCCCACAAAGTCGGGAAGGCAAGAAGACATATTTTTTCCCTTCTTTGTGTAAAGCAATACATAATGAGTACAAGAAGTTGAGTGAAGAGGATGTACCTGGCCATAACAAAAAGTTCCCTGACCATTCTAGAACCTTCTCCAATGTATTTTTGAACTAATTCAGAGCCAGATACCCTGATGAATGTACAATCAGTGTGGTGTGCCACTGCCCTAGCCAACAATGTTTTTCCTGTACCAGGTGGCCCATAGAGCAGAACACCCTGTGATATGTGTAAGAGAGTTAGCAAACAGGGAAAAAAAAAAAAAAAAAAAGAGCGCAAGTAATCATAAAAACAAAAAACACAACTAAGTATGCCGATGGAAGGATGGAAAGTTGTGCTACAATCTCAGAAAGAGATAATACCTTCGGTTGAGCTATTCCAAGACTTTCAAACAGTTCAGGATGTTTAATTGGTAGCTCAATGACCTGTAAATTTGATCACATACATGAGGCCCAGCAACACTGACTATTTTTTTATAATATGAATATATTTATAATATAAATTTATAAACGCATGCATACAGATAGAAACAAAGAGAAGAGTGATGCATGAACAGAAAGATCAAAGATAAATAGATAGATATCTCACAGATAACGACCTTCCAATGCAAATATTGGAAGTATGTCAGTCAAGTATTATACTATTATGTACCTCTTTTATTTCCTTGATTTGCTGGTCTAAACCACCAATCATGTCATAGGTAGAGTCGGGAACTTTCTCGACTTTCATCAGATTAACCAATGGATCAACTTTGCTTGGTAGAATCAAATGAAGAACATAGCTGTCATTGCGGAGTGCAACTCTAGTTGATGGAGTAATCTTTGTAATGTCGATATTTTTATCAATATCAACAACATATTTTCCTTCGGGATGGACCTAAAGAAAAGAAAAGGAAAATCAGTCCTCCATCTAGATTTTGCTCCTGATCTATCAATTTTATACACAAATTAACATTACCATCCATCAGGTAAAGTCATGAATCATGGGTAACAGGGGAAAACAAAGAATTGGTTGTAGTCCGATGTGTCTTACTTAGAATAGAACATCCCATAAATCACCCAAACACAACACTCCTCAAGGACAGAAAGGGTTTACAGGAAAGCAATATGATAGAATGAAACATCCCATAAATCATCCAAACACAGCACTACTCAAGGACGGAAAGGGTTTACAGGCAAGCAATATGACAAGGCATGATTTGAAAGCCACAAGTATTGTAGATTAACCCATTAGGTGATCAGAAATATAGAACTATAAATTAGATGAATCACCAAATCGATCAAATCAGATGAGGCAAAATGTGTCCTTCAAATCGCACTCGGTTTGAAGTAAATGAAAATTTTAAACAATACTATGTTAGTCAATGATTTAGAGTGCAAGCTCAAATGATATTTACGTCTATACCAAAAGGGACACCTATATTCGAGTCTATTGAACAACGAGTAACGACAAGAAACTAAAACGAGAAATTTCAAGTCAGGCAAATGATAATGGTAACAGTAGACTAGAGAAGAAATGCAGAGAGCTTCAATTCACGAGGGAGACTAAATAAATAAAAAGATAACAAAAAATAGAAAGCAGAGCAGCAAGATGTGACCTAACCTTGACTAAGACTTTGTTCTTTCCCATAACCTTGACAACTTCACCAACATACGATCCAGGCTCCTGAAGAAGCTGCAGTTCCTCTCGGAGCATCCTCACTGTTCCAAATTGGCATCAACCAAACAAACAACATTCGTTAACTAACAGGATTATTGTATTACGATGGGTGCTCTCAGTAAATTGAATAGTAGTACAAACAAACAAACAAACAAACAAACAAACAATCGGTTATTAAGCACAGGAATGAACGTACAATAAACAAAAGCATGTGAATGAAAAATAAAATTAAAGAAAAATTAAAAAGGAAAGGTTGAAAATGGAAAAGGGGGATTAGGGTAAGGTTAGGGTAAAATCGGACCCCTAGAATTGAGCTCGTTGCGCTGAGCCTCGAGACGGTTGAGATTATGGGTCTTCTGGCGGAGGAGGAGCTGAAGCTCATGGATGTGCAGAGAGTAGTACTGACGGAGACCCTCGCCTTGCTTGGTTGGCTTGGCGGAGCAATTCTCCTCCGGTGCACCCTCCGCGGCGTGCTTCATCTCTACGCCCACAGCAGCCATTCACTTCAGTTTGATAGATCCCCGTTGATTTGATTTGATTTGAAATTCAAGATCCACCTTCTCGATCGATCGCTTCTTTGTAATGGATTTAGGCCGGTGAGGGTGAGGGAAGGGAACAAAGGTTGAATTGAAACTTGTCCTGCTCACACTGTTATATGCCTTGCCTTGCCTTGCCTTGCAGAGCACAACAACAGAAACCAAATATCTTATTCGTTTGGGCAATTAGCCCATATTCTTCATGGGCTCTTTATGAATCTGAGCCCAACATCCCCTCCGGGCTACCCTTATACGTACCCATACTATCGGAACCAATTACAAAACAAAAGTCGAAGATAATTCAGACCAAAAATATGCTATCAAAGAAATCATCGACCATAGATGAGACTGTAGCAAAGTGGATATATGCTCCTTCTGAAAATGCTGCACTCCGAGATCGATTCCTCACCCGCTTCCTCCTCCCCCAAGTTCCCTTCCCTCTCCCATTGATCCCAAAAAATTAAAAAAAAAATGAAATTGTTGACCAAAAGAAAGAAATATATTAATTTCTATTCACTATTGAGTCATACATTACTTTATTATCCACTTTAGGATATAAATATTGAATGTTAAAAATAAAGTTAGTTATAATAATTTAATTCTAATTTACTTCATTAAATTATTTAAAAATAAAAATACTAATTAGATTTAGAATTTGCTATAAATACATTAATAGTGTAAAAAATTTTTATATTATCATCCAATTATATCTTAACAATCAACAAATATAATTAAATTTTATATCTATTATTTAAATAATCATATAAATAAAATGATATAATTAGTTACTTGTATAAATATATTTTATATTATTAATATATCAAAATTTAACTCCAACTTTTATATTTTTTTTCTTCATATTTATTGTCAAATTCTTATAAATAATAAATTTGTGTATTTTCTACATGCGTTTTAAAATCACACACCGGAAAACCTTTAAGACATCCGTCACTCAAAAAGATTATATGAAAATACAAATTTTTAGTTACTAATCAGCGCATAATTGTTTATACTAATAATAGATAATAATTAAATTTTTATGAAAAATATTAATTAACTTAGAAAATTATTATAAATAAAGAAATTTTTAATATTTTTCAATTGAATTTTTAATAAATGAATACCATTTTTTAATGATTTCTTCAACTAATTAGAAAGACCGTAAATTGGTTGGTTTTTAAGAAAGACTACAAATAAAGACAATTATTAAAAAATAGAAATCTTCAATATTTTCAAATTTAGTATTTAAAATGTTAATTTTACTTTTTATTTTTACTTCAACAAATTATAAATATAAATTTAATTGATATACATTAATAATATAAAATTATTTTATATTATTAATTAATAAAAATTAAAAAAATTAAAAAGTTATAACAAATTTCTCTTTATCATAAATAATTATTTATATAAATTAATATTTTTTATTATTTTTATTGATTATATTTTTTATTTTATCTCAGAATGATTATCTTTTGTGATTATGATAGCATTTTTTCTTGTAGTTGAGGTGGCTGGTTTAGGCCCGCCCATGTTTAAACAAGTCCAATCCGGTGAATTTATTAACTGACCGAGCAAAAACGTGCGTCTTCGGACAACAGATTGGAAAAAGACACCAGGGCGCGACGTGGCAGTTATTAATTGGCAGATGCCGAGGACGAGGAAGGTGCAGGCTGGACTTTGCGATACACGCGTCCGCACCGGATCCAAACCTTGTCTGAGCATATCAAATCAATCATCAGAACTTCCTACATAATTGCCATTGCTCTCCCTCCTTGAATCATTTCGTTCTGTTCTTCTTCTTCTGTTGCAGAGCACGACACACTCTCTGTCGCAACCTCTGTTGAGTGTTACTGTTGATCGAAACCCTAGGGTTTTGGTGCTCTCTCATCAGATCTTCAATTTTCCAAGTTCTTCTCTTCTCTGATCTGATCTCTGCCTCAAAATGCCTGCTGTTTACGGAGCTCGCCTCACCACCTTCGAAGACTCCGAGAAGGAGAGCGAATACGGTTACGTTCGCAAGGTACATCCTATCCTCAACTCAACTTCCATTCATCTCTCTCTCTTCCTTCGTTACTCCCAACATAATCGCTTTCACTTGTGTTCCCATCAAGTTAGATTTGCCTTCATTTACTGCGATATGCACTCTCTGATGTGTTGAATTCCGCGACTGGATCCAATTACATGCTTTGTCTGTCGATCTTCACTCTTAGGTCGATCGTCACACTCATGCTCATAATTGCTCTGTTTCTGTGAATTTCACGATTTAACGGAACTCTAGTTTTCGAGCATCCGGATTTGTGTTGAATTTGTAAATTTACTCGCCCTTTCAGTGGATTTGTCTTATGTTGTTGTTTTTACTCAGTGTTCCCTTCGTTTTTTATGACAAGCTGTGCACAATCTGTTTGTTTGTTTGTTTGTTTGCTGTTATTGTGATTCCTTGATGCTGGTTTGCTTCTGTTTAATGGAGGGATGTGATCATTTTTCTACTTGTTGTAGCAGTGAAATCCCTTTTCTCAATCTCGCCCCTACTCTCCTTGATTAAATTATTTGGCCTTTAAGTTGAAAGTAAGGATCGTGGATGCTGAAGTCGTACCATTATGTTTTTTTCCCCTCGAATAAAACAGGTATCTGGACCAGTCGTGGTTGCTGATGGCATGGCTGGGGCTGCTATGTATGAACTGGTGCGTGTTGGTCGTGACAATCTGATTGGTGAAATTATTCGTTTGGAAGGGGATTCTGCTACTATCCAAGGTTCTGCTCTTTGAAATCCCATACATTCTGTCATATGAGTGCATGGTGCATTGAGGATGCAAGATTTGCCTTTTGAATTATTTTGTTTCCTTTTCCTTTTGTTATTGTTTTTTAATCAAAAGCTTTTCTACAATTGAAGTTTACGAGGAAACGGCTGGTTTGATGGTTAATGATCCAGTGTTACGGACACACAAGGTTAGATTCTATATTCCTTATCTTATTGTTTGTATTCTCGTTGCCTGTCTCAACTGATAAGCAGTATATTCTATAACAGCCTTTGTCCGTGGAGTTGGGGCCCGGAATACTGGGAAATATTTTTGATGGAATTCAGGTTTGCCTTTCCTCTTATAATATGGAACGTTCAATTACATCTGATTCCAAATGCTTACAAATTCAGATAATTAAATTTTCCGTTTTACCCCTGTTCTTTCTAACTCACATTTATGGCCCCTTAATCAAAACAGAGGCCTTTGAAAACTATTGCTAAAAGATCCGGTGATGTCTATATTCCTCGTGGTGTCTCTGTTCCACCACTTGACAAAGATATACTATGGGAATTTCAGCCTAAGAAAATTGGTACCATACCAGATAATATACTGCTACTATTTATTGTTAGGTTCTATACAAAAAACCACTTACTATGGTCCTTTTTTTCCTGATATTTTATTTTATGCGCTGTTGATAGGTGAAGGAGACCTATTGACTGGTGGAGATCTATATGCGGTATGTTTTGTAGCCAATTTAGGTTAGCTTGTATATTATTCCTATTTATTGATTTTTTTAATCTAAAGCTTTGTGTGGATTATTTACCATTGCAGACTGTTTTTGAGAACAGTCTAATGCAACACCATGTTGCACTTCCACCTGATGCCATGGGAAAGATTACCTACATTGCACCACCAGGCCAATATTCCTTGAAGGTTTGTGTTTTGAACTTATTCACTATTATATCTCCTGCCGTGTTTCTGTTAGAAGATAATTCTTTAGTCTATTATTTCTTTTCTAATTTCAATTTCCTTTTAAGAGTGCTGTTTTTGGCCTCTTCTTGCTTCATATTTTAGCGACAATGACAGGATTGCCGAGCTTATAAATTTGTCTATACATCTCCAATTTTCATTATTTAGGAGCTTGAGAGCTTCTCTATATTTTATGCAGTATGTGATTTTTTGTCTTTCTATATATATTTGCAGGATACTGTATTGGAGCTCGAGTTTCAAGGTGTCAAAAAGAAGTTCACCATGCTTCAGGTTTATACAGTTTTTGGTTTTTCATTGTAGTTGCTTTATTGAAATCTTGGTTTACCTTATCTTTTTCCTGCATTACAACTTCCTTGCATGTACATATTTGCAGACTTGGCCTGTACGTACACCAAGGCCTGTTGCATCAAAACTTGCAGCTGATACTCCTCTTCTTACTGGCCAGGTAAACTTAATTGTTATTTATTCTCTCATGTATGATCTAATTCTGATAGCTTGCACATCTGATGACTTCTGTTTTGTGTAGCGTGTTCTTGATGCCCTATTCCCCTCTGTTCTTGGTGGGACTTGTGCCATACCTGGAGCTTTTGGTTGTGGGAAAACAGTCATTAGTCAGGCTCTTTCCAAGGTGAAACTAACACACCCCATCAAGGCATAATGATTTTGTTATTATAAGGTTTTTCCCCGTAATTCAGCAGACCTTTTAATTCATTCTCTCTTCTCGTTGGCAGTATTCCAATTCCGATGCTGTTGTTTATGTTGGTTGTGGGGAACGTGGAAATGAAATGGCAGAAGTATGCTTCCTTTCTAGTTACTTCTATCAAATATTTGTGTTTGTTAAGTTGCAGTTGCTCAAACCAATTTGATGATTGTTAGGTTCTGATGGACTTCCCACAACTTACAATGACATTGCCTGATGGTCGTGAAGAATCTGTCATGAAGCGTACAACCCTGGTGGCTAATACTTCAAACATGCCTGTTGCTGCTCGTGAAGCTTCAATTTATACAGGTGACTCCTTACCTCTTAAATTCTAAAACATCTCCCAGTTGTTGAGAATTAATATTTACTAATTCTTCCCTATTGTTAATGATAATTATATTTGGCATTTAAAAGTCATTTTGTATATCAATCAGCTGTGTTTCTCAGCACCTTTACTTGTGCAGTAAGCTTTATATTTGATGTGTGCTTACAGTGTCAAAATTAGGGAAGATCCATATGCTGCACAAGGACATGCTATTCTCTATATATTCCTAAATTTTAACCTATAATTAAACTCTATTTGTGCTTTATAATGAAGCAGTTTTGACATGTGTGCTGCATTAATACTTAGTTTGATCATGTTTGACTTCATCTCAATGTGAATTCATTCTCTTTTGCAATCTCAGGAATCACTTTAGCTGAGTATTTTAGAGATATGGGTTACAATGTCAGCATGATGGCAGATTCAACATCTAGATGGGCAGAAGCATTGCGTGAAATCTCTGGACGGCTGGTGAGCATTTTGTTGTTGTGCAATCAAAGTCGTTCACCAGTTATTTTAGAGTATTTTTTTTTCCCTCTTTTGTGCTTAAGATAAATGTATTATTTCATAGCATTACTATATTATGTTGAATTATCTTTCTTGACTAGTGTAAAACAGACAATTTATATATCATTAGGCATAAGACACATGTGCAAACATTCACATTGATTAATATATTTTGATGTTTTTTTTGTCTTCCACAGGCAGAAATGCCTGCAGACAGTGGATATCCTGCTTACCTTGCTGCACGTTTAGCCTCTTTCTATGAACGTGCTGGAAAAGTAAAATGCCTTGGAGGTCCTGAACGCACAGGTAGTGTCACAATTGTTGGTGCTGTTTCTCCACCTGGAGGAGATTTTTCAGATCCCGTGACATCTGCAACCCTCAGCATTGTTCAGGTAAAATTACACTTTCTAATATGGTTTATTAAAATGGGGTAACTGCCGGTGAAGAAAGTCTGCATTAGTTTGTCTTGACTAATATGCCCACAAATTCACAAAACCCTATTTGAACTGTCAATATGAGTATCCCTCTGATTATTTCCTCGTCTACATATTCTTGTATAACATTCACTCATTGCATAAGTTGAATTTTTGCTACTTGGCAGGTTTTCTGGGGTTTGGACAAAAAGCTTGCTCAGAGAAAGCACTTTCCCTCTGTCAACTGGCTTATTTCTTATTCAAAGTACTCAACGGTATGTCCTAAAATTGGTTACTTTGTAATTCATATTCTCTCTCAAACTTTCTTCATTTGTATGCTTATAGTTCCTGGTTTGATTCTATAATTCTAATTTTTTTTAAAAAAAAATTTTGGTACCTTTAGGCACTCGAATCCTTTTATGAGCAATTTGATCCAGATTTTATAAACATCAGGACAAGGGCTCGTGAAGTTCTGCAAAGAGAAGATGACCTGAATGAAATTGTCCAGGTAAACCGTTATTGGTTCTATTATCATCTTGATTTTAGGTTAAAGAAATGTCCCCCCACTCTCTCCTATATGGGATTGAGAATGTTTCAACTTCTTCTGGGGATAGAGGAGGTATCTTTAAGTTGCATGAGAACAGACCGTTAAGAAGTATAGTCTATTAAACCTAGGTTTCAAGTTGTAGTCAACCTAATGAATAGTCTGATAAGTGGATCTTTAACACTGTGCTATAGCATTGTTTTGTAGTTTTGACAAAATTTGTGAGGATGTCTATGTATTTGTTCTGTAAGTAGTAAACCAAACTGGGTCATTTACTGACCATGTAAATCACTCCAGCTTGTAGGTAAGGATGCTTTAGCTGAAGCAGATAAGATCACCTTAGAAACTGCAAAGCTTTTGAGAGAGGATTATCTTGCTCAGAATGCTTTTACGCCGTAAGTTCCTGTGTAAATGGTTAACTTCTTTGACATGTATATCGTACAACTTTTTATCTGTTGCTCATCTTATATTGGTACCTCTTGTTTGATTGTGGTAGATATGACAAATTATGTCCCTTCTACAAGTCTGTTTGGATGATGCGCAACATTATACATTTCTACAATTTGGCAAATCAGGTATGGTGGATTAAGAAATCAGTCATTGGTTTGATATTATTTACATTAGAATAAGGGAAAATGCCATACGTTTTGGCTCTGGTTGTCGTTGATGGGAGTGTAATTTTCCATGTAAATGTAGGCATTTGGGTTCAAGTTAATAGCTCATTTTATCTCTTCTGCTGCCCTTCACTCACATATTCTGTGACTAGAAATTCTTCATTTCTTTGTATTCTGCATACTTGTTCATAATTCAGCCAAATTGTTGTTAGTTTGGCTTGAGAAGAGATTTCAGTTATAATTCAAATTATGGATCATTAACATGGGGCTGACTACACGTGCAGGCAGTAGAGAGGGGAGCTGGTACTGATGGTCAGAAGATAACTTACACTCTTATCAAGCATCGTTTGGGAGATCTCTTCTATCGTTTAGTGTATGCAATTTTAGCACCACACTAGATGACTTATTTTGAAGTGTAAAGTAGATCTAATTCTCTCGATCTGTTGTTGCAGGTCTCAGAAATTTGAGGATCCAGCAGAAGGTGAAGCTGTTTTGGTTGACAAATTTAAGAAGTTATATGAGGACCTGACTAATGGTTTCCGCAACCTTGAGGATGAAACCCGATGATTGAAGATTACAGGCTTGCTCAAGTATAGTGTTATTTTAGTTCTAAGAGGCAATCAAGGGTCCAGTGTCCAGCAATGTCATGAATATTCTCGCATTTGACTGTTAGATTCATTCATTTCACATCTCTTTCCTTTCCTGGTGCTGGTTTGGCTTTTGATCTAGTTGGTTGTGTAGCTGTAATCATGTGTTTTAGTCGTTCCCCGTTAGTTATTAAAAATAAGAGATGAAACATGTTCTTGCCATATGTATTTAGGGCGAATAAATTTATTTTTCAAAACGAAGTGCCTGCGGGCATGTGGATTATGGATTCAGAGATGGACCCCCTCGGGACATGCTGAATCATGTATTTTCATGGATGGATTCTACCTTGTAGCATTGAGTATTTGATAGAAGCCGGAATTTTTACTTGCGCATCTGTTCTTTCTTTCCCATTTTTCACCCATTATTATCTACTAGTGGGAGAAGATTTGGTGGTTATTTTGATTGATATAACAATATGATGGGGAAATGGCATGGCTTTTCACGGTATGTATACTGTATTGCTTTGCTCAGGTGTGTAACGCAAAATCGTTGCGGTCCTATACTCAGTATAGAGATGGGCTTATGGGAAACTTTTACTTTCGCCTATAACCATTAAGATATTATTGACCGGGGGGAAGTTTTGTTGCTATTGAGTTGACCAAAAAAGAGAGATGAGAAGAATGCTGAACCGCCGTCTGTTTCGTTTTCCTTTTCCCCGCTTTATGTCTCATCCCGGGAGGACAAGGACAACATTGATTGGTTCTAGTCAGGCTACTGCTTAAGTAAGTAGGATAATTCGTGCTGCATGTTTCCCCCGATGACCTCTTTGAAATCTGCCCCCAAAAACATTAAAAAACAATTTTCAAGTGGTAATTATCTGTAATTTGTAATGGCGTTGCTAAATTCATATATTTATATACATCTTGTTATATATGCAATTTTTTGTCGGCAAAACTATTTTGAAGATATGCAAATCATTCATTTCAACTTAATTATTTTCAGTGTGTTCTAAATAAGATGTAATCGCTTTTCAAGCAAAAGCTCCATTTAATCAGCTTCCCTGTCAGAGCAGTGTACATACTTTCATTTCTTGCACATTCACAAAGTTAAAAATATGGCAATTTCATTTGAAGGCAATAACATGACTACCGCATCCGCAGGAAAGAAACCAAATTATATCATCTGAAATACAGTTTAGTCCAAAATAAATATCAATCTGCAGTGACAACTATAGTGCATACACATGGCATCAATATTAAACTAACAAATACAAACGATATGGGTTGGCCTTCATAGTTGTATACTTCATTGAATCATCCAGGACCAACTTTAGGAATATCATAATGCTCGCTCATGTTTGCCAGATATTGGTTGAAATCCTGAATCCTATCGCGGTGAGATTTGTTAGAAATCTTGGCCAACCTCTGAACATCAAGTTGCTCCCTCTGTTCTATGTATCGTCTCTCTGCTGGTGTAAGATGATCATCATAATGGGCAGGCTTCCCTTCCTCGCTCAGTTTGCTCCCATCATTTATATCTTGATCATCAGGAGCCAAAGGTTGTTCTGTGCTTCCACCTATTTATAGTAAACAAGAAATTGAAAGATGAAGGAAATATGAATCAAAAAGAACTGTTAAGCAATTCAAGAAATCATCTGTTCTGCACAAAATGACTCTGGTTGCTGAAACTCAGTAGTTATATGATATATGAAATTGAATTTTTAAAGTGCCACCTTTCTTGTTGAACATATATATAAAACATTTCCCTGCACAATTTTTAAGATAAAATATCCCTGTTCAACTTAGGGTGAAATTGAACTAATTCTAAGGAGGGACCAAAAAAGATGAACTTATTAAGGCCAAGTATGCAATACGAGCTTTCCATAATCAGAAAAATTTACGATTTCACATAAATAATTGAGCTTACCTTACCCTGCTGAATATTGGTATTTTTATCGTTTACCTTGACTATTACTAATGCAAACCACAGGGTTATTGTTTTGTTATATCCGACTTTTCTTGGACATTGGCAAACCATCTCACATAATAAATAAATATAATTAGAGTAGCTTATTCAGTTAAATTTACACCCTCACTTCAATTCCACGAACCATCGCTACAAAATATGCAGCAGAACTATATGAGAAAGCAATAGAACCATCTAACATCTTAGAGGATGATTGTACCATATAACAAGTTACAAGGCAAAGGTTTTAACATGCTGAAAGATCCAGCAGCATGAGCTATTTATTTAGCTAGATTAAAGACTATAGTGGTGTGTGCGAGTGCACGCATTGCAATTAAAAATATATGTCAGTTAATGTAAGAACATATGAGATAATTCATGCCCTGAAACAAAGAAACACACACACCTGCTGAATTTTCATCTTCAGTGGCCTGTAAAATCTGATCTTGATCTCTTTTGTTCTTCTTTTTCTTCTTCTTCACTCCACCGGCCTTCACATCCAGTGCCTTTCCCTTGAGCTTCAATTTCCCACCAACAACATTGTCATACGCTGACATCTCTGTCAAGCAGTGATTTCAATGGAAACGAAGTAAACAAAAGGCATGAATTCTTACCCAGACCAAAAAAAGAAAAATGATAATTGAAAGCTATGATGATTGATAAACATATATCTTTATATATAATCCGTGAACTACGAAAATCCTCTTGCGTACATAAATTTCTGGCGTACTAACAAAAACCCTAACTTGTTAATAAGCAGCGAGAGATCGAAAACATGTTAAACAAATTTGATCTGATCCGATAATCAAGCTTTACAAAGGCGAACATCAAACCAGACCAGACCTCCTTAATGCAAATTATTGAATCTACCAATCAGCTAACCTGCTATATGCAATGCAATGCAACCAAACAGCGAACAAAAATAGGTAAAATTTCACAAGAGGTGAGAGAAACGAAATTGACACTCGAATGATTGAAACAGAAAGCAAGAGAAATTCGATACAAGTCAAAATCACAGTGAAGATGGAAACCTGAATGGAACGGTAAAACACCGGGCTCTACTCCGTTCCAATCTGCTTCGTATTGGCTCTTGTATTGGCTCTTACTAATATCAAAAGTAAACTCCTCTATATATATATATATTTCAATTTTAATCTTTATGGTTTACAGTTATTTCAAATTTATGCTCTACACACATCAAGAAAAAAGAATTATGCTCTACACTTTTATCTTTATTAATTGAGAATCATAGCTACAAGAATTTAATTTTAGAAATTATTTTTAATACATTATCAATCAATCATAAGTTATTAAATATAATAAGAATCTTTGACATAAATTAGGATGGTCAATAATCATGTTAAATCATTCTCACAATTAAAATTTGACAAAATTTCTAACCCTCTAGCACTTATTATTATTATTATTATTATTATATACCTTCTAAAATTGTAATTATAAAAATTAAATATTTTTCTTGATATATTATATAATTAGATAACTATGTAAAACAATTTTTACACTAATCATATATCAAAATTAAATTATTAAATTTAGCATATTGTTAATATAAATTTATGAAATATATGATAATATATTATCAAATATAGATATCCTTTATATTAATCATATGTTCAAATTATATTCTAATTACAATTGTTAATAAAATGGTTGTTCGATAAAAAGCATGGGAATAAGAATCGCATTAGCAAAGAAATCTGGGATAATAAGATGGAATGGTTACTTATTTTCTTTGGCTCAGTTTTGATCTGCCAATTTTCGCCTAATGTGGCAAATAAAGTGAAATGGTTTGGCATATTAAAAAATTTAACTGATTCAAGGTAGAATTAAAATTAAAAGATATTTTACTATGATTATGTAGCATAAAAAATTAGATTTAATAGAAATCATGAAAATTGTCAATGGAAGCCAACTAAACTCAATACATATACCTGTATTATGCCTCAGGTTATACAGTGAAATTTTATATACCCATTAACAGGTAAATATCCGAAGAGTTTAGAGAGCGCAAACTAATGAACTCAATACAATCCTTTACAATTAGATCTAGGTCAGTGACCCGTTGCAGCTAGAATTAGAAGGTCCTCACTGTAGTAACTAGTTTTAGTATATATTATAGACAAAGGCTGCGTGACAAATATATATTAATTCCTCTTCATGGTCCCCTATCGTGCGTTCCACCTTTGATCGTAGAACAACCTTATTCACAGCCCACTTTTTTCATATAAATGCTAAATATAAAATTGGTTTTTATCGAAGGGTAAAATGGCAGAGAATAGCTACCTCAAGGAACAGATTTAAAACTCAAGGTTGTGACCAAAGAATTGAACCAAGAAAGATAGAAATCTTAAAAAGGGTAGAATATAATGAGACCACTACTACTCATAAGTGATATATATTATTTTTTCTGCCCCTTGAAAGTCTAAGCAACCGGAAGGTGACACATAGACTGACTGACACATTAAGAGGCGAAAATCAAAGTCACATCATTTGCCTAGCAACTCTGCTTCAATACTTACTAAATTAGTTCTCAGTGAAAGTCCTACTGTCTATCATAAGGGCACCAATCAGAGGCGATGAACAATACATAAGAAAACACGGGGTCCTCAGTTACCACATCAGCATGGCATAAAAACCAAGTGAAAGGTTCCACACAAGCCTTCATCGATAATCATTCCGGATCATTCCTCAATAGACTCCCGGAATGATTCTGTAAGGGACCTTGTCACAATATAGTTTCCAGTACTTGCCATACCTGCGTGCAATGAAATTCTTCATGTATATGGTACTTCAAAACAGTGTGCTGACACACATCTACAAATTTTCCTAAACCTTTGGTAATGAAAGTTTGCCCGAGTCCAAGATTAAAAATTGTATATTCTATATAGTTGTGCTGCATTTTGAAAATATTTTTGGTGCCAACGTGGATAGAAACATTCTTTTCAATTTGTCTTTTAATAACACCGCCATGTGAAATTAAGATGTTCTTAAATCTAATTGCTTTACACAATTTATTTTGTATGCTTCAGAAACTGCCCAATTTTAGCTGGCTGCCAGTTTGTTGTTGATTTCACATTGACAGAGAAAAATGAAGTGTATGTATCAGACTAGCAGTCTAATAAATAAAACATTTGTATTCGTAAGCATAGATGATGATTAAGAGCGCATTTGTAGTAATATAGTATATATGTGTGCTGAAAAGAAAATGCACAAGAGGCAACACTAACAGATAGATATGAATGCTTACTTGGATCTGCATCGATCATCATCCCTTTTAGCTCGATCAAAGAGAAGGATGGTAAGAAATATCACATAGAAGTAAGGTAGAAACTGCACGGGAAAAATAGAAGCTAAATTTAACATTCTCTCCAATTTTCAACCTGTACAGAAAAATAGACACCCTTACATGATGGAAAAGAGCTGGCACTGTCCAGAAGAAAGCAGCTAGTATTTCAGGGACATAATGAAAATGACGAGATAATCCCCACCTGCAGGTTCCACGGAAAGGCGAATTCTTTATTTATAAGATAGAAGACATGTATTCAAGAAAATAATGCCATGTCAGATATCAAGAGCCAAGAACTACTATAAGGTTAAAATGGTAATAACATTCATATCTGGAAGGAAGCAAATTATTAACATAAACATTCTATGGGATTGTAATATATTTTAAATCAAATGTCTGGGACCCCAACGACAAAAAATGGTGAGCTTAAACTCCTCAATCATGGGAGGCAGATACAGTCTCAAATCTCCAATAATCATTACTCTCCCCCAATCATTACCACAATTTGTGTTTACAGAATTTCAAGTGAAAACTTACCATCCAGAGGTTAAAAGAAGGCTTCTTTTAGTTTCCCCAGAAGTAGTAGTATACGAGGCCTCTATCTGTAAATGAATTTTCATTATGTCTGGCTTATGTAAGTCTACCGGCAAATGATTATATAAGTATTTAAATCTGGCATACATTATATATTATATATAAAATACAATTCAAATGAAAATTATAAAGTAAATGCTATGTATCTTCACCTTTGATGGAGCTTTTCCCCAGACCAAGCATTTTCCATTTGTCCTACGAAATTCTTGCCTTTGCCTGTCACAATCATAGTTGATGTATATGCAGAGAATGCCGGCCACTAAAATAAATAGAGCTAGCTGGAAGACCAGGAGGAAAATTTTCAGGGAAAATAAAAAGGGAAAAAAAGAGATGAAAATTAAATATAAAATAAGGAAAACTCTGCTGGCAACACCACGTGAACAAATCAGCCCTATCGTTTCTTTTAGCCCCCACTAAATGACTGCAACAGATCAGAGCAAACAAACAGGATGCGAATGGTACCTGCATGCCAAGAGTTACAGGATGGTTGACAAGATACATTCCAGGAGATGTATACACAGATGGAACCCAAACTAAGCAGCCCCAGCAAATATAAAATCCAGCTGCCAGATTTAAGTGTGATGAGATATAGTGAGACAGTAAGTTAAAATACAATGCATACAATCAATTTAGCAATAGTATATATCATGGAAGACATAGTTTTAATAACCTATGAAAACTAATGAAGTCATTATTCTTTTAAGAAAAAGCCTTCAAAAAGGTTGCAGTTACAATACCACCAAAATACTCTTTTTCTAACCAAACTTCAAAAGAACATGATGGTAGAACAAAGAGGAAAAGAAGGATGTCCATAAGAAAGAAGAATAGAGTTATGCAAACCTCGATCATGTGCAATATCCATTGTGTTCCAATATCCAGCTTCCCACCAGAAAAACTTGGTAACATAAACCAGCATTAATGTAGTATTTACAAGCATTGAGTCAGCTACTTTCCCATTTTGCTCATACTAGTAAGACAAGAAAACAAGAATACGATATTAGAGAATTAACCAAGGGAGGAAATATCACAAGATAAAATTATAAAACAAAGTCGTTACAGATTCAACAAGTACTGGACCCATCACATCCTCTCGTGGTCGTGATAAGTCAGTACCAAACCATTATGTCCAAGGCAACTAAGAAAGTTTAAGCACATAAAGATAAATATGATTCAAATCCATATCATAAATTAAATCTCATCACAAACAATCCAAAAGTAGATGGCCCTAAGCTTCGGTAAAGCTTCATTAATCACCTAACCTCCAAGGCCCCCCGCCTCAACTCAAGCTGTTTCTACAACAAAGTATCAGCAACTACAGATAGGCACGCCAAAGGATCATTGATCCTGTGTGAGCCAACTAAATTTTGGACAGTGCAGCTGCAGCCATTAAACTTGCAGCTGATATAAGCAAGCACCATTTGGTATACTTGGCTTCAATATTCATTAAAAAAATAATAATGATAAAAATAAAAATAAAAATCTGAGACTCAACCTGCTTTATGCAATAGGTCAGTGCAAGAACAGCCCATGACATCATTCCAAATCTGCAGTTTGTGAAAACTTTTATGTCAAAATATTTTCCAATGCGTGGATAGAGCTCCATACCCTGCAAGAATGATGATACATTAGAATGTCATTATTAACCTAAAAGGTGAAATTAAAATACATGTCTTGGCTATTATTCACATAAAAAATAGCCAAAGAGATAAAAAGTTTAATTTCTCAAGTTATTTCTTTGTATGTGGTGAAAGTGGTTACAATCAGAAAAAATTGAGACATTTCTACAAGAGGAATTTCAAAGTTCAAATTGTAGCATCATGGATGTAACTGTAATGAAACTAGAGGGAAAAAGGACTAAAAAATTTCCAAAATTATTTGATATTCACCTCTAATGCCTTCTTGGTTTAGAATAAGAGAAACAGTAATCTTTGAGACTGATTCATTGCACCAATTGCCCTCTAAAAGCACGACACAAACAAATGACATAGAAACAGTCTAGGAAGACTTTTTATGCTACTACTCACTTTTATTGTTACTTTTATTTTCCTCATTCACTTTCTCTTTATGCAATCCTTGTCAAATTTCAATGCAAAAAAGTAGATATCTAATAAGTTAATCTTTTTGAAACTGTTCACTCAATGTAAAAGCAGAGAAGTTTACCCAGTAAAAATCAATGATTATGTTCCCAGATGAGCCAGAATCAGTAGAAGACGGAGCCAAATGACCCTAGATGGTATAACTCTCCAAGTCAGAAATTTCAATGTAAATTGCATAGGAAACAAATAACATCTAGTTTCTGCTATTTTTTGTCTCACTTTTATATATAAGAAAATACAAAAGACAAAGCTCCCAAAGATCAGTGCTGAATATATCTCTCCCAAGTGATCATAAACAATTGTAGGGTTGAATATCCCAAACCTGAAAATTGCATGCAAAAATTAAGTGTCAACTGTCACCAAAAAGTTAAAAAAAAAGCAAAACATCTTGCTTTGCATGAAAAGCATGTAAAGGAGGACAGTTACACACAATTTTCTTACAGAACATATAGTAACTTCAACTTATTTTCTTATTGTATTTATGAGCCTACAATAACACACAAACCTACCTTCATCAAGCTGTGAAATTCAAAAGGATTAATCAATTGGGGAGACAAGAAATGATTTGTTTCACCTAACATATCCATTAGGCATATATCATAACCTCAGATCATACCAAGTTTCAATCCTAGTGAACATCAATATTTACTCTTAGCCCAGCCTTCCCCGCCCCCTTACTATGTCTTCAGGTCTCCTTTAATGATTGATTTTGGGTTAATAAAAACTGCTGATATATGTGCAAACATTCTATCAGTTTCTTTCTTAGTTGTATTATTCAAACATAAGACAAATTATCCCAGATGAAACATGAAATTAAATCTATATCTTGTCTGAAATGATACCTTCATTATTTTCCTCCTCTTTATAGAACCAGAAAACAACTACTACTATGTTTTGTCCCACTAAGTGAGGTCGGCTAAAGAGTAACAGAAAACCAAAAGAAATTTCCATAACCTTGCAGCAGAGACTGGGTGAGAGTGACAAAAAGAAAGAAACACCACAAAATGGACAAAAATATAACCAATCAAGCCCCTAGAGTATCCAGTAAACTATGCATAAAAGGCATACTAGGGCAAAGCAAAGAAAGAATAATCTCATTGTATCAATACTATATACTTTTGAAAATAATTACTCAAAAAAGGAAATTAATTAACTAATTGATTCATACATTGATAAATCTGAGTTGAGACGATTTTGAGAAGGAGACAATGATTCTTTCAAGAAACAAAATACCAAGGCGTAAAACATTGTTAGCAAGTTGAAACATAAGGAGATGATGGGGAAACCCTCACCACCAGAGGCCAAGATAAGTAACCAATGTCACATAATATGCTGCCACACCATTTGCCTGTACAATTCAGAAGCCAAAAATGGTTCAGGCTTTCAAGTATCAGGTGTTTGATAATCATAGGCATGTTATCAAGCAGCAAAAATATGAATATAAATATATAAGAAATAAATAAAAGCAAGACATTTCATCTTCTTAAGTTAAGAAGATGAACGGGGTAAAACAGAACTGGCTGGCTGCTGCAGTGGATAATAAATAACCTTGTAGACAGGTCGGTTGCCATTTGGAGAAATTGGGCCCTCAACCCTTTTACCGGGCAGAAGAAGCTGCAGCGCTGCTTCGAATGCAGCATAGACTGCGATTATCTTCCAAGCAACAGCAGAGGGTTTAGGCCATATATCTATGAAGCCTTGCAGCCCATTCTGCTTCAAGTAACCAAAAGTCTGTGAAATGGATCCATCGGCATGTGTCATTGTGTACCATCTGCATCAAACAGTGAACAGAAACAACATCCTAAATCTTAAAATGCCATGCAATGCATCAATCAGTAGCAGCTGAATGGTCTGATCTCCCATCACACTTACATGTTTGTTTGGACATAGCTAAGTATAACAAATAAACAGTCTTAAGTTAAATATTAGCAATGGTAATAGAGACAGGACAAGTGGATGGCACTCCACTGCGTCAAGTTTTGAGGACGCAAGGAGATTAAGTTAAGGCGTTAATGTATTTGGAAGCAAATTCATGCGAAGATGCAGATCAAATTAGAGTTGCCAGAGGGATTGGTGAATGAATATGAAATGAGGACGAAAGCATTGCATTGCATTGCCTTGCGTCAATGGATGAGAGATCTGAGATGGATGGATGGGTGGGTGTGTTTGTTTGTTTGTTTGTTTGTACGGATATGTCAGTGGGAGAGGGCAATGGAAGGGGAAGTAGAATGACGAAATTGATAGGGTTATGTTGTGGGCTTGGCATTGAGTCAAACAGAAAGAGATCAATGAATCTGAAATCATGAGGCATCCATCCTCATCACCCATGGAGACCGGCCAGGGTGAGTTGACTTGAGATTAGATTAGATTAGATTAGATTAAGATTTGAGTTGAAATGGAATGTGAAAGAGATTAAAAAAAAAAACAAGAATTAAAACTTACAGGAGGATGACGAAGGGAGGACAGAGAGTGAGAAGAGAAATCATGGAGAAATAGGTCACCAGCGGTGAGTGTACGGTGTTCGACTCCGCCATCCCTATTCCTTCCCTCCTGCGCCAAGCTACCTTCTCTCTCTCTCTCTCTCTCTGAAACTGCAACAACTGTGAGTGAGTGAGTGAGTGCGTGAGTGAGTGAGTGTGAACCAGCTTACTTAGAGTGTGCGTGAGGATGAAGCAGTTAGTATGTTATGTTTGTTGTTCTGTGAATGTCAGAGGGAGACGACGACCAGTGGAGAAGTACCTATCGCGTGCTACCCACTCACAGACACGGTTAGTCAAGTCCTCCCACCACCATTTTTGGCTAATTGGAATATAATTAAAAGATAAAATACAAATATTCTTTTCATGCGGGAGAACTACAAATATTCATATTTTTGAATTATTTGTTTGTTTATTTATTTATAATTATTTTTTACTTAAATCTAATTCAAATAATTAGGATGAATGGCAATTAAAATAGAGAAATACATTGAAATATAAATAAAATAGAATCAAATTATAATGGCAAATGGACTTCATTTAAAAAATATCATAATATTTTTATGGTTTGAATATAACAATATGCATTAAACCTTTCGGTCATGCAAATACTAATAATAATAATAATAATTAAAAATATCCGAACCATATAAAATCTACCGATCACATGACGAGTTTAGTGGTCCGCAACACGCATTTACCGGGAGAGGAAAATGAAATGTCAAAAATATCTCCTAATCCCACACCATCGATTTTCCAGTTTGACGACTGAAGAAAAATTTAATATTCATATTCATAAAAGAGGGCTCATGGGCATTAATTCGGTTCAATAATTTCATCCGACTAGGCTAGCTGGGCTGAGATTATTTTCTTGAATGAAGTTTGATATAAAGTGTATTTTTTGTGATTTTTTTGACTAAAAATCTCTTTTTTTATTAAAAAATTAGTTTTTATATATTTGAATAAATTTTTAAAATAATCAAAAAAATTTTAAAAATTTATTTTCAATTTTTTTATAAAAACTAAAAAGTGTAGTTTGTGAAAAAAAAAATTAATTTTTAATTTTTTAACTATATATTAAATTTAGGTTTCATAATCCTCTAATCACTTTTTTAAAAAATTAAAATAAATATACCCTTAATTTTGGATTGTAAGATATACCTTTTATGAAGGAGTTATATTTTATTACTTTTATTTTGATAACTAGTTACCAAATTTTATGTCTAAAATAATGATAAATAAATGTCTTATGTTATAAGTAAATGTCCGTCTTTGTCTAAAATTAAAAGTATGACTTGGGATTCATTAAACACTTACAAAAATAAACCTAGA
The DNA here is from genome assembly GCA_031439585.1 of Pterocarpus macrocarpus. Classification (NCBI taxonomy): domain Eukaryota; kingdom Viridiplantae; phylum Streptophyta; class Magnoliopsida; order Fabales; family Fabaceae; genus Pterocarpus; species Pterocarpus macrocarpus. The sequence goes on from CM062516.1 coordinate 233,486, forward strand.
TAACCCACCAATTGAAACCACTTTCGTTATTATAAAAGTATGTCTACACAAAATGAAGGTTGTATTTGGATATGAAATTAATTTTAGTGGTTATTTAGAATCTTTCTGCAGGGGCTTTCTTCTATTATTTTTAAAGAATTTGTCCCAGATGAAATAAATTAAGTAAATTACAACAGCAAATCGCATGATAATTTGCTAATTGCTCGGCGTTGGGGAGTCGCCTTTACTTTTTGTTACAGAGAAAATGTTAACATATGGAGTAACAGCCGGCAGATATGGTTATTCCAAATTATTCCATGTGCAATTATTAGCAAAGATTATACATGGACTAAGAAAAAATCATTTTGTCATTGTCCTGGTGGTTTTGTGAAAATGTTGTTAAAAATAGATCTGTGACGAGCATAACTGGGAGCCAAAAAGGCCGTGGAATTTACCTCTCTAAAACTTGATACTAGGCTAGGTTAAATAGAATGCGTGGCATGAGAGGATTAACTTTTGAATGAGCTGTATATATGCTGGTGACATAAGGTTATAAAGCTTACGAACAGCTGAACAAGTAGCTGATCTAAGCTTTTATTCGAATTAACTTTTGAATAGATATAGCCTGTACTGGTTGATTGCTCAAACTTACGAGTGATCCAGCTCAAAAGAAAAAGATGATCCTATACTTTCGGTACAGAAGAGATGAACCTTTACACGACCTTCATCACTTCAACCACAATTCCATACACAACAATACTTACTAAAAAACGATAGTAACTTTAGGTACTCAACTATTCTATGGCTCTTAAATTGTTTTGTTTAGTTTACACGCTCTTATCTGTTTTACATATTCTTACACTCTACATTTTTCTTTAACTCGAACAAAATGCTGACACGGACAACAGAGTCAGAGCTCGTTTCGTCGTTCTCTTTCCCTATCCCCCGACAAGCTCCTCCTCACCTTTTCTTTTGCCTTGTGCATGGTTTTCCCTGCTACATCTGCTGCTGATTTTGCAGCATCCTCCACGGTGGCTTTGCTCGTTCCTAAGCTTTTGGCTATAGCTTCTTTCACCTTCTCACCTGCTCCGTTATCTGTCACGCCTTGGCCTTCATCTCCTCTCCTAAAACTTTTTAGAATACCCGACAATATAATTCAAAAAAATCGATTCATAACTTTCCATGTTATTAATGAATTAAATTAGTAAATTAATGAAACAACAATGTGTAATCGACAAAGAAACAGAAATCACAGTAGAAAACAATCTTCTCATATTTCTAATTCTTATCTACACGACAATATTATGCGAAGAGAAATATAAGTATAGCCTAGTTAAATTTGTAGAGCTTGTTTAAAGTAATCTACGTCTTTATGCATGATACAGTGCGCGTTTAGACTTATGCTTGAATTACGTTTAGACTCCATAGTCATAGTTTAATTTGAGGAAAAGCTACATGATATAAGCTTCTGCTCCAACAATGACTTCGAAATTTTAATAGGAGAAAACAAACATGCTAATAATCATAATCATATGGATTAAAAAAAAAAAAAAATGAAAAAGTGTATTCGGAAGCTTACTCTATATTGGGAGGAAAGAAACGCACATATGCCTGATTAACAAGGGCCTTAAGCAAGCCCCAATACTGGCTAACACTTGTAGTAAAAAGTGCGGAGTAGATAGAATAGGCGTCTCTCAGTCTCTGCCACTCCCAGAAAGATTGTTTCTTTCTCTGCTCTTCACTATCTCCCATGCTATTGGTTATAGAAAAGCAGAAAAACACCACCATGCACAGGAACAAAACAGCACCACCACGACCTCGGACTTTATCCATGGCAATAATGTGCTACAGTGTATCCAATTTGATGCCTAGGCATTACCATTTTAATTAAGCATAAGTGTTTCTCGTACTTCCGGGGGCTAGTGTGATATGGAACCCCCGACAACGCTTAAGCACCGAAGACGTGGCTTTTCCGCGTTACTGAGGCTTCTATGCACTAACACGTTTCATTTCCCCATTTCTCTACTTTACTTTATAGTTCATCATATTATACATTCAACAAGGTCCATTTTATCTACTTTTTTTTATTATTATTTTTAGATTTTCAGATAAACTCCGATATCGGTGGGGTGGCCGTTTATCTAATGGTTCACCTTGTCATCGTTCTAGATAGAGTAGAAGCAGGATACGTCTAATTATTTGATGCAGTTCAAATGAATAATAAAAGTAAGATAGTGACACATAAAAAGAGTTTTAATTAAGGTGATGTTTTGAAGCTAAAATCATATGGTTATGAAGCATATGCCATTTTTTACCATCTTTTTTCCTACTTTTTACATTAACAGTTACAGCATTTAAAATCAAAAGTTAAAAAAAAAAAAAAAAAGTAAAATTTCTTTTAGAAAAAAATAAGGCTGACGAATTATGTCATGAAAGTCCATCAATAATGTGTGAAAGATATAACCCCATAAATAGATTGTACATTCTTCAATGACTTCTCTATCCTCACAAATAAAAAACAAAATACAATGGAGAGATAGCAAACCATGCTTACCATTGGATCTCCTCTCGTGAGTCTTAAGATGCACTTTCAAATGGAGGACATAGAAGGCAAAAATATTTGATAATAATATGTATAGCAAGAATAAAAATTGGTTCAGATGATGGCGGCAAATATAGCCGGTTCGTTATACTCGATCTTTTATCATTAGTTCATCACCAACCTAATTGACAAATAGAGCATCATAAATTCCCTTGAAAGTTTAAAACAGCAAGTCCCTCTGAATACAATACAACCTCTCACTATATAAAGCAACATCCATTTAAAAAGTATAGAATCCTTAAAGGAAAAATAAACGAATAAGAATTTCCATTAGCTATACAGCAAACTAAGAAGAGTTGAGGGTGGATCAAAGGGGGGAAAAAAAGTGACCGATGTCAACGGCAGAATCATCACACTTAACCAACAACACTGCTTACAAAATACAAACAACATCAACCACCACCAACAATTTTCTAATATGGGAAGAAATGTTTCTTTTAGAGAAGAATACCTATGAGGTTACCGGAGAGGATAATAACTACACTGGAATGACATCAATCTTGGAGGTATCTTCACATCTCAAAACAATACCCTCAAGGCTAGCTGGAAATATACATTTGGCCCATTGGCATCCGGTAGTCAAAGGCTCAGGTGGAGGCACAATCATAAGAACATTGTCATTTCTTTGAACAACACCCATTACACTAACTGTGCTACCTTCCTTGATGTACCTACAATAAAAGTTCAATGGCAGTTTCATAAGAAAATCCATCCCCATCCTGAACAACTTAATTATCTTTGTATTTTTGCTCTCATCATTATGACTAACATCATGCATAACATGAATTACGTACTGAGCTACTTTGGATTTTACCAAGCTGGATGATCATTCATCAATTATTAATGTTATTTCTAGCAACAAGTTTAGCGCATTTTTAGCAACAATGGTCAGCTTCCGTTCCCAACAACAAATGGAGAAGGATTTAAGAAGTTTCGATTTACACCAATGTTATCTGAAACATCTCAACTCTTCAACAAGATAAAGTACCTTACCCTTCTTTTAATTGCATTATACGATCATCGCTGGAAAGCTTTCTCTCTCCCAACCATCGAAGAAACTCAGGAGACATGTCTTTGTTGGCTGGATTAACATCAATTACGATGGAATCATCAACATACGGGGTCACCCTAGCGCCATAGCCTGTTTTAACCAACGCTCTCAATCCAGATTGGAAATCAGAGATGTAAAAGTCCACCACATGCCTCTGGATTGAATAAAATGCAAGGTAAATAATGTTAGAGATACTCAAGTCTCACAGGTTACACTGCAAAATCCCCAAAATACACAGTTACATCCATAGTTGTCAAATCGTGAATCGTTTGATTAAATTTTTGAATTGTGAATCATAAATTGATTCGTATCATACAATTCAAAAGCATATTAATAAAAAGTCTAGATAACAAAATTACATATCTAGAACATAAAGAAAATGCTCAAAAATTTGCAAATAAGTACTTAAATTTCAGTTTATCATTGAACATCTTTGTTCCCCTTCTTCTTAGCCTTAGAAGCCACCGTAGGAGCCATAATAATGAGATGCTTGTTGTTGCTAATGCGCACAGAAAACTGTTCATGTCTTTCATAGATGATGCATGAGTTTAAGAATCCCTTTAGTTTCTTTTTTTTTTTTTTTTTGTTAATTATTTACTTTGGCCCTTTCCAATTCCTAAGAATGTGAGGGGGAAAAAGCCAAAAAAATAAATTAAAAACCATATCGCTTGAATCAGCAATTCGTATCATTGATACAAAATTGGACCGATTCTTGTGATTCACACACGATTCATGCCCATTTCTAATACAAACATGTATGTGTATCGCTGGGATGATGAATTGAATCGAATCGTGCAATTCGTATCGCTAATCACACGATACTAACAACTATGGTTACATCCTGATACAGGCATGTCAGGAGTCAGCTCACATTAAGGAACAGCACCATATGGAAGGCTCAGAACATTTTTAGAGCATCCTTTGAAACATTCTAAAACTTATATATAATTTAATATGTGGCCCTCTCAAAAGAATAAAATTAGTATTTGGCCCCCCAACATTAAATTCTTGGTTCTGCCCAGATGTGAAAATGGTTCAAATGAGATGATAACAGGAAGCTTGAATTGACTAGATTCAATCCAAGACATATAAATAGGCACTCACACAATACTAGTAGCACCACAGGCATGAAGATATGCTTTGTAACAGTACAAGAATATTCTCGATAATGAAAGTGCAGATAAAAGCAATCATGAAAAGAATCCTCAGATTTCTCGGTCAAAGCAGGAAAAAAGAGCATCCAGTGTTTGACGAGAACTCACATGAAAAGATCCTTTGAAAACTTATAATTTCTATTTATATTTTTCTGGATTCAAAAGAAGGCTTTGATGGAAAGTAAAGAGAAATAATAATCATAACAAAGCATTGTTTTCTTTTAGCTAGCTTTAAGATAGATGGTTAAAGAAGCTCCTAGAAACCAAATTTTAGCATTATAAAAGTCATTCTTGGGCGTCCCTTCACTTGGAGTTGCAACTCCGGAAGAGACGTGTACCCCACTGGTCTCACCAACTTTTTATGATTAAGATGGAGAAGTAATTTGTTTTCATGCCCCCATCAATAGTTTTATTACAACTCAACTAAGTTTAAACATCTCGAAGGGCACAGACACCTTGAAACATCTTTCATACACTTGCATGGAAAGGAAACGTTAGAAAAAATATGTAATCATTTAATAGATAACTGAAAGTAAAGATCTTCATTGAAGATCACAAGCAAAGTACATTTCGTCAGAAAGCACAATATCTAATTCACTTCCATGGCCAATGCACATCAATAAGTACTGAATATTTATCAAACTTAAAAACTTGGCAATCTGAAAAGAAAAAGATTACGCAGATAAAAGCAATTACCTCGGCCGATCTGAGTCCCCATGTAAAGCGGCGATGTTTTGGGTTGGCTGCTTTTGAATCCCATCCTCGATATTCATACAAGCTTGTGGATGTATATACACATCTAGGAACTTTTTGAAAGGATGACTCCAATGGCACATTACCGCAGGTAACCACCTTCAAAAGGCTCAATAAACATTTGTCTATTCTGTCAGTTATGCACATGTAACGACACAAACAAGAACTACAGTGATACAACTCCAGACAATAGACAACAGCCAAACATTCACGTCATTGATATCTGCTACATAAATATCACTTATCCAGCAACCAATGGAGGAATGAAGAAATGAATGATCAAAGCATGGGTGGTTAGGAGTTGACGTGTGTGTATGTGTGACTGTCCTTTCCCAAGTCTATATGCTCAATTAATTGTATTATACATGCATGTCAATATTACGTTACATACCCCGGAGACCTTCACAAATTGCCCATTCTTAGCAGTTCTAAGCTCTGCATCTGGATAACGAGAAATGAAACCAACAATGGCTTTCCTCCCACAACAGCTGTTCCAAGTGAATAATGCAGCAACCGCAGCAAAAAGAACTACCACAACAATGAGGAGAATGGCATTGTGGACAGCTCCAAGAATAAAACCGCCAGCAATGAATCCCATAACAAAAATCAGAATCACAGACCACAATATCGGCTTCGGGAAGTTCCTCCTGAATGAATATTCATCATCAAGGCTGAGAGTGGTCACAGCTGGATTATGAGCTATAGAGGAAGTATGTGACTTCATAGATCCTGTAGACTCTAATGGCCCAGACACCTTCCTAGGAGCCCCAGATGAGTTCAGCGGGCCAGATGTAATTAGACCAGTTGTAGGAAGAACTGGAGGAATTGGACCAGAGTTTTGGCGCGTAACTCCACCGGATTGAGGGCCAGATGACTTCTTGACTGGTTCCCCATGTTTATTCAGTGGACCAGAATTGGTCTTTTTCATTGAGGCTGAAGCAGACATGCCTCCAGCAGATAAGTTACCAGACGTGACATAAGCGGAACGAGCTGCTGCATTTTGCATGATAGGTCCAGAGTGTGAAGCAGCACCTCCAAACGATCCAGTCCTTGAAGGAGCACTATTCAATGGACCGGATTTTCTAGATTTAGAACCATCCATAGGGATATCAAACATTTTCCCTAATTCTCCCGACTTCTTGATGTCGCCACCAGTATAAGGCATGGCAACTGAGCTCATAGTCGGAGTCCTTTCTTTTGGCTGTTCAGGCCGGCCTGATACATACAGGCCATTGCTGAGCTGATGAGATGGGAATCTTGAACCCATCAGTCTTTTTTAAAAGCAGCCCAGAAGAGGCAACTAAATAAGAAACTGCACCGGTATGCTGAGGCGATGTTCAAAGAAGTACTGCAAAACAGTGATATCGGCGATACAATCAAAACCCAATCTTAGCAATAATTCTAGACTTTAATTGGCTAGCAATAATTCTAGACTTTAATTGGCAGATATCTACATTCATCTAGAGAGAAAATATCGAAAGTATCCTATTTTTTCTGCGACAATAATTGACAATAATCACATTCAGTTCCAGAAACCAGAATTAAACTGCGAATAAAAGGTAAGAGAATCACAACGCTGGGTTTTCTGGTGCAGGATGGCCGTACCAACATAAAGAAGTTATTTAATTTTGATCCAAAAGAGTTTTCCAAAATAATTATTAAGAAAAATATTACTGAAAAGTTATGAAGACATGAACGATTGAATTGAACAAGTGGGTAACCTTGGCTACGACTATGGTATGAGGGACAAGGTTAAGCCAAAATGAGTCAAGCAAACAGGAAAAACAACAAGATTAAAGTCGTTTGCTTGAATCACTTGGAAGCAATCTTACATCAAGAACTAAGAGCATTGAGCTGTGCTAGTGAATATGCGATTCCTCCATAAGTGATTAATGAAAGTTGCAACAAAATCCACTTATCCAGCTACCTTCTACCTAATCCGTCTAAATAAATAAGGAAAATGTACAATTGACAGTTAATTTTTTTCAGCTCAGATTAACTTATTTTAATTCAGAACAACTTATAACCAACCTTACTGCTTTTGAAGAAGAAGAAAAAAGAGATTATATCCTAAAACCATGCCTTTAATTTTAATTTTAATTTTATTTTTTCAATACAGACTCATACCAGTGGACTTGGATAAGAACTTAAATACAAAAAATAGCGCATGCCATGCCTGGTGGTTATATTTTGTGTTTTTAAGGATCCTTCAAAACTATGGTGAAGTACGTATGACGAAAAAAGGGAAATTGAAGATACCGTCAGTGGATCTGAAGGAAAAGGGAATGTGGGAGTGATGGATCTCCCTCATGTGGGGAGATCCATGCATATTTTGGTACAAGAATGTGAAGAAGAAGAAGAAGAAGGAAGAGGATGGTGAAGGGTGAATCTGAGGGAAAAAATGGCAAGTGGGTAACCTTCATTTGAAGAGAATGAATGGAATGGGAGAAGATCTATAGAAAAATGAGGAAACTTTAACAAGATAAAGGTGAACGGGGGCGGTGTGGTGTGGTGTGGGTATACCTGAAGACTGAAGACTGAAGACTGAAGATTGAAGAAGAAGAGAATCAAAGAGAGTGGTGAAGATGCTGAGTCTGAGGCTGAGATCCCATCTTCACAGAAGTCGCCATCTATCTCTCTCTCTCTCTCTCTCTCTCTCACACTAAGAACTCTCTCCCTCTCTCTCTAAGAACTCTGTGTGTGTGTGTGTGTGTGTTTCTCTCTCTCTCTCTCTCTCTCTCTCTCTCTCTCTCTCTCTGTGTCTGTGAGAGTAAGACGAACTAAGAAGAGAAGGAAGGAAGGAACGCAGGCGTTGGCAATGAGAAGGCAACAACTCTCTCACTATTAAATTAATTAAAAAAATGGTTAAAAAAAAGTGTTGGCAGTGAAAACTCTCTCTCTCTCTCTCTCTCTCTCTCTTCAAACAGCCGCAACAACTGGTAGGTTGTCTCGTCCGGCAAAAACCACCAAACCAAGCAACATATATTTTTATTTTTATTTATTTATTTATTTTCCACATTTCATTATTAACTCATCAAAACACACACACACACACACAACCTACTTTTCTTCTACTTCTTCATCAGTTCTTCTTCTTTTTTTTTTTTTTTAATTCAAATCTTTTCATACATTAATCACCATCCCAACCAATCATTTCTTCTTTAAAAACGGATATCTAGTTTTTATTAACTTTAAAAATCTATAAAAGAAGTAAATATTTTATAATGTGTTTAGATTTCCCTTTACAATTCTTGAAATACGATTTTTTTTTGTTTTTTAAGGGAATTCACCTTCTTATTATTAGAAAAAAAAATAATTCTTTTTGAATGTACTTAATCTTATCTTTACAACAAATGTAATTTTTAAGAATTAAATTAAGGTCTTTTCTATAGTCATAATATACCTCTATTATTATACGAGCTCTCTTGTTGATCTCTCAAAATACATTTAAATAGATACAACAAAAAAAAAGTATTTACACAAATCATGATTTAAAGATAAAATATTACTATATAACACAAAAATTTTGTGTTCAAATCCATACAAATTAACGTGATGGTCTAAAATCGACAAGTTTAGCAAAGATCATGCTAGAATCTAGCAAGAAACATGGTAAATTTTGGCAGAAATCATGGCAGATTATGATAATAAAAATGATACCAAATAATTTGTTAAAAATTTTTGTAATAAGGGTTTGACTTAAATATGTTTTTAGTTCCTCTAAATATTTAATTTTTCGATTTTGATCCCTCAAAAAATTTTCGTTTGGTTTTGGTCCCTTATTTTTCAGACATTACTAATATTAGTCTCTAGTTAAGTGCTAACGTGGCAACGTAAGATCTAAAAATATTAACACATGTCAAAATCTCACGTCACACGTCGTCAAGACTTAATAAGACTAATCGACGAGTGACTAATATTGGTAACGTTCAAAAAATAAGGGGCCAAAACCAAGCGAAAATTTTTTGAAAAATCAAATCCAAAAAGGTCAAATATTTAGAGAGACTAAAAACATATTTAAGCCTAAGGGTTTTTCAACATCAATTAAAAAACTAAGAACAAAAAAAAAATTGATTAAAATTTAAGGTTTTTAAGTTTTCAATGCATTAAAAAACTAAGAATAAAAAAAATTTGATTGAAATTTAAGATTTTTAAGTTTTCAATGCAATAAATGCATTGAAAATTTAAAAAAAAATTCACTTTTTGTTCTCTTAGGGTTGGAAAAAAAAACTAATTTAAAAATTAAAAGAATTTTCAAAATTTTAAAAATCTAGCTTGACAACTTTTTTATGTTTTAAAAAGTCTAATTCAAGTATTTTGTTTACAAAAAAAAGAGTTAATTAACAAGAAATAGTCTAGATGTAGATTAATAATCTTAAAATAACATGTAAATCCTCTTGGTTGCATCTCATATACCCGAAAGTTCAACTTTAAATGTGCAAAATGAAGAGTTGATGTTAACCCACAAACAAATTAAACACTTTTTCTAATGTGCTTCCATTTATACAATATGCACGGGGCATACTTCCCGTATTGATTTACTTGACATTTTTTTTTTTTTTTGGTATACAAATTTAAAAACATATTTTATTTCGTATCTACCAAGACATTATGCATTTTAATTTGGTGCCTCGAAATCGTTTTGTTACTCTTTTAATTTTCACTTTTGTCTTTATGTATGTAAAAATATATTTTGATGCTACTGTAAAGATGTTTATACTAAATTAGCTAGATAACTAAAAACGGATTATTCTCCCCAAACAAAAAAACAAAAAAGTATCGTATCCCAGTTCACGTCAACTTTAGTTTACCCCAAATTAAGAAAAAGATTTGGTGAATTTTATGCTCATCGGTGCAGCTTTGAATGACAAAATTTTGAGAACAATTTTTAAATAATTCAAGAAGAGAAGAAATTCGGATAAAAAAACCTATTTAGAGTGAATGGGAATTTAGGTAAAAGTTTTAAATAATAATGATAATAGTGATAAATTTGTAAAAAAACAAACTAATTTTTTGCGCAATGAACATTGGTCCAAATTCCTGTAATTAAAATCCAAGCTAATAACCAAATTCAAAAATCCAACTAGAAATTGGTATTCCTCTGTTTAACCGCAGTCATGGAATGAACTTGTGTTCGAGATTGAGAGGCTCCGTCTGGTTATAGTCGATGATAAAATTTCCTCTTTTTCATCACTGCAATCTGCAAATAATATAATCTATGGTGAGAAACATACTAGCGTATTTACTTATTTTAAAACGTGAATACAATTTTCGCTTAAACCATACGAAAAACACTTTCCACTTGATGACGTATATCATATAGTTTACTTAAGGATCTTAAATTTCAATCTTTCGCAATCTATAAAGTTAAGTATTCTAGCTAACTATTTTCAAAGTTAAAACAATCGTGGTACTTTGAATATAGTGAGAAGTGAAACAATTCTAGTACTTTAAATATAGTAGAATAATATTATTGCCATTGCCACTTCTTCGTATTACATACCAACTGTAATGTAAGTGTATATGATCTGGATGCCATTACATGGGGGCAAATGGTCAACATATTGATGTTATGATGTATGCAGTCTACTTGGCTTAACTCAGGGTCAAGCTCAAGCCATGTAACCAGCTCCAGGGATCAAATCTTGTAGCTGTAACCCAACTTGTATCTGGAAGTAGGAATTCACTGTTTACATAATTTAGCTGCTTCCACAAATATCAGGGCAAATAATAATAATAATAATAATAATAATAGCATCTCACATAAAAAATAATAAAAATAATAACATCAAGTTAGTGGTTGCTGCAATTATTCAGCATAAGATGCAGGAGTATGAGTATGCCTACAGGCAAGTTTGCGTATCTCGAAATACATATCATTTCTGTATGTTGCTATGACTGTTAGATTAGAGTGCTGATACTCTCGTGTGCTTCAATTTAATGTACGTGCAAGCTGCCGTTGAAAGATTATGGATTTAATTTTAATGTATTTATAGTATAAAATTTTTATATTACTCTTTATGTACTATCAAACTTTTAGAAAATTATAAATAACAAATTACTATTTAATAATGTATCAATACATTATTGAGCACAAGAATAATTATTGACATAATCACTTAGAAAGTCTTTGCTCAATAATATTTTAAAAAAAAGAAAAAAAAATCTCCACTAGTGTGGTTATGGTAGAAATGATGAAGCATGCTTTATTCAGCTCTATCTATCTTTTCATGAAAGATATTTTCCGTAGAAAAAACATTTTTAGAAAAGTTATTTTTTTATGGTTCTATAATTGGGAACCAGTACTTTTTACATTAAGAAGCAGGAATAATCTAATATACAACCAAAAAAATTAATAAATATTCTTTCAACTGATAACATCAAATAATTTTTTTAAGTAAATAATAACTTCATCCAGAAAAAACTTAATATTAGACACATTAACATCTAAAAATAAAAAATTATAACATAATCTTAAAAATTAAAAACATTTAAATACGTTAATTTCCAAAAAAAAAATAATATTTATAATTTCTCAACGTCATTTCATTTTTTTTATCTGATTTTGTTTTAAAGATTTGCTTTATTTTGTTTTTCTCAACGTCATTTCATTTTTTTTATCTGATTTTGTTTTAAAGATTTGCTTTATTTTGTTTTTTTTTTTTTAATGAAACTTCAAACTGTGTCAATATAACTATCTCTAAGTACGAGACATTCGGATAAAACAACTTTTTCTTTTTCTTCAAACTATTTGAAAAATCAAAGACCAATAAACTATATTTTTTTAATTTTTTTATTGCGGTCAGAGACCAAATTATAGACATCTTAATTATTATACCCCCTCATTGAATCAAAAGCAAGCCATTTACATTTAAGTTAAAAGATTCACAAAAATATTCTTTATAACTTAACCCAAATAATTACATGACTAAAATTTACCATTAAATCTAGTACAAGGATTACAAACCTATGCTCTTTACTTTATAATATACAAATCAAACACATACATGACAAACAAACAGAAATCAATTGGCTGGCTCATTGTTTTATGTGGTTCTTATGTATTTGTTTGGGATTATTTTGATAAAAAATTATTTTTTTTATTCAAAAAAATCAATTTTCATATGTTTGGATAATTTTTTTAAAATAATCATATTCTTAAAAAATTCTGTTTCAGCTTTTTTATAAAAATTGAAAAGATTAGCTTAAGAAAAAAATCAATTTTCAATTTTTTTAATTATATATAAAATCTAAGCTTTAAAATCACTTTTTTTTTAAATTGAAATAAACGCACCATAAATCTTGCTTTTTGTTTATGTGGGAGAATTTCGGTGAATATTTAAGAGCTAGAGCATAATTATTTCATACATTCTAGATGATCTTACCTCTTGGGTTAAACAACTTCATATTTCTTCCAATGTGAATTAGACTTTTAGGGCTACTTTCTTTCTAGTTTTATATCCTATTTTCATTTCTTATGTTTCCTATTTTTAAGATTTCATAAAAAAAAAAGTGAAAACAGTAAAATTAATAAAATATTACTTCCTATTTTTATTATCTATTTTTTATTATTTATTTTACAAAATCTTGAAAATAAGAAATACAAGAAATAAAAATAATAATCAAACAAACCCTTATATTTTCTTTCCCTTAATCATATTTTCCCTTATAAGCCATGCTCTCAAAAAGAAAACCAAAATTCAAACTGCAAAAAAACAACTATTAAGAGAACTTTTTAACCGTAATAGTATCAAAATAATTAATTTCACAACAATATCTATAAAGATATTATAAAAATAAAAGTATTAAAGTATTAAATCAATTATATATGCATATTACATAAATATAATTTTATATAATATTGAAAAGATTGCTAATAATATTCGAAATATATATAAGATCTAATTTGCATATATTGATAGCGTAAAACTGCTTTACACTGTCATCTAATTATATTATCTCATTTATATGACTTTTGGAATAGTGGGAATAAGGGTTATATATATTTATTTATGTGACAGCATATGAATGAATGACTTAATGCATACAAATTAAACTCATATATATTGCCAGCATTTTTCATCGTTGTCCTTTATTAACACTCATCTTTATAGTATTTTTATTTGTACCTTCGAACGGATCTTGAAAATCAATATATTTGTAATCATTCATACTGTACTGGTGAAAGGGCAATGAATTACTTAAAATAAATAAAACTGGAAGCAAAGTTTCAATTTTATTTGTTCGAGTTATAAAGATTGATTTAATTTAAATTACCATCAAACTAAAATAAACCGCACCGTTAGCATCTTGCAGGACAATCCCCCGGCACCAACCCCATTGCGTAATCGCCTATGCGGACAAAGTTTTTCTACGGACGACAGGAGTTGGAGTTTCAGCCAAATTCAAGATTAAAAATAAATAAATAAAAGGTTGTTTTGCATTTTTGTAATCATTTCACCCATAAGAAACTGACAGTGAACTTGACAGCTTGACAAATAGAGCCGTTTGATCACAACTTACATGCAATGCAACCTGATTAAACTGAACAATCTTCAGCAGGGAGAAAAAAAGAAAAAAGAAAATAAAAAACCCTAGTATAAGAAATAGTTATTTAGGTCATATTAATTAAAGGTTGTTGATATGCAGTTAGTTAGAGTACATTATCAGATTAGTTGGGCATGTAATGCCATAATTGAATCATTGAGGAATTTTATTCTCACCGAGAGAGATCCTGCGTAGTTTCGTTCCGGATTTGAATAAGAAAATGCATCATTAGAATCAGATTATTTAGATGTGGCACATATGGTAAAGCATATCCATCCTGCTTGACGTACTATAAGCAAGATTGAGCAAGAATTTTGTAGAAGACTAAATAGCCTTCAGACTCTTAGCAGAGCTGATATTGAAGGATCTCAATTAAGATGCCGACAACTTGCTAACCCAAATATGCAACCTGATAATGAAATGCGATGACCTAATTAACAACACAACTACCAAAGTATACTAATTTGAAAAATACATTGTATAAAGATACCAAACTTTAACCTCAGCTTCTCAAGCGTCGTTGTCTAAACTCTTCTCTGCCAAAGTTAATTAACTTAACTTAGATGTGTTATGTGCGATTGTCATCACCGATGACAAGGAAAGCACTTGCTACACATATTTAAGAATTACGACTTCTTACATCAAGAAGAATCAGAGTGTATATACCATATGCGGCTAGTAAAACAAAATTCGCGGCACGCAAATGTTGAAAACAGTAAAGACGTAAGGCACTGTGTATTTAATTGTGTGTGCATAACAATAATCTAACGATAAATTTTGATCCAAAAGCACATGATATATAAGCATAGCATAAGGATAAAAAAGATCCCTCCCAGCAGGAGAAATGACAACTTAGAGAGACTCAAATAAATAGGAAGTCATCCTCATTCCAAACGCAACCCTATCCCTATGCCTATGAAATTTTAATCTTCGTTCAGTGCTTGGGCAAGAAACTAGGAATACTGAACTTGCTTTTTTTTTTTTTTTTTGGGGGGTCGAAAACTTGCTCTCTCTCTCTCTCTCTCTCTCTCTCTGTGTAACGAAAAACTTGATTTCTTCTTTTTTTTTTCGGGCTTTCTTCTTCCTCTTTTTTAATTTTGTCGAAGTCTTTCTTCTATTTACAAGAAAGGCTACGAATTTAGGTAAGGTTGTTGAGTCATACTCCAAGCTGGCCTCTTCTTCTTCTAAGTCATTTGGGCCTCTTGGGCCCATAATAGATATTTGCTTACAGACTGCTTAGGGGTTATCGCACTACATTTGTTGTTTTTACCTTTTTCTTGTTTTGCCTTGCACACGTCTAAGTCCGGATGTGCTGAATTGAGGACCTTACTAACATGGGAATGTTTGAGATAGTGACCAATTTTGTCACTAAATCATAACCTTTGAAATTTGAATAGAGGTGTAAGATTAATTGACATTAAAATTTATTTTTATATCTGATATTTATTAAAAATAACTTCACAAATATTTTATCCGTATTACTATTCATTCTCTTATCTTTTCTCTTGCATACTCCTCCCCTACCTTCTTCCCTCACCAACCCATCAATCAAGAGTGTGTTTGGAAAATGAAAAAAAGAAAAGAAAATGATTTGATTTGGAAATCAAATCTTGTGTTTTGATTTTTTAAAAATAAGAAATGAATTAATTTCTAATTCCTATAAGATTTGATTCTTTTGTATTTGAAATCCTATCAAAATTAGAAGGATTTGATGGAAATTAATTTGATTTTAAAATTTAAGTACAAATCAAATCATATCAATTCAATTTTTAGTCATTCCAAACACAATCTGATATATTATAAATATAGAAATTGATTTCTAAATAAATTCAAATCCTATTTTTACATAATTATTCCAAACATAAAATTTAATTTATAAATCAAATCAATTCAAATCAAATCAAATCAATTTTAAATTTTAGTCATTTCAAACACTACATTAGTCATCATCGTCACTCCCTGTGTGCATCATTGGCCATCCTCATTCCCTTTTGGACTATTCTTTGAATGTGTTTTCATGCTTTTGTCTAGTCATATATTAAGAAGGATTTGTTGCTCCAATTTTTTCACTACTTGTTCCAAAGATCCAATTTAAAAGGAGCAAACAAAATAAACATTCTAATTTTGAGGGATCCAGCAACTTTATTGGCGAATACTCTGATCCCAGTAGCCTCCCAAGATCTATACAGCATGGCAGCTTTAGAGTCAAAGTCATAAAGCCATTACTCAAATACAAATTTAATTTCTTTATAATTTATATTAAGATAAGCTATAATTGGACTGATTGAAACAATAAAATTGGGATGGGAACCAAAGTTAGGATGCTTGGGGATGATATAGTTGGTGTCGATGTTGTTAGTAGGGAAGGGCAAGGCTGATCGGATTTCTTGAAGGTGGAGTTAGAGAGTGCGAAGGCAGCGACAAAGAGGGACTAGTGAAGGAGAGTTTCAACATGATTTCGCGCGTGAGTGCCATGGAGATAATGCTTGAGTAGGAAAAATTGTCGGCAATGTCAAGATGGCCTCCTTGGGATCAGAAAAAGGTGAAGGAGGAAGGGAGCCGAGAGAAAGAAGAGAGCTATAGGATAAAGAAGATGATAAGGGTATAAATTAAATTTTATTAAATTTCTTAATATTTTATCGCCTGGACCATAATAATCAGTTAATCACTAACTTAAACATCCCCATGTTAGAAGGCTCCTCGAATTAAATCATTCTCATTTCTTAACAAGTAAATTTCATTAAGTAAAATTTGTTATAAATTTTGAAAGCTTATATAAACTTATATAAACCTATACAACACCTTGAAAATCATTCCTATAAATGTAGGAACTTGAGTGCTACTTCAAAAAAGTTCCTTATCAAAATCTGTACATCGAGTTCTATCACACACTTAAGTTGAGCAGCGTTAGGGATAGGACGAGTATATGATCCCTTAAGGCTCCCGCACTCCCCTCCCTAGCCCCCCAGCCCCCATCCCCCATCTTTTATAGAAAAAAGAAAGGTATTATTAGAGTTTGTACTTTGTTATGTTAACTGATGTAAGTTAGAATGATTAGTTATTTCCTACCTTTTTTATTAACAAAAAGCATGTGTATAAACATACTTCTTGTACAAAGAACTCAGTTTTCATAATTCATCCTTACCATTCTCTCTACTAAATTTAATTTCATCAAGAGGTTCCATCAAAGATGGTGCAACCTTGTCTTTGCATTGCTATGGTGAGGAAGGTTTTTGTCCTCAAACTCTACCATTTGACAACATTGGAGGATGTGGATTCTCAATCTCAATCAATCTAAAGAGAAACGGGCTTTTTAGATTCTACATTCTGATTCCGATTTTAGGCTCAAACGGTGGCAAGTCTTACCCCCTCCTCCCACCTTAAAAGGTGGAGGGTTTCTTGGATACCCTCTCCACATCATTCATCATTTGGGATAAGATCATCCTCCATGCCCTCTTCTGGAACACACAATCCCTTTTCTTTTTATTCAACACCCAAAGTAAGACCTGGATATAAGGGGACGATGATATGTTAAAATCTTTCCATCTTCTTGTTGGTAGACCTACTAGCAGGGTTGGCATTGTTTTCCAAGAATTTTGGTGGTTGTTCCATATCTCAGCAATAGCAATTGCAACGTCACGCTCTCTTATTTGACACTTGAACTTGGAAATTTACTTTGTGACAACATGAGCATACATTCTTTGTAGGTGAATCAGAAAGGTGTCTTTCTCTATCAACCACTTTGTCGTCGACTCATTAAAACTTTGAGATGGAGTGTTATGTTCAAACAAGTTTCGAAATTTGTGCTATTGCGATTAGAAACCAAATTAAAGGCATTTTTATTAGTTTACCTCCTTAGTTTAAACAAAAGCTAGTTAAGTTAAAAGATTCGCACAAATATTCTTAATAACTTTACACAACTACAATTCACTAAAAAATAGTACAAGGATTACAAGTGTATGTTCTTTACTTTATGTACAATCAAATACCTACATGACAAATGAACAAAAATCAATAAGTTGTTCCTGTAAATATTGTTTTTGATTTACTCGGGAGAATTCCAATGAATATTTAAGAGCTAGAACATAATTATTTCATTCTTTCTAGACAATCTTACTCTATGAAGTTAAACTATAGTTGTTAAACTCTTGACTTAATTCTTAATTTTATAATCCTATCATACAAAAATAAGTTAACATATCCCTCTTTCCCTTAAACTCATACTTATTTAAGTAAATTCTAATAAAATTTGTGAACTCTCAATTCTACAAGTAAACTTTAACATGTTTAAATTTACACTTCATTTGAGTTCAATTTACAAGTGTTGATTTTATGGAATCTGGCAAAAGTTCTCAAATAACAATCATATATATAATATTGAAATACTACTCCATCTTATATTTTTATATAAAACTTGTTTCCCATTCATATTGTATGACTGGAGGTTATAAGGTTTCATACAAAATTTACTTCTCACTAACATGCAAAATTTACTTATAATTCATTTAATTTAATAATATCACACATATACTATTAAAAAATAATGCCATTCTAAATTTTCATGTAAAAATTACTTTTTCCTCACATTACATAAAAATATAGTTTAAAAAAATTAATTTAAAAACCCTCATGTAATTATTTCATTTTATAATTTATTACATAAGACAACATATTTAGTTATCTACTAAGAATGAAAATATGAAAAGGGAAAGAAAACAATAAAAAGAAAAATTATACAAATTAAATGACTTTAGCACTCTCTTAATAGGTTTCATATTTCAATTGAAATAAGAATGAAAAGATTCTTTTTAATTTATTTCTATTAATTGAAAAGTTGACCAATGAAACTCAGATTTTTATTTTTCATTCGCCAATTCTTTAGGACAAACCACTAAAAAATATATATTAATCATTATTGATCAACATTTTTCTTCTAAAAAATTAAGATAAATATATGTTCAAAAAAATTTTATAAATAATAATAGAATATATTAATTTTAAATTAAATAATTATATAGTTACATATTTAATCGAATTCTCTTTAAAGTTGACATAAGCCAATGTCACTTAAAAAGAGAAGTTAATTCAATAGCTTTAATTATCACACAAACCTGTAAAAAGTATAAAGATTTGATTGTAATTTCTGTATGTATAATGAAGAAATTAAGTGACTTGATACCAAAAACAAAGATTAAACATATGAAAATGGTAAATTATTGAAATTAATGACTATTATACATTATTGCTTGATAAATTACCTAATGAACTACTACAAATTTAAGTGATAAAATATTTTCAATACTTGTATCTAAAACGTTATTACTTCATAAATTACTATATTTCTTATCATTAAAATCTAAGTAAATTATAGCCATATTACAAATTACAATCAATTTTACATAGATATATAGATAGATTTTTTAATATTAATCATAAATGTGCTACCGATTATATTTAGCTACCAATATATATATAAAAGAAGTGATTTATTACAAGAGTGAGAGATACAAATCTAAGTCGTACAATCATACATAAATAATTAGAATTTAAAGTCATTTAAGAGTCATTATTTAAAAAATCATATTTTATATTTAAATCTTAACCATTCATATAAAATTCAATGATTAAGACTCACTCTTCTCACTCTCACAATTAACCATTTTTCTCTAGTAATCCTCTCCCTATATATATATATATATAACCATATTAGAATTTATTTAAAATTATTTAAAAATCATTATTTAAAAAATCACATAACTTTATATTTTAATCTTAACTATTCATGTCAAATTCAATAATTAAGACTTACTCTTCTCACTCTCACAATTAACCATTTCTCTCTAATAATCCTTTCCCTATATATACTCTTTTCCTTGATCATATTTTCCCTAATGAGTTATACTCCCAAGAAAAGGACCAAAGTCTTAATCTTGCATGACGACAAATAGCTCTTCTACGGACTGCAGCAGTTGAAGTGCTACCAAATTCAAGATTTACCAACCAAAATATTAAAAAAAAAACACTAGTGTAGGCACTAATTTATTAGATAATATTAATAAGAGGTTGTTGACATGCAGCAAGTTAGAGAATGTTAGATTACTTGGCTATGCAATGCCATAATTGAGTCATTAAGAATTATTCTCACTGAGAAATCTGCGTAGTTTTTCCGGAATTGAATAAGAAATTGCTTCATTAGGATCAGATTATTTAGATCTGGCACGTATGGTAAAGCATATCCATCCTGCTTAACATACTATAAGCAATATTGAGCAGGAATTTTCAGAAGACTAAATAGCCTTCAAATTCTTGGCAGAGCTGATATTGAAGGATCCAAGTTAAGATGCCAGTAACTTGCCAACCCCAAATATACAACCTGATAACGAAATGCGATGGCCTAATTAACAACAGAACTACCAAACTACGCCAATATGATAAATACATTGTACAAAGATACCAAACTTCAACCCAAGCTTCTCAAGTGTCGTTTTCTAAATTCGGCCGAAGTTAATAAACTTAATTTGCGACAAGAACACTTTTGGCAGCCCAAGCCCATCCAAAGTTACCACTACTGAATTACGCTCCTCGCTATCAAGATTGGGTGGCAAAATCAGAGTGTACATATATGCAGCAAACAAAATAAACTCGCGGTAAGCAAAGTGAAAACTGTAAAGATGTGAGGTAGTGTGTGTTTAAATGTGTATATATAATATCAAAATTCTACTCATAAATTTAGATCCACAAGAACATGGTATCAGCATAGCATAAGGATATCCCGGCAGAAAATATGGCAACTTAGAGAGGCTCAAATAAATAGGAAGAAATGGCAAACGCTACCCTATGCCCCTAGTCCAACTTCAGAGACGGCCATGAAATATTAAATCTTTGCTCAGTGCCTCAG
This sequence comes from Pterocarpus macrocarpus, assembly GCA_031439585.1. NCBI lineage: Eukaryota > Viridiplantae > Streptophyta > Magnoliopsida > Fabales > Fabaceae > Pterocarpus > Pterocarpus macrocarpus. The sequence continues at coordinate 254,470 of CM062516.1, forward strand.
CAAGAAACTAGGAAGACACAACTTCTTATCTTCTATGTGCAAGAAGGCCAAGCTACCAAAGATCACTAAGACAAATCCTATACTGAATGAGCTAGTTATTATGAAATTTTGCCGAACTGAAGCTTGCATGCGGCATCAGATATGTTAGTCCTTGTTTAGCATTTAAGTGCACACACACACACACACACACACACACACACACACACACACAAGTATACACATGCAAAGTCATAAAGTAGGTTCATTGTGCGATTTAGTTGATTTTTTTTTTCCTGCATATAATCTTAATTAAAAAGAGGTGTTTATTGCGTTATTAACGTATGCTGAGGCAATAAAATAAGCCTAAGGAGATTTGTCCCAACATGATCAAAAGGAGTTAGGGTAATATTTTTCAGATCATCAGAATGCAAAGCTGCGATGCAATCTCAAAGTCATTCCCAGGGCAAACAAGAAAACCCACATGTATAAACAAGAATAAAGCCTGAATTCCTCAAATTGGTTCCAGCATTTAAAAACTATCATTTTATTCTCTGATATCTTATTTTAATCAAATCAGTCCCTAAGATTGTATACTTGTTAATCAAATTAGTCCCTCATGGACTGATTTGATTAACAGATTACAATACCATATACTAAAATGATGACTTCTAAATGTTAAGAGACTATTTAGATAGGCACTTAAGAATTCAGGAATTAATGAGACTTTACTCACTCACCAAATAGCATGACGAATAGCAGAGCTCTGATACTAGTGAACAAAATACCTGTATCATGCAAAGCAAAATGCTGTAAAATTCGCAGGCGAGAAGCAGTTCCATACTTGCATCATCATCATCATCATGTAAAAGCTAGCAAATCTCAAGCTACACTAAACGGAAGCAATACTCAAAAGCAGAGAAGGATATAAAATTTGTAGTATACATAAACACAAGAAGAGCAACAAAAGTGAGTAATAACTAGTACCGAGCCAAATCCACAAGCAAAATAGAAGGCATGTAATGTAATGCAATGTAAATGTGATTGGTGGATTCATTCTAAGTCATGGCAGTGTGGAGAATGGAGCCGAGGGTGCCCAAGACGGCGAAAGCGAGGAGAGGGCTAACATCGAGGGTGTCGAAGACCGGCGGGATGATGTTGCGGAAGAGGTTGAGATACGGATCGCAGAGGTCCCGAATGGCGGAGAGTGGCTGGCGCTCCCAGGGGATGTTTGGGAACCAACTCAGCAGAACCCTAACCATAAGCACGCCGCTGTATATGTCCAGCCACTTCCCCAGCCCCGCCGCCACCACCGTCAGCGGCGTGTTCAGGTACCCGCTCGGCCTGTCCTTCAGTGACGCGAAGAACAGAGGCCCCACCGCCGACGCCGACGCCGACGCCGACACGCTGTTGAAGGACAACAAACTCGGAAGCTTCTGGAAGGCTCTGAGGAACAATAGGGCCATGCCTAGCAGGGTGGTAACGGTGCGAGTGGAACCTTCCAGAAGCTCTTTTGATGAGGCTGGGGTTTGCTCGGTGTTAGTTTGTGTGGATATAGCGGCGAGAGTTGGGGGATTGGTGTGGCGCCGAGTCACTGAAACGGAGTGGGTTTTGTTGGCGAAGAGAGAAGAAGAAGAAGATGAAGGAGAAGGTGGGCGGTGAAAGTGGATTGGGGAGTGTTTGTGTTGGATTGGGTGAAGAAGACGATGATGAGTGTGGGAGAACAAGTGAGTCTGAGAAGCCATTGTTGCTGCTGATGACGCCATCTCCGTTCGCTCAGCTCCGAATTAGGGATTAGGGAATTACCAAAACCCAAATCTTCTACTTCTTTTGAGACTTACAAATTTATTTATCTTCTTTACCACACTACACGTATATATATTATTTATATAGAGACGGAGAAATTGTAGAATAAATAAGAAGCTTCTTCCTTAAAATTATTTTTTTTTTCATCTTTTACTGTTTTTTAAGTTATTTATATACATGAGTTAGATGGCAAAAATCATCGCTAAAAAATTTTTATCCCTTTCAAGATCTCCATCAGGTTAGGTCGGACTCATTGAATTTCTATCAATAAAACCTAAATATGGATGATTTCTTCTAAATATATATATATATATGAGTTAGCTTTTAAATTTATAAAACTTTATACGACGTTAATTCTTTCATTTCATTTTAGTTTCTAAAAAAATTAACTTGATGCAAATTTTGCAAAGAGATTGTACGCGTGAATAGATTTCTTACTTAAATATAAAATAGTTTTAGAGATTAAATTATTTATTAACTCGAGAATTATATTATATCTCCAAACAATTTTTATTTTTTATAAAAATTAAATATATTAATTCTGTAAATTTATCATGACCTTTTGTTTTTGTTACAGTCGAGCCCAAAGTCCCACATGATGACTTCTGCTATGAAATAGTTAGATTAAGTCAGATTTTTACCTCCTGTAAATATGAGCTAGTAACTAAAATCTCATCAAAAGCTAACAAAAACTAGGGGAAATCTATATCTATATACATGATCAATTTATGGTATAAATAATTTTACGTTAACAAAATATTAAAATCAAACTCATAAAACATTTTTTTTCACCTGGAAATATGTAACTATCATTTCCAAACTCAAGTCAGAAACCAATATGTTATACTTCTATCAGATTTTATTAAACCAAGCTAATATATTATCATATATAGAATAGAGTCAGAGAAGGTTCTAAGTTTATCAAATGAAATGTGTTATTTGTACATAGTCCATCTTATACTCTGAGCTGATATATCACCCATCTACTATTGGATAGGTGTGAAATCCAGATTAAGTATGGGCCACACACCTATCCAATGATAGATGGATAATATATCGGCCCAAAATACGAGGTGAACTATATCAAAATATCATTTTTCTTATAAAATATAGAATCACATGACAAAGGTGTTTAAGAAAATTGTAAGATTAAAATTATTTCAATAATTATTTATTTATATAATCATTTTTTCATATAATCAATTATATGAAAATTAATTTATATTTAAATATTTCAATTAAAAAATAATTTTAAAATAATATATTTTATTTAAATTATATGAAAAAATTTATATTTATATGATAAAATTACTAAAAAAATATAAAATAATTATTTATAATATTTAATACATAGAATTATTTTGACAAAAATATATCAATTATAAAATAATTAACTTTTATTTATAATCATATACTCTAAAAAATTATTTATACTTATAAGCTATTTTTTAATTTAAAATTGTCAATTTTTAACTATAATCCATTTTGTAAAATTACCCAAATAAGATTATTTTTTGGAAAACAGATTTTTTGACAAAAAAATAAAGGCTGCTTCAGTGGGCTTACAAACATGCACACAAGCATTTGCCAGTCTTCGTCCCGCTTCACACTCCACTCCCTTTTTTTTTTTGTTTTTGCCACCCAAATATTATACCCAAAAAAAAAATGTAATGAATAGGGAAGGAAATTAAAAAAAAAATCGACATAGCCGTAGCAGAATCGGCTACCATGCATCCAATATTAGTGTCGCTAAAACATTGATAGTACCAATAAATAAGCTTACAATTAGACCTCTGCTAATTCATCAGGAAGACAACTCGAAATGCTGTCATACAAAAATATAAAATGAATTGTAATAGTCTATTGTTTTGGCGACAATGTCAATCGGAATCCAGATCCAAACTCTACCCAAGTAAATTTTCCCGAAAGGCACATTAAGTTTTTCTTGGGAAAAAAAAAAAAAAAAAGGCGCCCGAACAAAACTATGAATCGTTGTAGGTTAGTGATTTAGTCCTCAAAATCTCCAGCATTCTCCAGTAAGTAGTTCGCTGCCAATTGCTCATCACGGTCACATGCCAAAAATGCCTCAATGACTGAGGCTCTATCAAATCCCATAGCCTCAAGCTACGAATCATGGGTAAAAATCAATCAATCGTCAACACATGAGGAGAAACGGAGTAACTCAGTGGGAATGAAAATGGCACGTATCAGAATACAAAAAGGGAGAGACATACCCTTGCAATTGCCTCCTGCTCAGCTGGAGTCACATTGATAGCATGAGGCATGTCTTGCTCAGGCTGGTCAAATATATCACTGACAGAGAAAAAGACGGTTATATTTCTAAATTCAAAATTTCTATGAACATGCCAAATCAAGAGAAGCAACTAGTTAATATTATATGCCATCAAATATCAAGCTGACAAGTCGAAACGTTACTTTCATGTTACATATATGGAGAAAATCTTTGACAATCAACAATTGAAACACTATATCAAGAAAGATGATGATGATGATGATGATGATGATATCAAGTAATGGTTGTAAAATGTAAAATGATGCAATAACTTGATATACCATATATGCCAAGCAATATACTATTATACTCACCCTTCAGAACCCTCAACAGGTTCATTTATCAATTGGAGAAATTCAGCATGATGCTCTTGAATCAGTCTTAAAAGATTGGGATTCTGCTTTCCAAGTTCTTGAAGCACAGGCTGCAATAGAAAGTGGACTGATCTTTAGACATTGACCGATGGCCAAAAGTGAGGAAGGAAATTGAGAAAATAAATACCTGTAAAATTTGTGGATTTGATTGCACCATTGAACGCAATGCTTGAAACTGAAAAAACAACCAAAGAAAGTTACTTGAAAACTATCAAAATAAAGCTTGATGCCAGATACAACAACAACAATAATAACAGCAACAAGCTTTATTTGCTAAGTGCGATTGGCTACATGGAAAAGCCCTAAACTAGATAAGAATAACAAATGATTTGCAGTATATTGTTTTGGCAATGCTGTCAATAAAGGCATATGTGAAATCATAATGCATCCCAAGTAGCTCCAATAATATACAAATAACTGAGTAATTGTAACTGACGAGAGAAAACTTCACCAATACAGTAAGATCAAAGAGCAGGATTAAAACAAAATACACAACAGTAAATTATTCATTACTTACTCAATGTTCCTTCTACTTCGTTTGTCCTTTCCCAACATATTATTGAGCCAAAGTAACCTAAGTTGATTCTCCAAATTTATGTTTCACAATTCACAGTCATCATGCAGTTAATGTTATTTGTGGTATAGACAAATTGCAGACAATGACCGAGAAGATTCAATGTGTAAATACGGAAAGTACAAGTGTCAACTTTCATCAATGCAACAAATTCAATATATACTAAAATAATAATTTCTTGCAACTTGGATATGTGGAATAAATATGCCTTCTAACATCAAAAGCAAAAAATTAATGGAACACCGAGCTCACCTGGGCATTGTTTCTAAGGAAGTCAAGAGATCCAAGTCCGGCACCAGTACCAGAAATTGTCTCCTGAGAGAGTGTCAGCTTGAAGTATAAAGCAAAGAATAACAGAAATAGGCAAATAGAAAGGTAGAATTACTTTTGATGATAATTTCAGAATCATAAGTTTTACCTGCGGAAACATATTTAAGGGAGATGAGTTAGGTGCTCCAGGAACTGCTCCAGCAGTGACCCCAGTTGTTTCAGTTGTCTGACTACCTGGGAAGTGAGGAACTGGTACAGCAACTTCTGCTGCTTCAGGGATTCCCTTCCCCCAAAAAAAACAAAGAAATGGAGTTGTTAAATCCAACATAGACAGCAGAAATTTAAGCAGTCATGATATTTAAGCCATTTAGACATACAGAGTACAAGTAATCTATAGCACGCTCTGGGTTATTGTAAGCTGCCCGAAGAGCACGACTAACTGTATCTCTGTCCCAGTTGCCACCACCCATGTCCATAATTTGTTGGATCGTCTGCTCAAGATTACTACCAGCAACTAAATTTGAAGCAGCCTGGCCATAAGTATCTGCAGACACACTGCAAAAATGGCATAGAAGCACTTGTCAGTTGTCAGCAGGCTTGATAAACAGGAAAGGGGACAATGACAAATCTCCACATTCCACAAGGTCCCCCCCCCCCCCCCCCAAAAAAAAAATGCAACATGATGTTTATGACAGCCACAAACAACAAGCTGACATCATAACTATGATCAGCAAACCTAAATTGTTAGTTACATGACTACAATAACACTAAACAAAGATCTCCCCCAACGAGGCATTCAATAAAAGTATTTGAATTAAAACCTGTACTGAATTCAGTATTATAACATGAACTCCATAAATACTTACGTCAAAAGAATTACAACTATCACAAAACTCATGAGGTGAAGACAAACCATAATAGTGAACATTCAAATTCAAATTAGAACAAATGAATTTTTCCTCTTGAATGTAATGTATTACTAAATTACTAGATTACTAAATATCAAAAGGATAGCTTCTTGTCAGCAGTCCTCAGTCAGTAACTATTTTAAGGGAGTACATTCTAGCATCCTAAATAAAACTTCATTGGAATTAACAAAAAGCATCTTAAGAAAAATGTAGACAGAAAAACCATACTTTGTATTTGTAGCTGTGACAGCTGTGCCAGATGTACTGTTGTTTGCAGCCCTGCAAAACCAAATAAAATACTATAGGAAGAAGACTAGCTGTTATAAAAAGCAACTTGATCAAAGACTTTTTCCAAAGACTCACTGAGTTTGTACTGGAGGTTCAGGAGAAGGTATGGAATTTGAAGTTGATACAGTTGCAGGTGGATTGCTGGCAGGCTGTCACAGACATAAACAACCACTAGCTAATACAGAGGGGGAGAGGCAAGAAGAAAGAAAACCTAACTTCCAAAAAGGCGATAAGAATGAGAAAGAAATATACCTGAGCAGATGAAGCCCCTGCAGAACCCAATGTTTTAGTCTGTAGAGAAGTAAAATGGCATATTATGGCTACTGAAGTTAACGGTGTCTCAAACAAACAGAACATAGCAAAGCATAATCAAAGGAAACTGTTGAAAGAACAAAATGTTTGTAGCTGACTTCATCTAATTGTACAGACGGCACAGTAGAATATGACGAGATCTAATACTTGTCGCAGCACCTAGATAAATAATTGGAGAGACAGAATTTCCTGAAATGCTTCGTACCATTTTTATTTATTAAATGAATGAGAGCATAGCACTAGATCTCCATATATAAAAGAATAAAGATCCGAGAGCTCAAATCACAGTCGCTATGGAGGTGACCTGTGAAGAAGGGAGGTGCGATGATTTCACAAAGTTTTCAAGAAGGGGGAAAATACCTTGCTAAGCATGACAACAAGAAATCCATCCTCAGAGACCTTGTTATCCGCTAATGTAGTTTCATCTTTCAAAACCTTGCCATTGTGAATCAACAATTGTTGTCCACATGGGTAATTATCTTTGCCTTGTACATCTTCAATATTCTTCTTGACAGCCATAATCTGAGGCGAAAAGAAAAGCAGGGAAATTTACAGCTACTAAACAACAAAATTCGAAAACTAAACCTCCAAAAATTTATCAAACACCGCATAAAGCCTATTAACAAATCCATTTTCTAACGTTAAAATCACACTAAACTAAATAGGCATATACTCAGTGTAATGAAAACAAGGTAACAAAAATGCTTGAAGCCAATCAATAATAAATACAAAACCAGCGTCAGCATAAGAGTATCATATCACATCCGGAAAAAAAAAAAACCTAAAAATAATAATTATGATAATAAGTCATCCACAAAATAATAAATTAATGTACACAGTGTTGGCGAAAAAATTGAACGCATGCAATGCAAATAGAAAAAAAAAATTGAAATAAAGGCAGCTGAATTTGAAAATAACAATTGCGACAACGACAGTGATTTGAATCAAACAAAAAAAAAATTATCGCAGGCTTACAAAATTTGAAAACAAAATAATCCAATCAACAAATCACAGACTTTTCGCCACTGAAAATGAAAGATTGGGAAAGAAAAGGGGAAATATTGATAGCGAAGACTGTAACGGAAAAGAGAGAGAGAGAGAGAGAGGCTAACAGTGTCCGAGGGCTGAACCCTGATTTCGAAATGGCTGCCTTTCAGAGTCTTAACAGTGAGCTTCATGGAGCCGAGCTATCGGAATGACGCCGGAGAACGGCAACGATCCGATTCAAGTGCGGTGGCGGTGGTGGTGGTGGTGGTGGAGAGTGGAGAGTGAGCGAAACCCTAGAGAGAGAAAACACCTTCGCCTGTTGCACGGAATGAACGTGTCAACGGCACATGTAACATGCTCTTTTTCTATTTTCTTTAATTTTGCTTTTTCCATAAATTGAATTCGCAAGGTGGCACGGATGCACGTGAATTAATAACGGAAATAGATTTGCAACAACAAACAAAATTAAGTGTACCGAAAAACAAAAACAAAATTAAGGAAAATATATTTTGGATTTAATTTGAGAATTTAATTTAAATGTATAGACAATATAAAATAATTTTATATTATCAGTCAATAGAAATAATAAAAAGTGTCAACTCATATAAATAGCTATCTATTATAATGAAGAATCTATTATGATTTCTTATTTATTTCTATTTATATTGATTGATAATATAAAATAATTTTATACTGTTATTAATTAAACTCTTAATTTTAATATATTTTTAATATAAATTTTTATATATATTTTAAAAATCTTCCAAATAAAAATATGTAATTAAATAATATTATAAATGTATCAAATTTAATCTCATATTTTTTATATAAAAAGAGTATATGAACCCAAAAAATATATATATATTTGAGTATAAACATATTATTTTATTTTACTTGCAATGATTCAAATTTCGGAATCGTGATTTTGAATAGGACTTTATCAAATTATTACATTTAATTTAAATTTATGTGAACAATTTTTAAAATAAAGGGAAAAATACAAATATTTATATAATTTTTTTACAAGACAAATATATAAGATTTTTACTTGTTATTGTAACAATTATCAATTGCTTCTTACTTGGTTAAATATTTATTTACTTAATTTTGTTTATAAATCAAAATTTAAACTGAAGAGAAAACTTGCTATATTATACAATTTGTCAAACAAAATTCTAGATTCAACAAATATTTATTAAAATATTTATAAATGGCTTATTATAAAAATAGAAAACCAAAATTAAGTCACAATAAATACAGTTAGCTAATTTGTTTAACATTTTTTCCTCTATAAATAGGCTTTAGAGTTTAAATTTTGTGAATAAAAAGAATATCATTACAAGAGCAGTTAAGTAAATAGCTTTAGTAATTTAAAGAAAAAGAAAAGTATAGCTAGTCTATGTGTGTGGGTGATACTTTAACTTGGAGGTTCAACTTATAGCTGAGCCTTCCCGTTCAAGAGAAAAAAAAAAAAAAAACTCTTATAGACTAGTCTTTGAGACCTTAAAAGTCTTTTTATCAACTTATATTTGGTTTAATTTTTAGAATAATTATTTTTAAAAAAATATATTTAAAAAAATTATTTTTAGAAAAATTATTTTTAAAAGATAATTTTTATTTGAATATAATTAAATAAAATTATTTTTAATTATTGATGTAAAAATAATAATAAAAAAAATTTCAAAAGACTTTTTTTTTAGAATAAAAATCAAAAAATTATTTCATTAAGTGAGATTAACTGCATAAATTAAATAATATTATAATATTCTATCATAAATTATATTTATATTTAAACTATTTATATCTAAATCTCTGTTGTTAATACTTTAAACAAATATAGTTTATTTTTAATACACTGTCAATATTAAATTTTACAATATATTACTATTTAATTAGAGATGCCAAAAAAATTCGCCTCAAGGTAATGAGAACGGGGATTTTAAATCCCCACATATTAAACGGGACAGGGCGGGGATCATTGTCTCGATGTCCGTCGATATCTAATATAAAATTACTATTTTCACCCTTAAATTATTATCTTAGTTAAGTTAATATTGTTATTATTATTTAAATTGATTGGATTAGGATTTAAATTTAGAAGTTGGATTTATTTATACTTATTATGTGTTGGATTAATTATTAAATTACAATTATGTGTTTATTTTTATTTTAAATATTTTAAGTTGTTAGAATTTAGATTATGAAATTTAATTATTGTACGTATTTTGTATTTATTTTATATGTTTATTTTTCTTTTAAATATCTTAAGTTATTAGAATTTGAATTGTGGAATTAAATTACTATTTATGCTTATTTTAAGTATTTTATGATATTAAAATTTTTTATTTAATTTATTTTTTTTGAATTTTTAACATTCTAACGAGTATCCATGACTATTCATAGGCACCCATAAATCATCGAGAAAATAAAAAATGGGTACCCATACAGATATGGGACGGAGGCAAGTATTTATGCCCCTCATCCCCCACCTTACCTCGACGACATTCTTATATCTAATTATATATTGTATATTATTACTATATATATGTAATTTTTAAAAGAATAATTGTAATATTTAAATATTTATAGTAATGTAATAATATATGATTGAATGAATATATAACAGTGAAAATTAAATCCATTTAAATATTAAAAATTGTAGATATTATAAATATAATAATTTAAATATAATATCAAAACCATAGTTATGAACTAGTGGCAGTTACGTTTATGTTTGATTCCTGAGTCAAAAGCAATTAATTGAAATGCTACTTAAATAAAATATTACCATGTTCTAGCATGCTATTTATTTGGGAGAGGAGATCTCTCGCTTTTCTTTTTTATCATGACCCACTTGTGTTGTTTATTAATATGAGATTGTCATGCTACTAAAGAAAAGATACAAATTTACTATTGCAATACTCACAATTATTTATATTAATGTATTAATTTTTGTTTTCTTTTTTTGTCTTTATCTTTCATAACATGAGATCCTTATGTGAAGGAACACGAAAACATTTTATTTTTCCTACTAATTTAGTTCAACTCGAATTGTCTTATTAGAAAATACAATGGGAGAATCCGCATAATCTACAAGGCTTTTGTACTTTTACAGAAGAATCTCAGCAATAAATGACTGTGTTACATAATATTTTCAATTGATATATGTAATGATTTTAAATCATCAATATCATCAATATAATCTTAAGATTCAATTATGATTTTGGTCTCGAAAGATAGAATGAATATTATTTTGGTGTGTAAAAAAAATAAGTGACATCAATTGGTATATGTAACATGTGATTTTAAATTATCAACACCATCAATAAAATCTTCAGATTCAATTATGATTTTGGTCTTAAAATATTGAATTAATATTACTTTTGTATATCAAAAATAAATGACATCAATTCAAGTCAATTGACCATGAAAAATGATACTAATATTTGGTTAGTTCAAGTGACTTGATATTCGTTCTTTTTAAATAAGGTATTGAATTCGAGCACAATAAGGCGTTGACCCGAATGGAAGGGATTCGGATTCTTTCAACATAAGGTTTTGGGTTCAATCTAAAAATTTATGTGTATAGAAAAAAAAATCGTTGAAGAGGGTCTCTGCTTAAGTGTTTGATCATGTTCTGGGAGATTAGTCTCCAACTTCTAGGTAAAAAAATAGAGTTAAAAAGCTTTGCCTCTTAGTGGGTCAAGTTGACTAAATCCAGATTAATTGTAGTTTAGTATATTTTGAATATTGGTGGTTTAGATTTTAAAAAATAATAAACAACATGTCAAAATAATAAATTAATATTGACTTTCTATGAATGAGAAATTAACATGATATTATTTTGATATTATTGAAAAATATACTAAAGTCAAATTTTTTAAAACATTGAATTGACATTAATAATCAAATTGGAGAGATTAAATTAATGTTAGTTACTTTTTATTAATATCAAATTGATTTTTTTTTTTTGAGAGAATGAAGTAACATTATAGGTTTGACTCATTTGAATCTACCATAAGATTAATTCTTATTCATTTGTGAGAGTATAAGAGTTGTGCAATTAGGGAATTAAGGTTATTTTATCTCAACTAATCATTTATTGGTATATTGAAATAATGTTAACTAAATATTTCAAAGATTTATTTGATATAATTTACTTTTAACATTAAATTATAAAAGGGTAATATGTGATATTATAGGATAATTACTAAGTTGATAAATCAATGGGGATTGAGTCTAATAGAAGGGCTAGTCTCCCACAAGCGATGAACTATATGGTTCGAATCCCAATTAGGAGAGGTGCCCATATTTAGTATTTGATCGTGTCAAATATGATTACCTTCAGTAAATGATACTTGTGAGAAATCAAAAAATAATTATTGAGCTAATCAATTGAGAGAGATAAGAGGATGTTTGGCAAATTAAGAAAAAAAAATTAGATAGGTAGGTACTATAGAGTCAAGTTTTAAATATTATTGCTTGATGAATAACAAAATCTTTTGAAATTAGTTTTTATCTAAATCAATTTTAGCCTAAAATTAGTTCTAAAAAATAAATTTGACAAAACGTTCACTTTGGTCTTTAACAAAAATTTTGAGGGATAAATTAATTTCTCAAATTTTAAAAATCCCATCATTGCCTCTCATTATTCAAAAAATGAGACATGTTAATCTTTATATTTTATAAAATATGATATTAAGTATACTGATAAATATGACACTAGATATCTTTATAAAGGGATATCGATATTGAGATATCGTGTATAATATCATTTAACCGCAAAAAAGATTGGTGTAATTTATCCTTACAATTTTTTTTAAATATATTACAAATAATTGAAGATTTTAATTTGTTAATATGTTATTTAAGAAACAAAATCAATGATATCTTACCTAATAATTGAAATCATCATTTATCGTGAACAATTTTTTTTTTTTTTTTGATAATCATATCATCATGAACAATGAATTTTTATGAATACTATCTTATTAGATAGCTTTAAATTTTAAAGAATTTGAAATTTTTTCTGTTGTAAATGTAGTTTACGCAAAAGGGAGAAATAAGGTCAAAGATAAATAAAGCATGGAATGGAAGAGTGAGAAAAGAGGGGGCGAAGGTAAAGTAAAAATGGACTCGATAGGGTAGGGAGGAGTGAACACGTGGGAATCACGTGACAGTTAGTTGCGAAACAGAAATAGAAACAGAGGTGGCGGGAGTGAATAGTTTAGCTGGGATTTCTTTCTACACTCTCTCTCTCTCTCTCTCTCTGCGGCCATACGAATGAATCACGATAGATAGGGTCCGAACAATTCGAAAAGCAAGCGAAAATCCAACCCAGCCCATCACGCATTCATCCCCCATTAGTTTCACGAGAAAGCTGCGCTACGCAACCCCACCCTTTCTCTCTCTCTTCTCATCTCACCTCATCTCATCATCTAACTAACTAACTGCTATTCTTCACTCTTCATCAAAACCATTGGATTATTCCATCAGAAAAAGAAGAAAAAATGAAGGACAAGGAGAAGGAGAAGGAAAAAGAGACGGAGAAGAAGAAGTACCCCATTGGCGCCCAGCATTACGATCTCTACGAGGAGATTGGTCACGGGGTCAGTGCCTCCGTCCACCGCGCTCTCTGCATCCCCTTCAATGAGATCGTCGCCATCAAGATCCTCGACTTCGAACGTGACAATTGCGATCTGGTTCTTCATTTATTTTAATCTAATCTAATCATCACCGCCATATATATATATATATAATCCATTCAATTTCAATTCAGTAATTCAGTAATTCAGTAATTCAATAATTCAATATAATCATCAGCTAAGAAGCTAAGATAATGATATGATGTATGGTATGATTGTGCAGAACAATGTTTCTCGTGAGGCACAGACGATGGTCCTGGTGGACCACCCTAACGTGCTGAAATCGCACTGCTCCTTTGTGAACGAGCACAGCCTGTGGGTTGTGATGCCGTTCATGGCGGGGGGATCGTGCCTTCACATTCTGAAAGCCGCGCATCCCGATGGATTCGAGGAGGTTGTGATTGCCACCATCCTGCGTGAGGTCCTGAAGGGTTTAGAGTACCTTCATCACCATGGACATATCCATAGGGACGTCAAGTCTGGTAACATTCTCATCGATTCCCGCGGCGCCATCAAGCTCGGCGATTTCGGTGTATCTGCTTGTCTCTTTGATTCCGGTGACAGGCAACGCACCAGGAATACATTTGTTGGAACACCTTGTTGGTATAATAACTCTCCCTAATTCCGTATTATGAATGAATATCCAACCAAACATCAAACACCTTACATATGTGTGTGTGGGGAGGAAAATGTAATCCACACTCTGGTATGTTACACACTGCATACTGGCGCGAGTACATGAGTTTGGATAGATATATTGTATGATTATGTGAGGTATGAGTGTTATATTTCGTGACCACACTTAATAAACATCATACAGACATAGTATATTAACCTAAATGTGGATGAGATAATGATATACTGTATGATCAAATGAGCGACGTGTTGTATTTTGTGACCACATTCGACAGACATTGTATAAGCACAATATATTAACATGAATGTGGATGAGATAGATATACTGTATGACTATATGAGAGAAAATGTTGTATTTCATGTCAATTTTTGATGTACAAATAACTAATTCTATATGTATGCATGTGTGAATTAACTTGTCATCAAGGGTTTGGGTTAAATTTAGTTCATGTTTCCCTTTCTTGCAGGATGGCGCCCGAGGTCATGGAGCAACTGCACGGTTATAACTTCAAGTCTGTAAATTATTTTAACACAACTATGTTGCCCATTTTCTTCCTAGTCGTCGTCATGTTAAAATTCACTTCCAAGTGTTCCTTTCTTTCTTCCTTTCTTCCAGAGCTGACATCTGGTCATTTGGCATAACTGCATTGGAGCTAGCCCATGGTCATGCCCCTTTCTCAAAGTTTCCACCAATGAAGGTCTGCATATTAATTAACACAACACAAGATGTTATCTCATTTAACCAACCATCATCCTTGTTAGTTGTTACTATGACATTAATTTAATGAGAATACTCTTTTACGTGGCCAGGTATTGCTTATGACTTTGCAAAATGCTCCTCCCGGCCTTGACTACGAAAGGGATAGGAAGTTCTCTAAGGTCAGGTCTCGATGAATATACTTTCAACACTAATTGGTTGCTCCTTCAACACCTTTATTCCTAATAATGTCGTTCTTGTTCCTTTCCAGTCGTTTAAGCAGATGATTGCTAGTTGCTTAGTGAAAGATCCTTCAAAACGACCCTCTGCAAGCAAGTTGTTGAAGCATTCCTTCTTCAAGCAGGCTCGCTCCAATGATTATATCGGACGAACACTTTTGGAGGGGCTGCCTGCTTTAGGTGATCGCATGCAGGCCCTAAAGGTTCCATATTATTACCACTAATTTCCCCCGCTCCTGTTGTGTTGTGAAATATACTTATAACGTGATTTTTCTGTCGCAGAGAAAAGATGAAGATATGCTTGCACAAAAGAAAATGCCTGATGGCGAGATGGAGGAATTATCACAGGTAGGAATTACAATGTCTAACTGTTTAGAGAAACTGTTGTCAGTTGCACCAGAAATTTATGCCACTCGCTTTCTAAAATCTTATTCTTTTCTCACAATATATGCTGATTAAATCCAACTTGTGCTGCTTGTTGATATTATTAATGAACAAAACCACTGGTCCTTATCCCCTTTTCCCAGAAAAAACTAGTATCGCCTTTCCTCTGTACATGCATGACAAACCCCTTAGTAGTCAGTATGTGCCATATGACACCTTTCAAAATTCTACTTATACCTATTTGTTGGTCAACATTAGGCAAAAGCAAGCCGAGTCAGATAATGTCTCTGTTCGTGTATTTATAAATTTTTCCAAAATATGTTGTATTGCCAAGCTGAAGATATGAATGCATATGATATAGTTCGCTTATCTTCTTCTTCTTCTTCTTCTTCTTTTAATTTGGGTTATGTTTTATTTTTTTGTCGTTGCTAATGATTTGATAGTGTAGCAAGCTTATAACATCATTGTGTTAATCCTCTGTAGAATGAATACAAACGAGGAATTAGTGGCTGGAACTTCAATCTTGAAGATATGAAGGCTCAGGCTTCCTTGGTACTCATGATGCCCGATCTTCTCTTCCTGCAATGATATGTGTGACTCCTGAAGTTATAGAATTTCTAATTACAGTTTTCATTTCTTTTAGATCCACGATTTTGACGATGCTATATCAGATATCAATCATGTAGCAAGTTCAACTTCTTTATCTTCTCTTGATGCACAAGATAAGCCAAGCGCAAGTCATAATCCTTCCCAAACTGCTGATCTGGTAACTATAAATTTATTTTCTATATCTTCGGATGATATTTGCAGTATATTTATGATATCTGTATTTTTCTCTCTATCCTTTTTCTTCTTTCTCCACGTTAACAAATTTTTTTAATTGGTAGTTCTAATGGCTAATACTTCACAGGAAGATAATGATGAGACACAAAATCAATCAGCTTCCGTTCCAGTAGTTGATTCCACATTAAATGATGCCAAGTATGTTTTCTATCATGTATCTGA
Source organism: Pterocarpus macrocarpus (assembly GCA_031439585.1). NCBI lineage: Eukaryota > Viridiplantae > Streptophyta > Magnoliopsida > Fabales > Fabaceae > Pterocarpus > Pterocarpus macrocarpus. The sequence continues at coordinate 270,864 of CM062516.1, forward strand.
TGTCAGATCAAGTAAATTCTACCTTTTTTTTGTCATACTCAAAATTTTAGAGTTGAGATTAAGATTTTATAGCATTGTGGACTAATGTTTTTGTCTAGATGGCTTGGAATCTTTTATTTTTAAATTAAAGATAACTGTCTCTACAATCCGGAAAAAGTATTAATCAAGTTAATTCAATTACTATTGCATGTTTTGCCATTTCCAGGAATAAGTTTGAAAAATCTGATGATGACTCCAGCATTACCAGTTCAAGCCATGACCAGAACTTTTCACAAGCTTCTCCATCCTGTCCTGATAATCATGTGGACCACAATGTGGGAGAAAAATCTGATGTGGAAAATGGTGGAAGATTTATGGAGGGCATGACTACATATTCTTTTCATAGAAGAGGATGTTCATCGAGCATTTTACCTGAAGTAACTCTTCCACCAATTCGAGCAGAAAGGTGAATGCTAAAATTATGCATTAAGAATATTTTTATTTTATTTTATTTTTATGGCGAGTGCATTAATTTTAAGAAAACTTCGTTTTCTTATTGTATTAGTTTTTTCCCAGTTCATTTAGTTAAATTTTCCTTTATACAGAAATATAGAAAATTAATTTTTTTCCCTTACTTTTACTATTGGGAAAGGAAGTTTTTTCTTTTGTTTTTTAGTTATTGAGCTTCTTTGACTAAATATTTCTATTATGCAGGGTGAATGTTGTTTCCATTTTTTTTTTTCCCCTTATAGAGCTTGACCAAATATTTTTTAAATCTGAGGTGAATACTTTATTGTTGATGATTGCAAAGGAGTCAAAATAATTGCGTATTATGATGGATATTCTCTATGAAGCAAGTCAAATTTCACTTTCTCTCAGGCAGCACATAAATCCTAATCGTCTTCACTCATCTTTCACTTTTATTTAGGAGTCTTACGATATCTAAGTTCCGAAATGAAATGTCTTAAGGTTCTGGAAGGGCTTCTTTTTTCAAAAAGGATAAAGTTGGTTGTACAACTTTTTGTTTTTTACCATGCCACTTTTGCTCCTCTTCAAACTAAATAGATAATAACTTTTACTGGATTTCAATATCAACCAATATTAGGAGTTGTAGGGAAGGCATAAAGGTAAAAGGTGTTCAAGTACCATAACCCAAAGCATGTAATTGTATATTTATATGTATTATTTATCTTATTTACATTTTCTCTGCTATGATACCCTTATTTGCTTCATTTAACCCCTTGAGTATCACATTTCATCTACGATCAGCATTAATATTTAGCAATATAAATGACAGTGAGAAGCCACAAAATCTGCCCCAGAACATTTCAAGTGGCAATGCAACTTCAGTTCAACACACAGGAGAGGATGTGCTTACTGAACTTCCCTCTAAAGTCTCAAAATCATCAGGTACCTGAACTTATTACTTCGTCTATTCACATGTTCAAGGAAGCAACACAAATTTTTTTTCTTCCCAAAAAGAAAGTTGATATTTTATAGCCGAGTTCTTGAAGCTTGCGAAGATTACTTCTGCATTTCGTATTAATTAATCGTTGTTGTTGCAGCTAATTCTGAAGATGCTGATGAGAAAGCAAAGATACCAGTTGTTCAACAGAGAGGACGTTTTAAGGTTACATCTGAGAATGTTGACCCAGAAAAGGTGAGTAATAACTCTCACAATGATCATCTTGAGTCAGACTTACATGTCTTAACCCTTAGATGTTATTGGGAGAATGAGAGAGAAAAAGAGGGAAGAAAAATCAATGCTTAGATTTGTTTTGTGGAGTACAAAGGGATTTATTCCTGGAGGACAAAAGAATTTTCCGATCATCTTACGTTCATCACGATTGAATACTTATAAGTTTTCTTTCAGGTGGCCCCTACTCCTGTACTGCAAAAGAGTCACAGCATGCAGGTTGGTGGTTTTGAGGTTTGCGTAACTGTCCCTTTTTCTTCCCTTAGGTGGGGGATATCCCCAAAAGGATAAGTTCTGGGTTTAGCCTTTTTTTATGCCACTTACGTAATTTCCTCATTTACGCTGATTCCAAAACTGTTTGATTGAATGCAACAATAACAGCCAAGCGTTTTACCCGTAGATCGGTTCGGTTATATAGATCAAATGGCATTATTGCATTTAACATAAACTATGGAGGCATATTATTTATATATCTCTAAATCTTGTATATTTCAATACTTTTTTTTTTATTTTTTCTCTCTCTATCAATTATTTTATTAATTTTATTTTTTTTATAATTTTTTTTTCTTTTCTCTCTGAGTGTCCAAAAATACATACTTACCATATAATACAAAAAATATTTCTATAAGCCATGTCTATTGGCAAGTAACTAATAATTAAGTCTTTTTTAATAATTTTATCTATAATTTTCTTAGGCCAAACATTGTTTGACTGTATATTACCAAATAATTTGACCCACGTCCAAATCGACATTTCTGACTTCCCTCTCACTTTATAGAGGACACATCAAAGTCTCTCACAAGGATCACATTATTATTATTATAATAATAACGATATTATTATTATTATTATTTGCATTTAGCTTCGGCATTAATGGTGTTTGATTTGCAACTACTGTTGTCCGAAAGTGTTACTGCCATTTTTTGTTATAGAAAATGAAACTATTGCTATATGTTTAGCATCATATTTGTTTATTAGGTTATACCTTTTTCGAAGTAGTGTTCTGTTGTAAACTAATATAAAGCTGTTAGGAAATCGTATACCTATACTAGGCAGATATAACTCTTAATTTAGCAACATCTTCTGTAAATCATGGATGATGTAGGTTATTAGCCAGCATAGTGCTCCTCCTCCTCTGCCTTCAACTTTACCATTATTATCAGCATCTGATGCTACATCATCAAGTCTTTCTGGCTGTTCTCTTTTCCCCGTGTTGCACTCTGTGCTGCAGACAAATATTCTACAAAGGGTATGGTCAGCCTTATGTCAATTGTCCTTCAGTTAATATCCAAGAGTAACTGTCTTTTGTTCATAATTTTTTAACAGGACAGTATTTTAAGTTTAATGAAGCAAATCACTGCTGGTGACACTACAGGTTAACCATCAACGCTTTATGTTTGAATATTTCGTTTTAGACCTTTTTTCATTGGTTCTTTTTCTCTTTCCATATCTTTAAATTCTTATTTGTCAACCATGCAGCTGATGGCACATGTACCCCGGCGCATATGGCAGCAGTTGAGAAATCTTTGGTATGTATATACTGGTCATAATTTTTATCGTTGTAGCTCATTTTTAATTTATTTGAGGATTTGTCTATCCGAGAACCAGGTATTTTGCTGCAGTATATGAAGGTTGGTCTCTAATATTGGATAACAATAAGCCAACTGAGTTTGGAGGTTTTTTAATTTAAATTTTCTAATATGAAAGACTTCTAAAGTGAATTTGCTAGGTTAGCTTGATTACAATTGCAACACAATTCCTATTTAGGTGTTTGATAAAGTTCTTTGGGTGCAGTTTGTTTAGTCCTATATGCTGGAATTTTCAATTAAAATATAGAGTAGGCTATTATTGCCGCCAGTTGCTTCACTCTGTTTTTGGTCCTCTAGAAGTCATTTGGCAGCAAGTGCTGTACTCTTGTTAGATACATGTAAGAAGGGGTACCCACTTCTTATCTGTTCTCTCCCTGAATATTGTTGATGGTTAGTAATTGCGAAATGTTGGCAGAATCGTTATGGCTTGTGAATTTTTTCTCTAACAAAATATACCCTTGTAGTTAGCAAGGAAATAATCTGAATTGCAGTGTAATTGGTTTGCTTGCTGGATTACCTTTGTAGAGACCTTTTTCTTTCTCTTGCTTTGTATTTCAAAATCAAAATAAATATTTTATTGTTTACATGAATGACTGTGTATCTGCTTTTCCTTTTATTACTTTAAAGGAAATATTGGTTATGCATTAATGCAGCTTGAAGCAGCTCACGATAGGGAGAAAGAGTTACTTCATGAGATAACTGAGTTGCAGTGGAGGTATTGTATTTATATAAGACGGTTGTTGCACTATATGGTAAATTACCGGCGTCTTTTAAACCTTGCTTTGTGACATGTAGGCTGATATGTACCCAGGAGGAGCTTCAAAAATTGAAAACAGAAAACGCTCAGGTTAAGCATGAACATATAATGCTCACCATATTCTAAGATCATATTTTGGGTTATGGAATTGACATTCTAACTTGTATGTCCTAGGTATGATTGCCTTGTCGAAATGAATTCCAGAAGTGATTCCATTGTTTAAGTGGATGCTTGGGTTCTCAAATATAAGCTATTCATGGTCACTTCAAAAAAAGGGTGCGAGAAGACAATGGAATTGTGACGAATAGAAATTCCGTGGACTATATATCGTGTGGTCTATTACTTCTAGGTCTTTTTAATTATGTAGGTGATAAAGACTTTATCATAGTTTTCTTTTTAGTGCAGATTCGTTGTTGATAATTGTTTCTGTAAATGATTTTAGCGTTATCTCCTGCTTGTAAATTATGTTGCACACGAAACTTTCTGAGCCCATGCACCTTGTCGTTAGAATTCATTTAATGCTACTAGATGGTTTATTATGAATTAAAATGCTACTACAAGATTTGATGTTGGCCTTAAGTAAGTCAAATATGAAGTTGATAGCCACTGATATTTAATTTAATAGCTAAGCATTTTGATAATTAACTATAAATATGTGAGAATTTACTATTTAAACGTATAATTTATTCTTAAAGTGCGCTCTATTCTTTTCATTCACATCAAATGTTATGTGCCAAAGCCAATTAACGTCAAATGTTAAGCGCCAAAACCAATCTGGGGTTTTGGACAATCTTAGCAAACGATTTACAATTCCAAAAATGTGAAAATATCTCATCAATTGTAAAAATTTGCACATTAATCGACTAATTTCAGTTTTTTAAAATATATGTATATTCTAAATTTACCACTTCGTACAAATATGAGATTATGTGCTTGGTACTACTACTGTGATTTTTGCATTGATTTTTGATAACATGATATGTTCATATGAATTGGCCACGGAATATACACTAAATCATTCTTTACACATGCTATAAATTAGTATTGAATTTTTAATTAAAGCATATCATACCGTGTTGTCATTTATTTTCACTATATTTCCCACGCATGTACGCCATCTATTGAACTAAAAATTCCAATGGTCAAACTTAACACGTAAACAAATATATATATTATAGATTGGAAGCTGGAAGGCAAAGGAACAGAGGACAAAGTAAAGTAAAAGCAACATCTTTTTCAAATTTCAACAATGCTCCATTCACTTGCTCATCATTTTTTTATTTTCACATATATTACTATCTAATTATAATTAGACTTAATGTTCTTTTATACATTTATATTCTAATCAGCTACACAAATATATGTGATAATCACATCAAAATAACGTGTATCTAGTCCTTTCTATTTTCCCGAAACTTGAAGTTAACAGTTCGAATCGATCTCTCAGTGTGAGGTTCAACAAGTTAGCAATAATTCATTACAGGATCCGTGGCTTTGAGGACTGTGTGCCTTTTTTCTGCAGGGTCCTTTTTGTTTGCTTCAGTTTGCCATTATCATATAATATATGATTAATTTGACAGCTGCAAATGACGTGCTCTTTGACGAAGTTGGCTTGGTAGTTCCTTGTGTTATCCTCTAGCTAGTCCCCTGCTCTGTAATGAAACATTGTGATTAACAAGTGAGTTATTTATATGTACCTTATCCATCAACTAAAGTAGAATATATTATAATTTATCATTCCCTTCTTTTCAACATGATAAAGACATTTCTATGATTCTATCCAAGATGATGCCTAAATATAAGGACTGTCTGGACTGATGAATGAACCTCATATACAGCTTATATTTAAAGGGAAAAGAGCATATAACATATAAATCCATTGAACTTACATTATTGTATAAATTATCATCTTCAACTTTAATTTTTTTCAATTAGTTCTTAAATTTTAATTCACGATCCAATAAGTTCTTCCACAAAAATTTTATTAAAATTACTACTAATAATAACAAATTATAAGATTTTTTATTTATTAATATAGAATATTGATTAATCTATAATATATTCATCAAATTGTATATAATTAGTAATTTTGTATTATAACCTAAATTATTTCATTTTTAAATTTTAAAAATTTTAGCTATTAATTTAGGTATTTAAAAATCTTTACGATTTAAACAATGAATAGATTAATCAATAGCTTAAATTTAATGCAAAATAGATAATTAATATTTTTTATATAATATTACTATTATTTTATCAACAAATTTTTAAAGGAAGGATTTATTGAACATTAATCAAAATTTAAGAACTAACTAAAAAACTTTTAAAATTCATAATAGTAATTTATAAAATCATAAAAGTTTAGGATCATTCGATACTCTTTTCCCTTTTCTTGTGCTACACTAGTATATTGTAAAGTAGCACAAAAATCCATTTTGATGAAATAAAGGCTGAAAATAAAGCTATGACGTTTAAAAATCTAAAGACAAAGTGCGGAATTTCAAGGTGACAAACTTGGGGAGATGTGCAACCGTGTTTGGCATTTATTGTACGTGTCATTCCCTAAGGAAAGGAGTGGGGTTATTAGTGGCACCAAGTTGTCAACTTCGGATCCGGTTCAGATTAATCTTAGAACTTTATTTAGAAAAGAAAATCAATTCTAACGTAGTTATTTTTATTTTGGTGGGTAATTCTAACGTAGTTATACTCTTATTAAAAAAATAACTCAAATTATCTAATGAAAAAAATTCATTGAGGGATACGCTCTAACATGTATTCCCTCTTCATGTCACACATTTACGAGTAGTATTTGAAAAACAATAAGAAAAGGGGCATATTTCCCTTTGAATTTGACATAACATTTTTCTTTGTTTTGAAAACTGTATATTTGAATTTTGACATAATATAGATCTCTTGCACTTTGCTTTAAAAATCGCGATTATTGTAATTTTAAGGTTCAAAAGAAATGCTTGTATAATTTTATTAAATCCGAAATAGAATTCATGTAAATTAATAAAAAATATTTCAACAGAGTTTTTTTTTAATTTTTTTAAAAATTGATGGATATGGGTGAAGAATGCAATTTTGATAAAGTTGAAAATTGTGAGGAAGATAAAGGAGCAGGAAAATAAAGGAAAACAAATGAACCAAAAATCAAAAAGAAAACGGCAATAAGTGACTAGTCCATGGTTGGAAAAGAGGGAGTGGTTGGCTTTATTGAAGAAGTACAAGCTAAATTATCCATAATATTAATTAAACACTTTGTTTTATACTATACTATGTAAATTAATATTTAATAACTCCCCCAAAATCCGAAAGGACCATATGACATCACAGACACAAAAAAACACACACGCTCTCTCTCTTGATGAGCTAGCTATATATAAACTTGAGAAAGCTACATTGTACGGTGACCCCATTCATTGGAAACTATTGTTGTTTCTGATTCTGAAGGAACAGAGAGAGAGAGAGAGAGATGTCACGGCCACGAGAAACGGTGTATGTGCAGCAGTGTATGGGGGTTAATGGGCTCGAGAAGATCATTCTCAGAGAGGTTCGTGGATTCTCTGCCGAGGTATCATTCATCTTATCATTCATTCTCAAATGTTAATCTAACCATTCCCATCAAAATATCCAAAATGCAATTTCAAATTCTCTTCCTTTTCCTTTTGTTCCATTCTCTCCCATTTGCAATTTCCATCACCCAATGTTTCTGAATCTGTCCATACCCCATACATACATGCATTATGTTTCCACAATCACATTTCACATTTCACAATTGAATTAATGGGTGTCCTCTGTTTGCTTTTTTCATTTTCCTCACCACTTTTTTTTTTTTATAAAAAAAAAATTATGAATGATCCATAAACATGTCATTTATTTCTTGCCCCAATTTGGAATGGCACAATCTCATTATTATAAGAGTGAATTTTCGCTATATGGTTTGTGTGTTGATGCAGGTGTATCTGTACGGGGGTCAGGTTACATCCTGGAAGAATGAACTTGGGGAAGAATTGCTCTTTGTCAGTAATAAGGTACGTTATGCCTATTAACATCATCATGCACCATTTATATTAGTTTCAGGTTTCATTGCAATATGGATGCTCCCAGGACTAGTTTTCTGTAAATCATGGCTTTGTTCTAGTTTTTGTACCAATGATGATTTTTACCCCCTTTTCACGCATGTTACAAATGCTGTAATATTAGAATGTAGGGTGGAAAACTTTTTGCCGTTAGCATTTGGAAAATTTTTATTTTTTCCTTTATTTTCAAGGTGGGCATATGCAAGTTTTCACTATGAATATAGAGACTGACAGAAAGACAGATGCAGGAATAGATAGGCATGGGAGAGAAAAACAAAGGGATGAAGGGAGCGAAGCTGATGCGATTTATAAGTTTGTGAGATCAGATATTAAAAAGACTCTATAGAATGCGGTCGGATGCCTAATAATAGAAGTTGATTGAATTCTATTTGTCTTGAGTCTGGCTTAAATGCTATTTGTCAATGAGTTCAATTTGTCACTAAGACCTGCATAGCTCTTTTCTTCTGGATTGATCATTTTTTTTTTAACATGAATCGCTGCAGGCTAATTTTAAGCCTCCAAAATCTATTCGTGGAGGTATTCCAATATGCTTTCCTCAAGTACGTGTATCTTCTTGAGCTTCTTAATTTTCATTCCTTTTAGTTTGTTTCTTGAAGTACTTCTTGTCCATATGCAGTTTTCAAATCATGGCCCTCTTGAACGACACGGATTTGCAAGGAACAGGTTTTGGACCTTAGATCCTAATCCCCCACCATTTCCAACAAATAGCACAACCAGAGCTTTCATTGATTTGATTCTTAAAAGCTCTGAAGATGATACAAGGACTTGGCCTCACAGGTATATATGGCTTAGCTTAAATAATTACTAATGTAAATGTCAAAAATGGAGCTTAATATTCTCACAAAAATGGAGCTTAATATTCTCACACCTTTTCAGTGTCTCTTTCTCTTGCACTTCTTTTTTCTTCTTCCTCTCTCTCTCTCTCTCTGTGTGTTTAATCTTTTGGTTTTATACCTTGGATTAAGGGAGTATTTTATAATAATTGCTTGCAGATATGAGTTTCGCCTGAGGATAGCTTTGGGACCCACAGGAGATTTGATGTTGACATCCCGCATTCGAAACACAAATACAGATGGGAAATCCTTTACCTTCACATTTGCCTATCAGACATACCTCTATGTTACTGACATCAGGTTTTATCTTGGCCTTGGATACATTTTTTTTATCTAATATTTTCCTCCTTAGCTTATGGTATGGCATCTGCCTATTGTGCCCTCTCCATTGCATCTGTGTTCTCTGCAGTGGCTGCAGAATACCCCCACTCATGTACACAATTACTATCTCACATGTTCTAATCATTTGAATTGTACAATATATAACTCATTGTTGCTGCACCAGCTAATGGAACCATCAGATGTGGGGGGCCCAAAATCACATTAAAATTTTAATTAGAAGTTAAAGAAAATATCATATCTTTTCAGCTTTAACGGAGTAGTGACAAAAACTAAGATCCTTTCCCTTAAATTGGTTGAATCACTGTTGTTAAGACACAAGCACTTGTTCTTGCATTTAAATATTTAAATTCTATAGCGCATGATTCAAAAGGCCTTCCAATTAAAATTGATTGTTATCTGTGATTCTCATGCTCAACATATGTTTAGAATCTAAGTGATACATGGATTCTGATCAACTTTCAATCAAGTGACACATGACATTGCTTTTGCTCTTATTCTCTCTGTAAATAAGTTTGCTCATTGCTTGTTAAAGTAAATACTGTCATATGTTATTGTAGCACACGGGAAATGGATGAATCCTGGATGACCTTATTTTAATAATTAAAACTTTTGTATGTAGTAAAAAAAAAAAAAAGGCAAAAGCAAGGGCATATTTTACTATTTATGAAGTTATGGAAACTTGTAATCTTAGTTTATGTTTGAATACAAATCCAAGATGCTTAACCTGTTCTTACTTTATGCTTATTTTACTTTTATGAAGTTTTGGCCTTGTCTAATGTGAGAGCAGAATTACATTGTTCTGGGATTCATGACTTGCACTATCTGCTAGCTAATTGTCATGGTGCTTATGTACAGTGAAGTGCGAATAGAAGGACTAGAAACACTGGATTATCTGGACAACTTGAAGAACAGAGAGCGGTTTACTGAACAAGGGGATGCTATAACGTTTGAGTCTGAGGTCAGTATATGTGATCACAGGAGCAGTTTCTTGAGCTGTTTATATTTTATAGGTCCAAATATTTAACTGTTGCATTTTGGTTTCTTTGATGCTGAAGGTGGACAAAGTATACTTAAGTACCCCCACAAAAATTGCTATCATAGACCATGAAAGGAAAAGAACTTTTGTATTGCGGAAAGATGGGCTTCCTGATGCTGGTGAGTCTAGCAGTATTAATATCCTTCCTTATGCACACAATGATGAAATGTGATATGAGATGGTAAATGTTTGGAGTGGAAAAGTCAGAAAAATGAATGACCAAGTATTGTTAATACCCTTTTTTTTTGTTGCTCGTGTGTAAATGTTTGTCAATCATTGGCCTAACGCATGCATGGTCCCCTAGTATAAAATAAACAAACCCTTCGGGAAATCTAATGTCGTTAAAGCTGTAACTTGGGATTGGTTTTCATGAAGTCATATGCTTGATTTGTTCATATTCTGTACTGAAATACATATCTGACCAAACTGCAGTTGTTTGAGATTTGGGGTAGGAAGCTGGTTTTATCTTCTGTTTGTGTATGGCATTCAAAACTAGTTTATCCCAGTGGCTAATAGCAATATCATTTTTCTTTGCAGTGGTATGGAATCCATGGGACAAAAAGCCGAAGACCATATCTGATTTGGGGGATGATGAATATAAACATATGCTGTGTGTCCAGTCTGCTTGTGTAGAAAAAGCAATTACTCTCAAACCTGGTGAAGAGTGGAAAGGGAGGCAGGAAATATCTGCAGTTCCTTCGAGTTATTGCAGTGGTCAACTTGACCCACGGAAAGTCCTTTTCAGTTATTAGAACAATGGGTTCAGCTGCATCTTTGTACAGGTATTTCACCGAATCTTGATGGATTGCAAAAGTTATATCAGATTAGTATGGATTTTAAAGCATAATATGTAGTGCAAATTTTATTCCATTGATTGGATTTTATGTGAAGCTTACCTTATGAAAGTTATTTAATGTTGTAATATTGATTTTGGTTTACATTTATGCCTATGAAGCCCTATATCTATAATAAATACAAAGAAACACAAGTTTCACTTATATTCTAAGAGGTAGTCGTTCATAAAGTTTTCAATGTGTTGCACTTGTCGGTTCTGACTTGTATCATGAATGTGGTTGCTTCAGTTATTTTTATTTATATATAAATACATGTATTTATGCATGTATATATGTATTACAGAAGTTATTTATATGTTTTAAGTTCTGGCATGCTGTAGAAAGACAGCTTTAACTACGGCGCCACATTTATCAGTGATCTCACAATATCAAGTAGAGGAAAATATTCAGCCTACAATTGGAATCTGCTACGTAATCCCTTTATGACTGAACCATGTTTGATGCAGTTACATGTATTTCTTGTAGGAACTTTTGTTGCGTTAGTGGTGCTGCCAGTGAATTCTTGCCTGGATACACTTCAGGTTTGAGGGCAGATTCACTATTACCAAAATTGTGTATATGGTTTTCAGCCTTGGGTGTGTTCAGCTGCTCGAGCCGGAGATGAACTAGGTTGGTGGAAATAACTTGGTGTTTGTAGGTCTTCGCAGCATTTTCCATTGGGAGAATAGAACAAGGCACTGCTGGACGCATATGTCCTCTTTTTTATTTTTAAACACCCCCCTCCTTAATAGTTAATAATAGTTTGGTGTATTCTTTCTTCTTCTTCTTCTTCTTCTTCTTCTCCTCCTTCTCCTTCGTTCTTTTTTGACTTTATTTAGGAAACATCTCGCTTTTTCATCTTGATACATCTGCCTTGAACAGAAGTAGTCTACTATTTAAGGGCACTTGCTTTTTCTCATTCATTTCTATTATGGGTGGGTGCTTTACATTTTTTTGGAACAGCCATCATCAATTCATCATTATATATAACGTGGAGAGGTTTGTCCCTCCTTTACCCTCTTAAGACATCATTGAACCAAAGTTCGAGAAATATTTGTTTTGGTAACGAATGAGGTGCTAAGTCCCTAAGAAATTGAAACAAAACGGGGCATGGACACCCCAGCCAAATCATCATTTACAATAGCGCCACATCCTATAGGAGGTGTAAATGTAATGTATTAACAACGTGCAAAACTAGGAGAAAAACTGAGAGTGGTAGCCAAACGACCCGCAAACCTGTGCCTTCCTAGTAGGTATGTAAATCTTGAACATCCCATGACTGCTACACCAAGCATTGTACTGTTCCTCTAGAGCAGCACAGCACAGCACAGCACAGGGGTGACCAAACAAACCAGAACGCTGCGCGAATTCCGTCCCCGTTTCCTGGGGAGACTACGTTGAATGCACCTAATCTATTCCTCCACTTCAGGAGTAAGAGCCAACGGACTAACATGACATCCTTGTGTTCTTAAGCTCTTGTATGATTGACATTTTTTGAAACGAACAATCATGTTAACCTTTTGATTAGACGAGCACAAAAGATATCCAAGCATCACTTAATAGTTTAATAGGTCTCAACCTCCCTCGATCAAGATGGTGGGTCATGGGTGAGCTAACTGCTCAATGCAAAGAACAAACAGGAAAGGTGACAGACAATAAGTAGATAACGCCTACGGGTCGGTTACTGTACAATCCACTTGTTTTAAACCAAAAGTAGTTGTTTAGACTTTAGACTAGTCTGTAAGATACTTTCACATGCATTTTGTTACAATTTGCGGATTGACACAGAATACACAAATTCAGGGTCAGGTAGAGTGATTAATACTATATGGCTTTGTTGGATGGAAATATGGCTTCTGTCTTAAAGCTTGAGGATTCAGTTTGAACTTCGAAGATAAATCATGTGGTCTTAAAAGGTTGACTACAGCAAGTTCTTTTGTTTGGGGGGAAGGGTGGCTTAAAAGTGAGAATGGATTTGACATCACATACTTCATACTTGTTAAAAAGTTAGGCAACCAACTTGCTACATTGCCTTTGGTAACTTATAGCACCACCAGCCACCAAGTCGGATACTATACTTATCAATCAGTTATATTTTCTCATGCTACACTCCCAGTCCAACACCCGTGATTGATGGGAATAACCGAACTGGTGACTAGTTAGGCAGCTATCAGAATTCAGATGGAGAGAGTTTGTCATCAACCTCTCAGGAGAATGTGGCTTTTTTCTTTCCATCAATCACTTGTAGTCTTGGAGAATGGAAACCTCAACACTTCAGTCTTCCCACCAAAAATGGCAGAAAATGTAGAGCAGCTTTTGATTCTCAATACTCGCTCATGTGATGTCCGATTAAGACTTCAACTGATAGTGAAGTTTCTATTTTTTAACTGTGTGTAGTTGGTTTAAAAAAAATCAAAAAAAAAAAAAAAACCAACAAAACATTAGAGAATCTGTTAGCATTTCGTCATTCAATGTATCAAAATCACACAAGGCCATGTCCTGCAGTACCTCTTAAGCTTAGTATCCTTTGTACGGGTGACGTAACATGAAGATTAAGTGAATGTTTACTGCCTTAAAATGTTGACTATTGATTGATAGTATATATCATAGTAAGAAATTAAGTTCTTGTAACAAATACAACTTCGGAATTTACTCTTCTATAAGATGTCAATTGACATATTGTCCCTTAGTTACTCAGGGAAGAAGATATCGGTTTAACTAACAATTTGTGCGTTTTGTCTACTTATCTCATAAATCAGTTAACTTACAAGGAAAACAAAAACTAGGTGATGGAGAGATCCAGGCAAAAATTCTGATTTGTTTCTCTTTAAACTTCTGCCCATGCACATTCTAATCCATCCTATACTTCTCCACTTTTCCTCGTTTAAACAGTTCAAAAATTAATGACCTAGTCATAGATCTAAATTTCATTACTAGGGCATGTCTCCACTAAATCATTCATTGGTGGAAATTAAATATGAAAATACTAAGACTCTAACTGTTCCACAAGTCTGGGAGGTCAATAGGAGGCTTTTGCATGCACTTTCAGAGGTGTTAAAAAGTGTTTTGCCACCACGAAATCAAGTGTCCTCTCGTTTTTCCAAAATTCAGCAGGGTTTTCTACAAATTTAGGAACAATTTTCTGTTTGTCCTGACACACCTAAACACCTTCAATCCTGTTTGGAATTCTTGCAGACAAAATTTCCATCTGTGATTTGTTTGAATTACATTATGTAAGAATGGTACATTCAGCTAATAAGCATAAGTGATGAATATCAAATTGCCTTTGATGGGATTCGTGGACTACTGCACTGTTTCTTGGTTTCTTCCTCTTATTCTGTTTTTGTTTCCCGTCCAGGCTATCATAGAATATTCCTCAAATTCGTTTATTTACGTGCAAAGAGGAAGTTGGTGACAAATATGCAATTTTCTTCCGATCAATGATTGTCTAATGTTCTTTCACGTCATAAGTAATCTAGTTTTGACAGTTCTGTTGAATATTTAACTCAAGTTTATTCATGATGACTGAGATTAGCTGCAACTGTGGGGTGAACAGTGTGGTAGCCTGAAAGCACATAATTTTTACATTATTGTCACCAAATTAATATGTTCACTTCTACAGCCCATGCGAAGTTATTCTCAACTTGTCTTTCATTTTATAGACAGAAACATGTGGACAAAACTCGAGATAATCATATGGTATAACAACTCGCTGGCACTGCTTAGCTTGTTACAAACAGAATTGTATTTAGCTGCTTAATGTCAGAGCATATTAATTGTAATTACTTGCTTTGATGTTAAAGAACCCATCGAAGTAGTTATTCCTGAAAAGTGACCATTGACAAATTAAAACATTGGTATATTTACAAACCACTGCCATAAGGTATTACATTTTCAGTTGTAAGAGAGAAGACATGACACGGCTTTGTCATCATACCTACTCAGACTTAAATTGTAATAACCATGTATTATGCCTATGCAATGCTGGCAAATTGGAAGATGGAAAAGAAGGTGGCTTGCCACTTGCAGGAGCAGTACACCAGCAGCAGCTTTTTTAGTTAAAGCATGAAACTTAAAAAGAGTGTGGTGGTTAAGTGTGATTTGCAGATTCTGATGAAGCCTCAACATGGTTGGAGGACCATTCAAAGATCCTCCAGAAAGGCTGCTGCTCGCGCTTATGGTGGTTATCTATTGGTCCTCCGCTTTCTGTCCTTCGCAGCATTTCCCACATCACTTGTATATCCTGATACTCACAAGTCTGTACATCATCCTCAAGTTTCAGCAGCCCTGCCCCTGCACCAAACACCAACTTCGTGTTAGTACTACGTATGTCTAATAATGTAAAATTATTTTATATTACCAATAGTGCATAGAAATTAATCTCTAATATATAACTACGGTGTCAATGACAGTATTCCATTTGAAATGAGATGCATATATGGTACTGTTTATTGATATTGACCATTACTAGAGTATAGTTTTCAATAATATTTGAGATCCTTTTCATTTGCATAAACTATATAAAGTATCAAGTATCAACCATGTCTAATGATGTTCACCAAGAATTGGCTGTGGCACAGAGGTTGCTTTTGGGCCATCTGTTGTCATAAAAAAGGTGATTATATAAATGCGCCTTGATGTTACTTTCAGGCCATAGCCACTACTGTAGTGAGAGGGCCATATAGTGGCGCTGAAAAAGATGTGAATCCTATCTCAACCCTCCTCTTTCGGTGCCACGGCAGATTAAATTACAGCTGACCACTTATATGTGAAGATTCATAATCAAAGGAAAAACTGCAGTGGTGGAGATCTGGCTAAAAATATGCTCATAAAACCTATGTGTATGTGGCCTAAAAAGCTATGGCCATGAATAACTAATTATTTGTGCATTCATAGACACATAATTCATGTGCTTGCTTTGGTGGCCTACTTGGTGGGTTTAATTTAAGTAACCCCCTTATGAACCGAAAGCAATAGCCACACCAAAAATTCTTAAGTACTCTAAGAACAATAATAATAATAATAATAATAATAAAAAGTCTTCTTTTGTTCCAATTTTCATAGATAGACACGCACAAACATGCAGTGTACAGACGAGGGGTATCTATCTATATGTTAATCTCCATCTATCCACTTGACTTAGTAGTGCACGTCTCTGTCCTGATAAACAAAGACATAGAAAAAGCTAATTTAAATAGAAGAAGTGTAAAGAATAGAAGCAAAACTCTTGAATTTTTTTTTTTTTTTTAGCAGAATAAAGTACAATAAAAGGCATGCATTGAAGAGAGAAAAAGCAAGTGGCCTCCCCTCCGCACAAGAATTGGAATTGTAAGATAAAGTTTTACACACAGTAAGATAAAAATAAAAGGGGCAAAACAATGGCAATTGAACAGTGGAAAGAGGGGGAAGAAGAGAGAAGCACAGAGACAGATATTGAGAAAACATGAAAACAAGAAAAATCTAAAAAATATAATATTTCCCTTTTCGTGCATTTCCCATGGTTGTAATAAACCACTGATTCATGATACAGACATACATAACTTTGGTCATGAAGAGAAAATTCATGATGTTTTTGTAGCGCAGGAAGTTTGTCTTGGGAGTATGACATGACAGAAAGGAAACACGAAAGAAGAAGAAGAAGGAAGAGAGAGGGAGAAAGGCATAATATAATAACTGAGAAGAGAAGAGAAGAGAAGAGAAGAGAAGAGACCGTTTTTGCGAGGCTTGAGGCGGGCAGAGAGTGCAAGCCATACACGCCTTACAGGAACAATTATCTTCCGCCAAATATCCATCACTCACCACTCTCTTCTTCTTCTTCTTCCTCGTTACTGCTATTGCAATTCTTCTGCTTAATCACACTACACTCTAGACTCTAACTCACTGCTCTCCAAGGCTTTGTTTTGGATTTTGAAGAGGATGACTTACTTGTATTGTATTATATTGTATGTATTCATCACACAAATAATCTTTCTCCACTTTGAGCAACTATATATATATATTAACTCAATCTTTCACCCATCAAGACCTTATAATTACACCATAGACATTAGACCAGACCACTCTTAGTGAGTTGAAAGAGAGAGAAAGAGGAGAAACACACAGAGACCTACTTGTGTTTGTGTTTGTGTTTGTGTTTGTTTGTGAGTGAGTTTATTTTACTGTTGTGTGACACACACCTGCTGATGATGACCTCGCAAACCTAATACAAATACAAATACTTCATCTCTACACGCCACAACCTTCCAGATTTCTGTTGTAAAAGCACGCACTCCCATCACCGACGCCTTATATTCAGTTATTATTATTATTATTATTATTGCTAGTGCACAAATTAAATTCTTTTTTCTTTCTTTATTATGGAATCCTACCCTAGAACAAACCGGTATACCACTTATGAGTAATTCAGCATTTAATAATGTGATATTTTTCAGTTTAAAAATAACTGTGACTAGGATCAAATTAATATATTCTTAAATTAATATATCTAATCAAAGAGTTTAATTGATATGTACGGATAGTATAAAATAATTTTATACTATCAATCAATAGAAATAGAAGAAAGTGATAAATTATTATGGGTCCCTCATTATAATGGATGATTATTTGTATGAGTTGTCACTTTCTACTATTTCTATTAGTTGATAATCTAAAACTATTTTATATTATAGATATATTTAAATTAAATTTCTAATCAAATATATTAATTTAAAAATATATCAATTTAATTAAAGTGACAATTACTTTGAATCAAAGAAGTGTTATATTATATTATTAATTAAAAAAAGTATTATATTATATGTATAGGTGTGAATAAATTCTAACTCATTACATTTGGGCATTAATGCAGCATATACTATTGTTTGGCACAAAAATATTTGGTTAACTGGATAGGCTGAGAGTCAAAGTATGCCAAGAAACTATTTTAAGATAACCAAGAGGTTCGACTATTGTAAAACACAATCGACTCCCTCAATCAGGCAATCAATACCAAGAGAATGACTCTGTCTCTCGGCAAATGGGTTCTCAAACTACTCCAAAGAGTGTTTGGCAAGCAGATTAGTAAATCAAGTCACCAAAAAAATATTGGCGAATAGCTGAAGACTAATGAAATAGATTGAAATTTAAACAAGCTGAAAGTAAATGAAATACTATAAATGAAATTAGGTAAAAAAATATTGTAAAGTACTGAAAAGTAAAAGCAAGAAATATAAAGTGCAGAAAATATAAGGATAAATAAAAAAGAAATTTGTATTTGATCCATTTATTTGGGGAATGCCTCTACGAATTGTGCTCAAGGCTATTTATACACGTATAAAACTTAACAATTATCTTAAGGCATCTATTAATCACGTTCTCACACAATTATAGTCAGCAAACTTCCTCTCGGTAACCGCCTCTTAACCGTCTTTAATGTCTTCCTTGAGTACATTCTCTTAACATAGTAGTAATCGCTTAAAATACTATTTGTATTTCATCTGTTCTTTCCACTTTTTGAATTGAAAACTGCCTTCCTCAACTACTCCTACTTTCTAGGAAGTGGTCACGAACTTGATCAAACTCCTGTCCTATTGAAGTATGTTCATTCTCCAATCAAAGCCCAGAATTGATTTGTGGATTACAAGCTGTCAGAAAGGCCTAAAGACTAATAGAAAATTCATGCCCTCGACTAATCGGTTAATGTCACTATCCAACTGTCAGCCTGTTGACTATCGACGGTTGGCTAAATCATCTATCGACTATCGGTTGAAACCCATGCTAGTTGTCAAGCCTAAAAAAAATGAGAGTTTATATTGGCAACTACACCTATTTAGAATCCTAATAACTAAATAGGAATATGATCGAAACAATTTCGAAACGGCCTTTTTCCAGGCCCGAAACAGCCTCAATTAGGCCAGCCCAGGTTGCCACATCAATGCTTTTATCTTAGGCTTTTCATAAATATACAATAATGGTTATTCTGACATTTAGATCTTAACCGGTGGCCAATTGAAGTTTGGCTGGGCGTTTTGGCCCCTTTCAATCAATTTAAGTCGAACAATATATTTTATGTTAAGTGCTAATTATCACCTATTTTTTGGCTAATTACTATCAGCTATTGGCCAAAATTGATCAAATATTATCTTATCTAATTATTTCTCTTTCTCGACTAATATCCATCCTCGGTTAGCACCAATTTTTTTTGTGCCAACAACTATTCATCGATTATACCCTCAACTCCACTAGAATGCAACAATTTTAATATGTCTTATAAAATTCCATTTGACTTGTAATCTACGTGGCTCTGTTTTATTTGGAAATTTAATATACAAAAATTTACACCCTTATGCCTTTTACTCCTCAATGTATTAGTGTGTCAAAAATAAAACAAACCCGTAATTAAAACTGTGCGGTTCTGATTAATATCCTTTTTGGTTTTCAGCAATTTATTCTTTGCCAGCTAAAGAATTTCACGTTGACACTCGAGCAAAATCTTTGTAAGCAAAACAAAGCAATATACTATTCAATCATCACTTAACGTTAAAAGAAAGAAAATAAAAGAATTTTGACGATAATTTTTCACACTATTTGAATTAAGCTTTTAGCATGTAACCGAAAAATAAATGGGAGGTTTCAATCTTGTATGGAAACTAACAATAATAATAATAATAATAATAATAATAATAATAATATATTAAATCAGTAATCCGGGGTGGGATGGTGCCGGCGAAACTTCAAAAGTTAGTCCGCGTGGGAAGCAGACATTGAATCATAGGATTAGAAGGTTGAAGATCAACGGCAATACTTTGCATGAATTGGTCCTCTGACTCTGACAAAGCTCAATGTTCTGTATCTTTTCTGAAACAGGGGAAGCTTCTGCTTCTGGTCCAAAACCGTGAAACCAATTAAGCCGCAAACAGAAATATTGTTTTTACTTCATCTTTAGACATCACTACTAGAATATCATGATTTATCATATAATAAATAGTAATAATGCTATATTATTAAAGAACTCAAATTTTCTCTTATTTTACAGGTTTATCTAACCAATATCCTTAAAGCATTGTTTAATAAATAAAGAAAGATGGAGTTTTTATTGAAAAATTAAAATTTTTAAGTTTTTAATATATTATTTTGGTTTTGATAGAACCATCAGTATTCAGACCCTATTATTAGGAACCTAAGTAGCCGGCTAATCCGATATGACCTAACGGAGATCTCTAAAAGGGATAGGGATCTCTCAGCGATAATTTTTTTTCCCATTTTGAGGGTTACCAAAAATTTCTTCTTAAAAGGTTAAGGTTCTTACCACCTGAAAAATACTTGAGTGATCTAGAGCACCACATAATTATACTCATAGCCAATGAGAAAATAGCATTTTAGATAAAAGTGTAAGATAATGGTGGATCCCATCTAAAATGTCATTTTTTCATTGGCTATGAGTATAGCCACATAATACTCCGAGATCACTCAAACATTTCTCCACCAATCCCAAGTTAATAAGTTTTTAATATATTAAAGGATTTAATTTGAGTAAAAATTTTTTACACAGATATCCAATCATATATTACCACATCAGTAAAAGTCCTTGATATAACCACCTACTATTTGAATAGTCATGCAAATGAAAGATTTTGATTGGATGATAGTGTAAAAAAATTTTATACTGTCAGTGCACCCCAATTAAACTCTATATTAAATACCTTGAAAGTTTCAAAATTTTCTATTTATTGGTCGTTTAACTGGTGCCCTTAACAGAACTTTATTTTTATTTCATTCTTTAGTTTTCTTTTTTTTATTTGGCACTCAAACAATAGGACTGATCCAAAAATAGATGCACGTTTTGAAAATTAAATAAGAATAATAAGATGGGCTTCGAATTATTCAATTTCATTTTCTTTCTTGAGAATTTGAAATTAGGTTGCTTTGTTCGTTAAATTTAGGAATGAATTGGTCTTCGCACGTCATATTCTTGTGCCTGTCCTTCTTTGGTGAAATGGCAACACACTATTAGACTACAATCTGAAAAGTATAACAGATAGATTATACTGGACTCTAAACTGTGGAATTTTCGGCCAATAATTCTATCATAAGAAAAGCAAAAAGTGTTAACTTGGTTTTCCAAATGGGCACCCCTTGATTACTTTTGAGGACCTCTTTTGTTCAATTGGTCAACTTCAAATGTGACAAAAGGCATTTTGGTAGTTGGGCAATGAGATTGAGAGGGACGGTGGGGGAGTCACTTTTGTCATGCTTTCAAGTCTCGAAGTCTCTCTGCACCTAATTAATCCTAACAAATCGTGGGTTTCCGGTCAATATATAATATATTATAGATAATTACGTAGCACAAAAGAAATAAATAACAATAACAAACGTTAATGATTGTTTTTGTGTTAATACTCGCGGCTATACTCTCACTTCTATTGTTGTCTTCTTATTGTTCAGTCCAACGTGGGCCACTTATAAGACAAATCTTGCTCTGTAATTCTGAGTCATCTTCTTTATGTTTTGTCGAATTTCAATTGGATATTGAGTGGATTTTCTACCCTGAATAAACTTCCGTGATATATTTTTATATTTTTTTCAATTTTGTAATAGTGTATTTGTATGCAATATACTTTCACTACAGTTGCAGCTACTTCATTCAATAAAAATGCTGCTGTTCCAACTCGTAGTGAAAAATGGAAGGGGGTTAATTAAGAAGCTTATGCGAAAAGGAATTCTGATTATTTTTTGGTATACAAAGGAAAGGAATTCTGATTATGGTTTTAAAGGAAAAAGGAGTATACTTACTGTTTTAAAAGGGGGAAGAAATAGAGCACAACTACCATATAAGAGTTGTTAAACGGGTACCAAATTTTTTCAGACATAATTACTTGATCAATAAACGTCAAAAGATTGGTTATTAGATAAAAATGTAGTCAGTTTTCTGGTGATACTTCTAGGAAGTTTCATGTTACTTGGAGTATAATTAATCTTTAACAGTTTTCATCTTCCACGGGGTCAAATTTGGGGACCGTATAATCTTTGTTATGGCCGCAAACATGGTGTTACTCTATGGCAATTGTTTAACAATACCAACTAGAATTACAATAATTTTGTTCCTTATCTTCTCTATTGAGAAGGACAAGTTTGACCGTTGTAGCCATTGTCCCCTTTCTAATGATTAAAGTGCATAATAAACAAGTAGCATGGATTTTGTTTTTTGGTTCATATATTTGATCATTAGGATGAAGAATGGTGAAGAGATTCGTCCGAATGTCAGAGCACTATGGAAGATTGGCGTGAGCCCTAACCTTTCATTATTGGGAGGGCCGGGCATGGATGCTGAATAGCAGTAAGTAGTTGGCATGTGTATGTGAAGAAGTTTAAGAGCATTGTTTTTTCCTATGGAAATTGCTAGTGACACAAAATTATATGCACATAATCTCATGTATTAGAAAAACATGAAAAACGTTACTTGTATATAGATTTTACACATTTTTTTAATATTTAGGATCAATGTATAAATAATTAAAAATTTTAGTTAAGTTTTTAGTGAATGTGATAAATATAGATAATATGTGAGAAATTTTTTCACTTAATTCACTATTTACATAACTAAAATAGCTAGAGTTAAATACACATCCTATATGATTGGAGACACATCTTTTAATCTCCAACCAGATAAGGTGTGTATTTAGAACCAATTAACTAAAATATATAATTATTAATTGTCCATATTTTTTACAAACAGACATATCACTTATATAATTAAAACTCCATTTATTTATATATGATTCAACGAATATTGAAAAAGGCCAATATGTCTATCATCACTGTGTATAAATAGTAATACTAAAAATATAAAAAGAAAGAAAATGATAAATAAATGATGATCATGTAAGACGTTTATTTATTTTTAAAGTTTAAAATTGATTTTTGCTCTGAAATATTGAATTTGCCTTTCTCAATAACTACTTCTATGCAAACTTAAATCCTTACTATTACAAGGGTCCTCCAAAGCTCAATTTATTTATACAATTCAGCATTGCATTATAACTATAAAACTCGTTTAATTGAACAAAATATTGAACTATAATATATAATCTCACGAGTGCTCATCTTGTTCGAAGCCTACAGGTGTGCCTCTAAATTCATTTACTTTAAAGCCTAGAATATGTAATGTAGTGGCAGATAGGATCGTTGGGCTTGCCAGACAGAGAGATAAGCAAGTTGGATCTCAGAGTCCCCGCGATGTATTAGAGATATATATATATATATATATATATATATCTCACGTGTGAAATTGCTTATATAATTATGTAGAATTATACATATAAAAATCTTGTGAATGTATTTTTATTTGGGATTAATTTCAATACACGGTCAATTTGAAGTATTTTACACTCCAATCAATTATTTTGTATTTTATGTATGATTTTTGAGGTAATCATGATAAAAATCAAATATTTTAATAATATAATTATATGTGAATAAATAATTATATAAAAAATATTTATATTGATAATATATTAAAATTAAACTCTTTTTTTTTTTTAAGATATCCCCTTCCTTATTATTAGAAAAGGAACCTAATTCCTTTCAAATGTAATCAAACTTATCCTTCCAACTAATTTAAATTTTTATACTTATATTGATTTAAATTTGAAAATAATAACAATAATCAGCTTTTGACCCCATTATGAAATAACAGGAACTCAAACTCAAGTCGGCCTTCCAATCTGGGTTGGACTCCAAGTTAGTTTGGTCGGGTTTCAACCTTTAAAATAGAATGATATATTTTTTAAGTTAAGAGAATTAGATACGGATATATAGTTGTATGCATGAAAATTCATTTAAAAATGTTGAATAACAATTCAAACTATATTTAAAAACTAACATAAATGATTTAATATTTTTTTAATATTTAAATATGTTTTTAAATTTAAGTCTTGTGAATAAAAAAAATAATGTTAAAAAATTTTATGTTTATAATAAGTTGACCTAACTTAAATATTATTTGTTTAAATCTAGCAAATTTCAAATATTTGTAAATGAGAAAAAAAAAGAAATATTTAGAAATTATAGTCATACAAATTATTTTTTATTTATAAATCTCAAAAAATGAAATTGTTTTTATACAATGAAAGGTCATAAAAAAAATAATTATAAAAATTGGTTGTGTTAATCCAGTCCAATTAGTCTTCAATCTAATGTCTGGTTTAATTGTCAACTAAGTTAAAACTAAATATTTATTCTATAAAAAAACTAAATATTTAAATTAACCAATCTCATAACAAGAATGATGTATGGAAAAGACCTGAAAGTGATCTGAATACCACCTTAACACAAGCCGAAAAAAAAAAAAAATTGGAAGCCAAATGTTGTCATATCTGATCTAGTACTCTAGTTACTAAAACTTACGCCATCATAGTGCACGGCGTTAGGGTTTCTTATTTTCTTTTGTTTACATCAAAAGAAAGATAGTGCAAATTTCACCTGGACACACGATTATATATTTATTATTCACGCTAACTCTGTCTTGATTAGATAATTCAATAACACGTAGTGTCTAATGTAAAATGTGTGAATGTAATTTAATATGAAGTTTGTAAGAAAGTCTCTCGTGAAAAAAATAAATTGATAGATATAAGATGTGCAAGTCAAAACTTTAACTTAATATAGCCATTTTTATTAATTAGTTTAATCCTCAAAAAGTCAACTATTGTGTACAACCATTTCGGATATTGATTTTTTTTTTCCTGGTAAGTTATTAGTGGAAATCTACTTATTGAGTCCTATTTTCATTCCTGCACAAACATCCGTTAATGTGGATGTTTTTTTTTTTTTTTGGGTAATTAAGCGGGGCAAGGTGCCTAAAACAAAAGAACTACACGACTATTTTCGATAGAGCAACGACAGCCAAATCATCCAGTAAAATAGATCTTAAACAACTAAAAAGATTAAAATAAAAACAAACATCCGGCTGGATCGAGTGATCTAAATTGGCCAAACAATCTGCAACACGATTCTCTTCCCTATAAATCCTGACCAAGCAAACATCCCAATTCCTTATTATCAATTGTTGAACATTGCGGATGACCAAAGCATAAGGATGTTTGATATCAACATCCTTGTAAATCAAAGCTAAAGCAACAGCAGAATCAAACTCTAAAATAACCTTCCTAAAACAAGTAGACCAAGCAAAATCATGAGCATAAAAAGGCATCCCATATCTCAGCTACAGTAATAGGGCAAACACCAAGATTAACAACAAAATCACCACGAAATTGACCCATTTCATCTCTAGCCAGATCACCACAAGATGTCACAGAGCCATCACTATTCAATTTGATCCAACATGCCAAAGGAGCCATCACAAGATGTAGTTTATCTATATATGATTTAATATAAAACTATTTTTTGATTTTTTTTTATTTACTTAATATAAAACTATTTGTACCAATTAAAATGCAATTTTAAAATGAAGCTTAAAAAGAATAGTAATGTTACACTGCAATAAAATATTGTTAGAATTTTTAATAGAAAACAAGAATAATTGTGAGTAAATGAAATAAAATAATATGATTCATTAAGCCTAACATATATATCACTTTATCCTCACAAATAAATTTGAGCAAAACTTTTAACTTTCTAACATTATGTGTTATCATTTTGTTTGTTTCTTTCCGGAAATTGTAACTATTTCTTCACCTTTCTGTAGTGATTATGTTATCAATGCAAATTATCAAAAAAAAAAAAAAAACAAAGAGAAACATTTTCCTAAAAAGAAAAAGCAACTTGAAAATGTTAAATATCAAGCTTCAAAGGTTATTACGGAATATCTGTATCATAAATTAACTTCATCATATCC
This sequence comes from Pterocarpus macrocarpus, assembly GCA_031439585.1. Lineage (NCBI taxonomy): Eukaryota > Viridiplantae > Streptophyta > Magnoliopsida > Fabales > Fabaceae > Pterocarpus > Pterocarpus macrocarpus. Next base: position 296,865 of record CM062516.1, read on the forward strand.
TATCAAGGGAAGAACTAAGATGCAAATTCCTCAAAGGGCAATAACTAGAACGTAAGTTCACTTTCTTTTTCCTTTTTTTTTAAAGAAATATTATTTATCTCACTTTTTAAAAATATCTCTAAAAAAATATTATAAGGTGTGTGCTTTAAACATTAATTAAGAATAAATTTTAATTTTTTTCTCAGTCAATATTTAAAAAACATCTTATAGTATTTTTTTTTAAATATCTTAAAAATTGATATAAATAATATTACTCTTTTTTTTCCCCAACATGCATGCTGCCAAGTAACATTCATCTTTCGCAGCAACACGGAAAGTTTTGAAATTCATAAGTAGCATTCTCTCACGCTAACTGGACTTTTATGGCTAACCACTAATTTTATTTCTGTTGTCTACTTTATGCTTAATTTCACTCGTTAATTTAACGATTGGACCATTAAGGTTAAATTGTTCTTTTTTTTTTTTTTTGGTAGATTGACGATAATGAAATTTTAGGATTTCATATAAACTACCTAAATTTATCATCCAAAATCCAAAAGCCTAAATTGCCCATTACTCAACTTAATTTTGTCTTCTTTTCCAAATTTTTTTTTTAAAGGAAGTGACATTTATTGGTCACTTCTTGAGCAACTCTCCTTTCCCATTATGAAATAAAATAATTGTTACATGAATTAATTATAGGATGTAAAGAAGCTAACAGGTGACGACACTGGTACGTCATAGCGAAATTAATTGGGATCAAGTCTCAACTTCGTCTTGTTCAGCATATGCTTACTCGTATTGGGATCATTCTGTGATTGAATAATGTCAGTGAGTGGGGAAATTATACAAAAAGAACTCAACTAGAATTGAATTGAACATAGGGGAAAAGGGAATTATTCTCACGAAAATACAAGGGTAACATCAATTGAAATATTGATTTTGTGCCAAGGATGCCATGCCATCCAATCCCAATTTTATCGCTTTGAACGTATGTTATTATAATGGAAAAAAAAGGCTGACCTGAGCCACATCATGTTGTGGACCCACAATCAATTTATGCCCAAGTCAAAACAGATTAGGCTTATTTAATCTCAAATCCCACCCTATCATTCATTCTGAAATTCTTTTATTCATCTTTATGGCACGCCCCCTTTTCTTTCGGCCAAAGGCCCTAAGCCAACCAACGGGATAAGAACTACTCTCAGTGCTTGTCCTTCTTTGCTTAGAATTATGTAAATCAAATAGTCTCCATATTCCACTCCACCGCACTAACCATGGCATAAGTAGCAAGTAAAATTTATGTTATGAAGCTTTTGAGACGGTGTAAATGACTGTTTCTTTTAGGTAGATGCTTTTAATCCAGCTCCAAAGTTGTATTATACCCACAAAAATTTGCCAAGTTTCCAAGTCAACTGAGCATTCGATTCCAATAAAGATTGGACGATCGGGATTGTTCTAGGATAAATATTATAAACACAGATGGATGACCATAGGTAAATTACCTTTTCTATCTTTGGCTGGGATCAAGATCGAGACTATTATAACCAGGTATCGCCGGCAACAGAAGCAACGGCATCCCCCGTTTCATTCAACAATCAATAGTAGACAAATATTATATACGAGTTATATTGCCGCAGAGCTTTGTCTCGTCGATTTCTCGTTATTATATTTGGTGATTTTTAGCAAACTTATCGCTGTTTGGTTTTGAAAAATATTTTTTATTTTATTTTCTATCTTTAAAATTAATTATAAAAATAGTACAATATTTTCAATCTTTCACCAAGTAAATAGCGGAAATAACTTTTTTTTTGGCTATTTTTATTACAATATCTTAAAAATTAAAAACATGTTTAAAATAAAGTAATGTTTTTGTAATTAATTTTAAAAATAAAAATAAAATAAAAAAACATTTTCTAAAATCAAATATATTAAGTTTTTGAATTAGGGCTCAGCTTTCTAATAATAGTAAAAATTTACACATAAATAGATTATGTAAAATATTCCAAACAATATATATATCATATAGCTAAGAATCATAGGTATAAACTCCAAGGATAAAATTCACGGTAGTTAATAGGCAGCATAGCATCAATAAAAAGAACCTCATTGGTGCAACAAAGTGGCCATGTCCCGTGTAACCCCTTTTTCTATCAGTAAAAGCATAAAATCCAAACGATCAAGAGAATTGCATATATTCCCTTTCTGTGGTGGCCAAACAAAACAAGTCTAATGCGCGCTATAAATTTATAGTTTCGGTGGGGTGGTTGATTTACCTTCGTTGACGTTTGAAGCACCACGAGTTACTTCAACTACGAAATAATTTTAGCCTGAATTCAGTGCTTCACATGGAAAATGGATCTAGACTGAGTTGGGTGCGTATGACACAAAATAAAAGACAGAAAATATGAAGTTTATTCAGTCATTTACAGTGACCATTAGAAGACAAGAGCTGGAGCCTGTTGCTACATCATCACAAGGTCACTTACACTCAAACTTATATTTTCGTTTTCTGTATACCAGAACTGCTAGCACTTGTGCTGGAATATATATAAATAGGTGGTGATCAATCTCTATCATCTCACTTGGATTTTAGAGTTGGGTAAATGCCAATTAAACTACAAAAGCTCACTTGAACCAATTTCTGTTTAAGACGGTTGTCTAAAATTGTGACATCAACAAAACATTGTTGACAATTTGGAAGACTAGGATACAATAATAAGGGGAAAGAAGGAAAAGCAACAGGACAGTTGTTGAGTCCATCAGAATCAATGTTTCAGCTTGCTTAATCTTCTTTCGTCACAACCTACCTTTGATTAACAGAATCGAAGGGAATTAAAGAAAGTAACTGCTCTTTACAATGGTAGAAAAAGCTTCTTTTTGACGATATTGGCCTATTCCTTTATCTTTATTAACAGCAATATTAGTTTATTTTCATTCATTTACTTATGGTATTAACTTTATATTATTCAATCGGGTGTTGGAATATAATTAAGTAATTAACAGATTTTTACCTTAGTTTACATTTACAGTAAATCCCACGAAAATTTTCTCAATGAACTTTACTCTAAACTGCTTAGAAGTAACGTTAACGTTACAATTAGGAACCTGTAGATGTCTTCAATAAACCTCTTGTTCTTCAAGATGTTAGCATTCCAGTCCATATCTCATTATCTAGTCCAAGTAATTCTAAAAATCAGATCCAAGCTCCTTCTCGGCTCCTCGTCCTTGGTTTTCATACTATTCTTCCTTGTGAGAGAATGTGTATGAGTTTTATGTGCACAAGAAAAAACATAACACAAAGTGATAATGTGAAAGAAATGGAAATAGATGGGATCAAAGGTCCAGTACAGTAAAGGCCCAAGCGTGCTTGGGAGATATGAAGATCCAGTGGCGGAATATGGTCCATGGACTCGGGCCTTTTTTTTTGTTGCAATGGGCATAGGCCCTTTTAACCATCACTAAATGATTGCTGAAATCGTCATGATGAGGTCGGTTCAGACCTGAAAAACCAAGCTCTGGTGTGGTAGGTGAATAAGATAAGAGGTGTCGGGTGCACTCTGAAGTGGGAAATGAGGACTCTAATCCACGTTATGAACATGTGGCCATGCCCATATGAAATGGTCTTGTGGTAGGAAAGTGTTAACACCAAAAATCGTTCGCCCTAGTAAAGCCAGTACATACCTAAAACACGTAAAAAAAAATAAAAAAAAAAGTATATATATATATATATATATATATATGGCCGTCGATTTGACCCCATCATTTCATTGCATTAAAATTTTATATATTATTACACCATTTTTATAGTACTTTCTCAAGGTAATAAAAGAAAATATGCTTTTCATCACATTTCTTCCTTTTTCTTTTCTAAATAATTACTGATTTTAAGACGAAAAGCCCAACAGAAAAATTTTATAAAAAAAAAATCTCACCAACCCCTCCGTTTACTTCACTCCACACCAACCATATGTTAGGAATTTTTCGTTTTATTCCCTTTCAAATTATTTTTCTTAATCTCCAATTTGGCCCTCACCAACCCCCACGCTTACCCAATCCTCCTTTTTAATTAATTGTTAACTACTATCATGTTTGGTGCATCACCCTTAAACCGATCCTCCTTATTACAAATACAATCATCAACCCCCACTTCTCTTCCTCAGGGCAGAGAGTTTCATTCTTGAGACACGGGCACATACCCCAATCTCACACTCTGCCTCAACCACCTTTCTCCTCCTCTTCCTCGCCAATCCATTAATCAGTTCTCATTCTCATGGCTATTGAGAGAGAAACGAAGCAACAAAAACAGGACTTCATCTTCAGGTCCAAGCTTCCGGACATCTACATCCCCAACCACCTCCCTCTACATTCCTACTGCTTCGAGAACCTCTCAGAGTTTGGTTCACGACCATGTTTGATCAATGCCCCAACGGGTGAAACCTACACCTATTTCGACGTGGAGCTGACAGCAAGAAGAGTTGCCTCGGGTCTCAACAAACTGGGCATCCAACAAGGCGAGGTCATCATGATCCTCCTCCCCAATTGCCCGCAGTTCGTCTTCGCATTCCTTGGAGCCTCCTTCCGAGGCGCCATCGCCACCGCCGCCAACCCCTTCTTCACCTCCGCCGAGATCGCCAAACAGGCCAAGGCCTCAAACGCCAAGTTGCTCATAACACAAGCTTGTTACTACGACAAAGTTAAGGAATTAGAAGTAGATGATGATCATGTTAAGCTCATGTTCGTGGACACTCCCCCAGAGGGGCACCTGCATTTCTCGGAGCTTGATCAAGCAGACGAGAACGAAATTCCTGAGGTTAAGATTAACCCCGATGATGTCGTGGCTTTGCCTTACTCTTCGGGGACGACGGGGTTGCCAAAGGGTGTTATGCTAACACACAAGGGGTTGGTGACTAGTGTTGCACAACAAGTTGATGGGGAGAATCCGAACCTTTATTTTCACAGCGAGGATGTTATTTTGTGTGTGCTTCCTATGTTTCATATTTACTCTCTCAACTCTGTGTTGTTGTGCGGGTTGAGGGCTAAGGCTGCGATTCTGTTGATGCCCAAGTTCGATATCAATGCGTTTCTGGGGCTGGTTCAGAAACACAGGGTGACGATTTGCCCGGTTGTGCCGCCCATTGTGTTGGCCATTGCCAAGGCCCCGGATCTTGATAGCTATGATTTGTCTTCCATTAGGGTGCTCAAATCTGGAGGGGCTCCCCTTGGCAAGGAGCTTGAAGACACTGTCAGGGCCAAGTTCCCCAATGCCAAACTTGGACAGGTACTCATTATATATATATATATATACACATATATATATGCATAGAAATGATTTTGTAAATAAAATAATATTATTTATATATAAAAAATAGATTTAATTTTGATATAATATTAATATAAATTTTTTTATATAAATATTTAATTATATATTATTATATTAATAAAAATATTTTATTTAATTATTTATTATTTTAAAAATTTTATAAATAAAAATATGTAAATGAATGATAATATAAAATTTTTATATTAATAATACATCAAAATAAATCTCATAAAAAGTAGATATAATATACACATAAAATAAAATTAAAAAATAAAAGATGAGAGATTCACCGTACCTTTTTTTTTTCCCCCAATATTCATGACCTTTGTAATTTTATTTTTTTCTCTTCTATTATATCCACACTCTGTTACATTTTGTCAAAAATTCTCACAATAAAATACTTGCTTTTGACTTTTTTATAGCACGTTTAGTTTAACTTTTGGAACCTGAAAAGTATAATTTCGATGTGAAAAAAGGGTGTCCTCTTTGCCACATCGGTCTTCTTTGTCTTTTTCTTTCGGTTGAAACAATGGTCCAAGCTCTCGGGTCCTGCGCATCGATGGACCGGCTGACATATGTCTTTAACATTTATAAACGTCGTCCTTCGTAGTATTTTGAAGATGTGCACATTTCAATTGTCATATCATGTCATTCATGTATCTCAAATATATATATATATATATATATAGATTGTGCAAGTTTCTTACACAACACAAATGAAAACATTATTTTCTTCAAAAGCTAGCTGTACAAAGCATTAAGAATTAATAAATTAATGATTAAATACAGGGATATGGGATGACAGAGGCAGGTCCAGTATTAACAATGTGCTTAACATTTGCTAAAGAGCCGATAGACGGAAAACCAGGTGCATGTGGAACCGTTGTCAGAAATGCAGAGATGAAGATTGTGGATCCTGAAACCGACAATTCTTTGCCTCGAAATCAACCCGGTGAAATTTGCATTAGAGGCGACCAGATCATGAAAGGTACGCTATATATAAGCTAGAGCACATGGCTTGGTCCCGTACAACATAATTGTTCACCTCTTACACATTTTCATGAAATTTGAAATTAAAATACACAATATTTTCAGCGGGTTAGTTGACAAATGGACTTGCGTTTTGTTTACACTTCATTGATGCGATAAAATAAAAGATGATATCCTAACCAATAATAATAATAATAATAATAAAAAAGAGGATATGTATTTGAAAATTAAAACATTAAAAGTGCTGTTGGAGTGATTAAAATGAACGACAGCGAAGTTTTTGGCACATACTAAATTGTTGAATGGTTTAGGTTACCTAAACGATCCGGAGGCTACTGCAAGAACCATAGACAAAGAAGGTTGGTTGCACACGGGTGACATTGGGTGTATCGACGATGATGATGAGTTGTTCATCGTTGATAGGCTGAAGGAATTGATTAAATATAAAGGGTTTCAAGTGGCTCCAGCTGAACTCGAAGCCCTCCTCCTTACACATCCTAAAATATCCGATGTTGCTGTGGTCCCGTATGTGTACTATATATGTTTTATTTATTTATTTCTATTATATTTTTCCGCGTTTTTTATTTTTTATTTTTTTTTCCTTTACCTACATTTTTATTGAACTATACTCCTCACCTTTATGTAATTAATTAATAAAATACTTTTCTAAATTTTGATTTTTCAGAATGAAGGATGAAGCAGCTGGCGAGGTCCCAGTTGCATTTGTGGTGAGATCAAATGGTCATATCGACACAACTGAGGATGAAATTAAGCAGTTCATCTCCAAACAGGTAATTTTCATTCTATCCTTCTTCAGTTATTTATTATTATTATTAATAATTATTGTTTTTGCAAGTGCAACAGGAGTTTTCCTTTTACCTTGGCACAGTGGGATAAAAAAACATCTATCCTTTTCCTCTAGTCTCCCAATTAAAAATTGCTAAATGGTGTGAAAATGAAATTTCGAATAGTGTGGAAGTACAAGTGGTGAATTTTGATTGGAAAGTGGGAGAAATCGGGTGCCAATAAAAAAGGAAAGATTGATGGGATGTAAATAAATCTCTATAGAGAGAAAAATACTATACAATCAGTAAAATATAACTAAAATTTTTAATAAAAGCTATGATAGTGATTGGATGATATGAAATAATGGAATCCACTGTTTTATCAAAAGACTAATGCCACATCACTTTGAAAGTAAAATTCTAACAAAAATTTTAATTGTATAGTATTTTCTCCTACAAGATATAATTATTCGCATATAACACTATTCATGTTTCTTGTAAAACCAACTCTTTTAAAATTATCTATAATTTATATATAACAAATTTTGATTGAGTAGAACCTACGTAGAGATGTTACTTAGAGGCAGCACATTCTCACCAACTCCAACAAAACCTAAACTTAAAAAAAATACAATGGAGACCCGAGACGAGCTATAGTTCCTTTGAAAATCTTTTCAAGATCTTGATGTCTCGTGCACCCCACCTATTTTTTTGTACTGCTCACCCGTTCTTGAATCCTTCAATTTCAAATAAATGTATAATACAACGTTAGCAGTGTATCTAATCTAATAATGTGCTTTTCATGATGATTGCTCGCAGGTGGTGTTTTACAAGAGAATAAACCGAGTATTCTTCATTGAAGCCATTCCCAAGTCACCCTCGGGCAAAATATTACGAAAGGATCTAAGGGCAAGGCTTGCAGCGGGTGTTCCAAATTAAATATCCATTTCCACAATACAATATTACACAAATTTATTAATATTATACGATGCTCGCTTAAGCTTCAATTAAGTTAAAACTTAAAACAGCAGAGGCGAGGCTTGAGGCTTGACCACAATACATGTTGTCAGCCATGTATAACTAAAATAGTGTGATGCCATTTTGTTTTAGAACAATCCGTAACGTTTTGATTCAAACATGGGCCTTCCATCTTTATCTTTGTTTTGTTTTTAATGAACATGGCCTGTTCTATCTTCTTTGTTATCAAAACATTAACAAAAAAGTCTCAGTGCATTTTGCCGTTATATACTTTGGGACATCAAATTTGACCTGTTTCCACGCTAGAAAGAAATCCGACCCAAAATAAAAAATAAAAAAAAACCGCTATGAAGAAATAAAAACAAAGATAAAATAAACAACATAATTATAATGATTCCAGTTTGGCTTTACTGCTGAAGTGAGTTTCGTAAGTTGGTCTGTCAAATGACGAAATTAACATAACAAAATATAATCGTTAATTACTTAGTTAGTGTTTGATTATCCATGCACACATTCTTTTCTTAGGCTCAAGTATATTCAGTTTTTATTATAAATATGTGTTTTCCGCATAAAAATATTTATTGTTGGGATTAAGATTTATAAAGCACTTAGACTTGATGTTTTGATGAAGGGCCCGTTAAACAAACAGGTTATACTCGTATTTTACATTTAGTTATAAATTTATTTATCTGTATCATGGCAAAGAACAAAAAGGAGTAGCATTAAGAATGAAAAGAAGCCAATTGCTAATGATATGCAATTAATTTGCCCCATATGACGATGAAGGAATTTGCAATTAATTTTTCTTTATGATAACAATTGGATAGCAACTAGTCTCCAAGAATCTTCTCGAGCTGTGTCCCTCTCATTCCTAATAATATCATGATCTCCTTCATTGGTCGACAGCATTGTTGATGTTGATGTCGTAAGCAAAAATAATCATCAAGAAATCCCTTTAGTGCCCAACAATTGCATATGCTCCTATATTTCATTACGGTGATTGGGGAAACTTCCTCTTATGTTCAATCAGATCTTGTCATTGAGTGAATCCTAATTGGTATTTGCTATTTGTAAATTACTTAACGCCAAGCACTTCAAAACGGGGTATAACGGGCTAACGAATCATCGTAATTCCAACAAGCCCATCCAAAGCCTGCGTTACGGTAAACATAAGATCCGGAAAAGAAGAGGTTTAGACAATATAGGCAACTAATCCTCCTTTATTTTAGAAGGGTTTTCCACCGCAGCAAACAGCTACTAACAACAAAGATTCATGGACAATACTCCATAGTAGTGCAATGAAGTTTTTACACAGGGATGTACCCAAAATAAAAAATAAAAAGAAAAGGTCTTTACACAGAGGGAACATTATTCACACGGCTGCTTTCATCAAATGCGGCTTCCTGAATCTTGATTTTAAGGCTTACCATAGTTAACAACACCATGTTATTTTTGCATAAGGTGAGGACACACTCATCGCAGCAAAATCTGGCCTAATGAATACAATGACCATTTCGGTAATAGGGATATGCTGTGTACATTTCAAAGTTCCAGCGTTTACACATTTAAGTATTTGTACAGTTGTTTAACTGTTTTTTTTTTTCTCTCTCTTTTATAATTTATTTAAATTCATCTAAAAACAATTCATTTATTTAACATATGAAAATTTTGAGCACATTCAATCATCTGATGGCTACAAATCGCAAGCACATATATATTCGAGCGTTGCTTAGCAAATTCTATCTTAAAATCTTGAGTGAATTCATTAATTTAACGACAAAAAATCTCAAGCGCACATACACTCAAGCTTTTTACAGCAAATTCTTTTAGTTACATATCTTCACATGCTCTTTGTTTATTTAAATGTGTTCACATGCTCTTTTTGACAGTTAATTAGTTGGGGAAATGATGAGAATGAGAGCACCGTATGCTCTCTAATTGCACTTCTCATTACTTTTTTTGTTTAAATTCATCTAAAAGTAACTCATTCATTTGACGACTACAAATCTTGATAAGCATTCATTCATCTAACAGCTGAAGATGTCAAGTGCATATACGCTTGAGCATTTCTCAACAAATTCTGGCTGAAAATCTTAACTGCATTGATTCATCTAATGCCTGAAAAGATCGAGTGCACGCACACTGGAGCATTTCTCAGTAAGTTTCGGTTGAAAATCTTTAGTGCAATCATTTATGTAACGGTTGAAAATGTCAAGCGCATACACATTGGAGCTTTTCTCAACAAATTCCTTCAGTTACGTATCTTCACATGGTCTTTTTGACAGTTAATCGGTTGGTGACATGCTAAGAGCAACTGATAAGTAATTCATTCATTTGACTGCCAAAAACCATCAGCAACATTCGTTAATTTGATAGTTGAAATTCTCGAGCACATATACACTCGAGCATTTCTCAGCCAATTCAGACTAAAAATCTTGAGTGCATTCATTCATTTAACGGCTGAAAATATCATGCACATGCACACTCAAGCATTTCTCAACAAATTTATTCAATTATGTATCTTCAGTTCGTTTTGACAATTAATGGATAGGTGAAATGATGAAAGCACCTGATACTCTTTAATTGACTTCTCAGTAATTCTTTCATTTAAACTCAAAAGTAATTCATTTGTTCAACGGTTAAAAATAAATCATAGATGTATAAACACTCGATCGTTTCTTAGCAAATTTTGACTAAAAAATTTTGAATGCATTCATTCCTCTAACGGCTGACAATAAGAATCTTGAGTATATTCATTCATCTAACGGCGGCAAATCTCAAGCGCACGCATGCTCAAACATTTCTCAGATATATATAGTTAATTGGTTGGAGAAACAGTGAAAGCACCTCATGCTCTCTTCTTGCACTTCTCATTAATTCATAGTCAACCAGGTTACGGTTTTGCCCACTTGAGCTCTACACATCGATCTGCTTTCTTTTCTGAATGAATATCTCAAATCTTATGCCTCTGCAAAGGTGCTGCTCCTAATATTCAACTCTCCGTCTGACCTAAGGTGAGTATTTGAATAGAGATGCAAGTAACAAACCGTACTACTTCATGAGGCAACTAAAATATTTTTTTGGGGTAGGTGCTGTCGTAACTTTTGAAGCTGACATGCCAAATTTTCAATAATCCAACTTCGCCCGTAATTTGGCTTCTTTCTCTCACTTTTGGTGGGTGAATTTTTACCTCATGGTAAGACAGGTTTGACCTTTTTAGGACAATATAAACGTAGCCGAAGCTCATACGTAACTTAGGCTAGCTGCTCAATAGCGTCTTCAAGTCATTTGGTTCCAATGTCACCTATTTTGTAATTCGAGATTCTAGCAATAGCAACCAACACATAAAAGATGATATTATTTTTCAGCATTTTTGTGATCTCACCATGATTGGCATGCCGTTAAAGTGGATATACATATTTTTCCCATTTAAAGTTTGAACTTTAAATCTAGCAATAATAGCATTTCAAGCCTCCACCTTTCACCCACCCACTCACTCACTATTGGCAGGTACCCGCAAATGGTTCCTCCTTTTCGAGCAGTTCCCGGATTTGGATAATACCGTAATCGTCATCCTTTAGAGCTAGAATAGCCATAATTGAATGCTATGAAACCAAACGGAACAAGAAAAGAATGCACTCCACAACCGACCATCCTCGGAATAAGCAAATTCGCAGAACCAGGGTGGAAAAAATATGGGCTGTAATAAAGGCTAAAACGTCTCATCTCGTGGAAGACGTTGAAGAGCAGACAAAAACTACGATTCCAATGAGCAAGCGTTTCTTCTTTTAACCTCCAAAGCAGTACCAGGACATGCAAACTCAAAGAAATCCAAGACCAAATGCTTGAAAAACATTTTCTTTCAGAAAATGGCAACCGACCTACAGCAAAGGCAATGATAATCGATGTTCAAGTGAGTATTGAGAAGTCTCCATGTTTCAAAACCTTTGGACTCGGAAAAATGGGGAAAAAAAAAAAAGGAGACCTTATCTAAGGGAAAGTTGAAATTTGATAAAGATACTAAAGTAACCCAAGAAAAATGATTACAATGAGAGATTTTGTTCCTTCTCTAATTCCATGCGAATTCCCGAATAAGAATATATACTACAGTAATTCCAGTAACAGTTTTTACATGACAAATTAATAAATCCTGGTTCCAACTTTCCACACCACTAAAGATGCTTTATAGGAATTAGAATCAATTTTAATTTTATTTAAACAAAAACAGTGCTGGTAATGTGCAAGATTGAGACACACTTATCTTTCCAAAAAAATGCAAGTATGTACAACACTACAGCACCCTCCCAACGAAAAAGAAGCAGAGGATTGAATCAAAATGGGGACTCCAGAAATATTCCTGTCTCCACAAGCAAATATAAAATTATCTACGTATCCATTAAAGGATGGAGCTTTTATTTATCTCCGCAACCACAGTAAAATAGGTGACTTACCATTACCAACAATCTCAACCCAAATGCAAATACTCTTCCTCCTAGCTAGAGTGCTGATAATAACGAAGAAGAGAATAACCCCACCTCCACCTTCTTCAACTGCGGCATTATTCATTCACATACACACACATTGCACATTCATTGGGTTAAATTCAAGAACAAATTAAGCTAAAAGCACACAAACTCAAGCAAAAAGGGATGTCGGCAAAGATCAAACTTCTGTTACACAAGAACTAGGCTAAAAGAGGGGCTTATCATGCGCTCATTTTATGGCATTGGCAAGAGCAAATCAATCAATACATCTACCTATCCAATTCCGCATGTAAACAAGAATCATTCTAGACCGAACAAAAATGAGGCGAAAGAAAGAAAAAAACAACCAGACGATTAGCAATAATTCGCGACCAAAAACTCGATGCGAACAAAACGTCCTCCAATTACGGTTTTTAAATTAATCCGAAGCCATCCCATGTTGTTATCAAAAATTACAGAAAAGAAAGTCATTGATATGATATGAGATATGATATGACACCAAGAAAAAACCAAAAATAAAAAAAGATAAAAAATAATAATAAAGCGCCTGGCTGCTAGGGTGGGGACACTAGTTTACTAGCTAGGAAGAAAGTGGTCTCGGCGGAGGAGGGAGGAGCTGATGGAGGTTGTGAGAAATCTGAGTCTGTTGAGGGACAGCATGAGCAATGAACGGGTGAGACAGCAGCCTCGACGCGGTCCACCTTCTAGGAGGATCCCTCTGGAGGCATCTCGACACGAAATCCCTAAAATCCGGCGACGCCGTGTGCGGCGCCTCCGGCGGCTGAGACATACAAATGGCGCACATCAAGCTCGCCCAATCCCCTTGCCTCCCAACAGCGAACGGGAACCTCCCCATGTAGAACTCCAAGATGCTCACGCCAAGGCTCCAGATATCACCGGCGTAAGCGTCGTACTGTCCGTCATTGATGTCGGTGTTGATCCTCTCGGGGCTCATGTACGCGATCGTCCCCACCGACGAGTTGCACGGATCCATCGTCTGGTTCAGGATCCTCCCGACGCCGAAGTCCGCGATCTTGACCTGCTTCCTCGAGTTGACCAGGAGGTTCGACGGCTTGATGTCGCGGTGCACGATGTGCCGCCGGTGGAGGTAAGCGAGCCCCCGCAGGATCTGGCGCGCCAGATCCGCCAGCTGGTTCTCCTGCGGGATGTGCTTCCCTTCTAGCGAGCCTTCGTCCATGAACTCCAGCAGGACCTGGATCTCGCCGTTGTGGTCGTACATGTCGTGGCACTTCACCACGTTCGGATCGTCCACGTCGCGAAGGATCTTGATCTCGCGGTGGATCTGGCGACGCACCGAGTCCTCGTGGTGGCCGTAGATCACCTTGAGCGCGAAGACACGGTTCGTCGGGCGGTGGACGACCTTGTAGACGGTGCCACCGCTCCCGCTGCCGATGCGGTTGAGCCGCTCCAGCTCCGAGAACGGGATGAACTGGTGGCCGCTGGGGCCGGAGCTGGAGGCCGACGACGGAGGAAGCGGCAGCGGCACCGCGAGCTTGGTGTCGCGCTGTGGTAGCGGTAGGGTCAGGTCCTTGCGCCGCCGGCGGTCCTTGTTGTTGTTGTTGCTGTTGTTGTTGTTGTTGTTGTTGTTGTTGTTGTTGTAGTTGGCGGCGGCGGCGGCGGCGGCGTTGGGCAGTGGAGATTGAGTCGGCCTCATCTCATATCAAGTCTTTGATGAATCGATCTATCTGTTGGGGCTACCAAGAAAACAAAACAGAACAAGATCATATATCATAACGTCTTCATGTTGTTGTCAAATCCATCTCATGGAAAAAATGGAAAAATCGCAGGTCAAGATGAACACAACAACTCGAAGAGAAGAAAGGAGAAGCTTCTGGGAACTGGAGGAAGAAAGAGATTTGATTTGCGATTGTTTGCTGGAAAGAAAGTAAAGTGAAAAGGAGGAAGAAAAATAGAAGAAAGAAGAGAAGAGGTTTTTTATTTTATTTGTTTTGGAAATTTAGATGAAGAAAGAGAAATATGAGAGAAAAAAGAAAAGCAAAAAGGTTATTTCATTTTCATATTAGAGAGAGAGAGAGAGAGAGCGCGCATGAGATTGGGATTAAGGAGAAGAAGAAGAGAAGAGGGTGAGGTTGGCATCGAAAGAGCAGAGAGAATCGAGATTTAAAAGGGCATGGGGTCCACGCGCCTCCAGGGGCCGTGGGTAACGTGGACCAATCAGTTTTCAGCACCATTCTCATTTGCCTCAATGCGCGTGGAGTGGGATTGGGGTGTACTCTGTCTCCCTGCCATACAATAACATGCTTGGGTTGGGTGGACGTGTCACACCGCACATATATTCTAGAGAGAGAAAAATGCGGACCTGGCTGCTCAACTTTTAATTTATCCCTCTCCTTCTTCGTTTATTTTTATTATTTATTTATTTATTTATTGTTTGATAACCCCAATTCTCTCTCTCCATTCATGACACGCAACAACTCTAAAGTTACACACTACACCCATGGGGTGATGTGTCTACTTCAACTGCATCTAGGCATCAGCAAACAGCATGCCGTTCTTCCGCCCCAGTTTCTCTAAGAAACGCCCTTCGAACTTTTACTACCACTTTTTATGCAATTAAAAAGGGACCATGTTGGTGATCTAGGATTTTTTTTTAATTTGGCGCTATTATGGGCTTTTAGAAGTTGTTGAATTTTTTTTATTTTTTAAAAATTATTTATAAAAAATTGGAATAGTATTATTTGATAAAATAAATAAAAATTATAAAAATAATATTTAATAAAATTATTTTTAAAATTTAAAATAATTATAATAAATATAAATATTAAAAAATAATTTTTATTTTTAAATTATTAAAAAATAAAATTCTATTAATTTTTAAAATTTTAAAAAATATAAATTAATTCTAAAATATATCCTATAAAAATTCTGTCAGCACCATCAACTTTTTTTTAATAATTTTTTAATTTATCAAACAGATAAAATTAATTTATATACTTTATGAGCCTGACCACCCTTCCTTAATTTCCATCTACCCCTTAATAATATTAGGATTTAATTTAAATATATTACCAATATAAAAAATTTTTATATAGATATCCAATCATATATTATCATATCAGTAAAAATTTTTGATATAATTACTCACTATTTGAATAGTCATACAAAGAGAATATTTTGATTGAATGATAATAGAAAAAAAATTTATACTATCAATGCATCCCAATTAAACTCATAACATTATACATATCTTTCATAATTCGTAATAATTAATTAATAAAAAAAAGAAAGAAAGTTCCAATCTTTAACAATTTCTCAACGCTCAAATATTATTTTCAAGCCGGTCCCGTCAGGACACGTAGACTGGACTTCCGCAAAGGGTGAACCCACCCCAGCCACTTCAAGCAGTCATCCATTGAATTATTCTTTTATTATTATTAACTAAGGTGAGTTAATTAAGTCTTAGCTTTTAATTAAAATTTGTCATTTTTCATAATATGTAGGGAAAACAGGAGTAATTTCTCTATTTATAATGACAAGGTTTGTATCTATCCTTTTACTCTTTCTTATGCATGTTCAAAACGAGATTATCATATGATAGAGATATAGATTAGTAGTTTAATATTTACAAATTTGATATTTCCACACACACACACACACATATATATATATATATATATATATATATATATATATATATATATATATATATATATATATATATTCGTGTTTAATTTATATGGTTATAACATATTTGTAAGGCATTTTTTTTATATGGTATTGGGGTAGAAAATACATCAAAATATGATAATTGAGAGAAATTTATAATAATATGGGATATACTGAAATCGAAATTTCTAATTTCTAAAAAAGTAAAATCTGAAATTTTGAATTTAATTAAAAAATATTTTATCTTTTGTATGTAGTAAATTTGAAAATTTTGATTTCATTACAGACAAAAAATAAAAACAAATTTTAATTAAATTCGCAATTTCCGAATTTACTTTTTTAGAAATCGGAAATTCCGATTTTAATGGATCCCATATCAATGTAAATTTTTTTTAATTCTCATGTCTTGATATATATATAACTTAAATACTATATAAAAAATACAATCCCTATTTGTACTCTATTACATATATATATATATATATATATATATATATATATATATATATATATATATATATATATTGTGTACAAAATTTGGTTCAACTATGGTTGAAGATCGAAACCTTAATTAAACATTTTCATTTAATTGTCTAGATTTTTAAAACACCATATTAATGCCTCTGCAATGTACAGAGTTATAAGATTTAATAAAATTTAAAATATTAAAATTATATAATAAATTATTTCCATTTAAAATATAAATGAAGATTAAAGTGCTAAATTATTTGGGATAACTTTCAATTTTAGAAATTTGATTTATATAACAATATATTAATAATTTTTTTATGATCAATATGTTAACGAAGTCTAAGTTTGGAATTAGTAATAATAAGATAATAATAAAATTCAAAAATTTTAATTTTTTTCATAATCTAATGTGCATGAGCTGTGACATAGAAAATTTTAATATATGTCTAGAATTTAATAAGACATGAATGTCACAAGACAAAGCTATCATTTACCAGAAGTTAATAAACCCGCTTTTCATTTTGAATTATTATTATTATTATTATTATTATCTTGTCTAAAATTTATATAATCCATGTCAATATTATTATCAATGACATTCCTTACATTAGTGGCTAATTTTGTTAAATAATTATTATTAATTACTTATTTCATAATTAAGAAGGAATAAATTTTAAATATGATATTAATTATTAAATGCTTAAAGATAAATATAAAAGGATATAGTTATAAATATTTTTTTAAGTTATCTTCCAAGTTTTGATATAAAATAATTTCTTATTTAAACTTATAATTAATATCAAACAACCATTATTATTATAATATATTTTTTGTAAATAACAAATATACAAATTAACTTGCAAAATAATGCCTTTTTTGGGTAAATGAAAATAATACTTTTTTTATCCGTTTATTCCTTTTTGTAGCGGATACGATTTGAAATCGTTGCACTTTTTAAAATATTTTACTAACTAAGTTAAATATACTTTAACAATGTTTTCATATAGATAAAAAGAAAATAAAAAAGTGAACTACCAATCATAAGTGCACATATTGATATCTTGATGGTAGTGTTTAATAATAATATTCTAATAATGAGCGCAAAGATAATTATTAAAATATAATGATAATCTTAATGGCCTTTTTTTGTTGTGTTAATACGCTAAAACAAAATTGAAAATCCTAATTCCCCGGCCACAAAAGGAATAAAAAATGTAACAAAAAAAATGAAAAAGGTATAATATGATTTTATTCTATCCAAATTGAAAGGGACGCGGTTTTTCTCTTTACCCAAGTGAATCAAAATTATGTATACAAGGATTTGACGAAGGAAGTAAGCTACTTTTTTAACATAAAGACCTATGTTTAAATTATACGAAAATAACTATTGCAAAAAATTAAATAATCTTTATATTTCTTTAGCTAAACCAAGATTAATTTTAATGTGTATTTGAAATAAATCAAATATGTAAAAAAAAGAACTATTATTTTGAAGAATTTAATTTAAATGCATTGATAGTATAAAACTATTTTACACTGTCAGTCAATAGAAATAGTAAAAAGTGCAAACTTATAGAAATAACCACCCATTTTAATGAGGGACCTACCATAATTTCTCACTTTTTTCTATTTTTATTGATTAACAGTGTAAAATTGTAAACCAATTAAACTTTATTTTTAAAATAATAAAATAATATTAAAGGTTTTTCCTTTGCAAAGAGGCTTATTGTTGCTTTTTATTAAACACTAAAAAGATGGAAACTAAACTAGGCCTAGCAGCGGGGCAATGGCAAGAGAAGCTCTTTCCCCGTTATTGTTGCTGTTGTTGTTGTTATTATTATTTTTATTATTATTATTATGAAGCTTTCTGTTAAAATTAAATGCAAATGCTTAATGCTAATCGCACAAAGTTTTATTAGATTTGTGATGGGTGTGCCATCAAAATGTTGATTTAACATAACTACATACATAATAGCGAAAGAATGCACTTCTGCGTGCGTTTTATTTTTCTGTCCAATGAGTCGTGAACTCGATCTATGCCTTCTTCGTGTTCATTGCACTCTTCTTATAATTTTATTGAAATATATTTGATTTGGTGTTTTATCATTTAAGTAAAATGATTACGGCTTGGCTGACGTTAGAAAATATTTTTTATTATTTTTTGTGTATTTAAAAAAATATGATAAATTTTAAAAAAATTACAATAATTAATTGTAATTTCAGGCTATCAAAAATAAAAAACATTATTTAATTGAAATCGTAACACATTATTACGATTTCAATAAAAAGATAAAAAATATTATTTTAATAAAAATCGCAGCATATAGATGCGATTTCAATAAATTTAAATTAAAACAAAATAAAAAATATTATTTTAATAAAAATGGTAATTTATTATTGCCATTTCAATAAAATAAAAATTAAAACAAAATAAAAACATTATTTTAATAAAAATTGCAATTTATTATTGCAATTTTAATAAAATAAAAATTAAAAATATTATTTTAATAAAAATTGCAACTCATTATTGCAATTTTAATAAAATTAAGTATTAAAAAAATAAAAATATTATTTTAACAAAAATTACAACTCATTGTTGCAATTGTAATAAAAATAAAAATAAAAAAATTATTTTAATAGAAATTATAAGCAAAAATTGTGATTGCTTTTTTTTATTTTTTATTTTTTCGTATATTTATTGTGAGAGAAGAGAAAAAAGAAAAGAGAAAAAAAATAAAAAATAAAAACATCATAATTTCTTAATTATTTTTTAAAAACAATAAATCATCAATTTTTTTTTTATAAAAACCCAATAAATAATCGAAAACACTCGCTATATATTATCTATAAGACAATGCCGGGCTGACTCATAGCGTAGTCAACTTACAACGGCAGTCGGATTGCCATGCGGAATCCTGAAGCAATGGTTGCAAACGATCTACACAGAATTCAGAATTGTCAATTTGTCACTTCTCTCTCTTAACATCAACTCTATAATAATAGTTTAATATGAGTTCGTTCTTTCCTCTTTATTTGGCTGAAATATTACATGCACATCCTTGACGAGTGCAGCTTAATTAATTCATTTTATTTTCCTCTTTCTCCCTTTTAAAAGAAAAGAAAAATCAATTTCCTCCTTTCTGTTGCTTTGCTTAACGTGTAGACTTTTATTTTTCTCCTTAATCAATTAAGATTTTTCTTTGGCTGACGTTGAAATTTATGCTTGTTTTTTCAAGTCAACCAAGCCAACGACCATTGAACCATCTTATGTGTTTGTCTTCTGTGGCCTAAAATGATCCTTTCGTCCTCAACCAATCATATGAACTGTGGTTTGTTTCCAGGCACCTTCGGGCCAATGGGACATGTGATCATAAACATTGCCCGTCTAAGATGCAAGCGCTGCCGAGGATCAACTTCAAGATACCCTTCGCTTGGACACATGTATCAATGTAACTTTCATCGAATTTTTATTTATTAATGATGTTGATAATTTGCTATGGTACCTATTTTATCAGTATTCTTGAGCCACCTATCATACATTTATCGATTGTCGATTCTTGATATGAATGTTGAGAGTCTAATTAGTATGATCGATAAACAATAACTCTTGGACAATTAGTTCAAACCATCCTTACCGTGAAAAAAAAAAAAAACGAAAAAAGATACAAGTGGAATCTATATTAATCTATTTTAAGAATATATAAGTGAATAACTCAAATAATAACCAATTATTTTTAATAATATAGTTAGTCTATTTGAAATGCAACTCAGAGGAATTGCGGACCTAAAGACATGTTATAGGCTGAATACGGTGGCCCTATTTCGTGATGTAATATATAATATATATTTACAGTCAAAACTTGAATATTTTAACCTCAAACAAGGAACTTTTTGGCATGTATAATTTATACGTTTCAATCATAATGTCGCAGAAACTTCTCTCTAATGTCTAGTTTATGGACAAATTTTGTGCTTACAGATTTTTTGAGAAAACACACGTGTGAGATACAGAAGTCTTATATTGGATAAATTAAAGGAATAAAAAGCCTTTGTATGTCTGTGGGATTTTTTTTTTTTTGGGGTCGTAACAGCCTTTGTATGGTTTGAATTATTAAAAAGGTGTAAGATTAACTTTTGGTCTGAATAATCCAATTCAAGTCAAAAGCCCAATAATTGAGTTAAGCCCAACACTGAAGTATCATCCTTCAACATCAAGTCCAAATCAGACAGAAAAATAAAAAATAAAGTCCAAATCATTTAAATCAATTCTGTACTCTATATATATATATATATATATATATATATAAAACCAAAGCTCAATGCTAAATTACAGCATAATATCAGAGCTTAAATAATCTTACATAAGTACATAAAATAAAAAATAAAGGGGAGATTGAATAAACCATCGTTGGTTACAGAATAAATGAAGTGGAAATTGTCGTAAAGTTCATACATCGGACTGGATTGTCTATCATACAACCAATATTCATAACTATAAATTGGCTGCCACAAATGGAGATTCCTTCATAAAAGCAAGTCCAATTGAGAACATATGAAGAAGTCTACTTGCAATTGGGTTGTCTGCCATATAACAGATACCTATTACCAGTAATTGGTTGCAGCAAATGGAGATCCTTTCACAGAAGCAAACTCAATTAAGGACATACGCAAAATTAAACTTGTGACCCAACTTAGGATGATAAAAAAAAAAAAGTGATACACACAAAAAAGAGAAGTGGTTGCGCTTGAGAAGTTAATCTATCGGAGGATATGTAGGCCTCCAAAGAAGTGCACCCAGGACCAAGCCAGTGGCTAGGAAACCTCCACTTTTCAAACCCCCCTAACCCCCAAAAAAAAAAAGAAAAAGAAAAAGAAAGAGAAGTGGTTGATAATGTTTTTTTTTTTTTTTTGGAGTGAGAGATTAGAGTTTTGAGAGTATCAGCAAAATTGATCAAGCAATCTTATTCTGAAACGAAGTGTAGAATTTTATTTTATTTTATTTTTGTCTAAGGAGTGCAAATTGAATTATAAAAAATTATACGATAAGATTTGGGTCAAAGCAATTCAATTGCAATCAAACCCCCAATAATTGAGCTAAGTCAAACACCCCCATACCATCCCCTAATATCAAGCTCAAACATTTAACCCAAAGCCCAATGCTAAATTACAACAGACATGGACCCATGCAGTAGAATCGAAAAAAAAAAATCGTCAAGCACCTTACAAACCAAAAAAAAAAAAAATGAAGCACCTCTTCTGCATTAACACTACTATAATTTTACATTGCTGACGGGCAGCTAACTCCAGAAAATTGTGCTTCAAAAACTAAGCAGTTACCACACAAAATGAAAGCTTCCCTAGGGAAAATAATCAAAATATATGTTCAATTTTGATTGAATATCAACCTAAAACTCTTGTATACCCTATATTACTTTGACATTAAATTAATCCAAGGCATATAGATACGGTGCGTTTATGCCCCGATTTGGAGGTTTGTCTTAAGCTCTTGATCGGGGCGGTAAGGCGGCAAGCAGACATGAAAAGTGTCAAGCAACTCTGAAGCCTAAGACATTCTTTCTCCCCTCTTCTCTCTTCTTCCCACACTCACTCGTCAGTACTACCACCCCATATTCTCTCCAAGAAGCAAGAACTGCCCCCCAAAAAAGAAAAACAGAGAAAAAGGGAACTCAGCATTTCCCATTCTCCGCGGAAACAAACGCATCATCAAGAGTGAAGAAGAAGCAGAAAAAAAAAAAATGAGGGGAGGCACAACCATCGCCTTAGAGTGTCTCTTGCTCTTGATGTTCTACACCACAATCTCGTCCTCTGCTGCTCAACAACAAGACTCACAGTCTCAGTCTCAACAACAACAACAACAACAACAAGGTACGCATCTCATCAAATGCAACCTTCTAATTATCTTCATCCAACATGATCATTATTCACCAACATGGTAATTACTGCATTGTCGATCCCTTTTCTTTGTTTCTTTTTCTTCTTGCTTCAGAGCCAAGTTACCTGAAGTTGGCGGTCAACGCCACGGACCTTCCCTTGGAAGACTACTACGACTACATCATCGTCGGAGGCGGCACCGCCGGCTGCCCTTTAGCGGCGACGCTCTCCCACTCCTTCCGAGTCCTCCTCCTCGAGCGCGGCGGCGTCCCCCACCGCCACCCAAACCTGATGACCCAAGAAGGCTTCTTGGCCACCCTCCTCGCCGCCAACGCCCACGACCCCCGCTCCCCCGCTCAGCCCTTCACCTCCGAGGACGGCGTCCCCAACGCCCGCGGCCGCGTCCTCGGCGGCAGCAGCGCCATCAACGCCGGCTTCTACAGCCGCGCCGACCCCGACTTCTTCTCCCGCTCGGGGCTCCCCTGGGACCTCAAGCTCGTCAACGAGTCCTACGAATGGGTCGAACGCGAAATCGTGTTCAGGCCACACCTCCGAACGTGGCAATCCGCGGTTCGCGACGGTTTGTTGGAAGCCGGGGTGTCACCGTACAACGGGTTCACGCTGGACCACGCTAGAGGAACCAAGATCGGCGGTTCCACCTTCGACGCCTCCGGCACGAGGCACAGCTCCGCCGATCTTTTGAGATACGCGAAGCCCTCAAACATTAAGGTCGCGCTCTACGCGAGCGTGGAGAGGGTTCTTCTTGCGTCGTCTTCTCCAACTTCGGCTTCTAGGGTTTCTGCTATTGGTGTGCTTTATCGTGACCTAATGGGGAGGTACCACCATGCAATGGTGCATTATCGTGGCGAGGTGATTCTCTCTGCTGGTTCCATTGGAAGCCCTCAGCTTCTTCTTCTTAGCGGGATCGGTCCCAGGCCTTATCTTTCTTCGTGGGGGATTCCGGTGGCGCATCATCTACCTTTCGTGGGGCATTTTCTCTATGATAACCCGAGGAATGGGATCACCATTGTGCCTTCGGTTCCGCTTGAGCACTCGCTGATACAAGTTGTAGGGATTACTGATTCTGGTGCTTACATTGAGGCTGCGTCCAATGTGATCCCCTTTGCTTCCCCTGCTCAGAGCGTCTTCATCCGCGCGCCTTCTTCGCCGCTCTACCTCACGGTGGCCACCCTCATTGCCAAGATCTCTGGGCCAGTCTCAAGTGGCTTTCTAAGGCAAGTCTGTTATCTATTTGCACATCAACATTTAACATCAATAGCTCACTTTTCTTGTAAAAATAGATATACATTCATGGATTTCGTTACTTGTTTGATACATGCATGGATTTTGATACTTGTTTACACTTGGACGAGAAATGTTATTTGATTATTCATATAAAATATGAACACAAGAGTGAGAGGAAAATAGAAAATTTTAGCCTCACCTACTAAGAGAAAAGTTATTTGAACCATCTTCTCCCTAGATACCAACACCCTTCTCTCTATTTCTCATTTCTCTCCTCTAAATCATTTTTTTTTCTTTTATAATTTTTTTTTTCAACCTTGTGTGTGTGGGTGTTTAGAGTGGTACAAATAACAACTTTCACCTACTAATGCAAATATTTTGTGTCTTTCTTTTTTAACGAGTGTCCACGCTTATATAAGTTTTTCACTTTCAAATAGCGTTTTTCGATTAGTATATCTACTGATTATCATGCATATTCAGAATAGTATACAGTATCTTATTCAATGTCTACGGATGATGTTTAAAAAATTGTTTTGGTTCTCAGGTTGGGTTCAACGGATGTGAGGTTCAACCCTGTGGTGAGGTTCAACTACTTCAACAACCCGGTTGATGTGGAGAGGTGCGTGAACGGGACGAGGAAGATAGGGGAGGTGCTGAGGAGCAGGGCGCTGAATGACTTCAAGTTCAGGAACTGGTTGGGAGGGCAGGACTTCAGGTTCGTGGGGCCCGCCCTGCCCGTTGACCAGTCGGACTTCCTTCAGATGGCGGAGTTCTGCCGCCGGACGGTCAGCACCATATGGCACTACCACGGTGGCTGCGTCGTCGGCAGGGTGGTTGACCGTGATCTCAAGGTCATTGGAGTTGACTCACTTCGCATTGTGGATGGATCAGTGTTTAGCGTGTCGCCTGGGACCAATCCTCAGGCCACCCTCATGATGCTTGGAAGGTAAGTAATTAAGTTTACTATGCATCCTTTCAGCATGATAACATGTCTGTTTCAAGCAGAATTAACAATAATGTTATTGTTGTTATTCTATATCTGTTGGCAGGTATCTTGGACAGAAGATAATCAGAGAAAGGGAAAGATACAAATGAGTGTTCACCCCTGCACTTTTTACTTTGCTCATCAATTACCTTTCTGGTTTTTGGTACTAGATCGTTTTGATTGATTCTTTATGTTCAATTTGGATACTTGATAGGAACTGAAAGTAAAATAAGCCCACAGTTTAGCAGATAACACTGCTAGCAACTGTAACAAATGGGGGTGGACTAGTAATGATATTTTTCCCCCCATAACTGTAGATTAGATTGGATTCTCTTAGCTGAATAAAAGCCAAGTTGCCAAAGAGTCAAAGCATTATTCCCAAGTTTCGCTTCCTTGGAGCTCTATATTTTTATCCCTGTGATCTGCTTTCCTGTCATAATAATATAAATATATACTTTGATGCATGCCTTCTTTTGTTTAATGCTCTTTGTCTTGTTGAATTGTTTTTTTTTTTTTTTAAGTTGTCATAGGGCTCTTCAGCACAAATTTATTATTCATCTAATTGCAGCCTGTATATATGCATCTGGCAAAGTATTAGTTTAGATATTTAAGCTGGGATTTATATATAATTGCCGTGGTAACAAATATACACAATCTCAGTGTTAGGCTGGGGTGGGGTAGGAATTTACCATAAAACAGTAAATAAACAGGAGTAAAACTAGAAAAGATTACATATATTTCTCTCTAACTCATGGTAGTTGAATGCCAAAGGTTCCTCAAGCCTCCCCATATTGAGAACTAGTAAGTACGTTGGAACGATTCTTAATTTAGATAATAGAGCACTATGCAAACTCTAAACACCCCTGGGCCTTCCTTTTATTTGGGTTTATTATTATAGTTCATGAAACATTAGTCATGCTTAAAGTACTCTTGCTTATGTTGAGTATTCCATTATTTATTAAGTCTAATTTTAATGAGAATTGCTAAATGCTATGAAAGACTTTATAGTGTGAATCTGCACAAATTAGAGTGTATTTATTTGGATTTTTTTTTTTTGCAAATAATTACTTTTTTATCCAAAAAAATCAGTTTTTGTATATTTGGCTAATTTTTTAAAAATAATCAAAATATCAAAAAAATCTATTTTCAATTTTTTTATAGAAGTTAAAAAAAAAATTTTTAAAATTTTTAATTTTTTCAGCTATATATAAAATTTAAACTTCAAAATTATTTTTTTAAAAGGTTAAAGCAAGCGCACCATTAATTTGATTGGTAAAAATCAGCAGGTTCAATGAAAATCATGGGTTTTGGCAAAAATCTTGCTACAAGTTTTGTGAAATGATATTCCATGTCATTGGTTAAAGCCTCCTCTTGTGCTATTCATCTTTTCTCAATTTTAATTTTCACCTTTGAAAGAAAAAATTACACTACCAATAAAATGAAATTAAGTTGGTTATATTAACTAAGATTTTAGTAGTAATTATTTGTTAGTTAGTAAAAGTCTTTTAACACCATGCCAACATGAGTAACAATATATCAATAAAATGATATTAAATCCTAGCAATCTTTCTAACTATTTAAAGAGGTAAACAGGGCCAAAAAAAGACTTGTGCATAATGTTCAGTCTTTCCATTTTGTCATCCCTTTTTTGGGTACAACTCTTTTTAGTCATCTCTACAAAGTCAAAACTATTGTGAAGCTACTGTTTGTCAACACAAAAACTGGGCCTAAGCCCATGAGAATACAACAACCAAACAGAGGGTAAAGGTCAGAACCCAAACAAAGGCAGCTCAGCCCCCGAAACAATTAGCAGAATAAACGTAGTGCCAGTCAGAATCTTTACCCTGACCAAAAAAGACAAAGTCATAATCTTTGCTATAGCCAAGCTCCAATTAGCTATGCTAATTTATTAATAAAATTCTGTCATTTCTCAAATTAAAATTAAATCTATCAACTAGTTAAAAATTTTCTGAAAAAAAAATTATTTGATCCCATAATTCTGGGTCTGCTGAGCTCGGGTAGGAATAAATCATAACTATTAAATTTTATATTGATCACTAATATTGAAATAAAAATTAAAAGTCAATGAATTATTTGAAATATTCTCATAATTTTGTATTTCAATCTTGGCTACAAGAATGTGATTCAATAACCAGTATTTATTTCTTTCACTCTGACAGGAAATTGTTCCTTCACTTAATGTTACGAAGGGTTTGAATAATTTACCTGAAGTGTTATATTCAAACCTTATTATATATATATATATATATATATATATATATATATATATATATATATATATATATATATATATATATATATATATGACATTGGTGCCGCCTTTTAATCTGTTCTTCACCTACCACCTTATTAACAGATGCAGAGGGGGCTGGAAAATCCAATTAGGAGGCTTGTCAATTCTGTCACAGCTAGTTTTTTTGGATTGTATCGACTTTCAAGTACTGACTACAGGATGAACAATAATCATGTCACCATGACACTCGCATCGCACCAGATCAGCTACTCTGTATCTGTCGTGTTCTGTAATACAGGTCCAATGGAAGTAACGTCGCTGTTTCAGAAGAGTTTTACTCGCTGTATACGAAGGATCGGCTTTATTTCCAAAAAATAAAAGATGATCGGTTTGATTGGACTTGACTGAAATTAAATTTGGTCGACCTTTTTTATTGGACTATTTTTTTTACGGGACCATTTTTTAAAGTCAGACTAATTTAAGGCGGCATCTAAAGTGCTTTTCGAAGTCAACGTATATTATGCACCACATTGTTTAGTGGTGAGATTATAATAGTGTGTTTGTGAGGTTAGTTATGTATAATATATTCTAAATTTTTTTATTATCTCTCTTCCGCATGGGTAAGGATGTTGAAAATCAATCTAAACTGAATTAAAACATAAAATCAATTCAAAAAAAATTAAAAATTTAATCTAAATTGAAATAAATTAATGTTAATTAATTCTTATTTTATAAAAATTGATAATATATATATATATATATATGTAAATATATTTTATAATATTTTAATATTAAATTTATTCCTTAACCTAATATTTTATATTTATAATTATTTATTATTATTTTTTAATTTATTCAAAATAAATTTTTTTTATGTTTTATAAAAAATTTTATTAAAAAAATAAAAAATCAAATCCATCCAAATCGAATTAAATTGATTCAATTTTATTCGGTTTCTCAGTTATTATCAACTCGAATCAAATCAAAATAAAATTTATTGTTTAAATCGGTTGATTTTTTCCTTAAAACCAATTCAAATCGAATTGCGAACACCCCAACTCCCAAGTCCTTCCCCCTAACTCCGAGTCTCACTACAACACCCCCACTCTCCATTGACGAACCCATGGTGCCCATTGCCTCCACCGCCTCAGCCCACCACCAGAAGAGAGGTTGCTTCCTTTTACAATGCTACCAACGACTTTGCGTAGCCACCATGGTCCTTCGTGTTCTGCGGAAAATTCGATAGCCTCTAGGTATGGTGGATTCAAACGTTGTGGTGGGAACGTGGGATCGGAATTTGTGGTGATATGCGTTTGTTTTAGAATATAGAAAAGGTCGAAATTTTGATGAGAATTGCATATGGGTAAGTTAAGGTTCATGTAAAATGGATCTAAGTGAGTGAAAGTTTTGGATTTGTTTTTGGGGTGGATAGAGCTAGAATAACTAGAGGACCCTATATATGTGTGCGCCCAGTTAGGGGATGGGGGATGCGGTGGCTCTCAAGAATGTGGTGGAGCTACGTTTAACGGTGCTATGGAGAGAGAGAGAGAGAGAGAGAGATTGAATGGCGAGAGAAGCAGTGAATGGGCGGAGGTGGAATGAGTGAAATGTTTAAGATGTACCAGAGATGAGAGGACTATCCATACACTATCATATTTCACCATCAAATATAATAGTGCGTGATGCTAGAACGCGTCCTAATTTGATAATGCTAATGACAATGATGTAACTAACCAATGGGGTTATAGATCAGTTGGCGAGAATTATCCCAACTTAATCATATATTTTTAGATTTGAGCCTTATTTATGTAATTGTGTTAAAATTTGGAAGAGTGAATTTTACTGTTCAAATAGTCCTATCCAACTTGAGCAACATTAATTTTAGTAGGAGAATACTTATGGTTTAAATTAAAAAAAAACAAAAAAAGATAACAATGTAACTAATAATTGAAGGGTTAATGTATATTGAGTTTTGCTAACCAGTCTAGATACTAAATAAGAAAAAAAAAGGTTCTAAGCTTCCAATACACTCAATATGTTAAAAATTTAAAAATTTTACTTTTTATAATATAATTTTTTTAATTTTTTAATCAATACCCTAAATAATATACATTTTAATCCCTAAAAATATTGAGATTTAACATTTTAATACCTCAAAGAAAATTTGCTCATACTTTTATCTCTAAAGTTAAACATATTACAATAAGTTAGTCCCTTCACTTGATAATTTGGGCCTTCGCTGTGTGTATTATTAAAATATAGCGTTCGAATCAATTTTAGGTCAGATACAATATGTATTTGATATATAAAAGTCAATGAAAGAACTAAATTTTTATAACATTTTAATTTTAGAGATAAAAGTGTTAACAAATTTTTCTTGAGAGATTAATTTGTTAAATCCTGATTCTTGTAGGTACTAAAATGTATATTAACTCATAATTGAATCAATTAAATATTTAAATAGTACATACAAATTTAGATATTACATAAAAATAAAGTTCTAATATTTAAAAATAAAAAATAAATATATTTTATAATATATTTTTTTAAAATAGATCATATTGTAAAAATTAATATAATATTATATAAAATATGTTAATTAAAATTTAAATTTTTATAATCAATAATTGTTTTCTAAAAAATAATTTTAAAGAATTATACAGCTTTAAATCCGATCAAATTAATTTAAAATATAATCTAAACTTAACTTAAAAATATACCAAGATTAAATTTTCAAAAACTAAACCCAATCTAATAAACTTTAAACCAAGATTGATTATTATGCAGGGTCTTAAATACCCTTATCCCCAACTACTATGCATATATTTGGGAACAATAACAACTAGTTGTCACAAAACTGAGTATCTTTTGCTTGGTAGAAAGAAAAAAAAAATGGAGAGAAAAAAAAGAGAAAAGAAAATGGGAAGATTTAAACATTTTTATTGCTTAAATGTAAAGAGAAATGAGGGGAAAAAAAAGGTATAAAACTCACATAAATATTTTATCTCCACTTTTAGACAGAAATTACAGATGAAGTATAATTTTACTTAAAGTAACAATCTTATCCTTAAATTTGATGATACTCTTCACTTCTAATGAAGGTAAAAAAAGTCATTTAATACAACTGTATCTATTTTTTTTTCTCACTTTTCTCTCTATTTAAATAAAAAAAATATTTTTTATTTTCTTTTCTTGTCCAAACAAAAGGTTAAAGCTATAATTTGTTTACCAAACTCACGGCTCCCTTCGACTTTCCCATCCCCTTTTTGTTTTTCGATTGCAAAATCAGGGCAAGGCAAAAAAAGAATCTATTTAAGAGACATTAAAAACCCCTTAAAAATAAGCAAAGAAAAATGTTTTAAGTACTTATAAAATGAATTTTTTATAGACATATAAAAAATAGAAAAATGTAAAGGTAATAAATGTTAAAAAAGAAAAAATAGTACATATATCACTTTTGTATTTTTTTCTTTTTATATGTTTACAATAAATTTATTTTATGAATACAAAAAACATTCCTCAACAATGGAAAGAAGCAGGAGAAGATCTACCATAGGGCTTGGCCAAAAACCGACCAAAACTTTCTATTCCTAAAGGCTCAAGATTTAGTATCAGCACTCCTGTTTTTCTTATTCAGGAGGGGTAATTGTGTAGTTTTGTTATTGAGTAAAAAAAAACGTTAGACGTTAGTGTCGTAGATGTCCTCATAGCCAAATGTTTGGAAATAGATCCTCATGCTTCTTGTTCTTTCGTCTTGGGGTATGCATTTTTTAAATAATATAATTAAGATAAAAAATTATAAGAGGAGGCATTTCTATAAATATTCATGTATTTATATCATGTGGTTTCCTTTCCTTCCTACCTTCATTTGTGTCCAAGTTCACGTATCAATTGTCACTTGTCACTACTGACATGAACGTGGTTGTTCAATTTCAAATTATGTCTCACATGCCTCTAACTCATACTCTTCTTAGTGTTTGTTCATATTAGAGCTTGTAAATAGTGGTTAGATTAACTTAATTTTATAAAATTGACTTTGATTAAAATTAAATTGGTATTAACATAATTTATGCTTAAATTTTTTTATATAAAAAATGATTATAATATAATAAATATTATTTAAATAATAATAATTAAAATCACTTTTGAATATAAAATTTTTGAAAAAGACCTAAACTTTATATTATACTTTTATTATTATGCATTTATTTTTAATATTTAAAATATTTGAATAAAATATATTAATATTATTATAAATAAATTATATAAATATTATGTTAAGATATTATATAGATGTCGTAAATAATATTATATTTAATATTATTATAAAAGAATATTATTATTTTTTAATCAAAGATATTAATTGCATTTCTTAAAGGAAAAGCTTACAAATGGTAGGACACAAAAGCGAAAAATAAAGAGGGTAAGCCCAGCATCACTACTAGAGTCTAGTAGGACAAAAATAGAGTACGGCGAACACAAGATTAAGAAGGGGAGTTTCAAGTAATAGCAACTAACTCTTCTAGTAACTTCAGAGTTGAGGACACAATTGCTTGAGGAGCGCTATCTTGACCCTCAAACAATTTTTAATTTCTAGCCTTTTAAAGAATATTATATAAATATTATTATGAACATTCGGATCAAACATATTTATTGGACATTATAACTTGACCTAGAGGTTCCTCAAGATGAACTTAAATCAAATTAGCACATAAAAACATCAAAAAATTCCACGACAATAAGAGGTTAAGAAACCACCACTGAATTGAGGGGTCAGACACAGAATGTCGAATATGAAAGGGGGCTCGTAAGGAGTAAAAAACAAGTAACTAATCATTCTTATTCATATTTGGGTAAAATAGAGCTTTGATGTGAGCAGTAAAATCCCTTATAGATCGCCTATCAAAGGAGCACACAAAGAGCGCGAATCTGCCATATACATCATAGGATGCCCTTAGAACAGATTAGAACAATATTATAAATAAAATTATATTTATAAGTCCTATCACCCAGAAAATGTTGCATGTTCTT
Source organism: Pterocarpus macrocarpus (assembly GCA_031439585.1). Lineage (NCBI taxonomy): Eukaryota > Viridiplantae > Streptophyta > Magnoliopsida > Fabales > Fabaceae > Pterocarpus > Pterocarpus macrocarpus. The sequence goes on from CM062516.1 coordinate 328,930, forward strand.
CAATTAAATTTTAAAGAAATAAAGAAGCTAGGAGCATTTTATACAAAAACATAAAAAAGAATTTGAGAATATTCAAAAGACACAACTGAATAAGGGGATAGTTAAGGCTTTTACATTCATATTTAATCTTCAACGGAGAAAAATGAACCCAGAAGCAAGAAATTTGAGTTTCAGTGTTAATTGGGGTTTTGATTTAAAAGCACATTGATGCTACATCAATGCAAAAACACCCAAACATAATAGTGGTGCATTTCAGGTTGTTGAACTGAGGTTTGGCATGAAAAACGCTAAACCAAACAGACGCTTAGCCACTTCCATAAATTATTAAAATTTCACTCTGACGTCTTTACATGATATATGTAAATGATTTTTTCTTTAGAAAGAAATTTGTCCGCATAATTTCAACTAAGTAATACCTAAGTAAAATCGTTTTAAAATTAATAATACTAAAATTTAAACAGTCCATATTACATATAAAATTTAAGTTGCGGCAAACTTTTACACAGAAACATCTCTCATACACTCTTGCAAAATTGAATGAAGGTATTTGGCTTTTGCTACCAACTTTCATTCGACGAATTATTGCATTTTAATTGAATTGAATGTTTAATAAAATTTACAAATGGAACGCTATATGAGTAGACGGGCTTAACTCCGAATAACTGGAGTATAATTATAATTTTCTTTTGCTTTTTACTCTGATACTTAAAATTAAAACATAATTATTTTTAGCTGTCGGGGCTTCTCCAATTCCACTTGTTCGCAGGTCCATCATGTTGATTAATTAAGAAGAATCCAAAATTGAGCAACTTGTGTTAAGTCCATGTCATGCACAGGCTCATCATACTTTATATTAAGATTTAACTTTTATTAAGAATGGGACAATGATCAGGGAAATTTTAATACTATATTATGAATTATATTTTAAAAATTTTTGTTAGGCAAAGACATATAAATTGTATTGTATCTTAATACTCCCATATTATTTAAGGATTTGGGTAAAATTTTCTTTATAATTATTTAACAACTCTTCTATCTTAAATTAACTTTTATGGTAAAGTTAAGCCTAACCCATAATCTTAAGATAATATTAGATATTCTATTCGTAAGTTATTAATAGAAGAGCACCCACATATATTTAATTATACAAATTTTACACTCCACATATCTATTTTTGGTTACATGAGAGTTGTTTTAAGTTTTATATTACTTAAGAATAAATTAATTAAACATTTCTAATTACTCGAACAATCATCCTTTCTTTAGCTAGTTTTTGAAGTAGAGTTACACTTACAATCTTAAGAAAATATTTATTTTAAATTATAATAAGATAAGTTCCTATTTGTGAGAGTGAGTGCTAATATGAACTTATGTTTCTATTGGAATCCAAAATCTATGTATCAAACTATTAATGTGTATTTAGTTTGTAATTTGTAAAGTATGGTTTGGTTAAATAAAAATGTATTTATTTATTTAAATTTTTTACTTAATTATTTAATTATATATTATTATATTAGTAAAATTTTTTAACTTTTATAATTAAAATTTAATTTTGATGCACTATCAATATAAACATATTTACATAATCATCTAATTATAATAATTATTTGACTCTTACAATCAATACTTTAAAAATCACATATGGAGCATATAAGTGGATCACAATATAAAATCTTTATATTGATATAATATTAAAATTAATATTTTATAATTATTATCTCAAAAATCATATATAACAGGTAATTAAATAATAATAAAAAACTTTTTTTATTAAAATTAAAACTCAATTTGTACTCTTGAAGTTAAAATTTGAGGTTGACAAACTCAAACCGAAAACATATTACTAGAGAGATGTGTTAAAATTAATCTCTGAATTAAAACTCAATTTGTACTCTTGAAGTTAAAATTTGAGGTTTACAAACTCAAACCGAAAACAGGCTACCAGTGAGTGAGAGATGCGTCAAAATTAATCTTTGAATTAAAACTCAATTTATACTCTTGAAGTTAAAATTTGAGGTTTACAAACTCAAACCGAAAACATACTATCAGTGAGTGAGAGATGCGTCGAAGTTGTGTGACAATTGCATTAAAAAAGGCAGACCCAAATAAAGCAGACCCAAAGCGCACATGCCTGAAACCATTGAAAAATCCATTATGGCCCTACCAACCCCAAAAAGCCATTGAAGATATTGCAGTAGGTGATTACTTACCCTTAGTTGCCATAATCCTGGCCCTACTTTTTACCCTTTTTTTTTTTTTTAAATGCGCACTGATTAGCCTCTTTATCAATAATTTGTTTTTGACTAAATTCTTACCCAATAATTGTTCAGCAACAGTAAAATATTTATCCAGTCAATCATGCAATTAGATAAATATGTTGACAAATGCTTAAACGAAGGTGCCATTTCAAAATCATCGCAAGAGCCAATAAATGAGGTGAGTTTAGTACATCGATTATTTGCATGTATCTACCACAATTTCCCAATGAAAGTAACTTTGAACATAGGACCTCTTATTAATTTAATAGTGAGTGGAAAACCATATTTACGGATAGATTGAAATCTTTTGTTCCCCCTCTTTTTTTTATTCTTTCTTTTTGTTTTGCCATTGAATTATGATAATTTATTAAAAGATATTCTCTCTTATGATGCTTTATGATAACCCATGTTTCTTTGGTTCCTTGCCCAAAAGAATTCCATTTTTAGTTGATAATGTTTGAGATTCGATTGGGAGGAAAAAAAAAACACCAAAAAAAAAGAATCCAAGATTTAGGGTATGTTTATTTTAATTTTTAAAAAAAGTGATTTTGAAACTTAAATTTTATATATAATTTTAAAAGTTAAAAATTAAATTTTTTTTTTAGAAATTACTCTTTTTAATTTTTACAAAAAAGTTGAAAATAAATTTTTTTTGAGAATTTGATTATTTTTAAAAAATTATCTAAATATATGAAAATTAATTTTTTTGGATAGAAAAGTGATTTTTTATCAAAATAATTCCAAATAAACACACCCTTAAATCCTTTATAGAGCTAATTTGGGTGCATTCTTATGGTATTGTAAGCGATTTGCAGTTATTTTATAAGGATTTAATTTGAATATAATATTAGTATAAAAAATTTTTACACAGACATCCAATTATATATTATCACATCAATAAAAGTCTTTAATATAATCATCCACTACTTAAATGATTATGCAAATGAAATATTTTGATTGGATGACAGTACTGTTAATGCACTCCAATTAAATTCATTTTATAAATATAATGAAAATGGCAAGTTTTTTTTACGAAGATACTAGAATTAAAAATTATTTTTAGGGATATTTTTTGACAAGGGGGATAGAAGTCGAATATGAAATATTCCAAACTCAAATAAAAGATATAAAAGACAATTACAAATTTTTTTGTTGAACTTTTTCCTCCCATTTATCCCACTTTCCTCTCTCCCAGGACCTTAACGGTTTCTCTCGTTTGTTTTTTTCTATAATTTGATGAATTGAATATTCAATTTAATAAATTGAAAATAGACATTTTATGAGTCAACATCTCGTTCTCATCCACCCACCCAATTATTTTCTACAGAAAGAAATTAATACTGAATTCATTTGAGAATTAGTATAGATACGTTCCCATAACAGAACCTACCTTAACCACAGTGAACGAAGATTCCACCACGACTCCTAAGCCAAAGAAAATCTCCATTTCGAGAACAAAATCTTCAATTGTGCATTGGAATAATATTTCCTATACACATCAATAGTTATAAAAAAGAAAGAGAAATTAAAACTCCGCGTCTTTTCACCCCATTTTCGCTGCCTCCGTTTTCTTTCCAGGCCTTTTCTCTTGATCCAAACAGAACGTAAAAATGTCCACTTGTAATTTGCTTGCTTTTGTTGGGACTCAATTCTATATAACGTAGACCCCTTAGTACAACAAGTGCAGCACTGGGGTTGGGTTGAGAGAGAGAGAGAGAGAGAGAGAGAGAGAGCATCCATGGCATCCTCTGCTTGTACCAAACCCATCTTCACCTCCACCTTCGTCTCCACTGCCACGTCAAAGTCCTCTCTTATCTCATTCCTCAACACCACCAACACCTTCACCAGCTCCATTCCCACCAACCCCAGGCTCTCTCACTCCAATTCCAAACAACGTTGCCTCGTGGTCAACAACGTGTTGAAGACCGTTGACCCGACACTATCCTCTGTCTCGAGCTCCACCTCCGAGGATGTTGGATCCTTCGCCGCAAAACCCACGATCCTGGTCTCCGAGAAACTCGGGGACGCGGGACTCGAAGTGCTGCGCACTTTCGGGGACGTGGAATGCGCGTACAACCTGTCAGCGGAGGAGCTTTGCTCGAAGATCTCACGCTGCGATGCTCTGATCGTGAGGAGCGGCACCAAGGTGACGAGGCAAGTGTTTGAGGCTGCGAAGGGAAGGTTGAAGGTGGTTGGTAGAGCTGGCGTGGGCATTGACAACGTGGATCTGCAAGCTGCCACCGAGTTTGGCTGCCTCGTCGTTAATGCTCCCACCGCCAACACCATTGCTGCTGCGGAGCATGGGATTGCTCTCCTCGCCGCCATGGCCAGGAATGTTGCTCAGGCCGACGCCTCCGTCAAAGCTGGTATACTTCCAACATCAACCTTAATTATCGTTTTTTGGGACTCTAATTTGACCATTTGTTGTATTACTTTTTGTGGATCTACCTTGAAATTTTAATTGTGAGTGATGTTGGAGCGGGAGCCCAAAATTCTAGGAGATCGCTCAGCGAAATATTATATTAGCAAGTATTAGTGAGTCTCACGTCACGTTTTAACCCAAAATCTTAAGATAATTAATATGTGGATCTCTTAACTTGTATTGTCCTCATTTAGTTCATTTCTAACCATCCTGAGAATTTATCATACATTTGAAATTGAAATTTTAACATGATGAAGTCTCATGTAAATTAAAGATGAACTAAGTGAGGAAAAATATAAGTGCTGAGACTTACACTTCATGCCTTTAGATATTGAGTCAAGATGTGGCGTCAGGTTTATCAAGTTATTCCATTGATGGAGATCTATGTTGATTTATAGTATGTTTAGCTTCATCTTCTTTTGTTGCTCTTTGATTAAAGTGGAGGGTAATAAGTGTACAACTTGAAGTCATTTGACATGTTCTTGGGATAATTTTTGTCCTGTAATTCCCTTATTTGAATGTTTTGCGGAGGGTGATTTTGTTGACCGGAGATGCAATTATGCAGGAAAATGGCAAAGAAGCAAGTATGTGGGAGTTTCTTTGGTTGGGAAGACGTTAGCGGTGATGGGGTTCGGAAAAGTTGGATCTGAAGTAGCAAGACGTGCTAAGGGATTGGGCATGAACGTGATTGCCCATGACCCCTATGCTCCAGCTGACAGAGCACGTGCAGTTGGTGTGGATTTGGTGTCGTTTGACCAAGCCATCTCCACCGCAGATTTCATCTCGCTCCACATGCCACTCACTCCAACTACTAACAAGATCTTCAACGATGAAACTTTTGCAAAGATGAAGAAGGGTGTTCGCATCGTCAACGTTGCTAGAGGAGGAGTTATTGACGAAGATGCACTAGTTAAAGCCCTTGATAGTGGAATAGTTGCTCAGGTCAACCCCTTTGCTGCTATTTTTTTTTTTCTTTTTTCTAAATTTTTTTTTGTGATTAGTGTTTTCTCTTTCTATTGTCAACAAGTGTGCATGTTACTTTATTTTTGCCTCAAATGGCTATACCTATGTTATATGGAGCAGGCAGCTCTTGATGTCTTCACTGAGGAGCCCCCACCCAAAGACAGTAAGTTGGTGCAACATGAGAATGTCACAGTCACGCCTCATCTTGGAGCTAGCACTAAAGAGGCACAGGTTTGTTCTTCTTTCCAGTTTCCACATCTACTTTTATTTTAGCCCCTGCTTTCAATTTTGTTCTTTTAACGTATATTTATTGATAGCCCCAAAACCGTGGTTTTGGAATCCCAAACGGGAAACAAGACATGCCATTACTATTTGATAAATGCTAGAAAATCATAAACTTTGTCAAAATAAGTGACATGCTTATTAACTTTTGAATAAGTGAGTCATATTATTTTATTTTATTTAATAACTACCCTAGATTTTGAAAAAAAAAAATTGGTCATATTTTTTTAGCTGGGTGACATTTTTGACTCACCAGGAGGGTGTAGCTATTGAGATAGCAGAGGCTGTGCTTGGAGCATTGAAGGGGGAACTTTCAGCAACTGCTGTCAATGCTCCTATGGTAGCTCCTGAGGTAAACATTGTAACATTCCAATAACAATACTACCAAAGAATGCACCGAAAAAAAAAGCAGTACTACCAAAGACTTGTTATTATTCCTATATATTGTGGAGGCAAATCAAACATTGCTGGCTTTTGTCATCAGGTGCTGTCAGAACTGGCTCCCTATGTGGTGCTAGCTGAGAAGCTTGGCAGGCTAGCCGTACAGTTGGTATCTGGAGGAAGTGGAATCCAATCTGTGAAGGTGGTTTATAGAACAGCTAGGGACCCAGATGACTTGGACACTAGACTTCTGCGAGCAATGATCACAAAGGGCATCATTGAACCAATATCAGACGCTATTGTCAACCTTGTGAATGCTGATTTCACTGCCAAGCAAAAAGGGCTTCGCATAAGCGAGGAAAGAGTAGTTGTTGATTCATCTCCTGAGCTACCTGTTGATTCAATCCAGGTACAAGTATCCAATGTGGAGTCCAAATTTGCAAGTGCTGTGTTAGAGGGTGGCCAGATAAGCATTGAGGGGAAAGTCAAGTATGGCATACCTCATCTCACAAGTGTGGGATCTTTCGGTGTGGATGTGAGCTTGGAAGGGAACCTCATCTTGTGCCGACAGGTGGATCAGCCCGGTATGATTGGCCGTGTTGGGAACATATTGGGTGAACAGAACGTGAATGTGAGCTTCATGAGTGTGGGAAGGACATCACGGAGGAAGAAGGCTATTATGGCAATTGGTGTGGATGAAGAGCCAACCAAGGAGGCTCTTGACAAGATAGGAGCCGTGCCTGCCGTTGAAGAGTTTGTATTTCTCAAGCTCTAGTAGTTGATATATATATATATATGGACTTGAATTGGTGAATCTTAGAAAGTGAAATAATAACTATTGATTGAAACAAAAAAAAAAAAGGGGTGAGTTTTAGCAAATCTGTAGCTCGTTTCCCTCTAAAAGTGCTAGGCACTTCAGATGATCTTAATCTTTTTAGATATGATCACCAAGAGGTATTTTTGGAAGAAAAGAAGTGTATATGCTATGCTATATGTTGAGGAAACCTAAAACTATCGTGTATGTAACGGATGATTGAGAATAAAACTAGCACAGCTAGTGGTGTGCGCTTCTGTGTTGTCTCTGCATCAAGTTTTGCTTAGCTGGTATCACCGTCTCAAGTTATGCCTATAGCTTTAAACATTTTTTTTTAATTTAATTTAATTTAATTTAATTTTTGGCATTGTTGTTTTTCTTCTGGAACTGATGTTATTATTATTCCTCGCATCCACAGAGCAAGAAGCTTTTGATATATTTGATTAGTTTGAGCTAGCATTCACGCAGGCGATCAGAGTTATGCTGTCCCCTATCAATTAAATTCTATGTGAAAAGTTTCAAGCTGCAACACAATCCAAGGAAAATGTTTTTTTTTTTTTTTTTTTTTCATTTCAGGTGTATGGGAAAAAAAAAGTCGAAGAAAAAGAATAACTAATAAAAAGTAGCATTACTATACATATAAAAGGAAAATCTTTATCAATTCGTATTTATTTCAATTTTTCACTGAATTCTAAAACTTGATTATAAGTCTGCTCTATCAAGTTTAATGCTAACTAGGCAACTCTATAGATATATACGCGTAAAGCATGATTAATACGCAAAGACATTCGATTTTATGTACCGTTGTACCTTAAGCATTATCCCAAATCAACTATGCGCATATTAAGGCAAGTGAAAACAAAGTCATAATAAGCAGAAAAACCGATCAGCCAAGGACTTTTGCCTAATAATTAGGGGCGAACCCAAGTTCAAGAAAATGGAGGCACATACTTCTATTGAATGATGTACCAAAAAGAGATTGATTTAATTTTTATACTTAGAAAAACGCTAAATTATCGTAAGTATTTATTCATCATAATAATTATTTATTATGATTTGTTATTTTATTATTTTATATTATAAGTACATAGAAATTATTATCAAAAAATATAGTAGTTAGAAAGTGGAAAAAAAATGAAAAAGAATTGTTGAATTCCTCTCTATTTGACGTTAATCATGATGAGATCGCTGTAAAAGGTAACTTTTTACATTACTGATACTTGGTTTGTTAGATCCAATGTAGTTTTGTACTGATTTATTTAGTAAAGCTTAACTTCAAGAATTTGGAATAAAAAAAATTAATATTAAAAAAATTTTATTTTTATAATGGCCCACTCTAATTCGAACTAAATTATTATTGAATATAAATTTAGATAAAGTGAAGAAATGAATAGATTTATGAAAATTATAATAAACTTTAATTTTAATATATTATTAATATGAAAATTTCATATTATCATTTGAATAGATATTATTATGGTATTAAAATCATTAATATGTAATAATAGTTAATTGGCAAATGATGAAATTTTTTGTTTATGATAAATCGAAATGAAATATGCTTTAAAATATAGGACTGTTTGTCTCAGCATTTTTTTTTTAAAGAATTGAAAAATCCATGTATATAAATACTTTTTTATTTTAATAACTTTAAAAGTAATTTTGAAACTAAAACTAAAAAGAAAAAAGAAAAAAAAAAAAAAAAACCTGTACTTGGAAGATTTTGAGGTGGCAGGAGCACGGAGTAAAGAGTATAGATTGGCAAGTAAACAACGGTAACAAGTAAACAAGGGTAAGGTGGTGATGGTGTTGGGGTTGGGGGCTTTGATTACATTACATTAGGGTTTGTTTGATAATATTGTAAGGAAGGAAGGAAGGAAGCAACACTCGACGGTGCGAATCTGAAATCGGCAGGCATCAGGCATCAGGCATCAGGCATGGCTGGCACCGGCATCCACCCCTACCACCAGCAATGGCCCCCCGCCGCCGCCGCTCCTCCTCCTCCTCCGCCTCCCGCCGCCGCCCCTCCTGCCCCTCCTCCTCCTCACTCCGCCGACGAGGTATTGCCTCCATTCACCTCTTCAATTCCTATTGTTCTTAGGTCTCTTATTGCTTGAAACTAGTAGTGATTATTTATGTGTGTGTGTGTGTGTGTGTGCGTGTGTGTATGTTTCAGGTTCGAACCATATTCATCACGGGGCTTCCGGAAGACGTGAAGGAGAGGGAACTGCTGAATCTGCTGCGGTGGCTGCCTGGGTTCGAAGCCTCTCAGCTGAACTTCAAGGCCGAAAAGCCCATGGGCTTCGCACTCTTCTCCACGGCCCACCAAGCAATCGCCGCCAAGGACATTCTACAGGACATGCTCTTCGATCCCGACACCAAGTCCGTCCTCCACACCGAGATGGCCAAGAAGAATCTCTTCGTCAAAAGAGGTCAAATCCAAATCATCACTTTCCGTTCTTTTTTTGTGTGTGTGTGTTTTTTTCATTTATTTATTTATTTTACTTTCAACTTGTTTAGCTGGATCTATGAAAAGTGCTTTTACTGAAATTAATTAATGCAACATAACAATTTCCTTCCAAATTTTCAACAAAGAATGCAGATTGGTCTTGTTGTCCTTGGTGCTCAAACTTTAATTTAACCCTAGCTTTGATATTCTGAAATTAGCATTGTCAATTGTGTGTCTTTCGCCTACTATTTGTGACAGTTCAGTGAAGCATGTTAATGTGCTGTTCTTGGTAATGCGCTGAAAATGAGTGCTTCTGCGTTGTGTGAAACCTGGTTAATGTTAGGGCATTTTTTCTGTGTTTATTTTTAGCAAGTGCTTTGGAGCTTTCTTCCTATGTTTGTTACTATTATTATTCTCTTTTTGAATGTACTTATCTCGATTTCTTTGTAGGAATAGGAGCTGATGCAGGCGCGTATGACCAAAGTAAGCGCTTACGGACAGCTGGGGATTATACACACACTGGTTATACTAGTCCATCTCCTTTTCATCCTCCCCCACCACCTGTTTGGGGACCACATGGGTAATCACCACCTATACCTTTGCAACCCCAAAATTTCCAAAACGATTTTATTTTTATTTTTTGAAAAAAGCTGGAAATTGTAATCAGAAGATAACTATTTTCTTTTTCATGCATCTCCCTATATCTTACTAAGTCCAGAACGGTTGCTTTTAGTTTGTGAGTTGTGACTGTTCATTTGTTTTCATGGTCCAGGTACATGGCTCCACCACCACCTCCTCCATATGATCCATATGGAGGATATCCTGTTGCACCAGTACCAATGCCAACTCCTGCTCCCATAGCAGCACCTAGCAGTTATGTTCCAGTTCAGGTGAGAGTGGCTTGGAGTATAAATTGTGCGTTGCTTTCACCTGATTTCCCCATCTATGATTTTGTCACTAGTCCTTGTCTTGTGATGTTCAGCTCATATTTTTCTTATATCAAGGAGTAATGTGTGTTTTCACGTTTTCCTAGACTTTGATTGTTGATTTCTCAATTGTAATTTATTTTTTTTCTCCAGAAAAAGATTGCACAAAGATTACTCGTGTTATTGTAAGAGATGGAGCCTTAGGGAGCCACTAAATCTAATCTAGAATCACGAAGGATGTTTACATGATGAAAATGAATAGATGGACTGTTTCAGTTCTACATATAAAATTGAGTCATGTTGTAGTAGGAAAGAAAGCCCTAAGTGGTTTTACATGGTTCAGATCTTTTTTTTATGGTATGTTTTGTGCAGAGATATGATGTTTTTTGTATTTAATTTATTAGCTCAGTTGTGTTGATTTTTATTTCTTCATTAATAAACTTTCTTTATATCTCCTTTAAATTTGGCTATAAATGATAAATAATGTAGTGGCGTTCGACTTTTATTCTTCCGTACAGAACACAAAAGATAACCCTCCTTGTAACACTCTGTTTATTGGGAACTTGGGAGAGAACATTAATGAGGAAGAAGTGAGGGGCCTTTTCAGTGCGTAAGTATATCTTATCTGTTGATGCTGGCTATTCTATTCTGTTCATTTTAAGCAGTGCTTTCTATGCTCTCTCAAGTATCGGAATAATCTGTTCAACTGGACTTTGTGATGCAGACAACCTGGTTTTAAGCAAATGAAAATTTTAAGACAGGAGAGGCATACAGTTTGCTTCATTGAGTTTGAAGTCAGTAACCTTTTTTTATCATCTTTTAGCTTCTATAGTCTGACAAATCTTTTTCTAATTTATTATGATTAGTTTAATACTTGTGTTATATTTTCATTGAATTTATATTTTCCCGAGCTTGATATTCGATAACCTATACTACTGCAGGATGTGAATAGTGCTACCAATGTGCACCATAATCTGCAGGGTGCCGTTATCCCAAGTTCTGGTTCAGTTGGCATGCGAATACAATATCCTTTTTTATGTTGTCAAGGGGCTGGATGTTTTATCTGTTCAGATATGTATTTTGTGCATTTCCACCCTTTAAAAATGATTGAACATTTCTGGTTGGAGGACTGGGGATTACACAATTTTTGGTTAAAAATGTTGCACTTGTGGCAATGTACCATGTATATCTCTTTTTTTGGTCCTAAATTCACCATTCACTAATGATGTTTGAGCCATGGGTTTCTTTTGGTTTTTGTTTTCAAGGTGGTTTTCTGACATTTTTAATTGTTGACACATTTCCAACTATGTAAGCCGATATAAAACATCGGTTGAAGCTTCAGATTTTTGATGGATGATTCCTACTGCCATCTCTTATCCCTCACTTTGCATTCAAAAAACTGTCATTCTTTGTATTCAATTTGGTACAAACTGGTTGTGGCTTTTCCATTCTGCGTTTCATGTGAGGAATTCTTTTGTACATTTCTTGACTTCTTAGCAGATACTCAAAAAATCCATTTGGAAAAAGAAAAGATGCCAATGTCCCTGTTGCTGTTCCTAGTGCCAATGGAGCTCCACCAACAAATATGACTTATCAGTAGCTTGAAGGGGATGTACTCTGTTCTTTATGATCCGAGACATATTACTACATAATACGATGCATCTTGCAGCTGTTACATGCATCCATTGATTATCAAGTCATCGCCATTAGCATCCCTGCTCATGTGAATGAATGCACTGTGGCATCATATACATACATTTGGCAGTGTTATACTAATCAGACATGCATTTCTTCGCAGCATGTGTTGGTTCCCAGATTACTTTTCTAGGTGTTTAGATGATGTTGTCATTTGTAGAATTGATGCATGTGTCTAATTTTTGTTTCAACTGTGTGCTTTACGGTCATATATACTTTGTGTACATTGATGTTAGGAATGCTTATTCAAACAAGCATGAAGTTACTTATTTTCCAACTATAGGTTCATCTGTTGCTTATTTGACATGACATCTTATTCTGATGCTTTAATTTCATGGCACGACATGGCTAGGATCTGGAGAAATAAGGTCATACCAATAGTCATGCTTCACCTTCCACTATCATGTTGTCATTACACTACATTTTTAGCCTTCTTTGTTTCAACTGAATCCGTCATGGCTAATCATGCTTTCCCTTCCACCATCATTACCATTGTCATAAACCACATTAGTAGCCTTTTTTTCGTCAACTGAGTACGACATGACTCCATTTGATCAGAGCATTGATATTTGATGCTTTGAAATTCAAGCTATTCAGAGCTATTCCAAGGAATCTGGGGAGTTATATGTTGTCTGATTTATACAGGATTTCAATACGACAAAGCTTCCTTTCATAGTGGAAGGTCCATTACTGCTGCTGCCATATTGTTGCAGGTAATCTTTGTTTACTTGGGAAGACTACCATCAAATTAGCTCCGAAATTCTTTTGATTATCAAGTGAAGCAGCCATTGAATTATATAGGGAACCCAAGTTTCTCATTAAGCAGTTGAATATATTTGTCACCTATATCTTAATTCTGTGCAAGTTTTCAAGACCTACTATGGTGGCCGGAGTTTTGTTTGTGAACTTAGGTGTAAGAACTCCTTGTTGCAGAAATGACTGATAGGTTAAGAATAAATCTAAAGGATAATTGAGTAATGGTTGTTGTGATCCTGCTATGAATGAGTTTCAACTTTTTGCGTGGAAATAACAACTTCGAATCCATTTTGATGGGGACCATACCAGAGGCATCAAGTTTGCTGCTTCAGATTTACCAATCAATTCTTACCCAGTAAACGGTGTGTAGCTGACTGAGTATTGAATTATCTTCATGATTCGACTAACAATTTAGGTTATTTATTGGACAGTTTGCCACTGACAAGTGACAACGTTTTCAGTTCTTTCCAGAACCACATAATGGACCTGCTTTCAGACCTTAAAAAAAAAAAAAATAGTTGGACTTACCGGGTGTATATATTCATGTCTCTCTGCCGGGTACAATAATATTTCATGAGGTTGCTTGGTATATAAATAATCTAATTCATTTTTCTGATATTGCTACGTAGCCTTTGTCCACCTAAATGTCAAAGTGGGCGAGCTCTTATCTAATGATGATGCGATACACCATCTTTTTCCAACCACCGGTGAAAATGATTGGGTAATTCTAACCACTTACGTTAAAGATGTACATTTGGCATTATTTCGTTCTTCATTGTAACGCATTTAATTATTTATAATACTGGTGAAATGAGCACAATTTTACATCTTGTACAAGCTATCTTACGTGGGCATTTTATGGGTTGCCGAACTTTTTATAGTTGGTTGAACTAATTAATCTTGAAAATGATTTTCTATCAAAATATTTATGTACTTATTCAGAATGAATATATATTTAGCGTAAAGAAAGTTAAATATATTTTTAAGGTGTAATAAATCGAATTATTTAAAATTCAATATTACAAATCAACGTTTTAGGTTATTGCAATACATTAATAAAATTTAGTTCGATATTCACATAAGTAAAATTATCATGTAAAAATTTTGTGACGAGAAAATCATATAATATTTAATTTAATTTTTTGGTGTTTTTATTAACAATATTTTTTTCATTCTCTTTTCGAAGTTTTAAACTAAACTTTTTTGCTAGTTTTATCAATATATTTTCCAAAGACCCTCATGAGTAATTGTAGATACACCTAGGTCATTTATAGAGGTCTGTTCGTACAATTTTATGCGTTTAAATTGTTCTTGAGTGCCAACGTTCCTTCCCATAAAAAAAGATTTAAAAAAAAAAGGTTCCCGAACTTACTAGATGTGTTTTCACTGGAGGGTTTGTTTTAAAGTTATATATTAATAATTAATATTCAATGACATTAACTTTCTAATAATTTCATATGAATGTTCAATAATCTACTCAAACATTGATATTTAACTAACTATTATAAAATGTATGAAGTTAATTTAACTTGTATAATAGCTGAAAATTGTGCATACGCCTCAATCCTCTGTATCGTCGAAGAAAAGCAAACTTAAAAAATCCACTGAGTGTGATTGTTTGAAAAAATAATATATATGAGGATAAGAACCAAATAATCAAATCAACATTTACAAACCAAAGGACAAGTTGAGAGTAGGAAAATTCTTTTGCAACACCTGACTATGGAAATCTTAATCTAAACAAATGCAGGGTTATATCCCCCATTAATTTGAGATAAGACAAAAATGAATGAAGGGAAAACTGACTGAAGGACAGGGAGAGCATCAGGAGCAATGAAGAGATAAATCTTGTGGAGTACAAAAATATGAGAGAAGTTCCATGATACACTGTGTTCTAATGTAATATACAGGGATGGAGTTACGCCTTACGAACTACTGTGAGATCTGACAGATGAAATCGATTGCGCAGAGACAGAAGCGGTTGGGCTGCTAAGGTCTCTCTCCCCATTTATTTCCTTTGGTTTTCCACTTAGTCTTTCCATAGCATCTTGACATATTTCATTAAACCATTCGTCTTCGGGCAATTCTCTGGCAACAAAAGTGATATCAGACTCCAAGTGCTAATGTCTTCAATGACACAACCATGAATAGAAAAATGAAATTGCAAAAACAGTCGAAAGAAGCGAAACACAATGGGTCCTAGCCATCACAAGACATCAACACGAAGACATCTTGACCCCGACAAACTAAAATATTTACCCAGGAGAACCAAAAGAATCACCTACTACAAAAAGTGCTAATTTAAAAAAAAAAAAAAAAAATTCTCTTCAAAACTTTTAAAGATAAAAAATATATCTTAAGAATTTGAACTTTGATGGAATTCACAATATCCTCTCCTCTTTGGAAGGATCCAAGCTCATGTTGAAATATCAATGCATGAAGGAGACTCAAACAAGAAGCTGTAATTAACATGGATCTATTCAAGTCAACCTGTTAGCCTCGGATACCCTTACGTCACAGGTAATCCACGGATGGTAACCCTCATAAATAGGAAATCATGACGGCCATCATTTGATAAGTGGAACATAAATATAGATAGACCTCTAATTTTCTTCGTAGGAGATAAAAGAAGATAAAAGATGACGTTCAATTTTTGAATGATCATGAAAGAATTCTGACGGTGACACTTGACTGAAACAGAGTTCGAGTAGCCTACCTATATGGATCCATCCCTGTTGCCGAAAATGCTGCCATTGCTTTAGATATAATCTCATTGACAATTCTTTGCAAATTCCGTGACAAATACCGACCTTGGGAGGCAAAACATACGACAAACTTCATATCCAAATAGAACTGCACAAAGTACCCCAAATATATTATATGGCTGAAATTAACTTTGCAGTTCACAAGGTTCCTTCAAGTGAAGTTTCCATGTCAGTAAATCAATACAACATGTAAGCATACTTTCAATGATTCTAAGGACAATAAATTTAGCAACGTCAGAACATAATAATTTTAAATAATATAACACATACAGAGGACATAGAAAATTTCGTATTTAAGAAAAAAGGGAAGAGAAGAGAAAGAAGATGAGGCGTGCCGGGGGGAGGGGTGCACTCACAGTTCAGTGTCTAAATAATGTGCTCTAACAATGTGTAAGTCCTACATTTCTCCATGGGTTAGACAATTGCACAAGGCAATTGATAGTAATATAAACGTACAAAATAGCTTTGACACAGAAGCAACATATATTGAAAAAGTAATGAATGGTTCTCATGCTATTGTAGCTTATTTTCAGCCTTTGGATTTGGTTAGTTTGGATTGTTCGTATAGTCTCAATTAACTACTATAGTTTAGTTCAATTAAAGAATATAGTAGTTAAACAGATTTTTCTGTTTGAAGCACTGGCTGTTAGGATAGAAGGGCAATACTTTGATCTCTAGGGTGAAACAAGACTTGCCTTACATAGATTTACCCTAAAAAGCTCTCCCATTCAGGTTTGCATATAAAGGCATCAATTCCTCTCCATTTTGCAATATGGGCTTTTAATAATTACTTCACCAACGAAAATTAGAATAAAGTCCTCTATGAAATAAGGAAAAAATTCCAGTTTCATACCTGTTGAAGACCAAGAGGACCTAAAGGCTTCGGCCCTTCTTCAATATCATCCCAGAAGCTTTGGTCTTCTGAAAGCCACAATATAACAGTTTCTGTAAGTCTCATCAAGAGCAATGTAGCAAATCTTTCCCTCCCTACAAACATATCTGCTGCTATATTGGCCATTCTGTTCAGTTTTATGAAAAGTTCCTGGACAATAACAAAATAGTCTCATCAGATCTTGAATAATAATTGCAGCATAAATCTGCAGTGAAGTCAGAAGAAAATTTGTAAAGAAGATCATTCATATAACAAAATGATAAAAAAATCCAGTTAACAAATACAACACATGCCATGAAAGTTATAAAGAACAATAGCTCTCTAATCCAATGTCCAACTTAACAGCATGGTTATAGAAGATGTTTGTTCACGAAATTCAAAAGTAGAAATAAGAAAGAACTCCATTTGAAAATAAAATTCAAATATAAGTTAGCAGTTATGGAAATGAATGGGAAGAGCGTATGAAAGTATACGAAGATATAGCATAATCACATCTACCTAAGGAAATGGGAGGAGACAAAATATTTAAATGCTTCTAGTAGTCTACAGCCATGAGGCTACAGAATCAGAATCTAAGACATTTACAAACACATCTCATGCAGAGCAAAGCCAACAAAGAAAAGCAAAATTCAAACTCATCCAAGAACAATATGCAGCAGAAAAATCTTTAAAATATAATCACAGAATGGTAATATCAGATTTAAATGTTAGGTTTTGAAAATACCTGAAATATCAAAGATGGAAACCATTCAATTTCATCTGCATTCCCATCCATATTTATATACATGTCAGCTGTAAGATGACTATCACCATCCTCTGTAAAAATGAGGTCCAAAGCATGCTGACGACAGAATGTGTCTTTCAATCTGTCAACCGAAGCCACAAGTCGTCTCCTCCATTCTCTTTGTTCAGGATGACGATTTTGCCTGTCTGAGGTTCTTCTTCGATTATCATCCTTGTAGGCAGCCTGATTTATGGGGGACAGCTTCATGGCTGCACGTGGAAGGAGTTCATCTGCTAGTAATGAAGCATTAGCAAGCAATGCAATCTGCTGGGCTTCAGTCTCAGCCATCCGTACAATTTTGCTTCCAGATTCTTCAAAGTTTGCTTCTTCCTCCATAGATCCAGGTAATGCTTTTATGAGCATGTTCACATAAGAGCTAAATACTTGAAACAACCCTTCCAGAGCTTGTCCTCCCAACTGCATACTAAGCAGTGGTCCTACATCCTCAAAGAAGTCCTGTATAAGCATGAACATCCAGCATAAAGTGAATTGATAATATATATAATCATTAAAACTAGATACACAAGAAACACAGAGGGATTTCTTTCAAAAGAAGAAGAAAAAGAAACATGGAGAGAACATATGTATAGAGTAAAACAAGATTAAAATTTGTGGGTGTGTCTGCATTTTTCAGTAAGGCAATTGTGTACTCAACTCAGCAAGGATAAAGTACAAAATGATGTTGAGAGACCAAAATAAGAAAATTGAAAGAACTGTGAAATCTTATATGAAGGGTGGATTTTTTTATTTTTTGGCTTAAATATATTTTTGGTTCCTGAAAATACTGCGAATTGTGGTTTTGGTCCCTATAAAAAATAAATTTTGGGTTTAGATCCAAACATTTCCACAAATATTTAGTTTAAGTCTCTACCATTATTTGTTTTAAGTCTCTAAAAAATTATTATAATTTGGTTTAAATCCTTTAGAATATTAGTTTGAGCTTCCTGAAACCAAGTTATGATAATTTTTTAGGGACTAAAACCAAATATTTTTTATAGGGACCAAAGCCAAATGTTTTTAAAAATGTTTGAACCTAAACCAAAAAAAATTTTAATAGGGACCAAAACCAAAATTCACAACATTTACAAGGACTAAAAACATATTTAAGCCTTATTTTTTTTTGAAAAAAAAATGAACAGGAATAAACCATAAGCTTGCAAATACAAATTTCTAAATATCGTCAGTCATTACTGTACAAGAACATATTCACATTGAGAATCCCATAAACAAATATTTTGTCCACTTAGCTTTAGAACACCAATTCACATTGTTCCAACCAATACTACATATATATTCGCAACCCTAACATCATTTTGTGTAAAAAGTCAGTATTAAGTAAAAGCTACAATTCTCACCTGGACCATAATATTGAAGCGATGAGCACTGCTTGTAAGTTTATGTTGAAATGCTGTTGCATTACTAATGGATATGCTTGAAGGCCTACCAGTCTGACGATTAGCCGTAGGAAGGTATGTGAGTACCCAATCATCAGCAGCAGCCAAAGCAGCAGTACTCTCTTGAATTCGTTTCAAATTAGCATCTAGTGCTTGTTCAACACTAGGCCTAAAAAGTTTCAAAAGCACGGGACAAAGAGCCAGGCCACGAGCTTCCAACAATGAGCAATGACCCAATGCTATTTGAACGCACTCAGCAGCAGCTCTTAAACCTCCAGCAGCTGCTGATGAAGCTAATGCATGCCTTTTCACCAGAAAAGCAAATGCCTCTGTTTGCTTCGTAGCCCACATCACAAGCTCAGAAGTATAAGCTGGCTCCTCACCAAAAATGGCCAATGAATCACTTGCAGCTTGTGCAATTGCAGAAAATACCAGCTGCGCAAGAGCTGCTGTATATGCTCCTCCATATGAGGTGCTTGATGGCCGAAGACTTTGCATGTTATACTGATATTGTTGCAGATGGGCATTAAGTAACAAGCTGTGAGCATGGGGACCATCTCCAAGTCTTTTAAGGGCAGAAATTGATGCACGAAGTTCAGCACCACGAGTGGAGGGCTGACAAGCAGCTTCAGCAAGCTGATCAGCTAATTTCTGCCTACGTTCAGTAATGGAATTCTGTAGAGACAAAAGTAAAGATGGGTTGAGAGATTTCATCTCTTTTGTCTCAGAATATACACGTTCCCCTTCATCAAGAGCAGCCAAAGCTTCGTCCACCCGCTTTTCAGCCAAGAGAACATCCAAGAGATCAGGAAACTCAACTAGCCATTTGACCAGGTCTGATGTGTCTCTATCTTCAGAATTTGATATAGCATTTTCAGAAAATCCACCAGAATTGGAGATAGATAATGAGTCAATGTGAACTCCCTCGGCCAAACCATGTATCAAGGCAGCTTGCGTAGAAAGCAGGTTTCTGATAGATGAAAGCTCCCCCTCTAAGTCTGATATCTCCTTAGATGTTCTGCAACATATAAATATTGCTAAACATCATGAGCAATGATAAATCAGCTAAATAACATGAAAATGGTTTTCTTAATATCATGAATTAATTTGATTATATCAAAAAAATGATTATGTTATAGCTATATTTTAATGTTTGTCTCTGTAATTTCACCTTGTACTCAAACAAATATATATTTATATATATAAAATAAAGTACAACTAACCGTATGAAAGCTGAATAGTTAGCATAGACACTTCGACGCATCTCCTCAGCAGAAGCTTTTTTCAAGTCCACTAGATATGTGCATAATTGTTTTATTTCCTGAATAATAAAGAAAACAATGTCATAGTTGATCTAGAAAATTACAGACAATATGAAAGAACAAGAAAACCTTTCTCTAGATGGCAGGAACAAAACACAACCAATTAACAGGTTTCACTGTTAAATAACTACATGGAAGTAAAATTGTGACTAACATACTCAGTGGTCATCATTGTAGGCATTACTTCTGCTCTTTGTCTATTTTGATATGCTATGAGCACATGAAAGCCATTTTGTGACTACATGAGGCCTAGACAGACACTGAATAGTGTAAAAGAACGCATGTGTCTGACCATATAGACCATAGTAAAGGTAGGACTGAAACCAGTACAAAGTTTCCCTTTTCATTTATTAGAATGACTCAATTGTCAATAGGAAATGAGCTTATACACTTATTTTTTGGTCTAGACCACTAGTATCAAGAGTCCATTGGATTTCAACTATTCTAGCTCGACCCAGGTCGGCCCACTATTGGGTGAAGCTCTTCCAATGCTAGTTTTTTCCATTCACAAGACTTAAACCTGAGATCTTATTTAAGGGAAACAAGTGCAAAACAGGATTGGCTAACGACTGTGGGTCCCATATCAGATGGTAACTAGGTGTAACTCAAAAGACATGAAACACGGATATAAAGTAGAGCTCTCCTAAGTCCTAACTGCCTTGCTTTAAGGAGTGGACTGTCCTCTAGATCAAAAATGCAATTTAAAATGCGGTTATCAACATCATGAAGAGAAAATAAAAAAAATGAAGTATCTGAGGCTAAACTTTGGGTCTAACCAGTTGAACTATCATCATATGCATCATCGCTTATTCACTGGAATCATGTAGGTATAATTAAGCTCCTATTATTGGGGTATCAATAAATAGTTAAATATTCACATATCGCAACGTGCCAAACTAGTGAAATACGACACCAACATCTCCAGCAAAAAAAGATAAATTATTTGAAAAATTTTCCACTGTACTTTATTAGCTTATTTGTTTTAAATTTTCTTCAAAACACATAATATATAGGGTAATTTTAATGAATATATTTATTTATACCATGAAACTTGGTGATTAATAATTTGGGATCTCTGACACTATAGTTACATATTGCAATCATTTTGAAACGGCAAAGTCGGTGGAAATTTGATGTTCCCTTGTCTGGGACACAGAATGAAACTGTGGTGAATGATTCAGAAAGAAAATTCATTAGCTCTATGGAAGAAAACAGCTCTCCCCAAATTTGGGGAGAAAGTGAAGGGAAAGTTAACTACAAGCATGCAATTTTTGTTTGCACATTAATTCCAGCAAACACTGAAGTGCATCTAAAAACACATGGTTTGTTCGAATTAGTACTATCAATAACTTTAGTTTCCTTTCATTTATCAAGTGCTTGTTTGGTTATAATTTTCTCATCTGAATATGAGAAATTGTGCTTCCCGAGACACTTTTTCTCGAAGTAACGTTTGAGCTTCTTTGGTGAAACGTAATTTTGACCTTTTCCACCGGTAAAACGACCGGGCTTTAAAATGTTTAGCACTCAAACAATGGAAAAACAAATTCTTCTAGTTTAACTTCCTCCCAGTATAATAATATCCAAACACCGATCGGAAAACCGCATTGTACCTTCCCACATTCACTCCTTCCATTATCATCCTCATCAATTCATCCCAAAATAAAAGACGAAAGATACCAAAATTCGAAAGGGCGTTGGTGAACAAATGGTCAAATCACAACTACAATTGGTCAACCAGAGTTACAAGTAAAAGCTCAGGACTGAATTGGCACAACATAGTCTCAATTAAGAGAGAAGCAATTACAGTTTTCAAAGCTAAAACTAAAGTCATATCGATGGATCATCCAATTTCTAATTTCTAATTTAAAAAAAGAAGGCAAAGAAAATTTTGCATATGCATAGGAGACAGTAAAATTGGAAGATGAAAAGAAAGGTTTACCTTGTCGCTGAGGGAGCACTTGGACTGGACATAGCCCTCGGCATCGAATTTATCAGACTTGAAGGGATTGAGACCTTCCTCGAGCTTCGGTCCGTTCTCCTTCGCGCTCGCGGCTGTGCCTCTTGACCGTGATGTCTTCCCCGTAGCCATAACCACCGAACTCGGAGACACGAGATCAGCGAAATTAGGGTTCAAATTCCACAACTGAAAATGCTAGATCCACGCACGAATCTAGAAACACGGAATGCTAGGGAACAAAATGCAGCATGCAAGCTCAACTCTGTGCGCGTGAGTGTGTGAAGCACAAAATAGAGAGAGAGAGAGAGAGAGAAAGAAGAGAGGTTGGATAGGGAGAAAGAGAGAAGAAGATGATCCCTACGAAAGCGGTGATGGTTAGAGAGAGAAAGTGAAGGCAAAGCCAGCGAGCACACCACGCCTTCCCTCTCTCTCTTCAGTCTTAGCTGTTTCTTTCCTTCTTCTACTTTTCTTTGTTTTAATTTTTTTCTTTTTAAATAAAAATAATAATTTCGGCCCAACTAATTCAACTATTTTTCTTTTTTTTTTTTGCCGGGGAGAGGGGATCCCTTCGGTGCACTTTTTATAGGAGGCCAAATCTATCACCAATCGTACTATGCCTCCAAATGCAACTAATTCAACTATTTAACTTGCTTGTGGGAGCAGTTTTTTCTTGTTTGTTTGTTTGTTTGTTTACCTGTAAATGATGCATCCTTTGCAACAAAAGTGGGTGCTAGAAAAATTTTTAAATTAATGTTGAAACAAAATTTGGTAATGAGATATTTGATAATGATTTGATCATTGTTTACTTGCTCGATCATTAGGGAAAATTGGTAATCATGCAAACTTTGAATGTGGCAGGAGTGGGAGTAAAATCATGTATCGAGGATTGGGGGAGTGGAGGATGTCAAAATAACTCAAAATTAGATTTTCATTCATGAATATGTGATTTGCCATTAAACAGAGATATGTTGAAATTTCATACGACTTGATCATAACAAGAAAATTTGGATTTTTATTTATTTAATTTAAGATGCTACCTTCACGTTTTTCCTTGCCAAATTGACTATTATTATATAGACTTTAGTGATGTTTACCATATCAACATATGCAAATGAATTGGTTTTTTAAAATAAATTAATTTTAATATATTTTCAACATAAAATATCTTAAAATTAAAGCCTCCTTGATAACTTTTTTTCTCCCTTCAAAATAGTAAATAATTTTTTTTTGATAAATTAGTGGCAATAAAATTTAAACATTTTATTTCATGTATACTATCTGAATCTCTCACCACTAAATATTCCTAATGGCTTACTAGTAATTTGAATCATCTAAAAGAAAATGTGAATTATAACATTATAAAAGAAATCATTTTAGAAATATATTGTGCTCATTTTCTTTTAATTTGTACTGAGCACTCATATTTTGGAGCATGGTTTCTTTATTGCACAAGTGTAACTCAAGATATGTAAATTATGGGCATGAAGCATGACTTATCTTTAAGGTTTTTATTAGTTTTTTTTTATTAAAGTTGTAGATGGGAAGCACAACTTACATTAGTTTTTTTTATTAAATTTTTTTTTTTTATTGAAGTTGTGGATGTGAAACACGACTTATGTGTTGTTCTTGAAAATTTAATTTTTAATTAAATTGGAAGTCCACGAGCTCGACTTTAATTAGGATATTTTTACAAATATCATGCATTATGCATGACATAGGTTATAATATTGATGATAACACAACATACCATCACTTATGCACAATTTCAAATTGAAAATATTATTAGTTAACTAAGTTGAATACTGTATAAGCAGTAAAAAAAAAAAAAAAGAGTCAATGTTCCTTATTTCTAGGTTGTGGCGTTCAACTGCAATGTCGATGTCTTTTTGTGTGTCGTGGTTGAATTCATCATTCTTGTTCAACCCTTTTTATTTTGACCTCCTTTTGTTCCAACTGCACTGCCTATTGTTTTTACCCCGTTGCCTCATGTTCCGGGTCTTTGTTGTGAAGGCTAAGGGCCTTCGTCGTGAAGATGTCTTCATTATTGGTACTTCCTTCGCTATCATCGTTATCTTCCCCATATTTATTTTTCTTCACTAAATTCACTTATATTTTCTCTTACAGGACCAAGATGCCTATGAGGATACTTATATCCTTAAGAAGCGCCAATTTCAGCAACAAATGAACTACGACGAGCGTCATATGACATCTGTCAAGTTTGACTGAAGAACTTCATATTATTAGTAAAAGTAATAAAACGTCAAAATTCTAATGAATTAAACTATGCTAATAAAAAGTAAAACATTCTGACTAAATACCTTTTATATTGAAATTTTGCAGCACAGATAGAATGATATAAACTTGAAATATCGTCAATACGAAAAGATAGGGAGCAACTGTGCGAAAGATACGAAGTAGCAGTGAAAGAGGTAAGCTATAAATAAAGGAGTGTCACACTAAAGTTGCGGTTTGCAGCTACGAATTTGTATTAAATAGTAAAAAAAAAAAAAGAAAAAAGAAAACCTTAGCAGAAATCGTTGGTATGATCCGCAACTTCAATCAAAAGTCGTGTGCAGTGGCACGACTTTAATAAAAAATTATATATAAAAAAACCTCTCTATAACA
This sequence comes from Pterocarpus macrocarpus, assembly GCA_031439585.1. NCBI lineage: Eukaryota > Viridiplantae > Streptophyta > Magnoliopsida > Fabales > Fabaceae > Pterocarpus > Pterocarpus macrocarpus. Next base: position 353,615 of record CM062516.1, read on the forward strand.
GTTTAAAGTTTACCATTTAGGGTATCTTTTAATCATGACCTAGCCAAGTTACATTTTTTTGGACCATAAATTTGAAGTGGTACTAAATTGGGAAATTTAAATTAAATTACATTTGGGGGGTAAAAAGTTTTTGAAACACATTTTTGTTCAATTTACTACCCAAACAAAGGTAGAATGTGATTAATAAAGGAAGTGGCAAACAGTGAAATGACTAAAATTAAATGAGAGTGAAATGGCTAAAAAAAAAATAATATATCCCTCTTTTATCATTCAAAGTTCTCATTTTTTCAATCCTCGAGATCAAGAAAGGAATGATTACTATTTCTCTTCTCTTTTTTAATTAAACTTAGTAATAATCTAAATAAAGATGTTATATACTTTATTCCACTCCATACCTCACATTTCATTTCCATTTTATTATAAATCATTTCCTTCTATCATCTATAAAAACTCTCGAACATATCCTTAGATCAACGGCAGCATGCGTTTCATATAATTAGGATATAATTGCTACAAGGGTTTTAGTAAAATTTCAATTACTTGTTCGTATTTTTTTTTTAATGATAAAATGCAGTACATTCCTTCCAAGTTAAAACAATTTTGCAAATTGCAATGAAATTCTTTTGTTCTGTTTCTCGTAATGTTCTGAGCAGATTAGAAGATAGTGTATTAATAATCCAAATTTCTGGACTCGTATAGAGAGGTATTGTTACTGCTAGGCTGAATTAATGTAAATTGGACAACTGAACAAAAAATAAACAAAAGAAATTCGTCAACCGCACCGAATTAAATAGTGATTATTGTGTCCGAATGGAAAGACAGCGGGCAATAATTTAAATAAGAGTTGACACCAACAAGGATATGTTCATTTATATTTGTAAGAGAAATATTTTTTTTTTTATCATTAGGGTAGGTAGACGTTTTGGATTTTAAGAGATAAAAAAGAGGGAAAAAAATTATAAAAAAATAAAAAAAATAAAATAATTGATGAAAAAAAATTTAGAAAAAATATTAAAATATTAAAATTTTAGATATACATAAATAAAATAACCTTATTTATAACAAGTGAATAAAAGGATAAGGTACATGTATTGCCAAAAATTCTTGCATAATCATAAAATATTTAAATAAATTATATTTTATTTAATAATAGAATAATATTTTAATAAATTACAATTCACTCATTCCACATAATCTAGCTGGCTCTTCCTCCAACTTTTTTATTTTTTATATATTTGTCCTTATTAGTTAGAATATATTTGGATTAATTAAATTTTAGAATTAATTTGATTTAAATTAAATTAATTTAATTTATAAATTAAATTTTATACTTAAAATAATTATATAAAAATAAAATTTGAATTGATTTAGAAATTAATTTTTATATTTATAATATATTAGATTATATTTAAAATAATTAAAAATAAAATTAATTTAATATAATTTATACTTAAATTTTAAAATCAAATCATTTATATCAAATCCTTTTAATTTTAATAAAATTTCAAATAAAAAATAATTAAATTTTATAATAATTAAAAATTATTTTATTTTTTATTTTTAAAATATTTAAATATAATATTTAATTTCTAAATCAAATCATTTTCCTTTTTACAAGCAAACTCTTAACCCCCAAACTGATTACGTACCTCATGATTCACTTATTCATTCAATTAAAAGCAAAAAAAATCTATTTTGTGTTAACTATTGATGATGATGACCTGCGTTCTATTATTTTGCATTTATTGCCAACATCTGATCTTTGTACGAAGAGAAGGGGCATATTTTTACCATGAGATGAAGCTTCGATTTTGACCCAGCCGTCGCCCAATTACCCCTTCAATAGTCAAGGTGGTGCTTAACAAGTAATCCCAATATCCCATTTGGCATTTACCTGCCCCCAAAGCTTCCATTTTAAGCGTTTGTTAAGACACAAAACGCTTATAAACGACATTAGCACTTGAGAAAGCATATCATTGTCACGTTGTTTAGAATAAAAAATGAGGTAGAATTAAATTCAATTTTATTAGTAATTAAATTTAATTATATTATAATTTAAATTTTTATATTTAAAATAAACTGATAAATTATAAAACTAAATTCAATTACAGTATTTGGAATATATATAAAAATAAATTAAATTTTTTATTTTAATTATTTTAATTTTTATTAATAAAATATTATATTTTAATAATTCAATTATTCATTAAATAAGGTGAAGAATATTTTTGATATATCTTTTTTTTAACATAAAATCTATCAAATTAGGAATTGCAGATCATATCATTTTTTATCTCATTTACTTTTGAGCAATTTCATATAATTGAATTTTTTTTGAATTTTAATTCCTTGCTATTTGTTGGTTCAAAACCAAGAAATTAAATTCAATTATCTGAATGAATTCAACTCTAACACTTTTCAGATAGAGAAATATTTTTTGTACATATTACCAATTGACATACTTTGACACTTTATATCTATCTCTCTTCTCTCTCCTCTTGTTTTTTCACTTTTCTTTTTTCTTTTATAATTTTTTTTTTCCAATCTTGTCTCTGGATGTCTGAATATCTACAATAAAAAATAGTACAAATAATACTCCTCTTCCAGATAACTCGTGCAAGCGCTCCCTAGTCCTTAACTTGTTCTGTTATTGGATTGGACTTGGTCACTTTCTTTCTGTTAGTAATTTGTTCGAGAAAGGAACACCTTTCCAAATGGCATTTGCGTAGCTGTAAGTTGAAATATATGCATCAGTGACATTTTGGCCGCGGGTAACCAGTAATCACACAGCTATGCACCAGGGAGCCCGTATGCCAATCTGCCATTAGCCATAGAAATTATTTTGCCTGCTAATGAAACTTGGCATGCTAACCATCAAAGTGACTACATGTAACAACTAGCAGCTTGACAACATAGATTTAGCGTACTTTTTCTATGATAAATCATTATGTCTCACTTTCCTTTCTTCTCGAGTTACATCGAAGTTCCATCAGAATCGATCATCGAATGAGGCTCACGAATCAGGTTGGATTCTAAAACCACAAAAATTGTCACGAGTTGAATTGAATAAAAAAAAAGATTTTTTTTTTTTTTTTAACACGAACCAAATCAATTTGATTAATTTAGGCGGAATAGATTCAGGTTATTGGGTTTTTTTTTTTTTTTGTCTTTTCAACTTACACATTATAAAATAATTTTAAAAATTTTTAAAAAATAGCAGGCTCTGGACGAGAGTCGACAAAAGCTTGCAACCTTCGCCATCACCCACAATACAACATGCCCGCCATGGCTGCTGGTTTGCATCTCTAGCAATTAGGCGCGAAGGTGAGCAATTGCAACGCAACAGAGGGCAGCAATGGCAGCAACATGTAGTGGGATGAAAGCAGCTTGACAATGAGCTGCAACCGATGTGCACACGACGATCAACATGAGGGCGGCAACAACGGCTAGCTGATGGGTGCGATGTTCTAGATTTGGTGTAATGAGAGTTAAGGGCAATGCATTGGTCATTCCAATCTCTAGATTTGTGAACGATGCTCTATATTTGTAAATTGCTTTGAGCATTTTGATTTGGTGCTACAATTTTTAAATAATTTTGGTGTTGAATTTCAACAAGCGAAGGAGATGAAAGGTTGAATGTTCTCATGGAAGAAAAAAAAAGGTAGGTTTACGTCCGGTGGTCAGATTGATAGGTTTCAAGATGACAAACTCAATACCAAGACCAATTATTATTGTGTTATGGTATTCTTTATTCGAACAAACTCAAATTCCCAAATCAACCCAAATATTGGTTATTGGATCTCAGGATGACAAATTTAATACCAAAACCAATTATTATCAAGTTATGATATTTTTTATTCGAACAAACTCAAATCCCTAACTCAACCCAAATATTTGCTATTGGATCAATTTGGGTTAATCAAGTTCATGAGTTGAACCAAATTCACGATCGCGATCACCCCTATGATGAGCCATGTATAGTTTTCTTGAAGGACCAACTTTTAACTTTTCTTATAACCTGTTGCATCCTTAAATAGCATCCATAGGGCAAATGTCATGCTTGCAACCTCGCCTTCATATATTGGAGTGATGACAGACCAAAAATACATGGTTTTAGCCCAGGCTTTCAAGCTTCAATCCCCTTATTACACATTTCAATTTAGAGTCTAAGATCCAATCTAAGAAGGTATTGCTACCTAACTTATTTCATAAAAACCCAACTTAACTTTGTAAAAACCGAACTTAACTTTAGTTGGGCAGCTTTCTTATATCAGGATCTTGATGCAAATGAAAGTCACACAGCCACCCATCATCAAGTTTAAAATCAAAAGTTTAAACTTGAATTATTACAAGATTAACTATGCAAATCCATAATCCAATGCATGAACCATATCATGGACAGAAAAAAAAAAAAAAAAAAAAAAGAAGAGGAGTTAAACATAGAAAACCACAGGAAGGTTCAAAATGACAAATACTTCCTGCTATAAAGGTTTATGCATGCACAGCTTCCAATTATTCCAGATCAATGCCCTGGGGTGTCTAAACGAATAGTTTTTAAACTCGACATTAATTGCAAATTATTATTGACAACTAACAAAAAAAGGCTAGTTACTCAAACAAATAATTGTGAACAAGCAATATATATTCATCACATCCCCTCTTCAAAACAATCAAGAGAATCTAGGCTAGTTATGAGAACATTCACCACTACCAAGTGCAATAATTTTAGCCACTAGATTTTCTAGATAAATATAAGCACATGCAGAAAATATTGTAACAACAAAGTGTAGAGACTAGCAGTTAAGTTAAGGATGTCATGAGCAATGTACATAGATTTAGAATAGAACCATTGAACGAAGTTTGGAAACCATATAAGGATAGCTTATCGATTTAAAGATAAAATATAAAAATGCACAAGCAGAGATGTGGAACATGTTAAGGGAAGGGCATGTGTCCACACTACTCATATGAAATAGTCTCTTTTGAGAAAAAGAAATATTCTTTTTTTTTTCTTTTTCCTTACATGGGAATTAATTGAAATATGAAAATTTTTTTATAATTGATGCTTCAATGGCCAAAACACTTATATTACCCTAATATTGATATCAAAAAATAATATATCATTGTTGACAGTGAATTAGGGTTCAACATAAACAATTTGATAGGAATAAAAGGCCCTAAAATCTGTTATTTGGGAATGAAGCATAAAGTTAAAATTTAAAATCTCTAATTAGGAAGCAATAAGAGGATAAGATCGGGGAAAGTGTGAGGCTCACATACTATGCCATTCGTGAACAGATGTAATTAGATTCAGTATTAATAATCTGAATAGATTAATAATAAATAGCAAAGTCCATCTCCATCACCGATGAAAAGAATAAAACATGAGATTTCACAACTATAATCACAGTTGTATAGAATAGAGAAGGAAGAGAGAGAAGAGAGAAAGGAGAGAGTGAGCATGTGTATTGGGCCTTTCGGGCTTAGCATTGATCCACTTGGAGAGGGAGATATGGACTTTCTCACGAGAGATGCCTTTGATCTCGTAGGGTTCCTTGAGGCAATTCCTGATGAGGTTGGCGCATATATTGGAGTATGTTATGTAAGTCATACCCGCCACCCTCCAAAACGGCACCGCTTCTCCTTGTCCCGCTGTGCTCGCCATCTTTCTTTCTTTCAAATGCTGAATGCTGATGCTTTTAGTTTCACTAATTCTCTTCACTCTTGTTATCGTCTCTTGTTCGCTACAAATCTCAACTCCTCGCCACCCTATCATTTGCTATGGACTATGGATTGGACAATCTTGCTTGGGATTCCACCCCATTGAGCCTCTTTCCCTTCTTACTTTTTATCAAATGGATATAGTTTTATCATCATGAATGACAAAAAAAAAAAAAAAACAGTTTTCTCTTTGTTGGATTCGGTAGAGGCAGATGCAGAGGGTGTTTAGGATCTGCATTCTTTATGATATATATATATATATAATTTTTTTTTTATATTATACCAACTTATATATATCCTTCTACTTGTTTGTTTTTCTACACTTTTTAATTATTTATTTATATAATAATTTTGTCCACGTATGACTTTAAAGCACAAATTAATCATCCGAGTTACTTAAAGAGAAAGTATTAAATAACTTTTAAATTTATCAAATATTATATATTTTTATTTTGAATTTGATAATTTTGATTTTTAATTTCATAATATATATTCTAAAGATACATGGTGACAAAACTCAACAAAAAAAATCCTTCAAATAAAATTCAGTTACAAAATAAATGAGAAAAGATATATTTATCATTAATTTAGTTTAAAATACATTGTAATTTTAATTTAATATATAATTAAATACTTTTTTTTTTTATAAAAAAGATTTCCCTAATAGATACTCCATCCAATTCATTTTATTTGTCACTTTAACTATATGAATGGGAATTAAGGAATCCATAATTAAAGCTTGATTATGAAGCTTTTTTTTTCCAAAAATATCCTTACCCAATTTTCAATATCTAATCAATTCATTCTATTGATGTCACAATACATTTTTCGATTGGGATAGAACAAACGTCAAGCCAAGAGCACTCTCATTTAAAAAATAGTATTAGTATGTTTAGAATATTGAGAATGATAAAACTGAAAAGTTAACTATAAATACTTTATTGATATATAAAAATAATTAATAACCTAATTTCTTTTCTTTAAAATAATAGATAAAATAAAATGGATGGGGTAGATAATAGACTTGTAAATTAATATTATAGATATATTAATTCAAACAAAAATTAATATTATAGTTATAGTCCTTGCCCTGGCTCTTACTAATTTTGTGACCAACAACTTCAATGCATTATCAGCACCCAAAAACAATTCCACTGTCTACCTCAGGACTATGTTCAAGGCCCATTCTCACATGGGATACTATTTTCCGTTGATAGATGTTTAATTAATGTCTAATCATGCCTACTAATATCTTTCCTTCTTTAAAATAAAAGTTTAATGGTATTATTTTACTGCCTTTCACATATGAGCATACATTATAGAATTTGTTGTATCAAATCCGACCCATGGTATTAGTGGAAAGTTAAAACTGAGTTTTTGTTTGTTTATAGTTTTGCAGTAGCTTGTTCACTAATCATGCCCACATGGATTACGTCCTCAACGTGGAAGAGACTAACCCATCTTGGTAATTTCAGCATTGGGTCTCTCCAACCCCAATATAGAAAGAAGGAAACCAAGACAAAGAGAAAAACCCCACACACGCTCACCTGTGCTTCTCTCTACCTTTTTCGCTTTTACTTTGCTGCATTCATAGGAGAAAACATGCTGGGGCTTGTACTACTACTGCGTTTGATCATAGGATTCTAAAGTGGTGGATCTGACACAACTCATTCTAGTTCGTGAATCTTTCCTTCTTTCACCTGTGGCTTCTAAAACTAGACCTTCTTCAGTGTCGGCCCAAAGTTGATTTATTTTTTTCAACTTTATCAATAATGGGGTCATGCTCAAGTGCTACAAGAACTTGTGTGTGTTAAGTGTTTTTGGCGAACTTGCCTCTTGTGTTTGTGTGTACCTTATTTTCTTTCTGTTAGTTAGTGCAAGCGAATGGCTGCAAGCATAGATTTTTCAAAGTGGCGGGCTAAGGACACTTCAAGTTCTTCAAGGAAAGGTAACCCTGTTGTGGTGACCATGGAGAACACCAATTACTCAGTGCTGGAGATGGATGGTCCTGACGCTGCATTCCACCCTGTTGACAAGGACAGAGGCAAGAATGCTAAGCAGTTCACATGGGTTTTGCTTCTTAAGGCTCATAGAGCCTTTGGTTGTGTTGCTTGGCTTGGGAACGCTCTTTGGTCATTGCTTAGTGCTGTCAAGAAAAGGCTGTTTCTTGGGCAGGGAGTGTCTATGGAGAGTGAAAAATCTTTCAAGGGGAAGCTTCTGTTCCGAGTGATTCTCACATTCTTGGTCATGGCTTTGGCATTTTTGACATTTGAAGTGGTTGCTCACTTCAAAGGGTGGCACTACTTTCAGGGCCATAATTTGCACATTCCTCAAACTTCGGAGATCAAAGGGTGGTTCCACAATGCTTATGTTAGGTGGTTGGAGTTCCGGGCAGACTATATTGCACCCCCAATTCAATCTCTATCAACCTTCTGCATTGTTCTTTTCTTGATTCAGTCTGTGGATAGAATGCTGCTGTGTCTGGGGTGTTTCTGGATCAAGCTCAAGAAGATTAAGCCCCGGATTGAAGGGGATGATCCCCTCAAGTTGGATGATTTGGAATTGGAAGGGTCCAACTGTGGATATCCTATGGTACTGGTTCAAATTCCTATGTGTAATGAGAAAGAGGTAACAGTATTCTCCTACTGTTCCTATGTACTTACCACTTGCTGCATCATCTATCACTTTTTTTTTAAAGAATAAAAAAAAACTGTCGGTGGTTAATTCAAAAACCAATCTATCATGAACCGGCTCCTTTGAACATATTAGGTTGCAAGATAAAAAGTCTTGTTCTATTCTATTCACAGTTTGATGTACATGTACTCAAAGTAGAAAACAACTGTGACCCGACAAAGCTGAAGTGTTAGATTGTGAATGAAATAGAGCAACACTTTTTTCTTGCAGCATTTAAGAATTTCTCAACTTGATAATTTGCTCATGGTCGCTGCCTTATTTTTTTCAATTGTTGGTTTTAGCTTAGCAATCTTGAATTGTAATGTACTCTCATTAACTATCTCAAAAGAAATAATTATAGTAGTAGTTGACTACATGATGCCACAGGGACTACCGTTTGGATTTTATGGATTATTACTCTTCCTATATTGATGATCATGAATGATGATTTGGTATTAACTGTGTAGGTATATGAACAATCAATTTCAGCCGTTTGTCAACTTGATTGGCCGAAAGATCGCTTGCTGATTCAAGTTCTGGATGACTCTGATGATGAGGGGATACAGTGGTTAATCAAAGGAGAAGTCTCTAAGTGGAGCCAAAAAGGTGTCAATATCATCTACCGTCACAGGAAGTTTAGAACTGGCTACAAAGCCGGCAATCTCAAGTCTGCAATGAGCTGTGAATACGTGACGGATTATGAGTTTGTTGCAATTTTTGATGCTGATTTCCAACCGAATCCAGATTTCCTCAAGCAAACTCTTCCATACTTTAAGGTAATATATATATATATTTCTTCTTGTATCGTTATGTGGTCTATCCATCAGTTTCCCTTTTTACATTCTTAAGTTTGCTTTGCAGGGTAATCCTGAGCTGGCATTGGTTCAGGCTAGGTGGGCTTTTGTGAACAAGGATGAGAACTTACTGACACGACTCCAAAATATTAATTTGTGCTTCCACTTTGAGGTTGAACAGCAGGTTAATGGGGTCTTCCTTAACTTTTTTGGTTTTAATGGAACCGCTGGTGTTTGGAGAATAAAAGCACTTGAAGAATCTGGTGGTTGGCTTGAGAGGACTACTGTAGAAGACATGGATATAGCAGTCCGGGCCCATCTGAATGGTTGGAAATTTATCTTTCTAAATGATGTCAAGGTAAACTTTTTTTTTCTTTTTTGAATTATTTTTGTTGTCTCAGTACAAGCTAATGCCCTTAGCTACTTTAAGATTTATATGTACCTGTAGCCAGACAGTGAGAGTTTTGGTATATATTTATTTGAGAAGTGGGATGAACTTAAATTTGCTCAAGTAATCATCTGCAGTAATTTTGAAAGATGTGTTTAGCCAAATTTTTGGATTAAAAACTAGTGAAAAACTGTTAATGCATTCAATTTAAATTGGAGCTAGTCTAAAGTACATTTTTTTGTTCAGGTGCTTTGTGAGCTTCCTGAATCTTATGAAGCTTACAAGAAACAACAACATCGATGGCATTCTGGGCCTATGCAGCTCTTTCGTTTGTGCCTTCCAGCCATCATAACCTCTAAGGTAACACTTTTGTTTGTTCTTTGTGTATTGAGTGTTCCATTATTTTGGAGGATACCACAATTTAAACATGTTCTGATGTCGTATTGTTGCAGATTGCATTCTGGAAGAAAGCAAACCTAATATTTCTCTTCTTTCTGCTTAGAAAGCTAATCCTCCCATTCTATTCTTTCACATTATTCTGCATCATTCTTCCCCTGACAATGTTTGTCCCTGAAGCCGAGCTTCCTATCTGGGTTATATGTTATATTCCTGTATTCATGTCCTTCTTGAACATTCTTCCCGCCCCAAAATCCTTTCCATTCATTGTCCCTTACCTGCTGTTCGAGAACACAATGTCAGTAACCAAATTCAATGCCATGGTATCGGGTTTGTTCCAGTTGGGAAGTTCATATGAATGGATTGTTACCCAAAAATCCGGTCGGTCGTCAGAGCCTGACCTGTTAGCTGCCGAAGAAAGGGAATCAAAGGCCATGAGTCTCCAACTCCACAGAGGCACTTCTGATAGCGGCCTTTCTGAGCTTAACAAAATAAAGGAATTCCAAGAAACTGTTCCCAGAAACCCTGTAAAGAAAATGAACAAGATATATAAGAAAGAGCTTGCCCTTGCATTCTTACTGCTGACTGCTGCAGTTAGGAGCCTGTTATCAGCACAAGGGATGCACTTTTACTACTTATTGTTTCAAGGTGTGTCATTCCTTCTTGTAGGTCTGGATTTAATTGGTGAACAGATGAGCTAGAGGATCATAAGGGATGGTCAAAAAATATAACATTGATTATTAGAAAGCTAAATAATTGAAGAAGCCAACCAAAATGGAGTGCTGCAAGACAGTTGGTTTTGGCAGTTATATGCAAGTTGCCTGAATATGGCTCAGGTAAAAATGCTGAAAGCTACCGTGAGTCAAATCATAAATAAGTTTGTTATTCTTGAAGTGCCTTTATAGGGATTTTTCTGTTTTTCGTTTTCTTTTTTTCATTTTATTCCGGGGGTTTACTTGTCCATTGATTGTTTTCTTTTTCTTCTCAATTTTCTGTAAGATAAGCTTGTTCATTTTATCTCAGTATCAACTGTTGCTCACATCACTTCTGGTTCATATGTATCCTTTGAATGACATTGATAATTTACAACTCCTAACCCAAAAAAAAAAAAAAGAAAAAGAAAAAGAAAAGAAAAATCTGTTCACTATAGATGTGAAGATTCAGATGTTTGGGGTCCCAAATTTCACTTACGTGCAACTTATGTTTAAAGGGTAAACATGCAATTTGCTTTCATGTAAGTTGTGGTAAAAGTTATACAAATCTGTCTGTTTTTTGTGACTTAACACGTTGAAAACAGTTAGAATGGTAACTATAACAAGTGTCGGCAGGCATTGGAGATTGAGGAGAAAGGAAGAATTAGATATTATATAGCATCACAGGAACATAGAATAGGTACATTAATGTAGATTTTAGGCCATGGATTCGTAAAAGGACGAAGGATCGTGCAAGTGTCCCACATTGGACCCATTTGTTTTAATTCAGCCTTTAAACATAACCAAAGATGGTTTCGGGTGTATGCAAGCCATGCCAGTTGCTGTTCCATTAATGGTATAGAGCACATGAATGCATACCTCAAGCAAGTCTTGTGGACCCTGCTGCCTCAACAAAGTGTTTTCTTTTCTGCTTTTGAAGCACTTAGTCCTAAATCCATCATAACAAAAGATACTCTTTCTTTAGCACATTAGTAAGAGATTATGGCCAAATTTTCACACGAATTACAACGAGCAAATCTTTGCTCTTGATAAAATTTTAAATTGTCCTATGGGTTTACATGTAATGCTCACTCTGCCAACCGACAATAAGTGGTTTACTTTTTGGAGGGACACAAAAAGTACATTTTTAGTTTGTTTTCATGCCATTCCATCTTATTCATAATTTGGATGTCAAAAACATATAAGCAAGCGCAGAATGACTTCTTTCCTTGCACACAAGGCAGAAGAAATATCAAAAAGACCCTATTAAAAATTACACCATTTTTTTACCGAAAAAAAAAAAAACAATTACACTATTTTTTGCCTCAAATAAAGAATCCTTGGTCTTCAATGCTGCTGAAGATTTTGCAAAAATTTGTCTCTACGTACAAAAGCTACACGAGACACTTGTTAACTTGATAGTGCTTCAACATCATTAAATATTACGTGTTTGAATGTGGAAATGTACGTATGACTATCAGGTGAAGGTGTGTTCTATCCAGAAGGTTGAAGTGCAGGGGGATCCAGGTGTCAGATAAAGCCTTTTATGATCTCTCTCTGTATCTGAATGGCAACATGATCAATGTATGCGAATGTACTTTGCTTTTGGCCTTACTTAACATCCTTTCATGCCACATATGTCATAGGAAACCAGTGTGAAATAAGACTTGACAGGACATTCACCTATAAGTTAACTACTTTTATCTTTCTGTTGTGTGCTGTTGGCTTTGTTCACCTTTCTCGCGTGAAACCACGATTATCCTTGAAATCATACAGTAATTAGGGGGGAGAGAGAGGGAAAAAAAAATTGTGCGCTTTCAACCATTTTTTTTTTCCTCTTAAGAATTGCTCGTAAAATTTTGAGCTGAAAGAGGTGATTAGTTAAAGTCCTCTCCAAAGTTAGACTCTATAATTCAAATTCTTGATATTGCAAGAATGTAAAGTCACAATTTTTCGACGTGTGCTTTCTTCAACTAATTGTTGCATATTGCAAACCTCAACCTTTAGTAAATGCAGAGGACAAGGAGATACCATACAAAAATCAGAGGTAGGGACATAGAAACGGTGACCTAACACTTATATTTAATAGTTAGTCTTTAGCACAAAAAAACCCGCTAAAATGTGGAAGTCATTTGGAAAATATTTCTACTACATATGTATAAGAAAACACACCTTACAAAATTACAAGCTTTTTGTTTTTGATGTGCTTAATATTGATCTACACAATACTTTATTGGCATGTACTAATACCAAAGGAAGTTTAACAAAGAATTAGGAAAATAAATTCTCTAATATAAAAATTTCACATGATCTAGTCATGTGTAAATTTTTACTAAAAATCAAGAATATAAGATCCAAAAATGAGCACATAAAAGATTTAACCAATAATAAAAATTTATATATTATCAAGTCATATTATATATAGTTAGGTTATAAGAAATTTTCACAAGAAAATCTGTTACAAGAGAATTGGTTATGGAGAAGGCTTCTAAGAATGTGTTTCAATAAACATGTCGTTTGGTGATTGGGAATTCAGTGGAATAGTCAGCTATACCAAACGAACATTGACGTTACTTGCCAAAGCTTCTGTCATCGTGCAATCCTTTGGACCCTTCTTTAAAGTTGAATACCACACTTGGCCCGTATTGCCACCAGCAGTATCCTTCTCCCAAACTCTAACATTGCACTCAAATATCCCGTTGTGATTGAAATGCAATGACTCTTCACCGACAAATCTCACAGATGACCACCAAATAAATAAATAAATAAATAAATCAATAAATCAAAGACAATTAAAGGAAAAAGACATCTCACCCATACCTACTGTATCTGTGACAGATTCATGTGGAACACGTATGACACTAATAAAGGTTTTCTTCTTACGAATGGTGAAGCAGTCATTAATCATCTCTTAGCTTATACATATTATAACGCATATATTGCCTTATTTCAATTGTAGGCTCCAATGGACTGCAAGGCATGCATGAATAATTGTACTGTGGCCTGTAGCCACAAGTACCGCGTTATTGTTGAGGAAAAGCCTATTGAACGTGACATGTTGGGTTGAACCATGGTTGGATTTTACAAAAAGACAAACAGCACTTCAGAGTGTCTAATCTAATCTTTTAGAATGGATTTTCATTTTTTTTTTAACTCAAACTTTGTAGAGATCGAGAGTGAGCTTTGACACAATGATAAAAGGGCTGCCTTATAGCTTAAAAATCACGAATTCAAATATTGAAAATAACCTCTCCACTTATAGAATAAGACTGCACACATCTATCTTCTCCAAACCTCACTAAATGAGAGTCTTGTGCTGAGCCACCCCACTATGTAGACGTCGTATGAGTACTGTATACTAATATGAACACAGGTGAGTATTGAAGTACACTTGTATCAAAATGAGATAAATAAACATACTGTATACTTATGTGACAAAAGAGCTATATTTAGGGTCAAATTTTGATGTGCAAATAAAATAACTCTTCTATAATTCAACCAACATATTTAATGTCTACAAAGTACAAACTACCTTGAGTTTGAACGAGCATAGAAAACATTGCTATGCTCAGCACTGTGGCAGTCTCTTCTCAATTCCCCATATTTTACTGCCTACCATGTAATATCTAATCACATGCTATTCTCTCAACAAGCTATACACTCAGTTCATCTGTGCCTAAAACAGCAAACATGGGATGGAATCATGTTTCCCTCATGTATGCCTTTGAAACTTCCACACATTATCACTTGGTAGACACGTGTTAACAGAACAGTCTTTCAACTTGATCTAAAGGAGGGCGAACAACTTTCTTTCTTCACTTATCTTCTTATAATGATCTATAATCCTTCACCATTAAAATTTCACCACATAATTTTTGTGGTACTTGCTCTAGCTTCGTTCCCTCTTGCCATGCTTGCCCTACAGAAACCCCTGGTCCTAGATGGCGAACATATATAACAATTTGATCGTTGAAAGGATACAGATGTTTAACTGCAAAAACAAAAGACTATTGAAATTAAAAAAATCGGGGTATGCGAGCACTTTAAACAATGACATGACCACCCAGCTTGCTATGTGTTACAGAATAAGAAACCCATGAAGAGGTAGAAGGGTCACCAACAAAAATTAATGACACAATGATAGACTATGCTCACATCTATTACAAAAAATGTTTTCGGTTAAATTATGGCGACTTCAGAATTAAGGTAACTATATGATAATATGAAGTGCAATAGCAATAGGCCTGTCCAGATTTTCAATGAAGATTGTTGTAATTATCCTTAATAGATATAAATACCTCAAACAATATTACACATGAACTTAAAGCCAGAAATATTAAGATTGGTGCAATGTATGAAGGAAATAAAACAGCCCCTACCAGGTCTTGGAAATCCTTGTGGGAATTCTTTGATATTAAATAGTCCATCCCCAAATTCATATGCTAAATCACAAGGCTGCTCAGTTGACATAACTTCCTTAACTTCTCTCACCATAAAATACAAAGGAGCGAAAGAGTCAGCAATCGAAGCCAAAATTGATCCACCTGGTTTGTTGTGAAATTCATAAAAGATGTTAATAGTAAGGACAATCAAGTTTAACCTTGGAATGGTGAATGCAGCCACAACCCATAAGAGCACCGAATTAAAAAAAAGAAAAAAGAAAAAAAAGAAGAAGGTTAAAGCAGCACAAATGAATTCTTCAAAGGTCCTTGATTAAACCACAATTACATCAGCATATTGAAGGAAAACCAACATTTATAACCTCTTCAATCTCAGACTATAGTTCTATACTGATTATTGAAGCATTAAAAAACCACAACCTAAGAAGTGAAGATCGACTATACAAGGTCAACATTATTATGAAGCAATTTAAAATCTTGTATATGAGAAAATTAGAAGTTTCTTTTAATCCTTTCCTTCTGTATATGTGAGCGTATTCTGTGTGTAAAAGTAACTATTTTCTTTAATCAATGTGAACAATTGATGGATCAGATCTATTATAATAGTTCCTCAAATGTATGGGCTGACTAATGATTGCAAACTGTTGTCACAAATTTTCTTTTTTTTCTCTCTAAAAGAAATTTGACAAGAAAAACTGAGTTTTCATCTCACCAATTACAATATTGCAGGAATTTGGAGTGATACATGGTATTATTCAAGTCAAACAACTATATTGTTACATTTTCTTTTTCTTTTCTTTAGCCTACTTGGTGCTGCATGTGATTGGACATCAAAGTGACATCCACGATCAGACAAATAATGCAAAGTGGAGGCATAAGGAGCAAGGGGGTTAAGTTCGATCGGCATATGTCACTTAAATGAGTAATTGAGCAAGGGCATCCATGCATTTCTCTGCCAGAAAATAATAAACTTACCAATGAGTCGTCCATAGGCCTTCCCATCCGTGCAAGAAAATATAGCCTTAAAAGGTAGCAAAGAAGTCAACCAGAGTCTTCAAATAAACTTTACAAGAGCAAAGAGCCAAAAGGAATGGTGAGTTTACCTTTCTGTAGGAATTTATCCAGGAAATTGGTATTGGTCCTATTAAACAAAGTTCAAAATTGATAACTTAGCTTCTAAAGATTAAAACAGGCTAAATATGAAAGGAGAACTACACACAAAAATATTTTCAACCCAAAGAGACACATTCAGGTACAACACCAGCAGAAATTTCGGAAGCAGAAGCTATAAAAGAAGGCAATCCAAAGTTGCAGAGAAAGAAACAGTTCCTAATTCAACTTAAAGGAATTTATAATTCAAGCCAAATTAGAAAATCTTCAGCATAATGGTTTATGAACTAGAGAGGGAAAGACATTTTGATCACTCTGATTTAAATCCACATGGTATTAGGTAACAAAACAGCCCATAAAATACTGGTCCTTTCATTTGGACTGCCTCTTTTAATTCGTTTCCACTTCGCTTCCTCTGACAGCCGAACAGCATGAAGTTGTAGGGAACATAATTCATTCATTGTATTAACTACGACTAATACCCACAACAATAATAAACTAGTTAACCTCACCAACCTCCAGTTGTTCGGCAGTTATAATATTCAAGCATCACGTCATCTTTGTTGGAGTTGGACCACAATAGAGATGCACTTTTATTTACTAGCTTGGAATCCTCATATCGTGTACCAGCTATCTGCCAAGCGATTGATACAAGTCTGCAAAAATCTCCCAAAGATATAATCCCACACTTAGATAAGATCAATCTGGAATATAATTTCAGTTTCCCATATATTAGTATTTCCATAAAGGAGAGAGGAAAATACCTAGGTTTTAACAGCAGTAGCAATCGATGACGTCTTTCCTCAGGAATATCTTCAATTTTTTTCCTGAACATACAGGTGAAGAAAGTAAGAGATAGAGAGAGAAGACAGCTTCTCTAGATTTAAGTACTGCCACTGTTACAATTTCAACATCATTAAACCAAGAACCTAGTCACAATAAACTCCCTCATGGTATGCAGAGTATATGAATAAAGCTATACACATAAATGTTTTCCTTACGTCAGCAGACTGGCATTACAGAATCACAATTGAAATCATATCCATGGTATAAGCTATGAAGCTATGAAGCATGGATGCGACAAAGGGACACTGATACAATACAATACGGATATAAGGATACGATAATACACGATAATAAATGGCTTTAGGTATAACATATAAAATTAGTATAAAATTATTACAAAAGCATAAATTAAATTGAGAAAGAGAAATAACGATTTAAAAGTTAGCATAAATTATCGTAAGCATAATAAAATATATTGATCTATTTGAATATTATGAAATTCCCCCTTATGTAAGTATAAAAATTCAAAAAATTAAAGCAGAAACTTGTAAAATGTAATTAAAAGCATCTGAAAGTATCCATTAAGTATCAAACACAATATGTATCCAACGCAAATACAACGACTATTTTGAACTATCAGCGTTTCTTAGCTATTAAGTTGCTGGAACAACTGAACAGAAAATGGTGTTCTTAAATTCTTTTTCATGTCCTAATTCTCAAAATTACTTGCTCTTGTTTACCCGAAACCCTTTATCTCCTAGAGAAGTCATGTGGTGTACAAGTTAAGCTACTGCTCCCCCATATTAAAAAAATGGTAAACTTCCAACTTTTGTCTATTAATCCATGATCATAACAAAGAAAACGAACTGCTCCATTCAGTATAAATCCTATAGTTGATCACATAATCAACCAACAAATTCCATCATCTTGAGTGAAGCATGGAAAAGCAGTGACTGACCAAAGATAAGCAGCAGGGTTATAAGAGGCAGGGTCCAAAGGGATCAAGTCCTTAGGAGGATCAAGAAACGTAACCACATCCTGTTCATCCAAGTATGCCTTCTTCCCACTCGGAAGCATTTCAAAGGGCTTATCATCCCAAGGCAACACATAAACCTGGTTGCTTCTACTTCGAGACACGGCTCCCAAACCTGTAACAGTAACAACAGAAAAGATTCCAACTTTGAACTTGGGTTTGTCTGGGGCAGCAAACACTAATAACAAATCAACGAAGAAGAAGAAACGAAGTAGTGTTCTTGTGGATTGTGTCATGTCACTCTCACTCACCTCTGAACTGTGGAAACGGTGGATGCAGGTGCAGGAAACTCGTCTGGCGGGGAAAGGAAGGGCGAGTTGAATGGTACTGCTGCATGCGCCGCCGCCACCAAGAAGGTGCTGTTGTTGTTGCTGCTGCTACCTCCATCGGTGCCGGTCGCAGTTGGCAGTTGGGTGAGACAAACTAATTGGAAAGGTAAACGGTGCGTATAAATAAATAAATATGCACGAAACGTAGTGTCGTTTAAGTGGAAAAATAGACAGAATATGTTAAGAGAATTTTTTTTTTTTCCCCTTGTTTCTTTTATTTGTTCGAGAGTTGGAACTTTTGTTTAAATTTTGATGTTAGCACAAAAGAAGAATGATAAAAATATCACAGAAAAAAAAAGAAGGAAATTAGTTGTCTTGAGTGATACGAGGTATAAGCTGACCTTCAATAAACAAGGGTTTATTTGTTTTTACATTTTGATCAATAGAAAAGAAAATGTGTATCTTTCTAAAACATTTTTATAAAAGTAATGCTTTTCTTATTTTATAAAAAAAATTGTATTGTATTTCTTAAATTTTAATACAAACATAGAAAGCAATATTTGAATTAACGGAAAGTAATGGAATATAATAAAATAAAATAAAATATTATTATTATTATTATTTGAATATTCTAAAATATGATAGAATAAAGTGATATATTATATTATTTTTTAAATTATTATTATCTTAAGTTGGTTGGACTCTTCGAACAAAATAAAAAAGATTTACTAAGCTTTAATAATCTTATTGAAATGAAGGCGACTTATTACAAGGTTAAAATTATTTTAGCACCAATTTTATTTTTTTATTAATAAGACTCAAATTCAAAATATTATTTAAAAAAAAAAGTACTAAAATATTTAAATCAATTAAATATAAGTAAATAAAATTATATTAGATGAAACTCATTCTATTCTATTTTATTCTATCCAATACTCTTATTTTTCTTCTATTCTAATTTGGGAACAATGGAATAAAATAAAATAGAAAAAAAATAATTTAAAATACTTATCATTCAATCCCTTTCTATTATATCTTCAAATAATAGAGTAAAAATTTCTTTTTTTTTTTTATTTCGTCTTTTGATATCTAAATAATGGAAGTGAAGTATAGTTTATTCTACTTCATTGGATTTATCCTTAAGCATCCAAATATATATTAAATATGTTATATTATTTTATGCCATTTAACAATTTCTTTTTTTTTTTTACTTCAAAAACTCTTATTGTATAGCACTACACGTAAACGACATATTTCAGCTGAACGTATCAAGGTCTGGTGATGCTTTTATCACCAATACCAAAACATCAACATTATCATCGTCCTTCTCCCTGTGCCCGCCCTGTGTGATCTGACTGAGACTGTTCGAAACCCAAACAAATGCTTCTTCAGACTCCGACTCATCACTTTGCTCCACCTTGGTTCACACTTTCAAAACCCACACTAAAACCAAAGACCAAGACCCAGTTGCAGCTAAGTAACTTCTCTTCGTTTAAGCCCCCAAAATGCTCACTTTCGACGGTTTCAGAGGCAGCCCATTTGCAATTGAGGAGTGAGAACAAGAAGCCTTTCCCTGCCGAAGTTTCTAGAACCATCGTGGAGCTGGCAACTGCGGGAACCCTCTCTGCTTTGACCCGAGAGGGTTCCCCTTTAGGCATTGGTGTGAGATTCGCTGTTGACCCTGAAGAAGGAACCCCTTTGTTCTGCTTGAATCCTACCTTTCCCTTTTCCCCTCAAACCCCTTCTTCCCTCCATGTTCAGGTGCTCTTCCTTCTCTCACTCTCTCTCTCTCTCTCTCTCTCGTGTTATATTACATATAGATAGTTGGTTAATGTAGTTAGAAGTTAGTTATACTTTCAGTTACTAATAATCCTATTCTGTTACACCAGATTATACTTGATGAACTCGATGTATATATACTGTAAACTAAGTTGATCAATGCAATTTTCTCATTCACTCATTCAATATGTTTGTTAGTTAGTTAGTTAGAGAACAAGCTAGTTGGAGGAATTTGTATTCAAGGGATTCATTTCGGTTTGTGTTTATCAGTTAAACCAGTCCGGGTCGCGCACGCCTCAATGTACACTTCAAGGCACGCTTACCAAACCTCACGATGCAAACGCAATCAAGGTCTGTCTTTTTCCTTTTTTTTCTTAAATTCTCCCTTATCAGTTCACGTACTGGCCACTTTTGATTATATGGTACGAGTATACTAGGAGGAAGCATTTTGTTTTTGAAGAAAACTTGCACTCTATCCAATTCTCAAATGAGATGAGTGTATACTCTTAACTTTTTTCCACGAAAAATATGTACTTGGTTGATCTGAGAATTAGATGGAATAGATATAAAGAATTAAATACAAGTTTTGTATTGTTAAGGACTATATATTCTGTTCATGTTTAACCAAATCTCTAGTCATCGTTGTTTATCATTCACTGCCATTGTGCAGCACTTTGTTTCTTTGTGGAGGAAGAGGTTTGCGGAAGAGGTCGATCAAAATCTTATGTACATTGTTGCTGTAGATAGGGTTCTGCAGTTGGAAGATTTCCAGGAGGTGTGGCAGCTTTTTCTTTTATTTATTTATTTATTTTTTTAATATCACAATTGGATCCTTGGTAGTACTGGTAGGTTTGTTTTTGTTGTGAACATTTGTCATTGATCTTGCAAGTTAGGTTATAATATAGGGCCAAAACCTGTTCCCATGTGTTCCAGGATGGCGAATGGATCAGCTCTTTAGATTACAAAAATGCACAACCCGATCCTCTACGAGAGTTTGCAGAAAAGTTAGTCAACGAGATTAACACCAACAATATGGAAGATATTATTCGCTTTTGCAATGTATATGTTGATTTGGATGTCCAGGTTTGCACCTAAACTATATGCATTTTACTTTCATGCTGCAATTTACTCCCACGCACCATGTTTTGTTTTTCATTCTACCTTCTATGGAGGGGGCAGGCTTGAATTTGAGACTTCCTAGTCTCCCACTTATCAGGGAGTTGCTTCCCCTAAACCAACAGGGGGTTGCATATAAGCTACCATGCTTTTTGTCTCTTCTATGCATGCCATCAATAGCAACACTGTACCCTTTTTATTTTTTGACTATCTGTTGACTTAAATATTGCACCTGATGTATCTATTTGAGATTTGATTTATTTTTTCTTGTCCTGTTGTGACTGTGTTTATGCAACATCTGTATGGAAATGACTTGCTGTATATGTGATCAAATGGCATTGCTAAAGCTAAACAGGATCCTAAGTTCAAAACGTGATTTGTGATCACTAAATTAGTTCTATTAACTTTCAATGTATTTGATTTCTCATTGAAGGTGTTAGAAGCAAAGATGATATGGGTTGATCGCTTGGGCTTTGATATGCGTTTGTGCTCCACTCAGCAAGGCATATTTGAGGTTCGCATTCCTTTCCCTGGAGAAGTCACCGATGAAAAAGGTGCCAAGTCAACGTTTAATTGTATGTCACAACTGGCTTGGGAGGTTGAAAGAAACTTCCATCCTCCGGACTTTCAGAAGGTTAAACAATTGAAGCACATAAAGTCCTGATGCTTAAGCTTAGGTTGTATTTTGTTTGTGTAACCACTTACCAATTCTTCAACAAATATGCATCATTTGTAAAGCTTTGTAATTTTTCAAGTGTATGAAGATGCCTATTGTGGTTGTACTTCGTGATGAGTCATTCATGTAGGGCTTGATATGGAGATTATCATGGATCCTACGCTTGATTTAATTTTGGCCGGAAAGTTTTGACTTTAATCAAGTCTATTGCATCCTTCTTGTGAATTGAACTTTCTTTGAATGGGGTGAAACAGTATATTGAACTGCCTTTCCTGATCTAAAACGATGTTTGATGTGGTATTTGATGTACTTCTAAGGTGTTTTGTGGAAAGGAGAAATAATCCAATGCATGTGGCACATTTTCCATTTTGTGTTTTAGAACTTTGGTATATAAGCAATTCATTTTGAGATCGAATCGAGGTTGAGTTAGAGTCAAACTGTGTTTTGTACAACTTCAGCGTCTTTGCTATCCTTTTTGTTATTTGGATTTGGTTAACATATATTTCTGGTTGTTATGTATATGATACTCATACAGTTTAGTCTCTATACTGAAAAAATTAATTTCTATATATACAATCATTTCTAATTTTGTTCTTGTCATCTCTTGCCGTTATAATTGTCTTGGGTTTAGTGTAAAGTTACTGTGAATTACAGAGATTAATTTTTTTTTTTTTTGAAAAAAATGTTATATATTGGGAGAAATTGAAAATAAGTGTCACATATATGGATTAATATTACATATTTTTTGTTTATATACGTGACAGTCATTTTTTATTTTGTTCCCATACTTCATTTCGTTATAACTCCACGAGATGGTGTTATAACGGCAATGGATAGCAGGACAATGTATAAGAACTAACATGAAAATTTTTTATAGGAATCAACATATATCTTAGTTTTTGAATTTTTAAACTTCTAAAATAATAAAAGTGAATATTAAAAGAAGGATATTATCAATTATAATATTTTTATGGTTTTATTATTTGGTAATAAATTATCAATACAAATTTTATTAAAAAGCTAACTATTTTTGGTTTCCTAAGTGGTTAGGCACTTAAGTAAAGACTTGTCTTAACAATGTCTTTTTCATGCACATAAATCTCAAGATTGAATTTATAATCACATACTTAAAAATCGAGCCAACAATTATATATTTACACTTCATCCTACTTGCCAATGTTTTGCATCTTGCTATATTATTCTCAAACATATTATGTAGGGTACATTCACATTGATTTTGCGAAGTAACAGGGAAATGACACACACAATTATACAGCAGCTAGAGTTAAGCGAAATCGATTGCCCACTTCTCTTATTTTACTAGTCCAGTGTGCATGTTTGATGCTCCTATGCTTCTTCAGCTTGGGCTGAAACAGAGACCAAATCTTGTTCTCCAAACTCTGAGCTGTATATTTGATGCGTTTGGCCACCTTGGCTTCATTTTCAATTGACAAATTGTAATTCTTCAAGTAGGCCCTATAGATTGGTAATATACCTTCCACCAAATGCTTGCATACATTTTCCCTCAACATTTCATCAGAAATCACCCAATTAGATTCCTTCTTGTACCTTTCATCAAAAGCTTGATTGAAAGCGTTTAGTGTGTTAACCAAGTCCTGGCTGGTCACTCTCCCATCAGAGGATGAAAGTAAGTCTTTTTGATCAAGAATTTGTAGAAGCTTTCCCCAGCTATTCCTCAAATAAAGTGCTGCATAATAGTCTTTGTATTGCTCATGTGCACTTAACCAAGAATCTCCCATCATATTCCCAAGCAGAGTACCCCTCAAATTGTAGAAATGACAGTGATTATTCATCATGAAAAGGTAGGATAAAGTTATATCTTCATAGGCCTTTGACCAAGAATCCAGATTAACAGCAACTTCCTTGATTGTGTCATATATCTGGGTGAAAACAATACCCTCTTCATATGTTTCATTTGTCCAGCTAAGATGTATTTCTAGGACCTTTGTCAGCTGTGGCCTATAGGTATCATCAAGCAGCTGATTGCAGTAATCAGTTACAAAGCTTACCAGCCTAGGGACACTGCCATCTGGGGGAGGAGAACTTGGCCTTTGCAGCTTCGCTTGTGCTGGAAGTTGCCAGAATATCTCACATGCACCATTGACAACTTTGTTGATAAGATCCTTTGTCACAGTTCTGATTTCTTCACAGGCTTTACCACTGAAAAGCTGGTTGAATTTGAATCTTAGACCATCCAAGACTCTGAATATGTCCAGCAGGTTCAACAACTTGAAGGGATCATTTTTACTCTCAGTAACGATCCTTCCAAATCGAATAAAAGAAAGAATTTCTGATTCAATGGCAATCTTTGCAAAACACTCCATCCATGCTTCTCGACCAATTTGCTCAAAGACATTATTAGAGAGCCTGTGCTCAATCTCAAGCAGGTGCCTCACAACTAACTCCAAATGAATGCCCCATTGATCTATGTAACTCTCTATACCCCTTAAATCCTCAAACTTGGAGGTCAGAACATCAAGGTAGCTCAAATCTAAAGTCTTCAAACTTCTTCGAGCATTCATGCCTCGAACTTCAACATACATAGATTTACACTTGTCTAGCCTGCTGTTAGCATTTAATCTCTCAATGATGGCCTGCAACTTCCCTGTAACAGAACTCGGAAAAGCTTGTGTTGCAATGTGTGATCCTAATGAAACCAAAGGAATAGGCATTGAGTTCGCCATTAGAAGCCTTTGGAACTCAATCTCCAGTTTGTCTAAGGCAGCACTGAGAAAGCCTCCATCAACGCGAGCACCCTCTTCCACGGCCTGCAATTCTTGTAGTATTCTCAAAGATTTCTTCACTTGCAATAGGTAAAGGTCATTGGTGACTGCTTTGTCTTGTAAGAAGTCCAGAACACCCTGCAACCAGCCAACTGCTAACCTGCAATTATCGGTAAGAAGCTTCAACGCTTCTTCAAGCTTCTTCGCATCTGAGACGTAAGTGCACAGATCACAACTGGGGTCTGTCAAGAGAGAATTCTCCAACCGATGAACAGATTCAAAAACCTTCAGGACTGCAGCAGCAGAACATAGAACACTGTCTACACCATTGCCAATGTCAATGAATGAGCATTTTTGCATTGAGATGGGTCTGAGTGCAGCTTGCAAGGATTGAAATCTCTGGTTTAGAAGCTCCAATCTTGATCCAGATTCATCTAATGCAGAAGCAATAGCGCTTGATGCTTCCAAGCTAGTTGACAAGCACTTTCTGGCAGCTTCAAGATTCTTCTTGCTTTCCATCTCAACTACGGCAATCATGTGCTATTCTCAAAATGATTATTAGTTTGGCTTTTTAGATTGCATAATGATTTTCACATTTACACATGAAGTTTGGCCTAAGTTAAAAGATAATCTTTGTTGGTTTCTTCTGTATCGCTCCATTAACTTTCTTTCACCAAACTCAACAAACAAAGTGAAAAGGAGTAAACTTCACTTGCAAAGCAATTAAACATCCGAGAAACCTCAACAACCAGGCGGTGGAACTTCATTGAATTGGGGTACCATTAGCACAACTAACTTTCTTGTTGCATTAGAAGACCAAGACATGCTAGTCTTGCTTCAATTACGTCAAACAATCTCCCAACCACATGCATCGTGATTCTCGTTTTCTGAGTGATAAAAGGAATGCTTTTGAGAGGGATTCGAGGAAAATTGAGAAAAAAAAAATATGGAAGGATTTTAACACAAAGAAACTACAAGAAGTGATTTTGAGATGAAAATTCGTTAGTTTAATTGCAAAAAAAAAACTATGCTCCCCAAAAAAGAAAGGAAAAATTGCATTTTACTATCTTGAACTATAAGCCATGGGCATTTTAAATCATAAACTTTAAAAATGTGAAAATCAATTTTATAAACTTTCACAAATATGTATTTTAGTCAAAATAAGTATATTATACCCTCTTGAAGTTGAGATTATGGACAAATTGACTCCTTAAAATTTTTTTACATGTGCAACTTAATAGTCTAAACCTTCTTAATTATGTAATATTTTTATTAACAATTAATGAAAAAATTAAGAGAAGGGTTAATTTGCATATTCAAAAAAAAGGAGTCAATTTGTACATTTTTAAAGTTTGAGAGTTAAAATAACCATAACTTATAATTCAAGGGGATAAAATACAATTTTTCCAAGATGAATTGTAATACTTTTAACACATGCTTATTTGACTAAGTCCATTTAAAGATCTATATGGTTTACTTGTAACTTTATCTAATAATAATTGTAATTATCTTCTATGTTTTTTGTTGCTTTCAAACGACTAAAAATCATATTCTTCCCACTTTTATTCCTTCTGATTTAATCATACCTAAACAAGTGCCATGAACAGCATTAAGCTCCATTTACTCGAACCTTCACCTACTATAGGACCGAGTGAAACAGCCTCCCTTCAGAAACCCTTCTTTCATTAGACGAAAGTCATTGCTTATGATTGTGCGGTGCGGTGGTGCGAATTTGAGCTCTAATAGCTTACCATGGAGCGTTTCTACCAATTCCCAAGACAAGAATTCTAAGAAATTTGATAATTTGGTGTCCATACTTCCTAAAATGATCACCAGAGGTAATGGTAAAGTAACTAATCATGATATTATACATAAGCAAAGTTCTAAAATATACGGAGCCACGGGGACGGGGAATCTTGAATGTCAAAATTATGATTAACTAATGACCGCAAAATCACTAATCATTCATGTAGAACTACAATATCATTATCCAAAGACGACGGAAATATGTAAAGCCAGCCAGTACAAATAGTTATTTGATTGATTCTCATATCAATATATGGTGTCCACCCCCATGTGTAGAAAAATGAAAGATGGGTAACAGATTTTTCTTAAGTAAATATCCAAGGAAAGAATACAGACAAAAATTTCGAACTCCAAAAGGGTAAAATTTTAATACTAACGAGGCGGCCGCCACCAAAAGCCACAAGAATTTGAAGCAGGAACCAAGCTTGGAGTAAGCTGCCACCAAAAGCTACACAAAGTTGACATCAGACATACAAGCAGAGAAACATCAGAGAAAAAAGGGTATCTGCTCCAATCATGCGGCTCCCTTCTGTTTCAAAGTTATCTTATCCCCAAGACTAAGCGCAATTCCTTGAGTTTTACTTCTTATTCTGATGTATCCACTCAATTTATCGTCTGCTTGCTTCTCAATGCTCACATTCACCAAAGCATCTTCCCCAAAAACACTCTTAGCATAAAGGTTTGCGGCCAGAAAACCGCAATCCCCTTCCAATGCCGATCTGAAGAAACAGTCGATGAAAACCAGCATAAAGGAAAACCAGTTAATGGCAAGGCATGGGTCACCATATAATCAAAAGATATAACATTGTCCATACATCAATTGGTTACATGAAATGATAAAATGTTAACGAACCCCACAACTATTTACACTATTTACTAGAGTTATGTGTATTATGTGTTTGTCAAAATAAATATCAAACTGGTGACACAAAAAATATAACAACCAAGTTTTCACAAATTGACAAAGCAATGTTAAGAAATCATGCTCCATATGATATAGATTGGCAGATAAGAAATCGTGCCATAGAGCACAGACACATAAAAGATCAGCATGACTTCAGGGAAGTTAAGAGGACTTACGGTGGAGTCAGGCACTTCATATTTGTAGACTTGATTATGTGGTTCAGAAATTCCCTCTCATCTTGTATTACCGTATTTACAGCAACCTGAAAAACAGAATCCATGATAATAAAGCATAATCAGATACATAATGCAATTATCGCAGAAACACACTGCCTGAGTACATGTACCCCTATCTAGTAGAAAAACACTTTGTGTTGTGTTTTTATCTGATTCTTTTCTGTTGGATATTGCTCAAACCTGAACCAACCTGCTAAGACACAGCTGATACTAGCCTATGCAGGTGATTTCTCTCCTCCATTCTCACATTCTCCATCTCCTTTTGTTTGGTGTTTATAGTAGTCAGCAATTCAGAATTTTTTTTTTAATATATATATATACATATAAAGAAATCTATTGAAGAGAGATAAGATTACAACTCAGCTGTTTGTTGATGTGCATTACTGTATTTCATTTAACTATTTTAGTTATTTAGGAGACAAGTCTTTCTTATAAATTTATGTTATGTTCATTTCAGAACTAATGTTTCTAAATTTTACTTCTGGTGTAATTACATTACAGCAAATTTGTCATTGAGAAAATAGATTTGGATGTTACTGTGTATAAGGTATACCAACCATTTTCGTATCAGATATGTTTCATAATGTTAATTACGGACTGAAATTAATATACCTGTTAATTGGGACTTTAGGAAGGACCATGAACAATTAATATTTTTACATATATAAGTATAGTTTGAAAAATGTCATTTGATACACTTTGATATATCTGCATCCAAAATTTTTGAAAATTTTCCATATCTGCATATCACATTGTCAGATACAATGCTCATACCCGTATCTATTCAACAGAGATGATAACCACAACAGCAGGACATCATAGGTTAGAGCTGCTATACAAACTTAGAAACTAACAGAAGATTTAGTAGGCGGTGCCTAACTCAAATGAAATACAAAACCCAGCAAAATCAACCTGCCCATACAGACCCAGAAAGATACAGTACAGTAGGAGCAACAGTATATAAATTACTTTATCTGTTGTTAAGGCTTCTCAGGCTAATTCATATTAATTGGGAAACATAATGCATAGAACAAAAATGTATAAGAGAATATGTAATTACTCAGTGATGAGATGGAGGAACAAACCTAGAAACTCTTAAAACCCAAGTCCCTCACAACTATTAATCACCTATAAGGAATCACCTTATTTTTTACCAAGCTAGAAAACCAGCATACAAAAAAGTTGATATCAAACTTGAACACAACTACAACATTATCTATAACCAGTAAAAGAGAATTTATATTCTAATTTTGATGTCAACGTAGCATTATCTCAACCATCAAGATAGGTACATCAATGCACATATCATAGACAGACTGGAGTCAGAAAAATCTACAATAATATCTAAGAGCACATAATAAAAACAGCAAGGATACATTAAAAGCGCAGGCCATGACTCTAAAATACCTACAAATTTATTTTCCTGCAATTTTTTAATGAAAGGGGGTTGTTATGGGCAATAAAAGGTAAAACCATAATTTTTTTCCCTTAGTCTAAAAGTTAATACCAAAGTAGAGAAATAGGAGAGAGAGATACCTTGTTTTCCCACTCAAACTCAGCCCACATAGTTCTGAAGGCCACATCGGCACAAGATGCAGGAGAGATGTAGTCCATGATATCAATATGGATATCATTTAGAACAATAACAGTTCTCTCAAGAACATTTGATGATGTCTCATAGACTATGTTACCGAATATAACTCCTGTTTCAGTTGAAGAAACCTTAATGTTGGCCTTAATCTGTTTGCTTGATTCTGGAGCCAGGGTATAGTTTTGTGGACGCTCAACAAGTTTGAGATCACCCATGGTTGCCAACTCCAAACACAAATTCTGAAGAGTCTCCTTGGTTCGGTTGATGACAGTAACATCAAGGACAATGTCATAGTGATGCACTGTTACATATGCTTCAGCATAAACAGGATCACTGAATCCAGTGAGCTGGAGAATGCGATTGAGCTTATTTGCATCATCTGCATCCTTTGTAAACTCCCCAGTAGCACGTTTTAGATCATCTTGAACCTCATCTTCCAGCTCAAGTTGACTCATACCCTGAAAAAGTCAGAAGATAAGCATACACAGATTAAAGATTTGAAGAAATAACAGAAGAGTAGGTGTATAGTGAACATAACAAATGCTACTACAAAATCCATTGTATCCTAAGTCATTAACAGGAACTACACCTGAGCAACATAAGCCAATTTAAAATCATGACTTCAAGCAATGCATAACAAATCACGACTTTATATGATGATATCAGTACAGAACACAAATGCATCAAAGATTAATCATTAGTAATGATGAAAGCATGCAAAATGAAAATCTCCAGGAATATAATCAAATAACAATTCAGTTATACATATTTCTCAAAAAGAGAGTAAATAAATACTGCCATTGTACCTTCCTGCTCTTCAAATGGTAAAAGTCAATAAGATCATCAGGCTGTGCATTGGATATTTGAGCCTTTGCTTTAATCTCCTCTGTCTCACGGCGCTGCTTATCTGCTAGCATCTTCACAAAGCTCTGTCTGCAAGATTGCAGCCATATCTTCCTGATCTCGTCACCCGTATTGCACAGCAATCTAATGCAAAGAACAATCCTGTCATGAGAATCATTATCAATTGGATGTGGGAGAACTGAGGATTGACCCAGCTGCAGCATTGAGACCATGATCAACAAGGCCTGTGTAGTTGCTCTGTTAACTTCGACTTTTGAAGTCTGAACCTCTTCCAACCTTAATACAAGTTTTGTCAGTGTGCAAGCAACTACTGCCCCAAGGAAGAAATCACCCGAAAGGATAAGTGATCTCAAGTTCCCAACAGACGAAAGAGACCCCTGAACAAGGGTCGGCGGTGACATGGCAGTTTCCAGAGCAGCACTTTGGGTGGCATAGGTCCCGTCCGCAAGAATTGCAGGCCTCCTAGATGATACAGTGGTTGCGATCACCTGCTGTGTGGTTTTTGATGTGTCCTGACCCTCTCCTTCCTCAGTGACAGTAAAAAACGGGAGGTCACCAAGACACTGCTTAATGGTGGCAATTCCACTCTCAACTTCCGAGAGTGACAAGCAATACTCGCCAATTATCCACAGCGCGCACGAACACACCCTAGCAGCACGGATCTGGTAGAAAGTATCCAGAAGCCTGGTGATTATAGAAATGCGCAACTTCGGGTTGGTCTCGATGATCTCCCGCACAAAAACAACCACATCCATGGCAGAAGCCACATTTGTATCCCCCAAGAAGTCCATCAGCAGGTGCACAACAGTGCTAGCCACCTCCGGGAACTTAACGGCACAAGAATGTATAGCCTGCACCAACATCTGCCTATACTCGCCATTCTTCTCATGCTCCCCGCTCTGCGTCTTCACAACTTCTTTCTTAAGCATCATAACAACCTCGTCAATGTTCCTCGGAGTAATCAACTCCAAAGCAATATCAATAGTCTTCCTCCTAATATCAAGATTGGGGCTCGAAAGTGCCCTAAGTACATCCATCACCATCTCCACCATAATCTCCCTATTGGAACTCTTGAGCTCGTTAAGCCTATCCAACACAATGAGCTTCACATTGTTATCACTCTGAGAGAGTAACAGCTGACAGTAAGTGCTCGCGGCGGCCCTAATCGCCGTCGGCGCAGACGACAGCGACACAAGGGTACCAGCACATTCATAAATAACCGCCGTGGAAGGCACATTCAACAACGATATAATGATCTTGATGTACTTCCCCTTCTCCCCCTTATTACTCCTGCAAACCTTCCTAATCAACTCCAACACAACCATCTGGAGCTGTTCCCCCCAATCATTAATCCTATCGATGTTTGTAAACAGGTAATTAATCGCACGATCTTGAGCACACGAGAATAGCATAAGAA
Source organism: Pterocarpus macrocarpus (assembly GCA_031439585.1). Lineage (NCBI taxonomy): Eukaryota > Viridiplantae > Streptophyta > Magnoliopsida > Fabales > Fabaceae > Pterocarpus > Pterocarpus macrocarpus. The sequence continues at coordinate 385,010 of CM062516.1, forward strand.
AAGCGTTACGCTTACTGGAAGGATCCTGCTCCGAGGAGAGGAACTTCTCGACGATCTCCGGCGCCGAATCGAGAAGCTGCTCCCCCTGGGGAAGCTTATACACGGACATGACGGCGAGTACGCCGTTGCGGCGGACGAAAGGGTGGCGGTGCTCGAGATTGGAGAGTATGGAAGGGATCAAGGGCTCGATGATCTCCGTTTCGTTGAGGCGGCAGAGGAACCGAAGCGTGACGCCGCGGATGTACTCGTTAGGGTGCTGGAGGTTGTTGCGGAGGTTCTGGCAGATGAGGATCATCTCGGGGAGGACCTTGCCGCGCGAATCGGTCCTGTCAATGATCTCGAGGTAGAGCAGGAGAAGCTTCTGGATGGTGTGGTCCTCGGAAGGGAGGACGTAGCGGATGATGGTGATGAAGAGCTGAGGGATCGTCTCGCCGTTGAGGAGGAGCATGACGGCCTTCTTCAGCGCCTCGATCTTCGCCGCGACGTCGTTTCCTTCTAGCGCTTCCTTGATCTCGTTCGCCAGCGCCGGCGTCCCCTTGTCGAAGTGCACCAGCAGGCTGCACGACTTCTCCATTTCTCCTTCACCTCTTCGGATCGCGATTCGGATCGATCGCAATTCGGATCTTTAATCTCTCAGATCAGATCTGAGATTGAGAGGAAGGAACCAATGCGGAATTCAATGATGCTGATGCTACTGCTACTGCTACAATGGAATGGGAATTTTCGATCAGAGAGAGAGAGAGAGAGTCTGTGTATGCGGACGGGGAAGAGGGAGGGGGAGAGGAGTAGATGCAGATCTGTGTGCGAGCGACATATGAGTCTGGGAATATGAGCTAAGAGGACTTAAAAATCACGCCACTCGGGTCGCGATCGCAATCTATTTGGGCCTTTTTGGTCGTGGTCGCCTTGTATTTGGGCCTTTTTGAGATGAAAGTTGATTCGACTTCCCTTGGGCCCAGTATTCCTGATTATTGACCAATTTGTCTATCCACTGTGATTGGGCCTCCATTGAAACAGTATAGCCCCAAATGCAAATCTCGGGCCTCCTTAAACACTGCTTGCATTTTGTCTTGCTCTTACAAATATAACGATCAATCATAGGGTGAGTGTTGACCCAAAAAAAAAAAAAATCACAAGTTGAGTATGACGACGAGAGTATTTCTTCGAAAAGAAAAATATATCTTAAGTTTGTGTGACCACTTAGGATAGATTTCTTAAAAAAATTATATCAAGTGAATCTAATCCGTTTAGATTCACAAGTTAAATAAATTAGATCAATCCTATATCAAGTGTTAATGAATTAATCTTAAATGAGTCGGTTTATTCAAAAAAAAAAAAAAAAGAAAAGAAGAAGCCAGTTCATTTTACTTTTTTTTTTTTGGTCTAAAAATCAAAATTTTTAAACACTTTTACATTTTAAATATAATAAATCTTAAGTCTACATTTTAACTTCAATATATTAGATATTAAGCTACAGAAATTGAAAATCAACAAAAATCTAAATTTAAAGTTACAACTATTAAAGTTTAACATATTATATAATTAAACGATTAATTTTCATGCACTATAAATAATAGAATTGTGGTGTCATGGTGGTAGTTACAAGCATATAATATAGTATTATTTTTCATAGATTTTATAGGCAGATTTTCTTGGCCATATTGTGAGGTTTAAACTTAGACTGTTTTATGCTTAATATCATTGACCGGATGGTGAAATTGGCTGTTGAGGTGTGCCGGGCTGGTCAGTCTCATCAGCATGAAAGGATGGATCATTAATTAACAAAATAATGAAAATAATATGACTAATGAGCGGCATTGGAATGCGGTTTTCTTCAAGTACACGTCATAATAATCCAATTAGCAGTATAGTCATCGCAATTAAAGGATTCGGCTAGAAAGTCGTAATCCAACAACCTACCCTACCAAGCCTTCATTACATTTATTACTCAATCTTTTTTTTATTTGTGTTAATTAATAACTAATTAATGCAAATAGGTAATGAGCAGCCAATGACACTTCAACCGCAGTCCACGGCATAACCAGATCGTTGTCTCCGCTTATTGGTTGCTTGCTTTTCTTTTCCTTCCTTCTGTTTTCTTCATAGGTATTATTCACACAAAGTAGAACCAAATGGCAGCTCCACATGTCGTTTGTACTTTGTTATTATCCACATTATATAAAAGAGTAGATCCCAATCTGGATCCACAATTAGAATGGCAAAAAAAACCGCCAGGAATTTGCAGGGCTTAGTCTCAATAGAAATGGGCATAGGGATTGATTTGGTCCTTATAAAGATGAGAATAAAGTTTTCATTTATTAAGTGGAGTAAAATTCATCTCATGAAGATATGTTAAATTTTGTATATATATGACTTACTTGTAAATATATTTTGATAATAATATATAATTAAATTAAATTAATTCAAAATATAGTTAATATATAATAGAGTAAACTTTTTTATCAAAATTAAATTTATAATAATTGACTAATTTTGATTGAAACAAAATTTATAATAATTTAGATTATTGTCATGTATTTTTATTTTTAATTTAAATTATGTTATATTACTAATATTATAATAGATTATAAATATTTTATTTAAGTTTAAAATTTTTTTATATATAATTTTTTTTTTTTTTTGGCATAAACTTGCGGATATCCGCAAAAATTTGAATCCGTACAAGAAACAAGGAATGAGGATCCATGATGGGAAAAGAGGCAAATTTCTAAACAATGACTGGGAGCCATTCCTATCTATAATTATAAAGCATTCTGCACAATGGATATATATACATATATAGAGATATAGGAGTTTAATTTGTATACACTCATAATATAAAAGATTTTTTTACAATTAACTAATTATATCCTTCCGTTTATATGACCATTTTAATTAATAGGTATAAAACTTAAATATATTTATTAATATGATAATATATGATTGGATAATAATATAAAAATATATTACAATGATAGTATATACAAATTAAATACCAGATATAGTATTGATTTTAATTTTTATTAGAAAGAAAGTTGAAAAACCATTACTGCGGAAGGTATATTACTTGATTTCAAAAGTAAGTAGCTTTTTTCCTTTAGATTGGAAAATTAAAAAGAGATTAGATGTCATTTATTTAAATTAACATTTTTTGTGACACAGAGTGGTAGAATTCTACTTTAAGTTATTTTATTATGTGAAGGAAGAATTACAGAAGTCTTGATAACAAGAGTGGATGAGATAGAAAGATGTCCAATAATTTATATAGCAAAAATGACTATATATAAACGATATTATTAAAAAATATATAATTTACGATAAGGTATAGTATGTCATTTGACACGATATTATTAAAAAAATATAATTTACGATAAGATATATTATGTCATTTGGCTTGTACAACGGATTTCATTTAGTTCCCAAAAAAAGTAAAAAAAAATTTATTATTGATGTTTATAGAAAAAATGAGCATCAAATCAACTGAGATACCTTAGAAACTGTGCTGACTGAAGAAAGTTAGGCACTATAGTTTCCAGTTTGAACTTCATGGTCTCAATAACGACGTGTTTACCATAGTTTACAATATTTGAAAAGAATTGAATTCAATTTCTTAGTTTTGAATCAACTTTCAATTCTTTAAAAAAATTCAAAAATAAATCAAACAAAAATAGGTCTGATTTATAATTCTTAACCTATTGAATTTGATATTAAAAAATAATATGTTAAAATATCCTCAACTCTAATAATATTTTTCTTTCTCTCCTCAAAGGATGATATTAACAAAGGATAAAATAGCTAAGATAAAGAATTCAATTCATTTTTATATACATTTCAAACAATATAAATGAATTTAATTCTATAATTTATTAATTTATTTTAAATATAATAATTTAAATCATAATACAATTGAATTTAATTACTAATAGAATTGAATTCAATTTTATCCCATTTTATCATTCCAAACAAGATGTTAGAGCAAGACAAATCATGAATTGCCCTATCCTCCACCTTTGCACTAAAGAACTTAGTAGAAACCTATCGCAGTCGTAAAATCCCCAATTTCCATATATTGTTGAAAGTGATCACCAATATTTTATGCTTCTCATTTGGATATGCAAATATTTAGTACCCAATGCCAACTCATACAAAATGTTTGGGGCCTCGTATATACAAACTCAACTTTAAACATAATAAGGAACATTGTTAAGTATTTAGGTCCACATATTACTGATTGTGTCTGCATATTTTATTGAGCTTGGGATATTTTATGTTCAACTCCCAACCTCCCTTCTCATGCCTTTATAAAAAAAAAAAGGGAACATTATTATACTTTTTTTTCTTGCCCAAATCATACATTTTCATTTTTTTTTTAATGTGATGTTTTGTATTTTGTATCCTAGGGTAACACACACGCCTCTCTTTATTATTTGGGATTTTTTTCACAATATTGATAGAGATAGTTGCAAAAATAAAAAAAAATCACATAATTCACACAAATTAAATTATTGCCAATTATTTATTTTGTTCTCTTTCAATCATCAATGCTAAATGTGATAATAAATTAATCCCATGCGAGATTATCAGTAAAATATTTGTGTAGAAGAATCATATCCACTATTAAGAACATCATAGTTTCCTATGAATAACAACTTGGACTTTTTAGACAATAAGCATATACAATTGATTTAAAAAAAAAAAGGCATATACAATTGAGACCGAGGATTTAGCGGCAGACTTAAAAGCCATTCTTTGAGGCGGATTAGTTGGACAGCCAATTGTTTCCTTCCTTGAAAACTATACATATAGAGTCAAATGCTATTACATCAGAATGGTTGTGATGTCTTTGGTGGATGAGTACGTGTCATTATTAGAGAATATAACTTTGGTTTCCCTCTCAAACCCCTAGCAAACTCAAATTACATCAAAGTTAATAATTAACGATTTTCTTGTTTTATGTATAAATTACAGTGGTAATTAAATTTAAACTTAATAGTTGAGAAGCCTTTGAACTGTTAAAAGTTTTAACCAGAAAAAAATAATTGTGAGAATGATAGTTTCAATAATCTTATTAAGAACTATTCTTATATTGAAAGAGTAAAATAAAAAGTCGTAAATAAAGCAAAAAGTACTTTGCTATTGAATCCGTCAACACATTCCCAACTCACTTTGACTAGGTTAAAAAAATTGAGAGCTGCCAGTTCAATTTTGCATTAGCTGTTGGAATTCATATTTTTTTATATGTAAACAAAAATTTAAAAATCTTAAGAAATATTATACCTTTTCTGAAAAACAAAAAAAGAGCAACTTGGATAAAGATATTTATGAATAATTTTTTTTTTTGATTATTGATGTATATTACACTTTTGCATGACGGGACAATATTTGGCTCATATTTACTGTATTTTAGGAGTTTTTTTTTTTTTTTTTGACGTCCTCAAGTGCTTCGGTGACACAATTATTATTATTTTTTTCCTTTTGTCACATGGTAATATAATTTACTTGTTAAGATTTTTATCAAATGAATTGTACTTTTCAAGTTGATAATTTTCAATGTGTAGCCATTTGTTTCGGATCTTGAGCTTAGGATGAATGATAAACAGTCTAGAATGACCCATTTGTTCTTATCAACGGCTCTTATCCCGAACATGGTATCCAATACTCTATTCCCGTTACTTAATATAGATTAGTATTCATACGATTATACTATTTTCATTTAGTTTTTAAATTAAATTATGATATACAATTTTTTTAAATTAATCATGAGAATTTTTCAAATATTTTGTGAGCAAGAAAAAAATATTACTTTTAAAAATATTGAATGGTACAAACTAATAACTTTTTCAATTATATGAGGATATTTAAGAATTTTTTCGAGCACACTTTGACAAGTATGGAAGGGATCGGACTCAAGTTTTGTCCTATATTTTTATTGTTGATCAGTTGTTGATCAGTTTTTGACATTAATTAAGATTCCTTTTTTATTAATTAAAAATATATGTCTCACCTAGGCGTGTATTTAAAAAGGTTCGTTAATTTCTCATCTTAAAAAAACGTAATTAATTTCTCTTATATGATGATAAGCTGGTATTAAATAATTAATACTGTATCAACAAGAGCTAAGTACAGTATTAACTATTAAGTGATAATGAAGTTCAAATATATAATAAAAAAGGTTTCAAATATTAAATAAGAAAATTATTGAAAATACCTCTTAATTATGATAATATTTGAGGATAAAAATATTTTAATTATAAAAAGTCAATTATTAATAATGATTTGTTAAATAATAAATATTATTAAATATATTTTTCACGTATCAATAAAATATATATTATCATAAATAATTTGTTCTAAAAGTTTAAATTATTAAGTAGAGGCACATAAATGGCTTTACATCTTAACATATCTCCTCATATAAAAGCATTTTTTGGACAATAAATACTTATATGGTCCGGGAGCATTATGTGGCTGTACTCTCAAACCAATCATATAAGTGTATTTTATATTGGACCTACCACTAACACACAATCCCATAAAAATATATTTACATGATTGGTCGGGAGTACAGTTACGTGGTGCTTCTAAACCATATAAGAATTTCTCTTTTTTAGACTTAAAGTGTGGATAATGTACATATCCATTCTATCTAGTGTTAAAATTAAACTTTTTATTTTGAACAATAGGGACAAATGAGGATCAAACTTTAGATCTCTTAATTATAGAGATTTTGATACTGTATTAAAAATTATCTCTCCTAAAAATTTAAGTTATTGGATAGAGATATATAAATAATTTTATACCTTCACTAATATTGAGTATTTTAAAAGTAAAAAGCATTAAATAAAAATACAAATATTCAAAATATATTAAAAACTTAAAATCATTCTATATTGTTCAAATGATTAAATGAATAATAAACGTTACATTTATTCCTTTAAAAGCACAAAATATCAGAATCTTTAAATAAAAAGCATAAGTAATTCTCATTTAAAAAAACTGAAAACCATTAATAATTTTCTTTTTAAAACTAACTGAAATAAATGACAAAGATTATTTAACAAAACTTGTATTTTTAATTTAAGTAAAAATTGAAGGTAAAAAGAAAAGGGAAAGTCCACGTCGGAATTTAGGCAGCACATCGTTTTCTGTGAGGTGTCGGTGGTATGTAACAGGAGACATCACTGCAACTTCGCCTGTGTTGTGAACTGTGATAATATTATCGTGTATGTGCGTGTGTGGGGACTATAGAGTGTCTTTGTCAGTGTTCCCCACCCTCACTTCTCTTTGTTGTTAAAGCTCCCATTTTTGGTTCCAACTATCTTCTGGGTCTTCCATGCTCAGATTCCTCATCTTTGTTTCTCTTTAGAGCTACTTCTGCTCAATTCTTCTGATCTTCCCCACCTAACAGTTCTACTTATACTGGTGCAAAGATCCAACACACACACACACGCGCACACACACACACACACACACACACAAAGAAGATGGGAGTAGATTTGAGGCAAGTGGTGGCTGGTATTCTCACTATTACAATGTTTGTCATGCTTATACATATGATCAAAAGAGACCATTTTGATCCTGTTCAAGTAAGACTATCTCTCACCCTTTAACCAACAAAAAAAATTTAAGATGCCATCTTTTTAACTCTTTTTTGTTTTTGTTTTTATTTTTTATTTTTTTGTTTTTTAATCTTTAAATATTAAAGCTGTCATCTTTATCTATCCCTTTCTCTAACTTGCACACACATTCTGATGTGTGAAGGTGAAGGGAACTTGTTGTCTCTTTATCTTTTTGCTTTTCACTTTCTTAAAATTCTCAGGAAGGAAACTGATTATACGGTTGTATTGGAGAGAGCTAGGAATCGACATTACTCAATTTGCTACAAAATTACTATCTAGTAGATAGCTGAGGATCTGAATTGCAATAGGAATTAAATTAAATTCAAGAGCATTTTGTATATATACATTACGGCTTGTAGAGATGATAGATCCTTAGTTCAGAAACTAGGAGACAATGATTGCCTATGAAGGAGATAATTTTTTCAATAAAATAGTGGCTAGAATGCACACGAGCAGCACTAAAAGCTAGATACCTTTTGGGATGTGGTTATTTACTATTAAAAAATCTAGTAACTTGTGCTCTACAATCACTGTGAAATCATTGATTGATTTGAGAGAAGACATGAATCGTGCAAATTGTGATGCTTCAATGTCTGATTTGTTGCACAAGACGATCCTATGCATTTTAAATGCAGATTTACTGTTCTGACTGTTGCTCTTCTAACTTTTCAAACAAACAATGATTTAATCGTAGAGTTACAATTTATTTATTTATTATTATTATTATTATTGTTATTTTGCTTTGCAAGGATAAACTTCCAGGAGTAACAGAGGAAGTCAACTTTGAAAATGGAAAGCTTGATGCAACTCATGTAAGAAAGAATCTAGGTCTTTATAAGGGAGATGCTGATGAGCTAAAACCATGTTGGGTTAAACCATCTGGAGGTAAGATTTGATTTTAAAGACTACCAAATTGTTGAGGAACTTGTATCATGTATTAGTTAGCATGTAATTATGCCCTTAATCTTTCTGTCCTTGTTAATTTATAATCTGGCAATGGCTGGCAGATGATGTGGAGCAGACTGAGGGGTTTGTTACTTTTTCATTAACCAATGGTCCAGAGTACCATATATCTCAGGTACTGATTCAAGCATTATGCTTAACTTATTGAGGAGGTGCTTATGTATCAGTAATGTGTAATTACGTGTGGTCATTTTGTGTATGATTTCAGCAATTAAGGGAGAGAATATTTTACATGACATTCTAGTTGCCATTATACCATAAACTACTGATGATAGTTATGATAAGATTACACATTACTGGTTTTGCTACTCTGTTATTATACCTTTGTGCGATGTGCTCCTTTATCAAAGTGAATTATTGTAACTTTTGAAGTTGTTTCCATTCTGTATTTCCTTTCTGATCTCTTTCTATTTGCTTTAGGAGGGTTTCATATCATCTTGTTCTGTTTTGCTTCTCTAGATCTTCTTTTGTCAGCAATATACTTCCTTTCACCTCGAGCCTCTTCACTGATTTTAATTTGCTTAGCATGATTATTGATTCTGCTTTTTCTTCACACCCCCCTCCCAAAAAACAAAATCCAAAAAAAAAAAACTTTTTCACCTGTTGTTGCTGTTGGGTGCTAGCATCTATGGTTGTTAAGTGATTGTTCTTTTATTCATTACCTCATAACTTTGGATGTAGTCAGATACCCTTCTTAATCTGTGATCTCGATTATTTTTTTTCCCCATATTTGGTGATTTTGTGGTAATGCATTGTTCAGATAGCAGATGCGGTGATTGTTGCTAGAAGTCTTGGGGCAACCCTTGTGATCCCTGACATCAGAGGAAGCCAACCGGGTGACAAGAGGTTAGTGCTGACTTTCATTCTCTAAAAGATTGAGGGTATAAGAAGTGTGTTGGGAGGAAAATGTTTACCAATTTTATGAGCCATAACTGGCCAAGTTTAAGATTCAAACTTGAAAAATGATTTAAGCGCCTCCTTTAAACGAGGAGCAATTTTCTGCTTTGTTATTTCGGGCATCAGTCATACTGCAAGCTTGCTTTGGAGGTAGCTAAATTTGAAAATGCTTTATTGTGATGCCTATGTTGAATAGCTCACAGTTGAACTCAAATTGAAATCATCTAATCTACTTTGAGTTTACAGATGCACTTCTGTGTACCTAATATAATATATGCCACAGGAACTTTGAGGATATTTATGATGTTGATGTATTCACAAGTAGCATGGAAGGAGTGGTCAGAGTGGTAAAGGATCGTCCTGCTCATGTATCAACAAAGAACATTGCTGCTGTGAAGGTCCCTAATCGGGTTACAGAAGACTACATAGCTAAACATGTTGAACCAATTTACAGATCAAAGGGAATTATAAGGCTTGCAACTTATTTTCCCTCAATAAACATGAGAAAGGCAGGGAAAACAGGTGACACTGATTCTGTTGCTTGCTTAGCAATGTTCGGGAGTTTAGAGTTGCAGCCAGAAATTCATGACCTTGTCGACTTGATGGTCGAAAGACTCAGAACTTTAAGCCGAAAGACAGACGGCCAATTTATTGCTGTGGATTTGAGGGTTGAGATGTTGGATAAGAAGGGTTGCCAACCTGATAATGATGGAGAAAAGAGCTGCTACAATGCACAGGAAATTGCAATGTTTTTGAGGAAGATTGGTTTTGACAAGGATACCACAATTTATGTGACTGAATCAAGGTGGGATAGCAGCCTTGATTCTCTGAAGGATTTGTTTCCTAAAACTTATACAAAGGTGAGACTTTTTGTTCTTACTTAACCTTCTGTAAACACACTTCTTCTTTCATTGAAACGCGGAAATGCTTGCATTTTTAACACTTGAAATATAAAATCTCTCTCTTTGCCCATGAAAACTGTTGCAGGAAGCCATCATGCCCGCGGATAAGAAGACAAAGTTCCTTGATTCTCAAGATTCTGAACTGGAGAAAGTGATTGACTTCTACATAAGTTCTCAGAGTGATGTTTTTGTACCAGCAATTTCAGGTCTATTGTATGCAAATGTAGCTGGTAAGAGAATTGGTGCCGGTAAAACACAGATATTGGTTCCGGCTGATATTCCAGATTCATCTGCTTCTGCCTCCAGTTTCCTGTCTCCTTATGTCTACAAGAAAAACCATTTTGCCTATTCTTGTTACTGTTAGTTTGCAGTGAAGACATTTGAAGAATCTAGTAACAAATGTTATGTCCCTAGCCTTCAAAGGTCTAGCTGCTTTACAAAGTACTCATTAGGGAGTTTCAAGCGTTAAGGGCTTGAGGCTTTTTGTTTTCAGATTGTTTTGAGGGTTCACAAAAATGGGAGAGAAGTGTTCACAAGACTGGCGTTATTTTTATTTGATGTGTACACAAGTTTTTCAGTTTCATCGTATCAGTTTGTAAAATTATGGTTGCCTCGTAAATTATTTTTCATAAATGGTGAAACTAAAACAATATTTTTTAGTGCAAAAAAGTGAGACAATTGATAATTTGCGTTGGATGGATATTGTAGAGCATATGTGTGAATTCGTTTTTTCTTTTCTCTTCTTTCCTTTTTTTTTTTTTCGTTATTTCCTTGATATTTAGCTTTTGGATGTAATGAATGTTTTTAATACGCAATCTTTAAAAACAAAAAAAGTAATGAATACAATATAACAAGAACAATGTTATTACAAAGGGATTTTTTTTTGTTTCCAGTTCACAATTGCAGTGTCTTTTATCTTCTATCAATATAATTAGGATTTAATTTAGATATATTAATAACATAAAAGAATTTTATATCATCATTTAATTATATATTTAAATATATTTAGCTTTCATACTTACTATTTTAAAAATTTTGCATATAGTAGAATTTGATTCAATAATAATATATTTTTTTTTTATTAACCGTGCATCAAAATTAAGAATTACACATGTAGCATTATTTGTCTCTATTCTACTCATATTTTAGGCATTGTCCTTGTATAAGGCCGGAGTTAAATACATAAACAAAAAGATAACTCTCTACTCAAATACAATGAAGGTTTGATATATTGGTGGCTTGTAGGTTGACATCACTGCAAGAAAAAAACGAAGAGTAACAATAAACCATGAAAGTTCAAAACTATAGCAGAGGCATAAAGTTCTAAATCATTTTTTTTTTTTTCAAGGATATGGACCACCGGGCGACTTCAACTAATTTAGTTCGAACCGGATCAGTTTACTATGAGAGAAAACTCTTTCACTGTTATTTTTTTTTTTCTATCCACAATATTTGAAGTTGAGACTTTTTTTAAGAGAAACAAGTGTCAAATTATTTAAACCAACTAGAAAATATTTAGTTTAATTTTTGGGAGAATTACTTTTAAAAAAATAATTTTTATTTGGTTTGAACATATCAAAAGTAAGTTTAAGAGAATAATTTCTGTTTAAATAGGATAACATAAAATTTATTTTGATTGTTGATACAAGAGTAATAGTAAAATTTTTTTTTTAAAAATATTTTCCTAGAATGACAAATAACTTTAATAATATTTTTCTGAAAAGGCTATCTAAAATTCTAAAAAAAAGTTTAAAAAAAATCCTTTATATATCTAAATACATTAATTACTATATATTTTTATTCTTATACACATTTTGACAATTCCAAAAGTATGTCCAAACAAACTGATAGTTCTAAATCAATCTAACTCAATTTGCATTACTTGCGGGTTATAATCTTTTGTTTTTTTCCTCTCTCCTTCGGCCGAAGGTTATATGGCTGTCTTGAGTTGGATTGACCTGTTTATTGACTCGGATCTTCTTCAAAAGGTAAATATCTGCTTGGGCCATTGGCCCAATTGGTTTTTGATTGAACTCGCCTCCCAACCGGCCCAGCACAAACTGCACTAACAGACACTCGCTACGAAACCGCGAAGAGGGCTCCTCCTTGGAACAGAGCAGAAGCTCGGGAACAGGCAACGAGTGCTCCCATCCGACAGTTTTCCTCGTTCGAAATCGAAGCCACCGCTGTCCGCAAAGCACCGCCCCTCAGGCTTGTTTCTTTTTTCACAAAAAAAAATCCCTCTGTTCTGAATAATATTTTCTTAGATGTGTGTTTATAAGTTTGTAATGTAATTGTGCAGCTCGTGCTTCTGAGTACTTCTGAATTTTTTTTTTTTTTTTTTTTTTTTGTTTTGGTATTTTATGTATGAATATATCTCAGCTGCTAAACATCTAAATTTCTGTACTGTAAGTGAGTACTGAGTACACATCTAGCTATGACATAATGAGTTTGTAACCATTCCAAAGCGCACTAAAATGTCAAGTGCTTTTTGCACTTACAATGATAGAGATTAATGAATAAACTAATTCTTCTCTTCTAGTATGTTGAATAATTAATCTTTAGATAAGTACACTTAACGTGTGAAAGACATGTATGTTAGAAACCCCGTGAATCATTTTATATGTCAAACTATTTCTTTCCGAATTATTTTGTAAACCCCTCGGAATCTATTTCTTTCTCAATAGCTGGCCTTGCTGCTTGGGGTAGTGTTGGAGAAGGTGCGTACTCTATATCTATAACTGGTTTGGGGTAGTTTGGTTGTTGGTGAAGAGAGGAGGAGGAGGAGGAAAGATGGTGCTTTCAGATGAGGAAATTACAAGGCTTTACAGAATCAGGAAGACGGTGTTGCAGATGTTGAGGGACAGGGGTTACCTTGTTGGGGACTTCGAGATCAACATGTCCAAACACGAGTTCAAGAACAAGTATGGCGAAAACATGAAGAGGGAAGACCTTGTCATCAATAAAGCTAAGAAAGACAATTCCTCTGATCAGGTTAAGTATCCCATCCCTAATTCCTTCTTTTCTCTCTATAAATCATTTGACTTGTATTACTTTCCATTCTCATAATTTATTGGTTGTATGAATCCCTAATGTAACTAACTAGTCTTGGACACCAGATCTATGTTTTCTTTCCTGATGAAGTTAAGGTTGGTGTCAAAACCATGAAGACTTATACCAACCGCATGAATTCAGAAAATGTCTTCAGGGCAATCTTGGTCGTTCAACAGAACTTAACACCCTTTGCCCGTACTTGTATCAGTGAAATTTCTACTAAATTTCACTTGGAGGTTTTCCAGGTCAGCTTTTCCATAAGTATCTTAATAATTTGATTTTTTTTAATATTTTGAAGCTTCTTGCATTAAGTGATTCAATATCACATTCATATGACATGAAAAAACTTAGTTCAAGGGTTGAATGTGGAAAAAAGATACTATTTACTGGTAACAAAATACAGGATCTTATACTGGGTAAAACTGTAAAACTATTTCTCTTGTGTGTTGTTACTTGTGTAAGCTTAGAGATAAACACAGTTAATCATTCTGGGAGCAGCTTCAAAGGTTCATGCTTCACATTTACATATAGGCTTTACTTTTGATCTTTATGGTTGAAAACTTTCAGCAAGGGATATATGTGCAAAAGCTATATTGCTATAATTATTTCATTAGTTTATACTTTTCAATTGTTAAGTTTTCTTTATTTTTTTTTTCTCTTTAATTTTTTTTTCTTTTCATTTCTTTTGTATTTAGTAGGTTTCAGTGGCTAGAAATCCTGTTACTGCACCTTCTTTGTTGTCTTTAACTTAATGTTTCGTATGTATTTACAATTCTTAAGAATAACTGTTGATGCAGGAATCAGAACTGCTGGTCAACATAAAAGAGCATGTTCTTGTCCCTGAACATCAAGTACTGACTGACACAGAAAAGAAAACTTTGCTTGAGAGGTATACCGTAAAAGAAACTCAGGTCAGTATGTTAAATTTTGATTATTATGCTAGCATTTGTTGTATGCATGTCTCAAACTTTACCATTTGCCATCAGAATTTATTTCTTAACAATATCATTTTAGAATACATTCAAGAGGCTAAAATCCCGGCTCATTTTAGAGCTGTGAGAATATACTTGGGTGCCACATTATGGGTTTGCAGGTTGTGAGTTTGATGCTGACTTATTTCTGATTGCAAAGATTTTTGTATAATGTTTTTTTTTTTTTTTAAATCTGTTTGCTAGATATATGCCCTAGGGCCTAGAGACTAAGATCATTCTGCTTGCTGGACTGTTGTATACTGAAGAAGACATTTAAGCTTCCAGTGTTGGTAACAATTTCTCTCCCTAAATCAATTCTATATATGAGATTATGGCTTGATTTTATAAAGTGAATACTTAAAGTAGAGGACTGATATTATCATTTTTAAAAAAATGATAATATCTGTGCTATGCTCTAGAGACTTGCAAAGTACTAAAGAGATAGATCCGTCCGTTGTCCAAGTGGAAGGAATGTATCATAATTTTTAACTAGCTTCTTGTTGCAAAATGTACCATTGTAATTGATAGTACCACTGTAGGACCAGCCTGTTCCTTCCATGAGTCCAATCAAGTTTCTGAACCTGATTTAGATTTGGTGCGAATCATATAGTTAGGAAAAGTAAAATTAGCTTCCATTGTTTTTCATGCAAGTGAAACTTCTTCACTATTCATTTCCTCCAATAAAGTTTCTCAGACTTGTACCATTTCCATTTCCATTTCCATTCACTTGTCGAAGGGGCATTTTAATTTATTCATTGTAGTCAACCTTTTCTGGAGGGAGATAAATTGCTTAGTTTACTGTTTCAATGATCTGGGTGTTGATCTCATTTGCATATTGAATCTCATATTGCAATTCTGGTATTTTACTGCAAATTTCTGCACATACTGACATGTTACTTCATTCCCAATCTTTTATGGGCTGTTCCTCAGCTTCCTAGAATCCAGGTGACTGATCCCGTTTCAAGATATTACGGACTGAAGCGCGGACAAGTTGTCAAGATAATCCGGCCAAGTGAGACCGCAGGCAGATATGTTACTTACCAATTTGTTGTGTAAGAATCTGATAGAACTTACTTTATAGTACCTTTGCAATATGTTAACCTACTAATATTTTGGGAAGCATGGACTTGGATACGCAGCCTTGTTTTTGTAATGGGTGAACTTCTGTTGTTTCACAACTGGGGAAATGTGTTACTGTAGAACCTTGGTAATCAAAATTAAGTCAGATCTTATCATAGTTGACATTTGTTGTTGTGGTTTGTAATGTGGAGCAAACCTGTCTAAAGTGATGCAATTCATTATTTGGTTTTGCTTGCTTATTGGTAAAGCGTGATTTCTCATGCACTATCATGATTTCCGATGCAGCTTTTAACAAATGGAAGAATTTCTTGCTTCCATTGTTCACCTTCCAAACAAGCACTATCTCATTGATTTCTTATTGTGTGCTCTTCGCGTTCCACACTCGCTCTAAAGTTAGAATTTGTAACAAGATGAGGAAAGTTTTTTCTCTACTTCACGTCTCCAAGATCCAATGTCAGCGTATTAAAGGGAACTGTTTTTCCGTACACTATAGACCAAATTACTCGTTTGTTAAATTGATAACTCATATTTCTGGAGGTTCATTTTTTTCATCTGGGAATTTTTAGCCCGAGTATTTAGCAAGTTGATGGCTTGTCCCTGCTTCCTTGAGGTTGCGGGTTTCATGTGTTTTGAAGTGAGTTTAAGTGTTGAGAATTCAGGGTATGGATAGGTTGGAATAATCTCTAAGAAAAATGCTAGAAAACTAAAATTTTTGTTAGAATTTAATTATCAGGATGATATGATATAATTTATGACCTTTGGATGAATATAGAAATAATACTTGTATTTAGAAAGAATAATGAGGACTGAAAAATCAAAAGAATCCATTGACAATTTTTGATTCAATGTAACTCTCTTTTGATGAATATAAAAATATGTGAATGGCACAATTTTATTTTATTCAATAATTACCATAATTCTGGGAAAAAAAATTGGCAATATTTTTTTAGCAGTGTGGCATTGTTCATCACTCAATTGGTAGAATTTCATAATACTGAGAGATAATAGCTGTAGGATCCGCATTAAATAGTTTATACCGAATGATCAACGTTACCTAGTAGCATCTTCACTTGTCAGTCGAATTGAACAGCAACCCAACTATGGTTCTTTGATGCGTCTATTGAGGAGTGATATTTGAATCACTCAAGATTTTAAATATCCTAGACACTATTACAAGAGCATAGAATCTGCCCATATATTTTTTTTCTGCACTTTTTTTTTAGGATGTTAGGTGTCCACAACTCTAAAGTGATACAAAAATATTTTCTTTCATATTTGTATTTTATTTGTCTGTTTCTCTGAAATTAATAGAAATTTATAGATGTGCTTTTCGCTGTTGAAGTACGCTTCGGAAGTGCTCATAGCACCTCGCACGGAGACCAGTTTATGTAATTGGTTCATTGGTGAATTTTCATTCTGTTGCTATAATGAATTTGGTCTGGTTCTTTCAGCCCAAGAAACAACAAATAAATAAATATCCTTTATCGTTGTTGCTCACTTGTCAAAGACAGCCCATTTTTTATCTACTTGACAGAAAAGTTGAGTTGAATTTATATGTTAAAGAGAGCATGAGCCACTTAAATTGCCGGCTATTATATCGGACCGAAAAAAAATAAAAATTGCCGGCTATTATGCTCAGCAAGGTTCATTTAGCTACACCTACAGTTCTTTTTAAAAAAGAAAAAAAAGAAAAAAGAAAAAAAAGAAAATGTGAATTGCTAATCGTACCAATGATTCCCTTACTTTTCTGGATAATTAAACGCATTATGCTAGAAAGTCAGTTCGATAATATTTGTAGACTAGTAATATTCTAACAATATCTAGAAATGTTACAATGTACACTTGATCCAAAAATATTAAAAAAGAGGAAAAGGCATAACATAATGATAGCTCTGTGTTTAAATCCCTTTTGGTACATAAATGATAAGATGGCTATATATATTGAATGTACATTATAGTCAAATACTAAAAGGGAGGGTTCAGCAATATGGATTAGTAATATGAAAGTGTTAACTTGTCAGGAGTTAGCTTGATGTGAATTGCAGGTGACCCTCCTCAGGAGCTGGCGCACTGTTGACCTTGTTGTGCAGCACGAGACCTTCTCCATCGCCTAATTGGCTTCAAGAAGTATCGGGACAATGGTGTTTTGGGAACTGGAATGAGTTTTCCAGCAATAGCAAGAGGCCAGCTGTCAGGTCACAAAAGCTCTGGTCATGACTTGGGTCCACAGTGTGAAAGCTCCAGTTGAATATTTTAGAGCAACTTTCATGTGGAATTTTTGAAAGTTTGATCTTATAAGAGTACTAAAATATTTTGATAGCTAATTTTAAATAATGACGGTAATATTGTAAAATGGAGCATAGAGGTTTGGAACCACAGACGATAACCAAAAGCATGAATGCTAAAACATTGATATTCCCAGAAGTTGTAAAGTGGGTGCATTAAAGTGGATTGCTACAACCGTGAATTTGTGCATTTTTGGCCTTTAGCGAAAGGGGATTGGACACGTGTATTAAAGTGGTGCACCATAGAGACGTTTCATGAGGTAATTAAAAGCAAGGATGTATTAATGATTCATGATTTAAGTTGCAATCGCTGGTTGAAAAATTAGTTTTTTGAACAAAAAGTGAGTAGCTCTAATAACTCATGTTTCTCCGATTTCCGATTTGATGCAGCAGCAAAGCACATGCAGTGGAATGCAGGAGCAACAGTGCATCACTGAAATCGAAAATCAAAAATTAATCTGCACCATTCAAGATCATTAAATTAGATCAATGGTCAAGAATAAATTGTTGCTCCAATTTCTGATTTTGGATCTAAGAAAATTAACAACATCATTGATGGAAAATTTCATATTAACAATGGTTATCTCTAGCTGGTCCACCACAGTACCGCATATAGGTGTCACAATCCTCACCATCCACGCCACAAATGCACCAAATTTACGGTTATACAAATCCATCGTAGCATTCACCTTCCCAGAATTGTCATAATCAAACGTTAATACAGTTGAGTGAACCAACCTGACAAGGCCAATACCAAGAGAAGCAAGCCACAGCTTCCAATCAAGCCTCACTGTTGAGGTGAACTTTCCAAGGAACTCGATGATGATTATCTAAACGATTTTGAGTAGGATGAGAAAGCATGTAAACGTTAATAATTAATAATACAATAACAAAAGGATGGCTATTCACCTGAAGTATAAAGGTCATTCCAACAATTCCCATGAAAAGACGGTTCTTAGTCACTCCTCGGAAGACATTCATTTCATCTGGTTTCCGAGCATTGAACTCATTGAATATCTGTAAGTTGAAACATTTAAATTTGTTTCGTAAGAATTGGTGAATTAGGAGATTAACAAATTGCTGTAATTGTACCTACAGGATGCTTTCCTTCACCTCTCACTCAATATGCGAGGAAGGCGAGCATTTGTTTCTTGGTTTTGGTGTTTTTGGGGTGGGGGTGGTCCGAAACACTAGTCTAGTATTCCACACGTTCAATAATTGATCATGGCACTTAATTCAGGCAAAGCAGCTGAGCTTGCTACATATATTTTTCTAAAACCATAGCCACCTAAGTCTAATGAACTCCTGCATTCTCTGGAGTAATCGTTTCTTATATGCTATTCATGAAAATAGAGTATGGGGAGAATAAAGAGGGGTTCAATCCAAAGTTAAAAATGAAAAATTAAAAAAAATGGTTCTACTGACATAAGGACCAACCAAATATCTCTCGTATTTGCATTTTAAAAATCCACTTACTTGGCACAGGACGAAGGCATTGAATATTAAAGTATTCTTCACTTCAAAGTCACGGGCTCTAGTGTCTTGTTTAGGTAGAATACTTTCACCACAGAAGTTAAGAACGAGAAGAACAGTAACTTGATAGGCAGCCTGCGATGATAAAATAATTCCATTAGAGGATAGTACCTAGCAAACAAGTCTCTCCATAGAGTAAAATAAACTAATTTACCTGTACAAGCAAGTTTCTCCACATGACATTCGTTATAAGAGGTTCCCTGAAAGCCAATCATAAGATCATGGTGAAAGCGAGTATTTTAAATCAAAACACAAATCAACCATATACAGCGCGTAAGTGCCGCTAAAGTTATAGAGAAATGCAACCATTTCGAATACAGTTCAGTAAACCTTTGCTTTGGAAAAAGGGAAAAGTGATTGAGATTGTGAAAGGGAACAAAAAGCAATTTACTTAAACACGATTACGGAAGGATACATTTTGCACACCCAAGGAGTCTACTTTGGGTTGCTTTTTTCCTATTCATTTTCGTGCATTTGGAAGCAAAGGGTAAGGCTTCATGGAAGTGAAAATATTTTGCCAGAGTGAGGGTTACTTGGTTGGGTTCGAATAGAATGCAAGAGTTTTCTCTCAACACTTCTTCAATGACACAAATTTTATATATAAAAAATGTGACTCTTCCAATAATTACTTCTAAAGGGTTGATCCTGTAAAAACTTAACATTGATAGCATATTAAAATTAAACTCTTTTTGTTAATTATTTAAATCAAGTTGAAAATGGAAAGGTCACCATGAAATACAACAGTAGAGAAATGACATTCAAAACCAACCACCAAGTTATACCTCTTCCGTTGATATTATAATAAGAAAATCAAATACCATCGGCACCGTTTAACAGTACAAGCAGCGAGAGGCGGAGAAATTCTTCGATACTTTCGGAAGAAAAAGGTGATATCATGTATTATTTACAACCTAACACACTAGTTATTACGCAAAAAAAAAAAAAAAAATGCAATGAAGATATGAGACAGTAATGATCCTCAAAAGTTGATGTGTTGAAATGTGAATATTACAAAGCTTTCTTGCTCCGGCGCATCTAAATTTCTCATGACAAGAATATCACGCATGTAACTAAAATCAAGTACAAGCGAAAATGTGTATAGGCACTTATGCGCCAATTCAATGTAGCTTTAATTGTACCACAATTATATTAAACTGCTGAGTGAGAAAGCCAATCAATTCAAATTCATACCTTCGTCCAACTGGTGATCTGTGCATAAGGCTGTCTGTTGGTGGTTCAGTAGCCAGTGCAAGGGCCCCCAGTGTGTCCATGATAAGGTTGACCCACAAAAGCTGTACCCAAAAGAATGTACGTCAAAAACCAATATATACGTTTTTTCATGGCTTATGATTTTAATTCAGCCCCCCTGCTCGCAATATATGTAATATCACTTTAGTTCTTGATGATATACGCTAACACGGGAATTCTAAGCCAGAAATGTATTTAATGGTTAACCGATACAGCAACTCGACAATGGTCAACCAAAAAAAAAATTCGGAACTATAATCCTAATTCAGTAAGAGTTTCGTTTTTTGGGTGGTGACTGTTGGCCTAAACAATTAGAGTTGAGAGCACCTTCTCCTATACATTGGCAGCCGATCTATAACAGTACCTTCGAAGCAAACTCAACCCGCCTAAGCAGTGCTTCTTATCAGATTTTAGAGTGTAAACGTAGATTTAACTCAATCAAAATAATATAACACGAGAGAAGAAAGAGAGAGGGGTACCTGTACTGCATTCAAAGGAACATCACCGGAAGTTATTGCTGCGACAACATTTATTACAAGAGCAGCAACATTAACAGTAAGCTGGAACTGGATAAATTTCTGAATGTTTGCATACACAGAACGGCCCCAGCGGACAACCTACACAAAGAATTAAAGAGACATCTTGGTCAAATTACAGAGTGGACCAATCCACTGAACTCTAGTGTCGCGGTGAAATAAATTCTCGTTAAGCCAAAATCTAATCACAGCCACTATATCAGGTAGATTGGCATCTTTCTTGGCCATGGTAAGTTTATAGTCAATTGTTTTTATGCCAAAGGGAAACAATTTGGCAAACCAAAAAGTAAATGACTTCTTACCAGGAAAAGACACGGGAAGAAAAGACAACTGTATCATAGACGCTCAATCCAATAAATAAAACGCTTACCTTTACCACTGATGCAAAGTTATCATCCAGGATTATAATATCTGAGCTTTCTTTTGCAACTTCAGTTCCTTGGATGCCCATAGAAAGACCAATATCTGCCTAAAATACAAAAGAGTAAAACACGAGATCAATTATAACAAGGAAATTATTTTAATAATGGAGAGTGGACATGACAGCTCAATCAAACATATGCAGGCACAAAGACGAAAAAGAAAACTTTGACACCACCAACTACCCAGGACACTTCTATGCTCATTGCAAGAATCCACACTATAGAAATGCTAAACTTTAGGGGACCAAAAAAAAAAAAAATGCATCCAATTTACTACTAACTGTTGTGCTGACAAATAATGTCCCAGAAAGAAGAATAACACTGATACGTGCTCCGGAGGACAAATTGGACATTCTAGCACAAGGGGCCAAGATGGAGATTTTACCATGCCAGTAGGACCAATCACACGAGCAAGAGCAAAGAGGTTAAGAGAAGACTTTGGAAACTTGGCTAAATCAATTGTGGAAGAGATGTATCAAGAATGGGCCAAGGAGACCAAGATGCCAACCCATACTAATGGACAACCCAAGATCTTGTTATTTGGTGCGAATTGGGCTTAGAAGCTTATTCTGGCCATATTGGGCCATTATCCTATTTTGGTCTTGATTAGTTAGTTTAAGTATTTAGGACATCTAAACTTTTAGTTATTTTATTTAGCCCATGTTTTATGTTTTATGTTTTATCCAACCCAATTCATATTATTTAGCATCAGAACACTTCTTATTGGGCTTGGACTTAGTTTAAGTGTCTAACCTAGTGTAAGAGGTTATAAATACCTCAAGGAACACATTGTTGAGCAGTTTTTGATTAATTGAAATTCTGTTTTGTTTTCTTTCAAGAAAACAGTTCCTTTGTGTGCAAGTGAGGTGAGTGATTTGCTTTGCTTGTTGCATCAAGAAATTGAGAGAATTCATCCTAAGGTAAGTTCCTTGTGATATTCAATCAATTTCTGTTCTATCTTTTCCCTGTTATCTACGTTTTCAAGGACAGGTTTCTTGGGGGTTTAGTAGGGAGGGTCTTTATTCTAAATCTTGTTTTCTATCTAAGTGTGTGCCTGGGGTTTATGAATCTTTATATCCATGGGGTTCCTTTCATCAAACACAATTATCCTGAATATACAAGATTGCGTCTATGGAATATGACAGACCTCATGAAGTGCAGGGGCATCATTGGTTCCATCTCCTGTGACAGCAACAACTTCACCTCCTTTACGTAGAGCTTGCACAAGCAAAAGCTTGTCATTAGGAGAAGACCTCCCCATCACCTATATGTATTATGCAAATCACAATTAGAAAATGTATACATCGAACTTGGACATAATATGGCACGGGTTATTAATGGATGAATCAAATTCCTTTATCGAATATTTGCAGCTAATGCATATGACAAGAAATCACAATCGAAGAAGCATACTGTTATTTTCTTAGCAATCTGTTCCCTATCTTTTTCGGAGAATGCACGGAATTTCTTTCCTTCCATTATAATTGGCTCAACAGCATCTTCATTTGAAGCCAGTATCCCACACTCCAAAGCTATTGCCTTTGCTGTCTGAAGGTTGTCTCCAGTAACCATGCGTACCTGTGAGTTCATAAGCGTACAATGTGTTGGTTTCCCTTCATTACATTTTGGAGTAACACTAATGCTAGCATAAAGTCGGAAACCACGTTCTGACACTGTCATTAACTGGTTTCACATGAAACTACAACTACAAGCTAAATATGAAGATATCAAGTTGATCAATCAATATGAAAACTATACTCATCAAACTTCAAAATCATATATTACCTTAACACCAGCTGTAGTGCATACTTTCACTGCTTCTTGGACACCAGAGCGACAAGGATCCTAAAGATACGGATAACTTTTAGCTTAGATAAAGGATACACGGTTAATTTGATAGCATAAGGATGCAAGCTCCAGAGTAATTCAATTCCATATTCAGCAATAAAGAATATTTTGAAGCTCGTAATTTGAGACACACACACACACAAACACACACAGCATTGAGCGTGTAAGAAAATAATTTTGAATACAAGTATGGAACCCACACCACCAAGTTTAACACAATATATCAGGAAAACCTATTCTTGCATTTTACCTTTATCCCAACAATAGCAAGCAAAACAAGATCATTTTCTGGTAAGGACCATTGGTTTAAATCCTCCTCGTCAGATGGAACTTTGTCTAATTCATATGATCTGTACGCAATGGCAACACAACGCAAGCTGCGAGCTGCCATGTCATCAATAGCCTCCTTGAAAAATACCTGCAAGAAAGTTTTTAAATAATTATTATCCAACAAAGTCGGAAAATGCTGAAAAATATGTCAACTGCTCTCAGTTGCTATATTTTTGAAATATGATCAGTCGCTATGTTAACTGATTTCTAATTGCATGATTTGGCATCAGACTAATTTCAAACAACACTAATCACATTAATAAGAATAAAGTGATTTAGTGGTAACCACATTCCATGTAATTTTCTTAATCTTTTGATACCAATCAATCAAACGTTTTACTTATCTCCAATGTTCAATTCAATGATTTTCATTCCAGCAGCGAACATTCTAGGACTTGAAACCGCTGTTCTAACCTTCTCTTCTTCAATGGATTGCAAGTGACCATCTGAATCAAGATATCGTGTACATGCTCCAAGTAGTATTTCTGCGGCTCCTTTCCAATGTATATGTACTCCAGAGTCATCCTACCAGGACAATTGCAGTCAGTATATCGATTAGCATATAAATGATGGATGAAAATTAATATAACGAATCTATAAAAGGCATATGTAGCCGATGCACGTGATATGACCATAATAGCAAAGAAAACAATTTTCACTTTTATAACTTAATTTCATTCACAAGCGAAGCTAATCACTGAAAGCTAAAGGGATGAATACTCCGATACTAGTTGTTTAAGTACAATAAATGAAGGGATGAATCAGTGAACATCTATACCAAACTCTTACCAGCTTCAGAGCAACACCACCTCGCTTTTTCTCAGAATTAAAGGGGACGACATGGAGAACTGTCGATCTTGATCTGATAAGATCAAAATTCATACCCAACTGCCATATAACTCAATAAATTAGTTCAGCTTCAAATACAACAGATTAATAAAGCGAGGGGGTGAAGAACAGAAGAAAAAAGAAATTAAAACTAAAAAATCAGCAAGGTTACCTTTACTGCCCATGAAAGAATTGCCTTCTCTGTTGGAGATCCCGACGCCTCTACCTCTCCCCCATCCTACCAAACCAAATGCAGTCACAGATGTAATTCTTAACGGATATTAAATTTGATTTAAAATCAATAATTGTAAGCATGTATGTGCTTTATACAGTTGTTGATTTGAAGAGTCACAAGATACTGTTACTCTGACGAAGAGATCCTTGTGTTAATTTAGCACCAAATTTCACAACATAAAAGGGAATCCTAGGTGCAGTTGTTAAAATTACGTTTGAAGGCAAACCTTAGGCAGAAAAACATTTCCAGTAGTATTCTGTGCAATGCTTTCATTTATCAGAGATAAAACTTCTGGATTCAACTTTGATGAGTCATCTTGTGAGTTTAGTTTCCTCCTCCCAACGTATGCCTCAACTACAGTCATCTATAATGCCACAGAAAAAGTTACCATCAAATCATGATTTAAAATACAATGAAGAAAACAAAGATAACCAGGAGTTGGGAAGAATGGACTAACAGGCATTTTACAAATTGTAAAACCTATTAGATAGACAATGCCTATTACAAAAATATGGACACATTGCAACAATGAGTCTATCAAACAGCTGAAGCCACTCATTGAACTACTGATCTGTTTATATGAGTTCCTTTTTCCTATTTCTCCATATTTTTTTTTTCTATTTCCCCATATTAGCCTCAATAAATAAATCCTTCCCCTGTCCGCATAGCAGCCAAGCATTTGTGAAGGAAAATGGAAATGAAACTGCTTTGCATCACTAATCCTCCAAAAAAGAATTTGCGGGTATTTATCTTCATGAAGTTATACCGTTTAAACGCGTGAAAGACATCAACATTTTCACTTAATAGTAAAATGCGCCACAAGTAAACTGAAAATTTTAGGAAAGCTGCAATGACAAATGTGTTATGAACCCAAAACCACCTGAACTAAGAGAAGGTGGGTTGTATAAATCCGATAACTTGCGAAGCTTTTATTCGTTTGCATACATGTAACTTTTATACTACCCAAGCCTTCGACTATGGAACTTGCCTGATTTAAGGTCAATGTTCCTGTCTTGTCACTGCAGATCGTTGTAGCAGAGCCCATAGTTTCGCAGGCTGACAGCCTTCGAACCTGCACGTCTTTGGTTGTTAGAAAAGAATCAAAGATGTTTTAAAACCAAAAACATGAAATATTGGCAGAACTAAGATATGGTAGTGATGGTATTTTTGGAGAATAGGACGATACTAACCAAGGCTTTGTCTTTCATCATTTTCCGCATTGAGTATGCCAGGCTATCGAGAAAGCAACAGTGGAAGAAAAT
The DNA here is from genome assembly GCA_031439585.1 of Pterocarpus macrocarpus. NCBI lineage: Eukaryota > Viridiplantae > Streptophyta > Magnoliopsida > Fabales > Fabaceae > Pterocarpus > Pterocarpus macrocarpus. The sequence continues at coordinate 411,023 of CM062516.1, forward strand.
TACACGGATCAGAATAAAACAACAACATCAGAAGGCCTAGTTTTGGTCACACCTATGTTGTACGACGAAATAACCTAGCAACTTGTACTTACGTTAAGGTAACAGCCAAAGGCAGACCTTCAGGCACTGCAACAACCACAATGGTGACCTGCATGGCTCTGTATTTAGTTGGAAAATACTAAAAATTTGAAGACAAAATGGATGAAACAGTTCAAAACTCGCACTTACCGCAATGGTAAAAATTTTGATGACCCCATCGACTGCATCACTAACACTAGTCTCTCCGGCAACAAATTCCACTTTTCCATCTACATCTTTTGTATTGCCAGAAAAGTATCTAAAATTCCGAAGTCATAACATAGCAAGTCAGAGATGGCACAGAGCCTGTTTAATGAGCTATCACGTATAAAAAAAAATAACAATTTAAGAATACCTGCCCAAGAGGACTGCAAGCACTGAAACAGCTACAGTAAGCCCAACTACACCAATAAAAGTTGCTACTCCATTCAAACGTACCTATTACACGTCACCAAAAACAGCCAAAGTTTTAACGAGTTTCGTTAAGGTTCTGCTAAAGTAACAGCCTTTCTTTCTTTCTTTCTTTTGGATGGAGCAGAGTCGAACCTGTAACGGAGTCTCTTCTCCAGTATCCTCTGAGATACTTGCCATCAACAATCCCCACTCAGTATTTATACCAACACCAGTTACCTACAGATGGCAGTATAAAACGTGATTCATTGCGGTGGCATTCTGAAAATTTGTTTGATGTGCTTAAAGACCACTACAATCATACGATCAAAATAGTATTCTACACACCTTTGAACAGAGATAGAACACCCATTAACGACCATAAACAACATAATGATAGCAAAATTCCAATACAAAAATTATAAAAGAATCAAATTCATTGAATTACAAAGACACAAGCAGACTATTTGAGCAACTAGTAATTAAAATTTGAAATTTCCAGGAGACAGTTAAAACAAATAAAAAATCAATTTTACATTTTCACCAAGAAAAAAAATTTAACATTTAAGTTATTCAATTCAAAACATTTTAATTGATTGAAATAATCAAGAATGTAACACAATCAGACATCTCAGTTGGATCTGCATTGTAGAAAATCAAAACTAAAGACAAGGAAAGAAAATACTAGCGTGCATACTGCCCAAGAGCAGAATGTAACAAAAACTTCATAAGCCAGAAACTATGCAATAAACTGCCGTAAAATCAGTTATTTTTATATCAGCAGTAGCCATTGCTCATCAAATAAAAAGCAAACTAGCATACGAGGATACAATATTGTATTATACCAGCATAACACCAACTCCATCAGCTACTTTGCAACCAGACATCAAAAAGGGTGCTTTGTGATCCTTGTGAACCTGCAGAACATTATTTGCTTAAAAGTCATAAGAACTAAAAACCAATAATTTGGTCATTAGAAGGAATAAGAAGCATACAATCTTGCTTTCACCAGTCATACTGGATTCATCAATAGCAAGTGAATGACCGGTGATTAATACTCCATCAGCAGGAACCTGAGTATACCAATAGAGTAAGAAATGTAGAAAGAAAAACTACTCAATTTCCCGACAAACTCAAATACCATGCAAACTCACCTGATCTCCTATCTTAAGGGGTACTACATCACCAACAACAATATCAAATATCGATAATTTAGTTGTTCTGCCACCTCTAATGACCTGTAACAAGTTCAATAGTAGATGATCATGGTTTAGGTTCCTAGTGATACGCTATGTTCAAATAATATAATGTTACACACCTCCAATTGTATATTTTGTTTTTCTGCATTCAAATTCCGAAACTGCAGAGACTGCCGATAATCACTGACAGCTGACAGACAAAATGGGAAAAGTAACAACATAAAGTCAGTCTATCAACTAAATTGATATACAGCTTGTATTAGGATCACCAATAAACAAAAATTCAAAAAGAACACAAGTTGTTCAAAGCAAAACAGAAGTTTATCCAAATCTCAATATGGTCCAGTAGACACCTATGAAAATTTTGATTGGATTAAATCCATTGTTTTTCAGCCAAAAAAATGGAATATACACAATACCTGTAACTATAATGACAAGAAAAACTGCAAAAGCAATGCTTCCCCCATCATACCATCCTTCTTCCAAACCCTGCAATTACAAATGAAGGAAAGAATAAATTTTACAGAATGATGAGAATTTCAATCGAATGGAAGAAACAATATATTCCAATGACAAGAACAATCAGACGATGCACAACCAAGCATCATGCACAAACAGTCATATAAAGAGAAGAGAGGGGTCCTGAAATAAAACACATAAAGTAAACGAGTAAAAATTAGTTGTGCCAAAAGGCAAATGAAGTTATAGAGTGAATATCAACATGTAATGATTCGCTTTACTTCATCATGTATGCCAACGCCGGGTTAAAGTATTGATGACATACTTTAATGATGCAGGAAAGCACTATTTCTGAAACATAGATTTCAAGAACATCGTGAAGGACAAACTAGCATCACATTTTATTTTTATTTTATCTTGAGGAAGACATCACATTTTTATTGTTATTGATCGGATGAGTTGATACATCCAACTTTTGCATCACATCCAACAATAATATATAGTGATGAATCAGTTTCTTCATGTAAATGATATAAGGAATGCTTCACAATCCTATGATGAAATAACAACAAAATATTCGTTAAGAAGATTCAATTTCAGTGGACCTGTGCAACTTGTTGCCTTATAATAGTATTATATGAGACATTCATAATATACATATATTCATTTTAGTTTCTTACAGCACAATAATTGTTCTTGAATTTTTATAACGATTCCATGTATAAAAGAAAGAATTCAAAATTAATAAGAGCCGGTCAGGTTTATCTTAAAATTTTCTTTGAAAGCTATCACCAATCAAGAGACGCAAAAGCCAAGCAAAGCACAAGTGTGAAGCACGTGCGCCCAGAACCAGATTTCTCACATGGTAAAGCTTCATATCCTTCCACAAAACCAGGGATTCATTACCAATTTTCAATTTACTGTTATGATGATGATTTGAAAATATGAGAGCTAATCACACCTCTGTTTTTATTCCAAGTGCCAATGACACTGCAGCTGCTATAATCAATATTATAAGAGTCAGATCTTGCCAGGCTTCCCATAAAAACCTCTGTAAAACAATCAAATTAACGCCACTATCACAATTAAGTCATCAATTGTAATTTTTTTCCTTTAAAAAAGAAAAAAAAGAAGGATAAAATCATAAAATATATACCCAGAAACTTCTTCCTTTTTTGCGAGGATATGTATTAGTTCCAAATTCATTTTTCCTTTTTGATAGATCAGCATCATCTCCGCTAATTCCTTTATCGGGATTTGATTTTAGTAAATTTGATAAGCCCTTGACCTGAACAAGAAATCACTAGATTATATTAGCAAAGCAAATCACTTCAACATTTCTTAAGCAACCAAAAAATGTGTTGTAGACTTGCCCCTCCATATTGTTCTAACGCAGAAATATTCTGATCCTTAAACATTGAAGTAAGTTGCTCGAGCCCAACTGTATAGTCACCAACTGGATGTGCAGGTGTCGTTGCCGCACTTACCACCGAATGATTCAAAACTTGAAAAGATAAATTGAAAGATCGTCATAACTCATAAGTAACTTAAACTGCTGATAACAATTCACATGCAGTTACGTGAATTTTGTCTCATAACAGTCAACAAAACTGAACTGTACTTGGCAAAAACAGATAATTTAATTGGAACTTGACATTTACAACCAAGGTTCAAGAAATGGAATACAGATTGATTCATTTATAGTGAATGCCAGGTAGAGGTAGGACTAAAAAGCAGTTCACATTACATTACAATTCTATAGGGTCCATGACCTTTGCTAATCTATACTTCTAAATTGCATATTCACCTAAGGATATGAAATACAGCAGAACTTTATATTGCAGATACAGAAAACCAGATAATCTTTTTTTTTCCTTTTTCTTTTAACCATCATTAATAGTTACCAATGCCACAAACGCGGGATTTGTGAAGTCCATGAGACAGTGGTGGTAGGTTAAAAATGGTCATCAGAATCTTTAAAGTTTGAAGATGGAAAGAGAGGGAAAAAAAAAGAAAAAGAAAAAGGAAGCTGTACTTTATAAGAAAGGAAATATACCTAGTTCACTTTCACCGGCCAATCTGAAAAGCAATGCTGCCTAATATAACCATTAATCATTGATTAGAAAAGTGAAATATGGTTAGAAACAATTGGGAAACATGTTTGCCATTTCGAAGCATTACTCTTATGACTTGTGCATGGGCTCTAATCAAACTTTTCTTTTGCTCTTTCTCCTCTTCCTTTTTCAGGTCCAAGGTATATCTAAAACGCCTGGACGCATTGAGCACAAGTGCTGCTTGCTGCACATGAGTGAAACTTCAGATTAGATGCCTTACGAGAACATGCTACTACAATAATGTTCCTCACAGAATTACAGTAGTTAAACACAATCCAGTGATTAAAATTTAAATAATGCTAAAACCGGCATCCACTGGTGAATCGGCCGTGACAAATTCAAACTGCGTTAGAGTATCAAGTGCTGCTCGTGAACCAGAAATCCAATTTCTAAATTGCTCTAAAAATTAGCTTGAAGAACATGATCCAGTTCTTTTAAAAGAGTTTGGAACCTAACCCTTTGAGCCCAAACCAAAGAAGCACTTTAGCTTTCAATTGAATTTTGCTATCCTTTTCATTTATTCAGCACTTGGCATCCAACTTGTACTTGTGTCAAAATCATGTCTCACATTCAAACTAATTAATTTGTAATAGGTCCCCTTTTGCTGGTCTTATATTTCCGTGCCTATTGGAGGCATTTTCAGGTTTCTCATGGTTCCAACTCATTCATTTATCCATTTTATGTCATTTTTTGGGACACACATCATCATCATCATCATCATCATCAAAATGCATTATGTTGGATGAGCGCTTAATTTGGCAAGGCCTACCTTTCTAACTTTTTTCTTCTTAAGTCAATATTCTATAAGCAAGTAACATTGCTCCATTTCACTTAAAGGAAAACTAAATCATCAAGGGCCACGGTTCTATTTGATTCCGAGCTTACCAAAACGGTTCTCGCAATCAACAAATTAATTGAATTCCCATCGCACTACAATATTGTACATAAGAGAGCTCTAACTCCGCCGAATAAATCAAAAGGCAGAATACCACAGCAAGCTTCCAGACACGAGACATTGCAGCATTTCCAAATAAAAAAACAAAGACAAAAGATAAGAAGAAGATGCAAGTAGCATTCATTCTGAACTTGTGATAACTTGCACCGAACATAAATTCTTAGATGCTCCGAGAACAACAAAAAATATGCTAAACACTTCAGTTTGCAGATCATCCCTATCTCTGATTTTGTCTACATTTTTAATGTTAAAAATGATATATTAGACAAATAAATGATATAAACCAATAACTTCTTTCTTCTTAGAGTGTGTTTGGATTAACTAAATTTTGGAATTGATTTGATTTATAAATTAAATTTTATGTTTGGAATAATTATGTAAAAATAGGATTTGAATTGATTTAGAAATCAATTCTTATGTTTATAATATATTAGATTATGTTTGGGATGATTAAGAACGGAATTGATTTGATTTGATTTGATTTGTACTTAAATTTTAAAATCAAATCAATTTCTATCAAATCCTTTCAATTTTGGTAAGATTTCAAATAGAAAGTAGTTAAATCCCATGATAATTAGAAATCAATTTATTTCTTATTTTTAAAATACCCAAACATAATATTTGATTTCTAAATTAACTCATTTCCATTTTTTTTAACATTCCAAACACACTCTTAATAAATCACTTAGGTGCTTGTAGAATAAGAAAAAAGTCTCGTACTATTTCGTTCACCATTTGATCAGTTTGGTGAACCATTACTGTTTCTCAATCTCACTACATTTTGAATGAAATAGCTGAGATATTAATTGGTAAATGTAACTGAGCAAAATATTTCTCTTGGTCTGAAACCAGCTAAGAATTTCTCGAGGAATGGCATCGATCTTTCTTTCTTTCTCTCTCTAAATTGCCAAAAACAACACAACAGCGAATGCACTATATATCAAAAATAGAGAAAAACAAGAACAGAATAGAACAGAATGCTTACTCTCCAACGCCTGAGGGTCTCGATGGGAGCATGCTTGGTGTGCTGAATATCAAAAGGATCGTTTGGATCTGCGACGTCGTCGTCGTCGCCATCGTCATCGAGATTCTTGCTATGATTGGCGGCGGAGGCGGAAGGAGGAGGAAGAGCATCGCGATGGTGTTCGGTGTGGTCAGGGTCGTGCCTGCTGTCGACGGTTACGGTGAGGAGGCCGTTGGTCATCTTTTCCAATACCAATACCAATGCCAATGCCGCCAGGTAACAACAAACAACAACGCTGCTTTCAAATGCTCACTGCGTGGGAAACGCAACAGGCACGCACATGCCCACACGCACAACACACAGTTACACAAAACGTAATATTAAACCCCAAAAAAAAAAAAAAAAAATCTCTAATCACAAAGCACTAAACCAGCTCCGTATACGGAGCCCACCTTCTCCATCCAATTCCCAACCTTCACAAAAATTTAATTATTCACGAACTAAATTAGTAATAAATTAATTAAAAAATATAGAAATAAAATAAAATAACAGAAACGGAGGGAAAATGGGGATGAATGAGTTGTGCTGTTACGAGCTTTGTTATTGTGTGGCAATGCTAGAGTGGCGCTGCGTTCCGTTATCTTTTGGTGGACATTCGATGAACCACGTAAATTAATTACTAACTACATTATTATCCTTCCCCTTTCCGTTTTCGTTAGCCCCCCCTTCCTTTCTAAAATTAGAAAGCCCAGACAATACCTACTGCTATGCACTAATTAACAACAACCCCATGAGCTTATGGTGTCAATACTTAAATATAACATTGGTGAAATACATCTTTTGTTTCCAGATGTATTTTTGGGAAATGATGAATGCTAGATTTTCCGTTTACAACACCGATCAAGCATGCATGTACAATGAGTCTTTAAAAAAAAATCTCATATTATATGGATATATAAATGTCTACATTGTATATTAATATGAGCACAAATAAATATTAAGATACGCGTGTGATGAAGTACCATAGATATATTTTACGTTTATTTGTGAAAAATATTATTTAAATAATATAATCGCATGTATAAACCTGTCATGAAAAATATTTGAGAAATAATATTTTAACATAGTCTATCTTGTATTTCGGGCCGACATACCACCAATCTATTATTGGATGGGTGTGGGACCCAGTCTAAGTGGAGCCACACACCCATTCAATGGTGGATGGATAGTATACCGGCCTGAGTACGAGATGACCCATGTACAAATAACACATATCAAAATATTTAGAACATCAATTGTGTAAACCAAGAACCAGACATGAAGCTAATAGTAATATGAAATTTTGGAATGTTTAGCAAACTAGAAAAATCAGATAACTAGATATAACGGAGTTTGATTTTCAATAAATATCATTTGATAACTACCTAAATATTTTAAAACTAGTTTTTATTTAAATCAATTTGAATTTAAAACTAATTCTAAAAAAATTAATTTTAAATTGATTTTATTTCCTTCCAATTTTAAATCACTATTATTCCTTTTACTTCATACCTATTAATTCTTTTTCCATTAACCTTGACAACCATTTGCCACCATCGTCGTCCACCACCATCCGCCATCGTTGTCCCCTATAGTCTGTCGCTAACTACCACTAACGGCCACAATGACTGTCTGCTACTGTTCGCTACTGCCCTCGGTCCTCCATCGTTTGCCATCGTTAGCCACTATCGTTTTTCATCACACACTTTGTTTGTCAACGATGGATGCCACCGCTTGTCGTTGCTAGTTGCCACTGCCCTTTACACCACCCCTCGCTGTTGGCGATTGTCCCCATTTGTCATGCAGATTGACCGCCATAATCCACTAGATTGGTTTTTTTAATGACTTAATTAAAAAGAATGAGGTATAGAAGAAGAAGGAGGAGGAGGAGGAGGATACATATGTTAAAACTAATATTTGAGTTATCGAACTAAATAACATTAAAAAAAAATTAGTTCATTTTTATACCAGTTAACATAACTAATTTTACTTTATGCCATGTTAACTAAGTTTTTGAGATTGGCACAGATATCTAACTTCTTCTTCTTCTTCTTTTTTCCCAACTGGCAACCATTGATGGCGTGGATTGGGAATCATATGCAGTAATAATCTTAATTTCTGTATATTATATATGTTAAGTTACTTCATCATACATCATAACTTAGTACGCTTAATAATTAACTTTAATTTTGGTATACAATTAAAGTTTTTTACACTCTCTATGAATTATAAATTTCCATATATAACTTTTAGTATTAAACACTTTCAATAATATGATAATATATAATTAAATTATAACATAAAAAATGTACATTATATTATTTTTGTCAGTGTGTCTCCGAAAGCTTTCGAAATTCTGAAAGTTCAATCATTTTTCTTTCCAAATTTTTAATTAAGATTTGATGTTATATTATATTTTATATTTGTATGAAGATTATAAAAGTCAAATAAAAACTTATTTGGATCATATTGCTCTGGTGAGAAGTTCCATGAAATGCTATTGGGCTATAATCTTGTTCTTTGTTAGCTAAAGAGAAGACAAACCTTCCTTCCCCTTCATCACCGATGTAGGGAGAGAAGGTAGCAGGTTGGAGCTACTGCCCCCAAGCCTCATTTTTTAAATGCAGCAAATATGTAAACACTAGTACACTAAATTAAAAATGAGATGGGAGAAAGGAAAACTTAAGAGTGATATGCTTAAAGAATGAAAACCTACCAACGTTATAAGGATGGAAGGATTACTAATTTTAGATAGAGCAAGTTTAAAATTATCTAATCCGATTTTTAAGGGCTTATGAAGCATTCTGCTTACCATATTGTGTTGTAGGCCAACAAGAGTGCTGGCACAGTTGGTAGACACATACTACAACCCTATAAAAGACTTTGGTTCAAATTTTAGAGAAGACATCAGTTATAAGGATAAGCTTAACTACACCCAAAAAAATTTAACCTCCTTTCCTGGTAATAAGATGGGGGAATATCCTTGATAAACGGAAGAAAAGAAAAAACATTTAACCCCAAACGATAAAAACTACAGAAATAGTCAGTTCTAGAAGATTAGTTTGGTGAAAAATATTTAGCATCTCCAATAAACAATATGCAAATAAACACCCTAAGACAAATTTTATTTTATATATAAATTAAATATCACTATCATTTTATTTTATATTTAGAATCATACGGTGCCAATTACTCCTTCCGGAGCTGTTGGGGAGCAGCTCGGTTGATCCCTTTTTGTTGTGAGTGGTTATTTATTTAGTGGCAATAGTTTTAAATTTATGTTTATAGGAGAAACTAACCTGTTAAAGCTAATAATTTGATTTTGTGCTAATAATGGATTTGGATAGTCATTTCAACCGATTGATTTCTCTTTCTAAAAAAAAAAAATAATTGAGTTTCTTTGGATACTAATAGATGATTTAATATTTTGGATATCCTCTTAGTTATTATTTTAATGCCACCTGTTGCTATTTTTTCTTATTTTATGGTTTATTTATAATGAATTATAAAAGTTTATTTCTTGCAAGAATTGGATTTTATAGAAGTTGATTATTGAATTTAAGTATTTCATTTTAAAATAAATTTATGTTGAGAAAATCATGATGGATTCTAAGTTAGAACACTGTTCGTCGTTAGCGAAGAGATATAACGGCTTATGTGCACATAGTATATTTAAATGAGATAGTACCGGGCGAGGCAAGACCCTCGATTTGAGATGAACTCATATTTATGATCAGATGGGTTGAGACCACTCCCCATAAAAGTTTAGTTCTTCTTAGGTAACCCTCATGGAGTAATTAGTTTGATGAAATATTTGATTCTATGTTGACAAAGTCTATTTAGGAAGTTGATTAAGACAATATATAGAGAATTATTAAGTTTCTGTTAATGAGTTTTAACTTAAATGAAGGAGGTTGATAAGGTTCTATTTATAGAAATATAGAATTGACAAACCATTGCCTCAATCAATTTCTTTGCTGAATATATGATTATTGAGTTGTTTTCAGTTATTTTAAAAGCTCGTGCGTAATTTAGTTTATAAGCCGTATCCACTTTGTTTATATATCCTCATTTGAGTCTGTATTTGACTCTTCCTATTTCTTTCCTTCTCTTGATTCATAAGGTCTTTGAGTAGAGGTTCTGAACTAAATTTATTCTATCCACGATATTCCTTTTGGTAGCTCTTACTTATGGAAGAGACACATTTTGTTGATTCCAATACTTTGCAGCTATAGGGCATAGGATCAGTTATTTTTGAGTTATGGATATAGTCATAACGTGTATATTACTCTTTAGTATAGCTGATCTTTTGATTTCTATGATTGTTATTCTGAAAATATTCTGGCTGTGATTTCTGGTTATTATATTTGATTTAAACAGGCCTATGTAATTTTTGGATTGTCCAATTTTCGGGGGAAACTCTGTCAAATTTTTGGCAGCCCCATTACTTAAATTGTTAAATTATATGAATAGAATTTTGTCATTAGACTTGTCAGGTTAAGTAAGTCAAATTGACCTGTGCATCGATCACGGCTTTCGTTTGGAGCGTGACATAAAGTTAATATTTAGATAGCCATTTTACTTTATTTTTTGTTATACATGTACTTACACATGTCAAGTTCTACTGATCATGGACGTGTATTTGTTAATTTGGAAGGAACTTAGAAATAACAAGTATTAACAAATAACATATATCAAGAATATTCCATAATTTTTAGAGGGGAATAGAAAAGAATTTAATTTAAATACACTATCAATCAATAAAAATAGTAAAAAATATTAATTTATACAAATAACTACCTATTATAATAAAGGATCCACTATGATTTCTCACTTTCTCCTATTTCTATTAATTGATAATATAAAACTATTTTATAATATCAATATATTCCAATTAAACTCAATAAAAAATAGTAAATATTTATAGTTTGACGTCTGTTAATTGTGAATCTTAAATCTTATGCACACACTATGCCGTGTTCGTGTTATGTGTGCTTATGTCATCATTTATGCTTCGTAGCCACTAACAGAATCTCAAAATTAATCTCGTTAATAAAAGCAAAATCTCATAAAATTCTAACAATTGATTACCTGAAGAGAGACGGGGTAAGAATATGCATGAGATGATGAGATAATATATTTATCGAATCGAGTTTCCACTTCCGAGTAACATCACTGTCATTATCGGGAGGAGGCTTACTTCGGAGAAGGAACTGCATGTTTCTGCTGTGAATAAGGAGACTTTGATATAGAACATAAACAAGCAATAATATAGAATTTTAGTGCCAATGGAAAATAACTTTTTTTTTTCTGAAAACAAATATATATACTGTATGAGAAAGAAGATGTGTGATTGTGCATGAACTTGGACTTACAAATTGACCAGTATTTTGTGAAGGAGATTCCGATTCCATTGCAGATACAGATATCATTTATCAGCTGTTAGTATCAACGTATTGATGGTTGAGAAAGATGAAGAAATTATTGTATTCTTCGGTTTGGCATAGACAGGATGAGGAGATTGACTTGCACGACTTGTGAGTACGCCCACGAAACTTCCTGGAAACTTCCCGTCGTGCATCCAACGAGGCACTGACTATATATAGTTATTTACTATGTGTTTTTTTTGGCATGCATGCAGTTTGTGTGGATCCAAGGGAAGAGTGGAAAGTTTTATACTATTATTTTTAAGTATATTAGTCGCATTAAAATTTAAAGTTCCGAACTCTTATGTATATTATCTAAATTTTTTATTATTAAGTTATTTTTAGTGGTTTATTTAATAATTTATTTGCAAATAATTAATTATGTTATCATTTAATTATATTTGACTTTTAATTTATTCGTCATTATAAAATCAAACATTTGTATTAATATATTATTAGTATATTAAAATTAAAATTTTAAAACTATTAAATCTTTTTATAATGTTTCTTATAGTTAAATTTTTTGATAATTTAATAATGTTTTATTTGATAATAATTAGAGATGATAAAGTAAATTTAGCCCATCAAAATTTCCTTTTGCCAAATTTGGGTGGGGCGAGTACATCTTAAGCCCAATTAAAAAGCGGCTGATATTACAATTCGCCTTGTTTAAGGGTGGATTGGCGAGTTGATGGGTTGATTTGCCAAAAAAATAAATAAATATAAATAAAATTATTTTAATATTTTTTATGAGTTAAATTAATTTAAAAATTAAAAAAATATATTGAATAAAAAATTTATTTAAATAAAATAAAATAAAATAATTAAACTACATAATTTATATCTAAATTTAACTCAAATATAAATATAATAAACTAATTAAGATATAAAAATAAGTTTATAAATAATAATTAACTATAAATTTATAATAAAAAATTCATAATATAAAGTTCACAAATTAATAAAAGTATAATAATAATATAATTTATAATAAAAATTTAAAATTTATTTTTAAAAATACTCTTGAACCTAAAAAAAAAAGGTGATAAGCTTGACAAGATCAACCTGCCTCGCCTGCCAAAGTCATGAGTTAGGCAGGTAAATATGTCAACCCAACCCGTTATTTTTGGCCGATTTGGCGGGCCAACCCGGTGGGTTGAACCCATTTTGCCATCTCTAATGATAATGTTAAACAACTTTATATTATTAATCTATCAATAAAAAATATGAAAAACACCTTAATTTGTTGAAAATTTTGAATCCATTAACATTTAAAATAAAAATTAATTTTTTTAATATAAGTGTAAATCTTAATTTAATTCTTAAATTGATGATTATTTTATATTATAAAAAATGGATTTAATTGTTATGCACTATCTGTTTAAAAAAATTTAAAATAAATATCCAATTATGTATTATTATGTTAGGCAAAATATTTGACTCTCACATATACTGCCTCAAAAGTCTCATATATAATACTATGTGATTGATATTTATATAAAGTCATTTTATACTGATAATATATTAAAATTAATCTATAAAAAATTACATTGATAAAAACATAAATAATTAATTTGACATGATAACATAATTTATGTAGATTTCAGGCTTAAGTGCATGTTTGGGAACATATAAAAAATAATATTTTTACTTTTTTTAAGGAAAAAAAATGTTTTAAAATGGAATCACGTTTGGTAACATGACGAAGATAGGTTATAATCAAAAGTTAATAATTTTAAATTGAAAAATAACTTATAATTATAAGCAATAATATTAAAAAAAAAACCTCTAAGATCATGGTTTTGACAAAAATTAGTCTCTAATAATTTTTACCAAGATTTTCAGATCACAAGCGAAAATTAAACATGCTATAATTTTGAACCTACAAAATACTTGGCGTATACATACCTATAGTTTCAACTAGGTTATAATTCAATTCGCATCCGTTTATTTATTTAAAATGTATGTGTAATGATATTGGCGTAAGTGGTTGGGTTATTCACGTGTAATTTTTAAATTATACTTTTAATAATTTTTTAATAGAAATAAATCTTTTTAATTTAATTTTTTATTTGACAAGATCAAATATAATTTTTTATTATTAATTTAAAAGATAGGACTCAGACAAAATATATGATATAAAAGAATTAATAATAAAAAATTATATTTAATCTTATTAAATAAAAAATTAAATTAAGAGAATTTATTTATTTTTATATAAATATTATGCTTTTAATAATTAATACATAAAAGATGAAAAATTTTTGAGTACTCTTGAAATAAGTAAAATATCTTATTCTAATTTATATATTATTTATCACATTAGTCAATATAAGTCACTATTATTTTTTTAATTATCAATATTTATTAATGTGATAAACAGTGATGGATTAAAGCAAGAAATCACTTAGAATTTTTTTTTCATTTGAGTATTTGCTTTCAGACGTGGCAATCACTTTAACCCGACCGACGTTGACATGAACAAAAGAGAATGGGGACATGACAATCAGTGGCGCAGTTTAGGGTGGACTAATAAGAAACGGACTGGACGGTCCAATAATTTATCGTAACGAAGTATCCGCATGAACGCGGCTGTGACTTGAAAATCCCGTGCATACCTGTTCCAGATGTTAAAATTTATAAGTTATGTAAGATCCAAAAATATCAATTACGGCGTAAATAGCAGGGAAGCAGGGCTAGAAAATCGATCAGCTTGACGAATGTTTTATTAAATCAAATTAATGAATATAAAACTAATTATTAATTCATTTATAATCTGATAAAAAGTGTTAACAAAATTTAATTCATTTAAAACCTACATAATTAAATAACTATCAAGCTCATTCATTAATTATTTTAATAAATAAAAATTTGATTCATGTTTTTAAAATTATATTATATATATATATATATATATATATATATATATATATATATATATATTATAATAATAAAATAATCACGATGGATAATATGTGAAATGCAATACATTAATTAAAATTTAGTAAATTAAATCCATTAAAAACCAAACCAGTGTAATAAATAATTAACAGACTGGACTATATTTATGTCTAGTTAAACTGGACAAGTAATGAATTAAAACTGAATCCAACTTTTACTCAATTTTTATTTTTATTTTAAAATTCTCACAAATTAATTATATAATATTTAAAAGTATATATTTTGATTAAATATTAAATTACCTTATCTCAACTCCACCTGTAGTTGGATCATCAACAGAGCAAGTCCATACATATTTGAAAATTTAGCCCAATTGAACTTTCATTTCAGAGTAGTTAGGCTAATAAAATTCTTCACATAACACCTTTAATCACAATATTAGTCATATAATGCTACAGTATAAGGATTACGAAAATAATTTAATAACTTTAACTTTTGAAAAAAGTATTAAAAAGATTAAATTATTCTTTTATTTCAGTCAAAATTACATGTATTCTCTTATCAAAAGCAATCCTACTTGAAGCAGATAGGATTATTTTGGACGGCAAAGCTCTCCCTTCCAAAATTTGACTTATGAAAAAGTCATATTATATAATAGATTAATGAAAGAGATGATGAAAAAGGGTGAAAAAGTTGTAATCAATAAGAATAAAGATAAATTGATCTAAAATAATTAAGAATTTATTAGAATTTTAAAACAATAAATAATATACAAACGAAAGCATAGATTAACTGATAGACACCATTATAAATTACTTTTGATAGGAGAATACTTATGATTTAAAAAAAATTAAAACAAAAGAAAATTCCAAAATGACTATTATTTTAGAATAAAAAGAGTATAAGTTTTTATCATTGATCAGCAAAGTGAGACATTAAAAAAACACTTTAAAGAATCTCATCGACAATAAAAATTTAAACATCACTAAATTATGTAAAATTTTAATACAGAGGGTCTATTTCCCTCTATGCTCTTATGCATCATTGTGAGTTGCAAGCAATTTTTTTATGCGGAATGAATGTGGGCAATATAAACAATGGTTCCGTTTCACGTGTTGGAAATTCGGGTGAATTAAATGTAAATTGTCCACCGGCCAAATCTGTATAGTTTACATACAGCGTGCTCTAAACTGTTCAAAAATATTTAGCATGTTTGAAACATGGCAGAAGACATCAAATAGGGGTTTCGTATCATAGACTTGATATTACTTTTATGATGTTTGATTTTGTTTTTAATCACTCACTTAAACGTGATTCTTTTTTTTTTATTATTAATGAGGTTTGAATTCAAACCTCAGACAAATTATCTGAACCCCTTATTATTATACTGTTTCTAATAGCTTCAAAGTGATTTTATTTTAAAATCAAGATTTGGTCTAAAGAAATAATTTTTTAATAATATTTCAGCAACATTAATTGTGTTAAAAACACCTTTTATGTAAAAATATTTAATATAAATCACTTTTAATTGAAATTAATTCATCAAAAATCAATTTTATTATTTCTTGATAGAATGTACAAATCCATACAGGGAAGCTGCTAGAAAAGGTTGGATATTCGGTGCGCTCGTGTTTCTCATCAACAATGGAGTTTTTAAACGTGCTTGCGAGGTGCACTTTTTAGTGGTCCCTTTTTGGTCAACGGGAAGCTAGTTTGGTCTTCTACTCAAGCTTTCTCTAACATTTTCCATTCAAAGGATTTGTATCTGATGGCCTGTGAATCGCGTGTCAAGCGAGATATCCATACTTATTAGATACCAGTATAACACATACTCAACGTGTAGTCTAACATGTTTTATTTAAAGAATATTATTTTTTGATTTGGAGACGCCTTGAATATGGCTGAACATGAACAGGATATGCCCTAAGTACTTTTTTCAATTATTTGATGAATCAAAAAAAAATTTAAAGATCTAAAGACCTAAGTATATTTATGAACTTTTTTAATATGTCAATGGAAATAATATTCATATTTTTTGGAAGAAATATAGAAATAGAAAACATATATGACATATATTAAGAATATTCTATTTTTTTGAAAAATTTAAAAAATAATAAAAATTGATAATTTGACATCTATAAATATTTAAAAATATTATAAATCTTAACTTATGATATGATATTATGAATTATAAATTATGAATTTTGCTTAAATTTTTACTATATATATATATATATATATATATATATATATATATATATATATATATATATATATATTAAGAATGTTTCATTTTTTTGAAAAATTTAAAAAATAATAAAAATTGATAATTTGATATCTATAAATATTTAAAAATATTATAAATCTTAACTTATGATATGATATTATGAATTATAAATTATGAATCTTGCTTAAATTTTTAAATATATATATATATATATATCCATGTCATGTGATTTTATAAATTTGATGTGTATATACCTGTGTCCATATTATATCTAGCGTTTATATTGGCATCTGTGTTTCCTATGACTATTGAAAGTTGCCAAATCTGTTCAAGGTATAAGACGATAAGACTGTTTTCTACCTTATCTTAATTCAGCCCTTTGCAATCCTAAATTGTACATTGAAGGCACATGCCACTCTTTAATTCCTGACAATTGTTTATTATTTGTTTCCTTTCGCAGCAAAAATTTATTGAAAAAAATCCTCTACTCAAAACCCGCATTTGTCTGGAAATTTATTTTTGCTGTAAGCTATACGTTGACGCTTTGTATTTTGTTTTATCGTTAATTTTGATTTAGGACCATTAGGCTCTATGCTAGTCTGCTACTACGAACATATCTCTCAAAAAGTATTGCAAACAGAATCTTATAACTACGTAATTAATATAATATTCAATTTTCACCATTGATATAGTCAAAATTAAAAGTAAGGAGCTCTTGGGAGGTTATGACTGAACACGTCAACAAGAGAGCAACGTTTCCATGTCTAGTTAGCAAAGCTTCCACATTTAAAGCACTAGGGTCTTCATGTTCTCCCCAGGGGGTTGTGGGCAGTTAGTTGCTTGATGTTGTAGCTGGGTTTCTTTATCCCACAATGTTTATATGTGACTTTGTGTTGAAACATTGTGGTGTTGATGAGATTTATCACTGGTAATAGGGGATAAGTACGTCTGAAGAAAAAAAAAATTATTATAGCGAGTATTTGTCTATTCTATGGCCATTAATAAACATTGAGTGATACAATTTTGATGACCAATTATGTTAAGAGCATAGCCGTGTAGTACCATAATTTAAAGTAGAAATTCATGACAAATTGATGTAGTTGTATTTCATTAGATAATATCAAGTAAAAGAATAAAAATAGTAAAGACTTTGGTGGATGGCATTTTTCTTATCCTAATTCATTCATCGTTGATCACGTAAGTTTTATGAATCACTAACCATACACTACCTTCTTTATCCAAAAACTAACTATAAAAGTGGGTGGTTAAAAAAACTACTCACAGAGTCAACCTCACAAATAATAAATAAATCAAAATTAGAGGAATATCTCACTCCAGAATCAAAGTATTATGTTTCAAATAATCTGATATTTTTTGTTCAGATTTGACGTACTCTCTCCATTATTTTTTTTTTTTTATCTACACACACACCAGGGGGAGGAGAGGGGCTCTATGGTCTTTGACCGAGGTCGAACATAGCCCCCATTATGCACCTCCTGCAAGGATTTTGACTTTTTCTTTTTGGGTTGAGTGAGAGAGATTAGGACTTTGGGAGCACGAAGGAGACTGATGGAACAATCTCCGTCTGAAACGCAGTGCAGATGAAAAACCTGACTCTGCAAGGACCCTGACTTTACCCGCTGAACCAAGCCTTGCAGTGCTAATGTATTCATTTTTGGTTGTAGAAATACAAAGCAAGAAAATGGGCTGGCCCAACATCAACAAGCCGGAGAGAAAAAGCAACACGGAGACAAGTAAAGCACAGCCCGCTTGTTGGAACAAAACAAGTAGCCAATAAAACTGTTATTTATCAGAAGTGGGCCAGTAATAAGCCCATCCGTAATTTAAGTGGACATGGGCTTATGACCAAAATTTTTGATGGAAGGTCAGGATCACTCTTCAAGTAAAAACGCGAATCAGAACCGTTAAACAGGAGAACCCTGATCACTACAAAACCCTAGCTAGCTCAGTGCCTCACTTTAGAACAAGGCCGCTGAGAAAACCCTAATTCCCAGAGCTTCCAGTTGCAGTAGCACACAAAGGTCTTAGCTGGGTATGTGCCACTTCCATGTTCGATTTCTCATTTTTTTCGTTTTTCGTTTTTGTTCTTTCGATTATTATGTTGTTTGCCTTCCAATGGATCTGCATTTCTAGATCTATCATTGGTCGCATTTCGTTGAGTCATTCCTTTTTCTGCTTCGTTTTCACCTTGCTTGCTTTGTTCTCGTGTGGAAAATTATATGTTTGTTCCAAAATAGTGGAAGATCTTCACATGACTTTGATAGTTCAAACAAGTGCTTTTTTTATATTGAATTCATCGTGCCTGTGATTCACTTTGTCTAATGATTTATATTTTGCATTTTGATTATTCTTCGATGGTACGAGTTTCTATCATTTTCAGGGATGTTTGGGAAACACTATTTTTTAGGAAGCTTTTGATTATAAGCTGTTTGAATCTAAAATAGGCTAATTGGAAAGGTTATAATAGCGGTTTTTGGATGAATGACAGAGATGGGTGAAGAGGTGAAGGCAATTGTTCCTGAGTCTGTGCTTAAGAAGCAGAAGAGGGAAGAGGAATGGGCTTTGGCCAAAAAGCAGGAGCTCGAGGCTGCCAAGAAGAAGAGAGCTGAGAGCCGCAAGCTCATCTACAACAGGGCTAAGCAGTATGCCAAGGAGTACGAGGAGCAGGTACATGTCACTATGCATGTCACCTTTGTTTCCTTCATTATTCTTCTTTGTTTTCCCTCACGCTGACCATGTTGTGATTTTTCTTTTTTCTTTTTTCTTTTTTTGTTTTGTTTTGTAGGAAAAGGAACTGATCCAATTGAAGCGGGAGGCAAAGCTGAAAGGTGGATTTTATGTTGATCCAGAGGCTAAGCTCCTGTTTATTATCCGCATTCGCGGGTATGTGTTTTCTGTGTATTTATTTATACTGTGTGCCAAGTTTTAACATATTCTGGACGTCTTCCTTACATGTTTGAGCTGTAATCTTTCAGTATCAATGCCATGCACCCCAAGACAAGAAAGATCCTGCAGTTGTTGAGATTGAGACAGGTACTACTTATAATCTTGGAATGCTGAACCGAAGTTTGATATTTTATTGTGAGCATTATAATGTTTTCCAGTTATCATTGGTGGTAGCATAGTTCAAGGGTGTTGTTTTGTAGAAATTGAGAACTTTATTTAATATGTTCCTTTTTGTTTTTTGTTTTTTGAGTAACAAAATATAAGGGAGTAATAGAGTGAAGTATGGTCAACATTTACTTGTGTATTTGTCGTTATGTTCCCCAAGCGAGGGTATATGTTTGATTGTTAGGCTTTAGATTGTGGTTTTGTTATGATATTCTGCATTTATTTAAAGTTGTGAGGCTTTAAAGTTCCCTGTCTTTTGTAGGATTAGGAAAGCCTCATTTAAGCTACTAGAACCAATTGGAGGCAATGAAGAATTTTTTTTTTTTGTCTCCTTTGGCAATATGATTGTAGTGTTGTGCATGTAATGTGTTGGCATTTGGACTCCGTTGCATTTTACACCATGTAAAGTACACACAAATACTGATATCAATGTGGCGATGCCTATTTTTTCTGTAATAGATCTTCAATGGTGTGTTCCTTAAAGTTAACAAAGCCACAATGAACATGCTCCACAGAGTTGAGCCTTATGTGACCTATGGGTATGTAAACTTCCGTTTATACTAGTATAAATGCGATAATCCTTTTTTTCCCTTAGCTAAGAGACTTCCCCTTTTCTTTTAGATACCCAAATCTGAAGAGTGTAAGAGAACTTATTTACAAGAGGGGCTATGGTAAACTAGACAAGCAGAGAATTGCCCTAACCGACAACTCCATTATTGAGCAGGTATATTTTATACTTTCTTATTATTAGTATTTACTATACAATCCTAATCTAACTCATTCTCCTTATGCTACTGACTTTCTTGGATGACATCTTAGGCACTGGGCAAGTATGGAATCATTTCCGTTGAGGATCTTATCCATGAGATCATAACTGTTGGACCCCATTTTAAGGAGGCAAACAACTTCCTTTGGCCATTTAAACTCAAGGCTCCATTGGGTGGCTTGAAGAAGAAGAGGAACCACTATGTGGAAGGAGGAGATGCTGGAAACCGGGAGAACTACATCAATGAGCTAATCAGGAGAATGAATTAGGCTGTGACTGTGTTCGAACATAGTGGAATCGATATTTCTTGTTGGCTTTAGATCAAGTTAAGACTCATTATCGTCTTTGAAATTTTGGAAGTAGCACATTTCTGACTTTGATAAATCTTTTTGCAAGGTTTAATTTGTTTTTCATTTTATACGTCATTGTGAGAATGATGATTTTGCCTTTTAGAATATTGCTATGATGAATATGTTTGGTTTATAATTGGTAGCATTATTCCGCCTTTTTAGTTCGAGTAAGCTACATGTTTCAGTTTCAGTTTGCAGCATGGGCGATTTCAAGTTTGCCATTGTTTTTAAGTTTACCTTTCTGAAATTCTTCTTGGGGTATCCTTTTTTAGCGTATGCCAACATTCAGTCGAAGATTATCCCGTTTTCGGTTTTTCCTGGATCGATGTGTATTTCTGAGTTGAATTTGACAATTTTTACTGGTACTCCTGCAATGTGATCCGATGTGTTTCACAATATTGACGGAGTTTGAAATTTTGGGTTTATTTACATATCCTTGTTGTGGTGGTTTTTAAGTTTACTTCAATTTTTTAGTCTTACTTTTTATTTAATTTTTTTATAAAATTCATTTCATTTTTTTAGTAGTTTTTTACTATGAGATTAATTTCTTGTTTTATAATTATTTTTTATCATTTTTACATTATTATATATTATTACAGTAAACACAAATGAAATTTAAAATTTAGAATGATATGTAGCGGGATTAATTTATGGGTTGTTTGGAAAGGTTGGAAATTGAATTTATTCAAAAAATTGAATTTAATTCTTTAATTTGAAATTAATTAATGGCATGGAATTAAAATTCAAAGAGAATTTAATTCCGTAAAAATATTCTAAAATAAATTAGATCAAAACAAGTTTGATTTGTAATTTTTAAGTTGGTGGATTTAATATTAAAAATTAATATATTAAAAATATTTTTAATTCTATTTAATAAATAATTATTATTAAAATATAATATTTTATTAATAAAGGATAAAATAGTTAAGATAAGTAATTTAATTTATTTTTATATAGATTTTAAATAATGTAATTGAATTTAATTTTATAATTTATTGATTTATTTTAAATATAAAAATTTAAATATAATATAATTAAATTTAATTGTAGATAGAATTGTTATTAAAGAATTTAATAAAATAAATTAATTAAAAATGCATATTATAACCTGTTTTAATATTACTTATCAACGAGTTAGGCACCTTCCTAGGGCCTATTTTAACACGAATCATTACAATACAGTAATAATCGGTGTATAAAACACTTGTAAAATTGATTTAAGTAAATTGACGTTATTTTTTAGGTGAAGTTTCAAATTCAAATTTCATAAATATAAAAAATTAACGTAAAAAAATGTACTATAATAATAAGCCTGATCTAATTTAAACTAAATCAAAATTTAAAAAGTTTTATATACTAGTAATTTTTAAAAAATTAATCAATATTTGACAAATTTTGTACACTAGTAATATATATCCTCATTCGTTTAAGATTGAAGGAAAAAGGTTTCATGTTTCAACTGCATGTTCCTCGTCAAGTTCCCTTTTTTTCTTTTTTCACTTCGGATAATAATGGTGGTCACTGGTAATAGGTCCTCGTCATGCTCGAAGACGCATATCATTGAAACTTCCCTCCACCTTTGCCGAGGCTTTTTTAAGTCGTAAGGTGCGATGTACAAAGGCTATTGGTTATTGGGATGGCAGTTTTACCACTTCTTTCCTGTGATCAAGGAAAGATTTGTCATTCATGCCGAAAAAATATAAAATATAAAATATAGCAACGATTTGACATACGAATCAACTCGTGCCATGCCAGCCATATGTCAGAATGTCACATTATTAACCCACGTAATATACCTAAGGTTATGTTACCATTCGGTACTCCTGACTGAAATTTAATTAAACGACTTAATTTACCTTTTTATATGAAACTATGGAATTTGCTGTAAGTGACAGGGCTTAAAAAATGTTACATCTTATTGATCACTGACACTGAGCTCATAATTGTATCACATTTTTCTCCACAACTATACGACTTTTACTCCTTCGCACTCAAGGTTGCACTGACATCGTTCTATTGATCCCTTGGAGGTTTAGTTGAAGAGGAGAACATGTGTTGCCCACTAATCAAATCTGAGGTGCTGTCGACCCAAATTGAGGCATGTCACTCGAAATGCCTGAAAGAACTCATGATACTGGACAATGCCAAATCAAATGTTCATAAAAGGTTCAATAACATACAAAGAATGTAAAGAGGCTGTTGAAAAAAAGAAAAAAGATTATTGAAATTTTTTTCAGTCTACAAGGTTGCATCTGTTGGATTGTGGGCCTCAATATCAACATGACGAATACCAGGGACAAGATTCTGGATCTCCTTCTCTAACCTATCAACTTCACTTCCTAATGCTGTAACTATGTCCTCACCTGCCACAATTCACAATTGTAAGCATCTAATTATTTCTCAATCAGCATGTAAATCTTAGTAATGACCAAGTTTAACACTGTATACCATAATTTGACATAATCTTCATCAGGGCGGTATCATCCGACTTTTGTGCAGCTTCACGAAACTGTAAATATAATAGAGGTTGAGAACTTGAAACCAGCAAGCACAAAATCATATGAAATCAACTCGGCGATTATGAGAGCTATCAGAGTTGTGTAGAGATTCTAAACCATGCATTGGCGGGGAAACAGGGAAATGCAACTTTTGATGTTGGTGCCATTCCAAATGATCATGAGAGGAGGAAGTAACCTAGACTAGTCATGCCCCCAAGAGCTAGATTATATTATTCTTTTAATGTTAACTGATGCCCTAGGATAGTTTTCATGTAGATTAATTGCCAATGCAAATATTTTTAACTGGTGCCAATACAATCCTATTTCACATGTAATAAAAAGCAGCAGCAAGTGAATAATAATAAGAATATATTGACCGAGGTTTTCCAAGAACATTATAAAAGAGTATCAACCTGTCTGGCCCACTCTTCACGTCCAGTCCTTTTAAGATAATTTTGCACCACCATCACTCCATTAAAATCTGTTTCAAACAATTCATAATGACCAGTCACCATTAAATGAATTTGAAATGTATATAGATGTAGACAGTGAAATGTGAACTTGCGATATACATTATACAAAACTATAACTTACTCTACGGTTTTGATAGTTAATTCTAATAGATAGTAATAATGGGGATAAAATTCATGAGTACAGTATACTGCTATACAAGTTGAAACTCAAGAAGGATAGGATGATACAAATAACCGAAAAAAGGTGTCAAAAATTATAGCTAGCCATAATAATTGCAAGGTTTCATATTTACACTGGACCAGGAATATTATTGAAATAAAAACCAAAATAGTTGTAAGATTTCATGTTTATACTGGACCAGGATTATTATTGAAATAAACTAAGACTGAGTTTCATGTCAATAAATGCCAAGACCATACATGATATATTTTGAGTAAAGGTAAAATTTAGAATTATCTCCACAACCACAACTAAATAGAAATCAAGAACAATGATATGAAGGGTAACCTATTTCCGCCTTAAATCTGAAGAATCCTGGCCCAATGACTTCACTTTTACAATCGTAGAGAGCATCTACAACCTAAAGCATAAAAGTCACCTTAGTCAAATGAGTGAGACAGAAGCTATAATGCAATTTCAGTAGACACTAGCATGCTTGTACCGGGTCATTTTTCAAAAACCGAAGTACTTTCTCCATATCGTGGTCATCCATAGCTCTACCAATCAAAGCATGTCGGTTTCTCTGGATAAGAAATATCGCTACCTGCGTGGTCAATTCAGCGTGAAATTAAATTGAAATAGATACAAGCTCCGTGCTCTCTCTAACTTCAAATGACAGGGAAAATTTACTGTCTTCTGAACCCTCTTTACCATTCCAAGTAAGTTGCCAACTATGATCGAGCCTATGGGATCATAAATGGCATTGCCAGTAATATTCACTGCAACCAATGATGCCCCAGCAATAGCAAGGCCCGTTACTGCAGCACCGTCCTGCATATTTTGCTACCATTTATATGAGCAAGCAACAACCAGACAGAATCTTAACTCAATACTAAAGGGATTTAAAAACTAGGTAGACAAAGGAATTCATGTTCCATAGCCCATTGGAGGGAAGAATAAACAATAACAAACTCGGAAACTCCTCTTAGCAATACAAATTTTATGTCACTGTACCCCGTTCCTTTTTTTTTTTTTAAATGCAAAATGACTAACATATCTTCTTTACCAAGGGAAGCATACAAGGTGAAGTTTCATTTAGTTAAATAACTATAAAAATGTACATAGATTTGAATAACTGTTGCTGGGGAAAAGTATAGCCAAATACGTAATAAGTGATAAGTAATGCATGTTATTCAAAGCCCTTATTTCTAAACTTTTCAGATTTTCTTGTTTTTTTCTGATGTATCAGCAATTCTGGTTTAAACCCAACTAACAGTAACATGTTTCAGGAATTAAATATAAAAGTGCAACAAGTCACCTCTGTCATCACCGCAACAGATGTAGGATCATGGCCACGCCAAACATAATCTCTTAGTTTCATTCCCTCAGCGGCTGCACCTTTCTTTACAGCTTGTATGGCAACAAGAAGAGAGGCACCTAACAAAAAATGCCCATTGAAATAAGGAAAGGGATGAAATAGACAAAGGAGAACAGATGGCACCAGATTGAAATGTGGGGAGGAATACCTTCAATGATGAATGAACCACATATCACCAAAGCTGCATACTGCATATTCTCAGGGGGCTGAAAAGGAAACTCTCAAAAGTCAATAAATTAAATAAGATAGAAAATTCCACATATGAATACTTGAAAAATGAAAAATGATAAGAATTTATGATGGATGGATATTAAGTTTTCATTTCATAGATTTGATTTGGCTAAATACCTGGGCAGTCCACAAGTTTTGAACACCATGAACAACTGTGGCACCAGAACCAAGACAAAAGATACCGACAGCAGATATCAAAGACCAAACAAATCTTTCCTTGGAATAGCCATAACTGTGGAAATTGAACAGATCACCAGTTCAATACACTGATTAAATCCCAAATTGATGCAAAGACAAAAGCTATTTCGCCATTCATCCCAAGGATTGAAATACTTTTTTTTCACAATTAGTGATAGAAGAACAATTTACTGAAGTTGGATTGAACATCTTGCTTTCATCGATTACATTCGTAATAGTTCTTCATAAAGCACTTGGACTAGCATCAAATATCATAAATCAGCTTGACACTGAATACCTAACCAAAAAAGACTTTTTTTTTTTGGGGAGGGGGCGGGGTGGTTAACAAGTGTAATCGATAGTGTGCAACTCACGGATGAATAGCATCTGGTGCACGCCTTGAGCTAGTTAGACCGTAAGCAAGTAGTGCCTACAAAATAAGTCTATTAGTTCTCTGCAGTCAATAATTAACAGAATGAGTTAACCTGAAACTTTTAAGTCCACAGTCTACTAGTTATAGAACGTCGACAAACACACCTGGTTGGCAAAATCAGCAACAGAGTGCACAACTTCAGCCAACATAACATGACTAGAGGTAGTTAACCATACTCCAAACTTGAGAGAAAAAACAAGAAAGTTACACCACAATGCAGTTCTCACAGCTCGATGACTATGATTAAAAAATAAAAAACAGAATCAGGTGAAAGTAAATGGAACAGGTCATGGCAGCACTATCCTCACACATCAAAGCAAGGAACAACAAAGAGAAATGATGGACAGTGGACAATACACAGAAAACTCCACTAAGCCAAGTAAGTCTCCAAATTGATCTCATATATACGTAAAAGATCATGCAAACTAAGAACAAGCAAATTAGCAATTTTTCAATTGAAAACAGGAAGACCTGTGGCGATCGTTGAATTCAATTTTCTTTGCTTGCTTTGCCCTTGTGAAAAAGCCTACAACAGAGAAGAACCTCAATCAATAAACCCAATATTTTAGAGAGAGAGAGAGAGAGAGAGAAGGAAACGTACTACAGTGGGAGGAGTAGTTATAATTGTGGAGGTGGCGATGAGCATCGAATTCAAGCAGAAAGAAGCGTCTTGAGGTAACAGGCGCAGCAGAAAACCCCTGAAGTTTTGAATAAGAGAAAGAGGAATTGTTGGTGTTGGTGTTTGGTGGGTGAGGGAGTTGTTGTTCGGTGTGGTCGGAGGAAGGAAGTGAAGAAGGTTGTTTGAGAAAGGAGAAGGAACAAGGCAAGTAACGATGATGAGAGTGGCGGAGACGAGAGCGAACAAGGTAGTAATAGGATATTCGCATTAATACTGCAATGTCAATGTCCCTCTCTCTCTATCTATCTATCTATCTATCTAATATCTAATATCAATCCAATTGATTGCAATTCCAAAATCCAAATTTTGTGAGTGAGACACAGTGATGATGACGATGATGATGGATGGCTGCAAAAACGAATGCTCAAAACTAGGGCTTAGTTTAGGGTGAAGAGAAGTGAAGGGAGAACATTAACAAGAGGGCATGAAGAAGAAGATTCTCTGTCGAATGCTACTGTTTCCAGTTTCCACCAATCACAGCCCAACCTTCCTCTGTCTCTCCAACCAACAAAGGTGAACGACTGAACCAGCAAAGACACTTTTCTAAGCTCAAACAAAGTTGCTCTTTTTTCCACGCTTTTTTCAACGATAAATAGCGTATTTGGTCCGTTTCTGTATAATTGATTTTGAAGCAAAATATTTTATGTTTGGTTGTAATTTTAAAAATAGTTTTAATAGAAAATAAAATTTTTTTATTTTTTTTAAAATTAATTTTAAAAATAAAAATTAATTCTAAAAATATATAATCAAACATCATAAAATTTGGTCAAAATTGATTTTAATCTATCAAAATTGATTCCACCCCCTCCAACATATTTCCAAACATGCTAAGAATCTCAAACTTCGTCGTAATGATAAATTCAGCTATACATCTAATATTTATAATTTATAAAAGTATGTCAATTTTTCAAATTTTTTTCATGGTTGGACTTATTATTATTATTCCCAGAATAAATCTTCAAAAGCTTAAATGAAAATTCTCCCAATAATATCTTTTTTTCTTACATATAAATCTCAAGATTGAATTTAGGATTACATGCTTAAGGAATTCGAGTCTCTTTCACTTGGTGACAAACTTAAATTATTACTCTTGAGAGATTATTGTTTTAGTACAAATAACTAGTATTTGAAGTTTAACTAATCAAGCTCAAATTGTATTAATTTATTATAGAAGTAAAATTCTCTTAGAACAATAGTCATTAGATCAACAATGCAATTTGGACATTCCTCTAGCCAAATCTCTACTTCTTTTGATCTAGCTAAGAAGCTAGAAAATCAGCTACTAAGTTACAATGTCAATGAATGAATTATGTAACTATGCAGCATGAAATTAATATCATGACTACTAAAAGCGAAATATACAACAGAAATGTAGTATACAATAGTAATAACTAAGTGAGCATGTCTAGTTGGTTTCGTGACAAATTTTCATTACAAAATATTCAACAAAGAATTTTAAATTCTAAGAATTTTCTGCATACAAGTGATATAGCAACGGATGCACGTTCCTTGTAAGAGATATATTTTTAGTTCATCTTGATTAATTATCGACTAGGTCTCATTTCTAGCACTCTAAATACCTGTTGAAATTAAAATACAAGAAATTCCTCCTTATACCAATACAGATGGCCAAATTATGCATATTTTTTCCTTTCTCTATTTAAAACTAACAGTAATGTTCCATATTCATACTCATGAGTTTCATGTTTCCAAGTGCAACTCTCATCTAGTTTTGTACCAAATCAGTAGCAATCATCCCAAATTTTTTTTTCTCTCACCATGGTTCCACCCCATACAACCCACTACCACGTACTTTTCTTTTGGCCGAAACACCCCCAAATAGTGCAAAAAAATTTTTTCTCTCTTTCAACAAGCTTATGAAGACCTAGTGTGGTTAAGTCTTTTGAGCCCAGCTACTCTCATCCCATTTGATTGTTACTCTAACCTCATGTGATATGCATCAATCCTAAGCCAATATCAGATTTGCTATAGCAAGTTCAAGAAAAGCCTAACTTGATTATTAACACAAAAATTTGACAACTAGAACAATCTCACTTACAACAATTATCCCCACAAAGGCAAAGATAATTAATACACCACTTTCACATGATGCATAATGCAGAAACAAAATAAACTTACAAAGATAAGTAACTCTGGGATGGATTCTCAACCTCATTGGCAACACGAATAATGGGTGCAATCTCCGCAATGGAGAAAGGCACAACCTCGCTGTCAAATATAGCCTCTTCAAGGTTCCCGACAGTTTGCATCCACGTGCTTCCCTCTGCGGCGGCCTCGACGACTCCCAACGACACTGTTACACAGATCTTCCCTTCCTTTCTAGTTTCTATTCAACAACAACCCACAAAAAACTATAAAGTAATATATAAGCACACAAAAGAAAAACAAACATAAAGCTAAAGCTAGCTATGACTCTAATTTCAACATCTGCGCGCACGCACACACACACACACACAAAAGAGTTTTGAAAGAAGGAGGAACAAGAGGTAGGGAAGGGAGGAGGAATCGAGGAAGAAGAATGGGTTGAGAAGAATTTTGGGAGGGAAGGTGAAAGAAGAGCAAGGGTAGAAAAGATATTGACGTTAACATTTATGAGTGGGAAAGAGTTTAGGGAGAAGGAAAATGAGTGATATTTTTATTTTTCAATGTTATTATTATTTTTTTTTCATTCAATACAGTGACTTGCTTCTCTATCATACGATGAATTTGTTGTTTTCCTTCATTTCCTATAGTGTCGTGCGTATATGTCCGTTATACATCGCATTTTATGCTTTCAAATATCATTACTCGTCTTGGGATATTTTACTCAGGAAAGAATAGACTTGAAGGATTCAAAAGAAAAGAAGCCATCTTTCATGTCGTTTTTAGATCCTCATTGTAGATTTTTCTTCTATACTTCTCAAATACAAAATGATCCTTCACTTTTAGTTGTATAGTTAATTTTCCTAAGCATTAATACGAGGGCAAACACAATATTATTTTTGAATTTCAGTTCCCACACGTCAAACTATAGTTTAAAGAGTACAAATTGAATTTTCGATTATTTTAATATATTTGACAAAATTAATATAATATTTAATTTCAAACTATAATTTGATCAAAAAAAATTTTAAAAAAAGGACTAAATTATAATTTGCAAACTATAAAACAATTACCCAATTTAAAAAATGATACTATTATATGTTCATGGTGTTGACAGCCACTACAATTTTCTGATGATGACTGAGAGCATGTTTGGCTTTTTGTTTGAAAAACTGAAACTATAGTTTAAACAAAACCTGTAAGATATAAAATTTTAACTAAACTATGGTTTAGAAGTTGCTAAATGGATTACGAAACATACTATTAGCTTACATGCCTTCTTTATTATTTTACTAAATTACGTTTGGCTTTATAGAAAAAATAACTACCGAATTACGTTGGGCTTTTAGTCACCTAATCTAACTATTTTTCAGAGAGTTTTGCCAGCAAGTATTTTTAAAGTAATGGTTAAAGAAATATATATTTGACAAAAAAAACCTACTTTGTTTTACTTTTGCCTAATAAATCCTAACATAAGTAAAATTTTCACTTTTACAATAAAAAGAATTTTTGCCAAATAGGCTCTAACCAAAAATACTATCATTAACAACTTGAGGTTTAATCGTTTGGGATTTGATTCCTCTTAAGCGCAGGTTGCACTTTGAAGAATAAAGCACACATTTTTAATCGTTCTTTTTTTGAAAAAAAAAACAAACACACACACACACACTTTAGGATTTTGTAAGATATAAAACACTTGCATAACAAATCATACATATATAATAATTTGTGGTGTTAATTTTCTCATCATGAATTCACGATTGAGATCGTGTACTTCACTCCTTAGAGTTCACCAATTTCTTCATCTAACCAAACAACTGTCTATGGAGAACCACTCCTGCCAGAGGTGCAACACCTCGTACTATAGCAAATTCCAGTAAAGGAAACAGTAAAACATTATCTTGCACTTCATAAAATTCCTTAGATGAGTAATGGCACTGCCCAAGCAACAAAGAGAAATAGATATTGGCAGTAACTGTCAACTACTGAATGCAAGTATATGCCTCAGATACATAAACTCTGTAAGTAATGTTGTGAACATTTTGGTTCCAGACAAAAATAAAGGACAGTCTATTCGCCATAAGTTTCAAAAGGGTCATTCATCAACAAAAAGGTCAAGTCACCTTGAATATATACCCCCTTTTTTTTTTTTTTAAGAACTGCAATTAAAACGTATTTCCTATATAACATACCATCTATTGCAGAATGAACCCCTCCCCACTCAGTGCCTCAAAACCCCTTCCCACTGAGGGAATGTTGACATCTTAGAAGCTCTTCAATGGAACAAACCGCGCTTCTTGAATTTTGGCAAAAGGGGTTCAACCAGCAATGGTAGAGAAGAATATGGAGATCTAACCTGACCTGCCTTCCTTCCTGCCACCTAATCTAACAGGTTTTTTTTTCTCATCTACGTTCTCAACAAATCCCCCTTCATGCCTGGTCACAATCCTCAGTGGGTGTGCTTCTGTATTGAACACCCATTGATCTAATGGAATGACCGATGGAGGCGAGAAGAGAAGATAAAGATACTTCAGAGTCTCTGCAAGAAAGAAGCTTTGCATCATGTTGTCTTTGACGCCACTATTAACCTGAGAAGTGAGACCAAGTGACAGAATATGAGTAGGCAGAATAGCGACTAAGGATATTAAATGGTTGTTCAGCATTTGACAAACACTAAGGGAAGAGAGAAAGAAAAATGGCAGAAATCGCAAGAGTAAGAAGGTACAGCCTATACACACATTCTCCTCCATCGATCAAATAATGTGCAGCCAAATATTCTTTAAACAAAAATAGCACAAGATTGTCTATGTAATGGTAAAAGATCAAAATCCCCAGCTGAGAAGAATGGTTTGCATTTTGCAAAACCTTCAAATTCTCAGGTTAAACTATCACTTGCAAAACCTAAACACAACATAATTTTCAACATAAAACCTATGAAAATAAGCTAAGCCTTCAATCGAGAAAAGGGATATATAGGATGCCTCAATATCCTATCAAAGTGCTTAATTCAATATAAGCATTTCTCTAAGAACCAGAACAAATAATTCTAACTTCCATAGGAGGTAAATAATACAAAACATCAATAATGCAAATGCATAACACACAATTAAATGTGAAATTGAGGTGTGCTTACATCCTTCAGTCCAACATAGCCTGACTCTATGCGGGAGTTTTTCTCGAAAGCTTGAAATATATTCCAACCCCATTCTTGGTATGTCTTATTGCCAGTTAGACGCCAAAGGTAAAAGAGTGACTCAATTGTCTCCGGCCTCATTATGTTCCATGATGTACCCACACTCATGTCCTTCAAATTCAAAAATAAATTTCAGATCACTCAATTTTCAAATTGCACATCATAAATGCAGTAATGACTAACCTGCCCAGGATGAAAGAAATAGTTCTCTCCAGCCAATTTTGTTGGGGTGGATTGATAGAAGTTATAGCATGTCCAAGCAAGCTGCAAAGAAAAGAGTATGTGATCATTGCGCATCAAAATATCCATACACACCAGAGAATAAATGTGCAGTGCAATCCCCATAGGTTGTCTCCCATGTTAAAACCTCAAGTCACTGCTTTCATTCACATTGTAGAATTATTTGAATGACAATGTGATTCTTAAACACATCTCAAGACAAATTCTCTTCTTTGGCCTATTATGAATTTCATCCTACAAGAAATGAGAAACAAGTCTTCCTCAGGAAAATACCATTCTACCTCTCTCTACTCTTCAAAATATGCTTTAGTACTTCTTGTGTGCTAATCTACCGTAGAGTAAATATGAAACTGATGACATAACACAATTGGAATCCAAGCATTTTAAAAATTTATAATTAGGGAAAAAAATGGTTAAACTTATGTTGAAGTGAAAAACATATAGTAAATTGATGGGTCAAGATACTCGAGACCAAAACAAGCCTATCAACAGAACAAGCACATGTTAAACAGCTTTTAAAATACCCAAATTTGGTTGGTCGAAGTAAGAGTGGACTACTGTCCCAAACGAACTGTATTTGTAATGTCAAAGGTTCAAATCCCAATGTAGCCAATTTGTGAAAGATTTTACTTAACTACTACCTCCTCTTGAAATTGCATGAACAATTGCAAAGACAAGACAGGAAAAAAAAAAAGGAAAAGGTGTGGCTGATAAAATATACCTCCTCTGCTAGTGACAAAAACTTCTGCGAATCTTCAGGACCATAACCAAATGATCCCAAAGCAATCATCCCTGGAGCAAAGCATGCTAGTTCATCCATCTGCAGATATTCAGGTGAATGATTAATTACACTAACACCCAAAACATCATATGATAAATACTAAATGTGACAATGCCAGTATTTTAATCCAATATCATACTTTGTCTGAGAGAGATCCTCCATTCTTCTCACATAAATATGCAAAAGACGAAGGTGTTGATCTCCTAACCAAACTTAACAGACCTTTCATTGATTTCTCCCACATATCTCTGTTTTCAAGATTCCAAAAAATTGGAAAAAAAAAAAATCAGTTACCAAACACTTTAAACATCTAATTCATTAGCTTCTTATTCTAACTTAATTTGAAGAGGAAAACAGAAATGTCCTTGACCATAAAATTTTAAAGAATAGCATAAAGATTCTTTCATTAACCAAGGAAGTAAAATTCCAACTACAATTGGATTCCAGCCTGAACTTTTCAATTAACAATTCAGCTCAAAGGGCAGAAAATGTGATAAAGTTAGAAGCATTATTCTCACCTATAAAATTTTACAGCTGAAGTCTTATTCCCCTGTATCCAAACTTTAAGCAAGTATTCATAAAAACTGCAATGAGATAATCACAATTCGTAACCCAGACCAAATTAACAAATACAGAGTAAGATGAGTAGAAAGTTAACAATATCCAGATCATATTAACAAATACAGAATTTCGCTACACTAATTTCATGTAAAAGATGATCTGTGTTAATACCTATCACCCATGGCACCAAAGGTGACGGGAGAGTAGCCTGGCCTTCCACTATGAGGACTGATGTAGATAGGAAGTAATCCATCATCAGGAAATGTTTTATTAAGCTGTGTTATTACATTCTCCACCTGAAACAGTAGGGTGCAAACCAATTGGTGCATTGCCAGAAAAATAGCCTTTGCATGTAATATACAAATCACAGGCCATAAGCGTTTAACTGATGCCTTTATCTATGACTGTATGACTGTCATAGATAAAAATAGCCTTCACTATGCAAGTTCAAATGACTGCATGTGAATATATCTGATTTTTACCAACAAAAATGTTGACACACCCCACTCCAACCTTTCTTCACATGAAAAAATGAAACATATAAAATCAGTTAAAAACCTTCTGCTGATACTTCGGGTCCCCAGTCCTTTGAGAAAGAACAATGAATTCTAGTTGTTCAGTGCCAGAATCTGCCAGAATACTCTCACCCTTGGAAAAATGAAGACAAAAAAGAATTAGAGACACAAATAAAGTAGCTTTAGTGATTGACCAATACAGCCACAGTCAGGAATCCAAAACTAATGCAAGGGTGAAAATCAAATAATCAATCTATGAAAAACACAGTAGAACTACCACACAAAGTATCTGATCTAAAATCAGGCATGTGAATGATCTTTGCAATCTGAACTAGCCAGAATTCGTGCCTCTAATACAAAAAATATCAAAACAAAATTCTAACTCATTTATGATATAATAAGAAATTAGTAATGTCATAACTCAATACTCAGCCAAAAAGGTCCTAAAATTGTGCTCCCCCCCCCCCCTCTCTTTTTTTCTAGCTAAACTCGGTGTTTCAGCAAGAAGACACTGCAAAAGCTAATTTACGGAACAAGGTGAGACCGTTAAAACAAAAGTACTTTATGAGTATTGCATCAAAACATAAAATAACTTTTTTATTTCTTTATACAAAGAATTATATAAGAAGATCATACAAAAAGGCCTTCAGTTAAAAGCTCATCCAAACTGACCCTGAATAGCAGATCAAATTTCATCAAACTAGCAGTAAATTTTACTCAAAGACGAATATGAAACTTAAAAAACGACTTATAACCTCAATATCCAAGCTTAGAAGTTAAGATCAAGGACTAAAGACCCATGAAAGCCATATCTCTAAGGATTATAAAAATGAAAATGATGACAGGCAGTTAAGATCAAGGGCAAGCGTTCAGTAAGAATGAATCATAGAACTATATAACTTACCCCAGTCCAACTAGGATTGTGCGCACGTCCATGTGACAAGTTGATGACGTTATAAGGAATTCCAGTAGGCGTATTCCATGCAGGCAGCAATCTGTCTGCAATTTCTTTAGCCTTGTCAAGGAAAACTTTGTCCCCTGAAAGATCATATGCACTAAGAAGGCCACCTACTACTCTGGATTTTGGTGGAAATAGACCAACAAAAGAAAAGATCAAAAAAAGGGAAAAACACAATTTTAGTTGCCCAGCACATAAGCTCAAAACTGTAATTTTTTTAATGGGGAAGGGACTTTTAACTTCAAAGTAAAAAACCTTATAAAGCAACCTTATGGTTGTCTCAAAGACGCTTGCTTCATAATCCTTGTTAAAATCCAAAAAGTTTGCAACCCACCTGTCAGAATAACGTCTTAATATGATAAGGAATACAATAAAGCATAACCAAGACTATCAAAATTAAACATTAAACAGATTAATATAGCAAACAATTGAAACAAATCCGAGTAAATTCTATATATAATTTCAGAAAACTTTTCAGCAATAAAGAGTTAAAAAGGACAAACTCAAACTTTAGGAGTTAGACACCATCAACATGCAATGTGCCTCTAGGAGAGCATCAAAATAGAAAGAGAGGAAAACAGACAACAAAATAAAATGAAATGAAATTTCTACTCTACTCTATATGCAAGAACCTTTGCCAGATATAACTTGTTAAACAACTTCACCACTACTGATTCCAAACAAATATAGAGATGTGATTGAAGCAAGAAAAAAAGTGATAAAAATGATCACATGCTCATGTACAGAGTCAAAAGCTACACTCACTCTCGTGCCTTCTTAAATTGTTCATCAAGACCCATAATGTAAAGTGTATCAAGAGAATCTATTACAGTTGCTCCAAGACCTCCAAAACTATTGACACCATTCTTTGACTGCGGCTGGCATCACCAAGAAAAAAAACCATTAATCATGAAAAATGTAAATTTAAAAGAACAAATGAATTAACTATCTTTATACAGCAACAAACCAATATTTATAATGTAGAAATTTAAGAACATTCATCTAGTACAAGAAAATATTTGTATCACCACTATAACCACTTCACTTTATCAAAATCACAATGCAATCAAAGCAAAAGAGAGAAAAGACGGGAAATGGTATCAGCACAAGTTTAAAAGTTTGTCATCCACTCACCAGATTTAAGGCATACTCTCTTCTTTTTTCTTTTTTCTTTTTTCACACAAATCACAGAATTGTCAAGTATTTTTGTATAGAAGCTAAAATAGGGAATAAAATCCCGATGTAGCAAAAACCGCCACAAGATTTACATCAAAGGGAAGAAGCTAAACGTATAACTTTACAACAGAAACTTTAGACAAAGCAGAAGAAGCTCCCAAGAGAAAATACCTATAGAAACTACCATCAAATAAAAAGTAAAAGGTTGATTGTTTATAATAGAGATTCACTGTACCTGAAGTTCATCTTGGCCCCATGCATACTTCTCATAAGATCCCCAAGCATGAAGCATTGCTTCTTTTACTTTTTCCCTTCTCATGACATCAATGGGATCATCTGGGACTTCTTTATTAGACTTGGTAGTTTTTCCCCTCAAGTCAATCTTCCCGACTGTACCACCTTGACCACTTTTTAACTCTTCCAACTGAAACAAGACTAAATGCTTAATCCCCAAAATAGCATATTAATAGAATTTTTTAAAACAAAGTTTCATAACAGAATATTGCTTTCATCAAATAAGAAACCTGTGCTGTAAAAACAGACACAATGCAAGGAGTCACTAACAGCAAGAAACGAGCATTTAGCTTTATGTAAGATTGAATGGGGAATGAAAATTTACACTGGAGGATTTCAAGCAATGCCAAATGTATCGATGCCATTTTGTTGTTTGTGTTTGTTGTTTGCTAATTGCGACATATAATGAATTTTATGGGGAAATTAAAGACTGAAGTAAATGTACAAAAGGTTAGGCATTTGATAGTTTCTTACCAGATTTTGCAAATCAGTCACTTCTTTCTGTAACTCATCGATTTCGACCTGTGTTTCACAGAAAGATTATATAATGACGGCAAAAAGAACTTATTCAAAAACCAAAAAGATCGCACCCTTCCCTTATAAAGAAAGTTACACTGGAAACGAAAACAAAGTTCTCCTTTAAATCATCTCCACAATACATCCTAGTTGTGCCAAATAATTATCATCTCTAATTACAGCACTCTACAACTAATACCAATTTGGTTGTTTGGCAGGAATTTAACGTGGCTGCTTCACAGCTGGATATTACTTCATATAAACAAAAGAAAAAGGAATAAGCCTTATTCTCACCCTATGGTCTGACTTTTCCCACGCCCCCCTGCCCTTCCAAATTTATAAAATGAAAATCCCCCAAGACACATCTTGCCACATTACTTAGTAATACCAATAA
This sequence comes from Pterocarpus macrocarpus, assembly GCA_031439585.1. Taxonomy (NCBI): domain Eukaryota; kingdom Viridiplantae; phylum Streptophyta; class Magnoliopsida; order Fabales; family Fabaceae; genus Pterocarpus; species Pterocarpus macrocarpus. The sequence goes on from CM062516.1 coordinate 448,783, forward strand.
CAGATCAGTATACAATGTCAGACACTATGGCATAGCTGTGTCCTCCATCAAATTCTTAGCAATATACTCATCCTACTAGATTACCTATCCTCACTAATCACGATCTCCAAACACAACCACCGAATTTCCACACCACCACTAACAACAACAACAACAACCACAACAACTAAGCCTTATTGCACTAGCAGCTGTTAGCTGCATGGATCAGACAACGCTATAGTGTCCTGTCATAAATTATGTCTACCGAATTTCCACACCAAGTGCCGGCAAAAATCATCCATATCAGATCCATTCATCTGAAAACCAGTTAATTCCTAAAATTGAGGAAATGGGGTGCTCAGAATTGTGGGGTGGAAGTAGAAGAGCATTACCTGGTGCTCTCTGACTAGAGTTTGACGATCCCAGACAACCAAAGAGGCGCAAACGAAAACGATGAAGAGCAAAGCTAGACGCTTTGGTCGCTTCAGGTAATAGGACGGGTGGCAGTACCTCCACTTGCCGCTGCTCGCCACTGATCTGCTAACTCTCGCCATTCCCAGCCTCCCAATACCCAAAGATCTCACTTCTGCACTTAACACTACAGAGACCAACAACAAAGGTTGTTGGAAAGAAGCATAAAAAAAAAAAAAAAAAGGATTTTTGGCACACCCCTTTCCTTGAAATCCACGTTTTTGTTTGTCCTATGTGGTTGGGTTGGGGTCGTGGGCGTGAAGTGTGAACCACAGAAGAAAGAGGCTTGAGGGTTTATAGATTTTTCATTTTTCTTCTCCTTATAATAATAAATTACAGTAATTGGTAATTTATTGGTGAAGCTAAGAATAAGAACAGGAAGATGGAGATGGAGTAGATGCTACCAAATCAATAAAACCAAAATAATCTTAATCTAATCTAACACTGAATTGCAAACACAACTGTGAAGCATCTTTCTCCTAATCTGACAGATTGATGAGAAGAGAAGAAAGGTGGAGAGTTCAATTCAATGAGGGCAAATATTGGTCGTGGTCTTGCTACATGGGTCCCATTAACTCAAGTCAATTTCCTGCAAAGTCAATAATATAATTCAATTCCACTTTGAATTAGTCTTTATTTCTTCTAATTGGTAATTTACCAAAAGACAAAAGCAATAAAATCGTAGAACAATCAAACCATCAATTTATTTACTTTTACTGAACTTTTAGTTTAACTTCCTTTATTTTTTTTAATGAATATTTTGTTTTTGATTTATTTGTCATTGACTCATCGATTTTTCATTCAAATATTACTATAAGTTGAATTCAATTTTTAAACTATCTTAGTGATGGGTTATATATAAGTACTTCATAAAATTTTATTGAAATTGGAGGTGTATCTTTTTCCTCTACTTAAATCTATGTAATATATATATATATATATGTAATTTGCAATCGTTTGAAAATTTGATTAAAAAAAATTGGACCTTTTTTTTTTCGGGTTTCCGTAATACAAGCACATAGGAAATAATAATAATAATTGCGCAGGAAGGACTAGTTAACAGATGAATAATACGTGGGAGTGGGACAGAACATTAGTTAGCTATAAAAACACTGAAGAGTTGAATTCAATAGCAAGCTGCTTCCTCTTTTCTCCTTTCTCTCATTTCTTCCTCATTTTTGGTCCATTCCTAACCATATCAAGTGGTGTATGCAACTTGGCAGGGCATCATATTCCACATGCCTCCTTCGAAGGAATTAATATCAGGGTTGACCACACCAAATTTATCCATGCAATTAAGCTACTGCGTCGTATTCTGATCAACTATTCACAAATTCAATAATGTGGAGAGAGTAATCATCTTATTCTAGTGACTACTATTGCTATTGTCTAAAATGAAGATGCATGCAAGGAGTTGATGCTAATTTCCTTGTCATGCGACAATGGCCACTAGGATCTTTATGATATAATAATGGACTCAATACTAAACCTGAGGATTGGTCTCATTAAGGGACAAGCATCATAGATCATTTAATAGAAAACAAAAGAGTTATGTCTCGAGTTAGTGCAGTCTTAGGTTGGTTATTTGGCACTTGGTAGTCTCAACTTCGAGTAGCAATGGATGGGTACGAAGATATGTATTTCCCATTTCAAAGGGCCTACTAGCTTGAGCTTCCCCGAATCCAGAACTGATGCATTAAAAATAAAATATGTTCACATGATATTCCTATCAGGAGTTGCATTCCACAAATGATTCAGGTCGGTTTCTCAAGGAACTATCTGCTATTATGGCTAAGAGAGTCCTTAATCGACGAAACAGACCTCTCATTCTCATTCATATACCAAGGTTTTAGTGAAAACTGATACTTTAATGTGCAAATTGTACATAACATGATGTGATCAAGGAAGATGAAGTAGACTCACGAAAATAAAGGTAAGGAGGAGATCCTTTGGAAGGACTTGGTGGACCAATGACTAGATCCAAATCAAAGAGAGATAAGGAAGCTTTGGGCCAAATAATTTCAAGTTTGTTTGAAGCAAAGCCCATTCAAGAAGATAACGACTCAAGACTAGTCCATTGCATTCACGTGGCTGAACAAGTTTAGTTATATCTTTGGTCTTGTTAATTTTAAATTAGTAATAATGTAATTAGGCTTGTAATTTTATATAGTCTGTCACTTGTTTTTAGCTATTTAATCTTTTACTCATTCTTAATAAGTTTAGATTTTAATCTTGGGCTAAGTGTTGCAGCACATTTGCTAAATTTTAATTTATTTTATAAACCTTGTAAACACCTTTTGAAGGGAAGTTTTGGCAAATTGAAATCAAAATACTTTTAGTAAAAGTGTCTATTTGGTTCTTGCTTGGAACCCTAGGTCTTATCAAGAGTTTCCAATTGCTTTTGTGGCGATCACCCTTGGCTTATCAATCATCCTTGATTGTGGCGCCCTCCAATCTATTTCCATTCCTTGTCTCTCCCATCTTTTTGTAATTTTTATTTCTCCTTGATTGAATTACAACCAAAATGCACCAAAAATTAGGGTTCATGGATGATGGATCATAACATTTGGTATCAGAGCCAGCTTGTTCGTGTTGCAGAATTGGTCAGTTTTCTTTGGTTCATATCTTGAGTTTTGCGCTTCATTTTTTAGCGTTTCTTGGGTCTTTTCTGAAGTTCAGAATCTCATCTTTCATCTCATTTTTGAATCATTGAAATCCGAATTTTGTAGCTCCAGATATAGCGATTTTTTTTCCAAACTCAGTCTAGTGAGACTTTGCGATTTGTTTTCTTTGAGTTCTTGTTTGATTCATCCTTTTTACTTTGCTTAATTCTTGATGTTCTTCTAATTTTCAATTGTCTTTGTTGATATTGCATTGGATCAGTGGATTAAAAAAAAAAAATAGGTGCAGAATATTCATCATGTATTCTTGATGTTTTTGGGAATTGTTTCATTCTAATCTTTCTAAGCTTTGTTAGTTTGATATTTAGCTGTTAAATATGTGCTTGTTTTGATGTGATTCCAGTTGGTCTGTTCATCTACAATCATCAAGAACAGATTGAAAAAAAAAATGCAGAATTTGAAAAAAAAAAAAGGGTCAAAACATTGGTCTGTTTCTTATTGTTCTTCCAAATCTTTAGCTTGTTCTTGTCTTGTTTGGCCTCTGATTTGAGTGTGCTTGTCTTTGTTTAGTTTTTCTTGCTTGTCTCTTGTGGATCTTAAAAGTTTTATCTTAGAGTTTTCTTTTGTTTGATCTCTTGTTTATTTTGTGATTTGACATAAGTGTTTTTGGAGTTTCTCTTTGAATTGACTTGTGATTCCATTTAAGAGCCTACAAGAGCACTTGAGTGGTAAAAGGCAAGAGAGCACCTTACACAAAAGCCTAGTAGAGAGCAACAAATACAAGTGATATATCTCTAAGAGTGTAAACACGTGAGAAGTGTGGTGAGGTCCCATTACTTTCACTTTTGTTTTCTTTTACTTGAATGATGGCAGGAACAGATGGTAATGGTAGCCCTTCTTCTGAAGGAAACAACAAATTGTTAGTGGAGGCTATTACAGCTCAAATGGAAAGGATGATGAGGGAGCATACAAAGGAGTTATATGTGAGAATTGATCGATTAGAAAATCAAGGCCATCATGATGCTAATTGAGGTAGAAGGAGGCTTGATGGAAGGAGAAGAAGAGATCATGAAGTAGATCCAAGAGAGGACAGAATTGAGGGAGTAAAACTCAACATTCCCTCTTTTAAAGGGAAAAATGATCCAAAGGCATACTTAGAGTGGGAAATAAAGATTGAACAACTTTTTGCTTGCCACAACTATACTGAAGATAAAAAGGTGAAGGTGGCAGCCATGGAGTTCATAGATTATGCTCTCATTTGGTGGGATCAATTGCAAAATGAGCGACTTAGATATGAAGAACCTTTGGTGCATACTTGGGTTGAAATAAAGAAATTAATGAAGAGGAGATTTGTCCTTTCCTATTATCATAGGGACCTTCATAACAAGCTCCAAAGATTCACACAAGGTAGTAGGAGTATTGATGAATATTACAAGGAGATAGAGGTGTCTTTAATTAGAGCCAATGTGAATGAAGATAGGGAGGCTACTATGGCACGCTTTCTGAATGGGTTGAATAATGACATTAGAGATGTGGTTGAGCTACAAAATTATGTAGAGTTAGAGGAATTGGTACATCAAGCTACCAAAGTGGAGCAGCAACTTAAGAGAAAAGGTACATTGAGAAGGAGCTCTTCTAATTTCAATTCTTCAAATTGGAAGGAAAAAAATAAGAAGGAGAGAGGTACCTCTTCTAACAACACCACGGTTGCACCTCAAAAGACTCAATTCAAGTCCAATGAAACCTCTAAAAAGATAAGGAGTAGTGAGATAAAATACTTCAAGTGTTTGGGGAGAGGACACATAGCATCCGAATGCCCAACCAAGAAGACTATGCTTCTCAAAGACAATGGAGAAATCACTAGTGAGTCCTCATCCGAATTTGCCCTAACTAATGAGGATGAGTATGATAAGGAAATTACACCCGAAGGAGATTTGTTCATGGTGAGAAGGTTGTTGGGTAGCCAAGTAAAGGATTTAGATAAAAGCCAAAGGGAAAATATTTTCCACATAAAGTGTATCATCCAATGAAAGGTTTGTTCTTTAATTATTGATAAAGGGAGCTGCACTAATGTTGCTAGTGCAAGGATGGTCTCAAAACTGAATTTGGAGACTAAACCACACCCACGGCCATATAAGCTTCAATAACTTAGTGAGGATGGTGAAATGACTGTAAGTAAGCAAGTGGAGGTGGAATTCTCCATAGGAAAGTATGATGATGTAGTTTTGTGTGATGTAGTGCCTATGGAGGCTTGCCATTTACTTTTTGGTAGGCCTTAGTAGTATGATAAGAAAGTTTTGCATGATGAGTTCACAAATAAGTTTTCATTTGTACATAAAGAGCGCAAGACTATTCTTGCCCCTTTGTCTTCAAAAGAGGTTGGTGAGGATCAATAAAAAATGAGAGATAAAAGAAAACAGGAAAGAAAAAAAAAGAAAGTGAAAAGAAAAAGGAAAAAGAGAGTGAAAAAATAAAGGAAAAATTATAAAATCTGTTTATTAAAGAAAAAGAGGTGAAAAAGGCTATGCTCATGAAAAAGCCAATGCTTTTACTTTTGAATAAAGAAAGTAAATTAAATGAAGCAGGTGCTATTAACTCTCTTCCTTGTGAAGTTTCTTCTTTGTTGCAGGAATTTGGAGATGTTTTTTCCAAGGAGGTATCTCATGGTCTACCCCCTCTACGAGGCATAGAACATCAAATTGATCTCATTCTAGGAGCTTCATTGCCTAATAGGCCAACTTATAGGAGTAATCCTCAAGAGACTAAGGAGATTCAAAAGCAAGTTGAAGACTTGATGCAAAAAGGATGGGTGCAAGAAAGCTTAAGTCCGTGTGCAGTTCCAGTCATTCTAGTGCCAAAGAAAGATGGAACTTGGAGGATGTGCACTGATTGTAGAGACATCAATAACATCACGGTAAAGTATAAACATCCCATTCATAGATTAGATGATTTGTTGGATGAATTGCATGGTGCCTGTGTATTTTCTAAAATTGATTTTAAAAGTAGATATCATTAGATTAGGATTAGAGAAGGGGATGAATGGAAAACTGCTTTTAAAACCAAATATGGATTGTATGAATGGTTGGTCATGCCCTTTGGATTAACAAATGCTCCTAGTACCTTCATGAGATTGATGAATCATGTGCTAAGGGAATTCCTAGGAAAGTTTGTTGTGGTTTATTTTGATGACATTTTGATTTATAGCAAATCCTATGATGATCATCATGTGCATTTGAGGAGTGTTTTGGAAGCTGTTAGGCATGAGAAATTATATATCAACATGGAAAAATGTATTTTTTGTACAAATTATGTGATTTTTTTTTTATTTTGTTGTTAGCTCACAAGGAGTGCAGGTTGATCAAGAGAAGGTGAAAGCTATTCAACAGTAGCCAACTCCTAAGAATGTTAGTGAGGTAAGAAGCTTTCATGGTTTAGCTAGTTTCTATAGGAGGTTTGTTAAAGATTTTAGTACATTAGCTGCACTTTTGAATGAAGTAATTAAAAGGCATATGGGATTTAAATGGGGTGAAAAATAAGAGCAAGCTTATGCTGCCCTCAAAGATAAATTAACTCATGCACCGATACTTGTGTTGCCTAATTTTGCTAAATCTTTTGAGATTAAATGTGATGCATTTGGTGTGGGAATATGGGGCTATTTTGATGCAAGATGGGTACCCAATTGCTTATTTTAGTGAAAAATTAAATGGTGCTACTCTTAACTATCCCACATATGATAAAGAGTTGTATGCATTAGTAAGGGCATTACAAACATGGCAGTATCACCTTTTATCCAAGGAATTTGTGATTCATAATGACCATGAGTCCTTGAAGTATTTAAAAGGACAAGGTAAGCTGAATAAAAGGCATGCCAAGTGGGTTGAGTTCCTTGAGCAATTTCCCTATGTAATCAAGCATAAAAAAAGGTAAAACCAATGTAGTTGCCGATGCACTTTCAAGAAGGTATGCTCTTTTCTCTACCTTTGAAACTAAATTCATTAGTTTTGAGCATATAAAGGAATTGTATGAGTATGATCCACAATTTTCTCAAATTTATAAGAATTGTGTGTATGCTGTCCAAAATGGGTGCTTTAGGTATAAGGATTATTTGTTTAAAGAGAAAAAGTTATGTGTGCCTAAATATTCCATTAGAGAGTTGCTTGTGAGAGAAGCATATGAGGGGGGTTTAATGGGGCATTTTGGGATCCCAAAGACTTTAGACATACTGCATGAATATTTTTATTGGCCACACATGAAACATGATGTGCATAGATTTTGTGAAAGATGTATTATTTGTAAGAAGTCTAAGTCAAAGGTAATGCCTCATGGACTCTATACTCTTTTACCAATTCCTGATTTTCCTTGGATTGATTTATCTATGGAATTTGTTTTAGGACTGCCTCGGACAAAGAATGGCAAGGATTCCATTTTTGTGACAGTAGATAGGTTTTCCAAGATGGCTCATTTCATACCGTGCAAGAAGGTGGATGATGCTTGTCATGTGGCTGACTTGTTTTTCAAAGAGGTAGTGAGGCTACATGGATTACCTAGAAGCATTGTGAGTGATAGGGACACTAAGTTCCTAAGTCACTTTTGGAGGATACTATGGGGTAAGATTGGTACTAAATTGCTATTCTCAACTACTTGTCACCCCCAAACTGATGGACAAACTGAGGTAGTTAATAGGACTCTTTCAACTCTCTTTAGGGCTATTATAAAGAAAAATATTAAGTCATGGGAAGAGTATTTGCCTCATGTGGAGTTCGCATATAATAGGGCTATTCATAGCACTACTAATTGTTCTCCTTTTGAGATAGTGTATGGATTTAACCTATTGACTCCTCTTGATTTATTGCCTATGCTTAACATTTCTATTTTTAAGCATAAAGATGCGCAGGCTAAGGCTGACTTTGTAAAGAAGATGCATGAGCAAATAAAAACCCAAATTGAGAAGAAAATGGAGAGTTATGCAAAGTAAGCCAATAAGGGCAGAAAGAAGGTTGTATTTGAATCTTGTAACTGGGTTTGGGTACACATGAAAAAGTAGAGGTTTCCATCTCAAAGGAAATCCAAACTATAACCTAGGGGTGATGGACCCTTCCAAGTCTTGGAGAGAATAAATGACAATGCCTACAAGATCGACTTACCTAGTGAATATGGGATAAGTTTTACTTTTAATGTTGCTGACTTGTCCTTATTTGATGTAGATAATGAGGAGCTAAATTTGAGGACGAATTCTCTTGAAGAGAGAGGGGCTGATGTGATCAAGGAAGATGAAGGAGACTCACGAAAGCAAAGGCAAGGAGGAGATCCTTTGGAAGGACTTGGTGGACCAATGACTAGATCCAAATCAAAGAGAGCTAAGGAAGCTTTGCGCCAAATGATTTCAAGTTTGTTTGAGGCAAAGCCCATTAAAGAAGATAACGACTCAATATTAGTTCATTGCATTCACATGGCTGAACAAGCCTAATTATATCTTTGGGCTTGTTAATTTTAAGTTAGTAATAATGCAATTGAGCTTGTAATTTCATATAACCCGTCACTTGTTTTTAGCTATTTAGTCTTTTACTCATTCTTAATAAGTTTAGATTTTAATTTTGGGCTAAGTGCTGCAGCCCATTTGATAAATTTTAGTTTATTTTATAAATTTTGTAAACACCTTTTGAAGAGAAGTTTTGGCAAATTGAAATCAAAATACTTTTAGTAAAAGTGTCTCTTTGGTTCTTGCTTGGAACCTTAGGTCTTATCAAGACTTTCTAATTGCTTTTATAGCGATCACCCTTAGCTTATCAATCATCCTTGATTGTGGCGCTCTCCAATCTATTTCCATTCTTTGTCTCTCCCATCTTTTTGTGATTTTTATTTCTCCTTGATTGAATGACAATCAAAATACACCAGAAATTAGGGTTCATGAATGATGGATCATAACATAGCGTGATCGTGTGCCCATTCTCACTCTTGATCAAGTTATATTAAAATTGTGAAAGATTAAATTAGGTAAATGAAAATCAATCGCAAGGACGTTCATATAACCAGATCACATACAGTTTACAGATAAGATAATCTTCAAATTTGGGTACATTGGAACCATACTGGACCAGGGGATGTTCCTTGGAAATCACTAGAGCCCTATCAAACAAATCTATGCAAGCTTCGATCCTTCTTCATGTGATCGTAAATAATTCAACAGGGATTGTGAAACATGATAACATGTATCGCTAGAATACATGTGAATCTTGTATAAGACTAGCTATAGGATATAAAGTTTGTCGTAGAATTGGTTGTTCTGTTGAATAGTAAATTGATTTCTTCATTTAATATCTATCTCGTTCTTTCCTCCTTTTGTTTGCTAGTTTTACTTTACGACATCACCATGCCTTTTCTTCTTTATCAAATTATTATATCTAGAGGTAATTGAAATCTAATTAATTTTATTTGAGTCAAAACAGTATATTATCTAGAGCTTATTGAAGTTTAATTTGAAATCTAAATTCTTATATAGAGCAGTCTCCTTAATTTTGATTAAAAAAATGAAAAAATGAGAAAGAATTAACACATTCATAATAATTATCAAGTCACTAATAACCATATTGTGTTTTATAAGCTGAAAAGAAGGATTTAATTTATATGTACTGATAATATAAAAAAAAATTTACATTACTATCCACTTATATGCTAGTATATAAGTCATATAAGTAAATATATATGATCTTCACTCTCACTACTCCAAAAGTCATATAAATAGAAAAATATAATTAAATAATAATATAAAATAATTTTATATTATTGATATATATACTTATACCCTTAAAAGAAATTATTTTAAGAAATTTTTTCTTCGTGTATAAGCTAATATAAAATATAACTCTATATGAAGCTTTTAATAAATTTGAAGTCTCTTTTAAAAATATCTTAAATAATAGATTTATTAGGCAAAAAAGCATTATTATAGGTGAATCTTGAGTTCAAATTGTATGAATGACAAAAATTAGGGTTAAAGAATTTTATCCTTATATTGGATCGATACGATTCAAGTCAAGTTAATTGAAGTTTAATAAACTCTTTTTGATAATAAACTCGAGATATAATAATAATAATAATAATAATAATAATAATAATAATAACAACATGCATATGGGAACAGTGAAAAAGGCAAAGGATAAGTACATGCAGTAAAATTAAAAATACCATTAGTTGGGGGTGGGGGACGTGAGGCTACACACTACCACGTAATGATGAAAAAAATTTTGGGTTTGTGAAAATATTTTGACCCAGAACAAAGCACTGTCTCCTTGCCCCTGTCGCTGTCCTTGTCCTTCCCTCCCAGTCCCTGATCTCATTCCTCATCATCTCCTTCTCCTTACCGACCCACTCAACCCAACCCAACCCAACACACAAAACAAAGTGCTTTTACATTTTCCATTTCAGAGCAACGCATTTTTCCCCCTTTACTCTCTCATCATCTTCACTTCCTTCTTTAGTTCCCTGTCCCCAAACAACCCAAATCAAACCCCTTTCTATCACTTCAATTTCGAAGGTTGAAGGTGCTGTGCCTTTTTTTTTTTCTTTTGCTTCTGGGCTCTTGTGCAGATCAATTCACTCTCTACCAATTGCCTTCACAGGTCCTTCAACCTAAAAAAGCTCTCTTTTTTTATATTACCCTTTTGTTTTATTCAAGGAATTATTTTGTGGGTTCTATGATTAAAATTTGTGGGGTGTTACCATAGTGTTGGGTGTTTATTTGATTATTGTTTGAGGTTAAAAATTGTTCCTTTTAGCTGGGAATTTACTGAAATTAGTTCTGCTTGTTTCTTCCTGCACCCACTAGTGGATGATGCTAGCCTGTTATTATAACAGTTTAATTTCCTAGAAATGTACTTTAATTGGAAGGGATTATCATGGTTTACACACTTTCCTTCACTATGATGATGCTTTACTAGTTATATCAATGCACTTTCCTGATTGTTTATGTGTAGTTGGCTTGTAACTTGTAAGAAGAAGTTCATGCTCTTCATAGTCCATATTTTGTGACCTTTTTTGGTTACTGTTAGTTTTCTTTGCCTGCCTTTAATTTATCTTTCTGCCGTTTTCAAAGGTGTTTTTGGCTCTTCCTGTACCATGGATGGCATTCATGGGGGTGATTCTCGGATACACATGAGTGATGGACAGCATCCTATGCATATGCCTTATGTGCAAGAACATGAGCATCATGGATTGCACCATATGAGTAATGGGAATGGGATGGATGATGATCAGAATAATGGCGGTGATACTAACTGTGGTGGAAGTGAGAGTGTGGAAGGTGAAGTACCCTCCAATCATGGGAATCTCCCTGAGAATCACACTGGAATGATGGATCAAGGGGGTGATGTTGGGGATCAGCTTACACTGTCTTTTCAGGGCCAGGTTTATGTATTTGACTCCGTGTCACCGGAAAAGGTGCATCAACTTATCCAAGCTTTATTCCTTATATCTAATCTAGGATGCATTATTCGAGCTTTGTTTGACATGTCTTTGTTGTAAATATTAGTTCCCAGTATAGATCAAGTATATTCAGTTTAATGACTCCAACTCTCTAAGATGGCTGTGCATGGGAGGATCTGCACATGAATATACATTAAAGCACAAAATGAGGATACATGGCTTATAAATAGTTGAATGCATGATAAAATCATGGTGAAGTAGCAAAGTTTATGTCTATTTTTGGATCCTCACCCGTTTATTTGGCTAATATTGCCATAAGGAGTTCAGTAGGGACAGCTATGGACAATGAACTTCTTCTTTTTTTTTTTTTTGTGGTTAGTATTCACACAAATATATTATTCGTGCATGTTTGGTTTTTCTTTTCTTTTCTGAGTGTTTGTTGTTTTGTTGATTGATGACTGGCTCAAACAAGAAATGTTGACAAATTATTTTCTTCTAACCACCCACCTCCTGCATATGCACAGGTATAGACTCATATTGTCTAAATTTTCAGTGCTTTTCATATGGAAAATTTTATCATAATGTGATGTTTAACATGCTTTTGTCATGTTTTATAATCATAACTAATATGATTGTAAGGATGACTTTGATCTATGATAACTAATGATCTGTTATTGACCAAATTATGAACTACTGTCTACATGGGGTTTGATCCACTTAAGAAAACAATTCTGATAATCCTAGGGTGTCATTCTCAGGTTCAAGCTGTACTGCTACTATTGGGAGGCCGTGAAGTACCTCCAACTGTGCCTGCCATGCCAATATCGCCTCACCAAAATAATCAGGTATTACTATTATTTGGTTCAATTTTTGATTGATAGTCTTTTGGTGGTCAAATATCTGGCTCATGAAGTATTCGACCAGGGATTTACTGGTACTCCACAAAAATTCAGCGTCCCTCAGAGATTAGCCTCATTGCTTAGATTTCGTGAAAAACGGAAAGAACGAAATTTTGACAAAAAAATTCGTTATACTGTTCGTAAAGAAGTAGCATTAAGGTATGATGCTTACTATCATAAAGCTTACATGGAATATTTGTCTGTGTTAAAACCATAGCTTTATTATACTCAATTTATGTCTGTACATGCTTTGTGTTGTTGATAACATTAAAAGGGTGGAAAACAGAACATATTGGTAGTTCCTTGAATAGTCTGCAATCATCTAGAATTGCTTGTTATAGCCTCCTCATTGTCATATATTGCTGGATTTTTTTTTTAAATTTTTTGGAGATGGTTCCTAAATTGTTCCAAAATCCACGATCTGTTCTGCTTGCTTTATTTGGTTGTTTTCAATCTTTCATATTTATGGAGGGCAATAATCTATTTCTCTGAGAAGATATCAAAAGCATAACTGACAAAGAGTTTCTATGAAGTTCCTTAAGCCCACAAAGCATGGTATAAGCCAACACATTTGAATTGGGAACTCGATTGATATGTACACTCAGATTCTCTTGTCAATGCTAACTTACCTGCCAAGCAAATTCATCTTAATTTTGACTGAAATCTGTGCCGTCTATCATCTTATAACTCTAGCTTTCTTAAAGTAATGTAATATTATAGTAAATATAGGATTCTGTCTAAGTTTATATCCTGACGTCTATTTACTTTATCATATAAATAAATATATGTCCAGATCCACATCCTTCCTGGCAATGTTATTTTGTTATATTTGCACCACTTGCTTACAAGACAAGTGACTTTTGTAGGATGCAAAGAAATAAAGGTCAGTTTACATCTTCTAAGCCCAATCATGATGAATCTGCATCAGGTGCAGCAAACTGGGGGACAAATGAAAGCTGGACGTCAGATAATAATGGATCCCAGCAGCAGGAGATTGTGTAAGTTGACTGGTTCATTGTAGAACAATAGAGAAAAAACTGAATGAATGTTCTGGATGTTGCCAACCCCACCAAATGGAAAATGGCTGTGTTGTTGTTGTAATAATGATGTTGTGGTGGATTTTATGGCTTCAAATGGAAGTCTTTAGTTCACAGTCCATTTGGGAAGTTTTGAGCCTATCATGATTTTTTTTTTTTAAGGGCCTATCTTGAATTTGTCTTGTATATTATTATATAAATGGTGTTTTTGTCATTTTATGTCAGTTGTCGGCACTGTGGCACCAGTGAGAAGTGCACGCCGATGATGCGACGTGGACCTGAAGGGCCAAGAACCCTCTGCAATGCTTGTGGACTTATGTGGGCAAATAAGGTGAACAGCAGTCATGTTTATTCCTTCTGTCTGTTGCTTCTCTTTTTATTTGTTCCATGCTATCCTATAAGTGAATATTAATGTCTGAAAACAACTGCAAGGTACATTCCTGTGGTTGATTTCCTTCAAATATATTATTTACATCTTAACAATTAATTATTAAGGTACATCTGTACCAATGTTATGTCATAATTTGGTGATTATTGCAATATGTGTATCAACTACTATTGTGATATGCAAAGTCTACATCATGCAATGATCAGTTGGTCATGTAATGGTATTAGATGATATTATTATGTATGTATGTTTCCTCAAGTGATCAAACACAAGTAAACTGCCACACTAAATTGAGGAGATTACAGCCTTTGGTTTAAAGCAATGCTATGAAGGTTTTTTTATTTTTGGTCATTGACTCCAACATGTCTTGCATCGCGTGTCTTAATAATCATTGACTTGAATTTAGGCAATGTGAATCTATGAAACATAATCTTCAAGTAGAAAATGAAAATACTACTGTACAAGCTAAATACATGAGCTAATGTGAAGGTGGGACCCAAATAAATGATTTGCAGTTCCAGAAGTTATGTGGAGAGGAACCAGAACAGATTCTGTATATAAGGCCATGACATTACCAGCTCGGACGTCTTAATCCGGTTTTAGGGAGCATATAAAAGATCAATTATGATTATTGGTTCTTCAGTGGTTCAACCTAACATTCTGGTATCTGACCAAAATGCATTAGAAAATTGCGGAACTCAATCACTTAGTTTCTTCAAATATCTCACTAATTCTGGTATTGGACTTGGAAAATATGTTTCATCTGTCAAATCAATTTAATTTCAGTAGGGTACTATACTGCATTTTGCATTCTTTATGTGAAAATATCACCAAGTTTCTAATTTTGTACTCTTCAGCAAAATTTGTGTGCCTTATTTTGATTTAGTTTGTTGATGTGTTGTTATACATTTTCTGAACCACAGGGAACTCTTAGGGACCTATCAAGGGCAGCATCCTTGCCTGCACATAATTCTTCATTAAACAAGAATGAGGTTGGGAGCTATGCACTCATTAAATTCATAGTGATGAATATCTTTCCAACTTAGAAACTTTTCTTCTTATATAAACTTATCTTTTCCCTTCATTGAATGTTTTTCAGGATAAAAATTTTGAGGCCAACCAGATTGTCCAAAGAGTACCAGGAGATGTTGATGATTCATCATGATAGAAAAATAAGGGTGATAGGAGAGTGCTTACTTCGAGATGAGAATCATAAAGGGCTGGTTTTACTGCGTTTTTGGTGAAAATGCTCATGTGAGCATTCTTGTATTTTGATTCATGTATTAGCTAAAAAGTCATGTATTCTTGCCTGTGACGCAGCTAGTTCTTTTTGGTGATTTTGATTTATTTTGGGTGGCTGAACAGTTACCAATACACTCCCTGATGTTGTATTAAGTTTGAGCAGCACGGTAGTACTTCAAAAAGTTTACTCTTATTGTTTCGCTGATGAACCAGCACAAGATGGGGAACGGATAAAAAAGGAAGGTTAAAATTTAAGTGAACCTTCACTTTTTATTTTTGTCTGTCTAAACTATCAATATTTGAAATTTATTACACTTTAACTAATTTGGTTTAAACTGAATAAGTTTATTATGGTTATTTAAACCAGCCAGACAGTGGTAATTGTAGTGAATATTTTGGCTTTAGATTTATTTTGATACGGTAATTCAAGTGAAACTCATGGTTTTAGACTTGTTTTTGATACAATTAAAATTAAGGCTGAGAAAGTTCACCCCTAAGTTTAGGGTCTACTGCTTGAACTAGCTCTAAAGGCTAATTAAATGCTTGCGAGGATACTTCACCTGGATTCTGTTGATAAGGAACTTCTCAGAACTGTATTATACAATAATAATTGGTTTTTCAACCTTTCATTTCTTTCTTTATTTATTTAAAATATTCAATTATCATTATTACGTACCTTAAAAAAGATTCAATTTTCATTTTTGTTAAAGAAAAGATAGTACCATTCAGCCGTTTATTCAATGGACCTCTATGCCTTGTTTCCCTTGCCTTGGTGGCACAGTACACTAGTCGGTCTGCTATTGATGCCGAACTTTTTATTAACCCATTTTGCTTTTTGGATCTTAGCTGCTTGTGTCCACCATTCCCCAACATTTTGGTTGCACCTAGAACTTTTTACACTTCTAGATCAATAGGGGTTAAAATATGCATTTAAGGCAAAATGTTAATTGATCCAAAAAAAAGGTTGGATCAGCAAAATTACGCTAATTGAACTTGAATTCACACGATGGTATGACAACCTTGATACAACTATCACCCCATACCCTCATAATGAAAGAGTTACAAAACTTGGTATAGACAGTACTAGACTGCTTTTAGATTGCCTCTTATCCCTGTTGTCTCAAGCTGCAGTCTGCCCACACAAAATGAAAGCTTGAATCAGGCTCTGAGCAAAGTGAGTTTGATCTGGTGCTCCGGACACAATCACCACACCTTCGGTGGCCCTGGGTTTCGGATCATGAACCACCACGTTTGCACCAGAGATCTGAGGAAGACCAAAGGGTCACAACACAACTAAGACAATTTCTAGCATCATATTATACTGTTCATTCAATAAGAAATGAATTAATAACCAGATATAAACAGACCTGCCTAATCTGAATTAGGTTGCTGTTGTTCTCCCCGTACACGTGGGTTAAATACATATGAGGGATGGTGATCTCAATAGCTGAGCTATTTGGACTCCGTAATGAGTTTCCATTCCTGCAAATATCACACATAGCAATATAAAATATCAGGCACAACACCCACATTTATGAACTTACGCAAAATAAATAGTCCACAAAAGAAAATCTAAACTCACTTTCCAGGAGTCCCATTTCTTGGAGCCAAACTCGAAGGATCAGCTGGTACCCCTGGATTTCCTCTGTTAACTGCCTGAAAGACAAACCTAAAGGGTCATAAGATCATTCTTATTGTTGAGAGGGAAGCATCAAGGTGTTAAACCCTGAAAGTGAAACTGACCATAGGGTTCCATGATCTTGGAGAATTAGGTCCTTCATAACCACGAGGATAGGGGGCTCGATCCATGTTTGGTGGACCACGGCCCACACCATGTGAAAATGCATGCTGATGATCAACAGGCAGTGATGGAACAGCTGAATGGTCAATTCCATGAGGAGGCCCAACCGGAGGAGGAAGGTGGCCAGAGGACATCAAGTGATTTCTGGGTCTAAATAAAGGAGGAGGCATTTCTGGGAATGGTGGCAAATGTGGTGGTGCAGCAAAATTTGGAGGGGTCTTCATTGGGAAAATCGTTTCCCGAATTCTGCTGGTAATGTGAAACAAAGCATCTTGTACAGATTGCAAGCTTCCAATAACCTGCAATAGAACATAATTTCTTCAACATCACAAGAACATTCAAATTTCGAAGAAGAGGAGACTGAAATCCAAAAAATAATTAAGAAGTCATCACTTTCCTTTTAGTTAATGAATTATAAGACATTTAAACTCAACAAAATCATGCATTAATAAGCATGACTTATGCAACATGGAAAATTTTTACCACACTCCCATACTTGTTACATTAACACACTGTTTGGTTCGACAGAAAAGGGAAGGAGAGAAAATACCTAAAGAGAAAATGGGGTGATAAAGTGGTTTTCGTCTATTTGATTAAGCAATGAAAATAGAGAGAAAGAAAAGAAAATGTGTGGGGCCCACACAAAATCTTTTCTCCCCTCTTGCACACATAAAACAAGAGAGGATAGAAGAAAGTGAGTTAAATGGCAGTCATACCCTAATAAAACGAGAAGGTTTAGTGATAAGGATAGAAAAAAATAAATTATATTTAATAAGCAAATATAAAAGAGCTTTATTTACAAAAGGGGACAGTCTTAGTTAACACAATTATATTAAATATTAAAATTTAAGTTGTTTTTATATATAAAAATATTATAAATTAATTCTTACTTAATAATTGCTATAAAATTATTTATTTAACTTATAAAAGTATTTAAAAATTAACATATTTATACTTTAGGATTGCCTTCAATACCTTTGTTTTTATAAGGGTACCATTATTCTTTTGTATTTAACCGTTGTGATTTAATCACAAGATTTATAGATTTTAAATATAATTAAAAAAATAATTTTAAAAATTTAACAATTTGAGTTAGTAGGATACGTGACATATTATTAGCCACAAATAACTAAAGAGTGCCAGTACCCTTGAATTTAATGGGGACATAGGAGAAATCCCCTTATACTTTATTACAATAAGGAAATATATGCCATTTTATCTAATTATTCAATATTTTTATACAACTCTTATTTTCTTTCTTATTTTCTTTTCACTTCATTTTCTTTCCTCTCATTTTCTCTTCGCATCCAAACAAACTAGAAGAGCAGAAGAAAGGGGGACAGGTCGACAGGATGTTTGAACAGCTATCAGTAGAAAGTCGACTGGCTACCTCGGCAATACTCACCTAGGATTGGAACTAAAGTTGAATAGTTAGATACAAAAAAGAGATTAGGCAATGAAAACTGGAAAGATAGGACTTGCTCTTTCTGAAGATATATTGAAAGTCAGTGACCACAATACAAAAACAGCAACAACCACCGAGCCCAAGCTGGTCCAGAGCTCAGATAAAAAAGGAGGATTGTATTAGGCTGTCAACAGCCAAATGATATGGATCAGAGAAGTGACCAAAATGCAAATTATATCAAAAAGAAAGCACATAACATTCAAGTGAGATAAATATGCCATTCCCTAATAACTTATTAAGCATGGGAAAAAATACAGCTTCCTTTCTTGATGCTTGCATTATTTTATTTTTTCATTTTCTTTGATTTGTATATAGCACTAAACATGTATATATAATCCACATCCAAATGTTCAAAGTGCCAGTTACCTGTACAACTTCTTCATTTTGGGATATGTATTTAATCTGTTCCTTTGAAAAAATACGTATACTAGCACCTGTGGCTCTTCGCATTTCGGAGATAACAAGACCTCCCTTGCCCAAGAGGCAGCCCACCTGTGGTGAACGCACAAGAAGCCTAGCAACAACTGCAGCACTAGGCTCAAATCCGATCTCTGTAAGTCGATTATGAACACGAATAACAGCTTCTTGTGCAGGAGAATGCTTTTGCTCTGAATTCTGCAGAAAGTTAAATCAACTTTAGTTCTGAGTCCTTGACAGATATCACGGAAATTGCACATCAGATTTTATAATTTTCTGCTACAATTCACCTAAAAGATGTTAACATGTTTGCAAGGAAAACTATCAATACATAGAAAAGTTACCATGATTAGAATACACTCAACAGCAAAACACAGAGTAAACTATCTGAAGATGGATCCCAGCCACAAAAATCATACAAAGATTACCTGTTTGATTATGAGAAATGAAAAATCATATTTCAGGTTTTAACAGAGACCCCCAGAATAACTTCACACCAGAGCAACAGAAGAAATAATCTTAACATACATCCAAGGTAACAGTCTGGGACCATTTGTGAGCCATAATATTGGTAGCAGGCATAATGTACTCCCACAAACATGAAGTTATAGAAAAAAATTTCACACAAATATTACAGGATTATTGGCAACTCCTTGTTAAAAGCTATCACAGATCAACATTCGAAATGTGACATCACCAAAGAACTGAGCCACAAAAACCGCTCTTGGAGCATGTGCAAATAAAAAATAATATTTTTACAAGTATATGAGCAATCAATAAGTTTTTCTTAACAAATTCAGTTCTCAAAGACAATAACCAAGAGTATTATGAATCAAAGACAGTTAAGTTGCCATGCCTCCCATGCAGATATCACAACCACACGCTCATCTGATTCAGGTCCAGCATCAACAATTTGGATGGATGCACCAGTATCATTTTGTAAAGCCCGCACTATGGAACCCCCTTTCCCAATAAGACTACCAACTTTTTCCTGCTGACACAACAGCTTAAAGACAACCTCCTCTTCCACAAACGGCCTATGAGCAGGTCCAGCGCTTTCAGGCCCTGGAAAAGCAGCATATCCCCTAGAATGATGTTCAGGACCATATCGTTGGGGATGAGGTTCAACCTGTGGAGGTGGTGCTGCTCCATGGTGTACCCCAGGCCCAGAAGATTTAAAAGCACCAGAATTGGATGCATCCTTATCCAGAAGACAAGCTGAAACAGAAAGAAGTGCTTTCTTCACTGCACCAAAGCTTCCTGTTAGCTGCATACATCATAAAATTAAGATATCCCAAAGATTACTATACCATCCAACAACAACCAAGCCTTGTCTACCATAGAGAAGGAAAAAACAAAAATAGGAATAAGTAATGTGAGTTGAATAACAACAAATTTGCAATGGTTAATACAGTAATGAGCATTGGTACTGCAATATGTTATTCTCTATGTATCTATGTATGTGTTGTGTTCACATTTCACAATCAAAATCACACACACACACGCACGCACGCACATGTATATGTTAGGCAGTTTAGTGTTACAGTCAAGTTTAAGGGGGAAATGTTAGAGTAACTATAATTTGTTATAGACAGTTATTATACTCAGCTAGTTGGTTACAATTCAGTTACCATAACTGTTCAGTGTGTATCATCTCATTCAGATCATTCGGAGTAATGCATGATAGTCCAGATCAATTTCCTCTTTCTCTGTAGATTTTTCTCTCAGTTTTCCTTCAGTTTCATTCAGAGTAATGCATGATATTTTTCCCCCTGTTCTTGATTTCTACTTTACTATCAATATATATAAATATAGAAAGAGTAGGAAAGAAAAAAAAGGGAGAAAGCACAAACCTGAATGAACTCATCTCCAGGAAGAGGAAGGGGAACCTGCTCCTTAGGCAAAACCCTAACGCTGGCGCCACTCTCTTGCCTAATCCTCTCCACAATTTTCCCTCCTCTGCCAACCACACACCCAACCTGGTAGCTTGGAGCCACCAATCTACACGACACCGTCGAATTTGAATTCTGGTTACCGTGTTCCTCAGCCTCGACGATTCGCTCAAAAACCCTAACCAAAGCGAGCTGCGCAGGCGATGCCTCAGCCTCAGCCTCATCACAATTAGTGGCACTAATTGGTGGCTGTTCGGTGGGAGCGGCGATGATACGGAGGAGGCGTTCGTGGTCGGAGGGAGGAGGAG
This sequence comes from Pterocarpus macrocarpus, assembly GCA_031439585.1. Lineage (NCBI taxonomy): Eukaryota > Viridiplantae > Streptophyta > Magnoliopsida > Fabales > Fabaceae > Pterocarpus > Pterocarpus macrocarpus. The sequence continues at coordinate 469,724 of CM062516.1, forward strand.
CAGATTCATCGACCAGAATCTTAACTCCGTCGGCACTGAGCGCCGCTAGCTCCGCCGTCTTTGAGGCGGGACACACGATGCGGAAGACAGTGTCCGGGGGAACATGGCGGCGCTTCGCGGTGCCGTTGCCGGGGGGAGTGGCGGGGTCCGGCGGCCGCTTATTGCTGCTGTTGCTGGACATGAAGGATGGAACTCACTCACTCACTCAGTAGTCGCTGCTGAATTCAGCACGTGCGCTCCCTACGCCCAACTAATGCAAGCACCTCCAACACGTGTCGTTGCCATGCTTGCACTTGGCGCTTTGCGCTATGGCCACGTGTCGTTTAGTTTTTAGAACTTGGAAAGTATGGTTTGAGCAACAATTTGGGGCCGTGTTAAATGCAGCTCGGTCAAGCAGGGTACATTATGCACCATTGTTTAACCGTACTTTTGAAATGTGGCTAAATATACTCAAAATGTTAACAGATGCATTTAACTATATTTTGGTGAATATGGTTAAATGCATTTACCAATATTTCATAAATATGAATAAAATTATATATACACCATATTTAATAAAATGCATCCTAGCATCCTCGCAAAAGTTTATGAAAGAGGAAAGGATGTTCTCACGTACAAGCTACCCATAATCTATATTATGTTTGTTTGTTTCAACGTTATCATTTGAAGGCAAAAAAGACATCTTATCCTAAATTATGTCATATCCATTTTAATCTCTATATTTTATAAAAGTATATATTGATCCTTTAAATTTTCTTGAATTTTTATTTTAACTAAAATAAATATATTATATCCTTAAATTTTAGATCATATATATATTGATCTCAAAATTTTTTTAAATATATAGCTCGATATACTAACCATTCTTAAATGTATGTCATTTTCGTTGATGATTGATTAAAAAATAATAAAAGGGTTAATTTGTATATTAAAAAAAGTTTAGGAGAATAATTTATATTTTTTTAAAAATATAAAAACTAAAATATATATGACATATAATTCAGGAGAGTAAAATATTTTTTCCCTTATTTAAATATATAGTGAGTTAAATACTTAAATTGACATAAGTTGACTGTATGTAATTTAAATAAGAGTCCATTTAATTTAACTTTTAGTAAAATTACTTTTAAAAAAATTAAAGTTAAAAGAATTACTTCTAATATATTTGACTTTGAAAGAATTGATTTGTTTTTTAAAATAATATTTTAAATGTAATTTTAAAAGAATTATTTTTATTTGAATAGATAAAGCAAAATTAATTGGGGACTCATTAAGGTGTCTTTTAATTATTAGTTGGAGAAAAAAGCGAAATTCACTATCGATTGATAATTAAGAAATACCTTAGTGAATTTCATAAAAAAAATCTCAATTATGAATATAAATAACATAATTTTTACTAAAAAGAATGTAAAAGAGAATGAAAAAAGAGAAAATGATCGGTATAAGAGTGAAAATATGTCATACTTTTTCAACTGAGAGTGAAAAGCGTGGATATATATATGCTTTCGGTAAACTTAATTTTGCGGCACCAAAAATTAAGTTTGACCAACGCCAAAAGGTAGTCAAACAAGTTCAGTTACTGTATAATTTCATTTTGGGTTAAGAGGAATTACGTTTGAACTCCTCAAATTGCAAACCAAACATGCACTAAGTGTGTGTGTTGAATCATAATCTAATTTTAGTGTGTAAAGGCCGTTTGGTATGCCTGATAGTATAAAGCCTGATAGGATAAGGGCTGATAATATAAGTCCTGATAAAAATTTAATACGATGCAGTGTTTGGTATGTCATTGTATAAGATATTGTATTATATAAAATATAAGTAAAAGAAGATATTATAATAAATATAATTTTTAAATAGATATCATAATTATTTTAGCTCTATTTATTATATATAAAAATAATTTTATATTAAAAATTATTTATTTATTTATTTTTAATATTTTTTTATAAATATAAAAAAATATGAGAGAGAGAAAGAGAGTGAAATAGAGATGGAATTTTTATATATCAAAATCTAAATAAGCTTACTATCACATTCCTATATTTTGTTATATTTTTTATTATATATAATTAAATTTATATTAAATATTATTATTTATATATTTTAATAATAAATTTTTATTTTTATATTTTTATTTTAGTTTGAATAATTATTTTACAATTTTTTAAAAAAATATTTATTTATTATTAAATAATATTATTTTTATTTATATATTTTTATTTTTTATTATTTAGTTAATAATTAATTTTTTTAATAAAATATATTAAAAAATAAAAAAAGTAAAAGAACCCTTATATATTAAAAGCTAATCAGGCCTATAGGTCGTATTAAGTTATCCATCATTATAATGTATAAGGGAAATTTGATGGATAAGGTTATACAATACGTTGATTGCACCAAAAAACAGATAAGATCATAACGTATTGTATAATCTTATCCTATCAGACCTAATATAACGTGCCAAACATCCCCTAAAATATAGACCTATTTTTAGTTTCCATTGCATTTAATATATATATATATATATATATATATATATATAGCCTATTTTAGATTGTGTTAAACAAAAGCGCATATCCGAGAGGAAGCTTTTGATAAAATTGCTTTGGAAAGCATAATTTTGTCTTCGAAAGTGTGATTTATCCATTGGAGGCTCTTAATCAAGTATATATTTTTATTATTGATTAAGTTACATTAAGCCTACATATATAGAGATTCTTTCTTTAATGAAGAGGGAAAAAACTAGTAGAGATAAACTAAAAAGAAAAGGGATAGAATAAAAATAAAGTTTTTATTTATAAGATTAGTAACAAAATGAAATAAAATATAATATTTATATTATTTAGAGATTATAATTTTTAGATTTTTTTTCTACCTTAATTTTGAAAGAAATAAAAAGAGAGTATTGAAATGAAAAGACAGGGAGTTACTCTCCTTAGTTCCATTTTTTTCAGTTAAATTTAAACCTCTAAACAAATAAAATTATTTCCCTTATTTCTCATTTTCTTTCTATTCTCCTCATTATCTATCTTTTAAATACACCTTAAATGAATAAAAATACACATATAAACTACCCAATGGTGATGATGTATATATAGAGTGCGTTTGTTTCAGATATTGAAAAAAGTGATTTTGAAACTTAAATTTTGGGTGCATTTGTTTTAAATTTTGAAAAAAATGATTTTGAAACTTAAATTTTATATATAATAGAAAAAATTGAAAATTGATTTTTTTGAGAATATGATTATTTTTAAAAATTTATCCAAATATATGTAAACTGATTTTTTTGCTAAAAAAGTACAAACAAATACACTCTTTATATATGACAAAAAAATTAAAAATTGAATTTTTTTCAAAAACTACTCTTTTCAACTTCTCCAAAAAAGTTGAAAATTGATTTTTTTTAAAATATAATTATTTTTAAAAATTTATTCAAATATATAAAAACTGATTTTTTTAATAAAAAAAAAAATTTTTTACCAAAAAAGGTACAAACAAACACACTCATAATTTATTAGCTATTTGCAATTTGCACATATTTGATTGATACCCTACGAGACAATTCAAGATAAGTTAATGATTGCATTTGCGTGGTTGTCTTCATTTCACTTTGTTACGGTGCCAGATCAAATCAAAGAAAATATTCAAGCATTCTTCAAGAACCTGATCGAATTTAAAACGATGGACATTTGTTTGAGTGCAAATCCAAATCTAACTCATTCATGCTGAGCCCAAATTAACTCATTCAACGTCCATCCAAATCCCACTCTGAAAAATGTGTCTACATATGCCCCATTGTTGTGTGTCATAAAGATCCCTATTCTATTTTATTCTCTATTCTTTCTTTTTTTTTTTTCTAGAAGGTTAAAACAAAATAGCATGGAAGGAGAGGTAGGCAAAAGCTCAACACAAACATGACCATATGAGTGAGTGCAGGTTACAACAAAACTGAGCGTGTGGCTCTCATCAGTTAGCGTGACAAGGTTAACTTAACTGTATATTTGTAAAGTTAATATGCAAAGCCTATGATTCTCCGTCATTCGGTGTCATCCATATCTATTATTCTATTTTAGGGTCTTAGTGCAATGAGTCCCAATATATATGAGTCATGTTCATGTACTTTGACGCACTTTGGTTTTTTTTTTTTTCATTTTTAATATTTTAATAAAATTGCCGGGAATTTTTAAATTTATGATTTGTTGCAAATTACCCATTTAGCATGAGTTCCTTTCCACAACTTGAGTAATGTACCCGCCGCTGGGTAGCTGGTTGGTGCAGGTTTTTCCGTCAATCATTAACCCATTTTTATTGATTTTTATTGGTGGTTATTTTATTAACTTATTGATGTTCCTTACGTGTGAAACTGATGAATGAGGAACATCAATCGGAACTCATATACAATTAATGCTGGACTTGGAAGCAAGGTATAAACTATATAAAGCATATGTGTATGTCAACATCATGCATGTCGACATAAGCTATTATATGTTCAACCAAATCAAGATCACCACGGTGAGAAACCTAGCTGCATGCAGCATCCAAACTTAATTTTCACCAAAAATAAATTGAAAAGCTAAAGAGATCATGCACGTTGCCGTAAGAGGTATAAATTATTCATTGCATAATCAACAATACTTGATCAAGAGGCAATTTGGGAGGTCTGAACTATGTTTTGGAATGTGAAAATTTTAGTGAAACCCAATTTAAATTTTTTGATGGTCGCTAGGACAAGTGGCATAACTAAGTGACTATGCTGTGGCGGCCAAGGGTAAAGTTTTTAAAACCCTAAGTTTATCTTTAAAATTTGTGTAGTACTTACTTTTATTGTATTGTCCCTTTCAAACTTTTTAATTTTGTGCCTTAGTTTTTATTTTAAATTTGCTCCCGATTAAGTTAGTTTGATCATTCGTGCGCAGGAAAACTTTAAGTGAGACATAGTTTAATTAAATAACAAAAGAGAAAGTAAAAAGTAACAAAAAATAATAACAAAAGTTTAATTAATTTGGGATAAGGCCTTTAAGGACAGTGAAATCTTAAATAAAGAATATCATAATTACGAATGAGACATTTGAAATGGATATAAGCTTGTGAACCAAATCAAGACGAATCAATTAAGCACGCTAATTTCTCCACTTTTTTTAAATCTAGAGATTTAAGTTACACTTATATGTGATTGACTAACCTTTTTTATTTTTTTGATAAATGTCATATTGTCATATTGATTAGCATACTTATGATACTTATATATGTAATCATGCACTTGACCACTTGATATTTGCACATTATTTGGTTGAGGGTTTAGTGAAACTCCGATCCTATAAGGTGATAATTCTCAAGATAATCAAACTTGTGAAAAATTAAACCCACTTTAGGCACTCTTAAGTTGATTTGTCAAGCTACGCGGGGACCGAGTGATCATGATTGAACCACGTGAGAGCAAAGTGTTGGTTAAGGTACAAAATACTTTTAAGAAAAGAGATGATATTCTCTCTCTCTCTCTCTCTCTCTCTCTCTTTTTTGTGTGCATAAAGAGATGATGTTCTATTATACATTTGTTCACAATATCTATCATTTCTATACAGATTGATAAAATTAATAAATTACCCTAATAATAGTAAAAGATAAATTAGCTTTATAAAATTATCTTTACATAATGAAATTACAACTTTATTCATGTTTTACATGCATTCCATTGATAAGAATAATTATAAAGATTAAATTAAAAAAATTATTAATAATTTATTGATATTTGAAATAAACAAATAATATGAAACATATGAAAAAAAACTTTAAACACGCAAATATTATGAAACAAAATGAGTATTTCAGTATGTTCGGTAGCAGAAGAAACGAAAAGAAAATTAGAAGAAAAGAAATCAATTCTTTTATTTATAGTTTAGATATATATAAGAATGAAATAAATTCAAGGAAACTATTTTTCCTCTTTCTCTCTCAAAGTTTATTTTTTATTCCTTTCAAAATTAGAGTGAAATACAGAGAAAAAGAGGGAAATAAAAATTATAAACTTTAAATAATATAAATATTTTGTTTCGATTCTTATGATATAACTTTAAAATAAGATTAACGAAACTTCGTTTAATTTTTTCATTAATCTTTTAAACAATAATGAAGATAATTTTTTTTTCACTTTCTATTCCTAGCTTATCTTTATTAATTTCGTTTTATTTTATTATCCAAACATAACATTAGAGTAATTTCATTTTCTATCGCTATCATGATAGCTCATTTTCTCAGCAAGGTGGGGTGAATGGAAGAGGGGAGAAAACCGGAAACATGGTATAGGTTCGTCGCTGCTATAAAGTGCCTCCAAAGTTGAGGCCACACATAGACATAGTAGTATTAGTACCACATTACATTATAGAATTAATCGACCCCACAAGTATGCTGCACTGCACCAACGAGGGGTCCACTGAAGATCATTCAAGAATGCATCATCATTCATGCAACCACCGCGAATCGTTCATAAGGGACACATGCATGGCTTCAATTCATTCAAAACCTTCCCTTCTTTCTTTTATTTACTTCATTGTGTGGTTAATTACCACTCCATTCCATTCTGTGGTTCCCCGTAGCTCACTTATTTATTACGGTCCTCTAAGATCTTGCCACGTCATCTATCATTGGTGATGGATGCGGTGCCACTTCTGTCTGCTTCCGAACGCAACCATAGCCTTCTTTTCTGAATTCCAAAATTTGAAACCTTCCAATTCATAGAAAGATGTATCTTTGAATGATACGTTACATACACATTTTTGGAGATTGAAAAGCTCTTTTTTTTTTTGTGGGAAAATTGCTACAGCATCATTGTAATTGATTTTAAAGTATTCAATGAGATGAGATTAGATTTAACTTTGGTAGCTCCATTTGTTCATGATTATGTAGTAATATACTCTCCATTTCAAATATATATCACTTTAGAAAATGTTTTATTTCAGCTTTTCTGTTTTAAAAATTAAAGAGAATATTAGTTATTTTTTTGATAACTTGATCAATTTTTACATATAACCATATAAGGTATGTTTATTTCAGCTTTTGAAAAAAAAGTTACTATAAAATTTAAATTTTATATATAATTAAAAAATTTGAAAATTAATTTTTCACAAGCTATTTTTTTAATTTCTATAAAAAAAATTAAAATTTTTTAATATTCTAATTTTTTTTTTTAAAAATTATTCAAATATATAAAAATTAATCTTTTAATAAAAAATATTTTTTTGTCCAAAAAATCTTAAACAAACACACTTGTATTTATGGTTTTAATCAAATGACTTGTATATATAGTTAGATATTCTTAGTGATGTACTTTCATTGATTTGAGTATAACATTCTCAAAATATATAAGAATTTCTTTTAAAGCCATATGACTTACTATTTTGTAAGTTTTCTAATAGTTTAAATTTTTGAAAGAAATATTTATAACATAATACTAGAACTTCTATAATTAAGTGGTCTAAAATTTGATCTTTATTTATATAATTTTTTAAATAAAAATTAAATTCAATACAAGATAGGGTGGATCTAGGCATTATTTATTCTTCAAATTTAAATGGCTCTTGTGTGATGAAATATATTCCCTTTTATTTAAAATATCTGTCACTTTGATCATTTGTTCAGGTATTAAGAAACTTAAAATTAATTATTAATTATAAAATATTTACTAAAATACTTTTATTCAATAACTAATTTATTGTATTAATATTTTATTACTTATTATTGTTTAGAATTGTATGAAAGTAAAATAAGAAAATTTATAATAAAAATTTTATTGAAATATGAGAGTGAAAGATAATATAAAAAAATACTTAAAATAATAATTATTTTAAATCAGAGAAAATAAAATATAATAATTTAAATATTTTGAAGAGATTGTTTATGATAAATTTGATGCAAGGTATTTTTAATAAGGCTCTTAAATAATTCACTAACAAGTAACAAGGTATTCGAAAACAGATAAAAAAAAAAGTTAAGATAAAAATAAATCCTTTTAATTGTCAAATTTTAATTACTTGTAATACTACATATATATTTGTTTTTAAAAAAAGGAGAACGGAATAATTATATTTTGATTTTTCACCAATCGCTAGAAATTTCAACCAAGTCTTTTTCGTTAAAAAATATCTGTTTGATTTATGGGATTCGTGACGTGACTGAAATGATGACGAGGAAGATGAGTGGTGCCACGTGGAGAAGAGCCCTGGATGGATACAACTCTTGGTAGAGATTGCTTGTGCTGTGTCCCTTGTGGTGTCCATCTGATTCTCACACCCCCGCCGTTGGCAGTTAGCAGACCCAGATATTTTCCACCTCCAACCAAAACCAACCACTTCTATATTCTAGAAAAATATTAGTATACTTTTATTTGAGATGTGTTATTTGAACATCTAAAAATTGGGTGTTTATCGACACTTTTTTACATTCAACTATTTAATTTATTTAATTTTATATTTTAGATTTTTTATTTCAACTTTTTTTAAAATTCTAGTAGGGTGTCTTTAAGGGTGTTGAGACTTACAATGGACAAAAAATATTTCCCCTCTTATTTATGCTTTGGTGATTACTTATTAAGAACGAAACATACAAAATCCTAATTTCACTCACTATTATTAACCTTTTATTAAAGTGCATTTACCATTAATTTTATGAGTTTAATTAATATGAACTAATAATATAAATAATTTTATATTATTAATCAATAAAAATAAAAAAAATAAAAAATTATAATAAATCTCTTATTATAATAAATAATTATTTATATAAATTAATATTTTTTATAATTTTTATTAATTAATAATATAAAATTATTTTATATTATCATTATATTTAAATTAAATTCTAATCTTATTACTCCATCAATCCCACCTCAACTTTCTACTATTACTTCAGTTGCCACGGACCGTTTTAATTTAATCAAAAGTTTTGAGCTCAAACTTTGAGTAATAACTATATTAAAATTTAGAAAAAAAAATTTGTTATTCAAGTAATTTTATCTTACTCAAATAAAATTATCTCTTATAGCAGTATAACTATGATTTTGACAAAATTATCAAAAAAATAGAAAAATCTACTATTACTATTAACGGAAGATAAGCCAACTTGTTAAGAAAAAAGCCCAGTATAAAATGTGAAGGGCAAAAACAAAGACCGACGAAAATAATATATAGGCAAGATTAAATTCCTAGAATTTCGATACTCATGGCGATTTGAGCTCGTGAAAATATTTAACGGTACGAGAATAAAAACGCAATTAAAACTGAGAAATACGTTTCTGGAAGGAAAAAAAGATGGGTTCGAGAGAGACGAGGTTTACAAAGGACGGGAACAAAAGGCACGAGAAAGAGAAGCAGCGGGTGAGAATGATAGAAGGAAGATAAGTCATGGATTAGTCGCTTATAAATGTCACATCATCATAATTTCAATCAATTCGTGTTGTTACAAAAATAGAAAATAAATTTTATCCACCGCTCCAATTATATTACTTAATGATTTTTTTAATCTTAGATATAGACATATAATAAGTACGAGTGAATATCGAAATCTATATATATTAAAATAAAATAGATATATTATTTATTTATATAAAAAAATTGTATTGGTGTTAAATTTTTATTTCAGTTTTTATTGAATAGTATATTATCATATTAAAATTATATTTTAAATAATAATCATGATAATTTCCTTTTTATCTTTTAATAATACAGATATAATTAAATAATGCTATTAAAAAATTTCATGAGAGCAATAAATATAAGTTTAATTTATACATAAATATTAAAAAATGTATCTATTTTTCATGCAAAATTCATATAATAATATGCATTATTAATATTGATGAATAAAACAATACTTCATCAGTGTGTATGTTAATATGTGTATGTTAAAATAATACTCTATATAATTCAATTATCAAAAGCATGAATATAAATATGTGTGTATGTTAAAATAAATGGTAATGACTGAATTTGTGGTAAAATTAAGAGCAGTCAAGAGATATTTGCATGTAACTTAGCCCACACACAAATAATAGAATTAAGTCAAGTTGTCGTTGTGTTTGTATTCTATGGTGTTCAATTTTGCATCGGAATTCCATGCCCAGGTCAGCACCTTACATTATGAGCCACAAATAAAACGAAAGAAAGAAAATAACGATTGGAAAGCAAAGAGCATGGTTTTTGCTTGCGTTGCCTATTTAAAATATGTTACGTTATGTGGGTATTAATGCGAGTTGATCGGTTATATAAACAGCACATATGTAGTAGAAGTAGCTGTTGCTCATCCATCGCATCCTCCTCTCGTTACATCCAAAACGATTAACACAACACAACGCATCACCACCACCACCCTCACCCTCACCGACTCTGTCTCTCTCACCAGGAAACAGTTTGATTCTCTTTCAGCATCTCAGATCCCCAATATCTTTCATGAACTCACCTTCCATTCAATTTTCCTAATTTAAGAGTCTCTTCTTATTTTTTATATACAGAAGTTCAGATGAATTTGGCACTTGTTATCCTTAACAAGAGTCTCTTTTCATTAGCTGTTGTTTATGTAGTCTAGAGAGTTTACGAGTTTAAATTTTAGTAACCGCGCTCTCGTCTTTTTTTCTTATAAATTTAGATCAACGCCAAATTAGCGTTCATATTCTCTCTTGTGTGAGACTCACAATCACAACATCGTACGTGAAGATGAAGGAGAGGGCTTGCGAGCTCTGCAATCGACAAGCTTCGCTCTACTGCGCCTCCGACTCCGCCTTCCTCTGCTGGAAATGTGACGCCACCGTTCACCACGCCAACTTCCTCGTTGCTCGCCACCGCCGCCACCTTCTCTGCTCCCACTGCAACCGTTTCACCGGAATCCACATCTCCGGCGCCATGCTTCACCGCCGCGCCGCCACCCCTGCCTGCCGCTTCTGCTCGCCGCCGGAGAACCGTTCCGTCGACGATGCCGATTCCTTCGCTTCTCTTTCTTCTTCTTCCTCATCCGCCTGCGTCTCAAGCTCCGAGCCACGCGCTACATCCGCCAAGAAGATCAAAGCCACACACGCGCCGGCAAGGAGAATCAGAACTCGAAGCTGTTCGAGTTCCGTGACGGACGATGATGAATCTTCTGCAACAAAGCAAAAGCGGCAAAGAAACGGTGATGGATCTGGTGAAGTTGTTGCGGCGGAGAGAGAGGTGTTTGTGAAATGGAGCGAGGAATTAGGGTTAGGATCAAACGACGGGAACCGCGTGGTGTCCTTGGCGTCGCGCGCATTGAACCTGTGCCTGGGGAAGTGGAGGGCTCTCCCGCTCAAGGTGGCGGCTGCGACGTCGTTTTGGTTGGGCTTCAGATTTTGTGGGATCAGTGGCATCGCCACGTTTCAGAATCTGTCGAGGTTACAGGTAATCTCAGGGGTGCCAGCGAAGCTCATTCTCCCCGCACATGCCAAGCTCGCACGTGCCTTCTTCTACAAACATAAGCAGAGCTTCCATTTGCAAGAAGGATGCGATGAGTCGTAATTCTGAAGTCTTCTACCAAACTAAAGAAATATATTCGATTTGAGATTACTTTACTGTTGTCAATCAAAAGTGTTGTTACTCATTAGATAGAGGACAAGATCTTTTAGTCTAGCAAGGAATTATACATCTGATTTGAGCTTAGTTTATTGATGAAACAGTGGAATCATATTATGATTTCTTTTTCCTTTTTTTTTCTTTTTTCTTTATTTTTCTGTGTTTTTAACATCTAGAAATTGGACGACGTAGCAAATGCTTTGGACTGCCACTGTTGTTGATTAATCTATTTTACCAAATATGTAACAATTGGATCAACAAATTAATGGTCCCCCCCCCTCTCTCAATATGAACCATGTAATTCGTATCTAGATTGTGTTTAATGGTCTAACTCTTGTTTACTTTTCAGAAGTTTTTTTTTTTAAATAAAATTTTGATTTCAGTTTTATAAATATAAAAAATTAGCTCACAAGAAATTTATTCTTATAGTGAACTATCTCTTGATATTGATAATGAGTCTAATGAAAGCATCAAGCATGTATTTTAATTAGCTCGAATGAATTACTAAATCCTCTTTTTTTGGTATATATTCACTATATTTATTCATAAGATTGATTTTGGTATATTTTGTATAAAGAATTTTATATTATTAATTAATTATATAGCCTGTTATGTCTGATTTTCGAGATATCTTTCTTAAGAGTATACTTTAATAATATAATTATGTATAATTAGATTTCTACGTAAAAAATTTATAGCAATTATGCATCATAATTAAATTTTTATTTATGGATTTTGCTAGGACATTGATTAAGGATTCCAAAAAAGAAAAATTTTCAAACTTTCACTATTTTTTGATGTATTGAAAACTTAAATTTTTTACTTTTCCAATACAAACTTTCTTTTTAAGAATCCTTAACCAGTGCTTTAGTGCCCAGATAAACTCTTTATTTATTTATGCTGGATTAATAAAAGAAGCGAAAGAACTCAGGAGTGAGGGGGCGATGAACAATAAAAACACGTTCATAGGTTTGAGATAAGAGCCAAAGTGGAGTAATTCAAATAAGATGCATGCTCTGGTACATTGCACAAAATGTACATTTTGTACATTTTGTGATGAACGGTCAGATTGTGATATATCTTGTAGTGAGATTGTGAGGTGCATCAATACACTAATCACCTATGATGTATTATAATAATATCTAATTTTAAGAAAATTTAAAAATATAATTAAATATATTTTAAAAATTAATTATCATGACAGTATAAAATTATATTGACAGTATAAAATAATTTTATACTGTCAGTATAATGAAAAAATTTTATCAGTATAATTTTAATTATCATATACTGACAGTATAAAATTACACTGACAATATAAAATAATTTTACACTGTCAATGTAATAAAAAAATTTTATCAGTATAATTTTAATTATTATACATTGACAGTGTAAAATTATACTGGCAATATAAAATAATTTTACACTATCAGTGTAATCAAAAAATTTTATCAGTATAATTTTACAGTACTGCCAATATAATTTTACACTGTCAGTATATGATAATTAAAATTATACTAATAAAATTTTTTTATTACACTGATAATATAAAATTATTTTATACTGCCAGTATAATTTTACACTGTCAATATATGATAATTAAAATTACACTGATAAAATTTTTTGATTATACTGACAGTATAAAATTATTTTATACTGTCAGTATATGATAATTAATTTTAAAAATATATTTAATTATATTTTTAAATTTTCTTAAAATTAGATATTTTTATAGTGCATCATAAGTGATTGATGCATTGATGCACCGCACAATCTATGGCACAATCCTCACCGTTCATCACAAAAAATACACAAAATGCACATTTTTGCAAAGTTAGCATAGAACTCACCTCCAAATAATAGCCATGATGGATGAAGACAATGGTTGTCTTCCAATTTCTGATTCATTTGAAGTGTTGCGGTTTAAATGTGGCGTCAGAAAAAATGAACCAAAAATGAAAATGTCTGACATTGGGGCCATGGTGTTGCATCTAATCATATGCCATTCATCACTCTGTCGTCTACATGAATTTTGTTTTTATCAGGCTTAAAATAGAAACGAATCCTTATGAACCAGTCATGTTGCTTATGCCTGCACGTCTCTAGCTACCACTAAATTCGAAATATTAAAAAAGGAGGCATTTGTAGGTGATACTTCTTATCGAAAAACCAATATCTAATTCTGTGAACAAATTTTATCTTTGCTTTAGTTGAGGTACAATCATTTGCTTCTGTACTATGCACCAACCATAATTGATGACCTATCACTAAGATACTAACTTGGAACAACCAATTTTAAACACTTCCCATTAATTCTAGTTAGAGATTAGATGCCTAAATCAACATATCTCAATTTAAATAAGTATAAATTTAGTTATATAAGCATCAAACTTATATATTGTCTTTATTAATGGTGTAGAATAGATTTATTCTTAATAAATATCATCGCATTGATCACTTACTTAACTACAATTTATACTAACTTAAACTATAATCACCACCATTTGAGTGTCCATACACTATAAACACAAAATATTTTTCAATTTTAAAACCACACTTGTGGTGCTATACTGCTTTTGTTCCCAACTTCTAACCGACAATTTCTGCCATGTAATAATACACTGCAACAACCTGAAAAAACAGGAGGTTAAATATACAAATATGATAGCACAAAGACTGTATGAAAGAGTCTCAGCTATGGCTCAGCTACCGCAAAAAGGATGGCGTTTGGTCACTCATAGCCTATAACACATATAATAGAGATAGATGAGAGGTCTAAATGCGCTTCTAAAAAGTGAGGCTTGAGAAGGGTCGTTGAAATAGCAAAAGGCACTTCATTGTGGTTGCGATTTAAAGTTATTGAAAGAATCCCAAGCAGACAGAGACAGAGAGCGCGATATGTGGGCTTTTGAATACGTAGATTCTTCTTGTCCAAACGGGGATTATGTTTAAACCACATGTTTCATTTGGTTTTGAAATTTAAAATCATAACGCTAGTTTGGTTGTCATGGCTCATTCTTAACCATAATTTGATCTCTTTAAAATATTCATCAACTCATGGCTATAAACTTTCTAAGTTAGTTTAAAGCGATTGTACTGGTTTTATACTTTAACAAAGAGAGAATTTTAAGAAGCTTAATCCCCTAGACCCCTACTACTTCGCAAGTTGCAATCACATCACTGAATTGTCCAAAATCATTACTATGGTTCAACGGGTAAATTATGCAACACTACCTATAACTTAACAGCCTCTATAATTTATTTTATTTTAATTTCAATTAAAGCAAACATTTTAATGTAATTCATTTCATTGTAAATAATATATGAAATTGTGTGTGATATACAATCAATGTTTAATTAAAATAGACATAAGCCGGCATTGTGGATGCTATATTTCAACGTGGACAGTTATTTAAATAAATGTAAGGGGGTCTTTGAATTACACAATCTTACAAACTTATGAGGCTCATCACTTCAATTGTAAGCATATATTTGGTTTCAAGGTGAAGGCACCATGAGTAAAAGCTAGCAAAGTAGGGGTGTGCACGGGTATGGATCAACCCGCGAACCCGAAGATCTGACCTGACCCATGTGGAAAAAATTAGTTCGGGTCGGGTAATTGGGTAAAACCCAATTGACCTGTTTAATATTTGGTTCGGATAACGGGTTTAAAAATTAAACTTAATCCCCAACTTCTTCTTTTTTTTTTTAATAAATAATGACTTATTCACTTATATATTAATATACAAAAATATAATTATACATATTGACTCTTAGACTCTGTTAATATATTAGTGTATAATTAAATTTATTAATTATTGATATTGTATAATGTATGATGTATAATATATTTCATGGTTATAATTATGGAATCATCAATTATGTATGTAAATTTTTTTAAAAAATATATTTGATTATATTCAGTTTTCAAAAACACAATTTAAATGTTTCAAAATATCACAAAATAGGGTGTTTCAATATATTTTTCGCCCACAAAAAAAAAAGAGAAGTTGACTGCCTACCTGAATACCTGACCCAATCCAACCTGAAAGGGTTCGGGTTGAGGGTAAAAAAAGCCAAAAGCCTAACCCGACCTGACCCGGCTATATTTGATTAATTTGGGTATTTTTTTCCCCTAAACCCGACCCATGCACACCCCTATAGCAAAGTGTAACTTTGTTACAAAATTGCTCTGACAAGTGTTTGCTTTCTGCATTGAGAAGTGTTTTCTCCATTTGAATGGAGTAACCAAATGAACTCTTAAATATGGAGGAATTAAGTGCAAATGACTCCAACTTAATTGTGATCTTGAGTAATTTAGCCAACCATAATATATTTCATGTAAAAAAAAAGGGAAAAGAAAAAAAAATGAAAATATGTTCGAATGAAACAACTATAACGTAAGTGTAGAGGAATGGAGACAAACTCAGCTTTGAGCCAGACACAATCTTGAATCTTTTGATCGAGGCCTACAAAGCAAAGGGCAATCTCATAAAGCCAGTCTCAATCAGTTAGTAAGGGAGAAAAGCATCCATTTTCAACTTAATTCTTGTAACATTCAACTTTGTCGCCCTTTTTGGAATTGGCACGGGCTAGCACTAAATTCCCAATTGCTGACTAGTTCAGCTAGCATAGTTTTAAGCTTGATGCCATATGACCCTGGCTTTACATTGTCAATGTTTCCATATATTGAGCACAACTCTTCCTCAGCTTCTGAAACGTTTGTAGTCTTATTCATTTCAGGGCTTGAACACCACTCTCCTTGAACCAAACCATTAGATGATCGGTTAAGAATCAAATCATCAATTTTCTCCAAGACCAAATCACCTTCACCAAATGGTCTTGCAAATGCAGCCCCAGTTTCAAGCATTGTATCATAGTATGACATATCAAGCAATTGGGACTCAGATGGATTAGTGTCCCATAGACTGTACCTTAGATTGTTGTCCACAGTGGTGTTTTGGAACTCAGGTGAGTTACACAAGACAGTGTGGAAATAAGATTCAAGAGGGTAAGCCACATTGCTGAAGAACATTAATAGTTTTCTAGGTAAGTTCTCCCAACCATGGACACAGTACTCCATAAATGCTCTTGTAAGAATCATCCAGGGTGAACCTATTATTCATTAGATGACATGAGAAACAAGTAACTGAGAATAATAATGTTTCATTGTTGAAATTCAATTATCAAATTTGTTTCATAATTTACTATAAATAATGTTCTCAAGTTTGAAATTAGACTGACCTAGAAATATCTTGAAAGCATCTGGTGTTTCTCGGGACTCCACAGCAAAGTAGAGTGGACTACTCTTTTCATAATGTAAACTTGGGTCTACCACAATTTGATTAATGTTTCGTTGCCTGCACCATGTCATCGAGCCTTTTATAAACTATTTGGATGTATGATTGAGATATTCGAAAAGGCTTGTTCCCTTAATTTCCGTTGCCCACATGCAGGGTTGGACCCATTATAAGTGAGATTGTAATTTATGCTTCTTTGGATGATTGACAGCAAAAAATATTCTTTATTCACCCTCGCTTTCACAGGAAAAAAATAAAGAAAAAGAAATATAATAAAAAAGAGTTTAATTTCAATAAAAAAAAGAGTCTAATTTTGATATTAGGTCAATGTAAAGTTTTTTTTAAAAAAATAATTATCAACCACTTATATATTAACATATGAATAACTTTTGAAGTAATTATTTTAAGAGTTAAAATATTTTTCATAATATTTTAATCCATAATTGGCTGAGAGTATAAAAAATTTTAAATGAAAGAGTAAATAAGAAAAAGGAAACCATGATATCAGATATCACTTTGACGGTTAGAATTATGAATTACGAATAGATGATTTCTCTGCTGCAGACAGATAATGTAGGGCTCTCCATTCAAATAGAATAAAAAATAAAAGATGAACTACTTTATTCTTTCAGCAGCTATACTTACCACTAGGATTATTTAATTAAACTAAGTAACATGCACATAATTAAGGAAATAAGTCAAACCTTAATTTGGGGATTACTTACTCATTCCGAACTGTCCTGTTAGTGTAATGAATGAAATTGAGATTTGTTGGCAGGAACGTGAAAGCATGAAGGATATCTGCACAAAATTAAAGCACATTTGAAAAGTTATCGCAATGAATGCTAATGGACCGAGACCTCAGGCTCCAAAGTTATTGTTTAAAGCCAATTGATCACAAGTTAGGAAATACTAACTATGTAGATGTGAAGAAGAAGAAGATCACTAGCAATTGCCAATGTTAGGCCAATGTAGAATTTTTTTATTTTTATAGATCTAACCATAAATACACAAACTAGGAAAAGGGCAATTCTAATGTGTCTAGCAAATAAACTTCTATGTACTTGGTTGGAGTTCATGAATTTACAGTCCTTTAAAATTTTAAATTTTCCTCAACTTTAGAACCTAACTCATGATGTGTACCATTAATAGAAAACCAACATTAGGAATCGAAGATTATATGTGTTTGTTTCAGCATTTTTTTTTTTTTGACAAAAGTGATTTTTTAAATTAAAAAATCACTTTTTTAAAAAAGTTACTCTTGTCAGTTGATACTTAAAAGCTTTAAAAGAAATAATCACTTTTGTCAAAAAAAAAGCTGAAACAAATGCATCATTATCACATAAACATCAGTGATACTTACCATCCTGAGTCATGAGAGGATAATCTGAAGCACTTAAGGTTACAAACCAGTCCCAATCAGGGTTCATTCTAAGAAGCAAAGCAGCAGCATGCAGAGGAGCAGAAAGTGCAGAAGATCCCATCCTATTGATAGCATAACTCTTCCCAATGACATTCACATTGCCAAATGCCTCAAACACCTTAAGGGATTTAACCGAAAGAGCCAAATCCATTCTTTCAGACTCAGTGGAGCCATCATCAAACTGAAGTAAGTACTGGTTTCTTGGATGGTATATAGCCTTCAACAGCCTCAACATCTTCTTGCTCTCTCCTTTTGTGCCAATGATCCAATATGCAAGCACAGGAGGGTACCCTTTACCCTTTGTTATAACTTGCTTCGGATTGTAGTGCTGTAACTTAGTGACTGTGGCATAAGAAACATTTGGAATATTCAATCTTGAGAATAGTGTTCCAAACAACACCAAACAAACAGCAAAAGCCAGAAGGCATAGACGATAATCCAATCCTCTGCATGGAAATTTGAACGTTCTCATTGAAGTGGATTGCCTGTGGACTTGAAAAAGATTCAAACCTCAAAGATTTAAATTCGGATCGATTTGGCTGTGATCAACAAGTTCATCTCTTCTGAGAGCAGGTTCAGAGGATGGTGCTAAAAGGGTAGATATAGTGCAATTTTCAAGACTTGAACCCGCGACCTCACAATCTCACCATTGCGCCAAGCCTCACCCTTTGATCAGAAGATGGTGCTGCAACAAAAAATAAGTTGTCTTTGATCTGACTTGCGGGATCTGAAGCAAAGATGGAAGTCTTCAAATTCTAGTGAGTTCCAGTGAATGTAGAGATTCATTGAAGGTACCAAGATATATTAGACAAAAGCATATATAATGATGACCATTGGATCAATAATTCAACCTAAAGCAATAGGAGTAAGGTGAAAAATCAGTGTAGAAGGTATGAATGTGATTGGGGAAAAAAGGTAGGGGATGTTGAAACTTGTACCTAACGTTTGAAAACTTGAACTGGAAGATAACAAAAGCAGGCTTGGAAATTTTTAAGGTGACTTTTTTTTTTCCTTTTGTGAAAACAGGAAGCATTAATTTGTTCATTGAATGGTAAAATACTAATGAAAAGGTCTGTGGAGAGACCGAGTTTGCATGTATGATTTTTTGTGCTAATAGAATGTTAGTTTCCAAATCATTGAAAGGCAAATAGTTGTTTTCCTTTGACTTGTAGCAATTTGTCTTTCTCATCCTTTCATTCTTTCTTGCATTTCTTGCTTTTCCCTTTCGCTAAGTACACTCAACACCACTGTGATCTGTAGTAGAACTATAATGGAGAAATCTCTGGATATTGGCGGCATTCTTTGGTTTCTTTGAATTGCTAAACTTTCGAACATCAAGTCAACCTTTTCCAAAAAAAAAATCAAGAAAAAAAATGTTAAACTCTATGTTTTGCATGATTCCTAACATGACTTTTAATCAAAATACGAAGTTAGAAAAATATTTAATACTTGATAGGCTACTGGTTAACACATAATATGAGTATAAAGAATGTATATCTTTAGTTTTAATTTCATGAACAATAGAATGCACTAGATTTATTGATTTCGAATTGCATAGCTAATGTTTTATTTGTGCAATTTTAGATGTGTACACTTTAATGATATCGCATATATACATATATATGGTATATCATATTTTGTGTTTTTAAATTTATTTTAAATATTTTTTTGTTGCTAGTTAATATTTAATGTATATCATATCTTAAGTCTTTAGGAAATATAATTTACTAATATTGAACAAGTGCCTTAGCAGCCATAGCAAATGTAAGGTTATATGCATGGAGCAAGCGCAGGTAAGGCGGGACATAAATGAAGAGGCCATGAATACGGAAAGGAGAGTGGAACCAACGACGGGTTAGATGCATAGAATCAAATAAAAGTATATAGAAATAACAAATAAATAGCAAAAAGCAAAGTATAAGAAACTTAGGGTTAGTTTGGTATTGCATTGGCTTTTTGAGAGTTGTTGAACTCTCGGACTCTCTAAAAGCTGCTCTCAAAAAGTTATAATAGTACCATTTGATAAAATAATATAAAAATTACTCTCAATAAGCAAAAGTCACAAAGTAATATTTAATAAAGTTGCTCTTAAAATCTAAAATAACTATAATAGATATAAATATTAAAGAGAATAATTTTTACTTTTAATGTCATTAATGAAAGTAAAGTTATATTAGAATTTTAAATTTTAGAGAGTATAAACCAATTCTAAAAAGCACCTCTTGAGAGCTTCTGAAAGAATCCTGACCTTTAAAAATCAGAAGCAAAAGCACCTCTAACTTTTTGTTTAACAAATAAAAAAAGCTAGTTTAAACTTTTTATAAAACAGAATATCCCGTCAAAAAAGTACTACCAAACTAGACCTCAATCTTTAAACTAATTTTCATCTACAGTGTACTCTATGCCTTTATTTATGTGTATGAGTTAATTTTTAAGTATATAAAACTTGTATCACTTTATCACATAAGAGAAAAAAACTTGTATCACATTAATTCTT
Source organism: Pterocarpus macrocarpus (assembly GCA_031439585.1). Lineage (NCBI taxonomy): Eukaryota > Viridiplantae > Streptophyta > Magnoliopsida > Fabales > Fabaceae > Pterocarpus > Pterocarpus macrocarpus. Next base: position 490,517 of record CM062516.1, read on the forward strand.
CTTGTATCTCACTTTAATCCTAAAATAGACTAATTTAACATGAATTTTGTAAATTAAATATATAACCAATTTGTACACATGAATAAATTGAAAGACTGAACTTTAGTATTTAAATAATAATCCAATGTCTTCTTTTCACTCCCAAAAATATTTAATTCAAGTAAATAGTGACCATAATTATCTTTCAATTATTATGTTGTCTTAAATTTCAAATTTACTGCATTGGTTAAAGGAGTGTCCAACGAGCACAAAAGTTAAGGTATTTGGTATTTCAAATGGAAAACTCTCAGAAGTGTCAAATAAATGCATTTATAGAATGATTTTTTTTGGTAAGGGTTTATAGAATGAATTTGATTTTAATACATTATTAATATTTTGTTATATTATTATTTAATTATTTATTACTAAATTATTAAAAAATAATTATCACAATTATTACATACTAATTAAAATTTTAACTTTTACAGATATTACATGTTATAAAATAAAAATTTAACTTTAATGTGCTAGTAAAAAATTTTCATACTATTAAATAATTTTTTACAATAATAATAAGCTGAATTAATTTTTAAAATAATTTGACTTTTAGTGTAATTATTATCTTAATCAGGCAATTTAAATGATATAAAATTACTATAAATTTAGTTTGATTACAGATATAATTTACAATAACACACTATTAGATAGCATTCAGAATGATTAAAATTGAGAATAGGTTTAATTTGATTTGATTTGATTAATAAATTAAATTTGATATTTAAAATAATTATATAAAATAGGATTTAAATTAATTTAAATTTTAATTATTATATTTAAAATTTACTAGATAACATTTATAATGGTTAAAAATGAGAATTAATTCGGTTTGTTTTAAATTTAAACTTAAAATCAAATTTAATCATACTAAATTCTATTAATTTTTATAGGGTTTTCAAAAGCAGCTAAATCTCAGTAAGATTCGTTTCTTATTTATAAAAGTTACAAAAATTAGATTTGTGTTACCAAATCAAATTAATTTTCATTTTCTTTGTTTTCCTATTTTCCTTTTCACCAAAATCCGACCATCCTCTGATTATACCATCGAATTCTAGTGTAGAACAAAACAAAATAAAAATCAAGTTTATTTTTTCATATATGATAAAAAATTAAATATTTTAGGATGTGTTTGTTTGTATTTTTTTGTTTTACAAAAAAAATAACTTTTTTATTAAAAAAATTAATTTTTATATATTTAAATATTTTTTAAAAATAATTAAGAGTTTAATTTATGTATACTGACATTGTAAAATTTTTTTATATTATCATTTAATCAAAACTTTTTATTTGTATGACCATTTAAATAGTGGATAATTATATCAAAGAGTTTTGCTGATGTGATAATTTATGATTGAATGTCAATGTAAATTTTTTTTATATTATTAATATATTTAAATTAAATTCAATAATTAAATTTTAAAAAAATAAAAAAAAAATAAAAAAATAACTTCTAAAAAATTAATTTTTAATTTTTTTCAATTTATAAAATTTAAATTTTGTAAACTCTTCTCATAAAATTTCAAACAAACGCACCTTAATCCCATTAGCATCCGATGCTCATACTCATCCCACGGGGGCACCGGAGGAAAAGTCCTGAGTCCTGGGTGCTCAGCACTTCCCAAGAAGCAAAACCAACAGAGCAGAGCTTAGAGTTACAACACAACACAAGAACAAACTACATAACATAATAATATCTATCTTCTTCGGTGCACGCCCAACCCAATCCCCCGAAATTCTTCTCTTTGCCCTCTCTCTCTCTCTCTCTCTCTCTCTTTCTCTTCCATTCCCATTCTCTTCCCATCAACAATAACAATAAACCCTTCAAAAGCCTCCTTTTTGCAATCCAATCCGCCCGCAGTTAAAGGTTAAATCTATCTTTGGGTTCTTAGAATACAAATCAATTAGTTAGTTAGAGTAGTTCAGTTCCATTCCATGGAAGTACTACTATGCAGCTGCGAGTTCATCCCCAACCCCAAGCCCAACCCCAAGTGGCGGCTTCCCCGCACTCCTCCATCTTCCATCACACCATCCCTCAATCCACCCCACCTCCTCAGAATCAGCCACCACTCGCACTTTCGGCTTCTTCCCCTTCGTCTCTGCGCTGTTCCCAATGACCTTCCCACCCAACCCGATGAAGACCAACCCTTAAACAACAACAACGCCTTCCGTTTAGTCTCTCATGAAACGGTCTCGTCTTCCTCTTCCTCTTCCTCTTCCTCTTCCTCTTCTGAGCCTCAGGTAATCTAATCTGTTTCTTTATTTATCAATATCTGCTCTGCTTTGTTCTGCTCTGTTCTGTTCTTTAATCTTCAAAGCCTTTCTCTGTACTGTAATTTGTGGGTGTTGCAAAGTTTTTAATGTAAAATGCTAACGTCCCTATCATTAACACTGCCCAAGTCTCTAATCACGTCATAAAAAATTCGAATAAGTTCTGTTTTGTGTTGAATTGTCGATTGCCTAATACAAGTTTTTTTCTTTCTTTCTTTCTTTTTAATCTAAAGATTTGCAGTCAAGCACCTCAGCATAGGCTGATTTCCCAATCATATAGTTCGAAAAATTCAAACTTTAACGGTTTGGCAAAACTGGTGCTTTGTGTGAGAATTTTCAACTCATAGTACTGCTGTGCTGCTCAAAAGTTGCCTTGCTCATTGTTCAAGTAATGCGTGATATCGTAGCTTTGGCTAATGTATGATTGATCTTCTCTACTTGATTACGTATTACCCATTTTAATGTGTGAGTTTGAAAGGTTGATGTCATGCACCCAAATATGACCGTGATTGGGTGGGGATGAATTGATGTAGCAGTAAAGAAAGACATGTACTTGAAAGCAAATAGCTGGAAGGATATATGTAGTACTCTGTAAATTTTAAGGGTGGTTTTCCTGAATTGCATGTATTGTTGCCTTTACCTCTAGTTAAGTTTCGTATTGTGTTTTACTTCGCGGTTCATGGAGAGTTGAACAATTCATTATGATAGGGCCATTGCTTGATCATGCATGTTGTTTTTGTTTACATAGATGATCCACGGATAAGTTTATCATTGATATTTGACGTAGTTGGGTGGCCTTTTGTTCTGTAGGAAAATTTAAGCAATTCTCAGAGTGCTGATAAAGATAAGGATGAGCCATCACAAACGGGCATGCAATGGACAACTATAACTCCAGGATCGGGTGGGGGTACCAGGGCCGGACTTTTCAGGACACCAATTTCTGGGGGCGTGCATAGTGCAACCTCGGCTCATGGTTTACCTAGACCAGCCTTAGCAGTACGCAATTTGATGGAGCAGGTAAGGGGCTGGTGTTGCTGGTATGACATCTATTTCATTATTGTATATTCTACTTTAGAGCAGGTCCATTCACAGATTCTCTTTTTTAATTTTCAATTGCCTTTTCCTTCTATAATTCAAGGCCAGATTTGCTCATTTGTGCACCGTGATGTCTCGAATGCACCACCGTCGAGAAGGATATCCATTTGGTTCTCTGGTTGACTTCGCACCAGATTCGATGGGCCGTAAGTTAACAATTCTTCATTTTCTTGATTAGTTATTTGACATTCACTCATGAATATTTTTTCGCATATGGATTACAATGCCTTGCTGTTCATCCATGGTTCAAATAAGGTTAATAGCAGATTAAGTTTGGAGTTCTACTGCAAGGCTCCATGCGATATTGATGATTCCAATCTATAGTTTGGTGGTTTAACTAAGTTGGTGGGATAAAGAAAGTTAAATAGTTGTAAATTGGGCATGCATTATAGATGATTCCAATCTAGTTTTGATCCTTACTCAGAGAAGATTGAGCTAAAGAATAGCTCATGCCTCATAGGGAATGAGTTTAATGTTCCTGCTTTAGTTGGAGCAGGAGTAGCAGAAGACTCCAATTTAATTGACAGTTGTTTGTAGTACTGCATAAACATACTTAAAAGCAAATGAAGAATAGATAAAAGATTCACATTCCAACTCAAGATTATTGCCTTATGAAGTGCACGTAGATGTGCCAGTATTGCAGTACCATTTATTCCTCTCCTTCGCATAAGCTAGATAAGATAATTCATTTCTGAATTCTGTCTTGTGGTGATCTTTGCCATATCTTGTAGGATATAGATCAGAATGAATTGTTGGACTATTATGGTTTACTTGTTTGTTCATAGTGTTTGTCTATAAAGCATGTCTTATATTCTTGTTCTGCAGATCCAATATTTTCATTTTCACCTCTTGCAATTCACACAAGGAATTTGTTGGCTGACCCAAGATGCACGCTTGTAGTTCAGGTTTGCAATTTAATAATTCCTATCTGAGCATTTATATTTCTGATTCCTGTTTCTCTCCATCTATGCTTTTTATTGACAGTTAGGTTTATTAGATACCTGGATGGAGTGGCTTGTCCAATGCAAGGGTGACTATTTTTGGGGATGTTTATCCACTTCCGGAAGATCAGCAGGTTGTTTACTGACTAATTTGATCTTGTGGATCGGCAAATGTGAACTTGTTTGTACCTGTTAATATAGATGTAGCTACTTCCAATTTAGAGGATTATTTGCTCATGCATCATGATATCTGTTTGTACTAACAGGAATGGGCTCATAAGCAGTACATTGCAAAACATCAACAGGGGCCTTCTCAACAGTGGGGCAACTTCTACTATTTTAGGATGCAGAATATAAGGTTGGCTGCTTTTTAACTATATTTTTTTATCAAATAGATGCAGTTGCAGCCAAGCTGATTGTGTTGAACAAATCATCTTTTGTGCAAGTTCTTTTCTCATATTTTTTGGGGCATTCTACCTGACTTGGTTTTTAATTTTATATGTCAATATTTGTAAAAGGAGCCATTTTGCTAAACTTTGACAAGAGAAATAGTATTTCTGTTGAATTACAGACCAACCATATTTTGGATGTCTGGCGAAGCATCAAGAACATGAGTGACGTCTTTTTGTTTCCCTTCGAAATTTTCCAATATGTGTGTGTATGTGTAAAATAAATAATATAGCACTCATGAACGATAAAATCAGTGTGGAATTGGGGAATTCAAATTCTTCTTGTTGTTTGGTACTGTTATTAGCAACTTGCAAACTTGGTTTAATCAATTCTTTGTCATTGACAGTGACATATATTTCATTGGAGGCTTTGGTACTGTTGCTTGGGTGGATGTAAAGGAATATGAGACCCTTCAACCTGATAAGATTGCAGTTGATGGTGGTGAGCAGAATCTAAAGGTAAATTTTCTGAATTCTTACTCAGGGAATAAAAGGAAATAAAATCTGACTTGTGTAGGCAAATGTAAATAATCTTAATTTAAAAGCAGTTTTTCTGCTCCCGCAATTTTATGGGATTGGTTTGGAAGGGACATTATAACTTTTTAAGCCTAGTAGCTGGAGATGGATGTACAACATAGGGTTTTGGTGAAGTTGAAATGAGGGCGAGTTGGCTGTTTCAGTCAAACTTTTATCGATGAAACTATTGCAGCATGCCATTGCTGGACACTTGTTAGTATGATGATGTCAACCCGTCCTACGGTTATACCACCGCATTGCTTACTTTGTTTTGGTTTTTGAAACAATAGGAACTCAATGCTATCTTCTCAAAGCCCCTAAAGAAGCTTCTATCTAATGATGAGATTGAGGTAGATGATGCAGCACTCATATCGATAGACAGCAAAGGGACTGATATTAGGGTCCGTCAAGGTGCCCAGGTAAGCTAGTTTGCCAACAATTAGATTGGTGTTGAGATTGTGGGTTTTAGATAGAAAAGGAAGAAAAGAGAGAATAAAGACTCTGAATATTATAAATACATATTGCTAGTTGAACTCTTCTTTTTGTATGAGTCATATAAGAGAGTCTATTATATAAAGATAGTAATTAAAAGGATAAGTTATTAGATAACAAAAAGATAAAAAATAAGGATAAAAATAAAACTAATAATAAGATGAAACAAACTAAATCTAAATCGAGATCATCTAAGATACACTTTAATATTTTAAGACATGATATGATATGAGATACGATATGATATTATAAGATATAATGGATATATTATGAATTATTTTCTTTATTTCTAACAGCAGTTGGCTTTCTAATATTTGTAGCAGCTGTCTCTAATTTTTTATTGTCTTTTTATGCAGTTCAACATTCAGAGGATATCATTTGATGAAGGGCAAAGTGTAGAAACCTTAGAAGAAGCCAAAGCTGCTCTTCGGAAATTAATACACAGAGGAAAAGTATATAATTTGCAGAAATAAAAAGCTGGATGTGCGTAATATTAACCTCTCCCCTTGACGAGAGTAGACAAGATTAGGAACTACTAGAGTTTCTAATCTTTGACTTTTTTTGGACTTGTTAATGTTATGCTTATTGCCTGCATGACATGCCCCGGAAAGTGTATTATATATGCTAAATTGCAAGGATATTTGTTTAAGGGTGGTCGTGAGAGACGCCTTTTGTGGGCTATAACCCCGTAGTCAAACTGGAAATAATATATATCAGAACTCAGAAGAAATAATAGTATGGTTTTTCTGAAGTCTTCCCTTGGTTCTCCCTTCTATGTGTGTAGTATAAGATGCTAGACCCGTTGGTTAGTCAAATTTTATGTAGAATGTCGTGTTCTAATTGCCAATAGAAATCGACCTCCTCAGAGTTATCCGAATTTGACTCAGCTATTTGCAATCTTAAAAATTTTTTTAAATATAATCATATAATTGAATAATAATATAAATTTTTTTATATTAATAATGTATCAAAATTAATTTTTTTAAAAATAATTTAATTTTAATATGTTATTAATGTAAAAGTTTATACAAATATTTAATAATAAATTATTAAATCAGAAAAAAATATTTGATTTTATTATTTATTATTTTAAAATTCTTATAAATATAAATATATAATTAAATAATAATATACAATTTTTTACACTACATGCTAAAAATTAACCTCTTTCTCCTAAATGCTAACATTAAAAAAATTATTCAAAATATGACAATTGGTTGAGTGTCACTTGTCATAATAAGACCTTATCTCGAAGTAGATATGTTCAAGCGCTGCAAGTTAGTTTCTAGTTTATGCTATGGGCTTAGTACTTTGTAGATACGCCATTTTGTAATTGTGAAACTGTTGTTGCTGTACGAACCCTGCCATGCGCCACGTGTAGTTCATCATTTGATGGTTGGAAACTTCTAAGCAAAATATTCTTCAGTGTGTTTTTTCACAGAAACAGTTATTTGGTGGGCTGGTATCTATGCAGTTCTGGAGAAAACCTGCATCCTAATCTGTTAATAGTAGATGGCATCATGTCAATGAAATTTTTTTAACAGTGATAACTTTCTTGAATCCGCTTGTTTCCAACAAGGCCGAAAAACGAAAATAGTATAGAGAAGGAATATGCAGTATATTATCTCTCAGCTTAAAACGCCGCCAACGGAATTCTGCACTCAAGTTGCAAAGGCTTACAACTTAACACAGCATGTTTGGATTTCTGTTTGAAACTTCTAAATCATAATTTAAGCAATAGTTACAAGAGATTTTCTTGCTAAAATCATAGTTTGAAAATTTCTTTGAAAAAAAATAAAAATAACCTAAATATGCTATTACATATTATTCTTATGCATTCGGATGAGGTGAATGAACCATGCTTTTATAAAATTGACTGCTGCATCTATTTATTATGAAGCAAAGGCCTCCTAATCCTATGCACAATGATCTCGTACAAGTGTCCTAGACTTTTTTTTTTTTTTTTTTTTTAAATGCTTTCTTTCTTTCTAATTCTTTTGGGCATAAAAGTGATTTCCCTCTTGTCTTTGTCCAAATAACGTGACATGGCATATAGCAGAACATGCTACAAAAACAAGCTAAAGCATGCTGAAACAAGGGGCTAGAGGCTCATCATTTAACAATAACGACAAAGAAAATGGGCACCCCACTTATCTGTCCACAATCAATCTCTTTCCATGGCATGGTTTCTACCATTTTTCCTTCAATACATCACTGATGACATTACACATCACCCAACAGAAACAACAAAACACATTTTACCAGTTACCAGTTATCTCAGTTTGGATGAACTTGAACAACCCATCTACTTCAAACTAACCCTTCCTTTCTTCTCCCTTCTCTCTGGCCTCAGCACAACACAAGCCAACATAATTAGGTTGTTCCAAGAACCATAGCCATAGATCCCAACACAATATACAGCTTCTAACCATGGAAGAGGTCAGAGCTAGTGGAAACCACAGTTATACTGGATCACCAATAACCAACATAGCACAGGACCACCTCTTAACTATTCTGCTGCTCCTCCCCATAGATGCAATTTTCTCCCTATCCATGACTTGCAAGAGGCTCAGAGCTCTAACTTCCTCTGACACCCTTTGGAAATATTTGTGCAGGAGGGACTTTGGTTCCTCATGTGTAGATGCACTCAAGTCTTCTTCCAATCACAGTCATCATCAGTTAACATGGATGGGGCTCTACAAGCAAGTCTACCAGCTGGATTCTGTCTTTTGCCATGAATTGTCTGAACCACATGGTGAATTGGAATTCCCTAGTGCTAGAGCCTCTCACTCTCTCAACTTTGTCTCCAACTGTCTAGTGTTGTATGGTGGTGGCTGTGAGGGAGGTTAGTCTTTCTATTCTTGCTCCTAAGGTCCAAATTCCATGTTCTTATTTTATTGGTTCTTTTATTTGTTATGCATCTTTATAAATGATTGACATGGCTTCTGGTGTCAGACAAGAGGTTATTATTAATACCAAATATCGTCTTATGTGATTTTGGTTGTGCCCTTTCATTTTGAGAAAGAGAGACAAGTCCTTTCCCCACAAGAAAGGGAAACTGAATAGAAAAATATCGAAAAGAATTTGGAGTGGCATGGCCTTATTATGCCATATGTAGGAAGCATACTTATCTGACCTAGGTGACTTGTTGGCTGCTTAGGTCCTTGAATAACCAAGGATGCCAAGTTGTAACACTGAGCCATCTAACGATTAGATGTTCCACTCTTTTGGTTGGTAATCGCTTAGGTGATCAAGCTTATAATAAAGAATGAAGTGAATTCATATTTATTTTCATGTCAAGTTTGACTGTCACAGTATTTTATCATCCGAAAGAGTTAAGTATAAAATTAAGCTTTCTGTTCTGATATTCCATTATTATAATTATTAGATTGTGATTGGTAAGCATGCCAACTTGCCTAGAAGACTTCCAACTTGACCTAAACATAGCGCTCATGAAACTTACCCTTTATATATATTATGTCATATGCTCTTGAAGATAAGTCCTAGACCAGTAGCATTTGACACTAAATACTGTTAGCCAGCTTCTTTTATGCTAAAATATTGCAAACAGATAGAACCTGTTATTTTAAGCATTGATAATAATTATCGGGTAATCAGGTATTTAGGACAAGTGATGATGACAAATGATGATTGGAAATGATAATCAATTATATCTATGTGATGTTCGGTGTATCATGTGGTGATTCGCGTGTATTATTATATGGTGATTGGTCTAAAAACGGTGTGCAAAAGTGGTATGTGAATAGCAAAACTGATTATTCATGCATTGCATCTTTGGCTTTGCACTAAGTGAGCATTGGAAGAAAGAGACTCTTAAAAGGTTTGATCTACATGATTTTTGAAACATAAACATACAAGATCCTTTACCTCTCCTACGATTGACTGCTTACTGAAAAAGAATTCTGTTACATAGTCTTTTGAAGAGATCAATTAAATAGTGGATCGTTCTAGCATTGGATTTGTGGTAAAAGGGAACTATTAACTAAACTTAAAGTGAACATCATTCATCATGGTGGACATCTACTTGTTTCAAGTCAGTAGAGCGTCTCATTGTTATGAACTGTATGTTTTAGTTTGTTTATTTTTTATTTTCTTTACCCCTTGTCCATTCTTAAAACCCGGTTCTTAAACCCAAGTTCTGCTATGGTGCAAGGTCTAAGGCCCTTAGCATTGAAGCAAGGAACCTTTAATGCAGCATACTGACAAGAATGCTGGTTTTCTGCATTTATAGAAAGTTTCTATTTCTACTGTCCCGAGTCTTGACTAACTTCCTACCTTTTAATATCAATGTTCTGTGCTTTGTTTCATGGTTTTTTTAGGACGACATCTTGATGACACATGGGTGGCGTATATTGGTAATGATTTCCGGAGAATGTTGAAATGGCAGCCAGTGAATTTAGGCACTCCAAGTGGGAGATTTGGGCATACATGTGTGGAAATTGGTGATTTCCTTGTTCTCTTTGGAGGGATCAATGACCTTGGGAACCGCCAAAATGATACATGGGTGGGGCAAGTTACATACAATGAAAAACATGGTGTTACATTCTCCTGGAAAATGCTTGATGTGGGGGCTGTTGCCCCACCCCCAAGAGGGGCTCATGCTGCATGTAGTATAGATGACAAAAGAATGGTAATCCATGGTGGAATTGGCCTTCATGGCCTCCGATTGGGTGACACATGGGTGTTGGAGTTGTCAGATAGTCATTGCTTTGGTACATGGCATCAGATTGTCACTCATCCATCGCCTCCACCGCGATCAGGGCACACATTGACTTGCATTAGCAGAAGTAGGACAATTCTGTTTGGTGGTAGAGGCTTAGGATATGAGGTGCTTGATGATGTCTGGATGTTGGATACATGCCAAGGTTATCTGAGATGGGTTCAAATACTATATGATTTGCAAAACATACCAGATAGTGTTTCACTTCCTAGAGTTGGTCACACAGCTACATTGGTTTTGGGGGGTAGGTTGCTAATCTATGGAGGAGAGGACTCATATAGACACAGGAAAAATGATTTCTGGGTGTTGGATATTAGTGCCATCCCTTACATTAGCATGCAGCAAACCACACTGGGTTCCAAGAGAGTCAAAGACCAAAAGATATGGAAAAGTTGGAAGTCAAATGGATATGAACCAAGGTCTAGATCCTTTCATCGTGCATGTGCAGACCATTCTGGACGTTTTCTGTATGTATTTGGTGGAATGGTGGATGGTTTTCCTCAGCCTGCTGAACCCTCTGGACTCAGGTTTGATGGGGAGCTCTTTCTTGTGGAGCTTGTGCTTCAGCTTTAGGGACCAAAGGAAGCAACGTATGATGCTATGAATGCTCTTTTTTGAGACCATTTTGTGCAGTATCTTCCAGTTACATACCATTATCTAGTGCCACCTGCTGCTGTTATTGTATTAGAGATTGTAAATAGCAGCTCTGTTGGTCAGCCAGTGTCAAAAATCTTCTATGAACTGCTACTGCCTAATTAAAAAGCGATGGTGTGAAGATTACAAGAACTTTTGGAACTGTTCATTGCCATAGAGTTGAAATGCACAAAATTATCTTGAGAGAGTTATGATTAACATACAATGATAAAAGTTCAAAGTTCTTAAAATTCCCCTCCAAGAGAAGCGAAAGTTTTAAATGAATATAAATCCAAGTTTTGGATTAAATGCCACAACTTTCATATTCTTTTTCTTTTGACAAACATGGAAGACCGCAATTAATATAGACGAAGTTCTTAGAATTCTATCACACAAATATTTCTTTAGCGGATGTTGCTAAAGAATGGTCAAGGACTAAGATAATCGTTGAATTCTATCCATTGAATTTTTTATATAATAAAATAACCATTGATAAATTTTTTCTACGGACAAGATTCAAAAATCATCTTGATCCATAACTCATCAAAAATCATGTTAGAACTTACCTTCTTTAGCTTTATATATCAATAAATGAGTGGCCATACTCTGATTTTTGACAAGTATTCTTTGATTTATATTTATTCTTACAAATAACATGTACAATGAACCCATTGTAGTGACAGTATAAATAGAGAAGTCAAGGCTACAGGAAGTTTAGACGCATAAATAGGCGTTCTGCTGTTAATATTTACTTAAATGGACGACGCCTGCAAACTCAAAATATAAAGGAAAAGGTACAAAAGCCGATAGGTGAAAATTCTGAAAAAGGCCTGCAACAACTATTCATTTTGAATGAATTACAGTTATTCTAAGTGAATTACAACAATGAATATTCCAGTGACAAAGAATGTGTAATATTTTTGCCTCTTCGCCTCTGCTGCAATTTGGGAGAAGTAAGCGGCTACTAAAAGTTTCCACAGCAATTGCTCACAAATTCAATTGTAGTTTTGTTCTATAAATGTCTCCAATGACCTTTTTTGGTGATGGATCATCAGGGCCCTTATCTCTCTGTCCTGAAGTGAAGTACAACCAACCATTCCAAAATCCAACTAAAGTGGTTTTCACTCGGAATGGCAATTTCCCAATAACTGACCATTTCTGCAAAATCAACAACAACGGAAATAAACAATCAGTGACAACTGATAACTTAGTATGATGCTCCTACTTGCAATTAGATTACATTGTTATTGCCTTCACCTGCAGACCAGAGACTTGACACAGACACAGGTATGTCAGCATTAGATTAAAGCAAAGCAAGCATTGGAGGTACACCAACAAATAATAGCATAAACTGGTAGATGACAGCAGAATCGGGAAATTAACTTCATGCATTTAGGATTTACTCAACTATTCTCCTAGTTGACAAATCATTCAAGTTTTCATTTTCAATTTGCTTTATTCCTTGTTTCAATTCCATATTGACAGTAAATAAGGTGCAGGAAAACGTTTGACAAACCATAATTTATGACACGAGTCATTTAATAAAAGGATTAAATTTTTTTTTTTTTTAAAAAGGAGCTTTTGAAAGAACTCAGTTGCAACAGAAGAATCATCATTTGCATCAAATATGTGAAATGGTGCAGAGGAAGCTTGACATTCCACTAAATGTAACAGGCACCCGAGAACCTCTAACAGTAGTAACATGCATTTAGTAGAATCATACATTTCAGAGCCCACTTATCATCCAATTATAAGAATAGGTTACAGAAAAATATAGGATCTCACTCCAGCAGCTCACAATCTTAACACTTGGGAAATTCACCAGTGGAAAGGAATATTATTTTGGAAATTAAGAAATCGTAAAAGAGGAGTTAATTGAATGCCAAATTAGGAAAACTTCATGGCAGCAGTTGACGGCTGGAAGAATTTTGTTGTCAAATCCCACTTTCCAGGTTCAAGTGTGTGGAGGGTAACACAACGAAATACTAAAATGGGGTATTTGTTTGCATAATTACATATAGATGAGTAGTATGCATATGAGAATAAAAATAAATGCACATAAGTGATTGAATATGAACAAATATGTGGCAATGTAGACAAAATTCCTAAGTGCTTTGTTAAAGAGAAGTCAGTACCATAGTGTTCAAGTTAAACTGGACTACTTCTCCATTTAAAACCATCTTCTTGGTTACAGGGTGCTTCTCTGTTGTGCCTCCAACAATTACAATAGAGTTGTTTACAAGCACCCAAGCAAATTCAATATGAGAGTTTGGTTTTGGCATTGGAGGTAGCATTTTCCACTTCATCTCATCGTCCAACATGTAAACATCAGTATAGACCACCTGACATGGCATGGCAATAAACAATGAGACATAGAAAGTGTCAAGCTATGTGTACTTTATTATTTTTATTTTTTTTAAGGAGGGTTTCAAATTGTGGGACAGCCAATTTAACAATAAAAACTACAAGATCAACGATATATACTATCAATTCTATTTAAAGAACAGAAATTTAAGAAATAAAAACAAAATCTAAAAAAGCACACACAAACACAATATCTGCCTCATAGAATTCATGCCAAGGAGAAGGATGCGTGGGTTGACCACAGTCTGACCAAAAACAACAAGAACAACAACAACAACTTTACTTGTGTCTTACCTCTAGCCTGCGAGAGCACTTAAAAATAGGAGACCCAGGTTTGGCCATAAAATCACCTTCTTGACCACCAATAACATAAAGACGATCATCAACCACAACGCATGCCCTAAAAAGAATATAGTCATAATTATTAAACTGCACATGATGGCATTCTCATAAGAAAATGCTTATCAATAAACCAAGATTATAAGTTTATTGGAATCAAATGACATGTCTGTTGTTTCTGACATCTAAATTTTGCATATTAGATAGTCCACGAACCTGTGAGGTCCACCACGGGGAATGGGTATCTCACTTCTCCACTCCTTTTCTAATGGTTTTCCATCCTTCACAGCCAGACTCCAGTGTTCTAATCCAGGTGTATGTCGATTTTCCTTACTGCCACCCATCACATGCAGTCTACCCCTCCAAAGTTGAGTTGCTGGTGCATATCTGAATATAATAATGTCAAAACCTTCCACCCAAAACCATGATACATGAAATAAAAATGACACAGAGTGCTACAAAAGGGGGATATTACATACAATATTATATTTTTGGTGACAATCTGAAACATGCAAATTTCGAAGAAAGATCAACCAAAAATTGATTTCAATGCAATGATTCCAGACACATCATACCTGGGGACTGGCAAGGGAGGCATATCCTTCCATTCCTTTGTTCGAGTGTCAAGCACAAATGTATGAGCCGTGGGACCTCTGCACTGTGGGCCATACTGTCCAGTGACGATATAAATGTATCTTCCATCCGTTACCATTCCTAAATGTGAATGCGCCATTTCTTTCGGCATGTCAAACCTTCCTCCCCAAGTATTATCAGTAAAATTATATATATCAACGTGTGAATGTACCTGGAAAAATATGCAAAATGGAAACACTTAGGCATATAAAGTGTATAACCCAATTATCAGACAACACAATTTAATGTAAAAGTATTATCCGATGCTAACTATAAGCCAATCAAGAAATGCTAAAGCAACCAGCCGACTCAAACTCAATCACAAGAAGCAGTTCGCAGCTCAATGATCTAAATGGCTTGTATGTCACGGTAAATAGGCCTGAAAAATAAAAAATTAAAAAAAAAAACCCCTTTCCCTTGCTAATAAGTACTCAGGTGTAAATGTTTTCATCTCTAAATTCTTCCTCACACCACGATTCTCTCGAGACGCAAACAGCGCAAGACACTAAAATAAAAAAGAGGCAACAATGGGAACTCTACATAACACACCCGAACCAATCTGAAAGCTCCAACTAGCTAACTGCAAAGAAAGATGCAACTAACTAACTAACTAACTAACCCAAGCGCCAGCTCATCCAATTCTGTTATTTGATAACACCACGTGATGTATGTTATGTAAATACTACAGCTGAATTCACATTCATTCAATTCAACACTGAGTTTCATTTTTTCAAAGATTCACCTTCTTGTTAGTACATGCATTGCTAAAATTTAAAAACAAGCCATTAAATAAACCAACTTTTCATTCTTCATATTGAGAGAGAGAGAGAGAGAGAGAGAGAAGGTGATGCGATTATCAGAACGGACATACATAATCGATGGTGCCGTAGCCGGCAAAGACGAAGAGAAGGTCATTGATCTGAATGGCAGCCCCGTCGAGACGAGGGACGGGCGCAGGAGCCATCTTCTGCCACTTCAATTCGGGAGCCGGCAAATCGGCGTAAGTAGCAGCCAGGACTCTTCCGGAGAGCGAAGAAGAAGAAGAAGAAGAAGAAGAAGAAGAAGCATCTTTGTCTCTTGTGGTGGTATTGGGAACGATGAAATTGGAAGGGGAAGAATAGGATTTGGACATGAGAGAGGAAGTGGAAGTGGAAGTGGAAGAGGCCCAGAGGAAGTCGGCGACGAGGGCGAAACCTAAGAGGCCCACGCACGTTACGACCAGCTTCGTCGACCCAACCTTCACCGACGCTCGAACCATACTCACTCACTCACTCACTCACGCTTCTGCTCTGCACACCTTCACTCTTTTTCCCTTTTCTCTGGGTTTAGCTCAATCTCTCAATGACCCCGCATCAGATCTGTGTGCTATGTCTTTGGGATTCTGATTCACCGACTGTTGCACTAAAAATTATTTTTAGGGGGTATTTTTAAAAAAGAATGAGAGTCAAATATAAGATATTTGAGATTCAAATATTATGAATAGAATAAGAAAATTGTGTTGGAAGAACTTTCTCTCTATTAATAGACATACTTAACTTGAATTAAAATTAATTAAAATTTAATAAGCAAATTTAAAAGATTGATAATCTAGATTGAAAAAACTTATATATGTTAATAATAATTTGGATTTGTGATTATTTAAAAAATATATGCATGTGACAATGAAGATATGTTACAACAATTCTACGAATTTGCATTTCTAATATTATAATTTCTTTTTAGCTTCGAAATAAAGTTAATTAGACTTTAACTTTATTCATAACAATTCTATGAATTTGTATTTCTAATTTTGTAATTTTTTTAAGAATTGAAATAGAGTGAAGTAGATTTTGTTTTCTCGATTCTCTTCACATATACTTCATTATTGTAAATGAATTTGAATCTTATAAAAAAAAAAGTTAATGCTAAAATAATTTTATTCTCATAATTTATTTATAGCCAATAATTATAATTTAAAATTTTTAAATAACAAATAAATAGTCAAGTTTTTATTAAAAAATTATAGTTCATATCATTTTGCATGATCATATCCTTTTCACGCCAAAAAAAAAAAAAAAAATTGGAGCACAGCCATTTGCAGCTATCAAATTAATAGATGAAATTTTTTTCAATTATGACTTCACTTAAACCCCAAAAACCCTTCGGCTATTTATCTTACATTCGGTTAGAAATCTCCATATGAACTCACTATGAGCCAATAATAATATTTTCCCTTTCATCCCATAATTGGTCTCATGGAGGTGTCACTTCACTCGGCATATCATCCATCAACAATTATCCATTAAGATGGGTTTCTTCCACCACACATATTTTGTCTGACATTTTCGAAGAATTGACATTAAGACAACGAATGTCTTAACGTCCCATGAATTGACAGTCCCATGAATGTCCCATAGAAGACATTATGACAACGAAAAATGTTACTTATACATATTTTCTTGGCTTTTATATCAACATTCTTCCATCCATAATTAAATAAGTTATAAATTATATTTAATTTAGATCACATATCCTATTTAATGGTAGATAGAAGTACATCGACACAAAAACAAAAAATATATACCTGCAAATAACATAACTTTTAAGACAACATACGCGCGCAAGGCATGATACTTAGCAGGGGACTTTCCATTAGTAGCCAGGAATCTAGGATTCAATTGAATAAAATATGAGTTGACCAAAAAACAGTAATAATAATAAAATATGAGTGGGATTGGATGGTCTCGTATCAAATGAAAACATTATTTTATATGAAAAATAAGAAGAACAAATCTTATTATGCTGTATACTAGTGATCAAGTTTAAAAGGTATTTAACATTTACATGATCAAACTCATACAATTTTATTTTTTAATTTTAACCATTTACACTTATATAATTTTAGCCCGTCAAGGCAGAGAGAAGTTCTGTGCATAAAGAAAAGATTTGCAACACCATAATGCTTGTATTCTATTTAGCAAGTTAGCATAATCACAATATGCTCATACATGTAGAAGAATCTTCACATGCACCAAACATGACGAAAGTTTACAACCCCTAGAAGAACATCAAACGAACCAGACCAGAACTATACAACAATTATGAAGGGACATTAAAAACAAAAGCACACAACTTTGTCATCTTAATCGATAACAATCTGTAAATAGTTTTATATCCCACCACACTAATAATAGAGGGGAAAAAGAATACTTTCTAAGAACGCCAATTAGATGATGCTGCAAGCCTTCTTCATTGCACAAACTGTTAAACTGGTATCACATCAGTCTTTGATGTGTCCTCGCATCTTAAAATAATGCCTTCAAGGCTAGCTGGGAAGATACACTTGGCCCATTGGCAACCGGTAGTGATCGGCTCCGGCGGAGGAACAATCATAAGCACATTCTCATTCCTCTGCACAACCCCCATAACACTAACCGTGCTTCCTTCCTTAATGTACCTGAATAGAAATATTGAGTTTCAATATGTTCTATTATATTCCAAAATGAAAAAAAAAAAAAAAAATGCAGGAAAACATATAAGAGAAGTTTTACCCTTCTTCCAGGTGCATGTTGCGGTCATCACTCGAAAGATTTCTCTCTCCCAACCAACGGAGGAACTCCGGAGACAACTCTTCCTTGGTTGGATTTACATTGAAGAGAACCAAGTCATCAACATAAGGGGTCACCCTTGCTCCATGCCCGGTCTTGACCAATGCTCTTAAACCAGATTGGAAATCCGAGATGTAAAAGTCAACCACGCGCCTCTGTCACATGATATATATTCCAGTCAAACAAGTGAAAAAATGAAGCAAGGTTTCCAATGGAAATAGCAGTCCCAAAATGCAGACTTGTAGACATAGCATGTTCAACAAGCAATATTAACAATTAAAAAATGGTTTGAATAACAAGAGAATACAAATATTACTTAACCACATATAATAGCATAAACAGGTCAATTAACCTAGAATGCCCATGAAGAATTCAACCCAGCAAACATAGTTGAAACATAATAGCATAAACAGCTCAGCAAACATAATCTCGTCCAAGATAAGTCCAAAGGCTATTGTAATCATTCAATAGGGGACAAAACACCATAGTTGAAAAACCGATGCCTTCCCCTCCCCCAAGCATGATAATAATACTAATTCAAAACAATAATTAAAACTTCTATTTTATCAGAAGGAAAAATATATATTAAATTGCCATGCCCATGAGGGCCTGTAGAGAAGAAAAATTGTGCATAAGACAATAGACCAAATTATTTAAATCCCATTATAACTAACCCAGATTATATTTAGTAACTCACTTCCAGCAATCTAAGGCCCCAGGAAAATCGACGGTGTGTAGGATTCGCAGCTTTTGACTCCCATCCTCGATACTCATACAAGCTTGTCGATGTATAAACGCATCTCGGGACTTTCTGGAAAGATGACTCGAGAGGCACATTACCGCAGGTAACAACCTTCATATATCACAGCCAAACATATTTGATTACCATCATTTAACGCATATTGTTATAGAAAATACACATACAAGGAAAACTAATGATTGCAAACTGCTCAGTCACATAATTAGATGAAGAGAAGAGGGGAAATACTACTTTGGGATAATGAGACATGGGTAAAGTAGAATAGAGATACTGATCCAGCAAATGGTTATAGCCCACCAACAAGGAACATGAAACAAAATGCTCTTATCTAAATATCATCCAAAACTCATTCAATGAAAATTATATTATTTCAAACAGCTGAAAAGGCCGAATGAAAGGCTTTCCATCCATCACAAAATTTTCCTCTTATTTTCAAATATGTTTTTTACGATAAAAGATCTAACATCTTGAAAGAAATTACAAAGATAAAATTTCAATAGTAATATGCTTACGTTCACCTAAACTGTACAGAACAGAATCATATATTTGTAGGTGTACCTGATACCTAGCTGTACACGTTTACATAGCTAATTCAGTTAAGGCTATTTCCTATGAGTATCATGATCCCTACCACAGCAATCATGTAGTTTCTAATGATTGACAAAAGTTTGCGTTCAAAGTCAAATCTGCTTGTAGATTTTCAATCTTTCCACCATGTTAATTAAAAAATTACATCTTCGAAAACCTCCACCAAACTATGAGACAAGCCAACAATACTTCTACAGCAGGTTAAGAAAAATTTATTAAAAAGAAAAATAAGAATAGAGAATAGACTAGTACTATATGGTTTGACCTGGAGAATATACACACAAGAAGACAAAAGCTTTCAGAGATTAGCTCATAAGTTAGGCAAGGGAAGCAAAACATACCCCTGAGACCTTCACAAACTGCCCATTTTTAGCAGTTCTAAGCTCAGAGTCTGGATAATGAGCAATGAAACCCATAATAGCTCTTCTTCCCCAAAAGGTATTCCAAGTGAAAGATGCAACAACTAGGCCAAAGAGAACCACAACCACAATAAGCAGAATGGCATTGTGTACTGCTCCAAGAATAAAACCCCCAGCAATGAAACCCATCACAAACAGCAGAATCAATAACCATAGCATCGCCTTTGGAAAGTTCCTTCTGAAGGAATACTCATCATCTTGACTCAGAACTGTCACAGCTTGGTTGTGAACAACAGCAGAACCTTGCATCTTCATTGAACCCATCGCATCCAAAGGACCAGAAACTTTCCGAGGGACCCCAGAAGAGTTTAGTGGGCCAGACGAAATGGGCCCAGATGTAATAAGACCTGTTGTAGGAAGAACAGGAGGAAGAGGTCCAGAATTTTGACGGCCAATCGGTGTTACTCCACCGGACTGAGGACCAGAAGATTTTTTAACAGGTTCCCCATGCTTATTCAGTGGTCCAGAATTTGATTTCTTTAGCGATGTTGAACCAGCCATGCCACCAGAGGTCATGGGACCTGAAGTATAGCCAGCTCGAGGAGCAGCATTAGGCTGGATTGGTCCAGAATGTGAACCAGCTCCTCCAAATGATCCTGTCCGAGACGGAGCACCTGTTATTGGTCCAGATTTCCTAGATTTAGAGCCATCAACAGGAATATCGAACATTTTTCCCAACTCTCCTGACTTTTTGATGTCTCCACCAGTATATGGCATGGCCGTCGAGGTCATAGTTGGAGTCCTTTCTTTGGGCTGCTCCGGCCGGCCTGATACATAAAGGCCATTGCTAAGCTGATGAGATGGGATTCTGGAGCCCATCTACCTTCCACAGAAGAATGTACTCTCAAGAACTCACAACAATACTACCGCAAGTTGGTGCCACACAAGTACCGTCAAAGCGATCCTGAAAGTTTCACAAATAAAATACCACAAGGGATTAGAATTATATTTCAACCAAAATTAGTTGTTTGCAATAAGTTTCCGTGTTTCGTAATGGAAAGGTATCAGAAGGTGGCAGTAAATATTGAAAAGAGAAGAAACAGAACTCATAAATGTTGTGACAAAAGCATGATGAGCGAGTCATGCCTACATAACTCACGGAAACACATTACATCCCACGTGTCGTGGGCAACCAAAAACATGAACTAACTGCTTCGCATCGTGAAGCGAGCGAATCAATCATGTGTATATTGCAACCTGAATAACTGCTCAAATTAATTAAGAACAACTAAAGTATATGATTAGCCAATTTCCTAGCACCTTCAATGCATGCACCCAATCCAAATGATGATAAAGAGCATATCAGCTCCACCACAGCACTACTAGAAGATCAATGAATCCAAAGAATGAAGAAACACCCAAAGAATATACACATACATTCATATTTAAATAATTACAGACCTATGTAAGAGAACATGTCTGTATGTCTTTCTGAACACCACTCTATCATTGTGTTTATCTCCTTATCACCTGTCCCCACACAAATTTCATGCATCCTCAAACGAATAATCCACCGCTTCTTAAATAGGGAATGCTAATACTAAAATTAAATTTTATATACAGAGAAGATTCCAGAAGTAGAACAAATTTTTGGGGCACCCAAAAAAAAAAAAAAAAGACCAAGGAACCTAAAGTCCGGAGTAATGTCTACTTTGGCATTGTTGTAGCTCCTCTTTTCCCACAAAATCCTACACTATGAGAAAAGACCAACAACCCCAAAGACTTGAATATGACAAACCCTATGTTAAGACAAAAGCCAAGCTCCCTCTTTTTCCAAGCTTGTGCCAATCAGAAAACCCGGAAGCATAGACCCCGGAACCACTATTTTCAAATTAACACGGAAGAAGTAAACGCTTAAGGCCTGAAATCATATATAATTCCAAGTTGGCATTCAATTTTTTGGCAGATTAAAGGATACCTCAGAATTAAAAAAAAAAATCAAATATATTATTAAAAAAAAAAAAAAGAGAAGCTTCCACGACCTATTTCGCCACCAATCAAGCAGAAAACCAGCACCCAATAAAATGAAATTACATAAAAAAGCAAACTTTGAAACAAAAAATTAAATAAACAACTCACAAACAGCACTGATGTCAAGCACATTGAGCCCTATAAGTCAAGGTCCAAAGCACCCACACCATCGTTTTGAACAAGAAGGAAGCAAATGACGACGATCTAGAAGATGAATTAGTGATCTCAAGGGGCTTCAGAGTTCAGTAGATAAAAACAATGTGTCTATAAAAATTCAGACTTTACATTGATTTTGAATTTCTGGGGCATTTGCTCAACAAACGAACAAAAAAAAAATATCAGTTCCAAGATATATGAAAAGGGTATGTTCCATATATAGAAAGATTATAGAAGCAAACGGTATAATAGAAAAAATTAAGAAAAAAAAAAAAAAGAGGGTAACTAGAAAGAGAAGAGGAAAATGAAGGGTACCCCAAAAAGAAAAAGAAGGGAAATGAGAAGGATCTAGGGAAATTGAAAGAGGGTGAGAAGGGAAAAAAGCATACCTGAAAGGGTGAGAGGTGAAATCTGAAGATTTGGAGTCATAGGGTCCAATCAACAACACCACAAAAAAGCAAGCAATCCCACTCAGTGTGAGTGTGAGTGTTGAGTGTGAGACAGTGAGTGTGTCGTGTACTATATATGCTGGTCACTACTCACTCGGAAAATCCAAGGTTTGTGCTGTTATTGTAGTGTGTTTCCAGTTCTCTCTACCAACGAGTCTGAGTGTGCGAGGTCGAGGCTGAGGTTGAGGAGATCCGCAACAAAGTTGTGGGTTGTCTGGTTTGGCCAAGTGAAGAAAAATTTTGATTAAAAACAACAAATGTTTGCTTGTTAAAATATGGGAAATTTTTCTTGGTAACTTTTTCTTCTTCTTTTTTTTGGGGTCAGATTCTTCATTTTTATTTTTATTTTTGGATGGATTACTTTTTTTTAAGGGTACCAATATTTTTTTTTAATAAAGGAGGGGGTAATTTTTAGCTATCAACTCATTAAGTTAAAGAAATTATTTTTAATATATTATTGGTGTGAAAAAATTTATATGATTATCTAATTATATGTTAATCAAGAAACCTTAAATACTCTAAGAATAAGAAAAATGTGGTCTATTGTTTTGTTTATTGCTCAATATCTTAATTATTGTATTAAATAATGAAAATCGAAAATAATAATGACCTACAATAGCTTAAATGTTAAACTTTAATCATAATATCATTTTTTTTAGAGTATTTAAGAATTTTTTATTATTATATGTTTGATATTTAAAGTAATGTTTATAAAGATTAAATATTTTTATAAATTTAACAATATGCATTTAGTTAATTGTGTAAAAACTTTTACTTTAATAATGAATTAAAATCAAATTCACTATATTATAAGAGATTAACTATTTTCATCAGACCCAATCCTTATTGATATTACTCAATTATACTTATGCTCTTAAAAGATTAAAGATGTTAATGCCTTTTATAAATGAGTAATTAATATTTATAAATTTGTTAATTTAAAATAGTTTCTTTTATATTTTATTTTAAACACATGAAATATATAATTTAATCTTAGACATGATCTATTCAAAAGTCCGGATAAGCTTACATACTACAAAAGTAAACGGCAGCTAGATAAGGTTTGGTTGATATTTTTTTAATCTTTTAGATATACCTACTTTTAAACACTATTGAAATTTAGAGGTTATTTTAACAATTATTTTTTTAGTATTTGAACATTAATTCTTTCTTTAATAGCATAACTTGCTTATTATACATTCAACTTTTGTTACCAATATTTAATTAATTTAAATAATACGATATTTTTTTCTTTCAATTAAAATCTTAATTTTGAATCTTCTGATAAAAAAAATTAGTGTTGAAAAAATTTTACTATAGTATGAATCAATTTAAATCAAGTCAAATTAATTAAATTCAATAAAATTTGAATATTTGTAGTTTATATAAAAAAATTAAGTTTAATATATTATTAGTATAAATTTTTTTTATATAAATATTAGATCATATATTATTATATCAATAAAAATATTTAATTCAATCATCTATTATTTTAAAATTTTACAATTTGAAATATATAATTTAATAATAATATAAAATTTTTTAAATTTAATTTAATATATTAATAATAATAATATAAAAAATTTTATATTATTATTTAATTAAAATTTTTTATTTATATAATTGTTCAAATAATAAAAAATTATATTAAATATTTTTATTAATATAATAATATATAATTAAATATTTATATAAAAAATTTCATATTAATAATACATATAAATTAAATTAATTTTTTTTAATATTAATAATACATCAAAATCAACCTAAAAAATAAATGATATCAAAAAAGTGTAAGTGTGATTGTAGGGCGGCGGAGCAGGATAGGGCGGATTCGTTGTAACTGCAAATCGAGAACTCTCCTTTCTTCGCTGTTGCGCCCTCCATGGCGCACGCCCAATGGGCCCCACCGCACCCTTCCCTCTTTTCTTCATAATACCCAAACTACCCCCCACCTCATCTTACCGGTCACTACCATTTTCCTTTTCAGCCTGTCTCTCTTTCCCTTTTCCCTTTCTCATTCATCACACCACGCCTCACCTCACGGATTCGTATCTGAATTCTTGTTCCTTTTGGATAATTATTAACGTCCCTCTTAATTTTGAACTCAGTCAATATATTTCTTCTTATTCCAGTCAAATAATTCTCTTGTTAATAAAAAGCAATTGTTTTAGAAAATAGAAAAACGTACGAAGTGCTAATAAATTTGTAATTCACTTTTCAGTTTATGATAATACAGTGTGATGATAACAGCAAATATTTTATAACAATTTTATTGACGAGAATACTGTATAAAAATTTTAATGACTTAACCTTTTTTTTTCCTAATTTATATCATTTATTCATATAGTTGTAGTCTTTATTTGACAAAATACTCATTTTGACTCATTTTGACCCTAACAAAAATTTTGAAGAATAAACTAATCCTTTAGAATTTGAAAATTTAGGCATAGTTCCTCATTATTAAAAAAGAGAATCTGTTAATTCTTTTAGATAGATTTATATACTATTAAAAAAATTTTAAAATTTCTATATGGAGAAACTATTATATTCTCCTTTTAAATGGTGAGGGACTGTTTATAAATTTTTAAATTTTAAAAAATTAATTTATTCCTCAAAATTTTTATTAAGGGTCAAAATAGATATTTTTTCTTTTCATCTTAATCTTATTCGATATATTAAACATTAAATATGGAAAGAAATGAGCTGAAATACCTTATCATTTGTTTCCTGCCAAGTACTAGAGACAATAATATTTTATTCTTAGTCAATCCTCATTCTCAATTATGTTTTTATCTTATTTTTATAAGAATAAATTCATTATATCATATACAAGGACTCAAATCTTCTGTCTCATGAAAATCAAATCCAACTTGTATTCTCATAATTGGAATTGTAATAAAGTTGCCATCCTCTCCTCACGTCAACCTAATTGTATTTGAGCTGTCATTGACCCAGTTTTTTTTTTTTTTTTTTGAATGCACACACACCTTTATAGAAGGGAGGGTTTATATATCACCGAGCAAATTTTACCTGATATTGAATTTGGGTGTAGTTAGTCAAAGGTGAATAAATTCATCACTAAACCAATGCTTCAACTACGGACATTTGCTAAAATAGTTGTTCTATTCTATCATATTATATATAGACTGTTCCTATCCTGTATTGTCATTAACGAAATGATATTCCACGACCCCCCAAAAAAAAAGAGAAAGAAAAAGTAAAGGGAAAAAATTTTAAAAAATAAAGAAAAATATTTTTTTTAGTTGTTTAGTTAAGAAAAAAGAAAGTTAAAAAGTAAAGAAAATATGATTTTGGACACAAGAATAGATGTGTTCTATCAATGTGTGCATAAATTAATTGAAGGGGGATTGTGTTAGCAGGGGGATTGTGTTAGTTAATTGAAGGTCTTGGATTCGAGCCTTAAATATGTAGATGATAACACTATAATTTTATAACACAAACTATCATCTCTTTGTTTTCTTCTTAATGCACCGAAAAAAAAAACATTTTAATGTGAGACGGACAACTTTTTTTCCCCTTCATCCTTGTTTTTCCTTGTTATCCAAAGAAGAAAAAATGCCGTAATAATCCATTTTCTTCTCTCCCAATTTCTTTTTTCTTTTAGCTTTTTCGTATTTTCTCTTGATCCAAATGAAGGGTAAGTGAGTATTTGTTTTCTATTGCAACGAAAAAATTTTTACGCATGTTTGTTAATTAAAAGGAACTGTTTGGTGTGTTTGCCAAAAGAAAGGGTTCCTTCCTTCCTTCGAACTTCCGGCAATTCTAAAATAATCTATACCAAAATATACTGCAAATGGTTCCAATCATCTTTCATTTACGTTTTAACTTTTTATCTTATAAACTGTTTTAAAAATCTTCCCAGATCACTACATAAAAAAACCAAAACATCATAAAAACAGAAAACTTTCCTAAGTAATACGTACAAAGTAATTCAAATAATGTGAGATGCATTTTTTTTCATCTACTTCCATCTTGATTTCTATCACTCACTGTCATTCACGGCCCGAATAAGCAAATATCATATAAACACATCAATTTCGTCATTACTTTAGTAATTTTACTCCCGTAACAAATAGGGGTTACTTCATTTCAAAAAATTGTTCCAGTTGGGCATGAATTAACACAAACTTATTCTGAACTGATAGTTCATTCCTAACAAGCTCCCTTTTGCTTTCCTTTATCAAAAGATTTAAAAAGCCTCTCATCCCCCCTTATTTCCCTTTGAAAGAGAGGGAGTTTAAAAGTGCAATTACAATTGTTTTGAAGCGATGATGTAGCAAACGAAATCGGAGCTTTCATTATCTAAACTAATCTTAAAAACTGGTAACAAAATCACTCCTACAAGATTAACTAATGTCTACATGATTCTTACAACATGGTAGCCTAGTGGACACATGAGAGTTCAAGCTTTTTTATACAATTTTTAACTCTTTTAGCCATTGGGTATGCAGAGGGCACGGGTCCGGCTTGCCTTGGGCCTTGGCCTTCTCAGATAGAGAATAAAACCAACCATTCCTCCATTTGAACTGCAAGCATAGCAAACATTGATATGAATTGTACTAGTTAATTAGTAAGCAGCATGTAAATAAGCCTAAAACAGCTAGTGTGACTCACTACCGGATTGTAATCATTTGAACAAACTTAGTTTATTGCAGAGTTTCCTCTCCTTGACTCTAAGGAAGGAGATTTGTGTTGTATCACACATTCTAGTAAGAACTAGGAGGGGTTTTGCTAACTACTGCCCTTACAGCTTCCGGCATTGGTTAGAGAACCAATAATGGAAAGTTCTTAAAATTTTCAATGCATTCAATATATTAGAAACATAAAAAACTTACTTTCAATCAAAAAATTTCCACTCTTAATTCCTTAACCAATATGATAAAGCAAAACCCATATCAGAGTTATGCATATGAATTGAATATTCATTCCATTAATTGCATCATTACCTCCTTAACTGCTGTGGGAAAGTTGGCAACAGATCGAGAATATGCACATAAGCGGTCTTCCATGGCTTCTTCAAATGTTAACCCCTTTTCGCTTGCGGCAGCTGATGCTAGTTCTATTATAAGGCTAGAGAACTGAAAGTGTAGACATCGGTCAGTTCTTATTGCATCTTTTGAGTTCAATACACCATTAATATTAGCTCAAAATGTTTGTCCAAAATATTTTAACTTGGTGGTGTGTGTGACCTGTATTTTTGCCAAGTCTCACATTAATAACATAGTTCTTATGCATATTTGTAGCTCTTGGATTACATACAAGGTACAAAAATCGAGTTCAATATCAGCAAATCCATTTTGGACACAAGCTCTTAAAGTCCAGGACCAACCCTAACCAATAAATGGATAGATTCAACTTAGAACATATTCCATACTAACTTGATTTCACCCAAAACTCAAAGCAATATACCAATTCATTTGCTACGCTACTTTAAAATAGGAACAGATATAGGAAGCAGAGTAGGAACTTCTTAGCGATCTAACACTGCCAAAATGATTTAGGACACTGATATTTTTCCTTTTGGATAAAAGAGGAAACATGTTAACTACTCTTTTTGTGTCGGGCACTGATTGCAATCACCAACCATCCAATGAACTACACAATTTTAATCTATGCATATACATGTGCTAAGATTCTCTTCTAAATTTACAATCAAGTAAATGTTAACAGAATAATCAGATAAACTTCGTGAAAATGCTAATTGCAAAGCTTACCTCAGAGCGGAAGTCCTTCTCCACAACACCTACAGAAACCCCTCCGTGACGTGCTCCGACAAGCATGACTGAACAAATCCATATTAGCTTCTCCAACATCTGTTTTTGAAACGCTTCCTTGCCAAGAACCTGGCTTTTGAGACACAGATCAGCATGTGATATGTCATCAATATCAGATGTGTAAAGATTTCCTTTTGACATTCTACAAGGGAAATACTATAATTTCACTCTTTAAGAAAACCGATCAAAAAAAGAAAAATAAGCTTTGCCCAACCAAAAATATAATACAAGACACTTAAACAAAAGATGCCCCACAAAGTCACAAACGATAATTAAAGGAAAACTTTGCAATAATAATAACAATTTAATTGTGATTCACTTTCAATATTCAATCATATATTGACATTGACATATCATTAAAAGTGTTTAACTTTTACCATAACTACCTTAAAAGTATAATTATGATTGAATTTCAATGTAAAAAACTTTAATAGTATATCAAAATTAACCTCCAAAATTAAACTCATATCATGAATACCTTGCAAGAGAGGCCTCCAGCATTTAACCTTGCAGCCACAGCAGAGGCCCACTTCCCATATGCAGCTGTCAATCCTTCAGGGTTGGTATCAGTCTTACCATCAACCGGGGTCTCTCCAAGTTTTGACACAGCAAAATAAGCCAACACCTGGTTGGCATCATTCAACCCTTTACTCTCAAGCCACGGCTCCAGCATCCCATTCTGGAAAAACACCAAATCTGCTACACCATCATTAACTCATCAATCGCCCGGAACCACACATGGAAAACCCATCAAAGCACAAACAACTAAACCAACATTGCCCAAAACACATTGAAAAACAAAAGAGAAAAACATGAAAAGCATCCCAAGGAAAATTTAAAAAAAAAAAAAAACCAATTCAAAAAGTAATATTATTAGCACATCAAAAATTAACACCAAGTGTGTACAGCACAGAGCCACAAAGCCTTATCCCACCAAATCTCATTAAAAGCGGACACCATGCATGGAGACACAAAGATTCCATCTCATTTACCACCGTCAAATACTTTAGGTCTCTCTTTAGTGTTCACTTCTTATGTCCAATTTTAACTGTATGAATAACATTACTCCAATTCAAACTACCCCGGAAACCAAAATCCATCAAAGGAGAAAACCTTAACAAGAGTATGTACCGTTCCATCTGGAAGGAGGAGTGGATTGAAGCACGGCTTCAAGGTCATCGTTCCTCGTGCACACCAAAATGGGGCCTTCAAATTCGAGAGGGACAGACTCTCCCCTCCGTACGAGGATGTCTTGGCCGGTGCCCATGTCCTGCAAGGCCCTGCCGACCCTTCCGCCGCCGACTATGAAGGCGGGAACCACACTGGTGGCGGTGGTTGGTGGGGCCATCGTGGCACAGACTCTGAATCTGAAGGCTCTGGAAGAAGAAGAAGAAGTGAATGTGGAAATGGGAAGATGGGTGAGCGTAGCGAAAGAGAGTGAAGTGGCCATAGCTATTAACTGGAAAGTCGGAACAACAATAAGACCAACACAAACACCAAACAAACACCAACGTTAGATGGTTCTATCCTTATTCTGTGATTCGTATGTCCTAGTGACTAGTGAAAGTGTCTGTTTGTTTTAGAGAGGAATAGAGAGTTCCGTTTGTCAATATTCGGAGTTGGAGCTATATGGCTATGCCACTACTTTACGGGGGAGGTTTTATCCTTCACTACTTTTTCCGAGCTACACCTACACAACTTGTCGTTTGCACTGATCGTGACTTTTTTTTTAAGAAAAAAAAAAAAAAGGCTTATACTGATAGTGATTTTATTTTAACTAAAATTCTAAAATTAATTTCTGACAAAAATATTATTGTACAAAATTGTCTTTAAAAAAAGAAAACTCTTATCATAATTTTTGAGAATTAAGAATGTCAATTAAATTATTTTTTTCTAAATATTAATAAATACATCTAGTAAAATGTATTTTTTTTTAAATGAGCAGTATTACGCCGCACGAAAATTTTTTGACTAAACTGGTGCGAATCTACGTGGCAATGTGAAAATGGAAAAAATCCAGGTGAAATGCAATATGAAGTGTGTGTTATATATAAATAAAGAGAAATATTTTTTGTATATCCTATCAATTGATATATTTTGACACCCTGTATTTATCTCTCTCCTCTCTTTTCTTGCTTTTTCATTTTTTCTTTTTTTTTATAATTTTTTTTTTTAAATTTTATCTTTAGATGTCTGAATATCTACAATAAAGAGTGGTACAAATAACACTCCTTATAAATAAATCATGGTTGGGGTGTGTTAAAATTATCCCACCTCATTAGTATGAAATTCATTTGGTCAAAAAGCATTTCGTTCGAAGGATTAATATACTTTTAAAAAAGTTAATATAACTAACATTTTTTAAAAAATTTAATTTATATATATTGATAGTATAAAATTATTTTATATTATTATTTAATTATATAAAATAAGAATTATATATATTTATTTATATAATAATATATAATTGGATAATAGTATAAAAAAATTTTATATTATCAGTATATATAAATTAAATCTTTTTTTAATAAGGGCTAAAAATTTTTGGCTTTTTAACCCTTTTAAAAATCATGTTAAAAATTTTTATTTCTCAAATACAATTTTATTCAATAATATTTTTATCAAGAATTAATTTAAAATTTTAGTATATTCTTTTTTAGTCTAAATGATTGGCATTATAGTGTTTAAATGTTAATTAATTTAGTTCGAATTCTTATTCAAATATTTTGGAGTAAAGCTTTTTTACCATTAATTTTCTAGCATCTATAAAATTAGAATCTAAAATTTGATTAGAAAAATGAATTATAAATCAATCGAAAAATTAGAACCGTAATTTTGTCCCATCTATAAAATAAATTCCAAAATAATAAAAAATAAGTCCCACCTAGAATTGTAATGTTAAATTCTTTTTACATTAATTTTGCCTCATCTATAAGATAAAAAAAAAAGAAATTGAACCACAATTTTATTTTAATCATAAAACTTAATGACGACAAAAAAAGTTTGAAAAAATTTATTTGCAATTTCTTTGCTTTTCACGAGCTCGCGTCACTTGTTAATATTCTATTCTTCCCCATCTCACAGCCCTTCATCTTCGTTTTACCTTATCCTTGTTGCTCCGTCTTTGCCAATGGCAATTTTTTATTATTATTATTAAACTTTTACGCGTTTTATTCGTTTGAATTTTATTTATCATTTCTGATGTCGTGGATTCGTGGACTACTACTTCCGTCACAGGTTGTATTTTTACAATTATTTTAGGTCATATTCTACCAAAATTCCCCTGCGCTAGGTGTCTCATATATTTTGTTTGAACCTGCTCGGCGTTCGCAGATAATAACATGAAATGTGACTATCATCTTCGTTAAGTGTAGTATTTGTTATTTTTCTGTGTACAAAAGTATGGTATTATTTCTTAATTGCGCATAGCCAATATAATCATTGAGAAAATGCATCTTAAAATTATTAGAGCAGGCATGTAATGTTAATTAACACAAAGTTTAGTTTAAAGACATCATTATACAATAAAAAATTATTTTATTAAATATTATCTATCACTATATATATTGTTTATGAAACAAAAATAGTTAGTAACACTATTATAAAGAGTTACAGGTTTCTAGCCAAAATAATGGGACATGAATTCCATGACGAAATCAATAACTCGAACGTCAAATCAAGGATGACTAGTAAGAAATAAATTTCACGTTCAATGAGAAAGAAATTATTGTCTTCCTAGGTTTGAATTAGCTTATTTTACAAATAACATAATTTATAATTGAAATCCTAAAAAAATAAAAAAAAATCATTTTTTAGAAAATAATCAAATCCAGACACCAAAAACATTGATCACAAGGGGAATGAGTTCGGAGTTCTTAAAGCATAAATTGTATATGCATAAAAAAGTGCAACTTATACAGCCCCCACGGTAGTAATAACTTTCATTTAAAGAGTTAGAGTTGGTCTTAATGCGCATATTTTTAATCATGACTCAACCATTGCTCGATTAAACAGAAGTCAAAGCCGCAACACAAAATCAATGTAAGATGTACAATTTTTTATATTATATTTTTTTTAATGTGATGATATTAAAAAATTAATAAATATTTTATCTTAAATTCTCAAAGAAAATATGTTCATATTAAATATATAATATTGATTTAAATTGGATAAATATAACGCGTTCTTAATTTTTAAATTAATTACCAGCTATAAACTATTATGTAACATCGTGTTATGAAAGTCAATCTAAATCGTAACCAAATTTTATGAAGATTTAATTTTGATACCTATTTATGTTAAAATTTTGCATATAGATATTCAATTATTTCTAGTTATATTATGAAAAGTGTTTAACTCTTATTATAATTACCTTAAAAATTATATATATGATGTTATATGATTAATCAATACTATAAAATACTTTGTACCATCAGCATATATATATATATATATATATATATATATATATATATATATATATATATATAAAAGCTAATCTCATTTTATTATCATAATTTAAATACTAAATTAATCTATAGGTTCCTATAATTTTAACGTATTTTTCTAAATAAATCTTTAAAAAAAATTAATTGAGCCTTTATATCTTAAAAATTTTGTAATTGAGTCCCTATCTTAACTTGATTATCTATTTTTTATTGAGTTTAATTAGAGTACACTGACAGTGTAAAATTTTTTTATACTGTCATCCAATTAAAACATTCTATTTGCGTGACCATTCAAATAGTGGGTGGTTATGTTAAAGACTTTTACTGATGTGATAATATATAATTAGATATCTATGTAAAAGTTTTTTACCCTGACAATATATTCAAATTAAATCCTTCTTTATTATATCATATACACATGGTTGTTAACCGTGCTGTTCTGTTAACAATTTAACGAGTTGGACGGAAAAACAGAGAGAGAAAACATAACATGCATATAAACTAACTATCATAACTTTCAATTATCTTTGGAATATGTGTGAGAAGAAAATTATGGAGACATATTATTATATACAGAAATTAAACAAAAATACTGGTATTAGCCAAATTTAACTAAAAGCCTACATGATACATTAGCAAATGGTGTATATATTATTTTAACCTAAATTGAACATAACCCAATTAACCTCCAAGTAAGTGGTGGTGGTATGGACACATGATTCTTTTTGGTTGCTTGGGTTTGCTGGGGACAGAGAGCTCTGCTTGTCAACATTCGGAGCCGATTATTCTCCACCAGATGCCACTCCTTTCAGGGAAGCCCTATCCTCCACCACTTTTACCAAAGCACACGACTTTTGTCGTTTTGTGTTGATTATTCCCCTTTAATTGTAAAATATAAATTAAAATAAATAAGAATTTTTTTTGACGTGAAATAAATAAGAAATTTAATTTTAACCTATTATTAGTATAGTATATTTCATTATATATAATTTGAAAGTAATGATTGTTAATATTAAACATTTTTAATAATACAATAATAAAAATAATATATTAATATAAAAAAAATTATATTACAATGTATGAAAATTGATAAAAAAATTGAGATAATTTA
Organism: Pterocarpus macrocarpus; assembly: GCA_031439585.1. Taxonomy (NCBI): domain Eukaryota; kingdom Viridiplantae; phylum Streptophyta; class Magnoliopsida; order Fabales; family Fabaceae; genus Pterocarpus; species Pterocarpus macrocarpus. Next base: position 524,311 of record CM062516.1, read on the forward strand.
TGTCTATGTCATTTGCTATTTCTTCATTTTATCTCACCTCACATATTATTTTTTCTTTTTCACGGTCCTTCATATTCATCTTATCTTATCCTTTGTTGCCCCATCTCTTCCAAACGTTATTTTCGGTTTCATCTTATGGACACACGTGTGTGTGCCATTGATTTTAATTTACGGTGGATTCCCTGATGCAGATGGGGTTTGGTGCAGATCGTATTTTTTTTTTTTTTATATATTTTGAATTTGCGCATCGCAGCTCATTTTCATTTTCAACGGCGCATACTTACCGTGCTTGAAGAAATTCTTGCTTCATTTCACCAACTGATTTCTGCTCCTTTTTGTCTATGCTACAATATCATAGGATTTTATATTATCAACAACATCATCATCTTCTTCAGCTTTACCTGGAAGAGAACAATATCAGACCAAGGCATGAAATTAAAAAGATAATGTGGGAAAGCACAGAGAGGCGGTGGCGGAGGTATAAGCTACGGTCATTGATCGGGCGGCGTGGTGGCCATGAAGGAAAGCACAAAGAGGCGCGCACGGAGAGAGAGAGAGTAGGAATTTATATGGTGTACCATCAATCATTGGTATATTGATGGACTTTGAAATCTTCACCACAATGCAGTGCATGGATGCACCATATTTAGGCTGATACACCACAATACGCGCCATTAAAAACGAAAAAATTTAAGAAGGGAGAATCGAACTCGGGATACAAGGCAAGCGGGCGAACAACACGAGCTACGACGCGCGGGTTCTGACTTATCATTCAATGTATATGAAGAAAACACGATCTGCACCATACTCCATCTCCTCCATCTGCCACTTTTCTCGCTCTTTTGCAATCTTTACAATCTTATAAGATACAAGAGTTATGCTTATTATAAGATTATTTAAGAATTTTTCGTAACATATTCTTAACACAAAATTTTATTCTTGCAAAAGGTATTTATTAAAAGAGTTTTTCAATAAGAAAAAATTAATAATAAAAATCATTAAGAAGGATTAATTATACTAATTAAAATTATTAAGAATGACCTATGTATTAACCATCTATACTACCAATAAAAAATAATAAATAATATGAAAAGTTTTATATATGTCATAACAAGGGATAAATACTTACATGATCCGGGAGTACCACGTGATTATACTTACAGATCAATCATGTAAATATATTTTATATAGGATCCACCACTAACACATAATTTTATAAAAATATACTTACATAATTGGCCAGTACCGCTGGTACTCCCAGATCATATAAGAATTTCTTATAACAAGGTTGATTCCACATTAAATGCATTCAACTAGAAACAGATTAAAATTTATTATAAATGGAAAGATTGAATTCGGATTTTTACGATTAATATATTTCTTTTAAAAGTTTAATGGTATACCAATAGTGGAATATTAGTGGAAAATCATTTATTTCTTATGTTTATTGTAATTCTCATCCATTATATATATATTTTTTTGTTTTTCCAGTAAATACTTAATGATTAGAATTAGAAATTGGATTAACCAATCAAGTTCCTTACTTTTTTTTATTTCCTTTTTTTACGATAATAAATACTAAATTTTTGAACTAACCAAATAGATTTATTCTTTTTATATATTATGAGAATGATAATCCCTATATAAGAATTTGCAAATAAATATCATAGATATGCTTCAGTTTTTTTCTTATTCGTTTGGATAGATATGTTTCAGTTTGGTTTCAAGAATTTGGTGTTAGGATATTTAAGAACATGAAAAAAGGTAGGAAAACACATAATTTTTTATTTTAATTATTGAATACCCTTAACTATTGTAAGAATATATTTTAAATTAAATTTTATATTTTATGATTTATCTATATTCTCTTTAGCATTTTATTTTAATAAATCATTGTTATTTGGCTAATTAGAGGGAACAGAAAGAAAAGTGATATAATTTTTTCTTCAATTGCTCTATCTAATTTATTACAAAATATATAATACTATCAATAATGAGTTATTATAGAGAACATATTTATACTTTCAAATATTAGGAAATAAAGGAAGTGGTGGAGGTGGGAATATATATGAACTTTTTAAAAAAAAAAAATTCTTGATTTTTACTTAACTTTCGTAAAAATATATATATTCTATTCAGTTACGATTTAACAATCTACCAAAAAAATATTGAAATTTAACAAGTCGTTAATTAAGGGTTGAATAAAGAGATAACAAAAATAAATGAAACGAAATTGTTTTAATAAAGGGGAGAGATAGGGAAAATGAATCAAATTTTTTTCTTCAATTGTTTGATTCTTACATTAAAGTTGGAACAAAAGTTTATAAAGCGAATTACACTTTAAATAACGATGTGATATATGAAATGAATTTATATAATTTTTCATCAATATGAATTTTTTCAACAATAATTTCATATTTACACCTTTCATTTCTAAAATTACTTCATCTTAAGCTTATTGTACATGTAAAAATGTTTTATGTAATATTTTATAAAGTCGTATATTTTATTGTGTAATATTGAGAATTATTTATATTATTATACATAGGTTTAAAAAATTTATATAAAACATAATTAAATTGTGGCTAGGTTAAAAAAATACTTTATATATATATATATATATATATATATATTATGAAGATGAGGTCATATTAAATCCCTATGTAAAAAGTATTAAATAAATATCATGAATATACTTTAGCTTAGTTTTAATAAAAGATCACACAGAAGGGCTGAAGAGAAAACACATTGATTTTTTATTTTAATTATTGAACTCCCCTTAAATATTGTAAGAATATATTATAAATTAAATTTCATTGTGTCTATTATTTTCACTTTGATTTTAATAAATTATGTTTAATATAAAATAATATAACGAGATAATGATATAACAATTTCTTTTTTAAAATTATCATAATATGACTCTTATTATGTAAATACTGAAAAAATTTAGACATTTATAGAAAAAAATTCAACTATTTTTATCTAACATTCTTAAAAATTTATACATTTTAATTTTTTTAAATCCATATATTGCACGAATCAAAAACACTAGTTATTTAAATAGAAGAATCACACAATCGTTACAAGTATATAGTAATATCCCTTAAAATTATGGAAATCACTAACATCGACACTTTTATTTGGAGATTAGCAAAATGCACATTTAGTTTTGGACACAAAACTAATTCCCATATTTTCTTAATCAACTTATAATTCAAAGTAAATTTGTAATTTTCTATGACCCACATTAATTATGCAATTAACCATTTCTCTCTTCTAATTAATATTCTCTCTCTACTATTTTCTCCACTTGAATAATATTATTTTTATTATTTTTATTTTTCTCAAATACTAAATAATATATACATGATTATTGATTTAAAATATTTAATATTAATTTGATAAAATATTTTTAATAAAATCTGTAAACAATTAAATTTCCACTCAAATAACTTATGCTTCACATATGATAAAGAAATATGTTATAAAAAAATATTTACACTTTTATTTAATAATTTTCATTTTCAATTTGTTAAGTATGCCTTAAATAACATGTTAAAAATATTAAAACATAATTATATGTGTTCTTCGTTATATTTCGATTCATGTTCTTAGTTATATGTGTTCTTAAAAAAATTCGCATCTGCGTGTTCAATTTGTTACATGCTTCTTATTTTTCGATGCAATATGCAAAAAGTTGTTGTTATCGTTATTATATTATCATTTTAATATCTCGTAAGATGCAATATCTCGCCTTTTATTTCCAATTGTTTTATAATTATAATTATATTATCATTTGTAATTATTATTATTACTAATATTATTATTTTATACCTTCTAATATTAATATTTGATATTATTCCTTATCTTTGATAAATAGAATAATATATTTTGAAGTTTTTGTTATTAATTATAATCTTACTTTAAAAGTTAGTGTCTATATTTTAATTATTTAATCAATCAATTATTGTCACAAAATCAATTCTAACACATCAAATAAAATATCATATTAACTAAGTTATTCTACACAAAATATTTTATAAGAAAAAGGAGAGAAGGCAATAGTTTAAAAGTTTATTAGTTCAACTAGAATATAATAAAATATAGATATATATAAATTTTTATTATTTCTTTAAAAAGGATATAAAAGAAAAACATAACTAAAATGCAAGCACAAACTAAAGATTATAACAAAAAAAAAAAAAAAAACCAAGCCAATTAACAATTTTTTTCATATAATTTAAATTTCATTAATAATTGATAAGGGACCATCTCAAATTTAATGTGGACTGTAGATTACAAGTAGTCCACAAGTGAGCATACGAGGCCATGATACAAAAAGTCCATCACATAGAGATTTATTAGATAAAATCTTATCATAATGCAATCTTTCCCGCCAATCATCGTTTAGATTTCCTACAAGGCTGCTACATGAGTGTGGCAGCCTTATTACTCTCTCTCCTGCATCAGCAAAATGCAAAACGGCCATAAATAAAAATCAGAAACAACAACTACTAAAGCTGTAATAGAATGTTTTTAGGCTTGTAGCTGTGGCGATTACCTCCAGCCGGCAGTGCAAATGGCGGGGAAGGATGGAGGACGACACGTGAGCGGCGGTTTTTGCATGGCTGCCTGCTTGGTTTCGTCTTCTCTTCTCTTCTCTCTCAAATCTCAATGCTAGACAGGCAAACACGGGGGGTGCAAGGCCTCATTTTGCAATTCTTTTTTCAAGTAAAAATCGCTGAACCGAAAAAATCAATCTGACTTGACCGATTTTCGGTCGGTTTAAACGATTCAATAACGGTTTTTGAAGTTCTAATTTTTCTGAGACAGTCGGACTGGTTCCTGGTTTATCCAGTTCGACCGGTCGGTACGATAGAGTAACTATGTATAAAATTTAAAATTCTAAGTTAATTCCAATTTCAAAAGAATTAAAATTAAAATTTTATACTACAATTTTAATTTTAGTGTCCAAACCCACTATAAAATTATTTCTTAATTAATACAGGTAATATTAATTATGATTCAAATCTTTTGTTCCTATAGATATTGATAACTTAATATGGTTAAATTCAACAAATAGTTATAAAAAATTAGGAAAATTATTAAGTGCTTATTTGGATGCTATTATGTTGGTAAAATTTTTTAGTAAGAGCAGAATCACTAAAAAAAGTTTAAAATAATATTTTTTTAAAATTATAATTTTCATCTTCAATTTTTTTTCATAACATAAAAAAAATGTGTTTAAAAATAAATAAAGATCTTTTAATATTTAATCTAAATATAAATTTATTTTATATCCAACCATAAAAGAAATTTTATTTTTTTCAAAATAAATCTCTTAAAAAAATTATTATAACTTTTTTTCAAAGAAACTTATCCAAATAAGTCTTAGATATCCAATAATGATATATGAAGCAAATTATTTAAATCTCCTTATTTCAGCAATGGTTCTATTCTCTGGCGTTTTATAAGTTTCTCCTCGTAGACCACCATTGACTAGGTCCTAGTGTAGCTAATGAGTCATTTGTTGAAAAGGTTGAAATTTAGCCATCGTTCGAAATTCGAATGTACCTAATGAGTCATTTGTCGTATTCAAATTTTACTGTTATTGTTCACGTTACAATGTTGAATATTCTAATTTCATATTCTATGAAGATTTCACATCACATTCATATGTCATTAACAGACGGAGTATTGTCTATGATTTTGGTAGTTCACTGCATAACCAACAATTTTTCCTTTCTTTTCTTTTGAATTAATTTTTATTTCAAAATCAAAATAAGCATTCCAAATGAGGAGGTCTAGCACAATTGATAGCTAGTTGAGTTCTTTAAGCATCTAGTCAGAGGTTCAATTCTTAACAATGTATATGAAAAAAGTCTCGTGACCAAAGGTTATATCTATGTTTGTAAGCTTTTCACTTCGAGGGAACTAGTCACTACTTTTGGCGGTGAGTACCCTGGATTCACCTGAAAAAAAAAAAAAAAAAAACAAGCATTCCAAAAATCACTTGCTTCTCCAATTAAACTCTCCGCTTAAAATTAGAAACAATTTGTTTCATATATCATTATTAAATATCTTAATGATTTTTCATAAGTGTTTGCATTTAACTATATTAAATTATCAATATTTAGTTAAAAAATAAGAAAAATCGAAGAAATGAACAAAAGATTTAAATAATTATTTATACTACTTGTATGACTTAAGAAATTATTTTAAAGGTATTATTGTCTACTTATAAAAATTGTTTAATCCTTTTCTTTAAATAATATTTAGCAGGTCATTTTTAATAATTTTAATATAATTAATCATTCTTCTCAATTAATCCTTTTAATAATGGTCATATACAAAGATGTTAGTCTTATAGTAACATCACATAAGCTTAAGAGAAAATTTGATAAATTACGCCTCATGTAATTACCAGACAGTGCAAAACAGTTCCTATTAATTAAGTAATCTTTATTTGGAGTGAACTATAAAAAAATAAAAATAAAAATAATAGGAATTATATACATTATTTAATAGTTTATAATTAGAGGCATCATTTTTTTTGTTTGGAAATCATAAAGATCTCCTTAAAGATTTATGAATTATAGGAAACCAATTCACAAAACTAAGAAGCTGGAGCGAAAAATAGAGAGAAAAATGCCAACGCTCTGTGCAAAGTGTATTTACTTCATATATTGACTTAGTATGTACAGTAACAAGAGGTCCTTATGGACAAGTGTTAGTGCTATATTGACTGACTAAAACATTTTAACTATAAGTTATTTAACTATCTAATTGTAATTATATTATAATTAATTCAATTTAGTTGTACAACCAACTTCACAACTAGAGTTAGATAAGACCAATTAAGAGTGAATTTAGTTAAGCTTTTTTGGACAAAAAAAAAGTGATTTTTTGATTAAAAATAATCACTTTTTATAGAAGCTATTCATTTTAACTTCTATTTAAAAATTAAAAATAAAAACTATTTTAATTTTTGAATAAAATTTAAAATGAGTAACTTTTATAAAAAATATATATTTTTTAAATAGTTGAAAAATAATTTTGTCAAAAAAAAAAAAACAAGTGCACCCTAAATTTTGAGTACACATAAGTAACTTATCTAAAAATTGACAAGAAATTGTCTATGAAAAAGCTTTGAGTTTTAACAAGAAAAAAAAAATGAATTTCGGCCGTAAGGATACCAGTAACAATGAAATATCTATATCTATCTATATATTATATTATATTATATGATATTATATATAAAGAGGTTAAACTACTTTAACTACCTCTTGTTTAATTAATTTTTTTCCTGTTTTACCCATGACAAATATTATTATCATTTAATAAATAATTATTTGTAAAGGATAAACATATAAAATAGATTTTTTTCCCACACCCATCGATCTTTTCCCCTTCCATTGCCCACAGCCAGTACATCTGCGCCATACTTATAAAAGGTAAGAGAATGTACTACCACACAACATAGTTACCTTTAGAACTGTCAAAATGGGTCAAGTTGCTATAGGCTGGACTATTTTTGGATTAGGCCTAATCAAGTTAAGTTAATTTTCGACTAACAAGATGTTAGCCTAGTCTAATTCTATTCGAACCACAAGTTGGATCTTGGACCAACCTATTAATTTTTTAAATATAAAAAATATATTTTTGAGACAATTAAAAAAAAATTTAAAGAAAAAGAGATTCTTTTATTATTACTTTATTATCAATGTGAAAAATCAATGGACAAATGTATAACTTTTTTTTTCCACTAGTTAGACTTGATAGGTTTATTTGATGCAATAGTGAAATGATAGTTTTTAATTATTTTTATTTCTTGTCAACATATTTTTCGCAACCCAAAATTTTTTTAAGTGAAGAAATGGTCCAAACAACCTAAACTTAAGTAATAATAGCTTATGTCAAAGTAGTTATACCAAAAAGAAAAAAAGGTGGTCGAGCCATCAGGTTAGCTTGACCCAAAGTGAGCTGATCCATTTGGAAGAGGGCCAAATTGGATCGAACTAAATAGAGTTAAGTTTAATTTTTTTCTCTAATTCTTTTAGGTTAGCCCACATATTTTTTTGGATTGTGTTCGTTTTGACAGCTCTGATCACACTCGCACCCACTACAACCACGTTGCACATACTGTAACAGATAGTAATACGGAATTTAAAATAAGAAATGAGCGAGTATTGCATCTGACATTTGCCAAGGAATGTGTTATAAAGGGAGTTGGAAAAGCTTGGCCTATGCCCTTGAACGTTCACATCGTAGAGGAAGAATGTTGTAGAGTGCAAATGTACAAATTTATTCACAAAGAATGTGCTTTAAATTGAGATTGATTTTGATATGTGTTCATTATAAAAGAGTTTTACAATGTACTTTAAATTAAGATTAATTTTGATATGTTGTCATTATAAAAGAGTTTTACCTTACAAATAATTAATTCAAATATTTTTATTTATATGATAATATATAATTAAATATTTATATAAATTTTTTTTGATATATTAGTGATAATAAGGTTAAATATAGGATCTTATGTAAGTTACTTAAGTTCATCACCACTAGATCATCTCTAGTGGCTTGATATTTATATAAATTTTTTTATACTAATTGTTAAAATTAATTTTTTAAATTATAAAATATTTAAAACTATGAGAAAAGCGAAGCCGCCTTGCAAATTATAATATATATCTATTTGTATTTTTATTTTTATTTTTATATATTAATATAAATTGTCCTTTATATATATATATATAGAGAGAGAGAGAGAGAGAGAGAGAGGGATATTAATACTTAAGAAAATAATAAAAGACTACTTAATAGGACGACACTAAAAATAAGATCAATTAGTAAATACCACATCCAACAAGAAAGGGATCACTGTCTGCTAAGCTCGGTGTAATGGGTCCTAAATAGGGGTGTAAGTGAATCAAATTCATCTAATGAATCTGAAGATCTAAACGAAAATAATGGAATTGGTTTATATCAATTCAGGCAATTGGTTCATTTTCAAAGTAGAATAAAATCAAACCAATTATTTTTTAGTCAGTTTCAGATTTATAATTTTTTAACTTAATTATCTAAATACTCAATCCGATCACCTGATCAACTATTTTTTTATTTTTAATATTTTAAAGTTTTACATTTAAATTTCTAGTAATATAGTCATATTTTATCTTTTTTATTAATATTTATTTGAGAAATTTATCTATTTATACTATTATTGAGTATATCATAATCAAGCTTTATATTATTATTAATTATTATAAAAATCATTTTTAAAAACATACAATTATTTATCTTTTACTTCAATCCGATGACTCAAACCAAACCAATTTGATCTTAATGATTCGGATTTATTGAAAAAAAATTTAAAATTTAAACTAAACCAATCTAATTAAATTTAATCAATTCAAATTTATTTTTCACTTAAATATGCTCTAAACCAATTCGTTTCCACCCCCTAGTTCCAAAAGTTCCTAAAGACCAAGTCTTTGTACACTGAACGAGCCCCCAAAGCTTTTTGGGTTAATCATTTAGGATCCTAGTTTTCGAGAATTGGAGTTACATTTAATATTTGAGATTACACTAACGACCAAAAATAAAATGACTACACTAACCGGTAGATGTCTTTTCTTGTCTCACCAATCATGCGATATTGACCAAAAAATCTGTAATTAGAAAAATGAAAAAAGTAGTTAATGCCGCTATCAATCATGTATATATTATACTTAAATTGGCAAAATTTGATTAGTTATAGGGTTTAAATAAGAATTATTCTTAGAACAGTGATTAAGAAATCAAGAAAAGGAAAATTTTAAAATTTTTAATACATGTAATGTATTAAAATTTAAATTTTCTTTCTTTTTAATGATTTTTAATCAATTTTCTTAAGACACTGATTAAATAAACCCTTAATTATATAAGGAATCAAGCGTGATTTGAAGGCACAATTTTCCTTCCATGTGGCTTCTCTATTTATTCGTGACTCACCTGATTATCACGTGGCAATGATGGGACTCCGCTATCATGTGTGGAGAGATATTTATACGGTCCAGAAATATTATATGGTCGTGCTTTTAAATTAATTATATAAATATATTTTATATAAAATTTATTATTAATATATAATTTTATATAAAATATATTTATATGATTCGTAAAAAATATAGCTACATGATGCATAATGCAATAATGGGCATGACAAAAAAAATTTCATTTTAATGCAAAATTTTTATTTTTAAATTCTTAACCAATATTTTTTAAGACACTGGTTAAATAAACACTTAGGGTCTATTTGGTATGCTTGATAGTAGAAGGCCTGATAGGATAAGGATTGATAGTATAAAGTCTGATAAAAATTTAATATGATACAGTATTTGATATGTCATTATATAAGATATTATATTATATAAAATATAACCAAAAAAAGATATTATAATAAATATAATTTTTAAATAGTTATCATAATTATTTTAGCTCTATTTTATTATATATAAAAATAATTTTATATTAAAAATTATTTATTTATTTATTTTTAATATGTTTTTTATAAATATAAAAAATATGAGAGAGAGAGAGTGAGTGAGTGAAATAGAGATGGAGTTTTATATATCAAAATCTAAATAAACTTACTATCATATTCCTGTATTTGGTTATATTTTTTATTATATATAATTAAATTTATATTAAATATTATTATTTATATATTTTAATAATAAATTTTTATTCTTATATTTTCATTTTAGTTTGAATAATTATTTTACAATTTTTTTAAAAAATATTTATTTATTATTAAATAATATTATTTTTATTTATATATTTATATATTTTTATTATTTAGTTAATAATTAATTTTTTTAATAAAATATATTAAAAAATAAAAAAGTGAAAGAACCCTTATACATTAAAAGTTTAATCGAGCTTAATACAGTAGAAGTAGTATTAAGTTATCCATCATTATAACGTATAAGGGAGGTTTGATGGATAAGGTTATACAATACGTTGATTGCACCAAACAATAGATAAGATCATAACATATTGTATAATCTTATCCTATAATGCCTAATAGAGCATGGCAAACACACCTTAATTGTATAAGGAATCAAGCGTGATTTGAAGGCATAATTTTCCTTGCATGTGGCTTCTCTAATTATTCGTGACTCACCTGATTCTCACACCACAATGGTGGGAGTCTGCTATCACGAGTGCAGAATGCAATAATGGGCGTGACTAAGGCAAGATTTTCCTTTCGTACTACTAATTGCCCTCCTTTTTTGGGTGCTTTTCGTGCTACTAATTTCACATCACAAGTGTTCGTTTTTCAAAAAAAAAATTTACACATGACGTGTTCGACATGAAAGGGATTTTGTCACAATTCTCAATTTAACATCGTGGTAACCGAGTAGCCAAATTGCCGAAACAACCTGTTGCTCTTGCTGTTGTGATCCAAGCCATGTTATCTTCCTCAATCGCCCGCAGGGTGTCGTCGGCCCAGGCTAATTTGGGAATGCTCCATTTGATTACACTTTTTGACTTTTATTAAAATAAGAAAAAAATATAATAATTAATATATTTAAATATATAAACAAAAAATTTTAGAAGGCCTTTCAAAATTTTAAAAAATTTTTTAAGAGTAATATCTTTCGATTATTTTTTATTCTAAAAAAAAATATTTTGAAAAGAAATTTTACTATTATTCTTATACCAAAAATAAAAAATATTTTTATTTTATTCTATTCAAATAAAAATTATTCTCCTAAATTTATTTTTGATATATTCAAATCAAATAAAAATTATTTTTTTAAAAATTATTTTTTTTAAAAATCCTTCTTTTAAAAAATATTCTCCCAAAAATTAAACCGAACACATCCTTAGTTGTCTTCGCAAGGTATAGAAACATAGAATAGCAACATGAATGGGAAGTAAAAAAAAACATGAGCAAATTATGGATGTATTTGTTTGTAATTTTTTTGATAAAAAATTATTTTTTATTAAAAAATTAATTCATTTATATTTAGATAATTTTTAAAAAATAATCAAATTCTAAAAAAAAATTATTTTCAATTTTTTTATAAAAATTGAAAAGAATAACTTTTTAAAAAATTTAATTTTAAGCTTTTATAATAATATATATAATTTAAGTTCTATAATCAATTTTTTCTAAAAATTGAAATAAATTCACCCTATAAATGATAAGCACGCCTGCTTCTCAATTAAACATTGCAACTATGCTAGATCGGAAAAGAAAAGAGAAAATTATACCTTGATTTTTGTACTCAATTTGGCTCTTAAAAAATTATTTAATTAATAAATTAATTTCTAAAAAAATATTTTATTAGTTAATGGTACTTTAATAATATATTTTGTCATTGTTAACGGGCTTTGGAAGTGTTAAGTAACAAAACGCATTTTAGGAACTAATTTGTCAGTATATTAATATTTTTAGGACTAATTTATTAGTATACTGATAATTGAGGCACCACAGATTAATAAAATATTTTTTAAAAACTAATTTATCAATACTTTGATTTTTTAAGAGTCAAAATAGTGGTTTTCCTATTATTTTCTTTTAATATGCTTTTTCTGTTTTAAAATAACTATTACTTTGATCATTGACACAGATATTAAGGAACTCAATTGATTCTAAAGATGTTTATCAAAATATTATTATTTAATAATTAATTTATTATATTAATATTTTATTATTTATTGTGTTTAAAATTATATAGAGAATAAAATAGAAAAGTTTGTAATAAATATTTCATTGAAATATAAAAGTGACAGACAATATAAACAAAAAAAAAAAAAAATCAAAGACATATAATTTGAATGGAAGGGAGTATCTTCTTAATATGTCTCTGGATACTATCCTTCCACACCAAAATCACGTTTGAAGACCCAAAGTAAAATGTCTTGAATGCTTTGTGAGAGATGTTTGAATAATTTGGCCTGAATTAAAGTTTATATTTAAATTTTATTTTGGAGTTTGAACCATGAAACTAACAATTTGTTATTTTTGCGTTAAGTAAAAGCTCGTTAAGAGATGTACTGACAAAAATATCCTTTAAACTTAATTTTTTTTCCAATTTATCCTTTTAACTTAATATTATACTATGAGATTAGATACATTGTTACCATAATTTTTTTATATTATCAATTAATCATATTTCTTCTTTTATATGACATTTTAAGTAGTTATGAAAAGAGTTGAACTATTTTAATAACGTCACTATACATGATTATTTAGATAACTTTATAAACAAAAAAAGTTTTATAATAATGCATCAAAACTATATCCTTATACTATTATTTATAGATGTGAATAACAAAGTTATATTTTAAAAGTGATTTTATCTTATAATATTTAAATAAACTTTAATTGTAAAAGAAAATTATTTATTTATCAAATTTTTATAATTAAATTTTTTAAGTTAATTTATTTCTAATTTAACCCATTAAATAAATTCATATCCATTTTGATAATTATACATGCAAAATTAATATTTATTAATACTATCCAAACAACATCATTCATATCAAAACCACTTTTTATATAAATATTCTCTAACATAAATCACATTAGAGTTAATCTAATTTTAATCAAAATCAAATTTATAAAATCAATTTGACTCAAAATTATTTTTACAAACTCTAATCTAAATACGCTATTAATGCTTCAGTGATAAATTTTGTCCATGAAGTCATAATTTCTTGATAAACTTTTGTTTTCAAAATAAAGAAAAAAATATATTGTTCTTAATTTTTTGACAAAATACTCATTTTGATCTCTGATAAAAATTAGGAAAGATAAATTAGTTCTTCAAGATTTAAAAATTCACAAATAGTCCCTCATCATTTATAAAAGAGGGATATATTAATCTCTACATATAGAATCTATACAGATTTTTTGACAGTACGGATTTATACGAATTTATACGAAAAGATTAATATATCACCCTATTTTAAATATGAGAAACTATTTATAAATTTTCAAATTTAAGAAATAAATTTATCTCTTAAAATTTTTATCAAGAACTAAAATAAGTATTTTACTTAATTTTTTATTGCTCACTGAAATTCGTTATTGACGTTGCACATCCAAAAAAAATATATTTTTTATTCTAGATAAATTTGTCGATGCTATCATTTCACCACTTTCTTTTTTTTTTTTTAATCCCTTTAGTAACATAACTGAAGGAGCTATATTATTTGTATATAGAAGTGGGATATTCAAATATAATATCTTGTAATATAAATATATAATTTATTATCTTATCTTAATATATATATATCTCAATATTTATCTATATTCATATAAATATACTATATCTTATATTATATTTATACATAATATATTCAAAAAATATTTCTCATGCTGAAGTGACTTTGAAGAGTACAGCTTGATTTGATATCATCTAAGTTTCTCGAATTTCTTTTACATCACCCATTAAGGTGTACATGTGGCACCATCCATTTTGTCACTTTTTGGGGGCCATTGGCAATACGATCCAAGAATGCTTTGTTCGTGGATTGACTTGATTAAATAATTAGTTAACTACATAGCACCTGCCTTCCAATTCCTAAAACCTAATTCCGTGTAACATCCTCTCTACAGTAAGTGGTCGGGGGATGGCGCTTTTATGATGAAAATTAATGAGGTTATGTTATTTTTCATCTCTTGTTTCTTTTATCCAAATGTTACTTTTCATATTTGTTATTACCATACCAATTTATGAATAAAAAATTATATTTTTTATATTTATTATAGATTTAATTTGAATATATTATTAATATAAAAAAATTTTATATAGACATTCAATCATATATTACCACATCAATAAAAATTTTTAACATAATCACCCACTACTTAAATGATCATATAAATGAAATATTTTGATTAGATGATAATATAAAAAAAATTTATACTATTAATACACTCCAATTAAATCCATTTGTTATTACCATACCGATTTATGAGTAAAAAACTAGTTACCCGATACTTGGACACTCTGATACCTTTTTATTTTTTCTAAGATTCATTTTTTCTTTCATTTTCATTTTCATGCCATTATGCGTGCGTATCCTACCGATTTATGAATAAAAAATTAGTTATTCGATACTTAGACACTCTAATAACCTTTTTTTTTTTTTTTTATAAGATTCATTTTTTCGTTCATTTTCATGCCATTATGCGTGCGTATCCTCAAATGCCGATATATAGATTACACATGGGCAAAGAACGATCACTGTGATTAAGGAATTATGTCAAAAAATGTAGATATATTTTGCATAATTGTACTTTTTTTTTTTTCCTGATAGAGATAAGGCTCAAACTCACAATGAGTGAGGAGCAAGTCCAACTACAGCAAGCCAAAGAAGAAAATAAATCAAAACACTTTTATTATTATTTAATTCAGTATCTAAATTTGTTAAATTGATACAATCGTCAATGACTAATTACCCAGTCAACCGAGCAAGAATACCAAGCCATATATATATATATATATATATATAGAGCTTTGCTATATAGCATGAAATGGTAAAGTACGAATTTGTGCGAATATGAGTTTCATATCATTAAGTGTTTTCCACATATATATATATGAAACATTGTGTTTTGTAACCTTCTATAGTTCTAATCACAAAAACAGATTTGTACAACTGAAAAATGGAAATTAACGATCAAGTGACATGAAACTGAAAGTACGTGAATTTATGTTTTGGGTTTGGTTTATATTTGACAATAACTATAGTTTAGTTCATCAGAAAAACAACTTATTTTCGCTCATGGCCAAACCACTTTGAGGCTGAAAATCGTGTTGAAATGTAATTCAATGTGATTTTGCCAAACATATTAAAATAAGTTAAAATTCAGTTTATATCCTTTAAACCATGCTTTAAACTCTCCTAATGCCAAAACAAGTACAAAATCATCATCTTAATTAGTTTCTTAGGAGATAATGATCAGTTTCTAATTTGCATCAAAATAAAAAAAGAAGTAGTAGTGGACTAAAATCTATTAAAAAAAAGTAGGATGGAGACATAAGCTAACTTGTTGAAATTAATCAGGCCCTTGCGTGCCTTATTGTTATTGTAAGAAATGATTACGATAATACACCAATAAAAATTAGTAAATTCTCTTTTTCTCATACGCTTGGAGAGAGAGAGAGAGAGAGAGAGAGTAAAAAGTGTAACTATTTAAGGAATCTGCCACGATCTAAATTGTTGCTTTTAACCCCTTCAATTCTCTTGAATTTCCTTATCATCCTTTATTGGTTTGATGACCATCCTTAGAAAAATAAAAATCGGCTAATTCCTTCTTCTAAGCATCAAGCTCAAAATGAAATATTGGTTCAAATGAGCTCAAGTCACCAAATATAATATCATCACTAAGTTCAGAGTAGATGCTTGAATCTTCGCTTTCAAAGAATGTTTGGATATCTTCAGGGAATGTACGACGAGAAGGGTTTGACTCTAGAGGTGCTTGAGGGCAATCTTCAGCTGAAGTCATTTCTAGCATTTCTTTGAATTCAGGTGATTGTAAGAGAAGTTCAAGTGCGGAAGATGTTGAGGTTCCGCCACCGGATTGCGCCGTATCATCCGGCCTGATCTCATCTGTGGTTGAGCCAAATTGATCAGAAATAAACCCTAATTCAAGTTTAGAACTAGGGGTTAGTTCTTGATGGCTAGGGTTTCCTTGGTTGTCTGGGATGTTAGGACCTTGCCAATTGATATAATGGCTGATGTCAAAGTTTGTAACGGCATTAAGTCCACGATGCTCTATGGCTGCCATGTCATATGCCATGGCTGCTTCTTCTTGTGTAGCTGTTCCACAACACAATATATGAATATGCACATAAGCAAATGCAAAAGATAATTTAAGATTAATATTACATAATTGAAAAAAAAAATAGTTACCATTTTCGATAAAAATCACGGTAGTAATTGAATAAAATAAAATGGTATGATTCACTTATTATTTATTCAAGAATCAATATTCATATCACATTTATTTTGACAAAAGTAGTTCCATTGGGCATTCAACAAAAACACACGAATTCATTAGAAACTGAAATGCTTTGATGTTAGTGGATGTTTACTTCGCTATTGACAGAAATTACAGGAGGAAAGATAAAAAAATATTACTGCCACATCATTTGCACTTCTTTTCATAATCAAAATCGTTTTTGTTGACAATTAAATTTTGATAAATTTCCTGTAGTTTAATTGGTATATATTGATAGTATAAAATTGTTTTACATTATATAGGGGAAAGTAAGAAATCATGATGGATCTCTCATTATAATGGGTAGTTATTTGTGTGAGTTGACATTTTCTACTATTTTTATTGGTTAACAATATAAAACTATTTTACACTGTCAGTATATTAAAATTAAATTCAATTTTCTGACTGTATAACATTTTTATAATTTAATTTGCATGCAGTATGTCGGTGGAGGATTTTTTTTTGTTTAATTTTAAAACGAAAGGGCTCATAAAAGAATGATATCATTATAATTAAATAGCTTTCCTAAGCAGTTGAAGTTTGGTGATCTATATCGCAACCAACAAGATTTGATTGCATATTTTGAACTTTAAAGTTGTCCTATTGTTTTCACCTGCGGGGCCATATTGAAATGAAGTAGGTACTTTCCGGTTGGGATTGGAAGGAATGGTCAAGTGGATTTCCAAAATTTCAGGCGTAGGTACATAGCCTCTTAATTCTCGCTTAGTTTGTTTCATTTATCCTACAATCCGTGTTAGTATATTTATATATCTTCACGGAAATAGGTGCCTATGCTAAAAATTACAAAGAATTGTAAAATGTATTATAGATGGCTTTTTCCCCGTGTGCCATCAACATAAATATTAAGCCTACAAGTGCATCCAAATACCAGGGCCATGTATACTTTTTTTTTATTTGAAAGGTTAGGGCCCATATATACTTCTGTCTGGAAAAGGTGGAAGAATGGTAATCAATTGCATTGAAAATGACCTTTTTGTTAGAATTTTCAAGGCCAAATGTAATTAATATATCTTTCTTCTCCAAAAGCACATCTGCTAACTTTTTTTTTCTTGTTAAAAAATAAATAATACAGTAAACAATACTCTTATCTACTTCATGGCATTGTCATTACTTTTGATGTGATCTGTATACTTAAACAGGAGTAGTTTCAAATATATATCTATAAAATGTAGTTTATGATTGATTTTGAACATATGGGATAGGAAGAAAATTAATATTAGCAAAAAATAACTTTTCATTTGCTTTTTCTCATACCAAAACAAATAAAAATTGCTCAAAAAAAAAAAATAGCATTTCCATGTGAATGCAGCGTAAAATCGTAATGCAATCAGATCATGATCAATTAAATTACCGTAAGTTCCAAGATATAGATACTTGTTGCCGAAGACCCTGCCAATTCGAGCTTCCCATCTTCCATTGTGGTGGTGTCTATACATGTAGAACCAAAAACCAAAGCATTTACCACCAATTCAATTATTTTCACAGAATATGTATTGAATGCCATGAACAAGAATATAAATTTTAATTAATTTTAGTATTTTTAAAGATTGAAATGTAATTATAAATTTATTGAAATCTAATTGTAAATTTATTAAATAATATTTTAAGTTCATTCAATAACCTATATAATTATATATGACGTTCACGTAATGAGACACTATCTTATGATGATCAGAAAAGATTCTCCAAGATTTTGCAGCCTCGATTATTGTTCTATCAATTAATGTTAATCGTTAGTAACCGAATTTGTGGATATCAGGAATTGAAAGAACCTATTCAAGAGCACAGTGACCAAAAGTTCTAGCCTATGCAGAATGCTTTGCCAAATATTGGGTTCTGCTGGCAAACTAGAACCAAAAGATTTCATTTATTATGCGTCAATACTCTCAATATCACCCACAAGAATTTGATGTGTTTCTATATAACCTTTGATTTCAGAAAATAAATGTAATATTTATACGAAAAGGAAAAAAATTAAAACAAACATAAAATAAATATTTTATATTATTTATTAACTGTTTAATTTCTTTATTAACTTCTTCCAGTTATTAAAATTAACTTGTAATTATATACTTTCTTTTGAACTCACCCAATTATGACTTTTTTTCCAGCAAAAATTATACATACGTTCCTTAGTATGTGTCCCACTTTCTAAATTCAAACAATGATCCTTATAACGTTCAAATAGCGCAAGTGAATTCTTGTTAGATTCTTAAGTCTAACTGAGATTATTTTGTATCGTTTAAAAATTATTGAAACTTTTTGAAAAATTGCTTTTGTATGTTTTTTAAAATAATTTTAAATTATAAAATGTTGAATTAAATTTTGAACGATGAGAAATCATATAATTTAATCTTATTTTATCGTCTATGATCTATCGTTGACCAAACATTCAAATGTCACAAGACATGGCACTGTGCAACGAATAGAAACAACGCATCTTGAGTACCGTGCTACGCCTCTGTATTTCGAGACTCCTCGCGAAAATCCACTGCTTTTTCTGCATAAGAAGTCGTACTATACGATAAGAAATCGCTTCAATAGCTTAAAAAGAAGAAGAAGAAGGAGAAGTGATCTGCTTAATTATATGTGGTATCTGTAAAAATTTTAATTAATAATAATAACTAAAACCTTCTTAAGGATCCAATGTATTCTTCTTTTGACTGGCCCTCCATATTCTTGAGCTCCTCTTGATAATTGGATAACTACAACCAAACAACATATATTTAAATGAACTGACGAAATCTGGTTTCTAAATAAACATTTTTTTTTTACCAAATTATCAGCTCTTCGAAATGAAGGATGACGAGAGACTTTACTGGAAAATTGAGGATGGTGTCTTGGCCCCAGTACTTCAATGCTGCCAAGTCATAGGCACGTGCAGCGGCTTCTTCATCATCATATGCCCCTAACAATCCCCATATTGCCAACATTAAATCATCCCCAATATGACTCTCACTTATGTGTTCAACTCTCGACCCCAAATCAAGAAACAACATTTAATTGAAAAAAAGAAAGAAAGAAGAAAACATAGATGGAGGTTTCTGAATGACAATAAATAATTGTATATGCATGTATACTAATAAGACTCAAACCATACCTAGATATACTGCATCCAGTTGTTTTGCATTGCCATCATCAATCAAGAGAACATGATGAAGATGACAACAAATCAAGTTAGTGCAAGAAATCATAAAACAAATAACTTTTATATATTAGTTATTCTGAATTTAATTAAAATAAGCTAATTCGAAGACACACCTTGCCTTCCTTTTTTGGTCTGTGATTCATTCATCCAATCTTTATCCCACAAATGAGCCTCATATCGACCCGTCCATCGATGCCTAAAACCACATGCACACACATTATATATTATACTCATTCACCCAAACATTTCATGATAAATACAACATGGGAATAATTTTTTAAAAAAGAAAAAAAAAAGAAAAAAGAAAGAGACCTTGTGACACCCCGGTAGATTGAGCTTCGTTGAGGAGGTGAGTTTCTTGGGATGCTCTTGCGTGTCCGCTTCAACACCTTCGTTGGTGTGCTACTCTCGCCGTTGGTGCAACTGGCAGCAGCAGTGTTGTTCTCGAGGCTTTTCTTCTGCGATGTCTTCGCCATGAAGCTCATAAGAACGAGAGGAACACTGCACTGCACACGCATACAGCTCAGGAATGAATTGAAGGGAAAGTTATATGAATATGACCAAGTCTCATCGAGTAAAAAGGGCATTAATTAGTCGATATATATAGCGGAGGAGAGTGAAAAAGTAGCTTCAATCTTTGTCACTATTTCTCTCTTTTTCTACACATTTAGATTAATTTTGATCTATTAAACGTGTACAATAATGTTTTATCAATCATCGACGGCTGTTTACTTTTTTTAGGGGAAAAGGGAGATATTTATCTTTCGGAGGCTCTTTTATAATTATGTGTTTGGCTGCGGTAAAAAGTGAGGAAAACTTTTTATAGATAAATTCTATGCGTTAAAGGTAATATTTTTCTTATTTTCATCAAGAATATTGTTTACTTGTCAAAACCTAAGCCAGACAGGCACAATACTATTTATTTAAAGATTAATTTGCATTGTAAATACCTATACATTATTATTTAATGTATGTATGTATAGGGTGGAGATTCATTTACTCTAAGAATATGTTTGGTTGGGGGTTAAAAATAGGAGGTAATTTTCCATATATTCACTTTCTAAGAGTGAAACTTCTATACTTTACTTAATAATTTTTAGAGTAAATCTCTAAATTAGTCTCTATTGATTTTCAAATAAGATAAATTAATCTTTAATAAAAATAAATTGATAAATTAATCTTTAACATTTTAAAACATCGCATAAATTAGTCTTTAATAAAAATAAACTGACAAATTGGTCCTAGTTCTATCAAGTCTTTTCATTAAGCACTATGACGAGGCCAATTAAGTAGTTGATATAGTACCGTTATCTTCCATTAGGTCATCCGAGTTGCTCTCATTTATTAAAATGACGTTGTTTTTAACATATTCTCAAGTTAATATACTAAATTTTATATTCTAATGTGATACATAAATAAGAGAAATTTTGCTAAAATAACATTATTTTAATAAATCAAAGTGATTAGGATAATAAGGTGAGAAATAATTGTGTCACGCCAATTACTTAATAAGTCATGTCATAATATTTAATAAAAAAAACTTGATACAAGGACTAATAGTGTGTTTGGATTGGCGTTCAAAGCCATCCAACCCACTTTTAAAGCATTGAAAGTTGTGCCATGCATGATTGGATATTTTCTAACAAAATTAATTATAGACTCAAACTCGATTTTGGATGCTCGAATGTGAAAGCAACTTTTTGTTGTTTTTGCTTTGAGTGAAAACTTGTTAGGGTTTTGGATATTATTTAATAAATAAAATTTAATAATTTTTAAGTTATCAAAATTATATATTTTAAAATAATTTTATTTTATAATACTTAAATAAAATTTAATTGTATAGGAAATTTTCTTTATCAATTTGTTTATAATAATATAGTTAGTATAATTTTATTTATAATATTCATAATCATATTTATGAAATATTTCAAAATAACATTTATATAATTTTTATAATAATATTAATATAGTATTTTTTAATATACTAAAAATAAAAAAATAAAAAGGTAATATTAGAAGTGTAATATAAAATTCATGTCCATTTTAGTAATTCGACATCCAAAAGTGATTGTGATTCATATCATCCAAACAATATTTATTATGTCATAGTTACTTTTGATATAAAATTTTTTAAATATAAATCACGTTAACACTAACTCACTTTTGATCAAAATCAATTTTGTAGAATCAAGTTGAAACAAACTCCCATTTGCAAACGTTAATCCAAATACACATTAAATTGTCTAACATTTTAAAAAGTTAGGGACCAAATTATTAGTTTATTTTTGTTAGAGACTAACTTGTTTGACATGAAAATCGATAAGGATTACTTTCGGAGTTTACTCTAATTTTTAATAAATAATGAATTTTGTCAATCTAACCATTAAATTGTGTGGTATTATGTTGATGATTAAGCATACCAAGTTTGAAGGAAAAAAAAAGGGACATTGATAGTTATATAATCTAGTAGTTAACATTTACTTATATTTTTAAAAGCATATTATATGTAAAAAAAAAAAAGTGGGACAATGAAATAGCAAATTTTTTTAAAATTGTATGCAATTTTATACACTTATCTACTTAGTATAAAATTTGAATTCAACAGTTGGATTGATAAAATTTAATGTTTATAAAAAATTATTTAATATAGTAAATGTGACAAAGCTTACTCTTGGAATAAATAAATAAATAAATAAATAAATAAATATATATATATATATATATATATATATATATATATATATATATATATATATATATATATATATATATATATATATATATTGAGATAGTGAATGTAAAAAGTAAGCTGATAATATATGATTTGTAAAATATTATTACAATGAAGGTGCATAAAAAATTAATCTCTCTATTTGTCTGCATGAATTTCAAAATAATTAATATAAGAATAATTTTTTTTAACAAAATGATCAAATACAACTATATGACCATATAAAATTTGTATACTAACAATATATTAAAGTTAAATTTTGAATTTAATATTCATATTTTTATTTCCCTTTTTCGATTGGTATTGTAATACAAGTGGTAGTTGAATAGAAAAATTTATGCTTTTGGTAGGCAAAATATATTTACATTTTTAGGATCTGAATATAAGAATGTGAAAATTTCATATTCGGTACGCACTTGAAAAAAAATATTTTTGAGTAACTTACTTTTTTGGAAATTAAAAATGAGGGTTTTATATTTCCACCCCTAATGAAAATCTTGTATTTCCATGAGAAGGAAATATTCCTGAAATTAAAAAGAGATCAAATTGCCTACACTTATTATTATTATTATTATTATATGCAATATGAGATCAATGTATTTGATAATTGATTTTTGAGTTGAAACTGTTTGAGATATTTTTAGAAAAATATATAATATTTCTGATAAATTCATTTTGACCAAAACAAAGAAATGATTTATTTTTAAATATATTGTGTAAGATTCTTTAAGACTTTTAGTTGCATTCCAAACACATTCCTCAATATAGCACTGTTAAAATTAGTATACAACTAATATAGAGTTGGTTAAGATAGTAAATATTTTGACCCTTAATTAGAGATTTTGAATTTGAGATTGAGAATGAAAAAAATTCTCATTAAAAAAACTTCTATTCCTTTTAGAAACTTTTATCAAATCAGACCAAATTAGTTAAATTCCTATAATAAAGCTTCTATAAAAAAAAAAAAAGAGTATATTCTCCAACATGAAAAATTAGTCCACGTGCGAACCAAATGCACATGAAGGAAGAGGGAAAAGATGCCGTGGGCGGCACGAACAAAATGCAAAAGAAGAAATTATTTCATATCTCCATGTAACAGCAAGCTTAACTTGTTGTCAGGATCTGACCATCACGACAGCGCAGAGTTAGAAGCAGCACCACAATTCACTAGATAATCAGCACCAGTGTTAGCAGCACGTAAAACATGTGAGAACCGAAGAGCCCAAGAACCCTGAGTCAGCAACTTAATACCTCCATGGATCTGACAACAAGAGTGACAAACAGGGGGAGATATTGCAATCACCGAGTTGAAAGCTTCCAAGGAGTCAGTTTCACACATGACTCTTCTATACCTGCCTGCACAGTAATCTATTTGTTTGATAATTTTTTTATGTCATTAAAAATATTTTTTAAGCAAGTAAAAGTATTTTGGGAGAAGTATTTTTAAAATTATTTTTTATCTTATAAAAAATATTTTTGAAATAAAATTTTACTATTACCTCTATATTACCAATTAAAAATGTCTTTACTTTATTCTATGTAAATAAAAATCATTCTTTAAATTTATTTGTAATATACTTAAATCAAACACAAATCAATTCTTTTAATGTTAATTTTTTTAAAAATAATTTTTCAACTAAATTCTTTTAAAATAATTTTATTATAAATTAAACCAAACAGAGCTTTAGATGTCAGCTTCATTCTCAGTTTTTCCTCCGGTTTTGGGTCCATGTCATTAGATTCTTAACCTTTCTCTTTCCTTCTAATTTCTTTTTGTTTTCATAGCCGAAAAATAAATAGTAGTGGCCTTCTTTCTAAATTAAAAACAAATGATTTGCTAAGTGAACATGTTAACTAGTGTGACTATAATGATTTATGGGTGCGTTTATTCATATTCCCTCTCAATTACTAAAACGCTTTTCATTGATTTAGCTATTTATAATTCAAACTTTATCTATTTAATATTTATTCAAGTGTTTTTTCAGCAAGCCTTTTTTTATAGTTTAATTCAAACTCCTTAAGTGATTTCTCATGTCCCTGCCACGGTTCTCATAATTCCAAGTCAATAACGCATCTTTCATGCAATGATAAATCTATGTCTGTACTCGATTACTTTTGGCTGCACTTCATTGGTCTAATCCGTGCATGGTGTGAGTTATGTCGAATCTATATAATATAATTTAATATAATAATTTACTAAATTTTACTGTATTATATAATAAAAAAATTTGAAATTTGAATTAAGAAATGGTTTTATAAGTTAATTTTAAAAATATTTATAAAATAAGGATATGTAGATTGATATAGTTATAGAAAAAAGTATAATTTTAAAATTTTTATTGAATAAAACTACGTTATTTTAGATAATATTTATATAAATTAATTTCACATGACAATTTGTCATTAAAGATGTATTTCGTGAAGAAAAAAATTTATTACATTTCCATCCCCACGCCTTTTTGAAAAAAATTCATTTCACTCCCCTGTATCTCCATTTTATTCAACCTCTTAATAACAAATTATTAAAACTAAAGTAAAGAAAATATATAATCATAATACTAAAATTTAATTTAAGATATATTCTTAAAATATTTAAGCAAAAATTCAATGATTAAAAAAAAATTGTTTTCCTACCAGCCACATTCTTTAGTATTCTAATTAACAATGAATACTTAAAATCAAACTAAAATATATCTATAATATTTATTTATAAATTATTTTATAAAAAATTAATATAGCCTCATTCCCATAACATACATATAAGTGGTCATCTAATATTTAAATAAATTTTATACTTTATTTTTTATATAAAATTTAATAGCAAAAATTTATTCTTCCCATATATCTTTGTAGAACAAGGAAGCACTACGGAGATAAAAACTTTCTCCTTTTTTTTTTGGTAATTCAAAAGAAGGCTCAACGCCTCTCAAAAGAGGGAAGCATACAGACCAAGACCAGCAGGTGAAAACTTTCTCCTTTACTTATGTGCGCACTCTACAGTGGACGGGGTTGAGTTAGTGAGTTTCATGATCCTTGCTAATTAAATTATATTTTTGACCTTATTCTTTTTGTTTTTTTTCCCTCTTACCCTCTTCTTCTCTCAACTCCATCGCCACAGCTCCGACGCTTTGCCCTCCCACCCAAAACGCACCTCACTTTCTTCCTTTCCATGTTTTTCTACTCAAATCACAGTCACTCCATGTGCTTTCTTGGAAGGATAAAATGGTAGCATTTATTTGGCGAGACATTGAATTAATGACATTCTTTTATTCTTCATGATTTGAAGGAAAGGAGTGAGTGAAGGCCACATGCCTGAGCGACTAGGGTGACAAGGATAGAAGATAATGATATCACATCAATTACTTAATAGACTATATCATAATATTTGATAAAGAAACTTGATGTAGGGACTAAATTATTTGACGATTTAAAAAATTATGGACCAATTTATCAATTTATTTTTGTTAAAAACTGATTTATCCGATATTTTAAAAGGTTAGGGACTAATTTATAAATTTATTTTTATTAGGAACTAATTTATTCGATATGAAAATCAATAAAAATCACTTTGGGTGTTTGCTTTAATTTTTAATAAACAATAAAATTTGTCAATCTAACTGTTAAATCGTGTGGTATTATGTTGATGATTAAGCATGCCAAATTTGGAAAAAAAAAAAAGGGGCATTGATAGATATACAATCTAATAGTTAACATTTACTTATTTTTTTAAAAGCATATTATATGTAAAAAAAAGTGGGATAATGAAATAGCAAATTATTTTAAAATTGTATGAAATTTTATATATTTTATCTATTTAATAAAAAATTTGAATTCAACAGTTGGATTAATAAAATTTAATATTCATAAAAAATTATTCAATAGAGTAAGTGTGACAAAACTTACCCTTGAAATAAGTATATATATAGGCTTTTGAGATGGTGAATCTATTGAGATAATAAATATAAAAATCAAGGTGATGTGATGATATATGATTTGCAAAATATTATTACAATGAAGGTTTAATTAATCTCTCTATTTATATGCATGACTTTTAAAATAATTAATATAAGAATAAATTTTCTTAACAAAATGATCAAATATAATTATCTAGCCATATAAAATTTTTATACTAACAATATATTAAAATTAAATTTTAAATTTAATATTCATATTTTTATTTCCCTTTTCCGGTTGCTATTGTAATGCAGTTGGTAGTTGAATAGAAAAATTTACACTTTTGATAGGCAAAATATATTTACATTTTCAGGATCTGGGTATAAGAATGTGAAATTTTTATATTTGGTACGCATTCGAAAAAAAAAAATTCTCCAATAACTTACTTTTTTGGAAATGAAAAATGAGGGCTTTATATTTCCACCCTCTAATGAAAATTTTTACATTTCCATGAGAAGGAAATATTCCTAAACATGAAAAAAGATGAAATTGCCCACACTTATTATTATTATTATTATTATTATGAGATCAATGTGTTTGATAATTGATAATTGATAATTGATATTATTATTATTATTATTTGGCAATTTTTTTATGCCAATAAAATTATTTTTTAAGCAACTAAAAGTATTTTTGAGAAAAATATTTTTAAAATTATTTTTTATTATAGAAGATGTATTTCTGAGATATAATTTTACTGTTATCCTTATATTACCAACTAAAAATAATTTTGCTTTATCTTATCCAAATAAAAATTATTTTCTTAAACTTATTTTTAATATACTCAAACTAAACATATAAATCAATTCTTTTAACATTAATTTCTCTAAAAATAATTTTTTCAAAAATAATTCTATTATAAATCAAACGAAACGGACCCTTAGATATCAGCTTTATTCTCAGTTTTTTCTCCGGTTTTGGGTATGTCATTAGATTCATAACCTTGCTCTTTCCTTCTAATTTCTTTTTGTTTTCATAGCTGAAAAATAAATAGTAGTGGTCTTCTTTCTAAATTAAAAACAAATGATTTGCCAAGTAAACATGTTAACTAGTGTGGCCATAATGATTAATGGGTGGGATTGTTCATATTCCCTCTCAATTACTAAAGCGATTTTCATTGATTTAGCTATTTATAATTCAAACTTTATCTATTTAATATTTATTCAAGTGTTTTGTTAACAAGCTTTTTTTATAGTTTTGATTCAAACTCCTTAAATAATTTCTCACGTCCCTACCACGTGTCTTATAATTCCTAGCCAAGAACGCGTCTTTCATGCGATGATAAATCTATGTCTGTACTCGATTACTTTTGGCTGCACTCATTGGTCTAATCCGTGCATGGTGTGAGTTACGTGGAATATATGTAATATAATAATTTATGAAATTGACTATATTATATAATAAAAATTATAAAATTTGAATTAAGATATTGTTTTATAAGTTAATTTTAAAAATATTTATAAAATGAAAAATATGTAGATTGATATCATTATAAAAATAAAAAGTATAATTATAAAATTTTTATTGAATAAAACTAAGTTATTTTAGATAATATTTATATAAATTAATTTCACATAACAATTCATTATTAAAAAAGTATTTCGCAAAGAAAAAAGTTCATTAAATTCCTATCCCCTCCCTTTTTTGAAAAAATTCATTTCACTTCCTTTTACCTCCACTTCATTCAACGTCTTAATAACACAAATTATTATTATAACTAAAAAGAAGAAAATATATAATAATACTACTAAAATTTACTTTAAGATATATTCTCACAGTATTTAAATAAAAATTCAATGATTAAAACAAAAAAAAGTACTTTCGTACCTGCCACATTCTTTAGTATTCTAATTAATAATGAATTCTTAAAATCAAACTAAAATATATCTATAATATATATTTATAAATTATTTTATAATAAATTAATATAACCTCATCCCCATAACATATATATAAATAATTTTCTGATATTTAAATAACTTTTATACTTTATATATATATATATATATATATATATTTCAATCTCCTATATAATAATGTAAATATTTTTAATAATATATAATAAAATATACATTTTTGTAAAATATTAATATATCTTTGTAGAGCAAGGAACCACTGCGGAGATAAAAACTTTAAACTTTTTTCGGATAATTCGAAAGAGGGCTCAACGTCCCTCAAAAGAGGGAAGCATACAAACCAAAAGACCGGCTGGTGAAAATTTTCTCCTTTACTTATGGGCGCATTCTACAGCGGACAGGGTTGAGTTGGTGAGTTTCACGATCCTTGCTAATTAAATTATATTTTTGACCTTATGCTTTTTGCTTTTTTATTTTCCCCTCTTACCCTCTTCTTCTCTCCAACTCCATCGCCACATCTCCGATGTGTTGCCCTCCCACCAAAAACGCACCTAACTTTCTTCCTTTCCATGTTTTTCTACTCAAATCACTGTCACTGCATGTGCGTTCTTGGAAGGATTAAATGGTAGCATGTATTTAGTGAGAGTGAGACGTTGAATTAATGTCATATCCTTTTATTCTTCATGATTAGAAGGAAAGGAGTGAGTGAAGGCCATCCCACAACAGAGCGTGTTACCGCATTTTCCGGGAAAAAGCAAAATCCACTAACCCGAAAAGGGGGAAAAAAATGTTCCAACTTTGAACATATATAAATAAAAACAGAGAATCATGCAATTAAAATTGATTCAATTAAGAGGAAAACCATATATATGTTAGGGTGATACCGGAGGCCATAGAACTTTCTAGAAGGGTCCTCAACGGTGGCGACGACGCACTGTTGGCTTGGCACGGCAAAGAGTTAATGAGATTGTTTGCATGGATACTAGAATACAAGGTCTCCCAAGGTTTCAATGATAGATGAGAACTTTCAGTGTGCAAATAAGAACAACTAACAATGGTAGGGTGCAACTGGGCACGCACTCACTTGATTGCTCGCTCTCTTCATTTATATTACAGTATGAAGCACCAGTGCTGTGTCCGCGTGGTCGACGGAAGTGGAATGGACGCCAGTACGTGTGGTACTATATATCCCATTTAAAAAATGTAATTTTTTTGACTCAGGTATGACTAGATACATGTTGGACATATCTCAAACACATGTTAGACACATCTCGAACATATATTAGAAATTTTTTGACTCAGATATGGCTAGATACATATCGGACATATCTCAAATACATGTTAGCCATATCTCGAACATATGTCAGAAGTGGCTTGGATATGAGCAAAACATAACTTAGTATTTTTTTTAATTATTTAATAAAAAAATTTAAAAATTTAAAAATTTAAATTTATTTAAAATATTTTTTGAGATCTTAATAAAAATAATACTTTATATTTTTTAAAAAGAATATAAAAATATATATGATATATATTAAAAATATTTTATTTTTTATGACAAATTTAAAAAATAATAAAAATTAATAATTTAATACTTATAAATATCTAAAACTATTATAATATGATATTATAAATTATAAATTTTTTAAATATATATATATAACCGACTTCACATTGCTTGAATTCTTTAGTATGTCTACTATTTTTATTCTTATTTTGTAGACATTTCTTCGCCAATATCAAAACCAGGAAAATTACTAGATGCTTCTATATCAATGCTTTATTTTGGTCTTGGTATTTAGGACAGAAATTAGGGATGTCAAAAAAATCCGCCCCCACAGATAGCGGAGGATAATACCAGCAACAAGGCAGATATGAGAAGAAGATTTTGTCCCTGCGGGTAATAGAGACAGGGATTTTAAATACTTGCATGTCAAATGGGGTGGAGGCGGGGCTCACTATCCTCATATCCGCGGGTATCCGATATAAAATTATTATTTTATCCTTAAGTTATTAACTTAGTTAGGCTAATATTGTTGTTATTTAAATTACTTGGACTAATATTTAAATTTAAAAGTTAAATTTTTTTGTGCTTATTATATGCTAGACTAATAGTTGGATTACTATTATGTGTTTATTTTTATTTTAATTTGTTAAACTTTAAATTGAAAAATTGGATTATTGTACTTATTTTATGTTTATTTTTTGTTTATTTTTATTTTAAGTATATTAAGTTGTTAGAATTCGAATTGTAGAATTAGATTAATATTTGTACTTATTTTAAGTATTTTATGATATTAAAATTTTTATATTTAATTTAAAATTTTTGAATTTTTTACATTCTAACAGGTATCTATGGATATCCACGGATACTTGTAAACCCATAAAAAATTCAAAAATGGGTACCCATATAAATACAAGACAGGGACGGGGGCAGGTATTCATCCACAGCCCCCCGCCCCCCGCCCCGCCCCATTTACATCCCTAATAGAGACGCTTCGAGAGAAACTAGTGCTGATATTTCAATCTTTATGCACACAATTAGCTTTGGATAAAATAATTATAGAAATGAAATTTATAATTGTTAAATTATTTTTGAAGAAAATCAGTTACTTTAAACAATAATTAAATAAATCAATCCGATATAATAACTCATTATTATTGAAAGTATAATTCATTTTGTAGAATTTTTTTTCCAATTTTTTAATTGAGGATCAGAACCTCTTCCTTTCATTTATTTAGCCTCTAATAACAATTTATTTAAACCAAACTAAAAAGAATATATCATGATCATAAAATTAAAATTCAATTTAAGATATAATCTTGCAATATATTATAAGTGGAAATTCAATAATCAAAACATTCATTTATTTGCCTACCTCCTCCACATTGTTTAGTATCTTAATAACGAATTTTCAAAATCAAATTGAAACATATTCATATATCTAATTACTTCGTAGAGATTCACTATAAACTCATTCCATAAGTGATCAAATTAAAAGCAAAAAATTTAATTTTATCTCAGCAGATATAATTGATAAAATAATCTATATTGAAATTAATAATCGTAATAACTTTTATATAATATTGACATCTATTAAGCACGTAATTATGTACAGAATTTACATACATGATCATTTAGAACTAAAACATAAACAATAAAATCAGCAATTACCAATTTAATAAAATATTAATTAAATAATCCAGACATTTGCGAAACGAATTTAATAAAGTATGTTTATTATTATTTGTAAAATTTAGAATAAATATCCATTTTAATCCATGACAAAAATTTCAGGGGATAAATTAGTCCCTTAAGATTTGAAAATCCATAATTAGTCGCTCACTATTTAAAAAAAAAGACATATTAGTCTCTCCTTACAGAATCTGTACAGATTTGTACTACCAAAAAACCTCTATGAATTCTGCATGGAGGGACTAATATGTCCCCTTTTTTGAATGCTGAGGGACTAATTGTGGACTTTCAAATCTTGAGGAACTAATTTGTCTCCCGAAATTTTTGTCAGGGACCAAAATGGGTATTTACTCTAAAATTTATTAATCAAAATAAGAACATCATTTTTAAAGTTCGTCATTTTTTTTTCTGTCTAGACCACTAGTGTTCAAAATTTGTTGGATTTCAATTAATCTGGTTCGAGCCGGATTGACCCATTATGGAAACCATAAACCATTTATTTTGTTACTGTGCTATCTATTGGTGTTTCTGGTCTAAGTGTCTATCTTGGTGGGAAACTACCTGGGTTTGTCCAAAGACTATTATGGAATGTTATCGGGCTTAGAATGGGGCTCTTCATTGTGGATTAGAGAAGTTATTTTGAAAATCTTTGTTTTATGCAGTAATTTAGAGTGTTTGGAATATAAGAAATCATATAGTATTTGAACAAGCAAAACCAGATTGGGAATTAGAAAGAAGGCAACTAAAACTCAGATGGAGTTTTTGGATGAAAAATTGGCTTGGTCACAGGAAACTTGACAAGGAAGAACTATGCTCAAACCCATCAAAATTAGGGAAATGGAGGAGAATTTGGAGATCTATTAAAAGATGATTTGTGGTGATTTATTTCTCAGAACCTAGATGTTATCTATATCCTATTGTTTACAGATTTTTAGATTCAAATTAGTTGCTCTTGATTGTGCTAATTGTCCTATGCTACATTTTGCATATTGCTGCATGTTTTCTCTTATTGCTGTCATTGATTAATGATTCTGGTTGCATATATGGTTCTCTTGCAACTATCACTGATTGATAATTTTGGTTTGGTGTCGTCGCCTGCTGGTGATGAAGTTCTCTGTGTGATGTGGTGCTCTCAGATTGACTACAGATTGGCTGGACTACAAATTATTATCTTGTAATGTCTTCATTTTTTGCATATGCTTTTTCCTATTTGTTTCTAGTATTTGATGCTATATTGGTATTGGCTTTTGGCTCCCACTGGTTTGGTGGGTTGGAGCTTTTGTTACCTATAAAAAAATAAAAACCTTTCTCAGCGTTGATTTTTTTTTTATTCACAAGATTCAAACATTTCACCAAATAAATCCAATTTTTATATTTTTCAAATATAAAAAAGACAAAATAGGTTTTTTGATCTCTTATATTTACCCAATTTTTCAATTTGATCTTACCTTTTATTATTATTTTTTATTTAGTCTCTTTTTGTTTCAAATTATTTTCAATTTAGTTCTAAATTACTAATTTATCACATAACTAACAAAAAATATTGATGTGGCATAATCCATGTCATATCCACGTGTGCCACATCAGCACCATTTGCGTTAGTTAGCATTTTCTGTCAGTTATATGACGAAACAATAATTTGGGATCAAACTAAAAATGATTTAAAATATAAAGGACCAAATTGAAAAAAATAAAATGTAAAGAATCAAATTGAAAAATCGAATAAAGATAAAGGACCAAAAAACATATTTTGCCTATAAAATGGTACAAATTATCTTTACTGCCGAATATTATTAAAGCATATCCAAATGGTACAAAAATATTGTTTTTTAATTTTAATTTTCATCCATTAATCAGAAAAGCTTTTCCTCATTCTCTGGTATAGGGCAGTTGACTCGGTTAATCAGTTGATACTTAGTAATAAAACACTACTAGCCACGTCTCAGGAGGAAAATATAGTGGAAGACATGTATTTTGATCTTTAATTTGTTCACATTGCTTTATAGTTAATTTAAATAGTTTTTAGTCTTAAAGCATCTAATTTAATAAATATAACTGTAACATATACATATATCAAATTAATTCTTCTTAAATTCTTATTATTTTTACATTATAGGAGAACAAATCTAACAATTAAAAATCATATTGGTATTGTTAAAAGATTACAAACTTTTATCACATAAAAAAAATTACAAATTTTTTTTTTAAAAATTAAATGATAAAAACTAAATTAACATTAGTGAACAAAATTAAAAAAAAAAAAGATAACTTTTATCTATAATATATACACCGATAATCAATAATCAATAATCAATAATCAATAATCATATCGATAATAATGTATACATTAGTTTGAGACATACATTCTATTGAATGCTTTGTCATGTGTCGTACTATCATGCATTTGGCTTCTCCACAAAATAGAATATTTAACGTACGAGTTCAATTTAGAATATTCATCAGGACGTCAAATGCAACAAAGGAAATAACATTCATTATATTAAGAATTGATTATTTGAGAATAAATAGAAATTAATTTAGAATTAAATATTCTATTTTGTACAGAAATCAAATGCATGACAGTGCAACACGTGACAAAACATTCAATAGAAGTAGATCTCAAATGTATATATCATCGATATCAATGTATATATTATAGATTATAGATTATAAACAAGCATCGTATTGTAAAAAAGAAATCTGAGAATCTCATATGAAATTAATTAACAATCAATTATGGTTCAACGACTAAATAACTTTAATATTTAATAACTTTTAAAATTACTGATTTAGTTCAAAATTCAAAATTATTATTACTCATAGAGCACAATATACATAATAGAGAGGAAGTGAAGCTTTTCAATTTTGCTCATATTTATGAACTTCACTTGAGAAACAGCGTACATGGCTGTGGCCTTTACACAGGCAAACATATTGATTAAAACATTACAAAATAATATAACACTTAGCGCCTAATGAAACGAAACAATGCTTGGCGGTGCTTCAAGTTGCAGCCGCAACTTGTTCTGCGGCACAACTTTGAATTACTTTTGACTATTCAATGCTGGCTTTTCTTCATGAGACTGCCGGTGAATTCAATTTAACTTGGACAGCAACACTTTAACAACTAATGGCGGTGCAGCAACTGGAGTAAGTGGCAGCCAATCTGTTTCAGTTTTGACAATTCAAAATAAGCTATATTTTGTCTTTTTAAAGCTAATAAATTTTGAAGCTTGGTTTAATGCCAACAGTAAGCATAAGTTATTTGTAGCCAGGGATACCTCTGTCACTATTGCATTGATAGTCAAAAGTTATTTTAAGTTCTCCTTCAGGACTTAGCATGTTTATCTCCTGTTTTAAGAAATCCATTATCAACACTATCGATATCACTGATATATATTCTACAAGAGAAAAAATATACAGTGACATATGAAATGAAATTAAACCATATCAAAATAATTTTCAATATCAGACCGCCAATTTGTGTGTGTATGGAATCAAACTATTTTTTTCCCCCTGTTCAAGAGTTTCTACGAGGAAACTGGCAAATTTGTGTTCAAATGTGACTTCCCCCCTAAGCTGTTCGGGAAAAGATTGTAGAAATTTCAAACATTGTGTGAATCCCATAACTTATGAGTATCCATGACACGATACAAGGACATGCAGAACCTAATTGTGCTATAGTTGTTACACTCAATCATATAATTACTTTTAATTACTTGATTTATAGTTACCTAATTGAAATAAGCCAGCGTTAACTCAATCATATAATTGTGTTAAATTATCTGATTTATACTTACCTAATCGCCGTTAAATTTTGCAATGCATTTTTTCGAATAATATTTTTAATTCACTTTCAAATTAAAGTTGGAAAATCAATTAAAAGGAAATAGTACAGGAATCAAAACCCAAATAATGATATCAAATTATTTTATAATTTTCACTTTTATGCATTTTTTTTTGTCGTGTTATACATATTTATTTTACTCATAGAGGAACGATACTATTATAAAAATTATTGAAATTGACTTCTTATTTTCATTTTTTATAAATTGCTTAATTAATTTAAGTTATTGACACAAACCTTTTTAATTAAATAAGTGAATTTAATTTTAATATTAGCACAATATTTTTATAAAATCATCTATTACT
Organism: Pterocarpus macrocarpus; assembly: GCA_031439585.1. Taxonomy (NCBI): domain Eukaryota; kingdom Viridiplantae; phylum Streptophyta; class Magnoliopsida; order Fabales; family Fabaceae; genus Pterocarpus; species Pterocarpus macrocarpus. Next base: position 560,383 of record CM062516.1, read on the forward strand.
ATTATGTATAGGCAAATTATTAGTTCTAGAGATTAATTTTAATATATTATTAATAGAAAAGAATTTTACATTGTTATCTAATTATATACTTTTATTTGCAATGAGTGACTAGTTTAAACACTTTTACTAATGTGACAATGTTAATATGTAATTGAATGTCTATGAAAAATATTTTTATGCGAACAGTATATTAAAATTAAATTCTTAGTGTTAAACTTTTTTTTTTTTAATAAACATTCTATAGTGTAAGGTCTTGTTTGGTAGTGCTTTGAAGATGTGCTCCTAATTTATGAAAGGTATAAGTTAATTTTTTCTATTTGGCAAACAAAAAAGTTAGTATGTTTTTGCTCTTAGTTTTTAAAAGTGAGGAGACACTCTTGAGAGCTCTTATGGAGTATTTTTCAGAGTTAACTCGTGCTCTCTAAAATTTAAAAGATTAATATAATATTATTTTTTATTATTAGTGAAAATAAAAATTATTTTATTTAATATTTATATTTATTATTGTCATTTTAAATTTTCAGAGTAACTTTACGAAATACTACTCTTTTGACTTCAACTTATTAGAAATACTTTTTATATTATTTTATTAAATAATATTATTATAACTTTTTAAGAGTAATTTTTAGAGAGCACAGATCTCAACAGCTCTAAAAAAACACAGCAACACTAAGTCAAATATAAATCATTGTATATTGACTGGGTATCACACTAAAATAGCCTTATAAAATTTTTTTAATGGAATTTGTGTGAAAAAATTATCACAATCTGGGTTATTTTAAACATTTACAGATATATAATTTTTTTTTTCACAATCCTCAATAGAACAAGTAGAAAGACTTATTTTATTTTATTTTTCAAAATTCCTGCCTTCAATGTGGTGAATTTTGAAACAACAAAAAAACTGTGAGAATTCGTGCACAAGTTACAAGGGTGATGATTCGTTAATCCTCCCTTAGTTTGGGACTAAGGTTAGTCCACCCTTTTATTATCATTAGATTTAATATTAAAATATATCAATGGTTTAGATTAATAGCTAAAATAAATGAATTTAATTTTAAAAATAAAATAAATTGATGAACTTCCAATTTTATCCTTCTTTTTCTTCTCTCTCAGCACACTCATTCCAACGCAGACTTCAACCTCTTCGATAGATAGCCACGCAGGTCACTCACCCAGAGTCCTCCACCGTCTTGAACCGCCATGATGAGCGTCGCTATCGGTTTCAGGTTCCCCTTTGCACCTGAGCCCTTTCCCCTCTTGCTCTGCCGCCTCCCTTCGAACCCTCACCCTCCTCTCCTTCACCTCACCTCTTCCCTCCACCGCACGCCACTCAACGCTTTGGAAACTCCCTAGCGATGGTGAGAGCTGGCCGGTGATAGCATGAGGACCTGTTGAAGTGGAACGAGGTCCTGCAATGCAGAGAACTTGTGATCGGCAATCATCGAAGCCACTATCGCTAACGTCGTTGTTGAACAATGCATGATGGAGAAGATCTATGTTTCGATCTCAGCCTTCCCCATAACTACCTCACCAGAGCCAACTGTTCCCCTCTCTTGAAGGCCACATGCTTGCCTTTTCCCTTTGTTATGAAGCTTGTAAAAAATTAATAAACTTTTTAGCTTTTTTTTTTTGTGTATTTGGGGAACCCAGCTTTGAAGTTTGTAATATATGTTTTGATGTTGGTTTTGTTGAGGTTGGCTTCTGTGCGTGAGTTTCTATATATGTTTTTATTGTTGTAGATTTTGAGCTTTTCATTGTTGGATAGGATTTTATATCGTGGGTCTAAGAAAAGGAAATTTTTGGTTGTTTTTGCCTTTTGAATGTCTTAGAGATGAAGATTGATGTGGGTTTGTGAGATTGTGATAATGCATTGTGGAATGATGACGATGATGAAAAAGCTACTGTGGTGGAGGTTCTTGGCCAATGGGTGGGGGAGGATGATGGGTCATGGGTGGCTATGGTGAAGAATTGAAAAGAGGATGGATTGATATTTTAGTCAGATCCAGAAAAAAATAAACGAACAAAAAAAAAAATAAAGAAGCAATGGAAGCAGGAACATAGAGGCGGCATAATAGAGTCATTGAAGAAGGTGAGTGAAAAAGGAAAGAGTGAATGGCTTGAAGGTAAATAGAGATTAAAGAAGGTTACTTTAGTAATTTGAGGGGTGGACTAACATTAGTCCGAAACTAGGGGTGGACCAACGAATCATGCTCCAAGTTACAAAAGCTGACATGTGAATTCTACCCATGCGTTTTGAATTTTGGAACAAAACAAGGATGTTGGATGTTATATAATACTAACCAGTTAGGGGGCTATCTGCAGTCCTCTTGGTTGGTTAAGGAGCATTATGCATATTGTAATCTGATAATAAGATTATGAGGTATATTGATATATCAATTATTTATGATGTATTATAATAATATTTAATTTTAAAAAAATTTAAAAATATAATTAAATATATTTTAAAAATTAATTATCATATATTGATAATATAAAATTACATTAATAGTATCATACTGCTATTTTGAAAGAGAAATACGCAATAGATCATAACTTATCATAGATATGTTAGTTGTACTTTTATAGTAGCCATGTTTCACCCATTTGTTTTGCACAAAGAAATTTAAATTTTAAAGATATTACGTTATTCCCTTCCCCTCTATTGAATTATAGGGAGCTGAGGAAAGTTGAGGCTATCAATAAAGAAAAGTAAATTAAGAAATTATTAAAAAAATAAAAGTAAAAAAATTTATGCTACATGTTGTTTAAAGAAAGAGACGCGTATCTATTCAATACAGCGAGTAGCTTTGTAAAGCTTCTCACTCGCATAAAAAGGATTGAAATTTAATAGAAAGAGAGGATAGTAAAAGAAGGCAGCTTAACAGTAAAATAAAAATCATATAATACTAATAGTAAAAAAATGTTATATAATACTAATCAATTTAAATTAAATGGGATGATATTGATTTTTAAAATTAAAATTGAAATTTGATCTAATCTAATCAATCCTATAAGTTTAAAAAAAAGAAAGAATTAATACCCTTACCGAATCACAATAATTGTCAATTTGGTTATTTTCATATAAATTAAAAAACCTAAAATCAATATATAATTATGATATAGATTTATTAAAATATTTTTATTAAACTTTATTATGTGATAGAAAGCATGATATTATTATGTGATGAAAATTAGTCACATCTTTCAACTAATAAAGATGAAAGATAAAATAAAAAAATTAATAATAAATATTATATTGATATACGATAATGACAACTATTCTAAATTAAAAAAAATTGATCAAATTTGACAATTATTATGAATCGGAGGAAGTATAATCATTACTTTTTTCTGCGGTGATCGATATTTTAATTTTTTAATATATTTTTGCCTTTTATTTTATTTTAAATTTTTTCTTTAAAAACTTGAATAAAAAAATATATGAGAGTAATTAGGAAAATAAATATATATTGAATTTTAAATTTAACTAACAGTAACTAGGAAAATAAAAATTGGAAGCAAATATAAGTAAATGTGAATAGATTAAAATAAAAGCAAATAGTCCCACTTATAAATAACTAGAATTCTAAATTACTAAAATTTCAAATTACATTAATCAATAAATGTTCAAATAACAACAATTTACGGATCACTACGGATGCATATTCATTTCAAATCTGCAATTATGTCATAACCCCAAGTTAAAATGTAACATGAAAAGTCGATCAAGTTCAACCCATTTTCTAAACAAAATGGATATATGTGAGATGTAAAGACTAAAACAGTATAGTATATGACATAGCCACAAATAATGTTCATGTAGACTTCGAGCTAGTTCATAGTGATTAGTAAATTGTTATTATTTGAACATTTATTAGTTAATATAATTTAGAACTTTAGTAATTTGGACTTTTAGTTATTTATGAGTGGGACTATTGGCTCTTTTTTTTTTTGTTTTCGTTAATGTAATTCCACAGTTTTTTGTTGTTCCAAAATCCACCTCCATGAATGCAGGATTTTTGAAAAAATTAATAAAATAAGTTTTCCCACTTGATCTATGTCGGATTTCGAAAAAAGATTAGACGGATTATGAAAAAAAAAATCTATATATCTGTAAATATTTAAAATAAAGTTTAATTGATATGTACTGATAATGTAAAATAGTTTTATATTGTTAATCAATAAAAATACTATAAAGTGAGAAATCATAGTGTGACTCTCATTCTAATTGGTGGTTATTTGTATGAATTGGTATTTTTTACTATTTTTATTGATTAATAATTTAAAATTATTTTACACTATCAATACATTTAAATTAAATTCTTCAAAATAATCCACACTGAGATAATTTTTTCACACAAATTCCATAAAAAAAATTGATAAGAAAGAAAAAAGCTCTTAAAAAAGTTATGAAAAAATCATTGAAGTTATCCAAAAAAGAAAAAAATTAAAAACCTCAGAAAAAGGTGAAAGACGGCCCCAACGTTTGAATTCGATACGCACAAAAAAATAAGAAGAGGGGGCATGAATTTGCGTTGAAAGTTAATAGGGAAGAAATTGAAATTGAAATTGAAATATTTATTAAAAACACCAAAGTCTGGGAAGACAATTTGAAAATCAAGGGGGGCGCGGCAGTGTGGGCAGATCTGAAAGTAGCCGTTGCTTTGCTATGCTCTCTCCTCTTCCCTTCCCTTCCCTTCCCTTCCCTTATTATTTCTCTCTTCCCCCATTCATTCACTCACTCACTCATCGCTACGCTCTGCCCTAACACTAATCTTCCACTAACTACCTATCACTATCACTATCACTATCAGGTTTTTCTTCTCTCTCTCTCTCTCTACTCTCTATTTCTTGCACTTCCTTATTCCCCGTTAGGTTAATTGGTTCGTCTTCTTCTTCTTCCGAGAAATTCATTAATAGGTTTTTTTGGTGCTTCTTATCGGCTTGATGAAGCGGTAATGTTAGATCTATTTGAAATGGAAATGACTAATGACTGGCGTTGTTTTGACCTCAGAGGTTTTATTTGTAATCTCCTCGACTGGGGCTTTTTGTCATTATTCCTTTAGAGATTAGTATTTTCACTGTATGAGGCTTGGCAATTTGCTCTGTTTTTGAAGTTATTTTATTTTATTTTTAATAATTCGTGTTCATTTTGATTCAGATTTTGTTTGATGGCTGTGTTTCATCTGTTACTTGGTGTTGCTGTGTGTATTTACCTAATTGGTTTGTGATAGCTAAGTTGGATTACATATTAACTATCAGGTGTCATTTTAGTTCATCGTGCCCTTGTAAGACACTAAGACATTAGTAATCAAGCTTTTATAATGGATTGTGGCTGGTAGGATCAATATAGTGTTATTGCAGAGTAGAAAATTAAGCTTGACTATATCTTGATTTCGGATGCTTGCTATTACATTAGCTTTTGCCTTCTTCGTTTTTTCTTTTCTCTTTTTTTTTCTTCCTCTTCTGTTTTCCTTGGGTATTATGTATGTTATTGGGAAATTACACACACAAAAAAATTGCTGAAAATCTTACTAAGGTTGTTGCTGTTTTTGCTTGAGGGCAAATCAGATTGAATCTACACTGAAATATGCCATCTTATTCTAAAATCAATGAAGCTACACATATCCATAGGAAAAATGTCTCAATATCTTACAAGATTGATTTTGCTAGAGAAAAATTGAATTGAATTGAAATTGGAAAAGTATCTGCTGCTATAACATAACCCACAGGGGAAAACAAAAGAAAAAAGAAAAAAAAATAGAGAATGGATTTTGATGTGATCTACTGTTTACAAATGGTAGGAGAAGGCGATTGAGACTGAATGGACAAGTACGAGAAGCTGGAGAAGGTTGGGGAAGGCACATATGGGAAGGTGTACAAGGCCAAGGAGAAGGCCACTGGGCAGCTGGTTGCCCTAAAGAAGACCCGTTTGGAGATGGACGAGGAGGGTGTCCCTCCAACTGCCCTTAGAGAGGTCTCCCTCCTCCAAATGCTCTCCCAGTCCATCTACATTGTGCGCCTCCTCTCCGTGGAGCATGTGGACAAGGTCCCAAAATCAGCCCCACCCTCTGCTGCCACCAAGCCCCTCCTGTACCTTGTCTTCGAGTACCTTGACACTGACCTCAAGAAGTTCATTGATTCCCACCGCAAGGGCCCCAACCCCAGGCCCCTCCCTCCTTCCCTCATCCAGAGCTTCCTCTTCCAGCTCTGCAAGGGTGTTGCACACTGCCACAGCCATGGTGTTCTCCACCGTGACCTCAAGCCCCAGAACCTTCTCCTTGACCAGCAGAAAGGGATTCTCAAGATTGCTGATCTTGGACTTGGACGAGCCTTCACCGTCCCTCTCAAGAGCTACACTCATGAGATTGTCACCCTCTGGTACAGAGCACCTGAGGTCCTGCTGGGATCCACCCATTACTCCACTGGGGTTGACATGTGGTCTGTGGGATGCATTTTTGGTCGGTACAATTGTATCAAGTGTTTCCTTTTTTGATTTTGCAATACACGATGTCTAATCCAGCAGTTTTACTAGTTAGTTATAATTGACTCATACTATTTGATCTTCATTTTGTTCTTCTATGTATATGTAGCTTTTGGCCTAACTGGATTTGGTTTTGTAGCTGAAATGGTGAGAAGGCAAGCTCTGTTTCCAGGGGATTCTGAGTTCCAGCAGCTTCTTAACATATTCAAGTATGACATTGCTTTTTAAGAATCATTCTGCTGACTTGTAATTTTCAGTCCTAAAGCACGTGGCCATCCACCCATGTTGCACTTTTGGTGCATAGTTACCTGCTATGTAGAAAGAATTTTTATCTTTTATTTCAAACAGCCCTGCGGATATTATTTTTGTGTTGGTAGACATGTCACATTTCTCTCCACCTTTCTGCTGCCTTCTCATACTTTCTCCCACTCTCACCTATAATATTGGCTTCATTTTTCAATTTGATCCTTCTAGGGTTTTGGGAACTCCAACTGAGGAGCAATGGCCAGGAGTTACTTCTCTTCGTGATTGGCATGTCTACCCCAGGTGGGAACCTCAGAACTTGGCAAGGGCTGTGCCGTCCTTGGGACCTGATGGAGTAGACCTTCTTGCGGTTAGTATAACTCAATGCTTTATGCTTGTAAATTCATAACCCTTTTGAGATCGCGTTAGCCTAAATACTAATATCTGTAGAAGGGAAATCCTAATAAAATTACTTCAAGGATTCTCTATATCTTTTCTGCTTTGACGAGAAGCACTAAAATAAGGACATTTGGGTTTGTTGGAGTTAAATTTTGAACAGAAGACCAGACTGCAGAATTTCGAAGGCTGGACTGGACTTGAATAGCCTATGTGAAATGTGTGTTCTGCTTCATTTTAACCCTGATGTAACCTTCCCTGGCTCAATCAGTTAACATGATGATAATCACTCGATGATGCATTGTAATATATCTTAGGCTGTGAAGTTATCCGAAGTAGCTTTTGAGGAACTGCTCTGAAATTATGTTACAGATTTTGATGATTATGATTGGTAATACGTGTACCGTAGTGCTTAAAATAACTAGACTTCATGATACAATCACTTTGGCTATATTCAATATCAATAATGTATTTTCTGATCTTTTCCACCAAACTGTGGGAGTAACTGTATCCAATTTTTGCACCCTGCAGAAAATGCTCAAGTATAATCCTGCTGAGAGAATCTCCGCCAAGGCAGCACTTGATCACCCATACTTTGACAGTCTTGACAAGTCTCAATTTTAAGGGTGGCTCCAGTCCGAAGGTTTTGTGCAGAGGTGTATGTCAATGATAGTATTATATGGCAGTCAAAGAAAATTAATTCATGGCATGGAGTTTAAGGGTCTGTCAAATTGATGTTATTGTTATGTAATATTTTTTCATCATCTTGGTGATATGAACAGTTAAATAGAATATTTGTCTACTGAGTCTAATATTCTTTCAAATGTTGTCACTCTTGTGGGCAGTTCATGATCACCATGGTCCTTATGCTGCTTGAAAGTTGTTTTATCTGTTGAATGAAATGTATAGTCTGTGACTATGCTATTAAGAACGTCAATGCATTATATGCTCTTGTTTTAGCTTGGCCGTCAATGATACCAATTTAGTATACTGTAGATGGGTGTAGCGTTGCCATTTGACATCATGTTTGTGTTGGCGTAATTGGATAGTTTCCTTCCAGCGATTAAGTTTCCACTTCTCCCAGGTAAGCAAAAATTAAAGAAGTCTAGGCAGTAGACACAACATCAATTTTTACATTCAACAAGTTACTTTTATGGACTATTCGCCCTCTGTTTATAATGTCGCTACTGATCATCGCCCTTCTAAATTTGGGTATTTGGTGAACTGGTTTGTAATTTCAAGCACATCAAATGATATAATAGGGACACGTTTTCTTTCAGCTATTGTAATGACCAATGGAGGGGCAATACTTATCAATTCAGCAGACCCATGAAACTTTACAATCTACTATGTTGTCCGGGAACTGAAGCCACATATGTAGTGTGTTTCGTTATGCGTTTGAGTAACTCAAACGGGGTTTGCAAACACAAACTGAAGTTCGTCCATTTTGCAAGTTTTTGTTTGGCTTCATGTTTGGTTCTTTATCAAATGGGGGTGTAGGTTCTAGAATTGATTCTCACAAGAAGCAACCTTGAATTGCTTTTGCAGTTGGTTCACCAAATTAATAGCAAATTTTAACATTTTCAACGGTAACTTCTCTTTTCTGTCTTTCCATTTATTCTTTTTATTTTCTTGATATTTTGCCTTCATTCTTGCTTGAAAGCTCATGTTGCCTTCATGCTTCTTGCATGTTGAGGGGTTAAAGCTCTGGGTTGTAGCTCCTGCATGTTGAAGGGTTGAGGCTGAGATGAAGTTGTTACCTTCCAAATTTGAGTGGTCAAATTTACCCAGGTCTGCCTTTGCTGTAAAAATGAACTTTCAAAACTCAATTTTCATTGTGGGTATTGTTTTTATTGAGCAAACCTTCCAGCAATTTCCTGGTATGTGCTGGTTATAATGAAATCAGATGCATACATTGCAACTGTATCAGCCATGAATTGGCATGGGAAGTGATACTTGGGTCTACGTCTGACATCTGATACCACTTTCCTTTTGTAATTTGGAGAAACACCTTTTCTTATCAACAACCAAAGGTGGTTGGGACAGTTAACGGTTATGGGGCAGGGTTTTTGTGATGGCTTACTCTGTTATTCACAACATATTCATTTGAATTGTTATCATTGTCTCTCAAGTACCTTGCATTTGTATTTTTTTTCCCGGTAAACAAGTACCCTGCATTTTATTTCATTGTTTCATGCTTTATAATATACTCAAATTCATACTTTTCTTTTTCTAGTGTTTCATTTTGTTTTATTTTCCATTTTAAAATCCCAATTAAAGCAGTAACCTCGGTTCCATAAAACAGATGGAAAGAGTGTTAGGAATGAAAAGCATTTTTTTAGCCATTGCTTAACAAAAAGTAGTGAACTGTTTACCTTAGCTCAAAATACCACTGAACTTCTATGGTCCATTGCCTTTTCCAGTTTCTTCCCCGCATTCATTGTGAAAGCATCCGGTTGACCTTTTCTGTGGGGTGACTATCATCAAAGAACACATAATCGTCAACGTTTTCACATAAAATATATACTCTTCTGTGTTTTTTTCCACAGCTAGGAATTCCTTTGCATGGACCGCTGCCACTGCATTTCATTTTCCCTTCCTTTAAACCTTGTCAAAATTAAGAAAAATAAAGCTATATATTTTATATACATGTGTACCAAACAGAAGCAGAGAAGTAATGAGAAGGCAGAGGACATACCGTATTTTGAAGGGCTAATCAATATTTCACTCAGAAATGTGAAAATATCATTGACAGCATAGTTAAATCCGTCAAGCTGATTATTAAGCTTTAATGGCATCTTGAAAATTGCTCGATTGCCTAGTTTTGCTACTTTTATAGCTTCTTCAAAGCAGTCGCCAGATACTCGACCTTTGATTGCCCTCATTAAGGGCGTACAACCCAAAGCACCAACATTAAGAAAACCAAAGTACCTTCCTCCTATCTGCTTTTTTTTTTTTTTTTTAAGTAAAGTTCACTGATTTACTGGATCTTATTACCAAGAACTTGATTAATCTGGCTTGACCTATAAAAGTCTCAGAGAGGGTTTTAGGTTTTTCAACGAGAATTTTCCATTCTTAGGACTCAAATCCAAGACACCTGATTAAGGGGCCAAAATACCTGCTATTTCAACCAGCCCCACGTTAGCTCCTATCTTATATATTTCCTACACATCATGTTGTAATGATAAATTATAACTGGCACTTTTATCTGAAATTGAATTGGTTGGGGTCTCTTTGACATGAATTTATTTGTAACTTACTTTGGTCACGGAAGTTAAGTTGCTATTAACCATATCAACATAATGTTCTTGAGAATATGACTGAAACAAGGTGGTGTTTGTTGTATAAGCCGCGGAATCATTGCTACTAAGTAGACAGATTAGACACGAGCGTATTAGCTGGTTCATATCCTAGGTTCTGCCTCAATAGCCTTCCTACCTTTTTTTTGGGTCCACGCCTTCCTAGCTTTTTGAATGAGCTAACTTGAGCTTTGAGTTCCGATGCCCGAAAAATTATGCAAACAAAGAAACATATGCAACCAAAATTTAACTATAAACGAGCTATCAAGCAACAAAATGCTATATCTATAGTATTGCTCAAGTTACATACGAATCCTTTGTAGATTTGGACAAGGACACCAGCTCCTGCTGATGCAAAGTTTTCTCCATCAGTATACTGATGCAAAGTTTGCCCCATTAGAATTTGTAAGTGGATGATCAGCAAACAAGATGAGAAACTAAAACTAACATCATTGCATACTGGACAATGATGATGATAATAATCATGACGAATAGTTTAATTGGAATCCATTATCATGTTTAAATATAGTTTCTTCGATAGAAATGAATTACCTTTAAGATTCAATTTGAGATCAAATTATCAAATTCATGCAGAATGATTAGTATTATAATTATAATTTAAAATGGTGTTGTATTATGAATTATATTTACTATTGATACTTGTGTAACATTTAACTATACTTAATATTTTGTGTTAACTTAAATGCTTTTTATTGTCAATTTAATTTTGTGATTTTTTTTTACTTAGACTATGCATTTGAGTTCAAAAATTAAAATACACGTATATTTTTTATTTTTAACTTAATAACTTGACAAAAGTAAAAAAATTCACTAGAAAGGTAATTATTTATGTCCTTTTTATGGTAAATATACATTTAAATGTGATTTGATTAATATTATTTAAATAATATTAATTTTGTCAAGTAGAAGTCAGATTTTGGCGTGGGGAAGATCTCAGGGTGCTGGTGGTTGGTTAATGCTCAATTACAAAGTAGGTTTGGAAGGTTCCTTGGGTGGATATCAAGTAGAAGTCAGATTTTGGGGTCTAACAGTCTTGTAACTTGGCTCTTTGGGTTTAACAAGTTCGTAAGTACAATGCTGTTGAAAAAAAAACCCAAAAAAAAAAGGGAAAAAGAGAGAAAAGTTCAAAGGAGCAAGAAAAAAAAAAGGAGTGGTGTGTAAAATATGTCAAAATGAAGATTCGAATATTCAGTATAGTGGAAATACAATTGTGCATATGTTAGCTTGTTTTGGAAATTGTCATTGTCTTTTGATACTTCAGCAGTTGGAGCAGTAGAGTAGTTTTGAGAAATTTTCTTTGGACACCTGGTACATTAGCAGCAGATGCAGCCTTGTTTGCTTGTCTCTGATAACGAATGCGATATCTTTATGCTTTGTTGCTGGGGATGCTTGTTCGCATGATATATGATGCAGGGACTCTGTCTTGATTAGCAGCTTCGTTTTGGTTCATAGCATTTTGATATAGTAACCTTGACTTCATACTTTCTTTGGTTTCTTGGTTTGAACAATAATGCTCCACTCTCCAACCATGAGTGTTGAGCTTGTATTTTGATTTATCGATTTTTTTTTTGTCAAAATAACTTTTTAATGAAAAAACCAAACATAAATTAATTCATTTAAATTTTTCCTTTTAACTAAGATCAATTTTTGGTAAAATCTAAAGTTATCAAAAATTAATTTTGGAAATACAAAATTAAACAAACATATCATTCCCTTGTTTTCACATTATTAAACTATCTTCTATTTAAAAGAATATGAATCGATGTACACTAGAAATATTTTTATATCATTTTATTTGTATAGCCATTCAAAAAGTGGATGTGAGAATTAATCATATTTGCTGATATAGTAAGATATAATTGGATGACAGTAATTAATATATTTAAATTAAATTCTAATTTAATCAAATAATTTTATAGTAGATATAATCAATTAAAAAATGTTTTGAATTAAAGATATTAAATTATTAAAGCCTATAATAAAAGGTAGTTTTTTTTTAATACGAGTATAAGAAAAATAAAAGGTAGCTTTGAAAGAAAGCAAATAAGCTTAATGGTACCATGTACCCATACAGACTTCACAATGACACTCATATGCTAGTACTTAAGGTAGACACAGGCATCCCCATATGGTCTAATAGTAAACTGTAGTTTGGATAAAAGCTTGTCTCAAGTAGCTTTTGTTCAAACTATGATTATTGGGATTCCAAAAGTTAAACATATAAGACATAAAACTAACTTGAAAAAACAGAATTCTGCTTTGAAGAATTAAATTCTCCAAAAGACATCCATCATAGTAGAGTTCCCCTATATTCAAGTGAAACTGCATTGCTCTTTTGCAAAACCCACCAGAGACTGTTTAGTATCATATATCACCCTGTGGTTCTTCTGCTGAAAATTCCCAATTATGCCTATGCCAGATTCATCAGCGAGACTTGCAATTGCCAAACAAGCTCTTGATGATGCATCTTCTTCTATTATCACCAACACGCCAGCCACATCCACATGCAACTCAGCATTGCCTTCAAAGTACATCCTTATGGTAGGTACTTTCACTTGCTGAATCCCATTAACATCAAAACATGTATCAAAAAGTGAGAACCCAGGAGCTGAAGGGAAACCAGAAAACTGATTCAAGAATTCAGCCTTCAAAGCATTGTAGATAGATGGTGGCAATCTTGTGATCACTGTGCCAGAATCAATTAGTACCCCAACCCCACCAGTGCCAAAGCTTGGAGCCTGCAGTGCCACACCACCAACTTGTATGCCAGTGAGATTGAGCATATAAAATTGGGGTAACTGGGGGTTATGAACCATCTTGGTGTATGCAATGGGAGTGACATTCTTGAAAACTGAAAACTCATTACCCAAAGTTAATGATCCAGAAGCTCCAGCCTTTGTTGTTGGTAAACAGTAGGAGAACACTCCTCCAAATGTGTCACCTGCTTGAGATATCAATGAAAGGTTACTTCTTCCCAATCCTAAAACACCAGAGGTTGTTCCAAATAGACCCTTGTTGTTCCTACCACAACCAAACACAAAATCGCTCGCTGAAATATCTCCAAGAGTAAGGTTTTCAACACCTAGTTCACCAAAAGTATAGGAACCATCACCATACTCAACTATATAGTCACAATTTGAACTAGTTCCACATGCTTCTGGATCGTCAGTAGGTAAAAGAGATTGGCATGTTGTTGAATTGCACGGAATTGGTTGGTAGGAAGGGGAGGTAGAAGGCTGGAACAAAGGTTCTTGTTGATTGTAACATGACACGCAAGGTTCACATTGGACCCATGTCAAGTCGCTTGCAGTGTCAACTACCACAGTCATTTTCTGGCTACCCAATCCCACGGTCACAATGTAGTTTAATGTTTGCAAGTTTATACCAGATGTCATTGGAATTTGGGCTTCTGAAGCTTCGAAGTTTTGGCTAGAGATCATTCTTTGAATCCTGTTTTGCATCGAACGAACACGAAGATCATCTAGTGCTAACTGTTTGTGAAGCCTTCTGTTCCAATCAATTTTCTTCTCTGAGCAGTGAACTCTGTCCTTCATTTCCAGTATAACAGCACCTTTCTCCTGTCCTGAGAATTCAGATTCAAAGGGATTTGATCTATTTCTGAACTGATAAAAACAAGAGACGTTTCGAGTTTTATTTTGAAGCACACAATTGACTAACAGAAAACATAAGGTAATCTAAGAAATATAAAAACCAAGAGACAAGCTTTGCCAAAGCCACTTATTCTTTCCTTTACATATGACTCTTTCTGGTACATAAAAATTTAGCTTGAGAGGAAGAACTCTCGTAGTCTAGGTTAGCATGCTTCAGATCTTATTGAGTTCTCCTGAAGATAAACACAACCTACAAACTAGAAATCTTAAAAATTGAATTCAAGTTATGACGATATATGAATAAAAAGTCAATAAGATAATTGCTCATATGTAAGTGCTTCTAAACCTAGAAATCGAATTCAAGTCATGCAATGCTTGACTCGGTGAGCCAAACCCACGTTGGCCCTTTATACATGACTTTGACAAACATAGAGAGTCACCAATGATGGTTATTATCTTTAAAAGGAATGAAATATAACAATCTTAGATTCTAAGAGTAAAAACGGCACGTAGCTTTGATTAAATATTTTGAGGTACCAGAGTGAAATATCGCATAAAGCTAAGCTAACGTAATCATGCACTTCTACTTTTCATGCTAAACTCACTTGATTCCGGGAGGAGGCAACCCTGGGTACCGTGTTGCTGCTTCTCTTGCAACATTTGCACGTTGAACATCATCCTCTCTTCCAAAGAGTGAACCCCATTTGCAATGATGAGGTAAAGAGAAACAAGGGACAGAAAGAATGGCAACAGAGCTGTCACCTTTGCCATTATGGGGTGTGACAAAGAATTGTTTAACAAAGATAAATTTGGAAAGAGTGATTGAAGAATTTGAGGAAGGGTGGGGAGAAGAAAAATGGAGAGCAAGAAAGAGAGGTAGAGGAGAAGGCTGTTAACGGCCTAAATGAGAAGATTCTAAGTGGTGAACTTCAGCATAAGAACACTACAATAGGAAGCACTGGCTTTTAACACTTGTGCATGAGGAATGATTGGGATTACACGTGCACTTTTATATCTATATATAGAGTGGTCGACAAGGAATTAAATTACAAGACAAGTTTTGGCATCCAAAAAAATAGTATAAAGGACAAGGATTTGTTTTTTTTTGGTGCACAAAAAACAAGTATTATAAGTGAAAAGTTTTTCTTTCAAAATTTTAGGCTTTTTAACAATGGAAAATTTTATTCGTTCCTTTTGGAAAAAAAAAATGTTTTGAAATTGATTTTTCAACCAATTAAACAAGAAGTCTCGTTTGGAATTCTTGATATATCTACCATTCTTTAATTAAAGACCAACGCTTAATTTAAGTGACTCGACGTTCTCGTTTTTTAATTAAAGTTTTGAGTTCGAGTTTTGAAAATTAACAAAAAAAATTAATACTAAAAGATTTTTATTTTTATAATTAATTAATTAGACTATTTCAATAAATTTATAATGATGGTGATTTGGAGAAAATAAATAATAGGCTATTGAAAAAAGTTCGATTTAATATAAATGTTAACCACGAACAATACGATCCATGTATTTCATTATCATATTTATGAGACCGCTTAGAACAATATTATTTAATCTTTTGTCTTATATCTTTCCATTATTTATTTTACGTTAATTTAAATTTAAAATGCTTATCTATTTTTCCCTTTTTCTATTGAGAATTAGCCTGAACGCTTGACTATACAAGCAGTCAAGCCTTTTAAAACAATTATTTTTTTATTTTATACATTAAGATTTGTGATATTTATAAGGAACATATCAAATGAGAAAGTTACTAAATCTGAGAGATGAGAGGTAAATTTTGTCTATTAAATTAGACATGAATTATTAAGATTAAAAATTATTTAAAAATTATTTAAAAGTTATATAATCATTTAAAAGGTTACATAATTTTATTTTATGTTTTTTTGGTGCACTAGAGGACTGGAGTCCATGATTTATGTAAAATTTAATAATTAAAATTTACTTGTCTAACTCTTAAAAGTAACTATTAAAATTAGTGAATATATAAAAATGATTATTTCTTTATTTTAATATTGTGTGCTGTTGTCTGGTGGATTCGAAGTGGTTGAAAACTAAAACTTCTTTGTATATATTGTGTGTGGTTGTGTCATTCTACATTTGTAACTATAGTATAAAAAGTGCATAAATGAACCAACACTCGGTTAATTTAAATAATTTAACATTTGTTTTCTTTACATAAAGTTTAGGGTTTGGATTTTATGAATGAAAAAAAAATTAACATTTAAAAAGTTTTATACCCTATAATAGCATTTAAAATAGTATTGAAAAAACTATATCCTATAATAAACTAACTTGACACTTGCCAAATTAGTTTAAATTCAATAAACGTAGGACATTTTTGGTTTAGACAACTAAAAAATATGACATTTTCTTCCTACCCTTATTTTTATATAAGAGTACTATATATTATCTTTTTATATTTAATAGTTGTGATTTAATCATAAATTTTATAGATTTTAAATATAATGAAAAAATAATTTCATAAATTGAGTAGTTTGATTTAGTGTGATACGTAGTTAATTATTAGATATAAATAACTAAAAGATACTAATAGCCTTGACATTATTAGCAAAGTGATTAGGTGATGATTAAATAAAAATTTACGTGATTATTTGAGGAAACACAAAACTTATGTGACATGTCAAAAGGCTTCGAATAAGATGACTTGACAACCTTATAACCTCTTATAGTCTAAGATTTTTGAAAAAAATGCTCGTAGACAAAATAATAATTCGACCGCTTGTGAAATTAAGTGCTTCGTATCACCTTCCTTTCCCCCCTTTTTTTCAAACAAGTTGACTTTTTCAGCCATCAAATTTAAGGAGATTCGCTTATATTTTTTGTGGTCTGGCAATTAAACTTCTCATACACGATTCGTTTGAAAAATACTTCAACTCTTTTTGCATGACTCTTCCGTTTCCCCAACCGTGTATAACAAATTCATTAATTTATTGTTTTCTTGTCCTGCGCGACACAGATTTTTCTGAATTGTTTTTCCTACATTGAAAACTATTTATTAATTTAATTATTGATGTGTAGTAGTGTTACTTTACACTAAAGAAGAGGCACTAATTATTAATATTAATATATATAAAAGAATTTGGTATTAATATTTGAGTTTAATTGGTATATATCATGAGTGTAAAATAATTTTACACTATCAATTAATAGAAATAGTGAAAAGTGAGAAATTATGATGGATTACTCATTATAATAGATAGTTATTTATATGAGATGACACTTTCTATTATTTCTATTGGCTGACAGTATCAGTGCATTTAAATTAAATTCTTAATATTTACAACAATGTTATATGAAACAAATTACTTTTTGTCAAAATGTTACGAAATCATTTCTAAACAATCAAGAGAGAGTGAATTCAACGAGAAGAGAAAAATATCGTTCAATTCAGAGATGCTGAACATTTATTTACATTTGGTGCCTTCCTATGTCTTTTCACCGATGAGAAATCATTTTTAGTACGAACACGAATTCCTACCTTACCTTACTTATGTTTTTTGTCAAATTTTTAAATTGTTATTTTTATTTTTTAATATATTTTCGTTTCAGTGAAATGAAGTGGCATACTACCACGTAAGTTATATGACTTTTCATACAAACATAGTTTGTAACATATAGAATTTCCCTTCACGAATAAGTCGAATCTATAAAAAATATTTCATCATCTCACAATGTATTGATTATTTAAAGTCACCTTTTGATTACTCAAGGCACTGGTTAAACCGTAGATTATATAAAAGTGAAATATGCCGTGAAAGGTAGGTATATGTAGCCTGTGAACTTCCCTTTTCGAGCTAAAGAAATTATTGTAAAAGTTTTTATTATATGTAAATCAATTATTGACATGTGTGTAACTTTTGTTAAAAATGCACATATCTTTATCAATACAGCTTTGTATAAATTTCCATTGAAAAAAAACAGCTTTGTATAAATTTTTTAACTTTTTCTTAAACATATAAACATTTAACATGTATGAAATTACATGGGTTATGATAAAAATACACATATTTAATATTATAATTTTACATATATTTAAAATTAGTTTGCATGCCCCAACCTAAGTCTCTGACACCATATAAGATAAGACTCAACCCTTGGAGGATTTTATTACAAATTCGATATCAAAGAGTCATATCATTTAAGTGCGATATTTAAGTCTAAGAATTCTTTTAGACTAATTTTTTGAATTGAGTTCTTCCTTAAGTTTAAATCGATAATATATTAAATTATAAATGAATTAGAATATGACTTTTTTTCTTATTTATTATTGAACACTTAAGAAAATTTTATAGATAACAGAAGACAAGTAAGTGTAATTACCCAAAAAGTAGTGATTTTTAGTACAAAAACTTCAACTACGGATTGCATACGAATTATGTTGAACACTTTTTTCTCTTCTATGTTCTGCGATTTGCATCCTATCAAAATTGAACATGCAATTAAACACATAGCTTTTATCTTCGTAACAAATGGCAACACTCCTAGCCCAAATCACCTTGTACCATACATTTACATCCTTAATAGAAAGATAAGGAGGGGAAAAATATTAATAGAGTCCCCGGGCCCTTGTGTTTTGCCATTTTATTAAAAATATATGATATTTGTCACTTGTAGTTAAAATATTTAAGTTGCTTAGGGAAAAAGTCTACGCACCTATAAGACAATAGATTGGAGTTTGGTGGTTGGACTCCCATCACTATCGACTTGAGGAAGCATCATCCTTTGGAATTGGATGTGGCCCATCGGAAGCGCATAAAATAGTATCGTCCTTTTCATGCATGCTAAATACTAATACTAATACTAATTATATACAATCAATAAAAAAAAAACAAAAAATACAATTATGAATCCGCAAATATGGTTTACCTGAAAAATTATTATAGAAAACTGAAACTGGACGCTAAGAATATATATATATATATATATATATATATATATATATATATATATATATATATATATATATATATATATATATATATGGATTTAATTTGAATATACTGTTAGGGTAAAAAACTTTTACACAGATATCCAATTATATATTACCACATTAGTAAAAGTCTTTGACATAATCACCCACTACTTGAATGGTCATGCAAATGGAATGCTTTGATTGGATGACAGTGTAAAAAAATTTTACACTGTCGATGCACTTAAATTAAACTATATATATATTCTGGTCATACTTCATTTTTAAATATTCTTATAATAGTGTTTATTATTATAAATATTTTATCATTATTAGTAATTAATTTAAAATTTAAAATAAAATAATTATATAATTTTTTTATCTAATTATAATTTTTTTAAATTTTATTATAAAATTAATTTATTTTAAGTGCTCTTTATTATTATTTGTTTCTTATCTGAACAAAATAAGAATACGTTAAACACGAATTTCGCTGATATATATATGCCGTTCATTGCAAACTGTAATACTTCTCTCAGTTTATTTGACATTTTTTCACAATATTTTCTGAATAATGGTCAGAATACTGCCGGGGTGCTAGGGCATATATATTCTAATCCACCAAATTTACTCCATATATATATATATATACACACACACACACACTAAGGAATTGACTGATACTAACGTTTTTGTTAATCTGTATTTTTTTTTTAAATACTTTCATAAAAAAATTTATGTTTATAAGAAAACACAATTAAACTTAATATTATAAAATTATACAAAATAACTTAATAATTGAGCGTGCGCTTAAAACTGAGAGAATACAATAATTAAAAAGAAAATAAGATGATTAGATAACAAAAGTGAGATAATTAAATCAAGTAGTGTTAGTGTACGTAAATATAAATACATAATAAACATAAATTTTTGAAAAAAATAATCAAATAAAAGTTAAAATAACCTCTCACGTTTTGTAACAGTTAAAATGACCTTACTCATATATAGATAATATTTTCAGGCCTCTGCATTAGTTAGATCTTCGAAGTATATATGCACATGCATTATTCTGATGGTAGTTTCTTACATAACTGGAAAGGGCAAAATAAACAACGGCTTATCTGATCTACAAAAGATTGTGATTCATTATTGTAAAGGGACAGAGTCGATTCCCAAAAAGGAGGGACTAATGCCTCTATAGGAGAAAATATTAACCTACTGGGGCTTGTTGGGAATGAAAACATACATAATTTCCTATAGTTGTCCCAATATTATATGATAGTTATTGTATATTTGAGTTTTTGCAAAGAAAGAATACCGACCAAGAGTTATCAAAACTTTTGGTTGTTGCATCCTGCATCTACTCATTGTTTCAAACATGTCTTCTCCAAATAAAGATTGATGTCCTTGTTCATTAACCGTCACACATTATGAATGCTCGGGCTTTTGGGCTTTGTATTGGCTTTGGAGTCATAAAATTGTCTGTCATAGCACTTAGCATCATTTCAGAATGGAAAAATTATTATATGTCACAAAACATTAAAGTGGATTGTGATTTATATAATAATAAAATGATATTTCAACTCCAATTAATTGAAGGATCTATACTTTTATCTGAAATCTTACACTATTATTAGATAGAATACAATCCACTTGATATTTCATAATTATGCAATAATTTTTCTTTAGAATTGGATTGTAGGCGGTTGAGGTTTTAGCACAAGTGGACATGCTGACTTGCAATTCCACATAATATAGAGGCTTGAACCCCTCCCCCAAGACTCAAAAAGGTCAAAAATAAAAAAGAAAAAGAATGGGGCTGCAGATCACGACCAAGAAAAGAAAAAAAAAAGGGGAGAATGGGGCTGCATATGGAATTTCATCAAAGTGCTATGCACAACTCATATTGAGTGACCATTGAGTAGACCGGAGAGTGGAGAAAATTGATTTGTATGTGCCATCCAAAATCCAAAGTCATAAGCATATATTTAATTATTTTAAGTTTTGTCTTTTATGCAGCCAACCAGAGTAAGAATATAAAATTTATCTACTATTAGGTTCCACTAGATTGGTTGAAAATTCTAATCCTCTTAGTTAATTCACTTTGCTTTAGCATAAAGAAAAAGAGATTTTAAAGGATGAATAAATGGATAAGAACATTTATCATTGTCAGATATCATTTTGTTTTATGAAGTATTCATATCTCTCATAGGTAGGAAATGCTTGATCATCCTTTCGAATTTTGAATTTTATAAATTTACCTCTCGATATTCTCTCTTTGATTTTGCTCGACGATTAATAATATCACTTGTTTTAATTATAACAAGGTGAAAACCGAATTTGGTAAAAAAAGGTGCTTGTCATGCTGGCCATGTGTATAAAATAGAGTAATATATAATGATTGGCGAGCAAAAGAAGTCTAAATATTGCATCATGCTTTAAATATAACGTAGAAATGAAGCAACTTTTAAAACTTGAAAAAGAGCACCCACTTGTAATATTACGAACACACTAAAATTGATTAAGATTAGAATTCAATTTAAATATATTGATACTGTAAAATAATTTTATATTATTAATTAATAAAAATAATAAAAAATATTAATTAATATAAATAATTATTTATTATAATAAAAAATTTATTATAATTTTTTATTTTTTTTAATTTTATTAATTGATAATATAAAATAATTTTATATTATTAATATATATTAATTAAGCTCTTAAAATCATGTATTATAATATAATTTTCAATCCAACAATACATCGAAGAGCCTAAAATAGAGACTGCCAAGAATTCTGAAAATTTAGCTAGCCTCTTTGGACAATGAATGCTCCATTTGGATTTGTTGACTTTATTCATTGGTACGTAGTCCAGCATCAATGGTCCATTTTGACGTTCAACAATTTTGACCATATTCATCTCTCCTTTTCTCAAGTTGGAATTCTCTTTTATGGCTCGTCAAGGTCATTCTATCAAATTTATACCCCCTAATTTTTTTTAAAAGAAAATTATTTTTATTATCAAATCTATACAAGTTGGCAATAAATTTATGAAAAATTTTTATATGATCTGGGATTATTATATAATTATATTTTTTATTAATTATATAAATATATTTTTATAAAATTATATATTAATAATAAATTTTACATAAAATATATTTAAATAATTAATTAAAAAGTACAATAATATGATACTTCATGATCATATAAATGTTTCTCCAAATTTATACTCCGTGCTTCAAATTGTAACAAGTTGGCGTTGCTGGGAAGTTACAACATGCGAGCATTTAAAAGATTCTGGTTTTCCCATAACCCATTTCCCTTTCTCTCACACACACACTCACCAACTTTATGTAATTTTAAATTAAATTTTGCAACGTGTTTTACAAAAGCAGAAAGACAACTAGACATAACATTGTCCGGAGGCTCAAGTTTATCCATTAGGATAAAGGAAAGGCATAAAAAAAATAAAAATAAAAATTAACAAGTTACATTATCCAGAAGTATACATATGGTAGGACCCACCTTAAATTTTCTCACGAGCTTACGTGTTAAACCCTCCCACCAGATACTTACACCTGTCCATTCCACCCTGTTACGCAACTACAAGACAACAACACATAGAGAAGGTTCATGAACCGGGACCCACATTTTATCCATATCCTGGCACGTGATGCCACGTGCCGCACAACACACGCACACGGCGGCAAGACATGCCGTTTCACAATGCGAGTGAAGTCCCGAATGTACCCCCACACTAAACGACAAAAGCTGCAGCTGCCAGTCCTCCATAATCACGTTTAACATGTGTTTAGATATGTTTTTATTAATAAAACAAATTAAAATTGATAAGAATAAGTTCTTTTTTTCTGAGGTGAATAATTAATAAGAATAAGTTAAAATAAGGAAAAAAAGAAATTAAACAAAATTAGAATTTAATTTATATATATTAATAATATAAATTAATTTTATACTATCAATTAATAAAATTAAAAATTACAATAATTAGTTATATTTTTTGGTTTTTTTAATTTTTAATTTTTTATTAATTGATGATATAAGATCATTTATTTTATATTATTAATATATAAAAATTAATTCCAAAAAATTATAATCTTTGTTCACAAAATATTAATGAAAAAGAATAAAACTTTATTAATCCTATTTAAAAGGAATATCATAAAAAATAGGATTAGAAATTTATATTATTTAAAAGTTATAATTTTTAATTTTTTTAATTTTTCCTACTCCATCTCAATTTTGAAACTAAAAAAAGTCCTTTAGAATGAAAAAAAAAAAACAAAAATTATATCTTTCAGCTTATTTATATTTCTTATGTATAATTAAATTTTTAAATAATGCCCTTTTTAAATTCTAATTCTCTTCATTACTCACCCAGACATAGTACTCGAGTGAAGGAGGGTTTTCGTCATTTGAGGTCTCAGCTTGACGTGGCTTCCCTCGCTGTTCAATTTTAAATACGTCGTCGTTTCGTCTCTGTCACGTGACTTTCTAAGACATTGAACAGAGAGAAGAACAAGAACAGAGCACTTGTCGTTCTTCTTAGCTGAAAGCTGTAAGCGGCCGCCATTGCTATAGTGCCCAAGAAGGAAGCTCTTCTTTTTCCTCTTTGAGATCCGAGTTAACTCAGTGAAACGGTGTCGTATTGGTAGCCCTCAACTCGGTTTTCTGACTCAGCAGTACCATCATGGTTCAGCTAATGAGATCGGATGCAGATAGCCACTGCCTGCAGAAGGTGAAGCTTGAAACCCAAGAAGTTGAAGAAGTTCCCTCTCTTCACTGCCACAAGCGACCCAAATTCGATTCTCCACCAAAGGTTTCATCTTTTTTCTCTTCCTCCTTCTGAAAAATCAATCTTTCATGATATTTCTCTCATACCCATCATCAATTTCTTCTTCTTTTCTTTTTGGGGTTTGTTTTTTCGCTAACCTCATTACTATATCTTTTTTTTTTTTTTTGGTTTTCTGTTTTGTTTTTGACCATGTTTGATAAAGTTTTTGAATTTAAAATAAGCTAATTTTTTTTTTGGGGAGCAGTGTGATGATTCAGTTACGATTCCAGCAGCTTCATACAATCCCTTGGATGAGCCAAGCCCTTTGGGTTTGCGTCTGAGGAAGAGCCCTTCCCTTTTGGATTTGATTCAGATGAGGCTCTCCCAACAAGATGATAACAATAACACAATGACACTAGCCGACAAGAAAGATCACAAAGGTGCCAAGGCTTCTGCAGCAGATTCTAAGCTCAAGGCCTCTAATTTCCCCGCCACAATTTTGAAAATTGGCACTTGGGAGGTATGCTATTTGCTAGTGATTTGCATAAACAAAACAAACTAGGAATAGAAACATGATGATTTGGATGTAGATTTTTCTGTGTACGTTTGTATTGGAACTGTGGTGACTTTAGTTGTTTGTGCTTTTTGCAGTATAAGTCTAGATACGAAGGGGACTTGGTGGCAAAATGTTATTTTGCGAAGCATAAGCTTGTTTGGGAAGTCCTTGATGGTTGTCTTAAGAATAAGATTGAAATCCCTTGGTCTGATATCATGGCTCTCAACGCAAACTACCCTGATGATGGGCCTGGAACGCTTGAAGTAGTGGTAAGCAAGCATATCTCTCTTTCTCTCTCGTTTTTTTACTATTTTCGTTGTTGCTAGATTTAGGCATCACCAATGTATTGTCATTGCTAAGTTGGTGTTGCTGTTTGTTGTAGCTGGCTAGAAGACCCTTGTTTTTCAGGGAGATCAATCCACAACCAAGGAAGCATACCTTGTGGCAGGCAACATCAGACTTCACTGGTGGACAAGCAAGCATACACAGGTACCTATCTACAAGTGGCTTATTTTGGTTTTAATCTGATTTATTGGTAAAGCAGAAGTAACATTTAATACATAGTGTGTGTTTGGATAAGCTTAGGTTCAAAACTGCTTATAATTGAAAGCGTCAGAGGATTTATTGGTAAAGCAGAAGTAACATTAATACTTGATGCTGATGCAATTCTATTTATTGTCATAGGCGGCATTTTCTGCAATGCCCACAAGGGTTGTTAGGGAAGCATTTTGAGAAGCTCATTCAGTGTGATCCCCGTCTCAACTTTTTGAGCCAACAGGAGGATTTTGTCTTGGACTGTCCATATTTTGAACCCGGGAGTGCAATTGACGATCAAATCGAATCTAGCTGTGGTTTTGAGAGAAAAAGCGAAGTGCAAGCTGGTTTTTTTGGATTGCAGGATGTTGAATCAGGATCTGCAGTTCAATCATCTTCCTCAAAAAGTGAACATAACGTTGTTGGAAAAGCTGTTGAAAATTTTTCTCAAGAAATTACCTCACCTAGCTCAGGTAATTGCTGTGAGCTTCTTTATCTCATTTGAATTTGTATGATGGTAAATGCTTATAGCATTTGTCTAGATAGTTGATATTTGTCCATCAATGTGGGTAGACTTCTAGGGTTTTGCTAATGGTAAAAGTAGTTAGTGGCTACATTTATTTCAAGTTTAACTCGTAAACAATTAACAAAGAATATTGTAACAAGTAAATGCTGAATGGTTGGTGAAGCTGCATGATATGTGATCCAATATTCTTATGCATATCCGATGTTTAAAGTGCCAAGTGATTATGGCAAAATGTTTTACACGTTTAAGTCACCCCACAGTCCGGGTGGATGGAGTGGTATAGCGGTCCCTCTCATCTCGTGTCCACTAAAGAACTCATTTTAAATTGATTTTGTAATCTGTATTTCTTTAAGAGATTGTTACCAGTACACTATAGAATTATAATCATGTTATAATCATACTACAGCATATCTTATGATGGTCCAAAGATTATATAATACGTTATTTATCATGTGCAGTGAACACCCATGCTATCAGAGATTTTGGAAGTAGTAGAGCTGAAACTTTGAAGTTTCTTAGTAACTTGGATCAGATCAAATTGCCTGGACTCCACCCTTCCATGTCAATGAATGATTTGGTGAACCACATTGAGCATTGCATTTCGGAGCGGATGGCGTCTGGCAATCCCAACTTCGCCGGTGATGGCCAGCTTAACAGGTCTATTCTGGAGGAATTCACGCAATGCTTGTTCAATGACTCTCAGCTCACAACAGCCCCTGATGAACAGTTTGTGATGTCAAGGGTGAACTCACTGTGCTGCCTTCTGCAGAAGGATTATCCTTCAACAGCATCAGACACAGTGAAAAGAAATGGTAATGGTAATGGTGTTGATGCAGATGTCAATGGAAAAATTGGTGAGAGTAACACCACTCAAGCGTCATCATGCAAAAGTAAAGGGGTTGATTTGGAAGGTCAGCAAGATGATGCTTCTGGCTGCAACAAGCAGGGAACTACTGGCATATCAAGAAAGGAATCTGTTGGTGAATTGCTCCTCAATCTTCCGAGGATTGCATCTCTGCCACAGTTTCTATTTCACATGTCGGAGGATTCTGTTAATCATGTTAGATAACAATATGATGTACCAAAGTTTGCAAGCTTCATAGAATCGAATCATATGTGCTCTTCAGCAGTGTGAATATCGTATGTGCAGTCAGTTTTACCCAACTCACAGTGGGATTCAGAAATTCACATTGATGAAGAATCCCGGACAGACATTATGGGATACTTTGTATTTTCCGTTGATCGAACTAGGAGAAAATAAATAATAACACGTAGAATCCTCGTAGATATCTATGTGAAAAGTTGTACAATAAAACAAGACTCTTACAGCACAAAGGGAGACATCGTATAAATTAACCGCAAGCCACTTTCTAGAGGATTTACATTATTTTTTTCAGGATAAACGAATAACACGCTCAATGCTATTTTTTTTTCTCTCTTTTTTTTCCTCCCCACTTACATTACTATGTATACACTTAAGAGCAGCAAACTATATGCGGAGCTCACTGACCATTTGCTAGACAAAATCTACAACAAAAGAATTTAATGCACACCGAAGTAAACTAATACACTTTTTTTTAAGGTTCGTCTCGGCCTTCGTCTCCCATTTGGTCATTTTCATCTCCCATTTGTTCGGCCTCTTGCAACATGTTCATGAGCATGTTCACTTGCTCTTGGAGCATTGCGTTTTCTCTTTCCACTCGAGCACGTTTGCTCCGTTCTTCCACAAGCTGGATTTGCAAGTGCTCTAGGCATCGTGAATCCTCCTCCAATTGTTCATTTAGGCCATCTATTTCCCTGTCCTGCAACATACATCACCAAAGGGTGTGTTTTGTTTTGTTGACATGTTCCATTTTGTATGTAATTTTTGCTGTAGTTATTATTAGAACGAATTAAATAATTTTAATGATGTTGTAATATATGATTAGATAATTGTATAAATCTTTTATACCGACAATATTATCAAAATTAAATTCTTAACTATTAAAAAAAAAAGAAAAAAAAACTTATAAAAGTACAAATACATCATTTATGTGCCATCCATGTGATAGACACATGTCCTTATTCAATTCTAATACAGTAAGACACAACATAAATAAAATCATTTAAAAATATAGAAAAGAAATTAACATATGTAGTTTGATTCAAAATTTTAAAATAGGGATGAGGCTTTTACATTTGATAAAATTACACATACACTTTGTATGTGTCTTATAATTTTTAAACTTTGGTATATTTCTCGTGTTTTGTGGTGTCTGGTGTCCATGTTAGTGTTTATACTACATTCTGAGTTACTAACAAACCAAACAGGCTATTAGGTGTCGAGGAAACTAGTACCTTTCTGTTCATTTCTTGGATGGCAATCCTTCGCATGCTTTCAACAACATCCACATTGACAAGCTTGCGCTTCTTTCCAATCAGCCATCCCTTTGGATAGTTTGCAGAATCAAAGTCGGGGGGAGGAAGCAAAGACTCATTGGAGGGTCGCAATCGGCGGCCATTACTGTTCTTTATAGGTTCTAATGGTTCAAACAAGGCCTTTCGACGCTCCGAAAGCTCAGAAACTGGTGTTGAATCATGCATCTCCTCACTAGGTGGAGGAGGAGGAGGAGGATCCTCCTTTTTGCTGGGTGGTGTATCAGCAGTATTTTCTGATACCTCTAAATTCCTCCCGCCAGCTGTGGGGGAACAAGTTACCATTCTTTTTGCAACTTTTTTGGAGATAGTAAATTTGCACAACTGAAACATGCATTCACTTCCCAAATAAAAGTAGAAAATAAAATCGAAGACCATGTTGCACTAATTGATCACCATGGTAGCCACAATGAATTACATGGTAAGAGTTTTAGTGTGTGTAAATATATCAACTAAGCCATCTCCACCAACTAGTGGTTACAGGATTCGGGTAGTTTGTGTAAGATCCCAAATTCAAACAACAGTGTTACCGATATACCAAAAATAAAAAATTGTCCCCAACTCCTGTCCTCTTCTCTGCCAATCACAATTGATCACTTGGAAGATAATGAAAAATGTTATTTGAACCCTAGAATAGTGTGGATACCCAACACCCCAAGACACAAGAGTAGGAGAGAGAAGATTGATGGAAAAAACGTAAGTTGTGGGTCCCATGATTTTTGTGAGTAGGTGTTGGGGTGTCTAGAAAAAATGAGTGGTTCAAATAACATTCCTCGGAAATACACATAATTGGTAACTGCTTTAAATTTTAAATCTTTTAAACATTTATTTTCCAATAACAAATCATGAATGTTAGGACACAGAAGTAGATATGATTTAGGGACAAAAGATTTTTATCCATACCCACTGATCAAATATATCCAATGATTGCTATATAGATGGATCAGGACCTAACATTGCTTTATTATATAAGCTAATAGTAACAAGGGAACATAAGAAGTTAAAACCACTAAGAATTTAACACCACTGGATACTGAAATTTGAAAGGGAGAGGAAAAGTGTTTACCGGGTCATGTGCACTAAGACTCAATTTTCATTCTACTTCTCAAGTACAAAAGCAATTCAAGGCACAAGCTCCAATTGACACTATGCTATAAGAGCAGAAATTTGGTATTTCAAGATGATTACATAAAAATCCCACTTGAAATAGCACTTAGAGATCCAAATGTACAATTATATTGTCCCCTCTCTTCGTTTTATTTCCCTTTGAAGTGAAGTGTCCTTGAGAGAGTAGTACACATAAATTTGAGCTAGCATATATGGACAAGGGAAACAGTGCCTCTAATATTAGAATTCATGGGCTCCGTGTAGTGATTAGTTTAACTTAACCACCAGCTTTAAGCCGAACTTTACAAGTACCATTTTACACGCAGTTATTCAAATCTTAACATTTGATATGGCTGGCATAATGGAATGAATACAAGTGAGAAAACTATTCTTTTGGTTGAACAAAATGATTTCACTTTTAGTCAGGTTAGGCCATCCATGCCATTTAATTGCCTTGAATATGGCAGACCACAGATACCAAAAGGAAGGTTTCTACTCAACTACTAACATAAACACATTGGGAAAAAAAGAAAAAAAGAAAAACAGAAAAAAAGAAAGAAAGAAAGAAAGAAGAGAATACAAAAAGGTAAATATTAACATGTTTAGATGAACCATCCATCACAAGAGCGACATCAAAATTGAAGATTCTCTTGTTAGGAAGCAAAAAATGCAGGCATTAAAATGAAGGGGGGTTGGTCGGATGGATGGAGGGTCCAATAAATAAATGTAACTCAAGATATGATGTCTACACTATCTCAACAGCCACATGCTTTTTTTCCCTTCTATTCCATTCACAAAATATAATAAATCATCAATATCTACACCCACCACAACTAAAATTTTGATAAGATGCTTCAAATCGTCGTGTTGATTTGTTGTAATTATATCAAAATAACGTTGATAAATGTTTCAAAAATAATAATAATAATAATAATAATAATAATAATGATAACTCATCATGAGCGACTAATCAGCCAACAAACTAGCCTCGTAATTTCTTAATCTTTCATTTTTTCTAAAAATATAAATTTGGATCATATTATTATCATATTGATTTAAAAAAAAATATAATCGGAGTTTGGTGGGCTAATTATATCAAACAAAGTAACGTAACATAAAGGTCATACGCATCCCAACCGTTAACCACTGAAGTACGCTTTTCTCTCTCTCTCTCTCTCTCTCTCTCTCTCTCTTGAATACTTGAACAGTGAACAATTTTGCAGGAATCACAGAAATCAATCCCAACAACTAAAAGTAAGTTACATCCAAAGGGGAAATCCTCAGTTCCAAATTGTACAAATTCACACACTCAAAGATTTGCAACAAGATTATGTTAATATGCAAATCCCAGGCAGAAACAATTAATTCTATATCCAAATCTTAGATTTCATACATGATTCAATTGTGGGGTTTGTGAATTCAGGTTGGAAACTGCCACAAAAGAGAAAGTAAACTGAAATTGACCAATTGTTTGAAACATCATGCATAATCATAACATATATATAAAAAGCAGAAACACAAAGCTATATAGCTAAAGTACCTGATCTCCTTCTAGATTTCCAGTAAATCCTAGGGGCGGAGACAGGAGAGAACCCATTCAAAGCATCATCCATGACCATCTTCTTATCCCTATCACGTGTTTCCATAGAAAGCACGAAAAAAAAAAATTAAAAGGGTAAAAAATTCAGAACTTCAACACATGCATATCAAAGTTTCACACTCACCTAGGGAACACGGAAGAATTAAAGAGAGAGAGAGAGAGAGAGAGACTTATGGTTTGGCTGTGGGGTTAAGGTTTTTGGAAGTGTTGTTTGGATTTCTTCTCCATCTTCCGACCAAGGACCAACTAAAGGTCTTTGCTTCGTTTGTCTCTAACAACCTACAAGGAGATGCTGATAATTGTCATGGGCCCATCCTCACGATGAGATTAGGTGATTCACCCTTTTCAATGGCCCAGATTTCTTACTTGGGAGGAAAATTTTATGTCAAGCACTTTGTCCATTTTTTATTTTTAAAAATGATAAATAGTCAAAAAAGAAAAAATAAATTTATTTATTAGAATGTTAATTCTTGAATAGGTAAATAATTCATGGTAGTTTATTTAATTGAGTAATATTACTCTTTTATAAAAAATGCTTTGCGATTAGAAAATTTGTCATGACCTTATATGCACGAATTACGCAGTAAGCTATAAGGACACTTTATATCTTATTTTTCATCCATAATTTTTATTGTTTCATTTAAAATTTATTATATATATCTGGTAAAATTTTCTCTAATAAATTATTCTGACTATATAGTATTATCGCTCTTTTTATTTCATAATAATTATCTATGTGGACCTTGTTTTTGTCCTTGTCATTTGTCTTTTTTGACAAAAGAAAATTTTATTTGGTTACTTGGAAATGATGCTTGGAGCCATGATAAATATGAGGAAAAAACATTATTTTATGAGCAAGGTATGGTTGAATTTTCTATGAAATGAAATATGCAAAATACTAATGAGAATAAATTATTCATTTCTTTATTCCGCGTATGGGGCAGCATATGCCATAATAAGATCCCGTGCTTCATGTGGTAATATCGATGAATTGTTTTCCTTTGTTTGTTTTTTGAATTGTTTAAGTTATTGATGGTGTGGAGGGCCAAAAAAAAAAAAAAACATACACACGCTATAACCGGGCAGGGATTCTTCGCACATGACATGAACTGGGCCTAAGCTGCACGCTATCTTCAACGGGGTCCTAGATTTTGTTTTTACTTTTTTAACCTTCTGTCGGCCCCAAAATGACTTTACCTTTTTTTAAAGGTATATTTTTAAATTAGTCTTCGACCAAAAAATAAATATATAAATAAATTAGTCTATAAAAAAAAATATTATTAGTTAAATTCATTTTTAAGGGGGAAAAATTTAACACAATCGAATTAAAAACAGAAATCAAATTTATTATTTTTAAGGACATATTAATCTCTAAAAAATGTTATCTTAGATATATTAGGTCTTAAAAAAACATTAATATGATTCGTATTTTTAATTTTTAGAAATTATGCTAAGAATTTTAATTTCTTATTGACAAATCTATTTGATAATGTTTTTGTAAGCACTAATTTATATGTTTACTTTTTTTTTTTACTCATGCAATGTCCCAAAACTGCTGAATGTGTTAACTTCTAGCTTTGTGACTACATTATAGGGAAGAAAAAAAAGGATAATAACTAATCTGTAAAATTATTGAATTACATAAAAATCACAATAAATTTTATCGTAAGTTGTGAAAAATTTATAGAAAATTAATTATTAAAAAAATCAATTTTTGGCATATATAAGATTTTTTTTGACAAATATATAAAGAGTTATTTTTTAGTCACATCTACAATTTTATTGCATATTTATTTTAATATAAAGATATTTTTTTTATTTACAATACTCAAACTTGAGATTTTGCTTAAAAAATAAATAAATGTCAAGTCACTTCTTAATTTAGTCACTAAGAATGAGTTAGTAGTTAGATGTTTGAGTAGTACATATGAGATCATAGGTTTAAAACTCAATGATATTGATGTTCCAAAAAACTGCTTATTAATTAAGAGATATAATATTTACATGGTAAAGATTATATTTATATAATATCAGAAGGATTGTGATTTGAACATATTGTTTTTACTTTTTACTCCTAGGAATAATTGGTCCTACTTTTTTTTATGTTTAAATCGATCCTATTGACATTACAATTTTTTTTTTTATTTGCGTTTAGTTAAACTACAAAGTTTGTATATGCAAAAAGATGAAACATAATAATAATTATATGAAATATAATGAATGATAGAAATTACATTAATTATAGGTAGCAGTCTATTTCATTCTCTTTCAATTCATTATCACTATCATTATTATTATTATTATTTAATGATCCTCATTGTCACTATTATGTATATTAGCATTTTGCCAAATTTGAAGGCTCTTCTTTTTGGTTTTTCCTATGTTTTTGTTTCGTCTGAAGGCTCTTCCTTGCTTTTGTTTTGGTCAATAAGGCTCTTCCTTTTTTATTTATCGGTGGATAAGCTCTTTCTTATTTTCATATTTCAGACACTCTAAAGGGCCTTGCTTGCTGGGCTTCATCTTCTCCATCTGTCTGCTGTTCTTTTACGTTTCTTGGGCCTCAGTATCACTGGGTCTAAGCCCCACCACTGATAGTAATAATTCAACATTTCATAATTTCATTAAGCCATAAGATTTCATCATTTAATGACCCAAAAAAAAAAAAAAATTCATCGTTTCAGATCTAATGTATATATAGGTGAATTACATTGATCTCTTACGAGGTTCAGTGTAATTGCACTGAACACTCTTTTATTTATAGATAATAGATTAAGTAAAATGAATTAAAAAGGTGTCGAATATAATAACACTTAATCTCATGAGAGGTATATATATATATATGATTTTTTCATATACGAGAAAAAAAATAGCCATAAGATTCAAGGCGTTATGCAATTGAAGGCCAGCACAGATGATCATAAATGGCTCCGCCTCTCGTAAATTTGCACCCGGATAAAATAGGGAGCCATGTTCAACTCCCAGGTCCGAGACCCTTCTACCCCCGTCGACCAAAAAAAAAATAAAAATCCAAGGCCCTATAAATACTCAAATGTATCATTACGACATTAATTAATTTTCAGAGCACTGCTATTTTACATTGCGCGAATGAATTTCGTGAATTAGCATCACTCATATCTCAACTAGCTAGAAATTAGAGAAACATAAAAGCAAATTCATTTAAACCAACTCTACGCATTCCTGACTCTTACACGAAATAAAAAGTCGTATTATTCAGTATTCTTCTCTAGACAAAGAAGAGCTTTTCCCTCTTTTTTCTGAGAAAAAAAATAACATAACTATATGTTTTTATTAGAGCATCTTTGAGTCTGTTATTGTTATCTTGTAAAATCTTTTAAGTTGTTATTTCCCTTTTGCATCTGCACGTAAGGTATGAGGGCCAGAAAGTTGTTATGAGTGTTGATCAGGCGTGTGCCTCAGGATAAGCATCACCTCATACATGACACTTGCACAATATAAATGTACCGTACCTCACATTTCTATTCTTCATTTTACTCTCAAATGAGTTTTGGCCAAGGATGTGGATTGTGGTGCGCTGGGTAAAGTATGGTGTACCATACATCACACACCACGCACGCATATAAAATATTTTATTTCGTAATTACTCATAAAACTTGAAAATATATACCATACTTATAGGAATTTTATGAAACATTACATTTAACAAGATAATTTGCGTTTAACTCAATATAAAATTCACACTAATTAATTACATAACTCATTTTTCATAACTCACGCTAATCAAAGGTCGCATAACCATCGAAACCATCATATCTTTGTTGACTAGCATACACATATCACCGAAGCCAATGACTAATTATATATCCAAGAAAGAAGCATTGACCGCATGCATTTGTAAATCAATCTTCCACACTGTTATTGCTCAAGCTGAGGCAGTGTTCTGATTTGGAACGAAATCCTTGGACAGTTTGTAGGCAATCACATTTGGGGGTGAAGAATATTTCGCTTGTGAAACTCCAGGTGCTCCTGGTGGAGGACGTGTTTTACCTATATGACATGAAAAAATTAATGGTAAAAAATTACATATAACAAGGCCATATTAAAATTTAACATAAGATCCATTCCCATTGTTTCTTATATTGCCTCCTGGAATCATGCACAACCGAAACTTTTTAAATGAAACTAATTCATGGATTTCTTCCTCTCCTTTTACTCTCATACCAAACACATCTTAAAAAAAAAAGAGAGAGAGAGAGAGACACAACTTATGTAAACTTTTGAGGATGCGTTTTAAGATGGAAAGCGTGACCATATGTTTAGATTACTAACTACTTTTTGAACATGAATGTGCGTTAGAAGAAAGGAAGACAACCTTTCCATTTGCCAAACTTGCCTTAAAAATTGGGGTTTTCTTGTTGAGTTTGCAAGACAAACATGCGAAAGTGGGTGGGTGAGTGTGCTTACACGTACATATGCATGCAAGCTTACACATACACAAAAAATTCTTAAGTACTTGGAGCAAAAAAATATTGGTGCTGCACGTATTTCATTAGATAGTAACTTACAAAATTAAAGTGTTAAATATTAAACGAATTTGAACTTACACAACATTGCACATAAGAATCTCTCCAATTACGTATATCTATAAGCAATAGGAACCATTAGTTACGTACCGTAAATCAGCACCAAGGGTCTTGCCTCTGAGAGTCAGAGTAGAGAACAATATGTGAAAAGCACGGAGAGAAATGAGGAAGACAGAAAGTATCTTCATTGTTGTATGTGGTTTCTCTATGGAACTTAAGCACTGCATATATAATTTTGGTGTTTAAGCTAGCCATTTGAAAAGCTAAAATGATACACGCTTCATGAGTTGACCAGTCCAAGTCGCTCTTTATTCCTTTCATGCTTCCCACCCAGCTAAAGTTTTAAAGAAAGAAACAATGATGTCCTTCGTCCTACATTTTTATAGAAGAGTAAATAATTTTTTTAGTTTAAATATTGTTAAATTGATATCAGTTTTGATCGTGAAAAATTTTTTATACTAGTTTAATTTTAACATTTTAAAATTTAACATTAATTAAGTCTCATTATTAAATTGAACTAACACCATCAATTTTTATCTTGGTTGGCAGATGCTACTTATTTACATAAGTTTCACTCCATCAAAAATAAAAAATTAAAAATTGAAAAATGAATTAAAGAAAATATCTAATATGCCCACCGAGACCCTAAACCCAGTAATCCCATCATCAGAAAGTTCCCAGTATAGTACCTATCGAGACCCCACATCCAGTGACCTCAGCTTGTCTGTATGCATTCATAATCACATGTAGTGTCTAAGAAACGCACAAGCTGAAGAGCCGGTCATCTACTAGTTGAATAGTTTATGGCATTTGTTTCACGGCGCCATCTACAGTGCTCTTCGCTGGTCAAGGAGCATTGTGCACCTTGCAATTCAATGGTGAGATTGTGAGGTGCATCGATGCACCAATCACCTATGATCTTATTTGTAATAATATCTAATTTTAAGAAAATTTAAAAATATAATTAAATATATTTTAAAAATTAATTATTATACACTGACAGTATAAAATTATATTAATAGTATAAAATAATTTTATATTATTAGTGTAATCAAAAAATTTTATCAGTGTAATTTTATTTTGATAGTATAAAATTATTTTATACTATTAATATAATTTTACACTATTAGTATATAAAATTATACTGATAAAATTTTTATAATTTTTAGAAATTAATTTTTATTATATACTGATAGTGTAAAATTATATTAATAGTATAAAATAATTTTATACTATCAGTATAAAATTACATTGACAGAGTAAAATTATATTGATAAAATTTTTTTATTACATTAATAGTATAAAATTATTTTATATTATCAATATAATTTTATACTGTCAGTATATGATAATTAATTTTTAAAATATATTTAATTATATTTTTAAATTTTTTTAAAATTAGATATTATTATAATATATTATAAATAATTGAGATCAACGCATCCTCACAATCTGTCAGATTGCAAGTCATAATGCTTTGAAGCGAAGAGCATCGCAGTCGACGCCTTGTTTCACATCAATCATGTCAATGATGGACACTGGGATCAGAAAAATGTAAAAACAAATGGAAAAAGCCATGTCAACTAACTACCACATATTTTGTATTAATTGTTTTAAAGTCATAGCACATTTCGCCTAATTAAAGTACTATGCCGTAATTAATATATGTAATTGTGTTTTCTGTTATGTGTAATCTTAAAGAGCTGATATCAACCATGTGTTTTACCATTACTTACTGCATAGTCTCTGTAACATGTCCCTTTTTATAAACTACTTTGTGTAAAATAACTTTGGTTCTTTTAAGTGATTTAGATATTACATTGATTCATTTAAGTATTAGATATTAATTTTTTAAAGTAAAATAAAACATTAATAAAAGTAACTTAAATAACCATCGAAAATAAACTTTCAATTTACATATAAGACAATGATAAATTACAATGTAATATAATAATAATGAAAAATAAGAAGAAAGAGTCAATGACGTGAAATTGTGGATCAAAGTCCGAACAATTAATACATATAAGATAAGTCTAGCAAAGTCAATGGAATGTGAGAAAAAAAAAAAAAGGGTAACTGCTTGGACCGTTTGCAGAAAGAGAGATAAGATTAGATGGGAAAAAAATAATTTTAAAAAAAAATTGAGAGTCATGTGACCAGACTTTCAAAGGAAGTTTTCCTTTGGCTATAAATTGGAGCACTGCGGAAGTACACCAAAATAATAATAATAATAGGTGCAGTGCGGAAGGTAAATTTGTGAAGAGATAAGGGAAGATTGAGAGTGAGATTTTTTACCATAAGTTGAAGAAAAGAAAAAGAAGGGAAGGAAAGAAGAGAGAGAGAGAGAGAGAGAGGGAGGGGGGTGAGACAAGAGAACTCAGGAAGGTAGCAAACAGAATAAGAGGAATAAAAAAAGGAGTAAAAGAGTTTGGTGCATACATACTATTTTAAGTAAATAGTCAAAATATTTGAAATTTATTTATTAGAATGTTAGTTATTGAATGAGTAAATATTTCACACTACTTTACTTAATTGTGTGGCATTTCTCTTATATCAAAAATGCTTGACGATCAGAAAATTTGATATAATCCTATACGTTTGAATCATGCCGTATGATATGCAAAAGGACATCTAATTTTTTTTTAATCGATAATTTCTATTATTCTACTTAGAATTTGTCACAAACATCTAATAACAGTTTTCTCTAACAAATTATTTTGAGTAGTGATATTTAAACTACTCCTTCCCCTAGACACCCCAACACCTTAGAGACAAAAGATATGGGTTTCGCCACTACTTTTTCCCTGCCTCTTCTCTCTTCACAGTCGCAGCCCTCCCTTTCTCCTCTTCTTAGGTGTCGGATGTTTATCGTGTACCAAAAATCATTTATCAATTATTCTGATTATGATAATGTTACATCATTGCTCTTTTATTTTATAATAATTGTCTATGTGGACCTTGTTTTTATCCTTGTCATTTGTCTTTTTTTAAAAAAAAAAATCATTTGCTTACTTGGAAATGATCCCTCGAGCAATGATATAAATGGGTAAAACAAATATTTTATCAGCAAGGTATGGTTGAATTTTAATTTCTATGAATTAAGTATAAATAGTGATGAGAAGAAATGATTCATTTTTTTTGTTCAATTCCACGTACGTGTGGATAAAATCGATGAATTGTTTAAGTTACTGATGGTATATAAAACTGGGCAGCATGTGCTGGGCCTAAGCTGCAAACTATCTGCTTCGGTATCCTATATATTTGTACCTACTATTGGCCCCAAAAACGAATTCACCTTTTATTTTTTTAAATAAATTCTCAAATTGATCTCTGATAAAAATATTAGGAGTACTAAATAAATTTGTTTTTTAAAAAGGAAAATCATCAGCATAACTGAATTAAAAATATGGGTCAAATTAATTTTTTCTAAGAATATATTAGTCTTTAAGAATTGAGTCATGTTAGTGTTTTAAAAAAATAATTCGAATCATAGTTTTAATTTTTAAGAATTATATTATAAATTTTAATTTTTTTCAATAATAAATTTATTTAGTAATATTTTTTTCTAGTATCAATTTAGAGCTTTACTCTTTATTTTTTTTTCTTATGCTATGTACCAATAGCGGTAAATGTGGTAACTTCTAGCTTTGTGACTAAGTTATAGAAGAAAAAGGAAAAAATAACTAATATGAAAAATTTTAAATTATACAGAAATCACAATAAAATTTGTTGTAAGTTATAAAAAATTTATAGTAAATTAATTATTAAGGAAATCAAATACTCGCGTATGTTAAGAGTTATTTATATATTATTACCATTTGAATATATATGCCTTCTGGTTATTACCGACATCTACGATTTTATTCCATATTTATTTTATTTTCATAATACGGAGAATCTTAAATTCAAACTTAAGAGATGGAATTTTTTTTCCCCCCTAAAATGTCAGTATCCAAAATTCATTCAATGGTAATTAATCTTATTCAACTTTGGTTGGGTTATTATTATTATTATAAAACTTTTGCAGTATTAGTTTTTTCAAATCAAAAAATTAAAATTCAAAATTTTACTTAAGAGAAATAAGTATCAAACTACTCATACTAAAAACATTGGTTAAGTGATAAAAATTATATTTATATGATATCAGAAGGATTGAGATCCAAACATATTGTTTTTACAACAAGGAAAAATTGCTCCACTAATCATGTTTAAATCAATCCCGTTGACACACTATATTGACAGTTTATATGTGCAAAGGGCTGTCTCAACACACAATAATTATATGAAGTAGAATGGATGACAGAAATCACATTATTTGTTGATTTCAGATTATTTTATTTTGACGGTAGCTTATTTCATTCTCTTTCAATTTCATTATCACCATTATGCATATTCACGTCAATATATATATATATATATATATATATATATATATATATATATATATATATATATATATATATATATATATATATATATATATATATATATATATATATTAGTATTTTGCCAAATTTGACCTTTTCTATAACAAATTAAACGTGTTGGGGGCTTTCCCTGTATAACTTATTCACTTCACTTGGCTCTTCCATTTTTTTTTTCGTGTGAAGGCTCTTCCTTATTTTTAGTTTTGGTCAATAAGACTCTTCCATATTTTGTTTTGGTGCATAGGCTTTTCCTTCATTTTTTTATTTGGTCGAAGCTCCATATTTCATATATTAATTTCACGCACTCTCAAGGGCCTCGCGTGTTGGGCTAATGGGGTTCATTTTCTCCCTCTTTTCTGCTTTATTTTTTGTATTCTGCGGCCTCATTATTACTGATCGTAATGTAAGGCGGAAATCTTTAAGATACGTGATTCAAGGCCTTACGACTACTTGGAAATTTTTTTAATTTTTTTATTTATTTTATTGAACCTTACAAACACTTGTTGTATCATTACGATAATAAATTTCAGAGCACTGCTATTTCGCATTGCACACGAATGAATTTCGTGGAATAGCATTAGCATCACTCATTTTCCAGTTTACTATAAATTAGAAAAACGAAACAATAAACTCATTTTTAAACCAAAACTAGGCATTCCTTAATTACTTTTATACGAAATAAAATTTATCTTATTCAGCATTTTTATTTCAAACAAAAAAAACATTTTTCTTTTTTAAACACAACCATATATATAATTCTTCGTAATTTTACATAATTCTTAATTACATCACTAAATAATTTTTATTAATTTTTTTTATAAAATCAACTGTTATATTAATGAATCATATATTATAGATTATGTTTATAAAATTTTATATTAATTTAAAATTATTTAATACACTTTATATTTGCATTTATTGATCGCGACTTTTGAAGGAATGACTTACCTATCGAGATTATTTATAGCTAATAGCTAGATTTTAACAGCAAACCGCGACCTTCAAGATAAAATCTTAAAATTGATTTTTGCGGTCGGAAACATTTTAGAGGGAGGAAGAAAGTTTGTCTTATTTTAAGATTGATATAATCCATAAGATGTTATAAGGGCTTATAAATACATAGGAGTGACCTTTTGTCAAAGTTTCGCGCCCTATTAGGTCAAAAAAATAAAAAGGTTTCACACTCTATTACTTTTAGTGAGCTAATCATCCTTGACTAATGTGATTTTTTAATGGTTTACATATTTAATTATAATACCAAAAAAAAAAAAAGCCTTCCGCTGCCCTCACGCAGCTAAATACTTGGTCAAGTTTTAACTCGAATTTCATTAATATGGCCATTTCTTAATTAACAAGATGGTCGTAATAATTATTTAATTATGGGACATTATTGTATCTTTGGATTTTTAGTTTGAAACACCTTATAATAAAAAAAAGACATGCACCTTGCCCTCCGCCCCCAAAAACAAAAGTCGATTATATCTTTAAAATAATCTTTTCTCATTAATGCCTTTAATATCCTATTGAAACATTCCCCCCCACTCCAGGTTTTTTTTTTTTTTTGATTTACCAAACCACACTTCTTTGACTAAATTCAAGCAAAAATTCTAGTAAATAATTTTAGGTATGTAGCATCAAATGTTTCATGCATGTGCTGCTTTGAAAGGCTAAAACTATAACATATATTAGAGTGAAAGAGAGTATAAGAAGAATTACACACATTAGTACTCATTAAACTCAACTCTGGACTACGTAAGATACTTATAGAAATTTTATGAAATCTTGCATATTCTATTTTTATAACACTTACAATTAATAAAAATAATTTTCATTTAACTCAACATATATAAAATTGGTTAAATTGATCTGTAAGTCCCTAAATTTTTTGAAAAAAAATCAAATAAGTCTCTACACTTTTAAAAGTTTGTAATTGGGTTCTTGAATTTACAAAGTATTTATAATTGAGTGCCTAGGTATAAATATTTGTAAAAAATTTGTAAATAAAGATGAACCATTCTAAGATATCATCCTATGCATTATATATATGTTGAGTTGAATTATAAAAATATTTTGTTTTCTTTGACAAAGTTTTAATGAACATTTATGTCCAAGGATCCAATTACAAATATTTTTTAAATTCAAGGATTTAATTACAAACTTTCAAAGCATAGGACCTATGT
Organism: Pterocarpus macrocarpus; assembly: GCA_031439585.1. NCBI lineage: Eukaryota > Viridiplantae > Streptophyta > Magnoliopsida > Fabales > Fabaceae > Pterocarpus > Pterocarpus macrocarpus. The sequence goes on from CM062516.1 coordinate 602,093, forward strand.
GAGGATTTACGGATTAATTAATTTAATCTATAAAATACATGCTAACTACACAACTCAAATATCAATTTCTCTAATGACAAGTAACTCGTACTAATTTTCATAACTCATACTAAGCAAAGGTCACGTGACCACCAAAACCATAAAATCTCAGTTATCTTCAAATTATTATTCTTTTATTTCATTTTTGTTCGACAGCATACATATATCAGCGAAGCCATTGATTAATTATCCAAGAAAGAAGCATTGACCGCATGCATTTGTAAATCGATCCTCCACACTGATACTGCTCAGGCTGAGGCACTGTTCTGGTTTGGAACGATATCCTTAGACAGCTTGTAGGCAATCACATTCGAGGGTGGAGAATATTTCACTTCTGAAACTCCAGGTATTATTGGTGTATTAGGATCTGGCGGAGGTGGTGGACTCGGATAACGGGCTTTTCTCACAGAATCTATGTTGATTAACCAATTGCTCTCACTCTCTGCATGAGATAAAAGAGAACTGTTTGTTAATTAATTGGTTTTTAGGCATTAATTAAGTTAACTTTAACATATCATAACTTGCATGCAAGATTATGAATTTCCAGTCACGTAGATAGGAAGCAAAACACATATAGTATACTAGTGGTACGGATTGCATAAACGTTTTATGTGCACAACATTGCACACAAGAAAGCAACTCACAAAATTAAAGTGTTAAATGAATTTGAACGTACACAACATTGCACATAATAATTTCTCAAATATCTATAAGCAAGAGGAACCATTGGTTACGTACCGTAAATCAGCGGCAAGGGTCTTGCCTCTCTTAGAGTAGAGAACAGTATGTGAAAAGCACAGAGAGAAACGAGGAAGACAGAAAGGATCTTCATGTTGTATGTGTTTTCTCTATGGATCTTAGGCACTGCATCTGCATGTATAAATTTGATGTTTAAGCTAGCTATTTAAAGAGCCAAAATGATACACGTTTCATGAGTTTGACCAGTCCAAGTCATTCTTAATTCCTTTTGATGCTTCCCACCCAACTCAAGTTTTAAAGAAAGAAAGAATCATGTCCATTGTCTATTTTTTATAATAATATATTGTTGCCTGTATGCAATGATATGCACGAACTGAAGAGCTGTTCAACTAGTCTTACGGCATTCATATATAAGATATTACTAATTAGATAGTTTATGGCATTTGTTTTACATCAATCATGTGAATGATGGACGCTGGGATTTTAGAAAAATATAAAAACAGATGGAAAAAGTCACGTCAATTGACTTCCACAAATTTTGTTTAATTTGTTTTGTAGTCAAAACACGTTTGGTTTAATTAAAGGTTTAATTAAGTACTATGTCGTAATTAATATATATATGTAATTATATTTACCATTGCTTACTGCATAGTCTCTCATTGTATATATAATCTTTCTGATCATAGGAATACTGAACTACAACCGTTTGTATTCTCATTAGTCCCTGCATTCCAATTTCCATTTACCAGATTTCGAACATACTACAAGTAATTAAAGTCAATACCAATTGAAATTTGAGTTGAGGTTTTAGGCTAAATAAATAATTGCCTCCCAAATAATGTTGATAAAAAAATAATCAGAAAACCGCTTTGAAGCTGGAATTACAAGAAGTTGGAGGTATGTTATTTGTATATACCAAAAACTTTAACACCCCAACACTTTCTCTCAGCTTTTTCTCTTTCCATTAATTATTTCACTCTTTTTATTTTCTTTTACAATTTTTTTTCTCCTTTCTATCTCTGAGTGTTCAAGATGTCTACCTACCCCAGTGGTACAAAAAATATTTCTCAAGATGTTGATACCTACACCCCCTGGGGGCCCACAACCAAAAACAAACAAAGAAAAAAAGAAAGAATTAACTTTTTGGTGCTTTGTATTCCCATACTACGTCGCAGGAGTGTTAAAAGTAGTAACTTGTAGCTGCATGTAATTAAGGGGGTATTTGTTTTAATTTAAAAAAAAAGTGATTTTAAATTTAAATTTTATATATAGTTAAAAAAATTTAAAATTAATTTTTTTTAGAAGTTATTTTTTTCATTTTTACAAAAAAGTTAAAAATAGAGTTTTTTGAGAATCTAATTATTTTAAAAAAATTATCCAAATATATGAAAACTAATTTTTTTTATAAAAATGTGATTTTTTGCCCAAAAAATCCTAAACAAATACACCCTAAATTATAGAAAAAAAAGGAAAAAGTAACTAATATTTAAAATTATTAAATTACATGGAAGTAACTATAAAATTTGTTGTAAATTATTAAAAAATTTGTTTGTTTTTTTTTTTTCTAGAAAAGCTTCTTTGATTATTAACCAAAGGCAAAGCCTAATTACAACAGAGAAACTGGTATGACAAAACTTATTGTCATGAAAACCTAAGCCTAGAAAATTGAACCAAAGCCTTAGACAGTTTTAGTAGACACCTCATAATATGGATGCAATTATATCACAATACAGATACCCATTAATGTAAAGGTGAGTATGTCAAATCTCAAATTTATCTAAGGCATCATAAAACTAATATGTTCAGGTTGTATAGAACCTAAACATTACAGTTGTAACTTCTTAGAATTGAGGTGCTGAATATGGCGACATCTAGCTTCACAAACACCGTAGTAATCAAGTTTATATATTAGTAGCTCGCTCTGTGGTATACGTTCGATCACCAAAAACCTTTGAAGACAATCACATGTTGTCAAAAGAGGCTCATTGCCTTAGAAAAGCCCAACCAATATCTACCAATAGAGGTTGTCAATCCATTATTGTTACGAGCACAGTCTTCCGATCTAAGAGGTAACTGCAACTGCAAGACTCCAAACATGAATCTCCAATCTAGAATCTCCGGTCTAGCCTGCCATCAAGAAAATTCATTGGACATAAAGATCAAACACACCATGAGTAAGGGAAAGGATAGGCAACAAAAGAGCAAGAAAAAAAACCTAAAAACTAAAAAGGAAGGGGGTGACCAACCACCATGGAGGGGATAAACCACCTCTATCGGGTGGCACCCCCCCTTAAATAGAGAAAAGGAAGGAGAAGAGTTGAGGTGATGCTTATGGGTTTCCAAAGCTCTAAGTTTTGGCATAGGGTTTAACAATTTAAAAAAAAATTGTTGTTGTTCTAAGTTGTTTAAAGGGGTACTGAGCTTTGTTTGGTCCTTTTCTCTTTTCTATTTCATTTTCTGTTGCTTCATTAGTATTGGAGTCTAAATCTCACTAATGATCATAATAGTAATAACACAGATATCATTAGACCCCCAAGAAAAAAAATCATTAATAAAAATCTCATTACTATTGCAAGTTTTTTTTTATGGCAGGATGTTTGGATCATGAGTACACTTTGAGGTTTTTGTGGCTGTAGATTCATCTTGAATTGAAAGACTTAGCTTGTATCCGATGATATATCAATAACCTCTACTAGTGGATGATGATTGGGTCTTTCTTATGAGACAAAAGACTTCTTTCTACAACATTTAGTTTTATTCTAAAGTTTTAGTGATCTAATATATATCATGATGTTAGCTACTAGTTTGCTAATGTGTACCATGGAGTAGGCTTGGAAACCATTCCCCCGTGTTCAATAAACAACATGTCATCGTCTTTAGCTTCTTGGAATTTGTGATCGTGATATTTTAGTGTGCTGGAACTCTTTTATGATGGGCCTAGTGAGCAGGTACAATTGGTGGATATCAGCTTGGCAAAGGAAGGTGTAGTTTTCTGCAGTATGGCAGCTTAAGCATTTTGTTATCTAATTTGGTACTTTGCTGTATTTTGTTTTTTGGTTTCTAATGGCGTGCTCTGCTTCTCCTGATGGGTCAAGCCTTCTTTTAATAATAAGTATCGAAAAAAAAAAGATTTTAGGTAATGCTTAAGAACGTATACAACATGATTTAATGTGGTTTTAAAAGTTCCTTTAGAATTAGATCACAGTTCTAACAAACTCATTATCATGTATATTTGTGGTGTGACTTGGAATTGTCTATATTTTTTAAAGTGTTATATAGAGTTGTATAATTTTCATTGGTTATAGTCTTACACTTAGTTTATGTTTATTAGGTTTTATTATACAAGTTTCTCTGCCATAAATAGGCTTTATCTTTAATCATTAATCAATGAAAGTTTGTTAAAAAAAAAAGAAAAACCATATTATTGGCCTTGTAAAATTAACACCGTAATCATCAAATAACAACCATCTTTTTCACCCAAAAAAAAAATAAAATTGCTTGTAAATACTTAAATGTATCATTACGATTTTAATTTTCTGAGGTAAACGAAAAAAAAAAAAGTATTGCTATTTTGCATTGCATATGCATGAATTTCATGAAATAGCATCCTCCATTTTCAGTTAGCCAAATGCTATTTAACATTGCGGCTTTTGAAGGAAAGACTCAGCTATCGAGATTATATCCAGCTAATAGCAAGATTTCAACGGCAAATCGCGACCTCCAGATAAAATTTGAATTTTGTAGTACGAAAATTCCTAGAAAGAGATGAAGAAAGTTTGTGTCATTCTAAGAATAAGATACGTCATAAGATGTTATAATGACTTATAAGTGACCTTTTCTGTCTAAGTTTCATATCCTACTAGTGAGCTAATCATCATCGGCTAATTTGATTCTTATTTAAACTATTTATCTTATAACGTGAAACAAATCCTTCCACAGCCCACGTGCAGCTTAATACTAGGTTAAGTTTTAATTTGAATTTCATTAATATGGAGTCATTTCTTAATTAATAAAATGGTCATAATTATTTAATTATGAAACATTAATATGCTAATAAATTATTTTTATCTCTCATCAATATTTTGTTAGTTCAAGTGGTTTAGAATCTATTTTAATAACATTTTGAATTTGAGTATTGTAAATAAAAAAAATAAGTATTAAAAGAATTTTATCTTATAGTGAATCGAATTGACTTAAGTAAGGAAACTAATAATTTAGATGAATTTTTTTTATCCCATTTATTACTACATGCATTAAATCTAGGGTTTACGATGAAAGAAAAATGTTGGATTTAAAAAAATGTTGAAATATTGGTCTTTAGATAAATAAATAGATTATATTACTTTAGTCAGTTTAATGATTATTCATATTTTCGTAAAAAAAAAATGAGTAACATTATTATTGAGAGTCCAACTTCTTCTCATACAAGGAGTAGGTTCATGCTGCAATTACAAATATTACTTCAAATGAATATTCTTCGATGCCCCCTTACTATACTGCACTTAGGTAATACACAAATATATGGAGCTACTATGTCAATTTTTTTATGTTATTTTATTTTATTTTATTTTATTTACATAAATATAATTCTGTTTGAGAAATGGTCAAACATTAAATGTGCCGCATATATATATATATATATATAATCTTTTCTTAAACATGCCTTTGATATCTTAATGAACCATTTTTTTCTCTTTTTTTTTTCTTTACTTTGACTTATCAAACCACAGCAAATTCAAGCAATAATTCTAATAAATAATTATAATTACGTAACATTATATGTTTAATTCATGCATTACTTGCCGATTGAACTACTAAAACTATAACATATATATGTTAGAGTAAAAGAGAGCACAAGAAGTGAAAAATATTATTTCTTCATTACTCATCGCACGTAGAATAGCACATTCTAGTGAGAATAACTTCGACTTAATATAAAATTCACACTAAATACATAACTCCAACATTAGTCTCTCTGAAAAATAACTGATACTAATTTTTCATAACTCACACTAATCAAAGATTACATAACCGCCAAAACCATGGAACCTCTGTTAATCTTAAAATTATTATTCTTCTATTTTATTTTTATTCAGCAGCATACATATATCACCCAAGCCATTGACTAATTATCCAAGAAAGAAGCATTGACCGTACGCATTTGTAAATCGATCCTCCACACTAATATTGCTTAGGTTGAGGCAGTGTTATGGTTTGGAACGAAATCCTTAGACATTTTGTAGGCAATAACATTCGGAGGTGGAGATTTCACTTGTGGATGATCTGTTGAAAGTCCTGGGCCTGTTGGTGTATTAGATTTTGGCGGAGGTGGTGCACTTGTTGTTGGACGAAATACTTTTACCTCGGGATCTATGTTGATTAACCAATTGCTCCCACTCTCTACATAAGATAAAAGAGAATTGTTTGTTAATTAATTGGTTATTAGGCATGTTAACTTAAACATGTCATAAATTACATGCAAGGTTATACGAAATTCCAACCACGTATGTCTAAAAGCAAAACACATATAGCACTAGTATACTAGTGGCACGGATTACATAGATGTTTTAAGTGTCACTACAATATAATTGAGATTTAGTAACATTTTTTTGGTGACATTTAAAAAATGTTACTAAATTTTAAGTGTTGGTAAATCTCTGTAGTAACATAATCTATATACTACACTTGTAAAAATGGTACTAAAAAGTTTTAACGACACTTTTTATATGGGAGTTTTAATAACACTCGTATTAATAAAGATTGCTAAAAATTAAATATGCTGTAGTGTGGCTTTGGATAATCTTCAATTATTGTTTGTCATATTGCCTCCTGGGCCATGCACAACCAACAACCTGTGGAAACTTTTGAGGATGCTCTTAATTACTGTCTTTGAAGATGGAAGTGTGTAAGTGAGTGGGAAATATTAGGTTTAAACTATTATCTGATCACTTATAAAGTAACATTTTAGTTTCAAGTGATGAGAGGATTCACCATCAACTTGCATATTTATCTAAAATGTTATTTTATAAGTGGTTAGAGTATAATCTAACTTATTGCATTATGAAAACCCAATAATTTTTCATATATATTAATGTGCATGCAAGCCTACACAATTACATGAAAAGATTAGGTATTTTTATAGTAAGAAAAAGCTGGTATTCTATTCTACTAAATACTTGATACTTTAGTAATTGTATTAAAAATGTAATTGTAGTGGAAAAATAATCTATAAAACGAAAATATTAAACGTTAAGTAGAAAAGAGCATATTTTTTTTAAACTCCAGAAGCATATCGGAATCTCTCCAATTACACATATATCTATAAGCAAAAGGCACCATTAACTACGCACCGAAAATCAGCGCCAAGGGTCTTGCCTCTGTGACAGTCAGAGCAGAGAACAATACATTGAAAGCACAAAGAGAAATGAGGAAGACAGAAAGGATCTTCATGTTGTATGTGGTTAATTTCTCTATGGAACTTAAGCACTGCATACATAATTTTGGTGTTTAAGCTAGCCATTTATAAAGCTGCAATGGCACGCGTTTAATAAGTTGACGTATTCAAATCATTCTTGATTCCTTTCATGCTCCCTACCTAACTGGACTGTTGCGGAAAGAATCACGTCCACTATCCCATTTTATAATAATATTTTGTTGTCGGTTTGCAGTGAAATAATTACACGCACTAAAGTTTATGGCATGTGTTTTACATCAACCATGTGGATGATGGGAGGAGAAGCCAGGGGCAATTTTGGAATTACAGCTTATTAATTCAATGTGTCAAAGGGACCAATATGTTACTAGCTCTTTCATTGGTGGTTTCCATATATATGAAATCGTGATCTCCAGAAAAAATTGATTTTTGTAGTAGAAAAAAATTCTAGAGAGAGAGGGGAAGAAAGTTTGCCTCATTCTAAGATTAAGACATGTCATAAGATGTTATAGGGACTCATAATAATACTTGCAAGTGACCTTTTTGTCCAAACTTCGCACCCTATAAAGTCAAAAACAAAAAGGAAAAAGAAAAAAAGATTTCGCACTCTATTAGTGAGCTAATCATCAGTTGCTAATTTGATTTTTTTAACACATTTACTTATAACATGAAACAAAGCCTTCCGCTGCCGTCATGCAGCTTAATATTTGGTCAAGCTTTAACTCAAATTTCATTAAAATGGAGTCATTTCTTAATTGGTAAGATGGTCATAATTATTTATAATTATAGGACATTAATATCCTAATGAATTATTTTGTCGCATTTATTACTATATGAATTAAATCAGGTCGTTTTGGAATCTCAAAATAAAAATGTTAGATAGACATATTTTTTGTTAAAATGATGTGATATTAAATAAGTAATGGAGTTATATTACTTTATTAACAATAACGCCTATGTGTTGCATGGATTTATTAATATTTTGTGATAATTATTTTCAATAAGGGTATTTTTTTTTAAAAAGAAGTTATAATAGTGATTAAAATTAGATACAATAAAAAATATATTTAAATTACCCAATGAGCTCGTTTGAATATGTTTATTTGAAGGAAAAAAAGTACTAATTTGATAAATAAATACTTTTAAATATTGATTTAAATTATATGTTAGCCTTATAAAATTAAAAATAAAATACTAATATTGTTATACACAATTAAATAAAGTCCTAGGTGAAATCAATTTTTCTAGAAGATGGTAAGGTCATTTCTTCCTTTAAATTTGACTACTGAATAATTTAAAAGTAAAAATATTTTTCATTCCACTTTAAAAATAAAATTAATTTTATGTTATCATAAGCTAAGAGTCTAATTAACTATTTAAAGAGAAACAGTACTTAATTTGATAAATAAGCACATTTAAACATTATTTTACTTGTTTATTTTAAAATATAAAATATTAATGTAATAATTTAGTTTTTAACATTATAAAATTGAATAATAAAATATTAATATTTTTATGTGCAATCAAATAAATTATTCAATGAAATTAATTTCTCTTGAAGATATTAAGGTCGTTTCTTCCTTTAAATTTGATTATTAAATAATTTAATAGTAAAAATATTTTACTTTTCACTTTAAAAATAAAATTAATTTTACATTTTTAAAATTTTAAAATTAATTATATATTATCATGAGATAAAAGATTAATATTCATATGCTGCTAAATTATTGCATTAACTACAAATTACATTATTACTCAAATCATATGATGGTTGGAAGTTAGATTAATATTAGCTTCTTTTTTTTTTTTTTGAGACCAAAGAAAAGCGTGAATTTTAATTGTAAAATACAGTGAACCATGTAATAATTGTAAGTTAGTGTGAATATTAAATACAAAGTGTAACGAATTTTAGAATTTTTTTTTTTCTGAGTATATAGCGTTGTCTAGATAGTTCAGCTTCTTCTCATGCAAGCAAATTCATAAACATGAACACCAAATATATATATATAACCTGCTCAAATCACAACCAAACCTGCGTCTTCAAGCCCTAAAAATTATAAGTAGCTATAAACTACAATAATAGATAAGTTTTATGCATGCGTCGATCAAGAACAACTAAAACTATATTTTTCATACATAATCACCGTTGCCGTTGACTAGTTATACAATAAAGAAGCATTGACCATATGCTATGAACATTTAAATTTGTAAATCTATCCTCCACTATAATATTGTTTAGGCTGAGGCAGTGTTCTGGTATGGTATGGAATCCTCAGAGAGTTTGGAGGCGAATACATCAGTGTTTGGAGAATATGTCGCTTTTGGATGATCTGTTGAGACTCCAGGTCCTCTTGGTGGGTTAGGTTTTGGCGCTGGTGGTGGACGAGGTGTTGGACGAAGAAGGGGATTTCCCACAGGATCTATGTTGATTAACCAATTGCTCCAATTCTCTGTTTGAGATAAAAGATAACTGCTTGTTAAATAATTGGTTCTCACTTCTTAGATATATATTCAGTTAACTCTAACATATCATAACTTAATCTAATCACATCTGAAAGCAAAACAGACATATTTATAGTATATACTAGTGGTACGGATTTCAGAAACGTTTAAGCTGCCTTGGGATTATCTACTATTGATACATGAAATTTTCAATTTATTAATACATGATTGGTATATCCAAAATTGATGTTAAGATATCAGCATTGATTCTTATATTGCCTATATGCACAACCAATAACTTATATTGCTGTTTTGCTTTGTTCTTTCACTTGTGTCTGGACTCTATCTAGCTCCTTCCTTTTTGGAAGTTGGTTTGAATCCAGTTTTAATGGGGGAAAAAATTATGTTTTTGACAATGCTTTAATTATGTTTGAGGATGGAAATTAAGTGTGAGTGGGCCGGTGGGTGTGTGTTTAAGTAGAGAAATTATCAAGTGCTCGGTTGACATATTTGTTATATTAGTTTTGTGGTTCATTCTTGTCTCCTTAACTATCTATTACCCTTGATACAAAGTTAATTTGACATGAATACATAAAAAAAGAAAAAAGAAAAAGAAAATGAAAAATATCTTATTTTTAAGAGCTTCTCATGTGAGTATACATGTGCAAGCATACACATATCTATAAGCAAGAGGTACCGTTAATTACGTACCTAAATTCAGCAGCAAGGGTCTCGCCTCTGTGACAGTCAGAGTAGAGACCAATATGTGGAAAGCACACAGAGAAACGAGGACGAAAGAAAGGATCTTCATTTTGAATGTGGTTTCTCTATGGATCTTAAGTACTGCACATACCTATATATAACGGATTGTTTAAGGGCTAGCTATTTAAAATGCTAAAACGATACAGCTTAATAAGTTGACTAGTCAAAGCCATTGTTAATTCCTTTCATGACCCCAGCCAACTCAACTTTCAGTGAAAGAACTGTATCCTATTTTTTATGATGATATTTTCTTGCCTGTATGTAATGATAATCACATGAGTGTGTTAAAAATGCACAGGTTTAGGAGTCGGTCAACTAGTCACACGGTATTCATATATAAGATATCACTAATTAAAAAGTTTATGGCATATTTTACATCAACCATGTGAATGACGGGAGTTGGGATTAGAAAATGCAAAAACAAACGGGAAAAATTAAACTATGTGAATTACCTACCACCTTTGTCTTGTAGTCATAACAAATTTAGCTTAATTAAAGTATTATGCCGTGATTAATATGCTAATTATATTTTCTCTCTTATGTGTAGCCCTTAAAGAGCTGATATTAACAAGAGTTCGGGATAAGATAGCTGGAATGCATTATGTATCTATCTGGATGAGTCATACAAGTAGAGAACTGTGTCATTTTCTTTCCATTGCGTATATACTGCATAGTCTCTCTTATTGTTGATAGATATGCATCATTAGTCTTACTGATTATGGGAATTCATACTGAATTCTACAACTGTCAATATTCTCTTTGGTCCCTGCATTCCAATTTCCAAGCACCAGATTTCAAACATATTACAAGTAAAGTCAATACCAATTGAAATTTTAATTGAGGTTTTAGCCTTAATAAATACTTTTTTTCGATAATTCATTATTGAGCTCAACCCACAAAATGTGAGGAGAAATTGCAGGTACAAACGTCCAAACAAACAAAATGGAAACCAAGTTCATAACAGATTAAAAAAAACAAAAGAAGACAAAAAAAAGTATATAAAATAAATTTTGGCCCTAATAAATACTAATAACCTAAAATAATGATGATATAAAACAATTCACTAGAATTACAATACTAATTGCTAATTGTTATTTAGTTTATTGCTGGCTGGACTCTGTAAATATCCATCGATGACCTGAATTCAATTCGGCATGTGTGAAATGAGCGAGTTTCCCCTAGACCGATTCTCCTTCCTTAAGATGAGACAACACAAAGTTGACTTGAAAAACCCCGATGTGGTGATGCCTGCCAACATTTTGTGCTGACCAATAGACCTTTAATTTAATAGCTATGTACTTGTATACTCTTGTAAAGATCAGCTTCTCATTTCAAATCCGGAATTTTAGTGAGTAATGACATAATAATTGTATCCATCAATTAATTTTATGCTCGAAATTTTTTAGTACATCGATAATAATGAGGTTTAAATATATGACTTTATGTATATTTTTCAAATTCTCTACCATTATACTATTCCTAATATCTTATTTTACACTTGAATTTGTACACTCTTTTTATAATTTGCATAAAAAAATAAAAATAAGGAAATAAGAAAAATGAGTTTTTTTCTCCCATTTGTATCTCCAAAAGTAAGTGTAAAAGTAAAGTATAAAAGATAGGGAAAAAAAGAAGCGAAAAAAAAAATGTCAAAAGTTCAGTATAACACTAACATTTTTGTAATTGTATCATCAATTATAACTGGTATACTTTTGAGGAGTTTTTGTTGATGTGTATCTTCAAGACTCACGTTAAGGAATAAAAATAATATTTGCTATTCTTCTTAATTACTTAAAGAAGAAAAAACGAAAAGAAAGGATGCTGGGTAATATTTACTAACATGGTTGTTTTTTGGATGCTAATTAATGGTTCCTAATGACATATGAATTTGCATTATGTTGTGAAATTTTGTTTATTTAGTCCTTAAATTTGAGTTGAATGTTTTTATTTAAATTTCAGTTGAAATTTTATATAACAACATATATACATATTCTCAAAAATAATATTTCTTAACAACATATATACATATATACGTAAAATCTATGTTTTTATGTTTTGCTTTTACGTTTTGTTTTTGTTTTACCCTCCAATATTTTTTTGGTAAAAACTTTTTTTTGAACAACCTTGTTCCGAAATTTATCAAAGCAAGTGCAATGTGGTCTGCTATGCACCTGAATAAGTATGGTGCATAATACACCGTTTACAAAAATTTTGCCCCACTGTGTTCTGTTATGAGGAGAAGCGTCGGTTGGATGGTGCTCATATTGGGCGATGACTTACATGCTCTTTGCGAGTCAAAGAGCATTGTGTACCTTGAATCGGTGTTATTGAATTTAGGGGCTGTGAGATCATTTCCATGGGTGCAACTACACCTAGTTATTCCCTCAATCCTCACGTCCCCATCCCTCCCTACCTCATCACCGCCAACACCACCCAACTCTCCCTCACTACAAGAAATAAGCAAATTTCTCACCGCCAAATTAGTCACAAAACATAACAAAATCGGTCACAAAAGTAATTACTGACCGATTTTTAACCAAATTTTGTCGGTCGTAATTTCGTAGGTTGGAAAATTTTTTTTGACCGATTTTATCGGTCATTAATATTTGTGACTGATTCTTTGACTGATTATTTCATTAAAAATCAGTTACAAATAAGGCATAAAATTGGTCATTTTTCTTAAGTTTTGACCCATAAAATTGGCCACAAATAACGGTCAGAATATATTTGTGACCGATTTTGTGACGCATGATTTTAAAAAAAAATTAGTCACAAAAAGGACAAAAATTTGGTCATTTTTCTTGAATTTTGACCAACAAAATTGGTCACAAATAACGGTTAGAATATATTTGTGACCGAGTTTGTGACACATTATTTTTAGAAAATTAGTCACAAAAAGGACAAAAAATTGGTCATTTTTCTCGAATTTTGACCGATAAAATTGGTTACAAATAACGGTCAGAATTTATTGTGACCAATTTTGTGACGCACAATTTTCAAAATAATTGGTCAGAAAAAAGTAGAAAATTGGCTATTTTTCTTGAATTTTGACTGATAAAATGGTCACAAATTTAGTCACAAAAATTTTTTAATACATGGTTAGAAATTCAGTCATAATTTTGTGACCATTTTTTTTGTCATAATTGCAAACAAATCCAATTAATAAAATTTTTTATTTGGTCACAAAATCAGTCACTATTTTAAACATATGGTTAGAAATTCAGTCACTAATTTGTGACTATATTTTCGATCACTATTTTATGAAGTAGTTTTTTACCACAAAATTATTACATTAATAAATGTATTTTCAAAACCTGCCAAAAAAATCAAAATTTTTTGTTCAATTATCATCAAAAGATAATCTAATAATCAACATTAGCATAAGCATTGTTACCCTCAAAATATAACCCCGTGGTCATAATCAATATCAACATCATTAACAAAAAAAAGAAAAAGACATAAATCCTAATTATGTAACAAGTCATAGTAAATAGTAGCATTAGTATTGCCATTGAAAGAGAAGTAAAATCTAAAAATCTTCAAAATCAAAATCAGCATCATTGTCATCGTCATCTACACGGGCAGAAGCATCTGATGGAGGATGTGTAGTAGAAGTAAATTGTTCAAACTTGAGAAACAACTCCTCTACCTTATGTTCAGTATTTTGCAGCTTTGCTTCAGTATTTTGAAGCCTCTGTTGAACTTGCTCTTTTTCAAGCTGCTCTTTTTTAACTTGAGCTCGTAGTTCAGATGTTGTAGCATCAATTAAAGTTTTTAACTACTCTTGAATTTCTAGAGTGTCAATCAATGATCTTATTTGCATGGATGAGGAAGTAGAGGCATGATGGCCAGCAACTACTGTGGACTCTAGTCCAAGCCCATAAACATGTCCTTTATTCTTCCCACCAACAGTCTTAATCCATAAATCTAACTCTGACTCTGTAGCTGATTGTTGAACCTCAGAAGACCCCTCAGCAACATTGTTACTAGAATGTAACTCTTGTGATGTAGAATCAAATATCTCCTGTAAAAAAACAATATATACAACTTATAATAATGGCAATATAGAAATATTCAAGTTAAAATATCTTACAATCAAACAATACATTTAATGATAAGTCATTACAATTCTACCAAACTAGAACAATTATAACATCAACTAAAATGCCAATTACTTTATCGCACATGAGTTCTTAGTCTAACATTTATGTCCAATTTAAAAAGTATATCATTTCACATCTGCCAAGCATTTCCCATGTTACCAACATATTTGACTTGTTATCAACTCTTGCAACTATAATTATAAACTATTTTAGCAAAATAACTATATCAACTCATAAGATTCTACCATATGCACAAGTTATCATAAAATAAAGAAAGTAGCTTTAAGTATCACAAAGAATGTGCTATTTATCATAATATGTATCCTAAAAGCTATAGTTTGAAAGTACTATACAAAGAGAATCGAGATGAATGGGCAAGCACACAAAATCAGATCATGCAACTAAAGTATCAAGACCATATCTTTTAACAGAAAATTCCCTTCAATGCCAAAATGATATTTGAAACGTCAATTTCAAGATCAAACTTACAGCAATGTGTTTTGCTTTTTCATCAAGCATTAATGTTTTATAAAATATGTAAGCGAATGAAGTTTTATTATCTCTAGCTAATAATGTAAGTGAATGAACCACATTCACCACTTAACAAGCACAAAATATGTAAGCAAGTAATAAGTATAAAGAATAAAGCATAAACAGTGCAAAAGAGGAAGTGACAAAGTTATAATAAACATAGGAAAAAGCATAAATCAAAATGGAGGGTATGATACAGTTATATCCACAAGATTTTTTTATTCAATAAATTTTGAGACAGACAAAGTAAATTCCAATAGAATTAAAATATTTATTTAAATCAATGAAATTTTATATGTTGTTTACAAGAATGTAAATGAAACTTAATATTGTACACAACATATATATATATATATATATATGATTGACATGAAGGACCAACGTCAACGAAAGATAAATCTCAAACAAAGCCCGTTCATTATTTTGTCTTTTAGAGCAATTTACGGTTTGTATCTTTTAGTGCATTTCATCATAGAAATAGTTCATGTGAATTGGGCTTCCTTGAAACCACAAGCAGTGACGCCAATATTCAAGAGCAAAAGGTAATCATAGCCACTAATGAGAAAAGACCTACCAAGAATCAAAAGACTGCAATAAGCCAATGGCAGGGGAGTTTCCTGGCGAGGGCATGATGCAAGACTGGCGGAGTACTTGAGGGTGTGCGGCTGATAATTTGAGGACGCTGTGAGGTTTGAGGGTATGAGGAGTGTGGCTGCGCAGGAATTCTGTGAGGAAAAAGTGAAATAGGTTTTAGTGTTATGTTAAGAATGTTAATGTGAAAAATATAAAAATATAAAAAAAGTTTAATTTTGACATAGTGCTTGTTTAGGTGCCTTTAAAAAAGATTTTTTTTTATTAAAACAAGTACTTTTGGTGTTTTTTTATATGTTTGGATAAAATTTTTTGGTAAAAGCAAAATCACTATAAAAAACATAAAAAGATCTTTTTTGAGAATCTACAATTTTTATCTTCTAGAAAAATATCTTTTTATAACATAAAAAAATATTTAAGAATAAAAGAAGATATTTTAATATTATATCCAAACATAAATTAATTTTACACTCAAACATAAAATAACTTTTATTTTTTTAAGAGATCTTAAAAAAAAGGATAATTTTAAAAAATAATTTTTCTGAGAAGCTAATCCAAATGAATCCATATTAATAGTATAAAATTTTTTTACATTACCATCCAATCATATATCTTCTACATTAGTAAATAGATTTGATTTTTACATCCACTACTTCAAAAGTTATATATATAGGAAGATTTGATTAGATAAAAGTGTAAAAAAATTTTATAATATCAGTATATCAAAATTAAATGCGGTAAAAAAAATTTTAAATTATATATTTTAAATTATTATTATATAAAATGATAGTAATATTATAGTAAATAAATAATAATATTTAATAATAGGTAATATTTATTATATATTATAGCTATATATAATAAAACATGAAATATTTAAAATAATTTAATTTAATAAAACAATTGTAAAAGAGATTAATTTGTATGCATCGATAGTATAATATAACTTTAAACTGTTGGCTAATAGAAATGGTAGATGCTTTTTTCCCTTATAAAGTGGTTTCGGGTTCGAGTCTCAGGTATGGAGTAACTAGTATTGAGAGAGTCGTGCCTCTTATATGGGATCTCAAATTCTCAAATAGGATTATCTCCAGTAGGAGATATATACATGTGGTTCCGTCCTTTTTAGGCGCATGTCTATTGAATGGTAATATAACATTATTTTATATTGCTAGTGCATAAAAAAAATCTATGCATATAAAGTCACAAAAATTACATATAAAAAATACTCCAAAAGAAATTTAGACAAATAGTTATTATATTAAAAATATAAGTCATTTATCATATTTTCAAACATTATAATTATATTAATTTATTTTAAGTTCAAAAAATTTTGATTAAATACTTAAATATTATAATTATATTGTTTGATTTACTGACCAAAGTATTGGTCACAAAAATAAATAAATAATTAATTAAATTTGTGACTGCATAATTAGTTAGAAGATAATTATTGTTATAATAATGAATATTTTTCTTATTGCAATTTTAGTCACAATTTTTCTAACCAAAAAATTGGTCACAGATATATTCCCTCCATTCCTCTTCAATTTCCCTCCAATTTGCACCAAATTTTTTGACCCAATTTATGACAAATATATCTTTTATCATAAATTTTTACAATTTACTAATTGATTTTCAGATCGCTTTGTTATCCATCATATATTTTTTCTTTATAACGATGATTAATTTCGGTCACAACAAAATAAACAAATAAATAAAATATTAAATTTGTGACTCCATAATTGGTTAGTATATAATATTTTATTTTTAATCAAAGAAAAATAATGTAATTTTCTTTATAATAACAAATATTTTTTTACCAAAATTTCAGTCACAATTTGTTCTGACAACAAATCGATCACAAATATATATTTCCCTCCACTTTCACTTATCTTCCCTGCAAAGGGTGCCAAGTTTGCTAACCAAATTTTTGACTGATATATTTTTGGTCATAAATTTGCAGATTTTACTAATCGACTTTTTTATTGATATAATCTCAGTTATAATTTTTTTTCTCTTATTCTATGATGATTGCCTTTGTTCACTAATTTCTGACCGAAATATTGGTCACACAAAAAAAATAAATAAAAAATATTAAGTTTGTTACCGCATAATTAGTTAGAATATATTTTTTCTTCACAACACTAAATATTTTTTGACTGAAATTTTAGTCACAATTTGTTCTAACCAATAAATCGGTTACAAATATATTTCCCTCCACTCCCACTTATCTTCCCTCCAAATGGTGCTAATTTTCCTAACCAAATTTGTGGCCGATATATTTTCGGTCATAAATTTGTATAATTTATTGACTGAATTTTTGACCGATTTATTTTCAATTACAATTTTTTCCTCTCATTCTATGATGATTACTTTTGGTCACAAATTCAGTTACAAATTTCTGACTGATATATTGGTCACAAAAATAAAAATAAAAATATTAAATTTGTGACTGCACAATTGGTCAGAATATGTTTTTTCTTCACAATTCTAAATATTTTCCGACCGAAATTTCGGTCACTAGTCTTTTTGACTGAGAAATCGGTCACAAACATATTTCCCTCCATTCCTATTTAATTCCCCTCTAAGTGGCGCCAAATGTTTTGACCGAAGTTGTGACCGATTTACTTTCGGTCAAAAACTTTTACATTTTACTAACCGATTTTTTGACCGATTTATTTTCAGTCATAATTTTTTGGTTTTTTGCTAGCTTAATTGATTTCAGTCATAAAATCGGTCACAAATTGAAACCAATAAAATCGGTCACTAATTTCTGTTAGAATTTTAACATTTTCTCTCATTGCCCCACCGCCTACCCTCTGATGCCAGCCCATGGCCCCTACTGTCATTGCAACCACCACCAACCTCTTCGTCTCCGACGGCCTTCCCGCTTACCTAATTTAAAGGCTTCAATTGTAGAAGATTTGGATCTTCTTCCACTTGGGAATTTTCTCTTCCTCTTCTTCTTTGTTAATATCATCTGTATCGAAATCATCTTCAAGATCCACATCCTTGTTAAATCTTTCTCTTACAAATCCGTCCTTTCCAACTCAAACCATTATACCTATAAATTATGAGAAAAATAAAATAAAAATTCCCAAAAGTGAGTGGAATCCAGATACAATGATTTTATGACTTCTATTTCTTGAAGCAAGTTCTTCAAAGAAAGCCTCTCCTATTCCTTGTCAAACGTTGTTGAATTTAACATTTGCTTCTTCTTCTTCTTCTTCTTTTCAATATGGTTCCATTAAGCTATTGCAAGTCATTGGCCATCCAGCCTTCGAAAAGATCGGGCAGAGCACGTCGCATGTGGCGTAGATGGTGGCAGTGTGCACCGCTGTGCCACCTCCAATGATGCAGAGCCTTGATCTTAATGTTGTCTTCTACTTCCGGTCGTCGATTGCAGCATTGTTGGAGAGAGTGGGGGAAGAGTTGATGGTGGCGGACGAGGGAGAGGGAGAAGCGATAGGGTGCTATGGTATTAATTTCTCTTGCCATCGCTTGAGGAGGAAGAAAGGCAGGAAAGAGGATAACGAAAAGGAACGGGAGAAGGACAAAGAAAGAGAATGAGGGGTGTTTAGAGTGTTTCATAGCTTATTGGTCTATCGATACTCCAATCAAATCTCAACTGTCCAATTGCGCAGTGCGTGGTGCACTATCAATGAGAAAGTTTTTGTAAATGGTGCACTATGCACCATACTTATTCAGGTGTATAGCAGAATTCGCCTTAATAGAGATCACATATTGAATTCTCTAGTAAAAGTCACAAATGATACTTATAATAATGCTATTATGCCATAGGACTGAGCTTCAGTTGTTCAGTGAAGGCTACAAAATACTTCCAAGTATTGCAAAAGGAAAATGGTCAATAACTCATCTGATTTAGGCCATAGATTTTACCCATTTCACCATTTTATGAAATTTTACCAAAGCACCTATGCAACTTACAATTTGTTTATGGGAGGTAGATTATGGTTTCTTGTTTGGGGTGTTCAATCACTCAACAATTTTCAAGCTTTCCAGTAGGACTCTACTATTGTTAACACAGAACGTTGAAAAACATGGGTGCCTTTTGAAATTTTTGTGTTGACTAGTAGATCTTCAATAATTATGAATGTATAATCGGAAAGGTGCTGGCCAGTCATGTGTGGCACATGTAGTTTGGAGGAGGATATCGTGTGCCCACTTTTTGTTGGAGGAGAATTCAAAGTTGAAGTAATTGGTGGTGGGGTTGGGGATGAGTGTGGTGGTGGATGGGTGGGGCTAATAGGGATAGTAGTGCTTTGAAGATGAGGAAAGGTCTTCTTCATCCATGTAAAAGTTGAAGCATTCTTCGTCTTCTTGTTGTTGGCGGTAGTGGTGATAGTTTTGTCAATAGAATTTAGAGCTGCTAGCATGGTTGTCAAATCGTGATACAAATTGTGATCCAAAATAGTATAATAATATTTTTTATGTAAGAAACATAAAAAACAACTATATATAAGCATTTTAAATCAAATAGCTCAATGTATAAGTGAATTACGTAGTTCATATAAACCAATATTCAAATCATAACTCACAATTATAGTCACAAACCACCTCCCTATCTTTCAACAAGGAACATGATATAGAAATGAAAAATAGAACAAGAAAGAAGTGAAAAACAGAGCAAGAAAGAACACAATAACTATATACAATGGAGAAAGAAATGAAAAATTGCCCTTATGTTAGTAGTGAACAGTCTTATGCGTGCTATATGTAGTGGAGGGGGGGTCAGCAGAATCTTCAATAAAGATCAATAGAAAGATAGGCGAACAATAGGTTTAAGGAGAAGTGAATAGGGTTTTTCGATATAAAATATATGAGTGTTGATGGGGAGTGATTTGCAGCCTTTTCACTCCTATTTTATTTTATTTTATTTTTTAAAAAAAGCAAAAAACAAAAGTTTTAGCAAACTAGGTCGCATACGACTTGACCTGTGGCTGTGCCACTCGCTTACATTCATGAATAGCTACTACGATATTCAATTCGTGATTCATGCAATTCAGTGATGATACAAGCAAGTTAGCTACAATACAAGACAAGAAACGATTCTCCATTTGATCTGTATCGCCAGCTTTAAGAAACGTATCAAATCCTACAAATCGTTTTGCGAATCATACGATTCTAACTACAATGGTGGCTAGATGTTCTTCTGCTAATGGTGGAGTTGAGGAAATGATTGGGTTGTTGTTATTGGTGTCGAAAATTGACTAGCCTAAACAAGGTATGATCCATTTAACCTACAAGGAGACCTACATCAATAAAAACATAATTTGAGGGTGGTATTGGTTGCTTCTTTGCACAAGCGATGTGTTTTTATCAGTTTAGGGGCAATTGGAGTATCCATGGAGAATGTGATTAGAGGGAGTTGTTTGGATTTGGTTTTTTCATTCTAGTTACCTTGCAAGACAGAATATGCTATTAATTTTTATTTTTAGGGGAAAAAGAAGGGAGAAAAGTTGGGTTAGTTTTACACTTGGAGATGTTGGGTTTTATAGGATATAAGATACATATTTGGGACTATGGGTTACGGTAAGAATTGGGGATTTAGGGATAAGAGAAGAAGAGGTGGAGTTAGAGTTGCAATGAGAGAAATGACCATGATCATGGTTGTTAAACTCTCGATTTAACTCTTAAACTCTTACGAGTTTATGATTTTACTATATAAAAATAAGTTAATTCGCATACAATCTCTTTCTAATAAACTTGTATGAGTTTAAGTAAATTTTAACAAAATCAGTAAACTTAGTAAAATTTCGATTTTACTAGCAAGTTTACGAGTGTAAATTTGTTTGATTTTGAATCAATTTGCAAGCAATTGATTTTAAAAAAAATTTAACAAAAATTCTCAAAGAATAATTATATATATAATATTGGAATAATCTTCCTTTAAAATTTTTATGCAAAGTTTGTTTGCTACTTACAATGCATGATTAGAGGTTCTAAAGTTTTAATGTAAAAGTTGCTTCTCACTCACATATAAAATTTACTTATAATCCATTCAATTTAAGACTAACATCATAAATATACTATTAAAAAATTACTTTATTCAAAATGTCATGTAAAACTTATTTCCTTTTCACATTTTATGATCGATAAGTTTAAAAAATAATTTAAAAATTCTCATATAATTATTTCCTTTTATAATTTTTTACAAAACATAACATATTTAGTGAAAATGAAAATGTAAAAGGGAAAAAGAATAAAAGAGAAAAATTAGATAAATTATATGATTTTAATATTTTTAATAGGTTTCATATTTTAATTGAAATAAAAATGAAAAAATTCCTTTCGATATATTCCTCTTGATTATTTTTTTACAGGAAGTTGACTCATAAAATCACATTTTTATTTTTCATTCATCAAGGACAACTACTAAGAAATATATATTGGTCATCATTGATCAAAATTTTTCTTTGAAAAGGTTAAAATGAATACAAGTTGAAATAAATTTTATAAATAATAATAATAAAGTTTGTTTATTGAAAATAAAATAGTTACATATTTAATCGATTTCACTTTGAAGTTGATATAAATCTCTATTACTCAAAGGGGAAGATTGATTTAATAACTTTAATTATTATATAAATCCATAAAAAATAAAAAGAGTTAATTGCACATTCTAGATGTATAGATGGAGGAATTAAGTGATTTATTATGAAAAATAAATATAAAATATACAAGAAAATGACAATTTTTTTAATATGAAAATGACAAAATATTAGAATTAATGATCATTACTATTATATATTATTATTTAATGAATTGCCTAATGAATCATTACAAATTTAAGGGATGAAATATTTTTCCATATATTTTTTTATACATAATATTTTTCAATAATTGTAACTAAAATGTTACTACTTCATGAATTATTACATTTTTTATCATTAAAATTTTAAGTAGAGTATAACCATATAATAATTATAAATTATAATTAATTTTGCATATATATATATATATATATATATATATATGTATATGTATATGTATAATCATAAATATATTATCTAATTATGTTTAGTTACCAAAATATAATTTTCAAATTATATTTTCCTTAATATGTAAACTCTTGTGAGTTCATGAGTCGAGTTTATGATTCGAGTTTAATGAAACTTCACGAGTTTATCTAAATTTTTGAGTTTGTTAACTTTGACCATGATAGTGATTAGGTTTCATTCAGGGTTAGAAATGTGAAATAGGATTTGGTTAAGAAATGGTGAGATTGTTCCAAATTAATCACATGAATGACAAATGGTCACTTACGGAGGTTTTGAATGAAAAAGTTAATAGAAGGATTAATTTGTATAGTTTAAAAACTTTATGAGTCGATTTATATATTTTTAAAAGTTTGAGGGTAAAGTATGCATACATTGTAGTTTGGAGAGATAAAGTACATTTTTCTAAAATATATATAATTGTATATGAGTGTAAAACTAATGGATTAAAATTAATTTCCTTTTAGAATTGTATCATTGTCACAGGTATATTTTTCAAAAGTTGTGTTGATGTCTTTAAGGCACGTGTTAGAAAACAAAAATAACATATATTATTTTTTTTGTACTTCTTAAAGAAGAAAATATCAATTGTTTTAAAACATTTAAGATATTAATTGAATATATATAATTTTTATTTAGTAACTTATATTTTTTTAATTTATTAACATGTACTTTAAGGAAACGGTTAACAAAATCCTTTTTTAAATTATACAAAGTTGAAACAGAAAATCGTTGTTGATACTTAATAGAAAGAAAAGGAGTTGTAGTATATACCAAAATATAAATTGAATTTTAAAAATCACATAAAGAAGAGTTACTCCAAAAATAGAAAAAATGAAAGTCGAGTAAGAAAAATATACTCTTCAATTAGTATATTTTTTATGACCTCAATATCATAATTTCCATTATTTTCAGTGGCAAACTGAAAAATAAAATCTAATTTTGATTAATGCGCAACTTCGTCAAAATCCAATGCTAGAATACAAATCGAGTTTTTTCTTTTTTTGGTCTGTGAACACTAATCAAGCTAATTTTTTTTTTGTCATTATACACACACTCTTGGGGCGGAAGGTAGGGTTGATCCTCGTAATTGAATCCGGAGTGCGGCTTTTTAGGGGCAGTATATTAACTACATTGCTACAGTTGTTTCTTTGCCTCTCTTGAATAGGCTAGGGTTGTTGATAGAAAAAAAAAATTAAAAAAAGGAATTCAGTTAGTGGGCCACTAAGCGTATGTGGGCTTTGTCGTTTTCTGTAACATTGTAGTTTTGCTACATTTTGGGCTTTCGCCCATTTGTTATTATGTGCGTTTGATATGTCTATTTTCGACCCAAAAGAGTGCATAAGCAGTTATGATACTGTGGCCATTAAGAGTAAAGAACAATGCCTTTGTTTGTGTAGGAAACTTCTGAAGTTCAAAATGAAATCACAATCCCAACAAAAAGGTAGAAGCACAATAATGCCATGTAAGAAGATAACATTTGGAAATTTATCAAAGCGAGTGCAATGTCAATTTAGTAAGGATTCACTACCTGAATTCCCCGGTAACAGTCACAAATGATACTTATAAAACTATGGTTTCTTGGACTAAATAATTTTCACAACCTCGTGTAACATGCGAAAGCTATAATCCTATTAGGCAAAAGCACTGAGCTTCAGCTTCTATTCATTGGAGCCTACAATAAACTTCAAGGATTCTTCAGCTACTGTTCATTTACGGCTGCAAAGTGCTTCAAGGATTGCAAAAGGAATGGTCAATAACTCATCAGATTTGGGACATAGATCTTACCCATTTCACCATTTAGTGAATTATTGCCAAAGCACCAATGCAATTTACAACATGGTTATGGGAGAAAGATTATGGTTTCTTGTTTGGGGTGTTCAGCCACTCAACAATTTTCAGGCTTTCCAATAGGATACTACTACTGCCAATTTGTATAGTTTGATGCAGAAAAGGCCCAAAGAAGCAATGTGGCTTCCAACTTCCAAACACAGACACAACTACTGCTTTGCTGAAAATGTTGAATTACACCCAGGACTGCAAATCTATGACCAAGTTAATTAAGCCTTGTACACAACTGATTAGTAGTTTTTCTCAAGTCCCAAATTGCTTGACAAACCACTTAAGGAAGCAAAACATAGCTTATCCTTTCAGATCTTGAAGAACTTCTTGTCTGAAAAATATAAAAACGGTGAAGTAACACAAATTGCAATGTTCACTTTATCATCACAAGAAAAGGGTTCCCATATACATATGGGAAATTTATTCTTTCATAATTATCTGAAACCCCACGGCCTAACCTATAAGACACTACTAATTGGCCAACCAAATCCACTCAGGTAAAATTGTAATTAGCGTTTCATTACATAAACAAGGACAACTTCAGGAGACAGAATCCAGAGAATTTCCCTTCACTTCTTAATCAAATTCTTCAATCTTAGGCCAAGTACCAATGCCACCAGAGGACGATTTTCCATTGCCATCACTAGGAATATCATCTGTACCCCCATTGGCACATCCTCACTAGCACCTTGGTAAGTCTTGGTAATGATTGGGCTGCATAACCTCTCCAACTCTTTCAACTTATCCTCAAATTCCTCCATCTCAGCCAGCTAGTTCCTATCAAGCCACTCAATAGCCTCATCAACTGCCTTCTCTATCTTCTGCTTAATGATATTTATTATACCTTTAATAACATTTATCACATTTATAGAAATATTGTGTTAACTAGATGTTACTAAAAGTTAAATATATAGTAGTGTTCCCATTTATTAATACATGAATTAGATTTGACAGTTTTGAAATCTCAAAAGAAAAATGTTAGATAGACATAATTTTTGTTAGAATGATATATGTGATATTATTCTTTAAATAAGTAAGTGGGTTATATTATTTTATTGGGCAATTCTACGGTGTCTGTGGCTATTAGTGTTACTGTATCATGTTGCTCTATCTAGTGTTACTTTTTAATGATAAAATATGATGGTAAATATTGAAAAAATTGATTTAAAAAATAACAAGCAAACAACGTTAAGGCTCTCCATCATATTATCTTCCTCCAAATTTGCAACTCTTATTTGTGATTCAAATTATCTTGCTCTATTTTATCTACCTCCATCCATATAATCTACCTTGCTTTGTTTGGCAAGACCAAGGTAGTATAGCGGTGGGTAGGGTTGAAAAATACAAAATGGAAATTGCTCGAGACTTGTTGCTCTTCTCCATTATCAAAATTGCTTATTTTGTCAAGATTCTTCGCTCCTTTCACGCGTTTAAGTTTTTCCTAACTTTAGTGTTTTTTTTCCCCATATGTAATGAATTTATTTACATTTGGTTAATGATTGTGTGTAAAGTGTATTTAATTAGTAATCTGGGATTTCAAAATGCAATCCAGTATGATCAGCAAGTTCAAAAGAGCAGGGACAAGAGTTACCGAAAACAAGCTATTTGCTACTTGAATGACAGAGTACCACTAGTAATAGAAGCTGGATGAACTAAATCTATCAATTTCATTACCAGGCTAAGATCTTCAATACATTCAATAATGGAAATCTAGACCAAAAAAAAAACCTACAACAAAAAACACACTTAAGTTAGCAAAAGCTAAAAACAAGGAGAGCACTGAATGAGTAACTTGATAATAGGATGCGTTTCGAGCAATATTTTATAGTATCAACTGATTGAAGGAGTAACTTCTTAAATAGATAGCTCAAATAGAAATAGATAAATTGGGTAGGAGTAATTTTGATCCACAACTTAAAGTTCCAAATTTGGGGGAAGAAGATGTGATAGAAAGCTAGCACCTTAACTTCACGTCATTTGCTTGTTTATTAATTTTGAAATCAATTTTTTCTCTTTTTTTTTTTCTTACTGTATATTACCTTTTAAAAGTATCCCAAATGGAGCAACATGATAAGCTCAAGTGAGTCAGGCATTGACACCCGCTCTTTGCCACAAGCACCATAGATTGCACCTACTTTATTTTATCCGATGATCATCTATATTTTAGAATAATTTTTTCTGGGTATATAACGTTATTTAGATAGTCCAGCTTGTTCTCATGCAAGCAAATAACACATATGAGTAGGATCTTGCAGTCAAAGTATTATTCAAATGAATCTCCGATACCTTAGTATACTCCACTTACAGGTAATAGTAATACACGAACAATATATGGAGCCACTATGTAAATTATATGAAAACTAGACCAATATGTATATATATAACCTGCTCAAATTATAAATACCTATAAACTATGATAAATAAGTTTTTTGCATGCGTCGATCGAGAACAACTAAAACTATACTTTTCATACATATCAACGATCGAAGCCATTGACAAATAATTATACAAGAAAGAAGCATTGACCATATGCTATGCATATTTAAATTCGTAATATGATGCTCCACTATTATTGCTTAGGCTGAGGCAGTGTTCTGGCTTGGCACTGAATCCTCAGAGAGCTTGGAGGCGAAAACATCAGTGTTTGGAGAATATTTCGCTTTTGGATGATTTGTTGAGACTCCTGGTTCTCTTGGTGGATTAGTTTTTGGTGGAGGTGGTGGATAAAATGGTGATGGACAAAGGACTTTTCCCACAGGATCCATGTTGATTAACCACTTGCTCCAATTCTCTGCATGAGTCAGCAAGAGAACACGCATCATTACTTAAATTACATGCAAGGTTATGAAATCACATCTGAAAGCAAAACACGCCATATAGTATGCTAGTGGTATAAGGATTTCATAAACGCGGTATATTCAAAAGAATAATGCTATTTAGCTATTTGTTAGAATTGTTGCCAAAATTTGTTAAAATTTAAGGAGGGTGATGGGATAGATCAAAAGGGTGCGAAGACTACTAATCCATTATTTAGAGGTTATAAATAATATTACATCATTATGACAAAAATTTTATGGCTGTGTAGTACTAATTTTTTCCTATACAAAATTGATATACAACTTGTGAAAACTTTTGACATTATTGCTTGTAGTTATCTTTGAGGATGGAGGGTGTGGGCGGGCGTGCGTGCGTGTATACATGTGCAAGCATGTCTATAAGCAAGATGTAGCATTAATTACGTACCGAAATTCAGCTTCAGCGGCAAGGGTCTTGCCTCTGTGACGGTTTGATGAGTAGAGAAAAATATGTGAAAAGCACAGAGAGAAACGAGGAAGGTAGAAAGGATCTTCATTTTGAATATGGTTCCTCTATGGATCTTAAGTGCTGCATATATATGGATTGTTTAAGCGCTGGCTATTTAAAAAGCTAAAATGATGCAGTGCAAGCAACAAGTTGTTAGTCAAAGTCATTGTTAATTCCTTTCATGGCCCCAATCCAACTCAATTCTCAATGAAAGAAACATGTCTTGTTTTTTATAATTATATTTTCTTGTCTGTATGTATTTATGTGTAAGTATGATAATCACGTGCAGTGTATTAAGTGCAATAGTCGAAGAATTAGTCAACTAGCCATACGGTTCATATATAATATATTAGTACTAGCTAAATACTTTATGGCGTATGTTTTACATCTACCATATGAATGATGGGGAATGGGGTTAGGGAAAAAAAAATGTAAAAAACAAACAGGAAAAACTACCTCAATCAGCTACCACATATTTGTTTTAAACTTCTTTACATCAATAGCAATAAGGTTGGGGATTTAGGGAAAATTATTATTATTTACATAACACTCTCATATTAATAAAAAGGGTTTAATTTGTATGTACTAATAATGTAAAATATTTTTATATTATTCAAATTAAATCCTAATAAAAAACATTTGAGAATCATAATCCTCTGTTCAGACGAGTTATATGAATAGAGAATTACATACTGTAAAGTCTCTCTCATTTTTAATATATATGCATCAATGATCTTACTGATTATGGGAATTCATACGGAATTGCAACTGGATCTGCAGTATTCTCATTAGTCCCGGCATTCCAATTTCCAAGCACCAGATTTCGAACAGTTTCCCAAGACCCAGGGACGGATTTTAAAAATAAGTAGTGTAAGAATAAAAAATAAGTAGTTAAATGAAATTTTAAAATTAATTGGATATACTTTTAATCACATGTTAATTATAATTAATTTAAACAAATATGTTGCTATATTAGCAATTGACAATAGATAAAAGTTTTAATAAGAATTTTTTTTATTAAATAGCTTATCTTATTAATTCTTTCACATATTTTTAAAACAAATAAAAGTTTTAAAATGTTGATGAAAATTTTCACTAAATGGATGTAATTCCAAATTTTGGTATCAAATTATTAAAAAATAATGTGAAATAATATTTATTTAGTTATTTATCATACACGATACTATCAAGTTGGTCTTGCACATATTAAACATGCAAGGAGTTTAATATGTTCATATAACTTGAAAAAAAAACAATTAGTTTAATACATAATCTTACTTTTTAACTCTAAATTTATATATTTAAAATTTAAAATTATAGTACTTTATCAAATAACAAGTGGTCAAATTTATCTACAATTTTAATTACATATATTAGATTTAAGTGAGTATAAAATAAACTAAAGATCATAATATTTTAGATTAAGGTATAACGATGACTCGTGCTTAACATAGAACGTTGACTTAAAGGCACGGAAATTGGTGAAACTTTGTGTTGACAAGTGTACACCCTTTTTGGGTGCATGCTGAGAGGTACACTTTTAATAGCAACAATCCGGAATTTTTAATGAGTACTGAAGTCATAATTGTATCCGTCAATTCTTCAATTTGCACACTCTTAGACTTCTTATAAACAAAGAAAAACAAGGAAAAAGGAAAGGTGAGTTGGTTTCCCCCATTTTTACCCTGAAAAATAAGTGTTGAAGTAAAGTATAGAAGATAGGAAAGAAGAAAAAATAAACTGTCAAAAACTATGCACTTTTGTAATTTTATCATTATTATCACTGGTATATTTTCGAAAAGTTTTGTTGATATGTGTCATTAAGACACATGATAAAAAAAAATAACAGATATAATTCTCGTTAGCTACTTACAGAATAAAATATCAATTGTTTTAACAACTTTTAAGATATTAAATATTTATAAGTTTTATTTCTTCACACGTACAACGGTAGGGAAGTGGTCAACAAAAACCTTTTTTAAATTAGTATAATTGGTATGTATTGATAATATAAAATAATTTTAACTATCAACTAATAGAAATAAAAAAAAATGAGAAATTATAATAGATCTCTTATTATAATAGATGATTATTTGTATGAATTAATATTTTTTACTATTTCTATTAGTTGATAATATAAAACTATTTTATACTGGTAATATATTTAAATTAAATTATTTTTAAATTACACAAAGTTAAAATATATATATATATATATATATATATATATATATATAAGTTGAATATCTTTAAAACCTCATTTAACAGTTACCTTGTCGAATAGTCCCTAGGAACCCTACAAATGAAGAAGCTAACTTAGTTCTGATTTCCATGTATTATAAATTACAATGATAGTATAAAGTTAATAAGTATTCAAATTTTTTAAATAATTATAATTGTAAAATAAAATATTATAATATCATAATATCATATTTTTAATATTATTATATCCGGATGAGCCATGCGAGTAGATAACCATTTCATTTTTTACAACCGTCAGTATTCTCACCAGTCCCTACATTCCAAGCACCAGATTTCGAACATATTACAGGTAAAGTAAGTATCAATTAAATTTTGAATTGAGGTTTTAGCCTTAATAAATAATTACCCTCTAATTAATATAGAATAGGTAAAAATTTATTTTAGTTCCTGAAATTGTATGTGTAATTCACTTTATTCTCTAAAATTAAAAAATTAATCATTTAGTTCCTAAAATTGCAAAAAATTATTCAAATCTGATTTTTTGATGATTTAAGTTAATCACTACGAATATTATTTTAGCGGCTAATTTAAATTAATTTTTACAATTTTAAAGACTAAATTATTAATATTTTAATTTTAGAGATTAAAATAAAACACTCTTACAACTTTAAGAATAAAAATAATCCTTCACTCAATCAATATAGAACCATTCACTGGTATTACAATACTAAGTGCCAATTCTTACCCGTATTTTATATTTGGCTGGAACATATCCATGGATGACCAGAATTCAATTCCACATGTGTGAAATGAATGAGTTTTTCCAAAGAAAAATGATAGTATAAATTTAAGTTTATAATAAATTTGACGCATAATAATATATTAATCAGTAATTTTTTTAATATATATATATATATATATATATATATATATATTTTAAATGGTTAAAATCTTACTATTCATAAGATTTATGGTAAATTCAAAATTATAAAATTATTAGGTGGTGTTTGATTTGGTCATTTCTAATTTTTATTTTCACTAAGAATAAAAAATAGAAGTGACAATATATTTGGTGTCATTATTTTAAAAATATTTTCAGAAAATAATTTTTAAAATGGCTGAAAATTTGAAAATGAGAAATCCACCTTTTCACTATTTTCAGTTTGATTGCAAGAGACATTTCATGTTGCAATATTTTCCAACGCTTTTCCCTTTCTTTCCTTATGCACCCAGTTCGAACCCAAGAAGTGGACCCGGTAATATTTTCCAATGCTTTTCCCTTTCTCAATGTTACAGCTGCACTTTCTTTTCCCCTTTCCATCTCTCACATTTTCACCTTCCCCTTCCCTTCGATGGCCTATTTCCTTCCATTTTCCGATGACCATGACGCTGTCCGGCAGCCCAACGCCCGCTACCGTCGTGTGCAGCGGCTGCCTCTGTCCGTCGCGTGCAACCCCCGCCGAAATTGGTCCCAATGCTGAGTTTTGTTCCACCGGTGGCTGTCTACTCTTCTTCAAGGTGAGCGGTGTGCCTTTCTTTTCTTTTGATTTTGTGAGGATTTTAGGTGTTTTGAAGAGTGACTATTTGATTTTGTGAGGATGTACTTCCACTGTGACGCCACATGGCTCCCTCTACGTACCACGTGATGGCACACAATGCCCTCTTTCCCAATTGCAGGTCAGTTTTGTTTTTATTTATTCTATTTACTCTTCTTTTTATTCATAGGCAATCAAGGTTCATCTTTCTCTTTCTCTTTCTCTTGTTTTCTATGTATATCTCTCTTGTGAAGATAGATTTTTTTATTCATGTGCATTTTGATTTTATGTAAATGTGTGGTTTTCTTTTGACTTCAATGTGATTATAGTGTTGCTTTAATCTGCTTGGCCATGAGGCTTTCAGAGTTATTGTGATGGTGGTTGTTATGCAAGTCATGGTCATTTTGTGCTGGTTACATGGTTGAAGTGTATGTAATTTGTCTAAATGAACATGCTGGTTTCATGTTTCTAAATGAGCTTTAATGATATCTTTTTTTTATTTTTATTTTTTTGGTTGTGCATTTGGTGGAAATATCTTAATATGCATGTAGTTTTTCAGAGTAAAAATGTCACCTGTTTCTTGATAAACAAGAATTTCTTTGAACTCTAATTGGCAGAGTAGGCTATTATATGTGTGGGTTTGGGTTATAAATTTTGTTCTCTTCTTTAATAGTGTCTATGTATATTCTCTCAAGTGCATGTGCTTGACAATGTAGTTAGCAATTTTTATGTTTATGCATAGGAGGAATGGTACCTCTACTGATGCATGATAATTTAAACAGGATATTGTTTGAGTTAGGAAATGAGAAAGATAAATCTGAGATAAAGGTAGGAAGGTTTTCTAGAGAGGTAATGCTATAACTTTGTAATCTTATTTTTGAAGGTAGATTTGAGTTTCATATCCCTGGTTTGAGGCCAATTGGCCAAATCAAGTTGAAGATTATACGTGGGATGTGAACAAAGATTTATTTCTGAACCAAGTGTATTTGAGCATGCAATCCTGATTTGATATGTTAGAGTCAATGGTTTTCTATTCAACAAGGGCAAGTTGACTCGATGGGTGTCTAGCTTTTTGACCCTAGAGTACCAATTTTTTCGGTATTTATGACATATTTATTTATCACTTTATCTATAATTACGTAAAAAATTGATAACAAGGAAGAAAGTGAGGCCTAGAGAGAAGTTATCTAACACTCGCTCTGCTCGCCGTGGTTCTTTACCTAAGTGGAGAGGTGGCTACTTGAAAATGGTTGATACCATAAAGAGCTTGCGAATACAATTCTTTTGATGCCAATTTTAGTTTCTTTAATATTCTTCTCTTAAACATATTCATGTCTTCTGAGTGTGTATATTTAAATCGCTGTAAGTGTCTTTGCTACTTGGTAATTATATGTATAGCCCCATTTATGTAATTTCCAAAGGAAGACAACAAAAGTTGTCCACTGCAAATTCATTTTAGTACCCCCAAGAGACTAATATATGATCGATGGAGTTAGAGATATATCCATTGGCTAGTGGCCGTGAATATATATTTAGTGAAGGTAATTTAATATTAACAATATGCTTACATTGAAAATTATATAATTACTCTTTGCATTATTAAACTTGCTTTTAAATTGGAATGAGATCAGTGTCCTATTTCATAATTTTGATTTGCGTTTGGATTATGTAAGTTATTTTATGTGCAAAACATATGGTTGGCTATTTGCACACATACTAATTATTTTGTTTAATTAAGTCTATTTTTAGTAGGATTATAATTTACTCAAAAATTAAATATATTCTAACATATTTTGCCATCACAAGTAATTTTTGCAGTTAAAATTTTTTTTTGTAGTATTTAATTATATAATAATTGATAATGATAATAAAACTACTTAAAAGTGAATAATTTGTTTTATAATTAATCTTAAAATTTTATAGAGTTATTTTATTTTAATAAATACTTTTAAGTTCATCTCAAATTTACAAATAATAAAATTTATCTAAATGTGCAAAAAAAAAAATATTTTTATTATTTAATAATAAATATGAATATATTATCTCAAATTTAATTTTAAAAATATATTTTAAAAATAGATAAATCAAACATATTTTCGTTATTTTTTTTAAAAATAGAAAAATTAAATGTATTTTTTAAATTTAAAAAAATTTAAAAATAAGAATTCTTTTCAAAAAAATAAAAATAAAAAATAAAAAATAAATATTTTCACAAACTAACCGCCCTTTACTTTCTCGCAAAGTCCATTCTTCTTCCTTAAGATGAGTCAACACACAACGTTGACTTGAAAAAGACCGATACCTTACCCACCACTACCACAATGTTGTGTTGACTAAGGTACCTTCAATTTAATAGCTATGTACTTGTAAAGATCGATCGGCTTGTCATTTCAAATCCAGAATTTTTAATGAGTACTGAAGTAATAATTGAATGCATCAATAAATTTTATACCTGAATTCGTACACTCTCTTTTCATAACGTCGGAGTACTCATTTTTTACATAATTTTGTATCGATTTACAATTTATTTATTATTAAATAAAATATAAATCTCATAATAATAAATAAAATGTAAATTATTATAATATTTTATAAAAAATAAATACATCAAATATTTTTCTTTTTATACATTCCATAGAAAAAGAAAAATAAAGAAAAAGGAAAAGGTGACCTTTTCCCGAGTTTTGCTTTAGTGGACAAGTATAGTATAAAAGATTTAAAAAAATAAAAAAAAATGTCAAAAACTATGCGTAAGAGTAATATTTTTATAATTATATGTAACTGTTATACTTTTTAAAAGCTTTTGTTGGTGTGTGTCTTTAAGGCACATGTTAAGAAATAAAAATAGTATATATTATTCTTCTTAATTACTTATAGAAGAAAAGACAGTTTTTTAATAAAAATTTTAAGATATTAGATATATATAATATTTATGTAATAAATTATATCATTTTTGGTTAACATGTGCTTTAGGGAAACAGTTAGCAAAATCCTTTTTTAAATTATATAATTTTGAAACAAAAAATCTTTAATTATTATACATAATAAAAAGAACAAAGAGTTGTATTATATACCAACATGTGAGTAGAATCTTAAAAACCACATTTAACAGTTGCCTTTTCAA
The DNA here is from genome assembly GCA_031439585.1 of Pterocarpus macrocarpus. Lineage (NCBI taxonomy): Eukaryota > Viridiplantae > Streptophyta > Magnoliopsida > Fabales > Fabaceae > Pterocarpus > Pterocarpus macrocarpus. The sequence continues at coordinate 636,721 of CM062516.1, forward strand.
ATCGGTAGGAACGCTACAAATGAAGAAGATAACTTAGTTCTAATTTTCATATGTTATTAAAGATAGTGTAGAGTTAATAAGTATTTAAAATTTAAGAAAATATAATTAGAATTATAGAATAAAATTATTATAATATTATATTTTTACTATTTATATAACTTATAAGATGTATATTTTATTTTTTAAATATGAGTTTAATTTAGATGCACTGACAGTGTAAAAATTTTAAACCTTTCATTTGCATGACTATTCAAGTAGTAGGTGGTTATATCAAAGAATTTTATTGATGTAATATATAATTAGATATCTGTGTAAAAATTATACAGATAATACATTCAAATTAAATCCTTTAAATATTTACTACCTGCACGCCATATGAGAAATTAGAATCATGAAATTGCTATTTTAGAGAAAGCTTCACCTAACAATCAATTTTGACCCGAAATTAAACGAGAAAATATTAAGACAAAAACAAATTAACTAATAATAATTTTTAAACAACAAATTAGAAAGTACGATCTATAACAGTGTACGTTTTAGGACAAATGAAACTTATTTATTTTTTTATCACACACAAAGACATGTGCGCGTATACTTGGCAATGAGTAATCTTTTTTGACCCCCTTTTTTTTATGTCATGAGTATTCTTTTATGACCTTAATGTCACTGAAAAATAAAATCAAGTTTTGGTTACACGAAATTGTTTCCGCGTCTTTTTTCTTTTTGGGGTCATTTTTCCCAGTCTTTAAATCTGAAGAAACCAAAGTCTACAATACACAACGGGCCTTTTTTTTTATCAACAAAGGACCCAATTAATCAAGTGGTTGCTTTGCCTCGAATTGCTGGGCTTAGACCTTTTGGGCCTCCAAGATTACATGCTCTTTGTCCTTTCCTCTAACATTGCAGAATTGCTAGACTTTAGGCTTTCACCCATTTGTTTTTCCGTATGTCCGTTGTCTGATATGTCTGTTATACTGTTGCGGACCCAAAAAAAAAGGAGAGTGCATATACAGATCAGTATATGTGTTGTAGGCTATTACTCGATTATTAATCAATGAAAATTTGTTGACCAAAAACAATGAGCACATACAGTTTGACCCAAAAAAAGAGCATATACAGTTTGTGATTTTGTGGTTCTAAAGAATAATATCGTTGTTAGTATAGTAAACTTAAGTTCAGAAGGAAACAATAATCCCAACAAAAAGCAAAAGCCCAATCTTGTAAGGAAATATCATTCAGCAAATTTATCAAAGCAAGTGCAATGTCGTTTATTAAGGACCACTCAATGTAATTATCTGGTAAAAGTCACACATGAAACTCATAAAACTATGGCTCATTGTACTGACCAAATTTTGCACAGACCTCGTGCAACGTGCAACATGCAAGAGTTAAAATGCTATTATGCAAAAGCACTGGCTTCGGCTGCTGCTTGTTCAAGCCTACAAAAAATATCAAAGATTCAGCTTCTATTCATTGAAGGCTACAAAAAACTTCAAGGATTGCGAAAGGAAAATGGTCATTAACTCATCTGGTTTAGGCCATAGATTTTACCCATTTCACCATATTTTGAAATTTTATCAAAGCACCTATGCAATTTACAATTTGGTTATGGCAGGGAGATTATGGTTTCTTCTTTAGGGTGTTCAACCACTCAAGCTTTCCAATAGGAAAGGCCCAGAGAAGAAATGTCGCTTGCAACATCCAAATTTCAGACAAAACTACAGCTTTGATGAGAATGGTGAATTACACCCAGGACACCTATAACCAAGTTAAAGGCTTACACACAACTGATTAGTAGTTTTGTTAAGTCACAAACTGCTTGACACTACTCAAGGAAGCAGAACATATAGCTTTAACCTTCGGATCTTGAATAAATTCTATATGAAAACATAAAAGCAGTGAAGTAACGCAAAATGCAGTGTTTTACTACATCATTACAAGAGAAAGGTTATCATTTACACCTGTCAAATTTATTCCTGCATTGACATTTTTAATACCACACAACCTTAACCTTTAAGATGTTACTATTAGACCAACCAAATCCACTCAAGTAAAACTGTAAAAGGCATTGCATTACATAAACAAGGACAACCTTAGGAGAAGACAGAATCCAGAGAATTTCCCTTCCCTTCTTAGTCAACTTCTTCAATCTTAGGCCCAGCACCAGTGTCACCAGAGGATGATTTTCCATAGCCACCACTAGGAATGTCATTTGCACCTCCCATTGGCACATCCCCACCACCACCTTGGTACATCTTGGCAATGATCGGGTTGCACAACCCCTCCAACTCCTTCAACTTATCCTCAAATTCCTCCACCTCTGCCAGTTGGTTACTGTCAAGCCACTCAATAGTCTCATCAACAGCCTTCTCTATCTTCTGCTTATCGGCAGGGTCCAATTTCCCTGCAAACTTCTCATCCTTCACTGTGTTCCTCATGTTGTACGCATAGTTCTCCAAAGAGTTCTTGGCCTCCACCTTCTTCTTCACCTCCTCATCCTCAGTCTTGTACTTCTCGGCCTCCTGCACCATCCTCTCAATCTCCTCTTTGCTCAACCTCCCTTTGTCATTGGTGATTGTGATCTTGTTCTTCACACCCGCAGTCTTATCCTCTGCCGAAACATTCAAGATGCCATTCGCATCAATGTCAAAGCACACATTGATCTGAGGAACTCCTCTTGGTGCAGGTGGGATGCCAGTGAGCTCAAATTTCCCCAAAAGGTTGTTATCTTTGGTTCTTGCTCTCTCACCTTCATACACCTGAATTAGCACCCCAGGTTGGTTATCAGAATAAGTAGAGAAAATTTGCTCCTTCTTGGCGGGAATTGTTGTGTTCCTTGGAATCAATACTGTCATCACACCACCAGCAGTTTCAATACCAAGGCTGAGAGGAGTGACATCAAGCAGAAGCAAGTCCTGAACCTTCTCATTCCCTTCACCACTCAAAATTGCAGCTTGCACAGCAGCACCATAAGCCACAGCCTCATCCGGGTTAATGCTCTTGCACAATTCTTTCCCATTGAAGAAATCCTGCAACAGCTGCTGCACTTTTGGGATCCTTGTTGACCCTCCAACAAGCACAACATCATGAACTTGGCTCTTATCTATCTTTGAGTCCCTCAAACATTTCTCCACAGGCTCCATGCACTTTCTAAACAAGTCCATGTTCAGCTCCTCAAACCTGGCTCTAGTGATAGTTGAATAGAAGTCAATACCTTCATAAAGCGAATCAATCTCAATGGTTGTCTGTGTGGTGGAAGAGAGTGTCCTCTTTGCCCTCTCACATGCGGTTCTTAGCCTCCTAAGTGCTCTAGCACTTGTGCTAATGTCCTTCTTGTGCTTCCTCTTGAACTCGGCCACAAAGTGATTCACAAGCCTGTTGTCAAAGTCCTCACCACCCAAATGGGTGTCCCCAGCAGTAGCCTTCACCTCAAAGATCCCTTCCTCAATGGTGAGGAGTGACACATCAAAAGTTCCACCGCCAAGGTCGAAGATGAGCACGTTCTTCTCGCCGGACCTTGAAGCCTTCTTGTCCAAACCATAAGCTATGGCCGCAGCAGTTGGCTCATTGATGATCCTCATCACATTAAGCCCTGCAATGGCACCAGCATCTTTTGTGGCTTGCCTCTGAGAGTCGTTGAAGTAAGCAGGCACAGTGATCACCGCGTTCTTTATGGTATGACCCAGAAAAGCCTCAGCAACCTCCTTCATCTTGGTCAGCACCATTGAAGATATCTCTTCAGCTGCAAACTGTTTCTCTTCACCTGTTATTGAGAATAAGAGTGATGAAAATGAATTGTGTTACTGATTTACTCTATACTGAAAAAGGTAGTGTATATGCAAGGAGTAACACTAAAGAGCCAAAATTATTTGCTAGATATTATTGTCAAAGATTGGCCAAAATTTAAGAAAGATGATTAGATATATCATAGAGTGAAAACAACCAATCTATTTAAGAATAGAAATAGTACTGCCACATGATTCTAATAACAAAATTTAATTTGGCGACATTATTTTACATATACAAGACCAATAGCATGTTTAAAATTTAAACGGACATTAGAATGGCTGCTCAAACGAGAGATACTGTAATGTTCGATTTTGCTTTCACTCTCCACCCAAATTTGATTATGCTACAAAAAGCATAATTTTGTTGTTAAAAGAAAAAATTTCTTGCTTTAATGTTAAATTTGTCAAAATCACTTAAGCTAAAAATTACTTTTAACCCAAATCAATTTTCACAAAATCTGAATCATCAAAAATGAAAATTGCAAAGTGTGTGCAGTATAATGGTTTTAAGCTCATAACTAAATACATGACTGATATCAAAGCAACAGAATTCAAACTAACTCTAACTAATCTTAACTAACTCATAACTAAACTAACTGATAAATAATCACATGTCATAATTATAATCATAATATACCTTTGTAGTGAACCACTATCATGGGTTTGTCGCCGGGACCAGCAACAACTTTAAAAGGCCAGTGCTTCATGTCGCTCTGCACCGAAGGGTCGGAGAACCTGCGACCGATGAGTCGCTTCGCGTCGAAGACGGTGTTCTGCGGGTTCATGGCGACCTGGTTCTTGGCAGCATCTCCAATGAGACGCTCCGTGTCGGTGAAGGCAACGTAGGAAGGTGTGGTCCTGTTGCCTTGGTCGTTGGCAATGATCTCCACGCGGTCGTTTTGCCACACCCCCACGCAGCTGTAGGTGGTGCCGAGGTCGATGCCAATGGCTTTTCCTTCTGCTGCCTTGGAAGCCATTGATGAATGGATATGTTAATGCTGTTATGTGATGAGATTAGAAGTGATGGATGTGAACGAAGAATAAAAGAGAGGTTTGTGTTTTTCCTGTTTTGGTGGTGTTGGGTGTGTGTATGAACGTTGTGTTGTGAACGTGAATTCTGTTGATATGTGTGGGAAGTTGGATGCATGGGAAGGTTATGAAGGGGTAGGGAGAAGGGTGAAGAAAATTCGAGACAAGTGGAGGAGTTGATACTTCGGTCAGCATTAGGACCAACCAGAGAGTTCTCGAGAAGAAACGAGGCTTCGCTCACTTATTCTAGTTTCTTCTTTTCCTAGCTTCTGGTTGCTTCATCTAATAAACAAGGGAGAACCACCAAGTTTAGTTTCGAAAAATCAAAACACGGATAATTTAGAGGAGTGTTATTTGTACCATTTTTTATTGTAGATATTCAGACACCCGAGATAAGATTTAAAAAAGAAAATTATAAAAGAAAAAGGAAAAATGAAAAAGCAAGTGGAGAGAGGAGAGAGATAGATATAGGATGTCAAAGTATATCAATTGGTAGAATGTACAAAAAATATTTTTTGATAATTTAACTCCATATTTTTTTGGGTGATATTTTAATAATAAATATATTAATAAATTAATCTTTAAAAGATTAATATATTATTAATAAATTAATTTTTAAAATATTTTTTATTAATACTGATAAAACTCATTAAAAATAATAAAATTTATTATTAGAATACTACATACTAATAAAATATTTTTAAAAAATTAAATTATAAGCATTTGATTTTTTGGAAGTCAAATCAATTGTTTTCACAATAAATAAAGAAAAAAGATATAGATGCTAAACATTTAAAAAAATGTTAAAATTTTGGGGATTTTTTTAGTATCTTTTATAAAATTTAAAGGTATCAATATTTTTTAATTATTTATGATTAAGAAGTTATCACGTGTCTTATTAACTCAAATTATTGAATTTTGAAAATTATTTTATAATTATATTTAAGATCTATAAAATTTGTTATTAAAATTTGTTAAAAAAAAATTCCTAAAATTTTTAATAAAAGATGATCTTTGAATAAAATAGAATAATATGACTTATTTAATTTTTTTAAAAAATTAATAAATATGTTAAATAAAATTTTAGCAATTTAATATTTTTTCATAAAAAAAGTTTGTTGTAAAGTGCTGCTATTCAATCTTATAAATAACATCTCCAAATTAGTAGGAATACACACAAAATTTCTTTAATTTAAATTATTATTATACAAAAATTATTATATTTTAATTAATTTGGTTAATTGACTTGATATAAAGATAAAGTTTTCTAACATTATTTTTTTTCATTTACACAAAATTACTTTAATCAATTAAATATTTGTAATTTATAAAAAAATTAATAAATTACTAAAAAATTTAAATTTTACTATCTAAAAGGTACGGTGAATTTTTTTTATATATTGTCAATTATGATATTTACACATGAAAAATTGTATCTCATTATGACACCGGTTAGCAACAGATCAAATAAATAGTTAACTGATTTTAAACAGGTTACTAACTTTTTGATATCATATTATTAGTTCTAAACATATATAATGAATTTTGACATATCGTTAAGCGCTGTAATAATGGTATGAAATTTTTTATACACACTCCAATATTTTTCTTTTGCTTTCCATATATCTTCCTTTCTCCATTACATTTTGCATTTCCCCGGGAACAGCGACTTCACGGATTTCATGAATTTCTTTGATCCCCTGTATATTTCCGGTGTCTTTTTCCATTGTAGTTTCTATCTATGTTGGCATGCAAACAATGAGCTGCACGTGTAACCTGCTCTTGCTCTATTGCTTGCAAAAGCAACATATAGGGACAGTTCACGATATTTAGTGACCTAAAATAAAATTATAAAATGAGAAGTTAATTTTACATATGGATCATAATGTTTTTTAATTTAGAATTGATTTATTAAGCTTTTGTAATTAATATATCATAATTTTTTTCTAATCAATATAGAATCAATTTATTATATTTTTTGAGACATCGTTAGGTTTAGATTGAAAAAAAATAATAATTTGAAGTAGAAAATTGTTTGCATAATTATGAAGTTGATAATTTATTGGGTAAAAGGAAGTAAATTGACATTATACATGCAGAAAGAGGTTTTATTAGAAAAAAAGTAAATATAAATAAATACAATAACATTGGTTGACTGAACATGAGAATTCTATAATTAAAAAATTAAGGGAAATTAAGAAAAAATCAGAGACAATAAAATTTGATATAAATTTTTATATGTTTTAAAAATTACAGTAAAATTCAAATATTTTTAATAATATAAAAATACATAATTAAATGATTGTGTAAGAAAATTTTATGGTTAATAAATCAAAATTAAATCCATAAAATTTTACAAAGAACTTTAATTAAATAATTAGAGAAGATTTGACTGTGTGAATATTTTACTTATTATATTAGCATTTTTTATAATTTTAGTACATGTTATAAGGCATGATGAATATGAGGCTTAAAGCAAATGGCCTTGGTAGTTGGCAGTACACAAACTGATTCATGAAGGATGCTTATTCGTGTGGATCAAAGAATTTTCCTTTTCCTTTTTGTTCCCTTTCTTTCGTGACAAAGAAACATTCATGAGGCAAGAGAATGGAGGCCATGCTAATTCCTAAACAGCAGTGTTGTTAAAACTGAAACAGCAGCGAATCCAAACAGGTTGCCACTTGCTTCCCAATTTCGCGTGTCTCCTCAGCATAATTATTAAGAAATAAAAATCATTTATCTGCTTCTATCCAGCAGCTTAAGCTTTTGGAAAAGAAAATTGATTATATGGTATCAGAACTCCTATGATTAGGAGATCTAAAGTTCAATCCTTATTTGCTCTCATTTGTACACATTATCCATACTTCAAACATAAAAGAGACTCTTGTGTAAGGGAACATATTACGATGTAAATATCATTCATATGCATCTACCTAAAACTTAAGTTTTTGGAAGAGATAGTTTATGATAATAACACACAAAAAAGATCCTGCTTTGGTAGTGCTAAGTGTTCTGTTTTGGTTCTTTCTTTGTGGCACTTATACTTTGTTTCCGTGAGGCATGAGTTTCTGTCTGGTCAGATTGCTTTCTTTACATGTGCTTCCAATACCAAAAATGCTAAGATAGTAAGATTTAAGGAAAATGGATGGACAATTCAAAAAATTAAAGATCACTTATCCATCTAAAGTTTGAAAATAATGTTACATCATTGCGGTGAAAATTATAGTAACAAAATTCTCAATGTTTAGTGTTTAATATTTTCCTAAACTCTGTTGGTATTTAGCCTCGTTTTGGCATTGCCAAATTTTATACAAGAATATGCCAATTTGCACTGTCTCTGCCATAGAGATTGCCCTTTTAACTTGATCATAGATTATTCTGAAGTATATTGTACTATTTTCTTTCGAGTTTTCTATATTTTGATTCAGTATGTTAAATAAATTACTCATTGGTGATCTGATCACGTCAGGTTTAAATATATTTTGCAAGAGAACAGAAACTGATAAGGAGAAGGCATACTCTTCTGATTTATACTATAATTATTACATAATTTCAAATTTAGCTAACCTTTTGAAAAAGGAAACCAATGTCAACCTCAGTTCTCGAATTGTTCATTGTAAAATAATGGTATAATACACATGGGAAGTATCTCAAGCAATAAAAGGACATTCATAAACCAAGTTGCAGATGTCAACAATTCATAATGATCTGCAATTTGGTTTTTCACAATCGGTTCTCCAAAACAAAATTAAAAATATTGTCACTGTCTTATATTACAATAGTGGATTTGGTTTTGTAAAAGCCACATGAAAAGGCTACCGTGCCTAATTCTATTCCTTTTACACCCTCCTAGATAAATTCAAGAAAAAGGGTATTGCTGCACATCTTAGCTTTCTAAATTGTAAGAGCATCATTTTTGTCATAAAACGCAGAAAAGAAACTCTGTTCCAGGAAGCAAAGGATTTGACATCCGTTAACTTCACTGTTAAGCATTTTGCTTAGAGCACGAACTTAAAAGATGTGCCTCATCAGACAGAATTACAATATAACATCACCCTCTAACTATCCAATTGCAAACTTACAACCTGCGCTATTTATTTATTATTTAATATTGTGAGATTACTAAGTATCCTTTTTAAGTTTGGCCCATTTGGACCATTCATAAGTGGCAGGCTCTATAAGTAGCATGCTTTATGTGAAAGAATAATTATTATAAGTAGCATGCTCTATACCTACCCAAAAAAAAAAGAAAAAAGGTAGCATGCTCTATATACCCACTTTTTCCCCAGATATGATGCTTCTTCCCTTTTCCTTAAGTGGCATGGACAGCACACTCTTTCTTATTCTGTCCTGTACAAAATGCTTTTCTCCCATACTTGTTAGCTCTCAGTTATCTCCCTTTGCCTCATGAAATCAAGTAAAAAAGCTGTAAAGCTTATATGACAACTCAAATCCAGCATATGCCTACCCAAGACTAAAGAATCCAAAGTTTGTCAACCTGACCTTTGGCAGGCTTTGAACATTGCTCAAAGCAAATAGAGGAGAGTAGGAGACCCGGTTGTTTACAAAGAATCATCCCTCACTTCCTCAACCCCTAAGATGAAGGTAACATTTCTTGCATTATTATTACTACTCATTTCAGGTACTCAAGCCATATCAACCTCAGCTTCCAACATAAATATCACTTCCCAAGACACAGGCCTAATCCAAAGCAATGGACAAGCACAGAAACTTCTTGGTGCGACTTCTTCTTCTTCTTCTTCTTCTCAAACAATATTACACCATGGTAAGTTAATAGATGTTAGTTATAGCTGTTATTGGCAGTTGGTGAAGAGTTAGTTAGTTTGTTATATTCTTTCATTCTGTTCATTGCTGCTCGATATGTATGAACTGATGATATACAATGAATGAATCAAGTTTCTCATTCTCCAATTACCATTCTAATAAACTAGCACATGTCCTTAATGTTATCAATTTTTCAAGCATCCTATATATCACTTGTAAGTTTTACTCGTGTTATTCAATGGTAGGGAAATCATATGGAAGCATAGAAGGCACAATAAGGTTGAATGATAAAGTTGATGAAAGTATAAATGAGCTCAGGCGTGAACTACACAATACTTCAAGAAAAGCACAGGGAGGAAGGACAGGAAGAGCTGGAGGACAAAGAGGAAGCAAGGGGGTTAATGGTGGTGCAAATGTTAATCGCCGACCACGTTCTAGAAATTCTGCTCCATCATTATTATCAGGGCCTAGCTTCTGGACCTCAACATTTATTCTATATGTAAGCTTGGATTTAATCATCTTGTTTCCCTTGCATTAAGTCTGAGGCCTTCTGTGGAGAAAAATTTGATTAAAATATATATGTTGCTTTTGTTTAATGCCCCTATTAAATGGGGACTTACTTTTTAAACATGTATATTTTGGGTACCACCATGAGTATCTTTGCTTGTTGATTAGTCGTGACCCCTTAATATCATTTGAAGATGTATTGAGTAGCTGTATGAATCTTTGACTATTGTGAGGGGAAAAAAAACAAAAGAAAATCTGAAAAATTTCCTTCATAAATTTGATATGCAATTAGCTCAAAAGAAAAGGAAAACAGCCAAGTCAAAAATAAGTTGATTCTAATATGAAAAGGTTGAACTAGTGGGGTTGAAATTCTACAGCTTTGGTTACTACTGGAGAAGCAGAAACGTGCTGATTTAAGCTCCTTCTACAAAGATAAACTAAATGTTAGTGAATTCATCAATGATCAATCATTTTACCATGGATAGCAGAAGCTGAATCTGAAAATCCAAGTTGAGCAATCAAGAACCATGAAAAATGCTTGTTGTACGAAATGAATTTGCATGAATGAGTTAGCATTCGTGTTTGATTTTTCTTTTTGACAGTAACATTTGAAACTTTAACCTTCAAGTTATGGTCATCCAATACTTAATTGGTCACGATCTATTAATAATAACTTTCATATAAACTACTACGTACAAAATACTAATTGCATTCCTCTTAAGCAATAGATATTTAGAGAGAATGATAAAAATATATTCATTATCGAAATGATCATTGCAAAACATAAGGCAGGAAGATGTCTAGTCAACAAGAGACCGGTAATCCACTGAAAGGAAATTGCATAACTCATGAACAATGAAGGGCATGCTCTCTTGCTGTTACACTTACACTTGCCCTGTCAGTATGGCACATGGTTTGCAAAAGAATAATAATCTATGAAACCACTAAGATCATTTTTTATTCAATGAAAAATGGGGGGAACTTGTTTTTTCTGTAATCTATTCAGCTGAAAGATTATGTCAATCCTGTTATAAGTTATGACAGAATCTTGTTTCCTGAACCAAACCAAAAATATTCTGTTAAGATAAAAAAAATAAAAAAAACAACAGACAGACTATTAACTTGATCAATAAGCCTGCTTATGAACATCGCTTTATTCTATGTTCTTCCATCCACTGAATGGACTTGTATCACTTTTAAGCTGCCTCCCAACCTTTGATATAGAATTACAGATCACCTTCAAATTTTTGATAATTACAGGGGAGGCTACTACCTGGTGGAGTCTTGGGAAGACAAATATACGCAACCTTACTCGTGCAAGTGAAGAGGCCTTTCTAGACTTGAACCCACGGCATCTAGGTCACAGGGCAACAATCTTATTGTTGCACCAAGGCTTACCCTCTAAACTTGGGAATTAAGCATTAAAGAAAAGAATGTACCTCAAACTGAGTGGAAAAATTCAAAAGAGCTAGCAACTTTGAAGTTTACATATTCCATTTGCTGGTTGGTATGAGGGAAATTACTCACTTTGAGTTATTCACTCAGAAAACAGCAAGTAAAATACATTCTCATGTGATCACCTTGGCTAAGATTATGTACACATAAGCTTGATAAGCATCTGATGCAGATAGAGCAAAATAGAAGCTCCATGATGCCTCACTCAGCTTCTCCTCTAAGCAAACCATGTATGTACATTCCCAAAGTAGAAACTGATCCTCCACTAGTCCACTGTCCACAAACATTCCCTTTTTTCCCATGCTTCTCACTCACATATAAACTCTTTTCTCCTCAAACCCACTTCAACTCTAGACCACACAATCCAAAAACCATCACCCAAATCCACCTTTCCCTTGCCATCCTCCATAAATAGAGATCACTAACAAGTACCAAATTGTGTACAAAGAACCTTGTTCCCTCCCTAGACCCTACCTCCAAAGATGAGGGTAAGATTTCTTACATGGTTCCTTTTTGTTTCATACACTCAAGCCATATCAAAGTCAGGTTTGCATATAAATCTCAGTTCAGAAGAGAGAGGTCTAAACTCCTCAACCAGCAATGTGCAAACACAGCAACCTTTTGGTAAGGAGTTCTGTATCTTATCAAGCAAGAGCATCATGAAGTGTCCTGAAATTGTTGATATCCCACATTTTTGCTTTTACTAAACTGCATATTCTGTTCAACTGTAGAAAACTATGGAAGCATAAAGGAGACAATGAAGTTGCACATAAAGGATGAGAAGAAGCAAGAAGTACTATTTTATGCCTCAGTAAAGAAAGCAAATAGAGGAAGAGGAGCCGGTGGGGGTTCAGATGTTGATCACCGCCATCGCCACTCTGTAAACTCCTCACCATCATTGTTATCTTGGAGCTCTGCTGTGTGTGTAAACCTTACCTTAATACTGATGTTCTTCTTCCACGTTAAGCTGCTCTAACTATTCAAGTCTTTAGTATCATATCTTGATTCTGTTTAATGCTTGGGCTTCTTTTATGAGAGCATCTTTGTACTTCAACTATGATTGTTGTCCTTCCAAATTGAAAAATTTTCCTTGAACATGTTCAGTATAAAAAATCGTTTGGGACAGCATATACTAATGTGAGTTTGGGTGAGTATTTCAAGATATGCGTATACAGAAATGAGATAGATATAATATATGTCTATATCATAGAAGTGTTTATTTGATGCCAAACTCTTCCAAATTCTCAGTACTTTTCATCTAAGTTATAACATGAATGGATGCTTTTATGTATGCCCGGCACCCCCATGATTACAAAGCTTTTCAAAGTAAACTTTGTAAGGAAACTTACTTTTAGCAAAAAGATAAAAAAATGCAAGAATGTGAGGAGTAGAACGATGAGAGTTGAACCAATGTGTTTTATATTCTATTGAATACTTTCTTCATTCACTGTTTGGAGCAGCAGGAGACTCTGCTCAAATGATACCCCAACACAACAAATTTGGTTTTATCGAACCGCATTTGTTTCAATAATTGAATGCACTGTGATTAACCTATCAACACCTCCCAGAAAAGGGTCAACAATTTGGGTTCATTACCTTCCAAATTTCCTTCCAATTTTTTCTCCAGATAGAATTGCAGCAACTCCTGGGGTTGACGAAATGCAATGTAAACCAGTACAGATAAACTACACCTTTCAATTATGGCATAGGGAAATTAGCCTGTGCTGACAATTCTGAAATAAATCTTATGCAAGATGTAATATTGAATCAATAATACACCTGTTCCTAAGGTTCATTTACGTTTACAGATCATAACACCTAGCCAGGGCAATGAAGGCATACATAGTCTCTTGTGAACTAAAATACGTCCCACTAACATTTGCATGCCTTTTTATCAAAAGTATCTAAAGAAAACCAAAAACTAGGAAAGCAAACGCCTTATTAGAAACATTGTAGCGTTCCAAAAGGCAGCTAGCTAACCATTTTGATTCCTCAAATGTCATAGATCAATTCCTTGAACACTTTCATGTGCTCAGGCTGAAGAGCTATTGCCACAGACAAGCTCCCATCATTTGTTGAGCTTGGAATTATGAAAGATAGCCCCTCATATGCAATCCCACCAGGCCCCATGAATATAGGCCTTCCCCAACCAAAATCAGCATCATGGATTGGAAGCCTAACCCAGCTAGTGATACCAAGATTTGGACACTTGAAAGTGTGTGCCCCACGAACAAGAGCCTTGAGATCAGGTTGTAGCTCTAAGTAGTCAAGAGCAGACCTCAAATACTCATTATCCATCCTCAACAAAGCATTGTGGATCCTGCTTGCAGAATACCATGTTGGCTTTGACATGAGACCACCAGCCACAGCAATAGGTGTGGTTGTGAAGATCACATTGCCAAAGTAACCTGGTGGGAGCGGGGGTTGCAACCTTGACCTTCCATCAGTTGCAATGTACAGCTTGGTCTCTTGATCCTCAGGAAGTGCTCTTGCCTTGCACACACTCCTCCAAACATGACCAGCCAGCATCTCATAAGAGCTATAGTTGATTGTGTTGCCATCTTCTTTGGACTTTGCTTTCAACATGTTGAGCTGGTGCCGGGTCAGCTTGAAAATTGAGACTTGTGCAGCAGTGTCTGATCCTGGTTTTTGTGGGGGTGGTGTCTTCATGGCTGGTGGGGGCTTGTATTCAATGTGATCAAAGACAGGTCTAGGTGGATCCCTTGCACGGAGTAGTGTCCTGTCAATGAAGGGTGGGATTGAAACATCAAGGCCACGAGCTACATCTGACCATGTATTGATGAAGTGAAGACCAGAAGCACCATCTGCTGCATGGTGTTGCATGCCAACTCCTAGTGACACCCCTCCACATTTGAAATATGTTACCTGCAAAAATAGTAAAGCCCAAAGTTGGTAGGTAAGATACAGTCCCTAGCTAGGTAGCTGAAGGAATTAATTATAGACCCATCATAGAAACTGAGTTGAATCTGAATGTGTGTACTGGACTATACTTGGTTTACTCATCAGGATCAACATTTAATTTTCTGAAAAAATGTTATTCATTTTTCAATTCAAACTTCATATTAGTTAGAAGGAAAGATATCATTTTCTTCTCTTCAAAGTTCAAACAACTGTTTTTGTCCTGACGACGAAATATTTAATATTAAATATTTAACTTCACATATTGGAAGAAAATTTTGTATAAAAAAACAAGATGCCAATAATTTTACAGAGTTTATTATTCTACATGTGGCGATATGGGTTAAAATTTTCTGTCCCTATTTTTTGTCCTCTTCCTTTGCTCCCCACGTAAAATTTAATACCTTAAAAAAATTTTACACATCATGAGTCTCACTAATTTTAAAAATCCCTAAATTTGTTTTCAAGTGGCAAATTTTAAATGAAAAACAATATAAATGGAAACAAAATTTTAATCCATAGCGATATAGACCCATAACATTAAATGGGTCAATGGAATTTGAAGTACACAGTACCCAAAAAGCACTCTCAATTAATAGCATGATTTTTATGTTCAGCAATACTATTTGGTACCGAAAACATATTGTGAAAAAAAAAAAATGTTCAATGCTTTTTAACTAATCAGAAAAGAGCTAAAAAAAAAATGACAAATATTATGGGTAGATAACGTTTGACTAGTTTTTGTGAAAAAAAAAAAGGCTTTCTCTTTTTTGTTCTCCATGAATTATGACCAAACACTAAGCTTTAAAAGCAGGCTATACAGGACGATCGATGCAATTGACAATTTGACATCATCATGAATTCAGAGAGTGGTTGTATATTCAGTCATACTATAGTGACTTATTTTATTTCCGATAGACATTGCAAATTGCAACAATGCATCCCTCACCATAAAAAAGAAAAGAAGAGGCAAATATTATATGGGTCTGTACGAGTCAACTTAGTGGGGTATACATATTTATAAAATTAAATTAAATTATGTATGTAAAAGCCGCGTTGAGTAGTAGGAGTTCTGGAAGGTGGCAGTGATTAAACTAGGTGTACGCGAACGACTTTTGAATGGTAAAATTCACACCAAAAAAAATAAAAGAAATAAAGAATGGTAAAACGCTACTTTACACAATTTTTAAAACTTGCACGAGGTTTATTGTAGAATTCATCATAAGATAATCATCTTTCAAATACGGGTTCAGTGGTAATCCTTATCGTATTCCTAGGTCTGACACCATAAGCCTGGGATTATAGTGCCTGCTGCAGACTGCATGCATCTCCAATTAAAATTAGTCTAACTAGTTTACCTTCATAATAAATAAATGTAAATACCAAATCTTATATTAGGATTTTGCTAGCGAGTACTTCAAAAGTATTAAATATCTTTCTATATTAAATAATATTAATTATTTACAGAAAAATATTAAACATTTTTAAATTTCTAAAATATTAAATGCTTATAATTCATATTAAAATAATTCTTATTTTTTATTTGTAACGCGTATTATAACACTTCTTTATACTGAACAACTTATATACTTGCGTGCATAGTAGATTTTATTCTCGTACCCAAAACAAAAATAGTAGATTTTGTTCTGTCTGTCGTTAATATTTATGTTGGTATTATGTATCCATACATCTTTATCAGTTGGCATTAGCCAAATAAGAATTCCACAGGAGAATAATAACATCTTAGACAAGAAAATTTGTTGGCAGCATCAATTGCATTGTTCAACTAATCTAGACTTAAAACACGTTCCCCTAGGAAAGGACTATTCTTACAATTAGAGCGTACGTGCGTGTCTAAAAAACATACAAAACATGTGACACGTCCGAAAAGATCATATCAAATATTCCAAATCTACAAACTAGCGAAAAAAAAATTACAAAGAATTTAATTTTGCTGTATAATGACTATAAGAAGTTTTATATCATTATTTAATTTCATATTAATATTTGTATATAATTTTATATTAATATTTTATTTAAAATAAAAATTATTCTGACAGAATGCATTAATTAATAAATTATTAACTCATAAATTTAAAGGATTGACGGTAAACAACTTGACCAATTGCACTCCAAAGGTCTTCAAACGTTGCATTCACCATTTAATGTAACAATTAATTTTATAAGTCATAATTACTTTCCCTTTCATTACAATTATTAATAAAATCCGTTTGATATGAGCTTAATTTTAATGTATTTTATATTGTGATCCAATCCAATTCTTTTTCGTATGATTTTTGGAATAATAAATATAAAAGTAAAAAATATTTATTGATGTAATAATATATAATTAGATGATAGAATAAAATATTTTTCATAATTAGTATATCAAAATTAAATTTATATTAAATAATGGGCGAACAAAAACCAAATTTTTTCTTTCTTAATCTAACATTAGCTAAGAAAAATTGCATAAAAAAACCGTAGTTAAGAATTTCTGAAAAAAAAAAAACAAAAATTGAAGTGACGAAAGAAATGCACACCTGAAGAACCAAGAGGGGATAAGTTTCGATTCCTTTGGAATAATCGACGGCGGGGATGAGCTGCCGGAGCTGCAGCGTCGGCGCGAAGTCACCGAAATCGTCGATCACGCCGCCAGTCTCCGCCTCCACGAAAAGCACCCCCTGGCCGCCACAATCGATCTCCACGCGCCCGTCCTCGTCGCGTCGGAGTCTCCCAGCCATCGGGTAAAACGGCACCAGCACCTTGCTCAAAGCTTCCTTCATTACCTTCGCGTCGAAGAAGTTCGACGCGCCGTTCGGCCTGTAGAAGTACACGCTCGGCGTGTGGAAGTTCGGCACCACCAGGTCCACGTTCGAGTTCCACAGCGTCCGACGCGGTGGCGCCGCCGCGTCCTCAGCCGGACGCACCATCGTCGACTCTCTCACCTTTATGATCATGGCTCCTACGTACTGTCCACCACAACATTAATAATCATCATATCAATTAATATATATCACACATATATATAACATGCCATTATTTCATTCATATGAAAACTAAGTAATAACTCAAAAGCCGGGTTTAATATTACGAAAAAATATTATGTAGTCGTACATAAGAACTATGGCAATAATGATAATTACCTTATGATTATTGTAAGGATAAAAAATTATTAAAAAATACTATTGATCCAGTTGCAATTGCTGTTGTGATATGATTATAAGAACTATGGCAACAATAGGTCATTATAGTTCCGGATCGTACAGTTTAAAACTATAGCTTAGAGCTTACATAACGTACGTAGTTATCAAGAGAAAGACTTTTTAACTGGTACCGATAGTAGAGGAGATAGTCTTATAGCAATGTATGTGACAATATGTTAATAATAAAAAAGGGGTTATGGTGAGGTATTTATGTGAATGATAAATATTGGAATGAGAAGGGAATAGTGTAGTTAAGGTGAATTGAGGAAATTAAGAAGGTGAGAATGAGGAAGAAGCATTACCAAGAGGAAGAGACTAGTGTGGAGATGATCACAATGATGATGATGTTTTTGTGTGTGTTTTTGGTGTTTTTGGGGGTGGGTTGGGAGTTGGTGAGTGTGTTTATTTTATTTTATTTTATTTTTAATTTTTTCTGGTCGAAGAGTTGGTGAATGTGTTGAAGAAAGTGCATGAGGACGAAGTTAGGGAGAGTGCGCGGCGGTGCGGTGCCTTTTAAGGAAGGTGTTTGGGTTCACCAACCCCGCCAACTATTCTGCTGACCTCAGCGGGGACTCGTTGACCTATACGTGGCACAAATCTCACAAGACAAAAGTATACACACACAATTGGACGCTCATCTTCGAGATTTAAGTTGGTAAGATGGTGACCTGCCTTCTCAATTTGTTGATTTTTTTTTTCCCAAGGCTACAGCTATTCTGCTGTTAGAGATAAGCATACCTAAGTCGATTAGGATTGTTATAAATAATTAAAACTTTTTTTTTCAAGTTTTAATATGCATAAATATATATTCAAAACTAAAATTTGATACCTTTAATTAAGTTAAGACGATCCTACTATCTAATCTATGTGCTCCTTGATTCAATTTGTTGATATACATGATACAGTGCACTATTGTTTTTTTTTTTTCCCCCAAATAAAAGCAAGAATAAAAAAAGGATAATTTAATGACTTTTCTAATACATGACACGGTGCATTATTGTTCTTTTTTTTTTCAAATAAATGCAAAAATAAAGAAAGGATAATTTAAGGACTTTTCTTTACTTTCCCCACCATATTTACGTATAGATATTTTATTAATACATTGCTATATATATGTTTGACGATTCCAATCACATTTTAAAAGTTGTCTACCAACCCCTGTTGCACAATAGTAAAAGAAACTTTTAAATGTTTTAATAAGAAAAAAGTTATTACTTTATATTATTTTCAATATAATTTTTTTTTGACGTGGTAAATGTTTTTATTAGCAATTCAAAATCAAGGGGTTACAATCATCAGTCACAAGTGATAAATATTAAAATTTATAAACCTAGACTGGTAAACATTAAATGATAAATAGTTTTATATTAAAATTTTGACTATAACGTCATCATATTAAATGCAATATTATTAATTATTTTGAGTTTAATGACATTAAAATCAATGTTCATAATAATGATTATTATCATTATTAATATTTTCCTGATAAATAATGGAGAGTATTAATTTAGAAAAAATAAGAAAATTCAAAAATCTTTTTAAAAATTTTTATATTTTGATTTTTTTTCAAATATGTGTGTTTAAAACACTCATTAACAAATATTGATAATATCTTCCATCCATTTTATCTGTTATTTTGGCAATATATACAAGAATTGAGAACATCAAAATTAATATTTAATTATGAAATATGTTTATTAAAATATTTTTATTTAATTTATATTATGTAATTAATTCATTCTATTGATCTTACATTATAATTTTTAATTAATGATATATTTATAACATTAAATATTTAATTTTTATATATTGTCAATGTAAAAAAAATTTGTACAAATATCTAATTATATATTATCACAACAATAAAAATATTTAATTCAATTATTTACTATTTTAAAAAATATTATTAATAAAAATATGTAATTTGATGGCAATATAATTTTTTTTACACTAATTATATATCAAAATTATTCTTAAAATGAAAATATTAATAATAAATATTTTATTAATATATGAAAATAAAATATAAAATAAACCAATTTTTTTTTTCAAGTAATTGATAAAATTGAAGGGAAGTAGTACCATGCAAGATCTCCCTTGTTTTCTGGTATGTTCCATGCTAGTGCTAACTCTATGCTGCACGATAGCTGGGTGATATTGTCTCACCAACTCTTATCCTCCCGGAAGGATCGTGAAATGGGTTAGGTGGGTCCATGGCATCATGATGATGTTGGTGATGAACTGGGGCAATTCTGTTCTGGCCAAGGGAGTTAGGAAGTGGTGGGTCCCCTCTAGTACAGTGAAGGGTGCAAGTGGAAGTGCCAGTGATCTACACGGTGGGACTGAGTCAGATTTAGCGCGGGTTTCGTTCTAATTGTGTGAAATTGATTTTAAATAGGATTGTTTTTGTTAAAATTAATTTAATTAAAAATAATTTTGAGATAAAATTATGTTTGATAATTTTTTTAAAAATGATTTTAATAAAGAATAAAAAAATTTTATTTTTTTAAAAATTAATTTTAAAAGTAAAAACTAATTAATCCTAATAATATGTAGTCAATCAATACAAAAATTAATTAAAATCGATTTTAACTAGTCATAATCGATACGAATCCTCCCTAGCGACCTCCCAAACACACCGCTAGATTGAATATATCATAAATCAATTCATTGGAATAGAACAAAAAAAAAGGTTGTTGAGTTCGAAAGTCAAATTAGTGTGATTCTTTACCGCTCCCATTATAAATGTATATTTAATGTGACTGTTAAAATGCTGATAAAAGATTCTAAATAGTAAAATGTTAAGTATAAAACAATGGATTTTTGCTGAGGAAGCAAGAAAAGGAAATTTTTGATGTATTTAATACATTAAAAACATCAAAAATTTCTATTTTTAATCTAAAGTTTCTTTCCTTGTTTCCTTTAGCAAAACCCTAAAATAATTTAAAGTAATACAAGCATTTTTTCACATAAAAAAGTAATGTATAATCATCTTTTATTTTCAAAGCATTTAAGATTATTATTACAAAATCCAATTCATAAATATTAGATGTGTTTATTTATATTTTTGACATAAAAAGAAGTACTTCTTTTTAATTTTTTTTAAAAAATACTATAAATTTTTAATATTATTTATTTATATTTATTAAAAAATAAAAATAAAAAATAATTAATTTTTATTTTTTTAAATAATAGATAGAAAATTATTTCTCTTAAAATTAAAAATAATAAAAAAGAGAGAATAATGCTATTTAAAATTAACAATTATCTTTTTCTATTCAATTACGATTTTATTTTTAAATTTTTTTAAAAATATCACTATCTTCTTATTTTTGCACTTTTTTATATTCTTAATTATAATTTTATAAAATAAAATATTTTTATATTTATTATATTTAAATAATTTAATAATTTTTTATTTTTATTTTTTATTTTATTTTTACATCGACTGTTACTTCTACTTAGTGTAAAATACTTTCCTAAAATCCTAATCAAACGAATCTATTACAATGCGTAACTACAATCAAAACACAAATAAGTGCTCATCAACTGTTTTTTTATTTTTAAAACTTTATTGCATTTCATGTTAACTGTCCAATCAATGTCATACGTCTTCCCCCTGTTATTGGTTTTGCCTGCATTTTTGGATTCGTGAATGGCTTTGTTGAAAAAGAAAAATCTTCGGTCTAGATCATCGTTTTGGCAAAAGAGAAAAAAGAATGAAAAAGTATAATCACATTATGTGCCTGTTTCATTATATTTCTAAGAGGTCTAGAAAATATTTTATTAGAATAAAAATAAAAATATTTAATAATTAATATATTTGGATATATAAAAACTTTTTATTAGAAGTTTTTTTGAAAATTTTTTTGAAATTTTAAAAAAAATTTTGAGATAAGTATCTTTGATATTATTTTTTATTTGAAAAAAATGTTTTTTAAAAAAAAATTTATTATTACTTTCATATCAATAACCAAAAATAATTTTACTTTATCATATCTAAATAAAATTTATTCTCCTAAATTTATTTTTAATATATTCAAATAAAAAAATATTTTTTTAAAATATCTTTTTTCAAAAAAATTTCTTCCAAAAATTAAATCAAACACACGCGCATGTTATTGAGTTCTCCGTTTCCATGTCTAACTTCCAAGTAGAACTTTGATTCCTTTCGTGCAATTTTGCTAACAGGTCCACACATCCATAGCTTGGATATTTCAAAGTAAGGCAAAGTTTTATTTTAGTTTTTGAAATTGCATACACATTCTATTTTAGTTTTAGAAGTGGTAGGTGTACTTTTATTTTACTTTTTAAAATTAAAAAATTATTTATTTAACTCTTAAAATTATAAATTATATATTATTTTATTTTGAAAAAATAATTTCAAATTCAAATAATACATAATTTATAATTTTAAAACTTAAATAATTAATGTCTTAATTTTAAAAAGTAGGATAAATTACACTGACTTCTTTTGAAGTTCAATATAATTACATTTGATATTCCTTTATTTAACTATATTACACTAATTTCTCTTATTACTAATGGGTGATCGAATTTTTGAGTTCCAAATTACTAAGTTCTAAACTAAAAATATCTTTTAACGTGATAATTTACTTATGAGATTTCGAGTTTTGAAATCATTATACTTATAGAGAGGGTGAATTATCACGGAATAATCTCAAAACTTGGAACTCGAAAGTAAATTATCACGTTAAAAGACATTTTTAACTCAAAATTTGATAATTTGAAAATCAAAATTCAAAACTCAAAAACTTATAAATAATAAGAGAAATCAATATAATATAAATAAATAAAAGAATATCAAATATAATTACATCAATTCATCCTATAAACTAACTATAAATATGTCTGCAATGTCAGAAACTAAACTGAATGTTTGCTCCTTCAAAGTTCAACTTCAAAGTCCGAACACACAGTCTGAAGAACCGTCAACGTTCGATTCACGAGGAGTCAATGAGTGGCAGGAAGCTAGCCAACCCATTACGACAGCTTCTAGATATAGGGATTTTAGTCGTTATTGCCACAGCGTGCTTACTGCTACATCACTATGGTCGATTTATTCTAGCCATGTGCTAAATAACCAAGATGATTTTTGGTTACTGATAAGTCTGTTTGGCATATGACTTATCTGGGTTGATAGTATATGAATTGGAATTTGAAGCAGAACTCATTTTAATTGGCGCAAATGTACTCTTGTTTCTTGTTTTCTTTTCTCTCGTCCGACCGTAGTGTTGGTTTTTCAATACATAACTAGTATAGTTAGTCGGGCAATTCGTGGAAAGGTTAAATAATTTGAATGTAAAATATAATAATATTAAAAATATATTAGATAATTCAAAAAAATAATTACGATACTATAAGTGGCCATTATATATTCTATTGTCCAATTTACAAGAAATTTATTGTCCTTCACTCATGTAATGGATATATTTGGTATATCTATTTGAGATATCAATATCAATATTAATAAAAACAATATTCTATGGTTAATTTCTATTGTGATACAAGAATTCTTTCTTTTGATAAGATTTTTAATATGAAATTATAGCATAAATCATAAAGACCTCATAAAATTCTTCATTTCTAGTCTTTTTTTCTTAATCAAAAAATAAATAATGTTGCCTATTAAAGTTTTACTGAGTAAACATAATTGTGAGAAGTAAATTTACAATCGCACTGTCGTAAGATTAAATATAACTATAACTATATATATATATATATATATATATATATATATATATATATATATATATATATATATATATAACTATTTAAATTATCTATATTTATTATTAAAGTTAAAATTATTTGATAAGTATTTAACACATATAAATATGAAGTTTTAATTTAGATTTATTAAAGAATTTAATTTATGTACATTGATAATGTACAATAATTTTATATTATTAATAAATAAAAATACTAAAAAATATCAACTCATATAAGTAATTGCCCACTATAATAAGGGGCCACCATAATTTGTCATTTTTTTAATATTTTTATTGATTGATAGGATAAAATTATTTTATATTGTTAGTATATATAAATTAATTCCTTTATTAAATATAAAACTTAATTTAAATACATTGACAGTGTAAAATAGTTTTACACTGTCAGCTAATAGAAATAGTGGAAAGTGCCAACTTATATAAATAATTATCTATTATAATGAGGGACCTACCATGATTTCTCACTTTCCCTTATTTCTATTGGTTGATAATATAAAACTGTTTTATACTGTCGGTACATACCAATTAATCTGTTAAATATAAATATATAACAATTATTTATCTGAATAATATACCTGTTAGTATCAACTGAGCGAAGTATATATATATGGTGCCAATGCATTGTGAGATGACAATACTAATTAGTTGATAATGCTTTAGTCATGCTTCAAAATTCAACTTCAAGTTCTTTCTATGGTGTGCTGTATGGACGTTCATTTTCTTAGATGTATTATCTATATACTATAAAGAATTCATTGTTTAAGAAAGATTGGGATTAAGAAGATATGATATATCAACTAACAGCGATTGTTAAAATTGAATATTCTTCATATATGCATGGATCAAAAGAATTATTTTGAATTATAATTATTATAAATATTAATTTGATTGAGTTATTAGAAGATAAGTATTAAAAGTTTCTACGTAAAACAAAATAAATAATAAATACAAAAGTTTAAAATATTATTTCATTATTAATTATTGAAATATTATTTCAATAAAAAGCAATATAAAAGGAAATAAACCGTAACCGTATATTCAATAAATAACTCCAATATTCAATTTTGACATATCATTAGAAAATTCGCTCTTCATGTAGTCGATTCATTAAAATAAATAATGATATTAGTAGCGATTTAATAGTGATAAAAATTTGATTTATTAAAAATTAAATAAATTTAAAAGCATCTTGAACTGAAATATTGAAGATAAAAGATAAAGAAACATCACCTGAATTTTAAAACACTTTCGTAAACAATTTATTTTAGTTTTCTAATGACTCAGATGATGGAGCTATTAAGAATTAAAAAAGTAATTTTTACGTTTTAAAAAAGATTAAAAACATAATTAAAATAAAAAGGAATGGTATTTATATGATATTAAAGACTAATATATTTATATCAATAGAGAAGTCAAGCACTAAAAGGCTCCAATAAGCCTCAACCTTCTTTCTATTCTTAGATAGCATTTGACACATTACCTACTAATATTATCAGTAATATAAATCACTATCTAAAAAGATTGCCATATTTAAAATTATTGATAATGTTAAATGTAGTATTTGGTATGTACAGATAATCTAAGTGACAATTTATATTACCTTTTTGGTATATAAAAAAAATTACTAGATAATATATATCTTAAATCAATAATAATAAATAGTTAATTATTGTTATTATTAATTCATAAGAATAAGAAAATTTAATTATTAATTAATAATAATTATTAATTATTATAAATAATTACCATAATTAATCATTATTATTTATTGATAATAATAATATTATTATTGATTAATAATAATAATAGAAAAATTGTCATATTAGTAATAATCCACATTATTACCTCCCATGCAGACAATTCATATTACTATATTATTGGTAATCCACATTACTTTAGAAATTTAAATTATTAGTAATATTATTTAATCAAATAAGATAATATTATGAATTCAGATAATTTAATCAAATATTATTAGTAGTTCAAATAAATTACCTCATAACAAATGTTACCTTAAAGGCTTTAGAAGACTAATATATTTATATCATAATTAATTACGTAAATGTAAACACGTAAGTTTTTTGATATATATATATATATATATATATATATATATATATATATATATATATATATATATATATATATAAGAGTTTTAAGAATAATAGCAATATTATAAAACATGTAAGAAATTAATAGAAAAACCATTAAAACCATTGACTCTACATATTCCTTTTACCCGGTTTCCATTCAAGTTATCAATTTGTCTTTAAGCAATAATTTATATGAAGTCATATGAATTAAGGAAGGCAACCAATCGTATAAATTTATATGAAATCATATGCATTAAAAAATAAAACATAAGCCAACCTCTCAAAAACCAAATACTGCGACCAATATAACTTGCCTAGGCAGTGCACCATTAGAAGGTATACGCACTTTCACCGACCCTTATCACGTAGTGATTGTAAACCAAAACACAACCTGCAGACCACAAAACTTCCGCCTGTAGCCTGCGTAGTTTCACGAATCACAGAGCTTATAATTCACAACTCCATCATTCAATTCTGCATAAACTCACCAATTTAGAATACAAGAGGTTAAATCTGCATTGATCTGCTTGCAGTCAATAGCCAAGCTCCACACCATCACCTTCTGCTTATTATATCAACATTCACACCAGATTGCAGTCCATAAACAATAGTCTAGTGTGATTTCCTTTAAGCTTTGCTTGCAAACTGAATTCAGCTTCATTAGTTGCAAATCCAAAACAAATGACACCATAAGAAATGCTCCCACTGGACCAACACTTCTTTTAGCAACATCGTCCTGCTTCAACCACAATACCCTTTTGGCCAAACATAGTAGATAATCAAATTGAAGACATCTCAGCATACCTCAACCTTACAACTCAACTCAGATATAAGGATTGAAGCCTCTCTGCAACAGATGAGGCAAAACTAACAGAGCTCCCACTTCTGATCTGAACCACCCACATTGACATATTATACTCTACAATTATCTCTTAACTAAGTAGTCCAACTCCAAGAAATATGCCACCAGAGAAGCATCTCGACATTCAATATAGTTTGGCATGAGGATCTACACAAACTTTTTTGTGTAGTCAAGCTTTTGTGAAGAAGTCTGCATAGAACAGTTCTTAGTCCCCAACCACTTATTCAATGCTTCATTCCAAATAATTGCAGAATAAGCAGGCTACAGTCTTATCCACACAGACATCAGACATGACAGAAAATTACCAAATACCATCCAACTACTACATACAAACTCTTACATATTTTTATTTACTGTACACAATGGAAAGCAAAACAATTCACAAAATCAATAAAATTCAAAGTGCATAAGAAGCTAAATAGAGTTGTATTTGTCTGATTGTCTCCATTGCATACAATAGAACTAAGTCAAAGTGCTTTGTTTGGTTAATATCAGCAGCCTTCACTTCAACCTTGAATAATTGTATGGTATAGGGTAATATATGCCGAGCAAAATAAGGTAACTCATGAAACAATATAAGAATAAAAATTTACTCAAAAACAAAAGTATAACATGCATGATATAAGTATAAAAATCTTGGCTTTAAAAAAATATGAAGTACAAAGTGAGTAACGCATTGCAAGAAAAAAGTAAAAACTGGCATTCATAAGCAAATTTTAGATTCAAAAAAATACAAAATTCGAAGTAACAAACATATAACCACTATCATAGACCAGTGAACAAAAACAAATCTAAATGCATACCACACATGAACAAATAAATATTAACTTTATATCCAAAATCTAATAATAATATGAAGATTGCAAAAAATCTTATATATATCCATGCATAGGAAAATGCAGTAAGTGTAAAATAAAATCTATTTGGAAGTAAAAAGGATATTACCACTTTCAAATGAAGTTCAAAAAGCAATTAACCATGCACAAACAAATACTTAAGTAATCGTGCGTAAGCATCTCTAAATGAACATAAAGCATTAACAGATATATATTTAATTGAGAAATAAGAATTAAGAAAACACAAAGGAAAAATGGTAAAAAATATATGGAAAATGGAGCAAAAGGAACTGACAGTAATAAAAGCATATATAGCCAAAATAATGCAACATGAGAATGAACATAAGGAATTAACCAAGTGAAAAACAAATTCAGCTTCGTAAAGTAAGGACTAGAGTCAAGGTACAATACTAAAATCAGGAAGTATAAGGTTGGGTATGCATGGCAAGAAATAATAAAAATATAACAAGCATGAGCAAATTCTAATTCAAAAACTTAGGATAACCAAAATTCATGTACGAAAAGTTGAAGAAATGCATATGAAACAAAATCCAATAAAAATTAACCCAAAAGCATGCATTGTAAAAACTTAGAGTGAGAAATCTAGAAAATCACAAATCAGATATAAAATAAGCAGACAGTAAAAGGAGCATAACCAAAATCATCAACATGACAAACCGATATACACATCATGACAAATCGATAAGAATGTGGAAGACACACCTCCACCAAAATTTACTACCTTCAAATAAGGTAAATGTGAAGAGGCAGAGAATTCACAAATTGACAGTTTCTACGAAGTATTTGGAATCTGAGAATCCATTTTTTGCTGCAATTCCCTGATCTTTAGACAAAACCTTTGCATTTTGTTCCTTATAGCTCTAAAGCAAGTATTCTTTTCCTTCGATAACCCCTTTCAACTTTCCAACTTGCCTTCCTAGCATCTCAATTCTATCGTCACTATCTGTGATCTTTAGAGGGTTCCAAATTAATCTACCCCATCTACATGCCCATTTGCATGGCCACTGCATGCACAGGTAATAAATGTGTACCCACTGCATATACTTCTCTTTCCACCACAAAGTTCACACAGTCCCCATATATACTTTCTCAAATCTTCCATTAGTTATAAGGCTGTAATAGTTCCTGCCAACTCTCAAAAGATGATTCCAATACAACCCGTTTTTACCATAAGCCCAAGACTATAAGGAACATCCACACACCACTGAAATATCCAAATTTTCCATCTATGCATAATTAAATCAATAACCAAACATTCATGTCAAGCATTCATGTCATGCACACAAAAGAAAACATACAGTTTTGAGACAACAAAAGGTAAATTACACAATGCCGTCACACTTTAAGCCAATCAATTGCAAAATTACACCCATAATTGTTCTACATAAACAGGATCAATAGAACATTGACAATATTTCTAAATGCAACCATTATTTGCCTCTGCAATAACATAATTTAAAGTTTTAAACCAATTGGGCTTAAAATGTAAAAGTCTAAGAGCAATATACCTTGGATGTTCCTGTCATAAACTGCAAAAGTCTAGCCTTTTCTTCTTTGTTGATACTTTGAACAACCTCCTAAAACCATTGGGTAACCAACAATGCAACTATATATATATATATATATATATATATGATTTTCAATCTATCAATACATGCACTTGATTTATGAACCAAATTTTTTTAAAAGAAAAAATCACACACACATCGCAGCACTCAATAAATTAAAAAAATTGATATAGGCAGGACAATATATAAGAGTGAAGGATTAGATTAACTCAAACAAAAAAACTTGAAATCTCAAAATTAAAAAAAGGCATTCAAGAAGGCCATACCATCTCCTAATTCATGACCAAAATCATTACATTAAAAGCCTCCCATGGCGCTCAGGTGAAGCATGGTTGAGAGCAATTAATCCATACAATTCTAGCCTTAAGTTGGGCTGTGTCACCATGGACTGTAAGAGGGCTGGTGTCTTGAGTTGGGCTTATTGGGCTTGCATCATCAACTATCCACCGATGGTTCGTTTTGAAGTTCCATCATTGTTAGCCATTTAGGATAGCCGCACCACCAGATTATTATTGAGTTGTCTACCACCACAAATTGAAAAAGAATAAATGGAAGAAGTAGAAGATGAGGTTGTGGCAGAGAAGTTGAGAATGAAAAATAAAGTAAAATAAAAATGAAGTGTAGATTGAAAAAGAGAAATAGAAGAAAAGAAGTAAAAAAAATCCATTAAAATAAAATTATGTCTGAAGAAGATAAAAAAGAAATCTTGTGATTCTATGCAAGGAAGTTTCATGAGGAAACAACCATCAACTATAGGTAGAGGAAATATGAAAATTAAAAAAAGAAAAGATAAAAACATGAAGAGGAAGAAGAAGGATTTGGAATGAGAAAGAGAAAATAAAGGAAAGAGATAAAGAAATTGATTTATGTGAAGATAAGAAAGCATTTTGTTGGCTTGTGTGAAGATAGTGGGAAGCATGAGATCTTTTGAAAAGCTTGTCATTGAAGCTAATGAAAAGCTTCTCAAAAAAGTTGGTGAATATAAGTACGTAGCGGCAAGCTTTGGGTGGGAAACCAGTATTTTCTCATCAGGACACGATGCTATCTCCACTACTCGCATTACCATGTTATATACATATATGGCCCTCAACTCAATTTTGGTCCTGACCTATTGAGTTTGGTCCTATTATCGTTTGAGGAATTGGAATGTAATGGGAATGAGTTCATTCCAGAGTTAGATTCCCTCATATTCTTTATTACCATAGAGTGTCATAATCTATATGTTTCAAGTTTGAATAGTACCTGCTTATATATATATATATGATTGCTATCTTTGTTCGTAAATACGTGCTTTGGTATATGAAATTGTAAGTATTAGTCATAATAATCCTATATTTTAAGATTTTTTAGGTACATAAAAATTTAGGTTCTAAGATTAGGGTATGTGTCGGGATTGAATTAACATTTATAAATGTATTTATAGATAACATACTAATAAAAGAACCTTCCTTATAACAATATATATGCAAAAAGCAGATCACGTGAACCAATTTATGTTGATAAGAAACTTACTTCAAAGTCTCTAATAGGGCATATTTTAACTAACGATAATAAAATGACAAAAATAATTTGTCTATTGTTACTATGAAGCCCTTGGATGTAACAACAGGCCTAGGCCCAATTTGCCATATAGGCTGGAACTCGGCCCAATACCTTAAACCATTCTTCTTGCTTATCAAGCCTACATAGGGGTCCTGAATTTGAAAAGTGGTTACTTATGCCCTCCAATGTGGGGAGTCAAGTAATTGCCTTATTCTCTGGAAAGTCGAATCACCGCTTTTAAAAATATGGTATAAATAGCGAGTCAAGGAGCTCAGGTATGAATTGAATCCTTTACTCTTCAGTATCTTTAGACCCTTGTTGATTTAAGTATTGAAATCCTTACAGGTGCACCCACCATATCCTTGTGGCAGGAACGCGTGATCAATATCGGAGTTTCCTCGGAAGCACTCTACTAGCACCCACCACATTGCTTCCATAACCCTCCTTATCTTGGGCAATCTTGGAACAACTATTGATTTAACTACAAAATAAATTATCAAAAACTGAATTTCCTAAAATTAAATATTATTATAAACGAGGCTTATAATTTCAAGAATTGAAGTGAGAGTTTATTTATTCATTTGTTTTTGCTCGACAAGTTGCTCATTTGGATTGGAGACCTTTTTTTCTGATCATCAAATCGGGCCGATCTTATGAACACCAAAAAAGTCTGGCCCATCCTGGATTGACCCGACCCGGGATTATAAAACAACAGAAAAATAAAATAAAATAAAAAAATTAAAAAACTCAGTGCGGAGTCATTGGTTTGGTCGTAAACTAGAGTGAACGGAGCTCTGCTGCTGCGGGTTCAGTTCATATAAGTTTCGTTTCAATTTGGCATTTGGGTGCACATTCCTATCTCATTTCATTTCATTTCGTTCTCATTTCTCAATTTTGATTGAGATCCCAAAACCAAAAGGAAGAAGAAGACGAAGAAGAAGAAGAAATCAAAGGATGGAGGTGGAGCTGAAACAGTTGCTCGCGGATCTTCAATCTCTTAACCAATCGCTTCCCGATCCATCTCTCCATGCTTCGCTCCTTAAGGTATTTCGTATAATTCAGTTAATTTATGCTCTTATGCTGCATTCTGAATCAATCTTGTACCAATCAGTTTAATTATGTTTATTTAGCAATTAGCATTGTAATTGGCTTAATTTGCATGTTTTTTTTTTTTTTTTTTTTTTTAATTTTGAAGATTCAATCGCGCGTTGAGCACCTTGCTAATCTTGCGAAGGCTGAACCTGTTCGGCGCTCCAAAGTTAAGGTAAATACTAAACTGTGTGGGATCTCAGCAGATATGACTCTAAATTAATTGAGCATGTGATGAATTAGTTAGTTAGCTAGCTAGCTGTAAATAGTTAAGAGTAGTTAGTTAGAAGTTTGTTACTGTCATTAACTGCTTTTTCCCTCCATTTTTGCAAAGGCTTTAAATTCTGTATATAAGAACTAGTGCTCGGTTGGATAGAACAAATGAGAAAAATTCATTCTTCACATTTCTCATTTTCGCACCAAAAGCTCTCTTCTATATTGTTCTTTGTTATGGGACGTGCATTCCTGTTTTTGTTTGTAACTTGATGCATTTATATTAAGTTCTGATGGTTGTTCTTATAACTGTGTTGTCTTGTTGCAGGATATGAGTGCTGAGGCTGTAGATAGCAATCCGTACAGTCGGCTTATGGCACTTCAGAGGATGGGTATCGTGGAGAACTATGAAAGGATACGGGAATTCTCCATTGCCATTGTTGTCTGTATTAATCTCCTCTTTCACTGTTACTTACTCCTGTTTAATAAAAGTTGTGATATGATATGAATGTTAATGGTAGAAGCCCCATTAAGAAGAGTAGATCAGATGGAGGCTAGTCGAATAGCTAGAGCTCTAGGGAGACCTAGAAAAATCATAGGTGAAAAGATATTTAAATTTTGTTGGTTTAAATGTAAATATGATTTATGACAAAACACTATACTTTCGTCTAATCCATGCAGCCGACCTTATTTAGTGGGACACGGCTTAGTTGTTGTGGTGATATGAATGTTATTCACTCGCTAGTGGACTTGTATTGTCTAGTCTTCTAATGCTTATTTCTATCGATCTTGGAAAGAATTATTAAATGTCAAAGACAGAAGAACTTTGAATTTCGAGATGAGGAAACATTGCTTTCCCAATTCTTCTGGGATAAAACTTAAAGTAACCTTATTTTCTTTTCCTTTTTTTTCTCTTTTTTTTGTTTGACGAATTTATGATGGTGATTTTTTATGAAATGAAAGTATGATTATATGCCATTGAAGCTCTGGACCTAGATATTCATTTATTTATGTGTACTGGTTATCCATTAGTATTTAGTAGAATATTTTCTCTCCAATCTGACGTAATGGATGGTGAAGACCTTTGTGGAATTTAGGAGAACCAAATCCCAATTTGCTATTGGAGACTGCCCCATAGAATTAGAGTATCTTGAGTGAAACTTGTGTTAGTACAATTTGTGGATATTCCATATTTTATTTGTACTGAGAGGATTTTGGTTTGACATTCATCTACTGTCGACATGTGAGGAGATAGAATTTAGTAGCTAGCTCTACATCAACTTATACTCCTTAGCCCACTTTGTACACACCCCAACCCAGATTTATTATTAAGAGCAAGGAGCACCATCCTCAAAATATTAGGACAACTTGCACAAAGAGTTTCGATGGCCTAGGCAAAGTAGTCTATAAAAGATGTAATACTTGATTTGTCTTTTTGGACATGAACATAGAAAATGAACAATTATTTTTCGAAAAGTAAGACAGACAGGTGGTTCTGACTCTCTTTAAAACTTTGGGAAGTTCTATCTCTTGTTCTTTAGATTTTTTCTCCTACATTTTGGTTATAAATTCTTATTTTTGGTCATTATTGCACAATCACAGGGCATAGGTGGGGTAGGAAGTGTTGCTGCCGAGATGCTAACCCGATGTGGTATAGGTCGACTTTTGTTGTATGATTATGACAAAGTGGAGCTTGCAAACATGAATAGGCTCTTCTTTCGTCCAGATCAGGTGAGTATCTGAATCCTTATTTTCTTGTGTTCAGAATTAAATTTTTGATATAGTATTTATCAAGTCCATACATTATGTTTACATTTCACAGGGAAGTCCCATAAGTGATTTTTAACATAAATATTGTCTTTGTAGATGGAATAGCATTTAAAAAATTTGATGATGGCAATAACTGAGAGTCCTATGTACAGACCAAATTATATATTTTACATACAAAAGTTCTGGAAGTTCACTTAACCCGTACCATGAACTAATCTGTTCTGGTTTTCCAGGTTGGCATGACAAAGACAGATGCAGCTGTACAAACTCTTTCAGATATAAACCCTGATGTTGTGCTTGAGGTAAGTATTTTGTAGTGTTCATGGCATCTGTGTCTCATTCCATATTTTGATTTTAAGATGAATCTAGTTACCTTTTTTTTTTCCGCCAAATATTCTTTACCTGCTGATATATTGCATTTTCCTTGTCATTAGAGCTATACACTGAATATCACAACAGTGGAGGGTTTTGAAACCTTTGTGTCATCTTTGAAAAATAAGTCATTTCGCCTTACTAAACAAGGTAGTGGTGTGGATCTTGTTTTAAGCTGTGTGGATAATTATGAAGCAAGAATGGCTGTTAACCAGGTACTTATAATTTAAGATGATTAAAATTGTCAAATTTTCTTCTTTTTAGTTTTGCTCAGGGATTGTCATATCTTCCTGACTGCTATTCGCATTGTAGGCTTGTAATGAAATGAGCCAGACATGGTTGGAGTCAGGTAAGCATTCTTCTCTTCAAGGTGATAAACTATTTGTATTTTTCCTTCTTTTAATCTTTGAAGAAAAGGTGAAATGCTCAGAATTGGCCTCACCATCTATATCTGTGTGCACATTGCAGAATAATCTGGTAGATATAGACATAATCTGTGAACCTATGATACTCTGAGAACTAGAAATGGGCATGCTTCTTATAGATATTCAACAAGCGATAAAGTGGTCCTTGAAAGATTTTTTCTGTCATTATGATATTCATAACCTTATGTATGTGTTATCCTGTTAGAGCATTTAATTTAATCTCTGAGTGTGTATTATGTCATTGTGATGCATTGGCCAATTCATTATGGTAATTTTGCTTGTCTAGATGTATGAACAATGTGCTTCATTTGGAAACTCATATAAAGTATAAAAATTTGAACAGGTGTTTCTGAGGATGCTGTCTCTGGTCACATTCAGTTGCTAATTCCTGGTGAAACTGCCTGTTTTGCATGTGCACCTCCTCTGGTATGTCTGTTCTTTACCTGAAACTGGGTATTATTCACAGTTGACAATCAATCACCTTAAAGGATTGAGTTTAATTATCCTGGTAATATGTGAAGCTCCAGAAGCTCATCCATTTGTCGACTATTTTACCGCAACTTTTTTGAAGAGTGTGGACTATGCAACCAAATTTGTTTTTATATACAACTACATCCGGCTTACGTCAGATGTAAAACTTGTATGCAGTATGTACAAACACGTGAAGCATACAGTTATGTTTTTCCTCGTAGGTTGTTGCATCTGGGGTAGATGAACGTACACTCAAGCGTGAAGGGGTTTGTGCTGCGTCTTTGCCAACCACCATGGTGAAATATAATTCTTCACATCTCATGTTGGCTGCTTTTCTTGTTTATAGTTAAAATTTAGATAAATTGTTTGGAAACTTTCATCTTATTATACTTCAATAGTTCAATCTGGTGGCCTTCACATGTATAAAAAGACTGATCTGTTTCCTTTTGAGTAAACACTTAGATGGTGTTTTCTACTATCTTTAGAGGCTTATTTTATCTCTTCATCGTTTAGAATGTGTTGCCACTTTATTTATCTGGAGTTAGAAAATTGTTTGACTTTCCAGGGGGTTGTTGCTGGGCTTCTAGTTCAAAACACACTCAAATTCTTGTTAGGTTTTGGTCAAGTCTCTCCATATTTGGTAAGTACTGCCACTACCGCAACAATGTTCCCTCTATTCTCCTTTTCTTTGAGTTGTTGCAAAGAAAATTATTCCTTTCTTTTTTCGGTTAAAAAATAGAGAAAAAGGCATTTATTATTCAAAGAGAAATCTGGTGATGCTTCTATGATGAACAGTCTGTCATTCTTAGAAATACAATAGCCTTATGCTGATATCTCCACTTTTGTTTTCTTGTCTGCAGGGATATAATTCTCTTAAGGACTTTTTCCCTACCATGCAAATGAAGCCAAACCCTCAATGTTCAAATGTTGCTTGCTTAAAAAGACAGGTAAGGTGTTTTTAGTCATGCCATTATTGCACAGATTTGATTTTGTGAATAAATTCACATATTATTCTGTCTGATTATTGAACTATTAATGTTATGCAGGAAGATTACATTCTTGCAAAGCCAGCAAGAGATGCTGCAGCAAAAGCAAAAGTGGAATCTGAAGCACAATCAACTGAGGAAGGTCCACTACACGTCGACAATGAATGGAATATAAGGTGCTTAATGATCTTTTTGTCTGTTCATGTTCTTTAATGTATTTAAATGTTTATAAGAGAATATTTGAGATGCTTTCTCATTTGAAATGGATTTCCTTGTAGATGTACTGAGCGTTGTCATTAATGTGATGACCATGTGATATCAAAGAGTTCTGATTCATTCTTGAAAAATTTTAGGCTTCACATTTGGTGATGATGTGCTTTTGTTAATTTTTCAGTGTTGTTGATGATTGTGAGCTGGATGGTCCTGATACCAGAAGTACAGGTAGTTATGTAATTATATTCTGAAATTCATATCGATACGCTTGATGAGTTTGAATTGAAGTGCTGGATATAATTTCACAAACTAGTTTTCTGGATTTGTGTTACTGATGTTGGTTTCCTTTTTTGCTTCGAGCCACGCGGGAAATTCTTTCTACTCTTGCTAGTGTTGTTTTCTTTCATCTAGGTCCTTCATGAAAATGTTTTCACGCAATATGCTCCTTTTATCTTGCCCGTTAATTGCAAAAGCAAAAATTTCTCAGTTATACATTTTTTCAGTGCATGTGTCTTCTTATTCATCACAAGGGTTCAATATTTGTTGTAATTCTACTGTTCATTTGCAATTAGTATTTAAAGTAGTAACCTCTCCCCAAAATGTATTTCAGGTGTCCTGCCTGTAGGTCTCACTCATGAACTTCCTAGTGCGGATGATTTTCACAACCTACCAACTCCTCAAGCTCCAATCACTGACAACGACGACCTTGACGAACTCCGAAGACAACTTGAAGCCATTAATTCTACATAGTCAGTTTTTTTAAAATGATTTATTTCAAACGGGTAAAAAAAAAAAAAAAAAAGAACGCCTAGGGTTTAGTTGTTTAGGCAGGCAGTTTTAACTTAAAAATTGGTATTTATCACTTCTGCTTGACAGTGTCTTGGAATTTTATATGTTGTATCATTCGGAAAGTTAATCCTGTTTTACTGTTAGGTCTTATTGCTTTTTAAAACCATCATTTATGTGGAAGCAACCTTTATGAAGAGAAATGTTAGATTTTGATAATGGATATTCTTGTTTATTAAATTACTTAAAACTGTAAATGAATAGTCATGATTCAGGAGCATCAAAATCAAAAGCTTTCTTGAAATAAATTAAGTGGTGAGGGTGTACACCTAAAGATGGGAATTCTGTGCAAATTCGAGGATCAAACTGAGTCTGCCATCAACAGGTGCTTGGTTCTAGTTTGGGAAGCTTATGGGAGTTTCCAGTTTCTACTTCCAGATTTCCTTCATTGTAGTTTTTTTTTTTTTTAATAATTAACAAATTTACTAATAAAAATAGATTCATTCTATTATAGAAAAAGAAGTATTCGAATATAATATAGAGATAATGGATAGACTCACTTTAAAGTAGTCTTTTACCTGGCGAGAAAAAATGAAAGGTTTTTCTCATGAAAGAAATGAAGCAGCTCATTCTAAGAATGAAGGCGTATACCCTGAAACGGTGTTTTGAAATTCAGGTGCTCGCCAATTTTATTTATTTATTTTTGTCTTCCTAATTGCTCTCCGTCAATATTCACCATATATTTCCTAGTTCACTTTCCTCAATGGTATACTAGGTCCTGGCCACGCTATGGAAAATCTGAACGCTGGTTTTGATTTGCTCGTGTTGATATGGTGAGGTGAGCCACTATTCAAATTTGACGGAATGCGAATGACAGGGACAAGAAGAGAAAGATTGAGCAACCAAGAGAGATATCCTTTAGTTGGCTGTGGACCAAATTTTTTGGTTTCCGAGAGCAAGTTTTTATGTGATAGGTAAAAGACTAAGGTGCTGTTTGGTTTTAGAGAATATTTTCTATTTTCATTTTTTGAAAATAGTTTTCATTTTCAAATTTCAAATATTAGGAAACATGTTTGTTTTGATGTTATGTTTTCTGTTTTCAAAAAATGAAAACATTGAAAACATGTTTGGTTTGTTTATTTTCAATAAATAAAAAAAGCAAATTTTTCTTTTTTGGGTAAACTTGAATATAGCATTAATTAGATATTTGAATTAATTTTTCTGTTTTCATTCAAATTTTTTTTTGGGGGGCTTATTTTTACATTAATTAGATATCTAAATTAATTTTCTTTCTGGGTTTCTGATCTAATATGAGTTCTTGAACGGAATAATCTTTTTTTCAGTGGGTTTTAATTATTTTGTAGTCTTTCTGAAATGTAGCAATTTGGATTTTTTTTAATTGGGTTTTAATTTTTGTTCACTTTTTTTATAGTAGTTTTGTCATGGACCGTGGGCATTTGTATTTTTGTATTATTATTATTATTATTATTTTGAAAAAAAATTGAGCATCAAGAAATTAAATTATTTGATAAAAAGCTTACTTGATTTCAATTGATTAAGCTAGTAAACAAATTAACAATTATAAATGAGATTAGAAATGGCACAAGGTCACCCTGAGCAACCCCAATAACTCAAGGAAATATTTGCTCTTCGAGGTTCATAAGTTGCTATATGAACGTAGTATGCTCTGTTTGTTTAAGGTTTTGCATAATGCAAATGTGAGTTTCATATTTTTTGAGGCATCAGGCCATTTAATAGCTTTTAAGTCCTAAGTGAAATTAGAATGGCAGAAGATCGATCCAATATAAAACTATAACCTTTAGGGAAACAGAAAAGAGATTATGAATGTGTAGTTGATTGGCTTGTATTTAAGTTTATCCAGAAAAAAATTACTATTGGTAACTCTACTAGAGGAGAGAAGTATAAAGTAAAACATAGCATTAATAAAAACATAAAAATCAAATAAAACAAAATAATTCCTTCGCCAAGTAGTATCCAAGCTTGATATCAAAACCTGTCAACCCATATAGCTGGTAACACCCTTATATCTTAACCCCCCCCCCCCAAATTCTAAATGAAATTCTCTATGGATCCTGAGTTATCTATAGCACACTAACAGAATATAATATTAAGTACCTAATATCTAATATCTAATAATTTTTCTCCAAAAAAAAAAGTGATATTTGATCAATGTAACCATCATAACATAAATAGGTCCAATACCAGTGTTATATGTTAAACAAAGCTAAACATAAAGAAATCCAAAATATATCTTACATGTTAAATAGAACATCATTGTGTCTCATATCATTTGTCATGCCAAAACAAAATTTAACCATTAATTATATAATACATCTCAATGCCTACGATAATTTTCCCACATTTGATTTGCAATAGTTTCTCAAACTTGTGCCATTTGATTTGCTTGAATAGCATCAATATTGATGCCTTGCTGATCCACCCTTAAGCCTTGTTCATTTGTAATCAAGTCTTCTACCGAATATTGGCCAAAAAGTCTATCTATTCTATGTTGCAGCCTAATAAAATTATGTATAGTGCAACAAGCATTTGGAATTAGCCTTCGTCTTCTAACAGGATAATTTGGCATCAACTTTAAAATTGGAAACCTTGCTTTCAATGCTCCAAAACATCTCTTAATGATATTTCTCAATGAAGAGTGTCTATGATTGAATAGTTCTTGTTTTCCTCGTGGCCGTCCTCCATCACAAAAATCGCGCAAATGGTATCTTTCCCTCCGATATGGAGCAAGATAACTAGACATATTGGAAAATCCCGAGTCAACAAGATAAAATTGATCTATAAAGTTATTGAAACATTTATTAAAATAGTCATAAAGGATAAATATTAGAGCAAATAACATAAATCACCCTTAAGGTTTCTTAAAACAACACTTAACCCCATTTTTGTATCAAAATAGCACTCCACCCCATTTATTTTAACACTAACAGCAATAATAGAATATTTTAACAGAATATTGTTACACTTGACCAAGGTTAATCCAAAATGAATTTGAAAAAAAAAATTCTATGGTACACATTTCATCAGTCTACAAATAGAAAAGCTTAAAGCATGAAGTATACACAACGAAAACATACCTCTATGAGGTTTTGGAAAATTATTTTCAGGAGATAAAGCGTCTAGAAACACCCTTGAATCATTTGCTGTCCCTTCCCAGCTAAAATAAACAAGCGTAAATAGCATGTCAAAATCGCATACCGCCAATACATTTTGTGTTATCAAAACTTTTCTTCCACGAAAGGCAATTTATTTTGATGCAGGAGCCCAGGCTGATACATGTGCACCATCAATGGCACCAATACATTTCTACATTTGAAACATGAATAATATTTTAGTAGGAAAACAATTATACATTTATTAAATATTAGGAGTACATGTATAAAAATTTACCTGAAAATAAGGAAAAAATTTTTGGTTGCCCATGATGTGTGGATGAGTAGTTGTCTGATCTCTTGGTCGAATAATTCTACTATCCAACTTGCAGACTGCTTTTAACACTATTCTAAACCACTTGCTAACAATATGTAAGGAATGTTGAAAGCGTTCAGCAACAACTCGATGACGCAAATTATGACATATTATAATTAAAAACATTGCAACTCCTTCCTCCACACTTACTTTTTTGCCATCACTCAACTTTATAACATCCTTTAAAGTATCACTCAACTTTCTAACAATATGTAAGGAATGTTGAAAGCGTTCAGCAACAACTCGATGACGCAAATTATGACATATTAGAATTAAAAACATTGCAACTCCTTCCTCGACACTTACTTTTTTGCCATCACTTAACTTTCTAACATCCTTTAAAGTATTACAAAAATTCAAAAATACATGTTTCTCCATTCTAAAACTTAGGTAGCATCTAACTTTATGACCAACCAAGAACTCAAGAGTATACATCCTTCTAGTCAACATAGATGTCCTACATGGTATCTTACCAATAAAACTTTGCTCATATTCCTTGATTAGTGAGGCTATAATTAAATATCCAAAATCATTATCTCAATCACTTGAACCTGTGCTATAGTCACTACTTGAATTATTTGTAGATTCATATATTGACATATTCACCTATTTAGAATATTCATAAAATTGATTAGTGCCAATAATAGAAAAGATACATACATAAGATAAAACACATTACACTCTAATACATAAAGAGTAACAAGTATCTTATTACATTCCAATACTAAAATGTCACAAGTTACTACATGAGATAAAACACATTATAATCTAATACCATAAACAGTCATAAGTATCTCATTACAATCCACTACTAAAAAAAGCCATGAGTCAATATTAAGATAACACACATTAACAAACTAGTACCAAAAAGGCCAAACAAGCTAGTAAAAGGTTCAAAATATATCACAAACTCAATCATCAACTTGATACTACTCCAGTGATGCTAGCCAGCCCTTCCTCCTAAACAAAGGCATCCTAATAAACATGCATCTCCAGTCACTATCTTTAAACCTCGCCAATGCATTGTTGTAGATTTTACTTGGAATATCTTCCATAGAGTCTAACAACATGCATGCATCAATAGAGTAAGAATTAGACATTGGACTAGTATCTTCGCTAGCTTGTGCCTTATATTGCTCAACCTTAGCTTTCATTACTT
This sequence comes from Pterocarpus macrocarpus, assembly GCA_031439585.1. NCBI lineage: Eukaryota > Viridiplantae > Streptophyta > Magnoliopsida > Fabales > Fabaceae > Pterocarpus > Pterocarpus macrocarpus. The sequence goes on from CM062516.1 coordinate 678,076, forward strand.
GTGTTTTTGCTTTAGAAGATTCTTCCCTTGCACTCATTGATGAACTCCATTTGCTCAAAGCTTCTTCAAGTATTTCCAATCTTGAGCTCTTTGCCTCTTTGCGTTTACGCTCACTTGAAGTCCCAATTTGCTTCCTTTTGTTGTCAGCTTTTTCAGCATCTTCTTCATCAACATTAATGGAATCGAAAACGTGCACACCTTTTGCAAGAAAGTCATCCTCCATTTGTCTCTCCTCATCTGAGGTTGGTGGGTCTTGAGTGGAAGTGTGACTTAATTTGCCAGTTGAGGTGCTAGAATTGAATATTTCACCTAGAATGTCATAGTCATACTCAAATCCATTATTCTTAAACTGTTTATAGTACTTTCCTTTCTGCAAAATATAAAAAAACTTTACTATTAGATAAATGCATAAACCAACATAATATTATTAAGAAAGTGATAATTGTCAAATTAATAAAGTAGAATATACCGAACACAAGTCTTCCCAAACTTCTTGAGGGGCATTCACTTTGTTTGATGCAGAATCCCACATAACTCCTATACGGGCTAGCAAAGTTGAAAATTCACGGTGTAGAGTGCGTAGGCGATTATACTTTCCTTTCAGCCTGTTTACACCATAACTTTCTCCAATTATCGCGGCCAACTCATTGTTTATATCTGCCCAAACTGTTACCTTAAATGATGAACTTTGTAGTTGCCGTTTCTTCACTCGATCATAAAAGTACATCAATAAATGCCTTTGTGTTTTGAGTTGACCATTCCAGATTGTCTCCATTTTCAGATTTTCCTCCCATTTTATTCTAATAACTTCATATCAAGTAACCACTATTCATTGTGAATAATAACAAGTAAGCAAACAACAAAAATGTCACATATTGTAATTTATAAGCATGTATACTCTCCCTTAGTAACAAGTGCAACCTTTTATTATATTTGCATGCATTTAAACCACAGAATTTCAAAGAAGTAAGTTCCAGGTATAGAAAAGCACAAATTTCATAGACTCAACTCATGAACTTGAAGCTAATATAATCATTAATGAGACTTCTAACGATACATATGTCTTATACAATAACGTCAAAGACACATATATCAATCAGACTAATGGCTTTTAAAGCCAATTTCATTATTCCAGAATTCAAAAACAAAGTCCAAATGAATAAATGGCAAATAAACAAATAAACTCAATGTTGTAGGCATTATTTTTATATAATTAAAAAAAAAGGAAAACATATCAAAGTAAAGCATGAAATTAAATCAAACAAATAACTTGAACTATAATAAAGTATAAACCATATCAGAGAACACAATAAGTACTACAACACTCAAAACACATTAAAGTATATCATAGTGTTCTAACATAAAGTGAAACTGCTAGTTGTGTTCTCTCTCAAAAACTCACAAACACAACACCACCACCACCACCAACAATAATGTCTTCCCAATCTCCACCACCACTACCCAACCCTCACCACCCTAACCCAAATCCTCCAAAACCCAAATAAAAACACATCTAATTTTCAGGAATGTCCATCCTATATTAGCTTTTACATGTATGTACAATAACCATAATTGATGTTCGATAAGACAACAGGTAGTAAAACTCTAGCAGAGCAAATAGTAGTTGTAGAATTTGAAGCCAAAACAGGTACAAATATAGAGGAGTTCGGGGTTGTGGAGTTCTTAGTATTAATCAGTAGATACAAAAGGCATCTTCCTGTAAATTAGTCTCTCTAGACACATAATATTAAGAAGCGAGCAAGTTATTTGGACACAAATGTGCTCACAAAGTGAAGGCATTTTGTAAGAAAAGGACAAAATGTGCAGAACGGAAAACTAGAAAGTAACTTCTATTAATAAGCATATTAGTTAAGAAATTGATATTAAAACAATTCCTCACTTATCTTGAAACCAAACAGGACCTAAAATTGGATTTTCCATGCTTTCACGAAAGCTGCCTGATCTATCTAACAAAGTAGCTATGTGGGATCCACGCTGCCCAGTGTACCATGGTCTATCTAGGTTGCTGGAAGATAGATTGAACTTGCTAGATGTTGCCATTGCACTAATTCCAACACATCCTTTGAGTAAAAAATACATAACAGAGACTGATGCATGACAAAGATGCAGCACTATAGCACTTATCTTAAAACCTAGAGAGAAAAAGAGAAACAAAAACACATCCAAATTACAAGGAGTTAGAGAGAAGGAGGTATACCTAGTGCAACAAATGGCGGCGGTCACCGGAGCAGAGGTAGCAGTCACAGGTGACGGCAGGGCAGCGCAATGGTTGTGAAGCAGAGGGTTGCAATGGGAGAGGATTTGAGTCTTGCAGCAATGAGCAATCTCTTGTGCTTTGTGTTATGTATATTTAGAAAAAAAATAGAATCAATTTCATTAATATTACGGAACTATCATCGCGTTTTCGTTGTTCTTTGTTTCAATTTCCAAAATTTTCATCGAAAACACTGAAAATCGAGATATATTGTTTTCAAAATTTTCAACTATTTTAGATAACGTTTTCTGAAAATGTTTTCAAAATATTCAATCAAACACATTTTCATCTCTATTTTTTATTTTCAGTGAAAATAAAAATAGAAAATAACTATATCAAAGAGGGTCTTATTGTTTTCAAAATTTTCAACTATTTTAGAGAATATTTTCTGAAAATATTTTCAAAATATTCAATCAAACACATTTTTATTTCTATTTTTTATTTTCAGTAAAAATGAAATCAGAAAATAACTATACCAATCAGAGCCTAATCTCCCCAACTTGAAGCATAAAAGTTAAGTGCCTAAGTCAGGACTCTTTTTAATTGTATTTTTTTTTATTTTTACAAATAAATTTTGGAACTTAATCTAACAACACGGGCTTAAGAAATTCAAATCTAAAAGTGGATCAATTCGTATATATCAACTTGCACTAATCCCAATTTTTAAAACTGGTGATGAGATGTCAGACATTAGATCTGTCCATTAAACGTTGAACTCATAATTATGTACCCGTAACTTTAAAGATAAACAAAACACACCTTTGAAAGTTTCATTATTATAATGGTAACCCGAGCTTAATTATTGACTGGAAGAAGAACTTTACTCGGGATAAGGATAAAGGCAATAATAATAATAATAATAATAATAATAATATAAAGATGAATTTATTTTATGTAATTTTTTATATTATTAATTAATTATATATTATATATTATTATATTAAGAAAAAGGCTTAACTCTTTTTTTTTTTTGTGGGCAAAAAGGCTTAACTCTAATAATAATGATTTTGAATTTACATATATATAATAATATGCAATTAATTAGCAATATAGTTGTGAAAAACTTAGAAAATTTTAAATTTTTAAATAATTTATTAATAGAGATTAATTTTGATACATTATCAATATAAAAGAGTTTTATATTATCATCAAATTAAATACTTTTATTTGTAAATCTTATAAGATAATAAATAATTAAATTAAATATTTTTATTAATGTGATAATATATAATTAAATATATATATAAAATTTATTTATATTGATAATATATTAAAAATAAATTCTTATTAATATAGCATTTTTTTAAAATAAAAAATAATTTATATATGAATAAAAATTATAAATTTTTAGCATATTAAATATTCTAAAAAGAATTGCACTTTTATCTTCGAAAGCATTTATTGGCCAAATTAATATATTAATAAGGTGTTAAACCTAGTAAAAGATGTCCAGGTTCTTTAAATATATGCTCTTGGGCTAGACCTTGAATTTATATACATGGGCGAAAAAAATACCATTAAGACTATAACTTAAAAGATTAATCTATTATTTGGTAAGTGATGCTTTGAGAAACCATAAACAAAATTAATATTACAACATTTTTTAAAAAAAAAATAGTGAAAAATGAAAAAGATGAAAGGGGGCGCGTGGCAGCCGCTGGTTTAACACAAAACAACCTTTCCTACATCAGAGGCAAGGCAAACTGAAAGAAAAATAAGGATCCACCCCTTCTCCTGCACCCTTCTATTTCTTCCCTTCCACACAACACACGTAACACACATCATCTCTCTCTCTCTCTCTCTCTCACACACACACACACACACACACACACACACACACTCACACCTTCCGATTCCTCTGTACGGACGCAAGTAAGTGTTCCATCGAACCCTAATTCCTCAATTCCATGCTTCTTATTCCATTCATACTTCCAATTGCTCCTCCTGATTGCGTGTTCATGATTTCGATTCCGTCTTTTGCTTGAGATCCTCATTGTTTGCGAGCTGTATAACACTGATTCGAAGTTTGACTCACAATTTTCGTGCAGTTAGTTCAAACTAATCGTTATGCATTGGATTTTTTGAATTTTGATGCGTCTTTCTTTTTTTTTTTTTTTTTTTTTTGGATTACATTGCATTGCCTCTTCTCCGGTTAAATCACGTTTTAGAATCTCACGTTTTCTGTGGAATCGCATCATGTGCTAACGAATATGGCTAGATTTGACTTTTTGGAATGATGCGTATTATTGTTGTGATTCATTGTTTTTTTTTTTTAAATTATTTTTTTTGGTGGTTGCAGATTGATATGGGGATATACCTGAGCACGCCGAAAACAGAGAAAGCCTCTGAAGATGGTGAGAACGACAGGCTTCGCTACGGTTTGTCTTCCATGCAGGGATGGCGTGCTTCTATGGAAGATGCGGTAACTATTGTTTGTTTCCCCCTCTTGCATTGGTTCATGTGTTGTGTCGTGGAATGGCATTTACTTTTTTTATTTTATTTTTTGGTATGTTTCTGTCAACATGCAAGTGGCATGCTGACGTGTGGTGGTGCTGTTAATAGCGGACATTTGGTACAAGTACTTGTATCAATTAGTTACAGAAGTTGGTTAAAGTTGGTTTTCTGTTAACAACTTGATTGGTGTATCAGACTTGTATACAAACCTCTTGACATCAGAGAATCAATACAATTCATTCTTCTTGATTCTTCACATTCAAAAGTACACTAGGGAGGATACTGTAGAAAAACTAGTGTGGATTTATTAGCAGTATTATCAGGCAGCCAAGTGTAAACTGTAAAGGAAATCCTTAGCTAGATTGAATTATCAATGTATTAGTGACTGATAAGCTAAGTTTGTTGTCTGCGCAATTGAGTGAGAAGGTTGTGAAAGGATTAGTGTCTTATGCCTAAAGGAACTTACGGACTACCATTTTTCATCATCGATCTGCTGTGATGAAGAGTGCAAGGGTATCACTTATTTGTAGGTCTTCTATAAAAATTATTTCATTCAGCTATTGAAGTGAACGTGCAGATTTAAGTAATAAGTAATAATTTTTCCACATCAAAAAAGGAAAAAAAGAACTAATAATTTTTCAAATCTTCAGAGGGATAAATTGCTCTCCTCTACTATACCTGTATCCATGAGGAATTGCTTCTCTTTGGAAGTAATGGTTGCATATATATGATGCAAATGCTTGGTTTACCAGGGTTTTTTTCACTTAAGTAGCCGTGTATTATGTTACTATCTATTTAATGTGTATATAAGTTTTAATTCTTCTATATTACATGCCAGCATGCAGCTCATCCATCTTTGGACGAGTCTACATCTTTCTTTGGTGTTTACGATGGCCATGGAGGTCAGTATCAACTCTCTGAGTTTTCCATAATATTTTTATATTGCTGACATGGCTCCATGCTCATTCTTAAAAACAGCAAGGAAATGATTTTTTATTGATTTGTTTATCATTTACATTTATTTGGACTAGTTTCTTACCATTGGACTTGCTTCTGTAAACTATTAATAAGAAAGTTTATTTCATTAATTACAAAGCTGAGTGCATTGAAGGTGGAAATATTTGATATTGTTTTAAGCTAGGTGTGCCCTTTTGAGATTTCCATTGGAGTCCACCTTAACATGGCTGGCCTATTCATTTACAACTTACTTAGCAGTTGTCATTTCTGTTATGTTGATCAAGTTTTCATTTACTCTTGCATGAACATATGCTTTGTGTTTTCCCTTGTTCAAATGTCACTTATAATGTGAATAACAAGCAACAGCAGTATATTGATTACAAATTACAATACTTCTTATATTTTCATTTTTGAACAAGATCCCTGTAGGCTGTATCCATAACACTTTTGGTACATTATATCCTGTTAGAGGATCACCCATATCATTTTTATGTGCAACTTAAGGATTTTGTTCTGCTGGCCATGTTAAAGAAAAAAGTAAAGGAAAAAGAGGGAGAAATATTCTTCCTGTTTTTGGGTGTATTTCTTGTTATTAGCCCATTCCAGTTTCATTTAGTACTTGATTGTTGCTCGCTCAAGGACTAGAGATCTTTATACATCTTAAATCATTTCAAATTTAATGTGATGGGGCTTACATATATAGCATACTTATTAGCTAAGTTCTGGCTTTATAATCCTCAATACGGCCTCACTAATTTGCAGGCAAAGCGGTTTCAAAATTCTGTGCCAAGTATCTACACCAGCAGGTGCTTAAGCATGAAGCTTACTTAGCTGGAGATATAGGCACATCTTTGCAGAAATCTTTCCTCAGGTAATTTTTTTTAATTATGTTTCTTTAGAATTTTCATTATACTCACTGGATGATAATAAAAGCCTGAGGTTGAGATAATGGGGTAGGAGTCCTTCATATTTAAAAATCTAATTAGGCCTAAGCTCAAGCCTGTGATTCTTCACGTTCAACTGTTGCACTAAATAATTCACCATATCTAATTTATATCCCCTGGGGAAGGTTTGGCATCCTGGCCTCTTCAAGATACAAATATGGCAGGAAACCTAGAAGTTATGCGCAGTTACAAATAGTTTTAGAACAATTTTCTACGTCTCTCTATTTTCTCCTTCTCCTGTGAGTTATTAGAAGTTTTAAAACTTTTCCTTTTATCTCTTCGTTTTCTTTGTATCTTATTTCTACTCAAATTCTATATCTCAAAATAATGTCATAAAAACATTCATAAAATAAAGTAGTTTTAAAATGCATGTCAATGTTTGTGAGGGCTTGTATGCTTGTAAAAATATTGGCTGTAATATTGGCTGTATCACCACCTGAACTGACAGTCTTTTTTTTTTTTTGTTTTTGGGGGGGGGGGGGGGATGAGTGTTCAATTTTTACATATATTTATTTCCCTTCACGGTTAAAATCATTTGTGCATCTGAGGATTTATAGATGTGAAGGTTTTGTGCCCAATAATGGAGATTGGGATATGGAGTTTAGACAGAAATAGTTCTGTTAAAATTGTGTCCTATTTTTTTATATTTCCCTTCATATTGAGGCAGAATGGATGAGATGATGCGCGGACAAAGAGGGTGGAGAGAATTGGCAGTCTTGGGAGATAAAATAGAAAAGTTGTCTGGTATGCTAGAGGGGTTTATATGGTCTCCCAGGAGTGGTGAAACCAATGACCATTTCGATGATTGGGCTTTTGAGGAGGTAACAAACAAGGAACACATTTTGTTTTCTTGCTCCACCACTGCTTGTTATTCTAACATAACTCTACTGTTCTACATGCATGTTGAGTTTTTGATGTATGGAACATAACCTTATAGTCAATATATTGGAAGCTGTTAAGGCTTGCGCTACTGTGTTCATATATGACACTTGTGAACCGTGTTTGTTAATGTACCTTAGCATTTTTTTTTTTAACTTCTTTGGATAATATTCTTAGCATTTATGATTTGAGTTAATTGCATAACTATCTTTGCTAGAACTGCTTAACTAAACAGCATGTGCCAATTGCCACTTTCTAAAAACCTTTTGGTTCTACTTTGGTCGTGTATGGATTTGGAATAACTTTTATAAATTATAGAGTGGTTTGGAATTTTAATATCTCAGCTTGTTTCAAGTTTTTTCTGAATTTTCTTCCTCATATCTATGGTGCTTGGTCACCACCATGATAGTCTCATATACCAAGGAATGTGAACTTCAGTAGTCAATTCTTGGAAGATGTTATTATCTATCTGAATTTCACAGAAGGTCCTTTCTGATTAAGGATGCATTTGTTTCAGCTTTTTTTGACAAAGTGATTTTTCAACTACAAAAAAAAAAAATCACTTTTCACTAAAGCTACTCATTTCAGCTTTTAGTCAAAAGCTGAAAATAGTTTTCTTTCTTTTTTTTTTTTTTTTAAAGTTTTTGAGTAGAAGCTAAGATGTATAGCTTCTATAAAAAGCTATTTTTTTAAGTCAAAAAATTACTTTTTTTTTTGGGTCAAAAAAGCTGAAACAAATGCACTCTTAAGTGATTACAAGTTATAACTAAAAATTATAAGTTCTGATGTGGGGCATATACTGTTCGAATTCCTACTGTATTAAAAGTTTTTTTTTGAACTGACAAAGAGTTTTGCTGCAAATTAGGGACCCCATTCTGATTTCACTGGACCAAACTCTGGAAGTACAGCTTGTGTGGCTGTCATTCAAGGAAACAAACTTCTTGTTGCAAATGCTGGTGATTCTAGATGTGTATTATCGAGGAAGGGCCAGGTACTTCCACCTCCTATTGTAGTTTTTTAATCTTCTCTAATTTTACTAGGCATGCAATATAGGGTATGGCTAATGAGTGTACAGGTTCATGATGGTAAAGGTTGCTAATTCAGAGTACACTTTTTGTATTCTGAGATAGATATTTCAGTATGGATAAACTCGCACATATTTAATTCACCGTGTTTTATATTTGATAGCTTTGAAGAAGAGTGGGTATTGAGATACGTTAACATTTTTACATGTTAAAATAATTTTGACATCTAGATGCATCCCTCCAGAGTGTAGGTTTCCCCTGCCCCTCTCATCTACCTCAATATTTCAGACTAGGGACTAATGTAGTCCTAAATCATGAATTTACTCAATTTAGTGTCTAGAAATCGATGATTTAACTGCATGGCAGAGCTACTACTTAGCAAGATCCAAATGCTTGATTATTTAATGAAATTTTATTTGCAGGCACACAATTTGTCTAAAGATCACAAGCCTGACCTTGAGGCTGAGAAAGACAGGATTCTAAAAGCTGGTGGTTTCATCCAAGTTGGACGTGTCAATGGAAGTTTAAACTTGGCTAGAGCAATTGGTAATAGAAATTTGTTTTGGTATATGTTCTTAATGTAAAGCAAAGTGTGAGAGTTCATTATTTTCTTCAAATTTTAGTTGTTGCTTTCTTGAGATTTTTTTCTTTCATTAGTCCCAAGTATTTGTAATATAAAATTCTTTCAATTACAGGGGACATAGAATTCAAGCAGAACAAGTTTTTGCCTGCTGAAAAACAGATTGTGACTGCTGATCCGGACGTAACTTCTGTAAGTATTGCTCAGTGCATATAAATAATTAGCTGTTTTATTTTTTGTTTACATGTGCCTTTGGTTTGTTCATGTTTGACTGATAAAAAATATATTTATTTGAAAAAATAATTATATGAGTTTGAGTTTCTTTTTCTTCTGGTATCATTTAAAAGTTTCCTTTAGTTAGTGTTCTTCGCTGTTTTCTTTGCTCCAGTTTGAATTTATTTTTTTTTCATATATCTATTCTTGGTAACAGGTTGAGCTTTGTGACGATGATGAGTTTCTTGTAATAGCTTGTGACGGGATATGGTAGGCTACCTGGTTACTAAATTTTCCCTGGGAACTCCATTGAATTGATATTACGAAGTTCATATAGATGGCAATATTCCTTTTATTTATTTCTGTATTTCTCGTTACGGGTAATTAATTTACTGTTATATAACCTGTTAAATGTGTAGGGATTGCATGTCAAGCCAACAGCTTGTGGACTTCATACATGCACAGTTAAAGACGGTAAGTTCTCTGTGGTTTACTTCGGTTTACTTTAAGGATAATATTAGTTTGCAAACAGCATTCAGATTGTTGTAAGTGCAATATCTGGTTGTGACATTGATACAAAATCATGACTATACAGGAGAATAAACTTTCTGTGGTGTGTGAGAAAGTATTTGATAGGTGCTTGGCACCAACAGCTGGTGGTGAGGGTTGTGACAACATGACCATGATCTTGATTCAGTTCAAAAAGCCTTCGAATACGAGTTCCTCTTCCACAAACCAGCCTCAGTCATCTGCTGAACCATCTGAAGCTGATAGAAGTTCAGAGAAAACAGAATAAAAGTGAGGAAGAGTTTCAGACCTTACTAGATGGCCATCACTTTCTTACTTGCATGTCGAAGCATTGGTGAGCAGAGTTTATGGGCACTATTTTATATCCATATTTCAGGATGTTGATTCTCAATAGGGGATTGTAAATTTGTGAAATACTACTGCTACCTCATGGTGCTATTGACTTTGTACATTAGTGTGGGTCTCTAGAATATGAAGGGAAAACAATGTTTCAGCAAGCATACCGGGAAACAGTTAACATGGACGGCTAAAATCACCACTTGGAAAAATTCCCAATGCGAATGATCGTTAACTGGAAGAAACACGTGCAAGAACTTGTCTGGATTCTGGAGCCATATTCACTGTCCATGATCTGTAGAAGAAGTTTTTTATAAGGATTCAGTGCGATATATGTAATTTACACAGGTATCTCTGTGTACTCTAATGACCCCCTACCCGTGATACTCTGACGTTATTGTTATTACTGTCAATTTTCTTTCTTGAGATGATATTTCGTCGTCAATTTATTGGCTGGTTCTATTGACGTTTATTTATATGCTAATTACTATATTCTACAACAAATAAACATTTTGCAAATGGCGAAGGTTGTGACGCAAGTGCTGCTGCTGTGGGAGTACTTCTGATGTTAAAGCAAACTTCTCCGAAACACCAAAACGCTTGTAAGCTATAACCTGTTAGGCTATGCATTTAGATTATGAGTGCTCGATGCTTCTGATGTGGAAATTGTTTTATATTTGAGAAATTTTATGTGAATATATTTTTGTATTAGACACGGCGTTGATTCAGATTCTATTTATCATTGGTGTATGGAGTGGAAGTTAACATAGTATTGTACATAATATAACTTTTTATATTTTGGGATCATGGACGAAAGTAAAGCCTCCGCCTAACCCCAGCAAAACTGTAACAAAAGTGATTCGGGGCAGAATCGCATGTCCCAACGATTCTAATCTAAATCTAGCCGGCATTTTTAGAAATTAAATTCTGCTTCTCAAACGGAAAAAACTTATGTTGTCCGAAAAAAAAAAAGTAAAACAATTATAAATAGAGAATAAATAAATATAATTTAAATTGAACAATGAAAGTTTAGACTAAGGGTTCCGTAATTGATCTCCTATTCATTTTAAAATTGACAAATCAAACCTACCTTGTCATGTACGTGGTCTCATTATGCATTCAATGGAGCTGCGTTGTTGACAGGTATAACATGGTGTGGAAGTATAGCATTGTAAAGTGTTTTTTTCACCGTGAACCGATCACATTTTATTGTATGATCATTGTTGAGTTAATTACTTATAAGAATAGTCAAATAAGAATAGTCAAACACTATATATTTTGATGAGAAACACTTTTAATGATTTGGTAATATAAGATTAAATATCTGTATAAAAAATTTATATTGATTATTTATTAAAATTAAATCAAAGTATAAATGTCATGCTATAAAATGATTTTATACTCAGGTTTATTTATACACGTTTATCTTCTTAAAATGTTGGGTCTGTAAGCAGAGAGACGGATCACGGGGTGAAGCCTCTTCATCACAATTAATGTATATTATACATCGAGATATGTTATTTGTAAACAAAAATCAAATATCTCATAGACATCATCGAGAAAGAGAGAAATAAATTTTAGTGTGGTGCTAAGTGTTGAGAGCAACTAAAATTTTGATCAAATCTTTTACTATACATTATCCGAAAATATTATGAATGTTAATTTATTTTGTACTCACTTAGATTTAACATATACAATAAAAAACCATATAATAAATTTGATCACTTACTATTTGATAAAATACCATAATTTTAAATTTAAAATATTTAAATTTAGAGTTTAAAATGTAAAACTATCTCTTGAACTTTTTTTTTTCAACTTATATAAATATATTGAACTATTTGCATGTTTAATTTGTGCAAGGCTAACTTGATAATATTGTGTGGAGTTATAATATTTGTATGTATGGTGTCTCAGTCTTCATATTGATGCACTTCCATCCACTATTAAATGGGGTATGAAACTCAGATCAAATGGGATCCACATCTTATTCAACGGTGATGGGAGTGCGTATGTATAAAGGTCGAGAAACTGTATGTACAAATATCATTTCTGTATCGTGTGTGATTTATAGTCAGATGAACATTATTTTATACATTTTTTTCAATAATTTAATGTCATTGTCATCAATATTTTAAAACTTTTATTTGTTTTTCAAATATGTGAATGAACAAATAACATACATTGTTTAATGAGAAATACATACTTAAAACTATTATTTATAATTATTAATTGATAATAAAGTTAAATTTATTTATAATTATTAATTGCTAATAAAGTTATATATATTAGAAATGTAGGATTAAAAATAGATATAATTAATTCTAAACTTTTATTTGACTACTCACTTTTTTGCTCCTGTTATAACACTCATTTTCTAAATTCGTTTAAGTATGTAGAAAATAAAAATTGTAAGAGTTGTAATTTTCATAGACAACTATATAAACATAAGATCCACATTAAAAAAAAGGGCATAAGATTTATTAGATTTTATTTAAATTCATATAAGCAAAACTTTGATATTTAAATTTTTATTTGTGGTGACGTGATACTCAAAATAAATAATACAAATTTGTGTATCGAAATAATTATGTAACATTATTAAAAAAATTAGATTTAATTTACTATACTGATAATATAAAAAAATTTATAAATATAAATATTTGATTATATGATAATATAAAATTTTTATATTGTTATTATATAGCAATTACATTAATAAAAAATTGATAAGTTGCTAAAAAAAAAAAATGAACAGGTAAATACACCCTGAACGAAGAGGATACACATAAGCAACGTGGACCATCTGATCTTTGGAACAGAAACTCGGATTTTGATGCTATCATGGTTGCATGCTTGCCACGTGTCTGATCTGCAGGCCCCTTATCCACTTTCCAGAGAATGACTGTTCTTATCCGATCCTTTAATTTCACGATATTATCACGAGTTTTACTTTTTGGGTTCATGTTTCCTTTTATTTATCACGAGCTCACGACCCCCCGTATTAACCTTTTTGTCACTCACACCGAGTTAAAACTCAACACGTGTAGGTACCACCTCTTTGTTTGGTCGTGTTCTTACCTTTTGTGAGTAGTACATTATTGTTTTCGGAAATTTTTATGTCATTTTGAAGGCGGTAAAAAAATCTATCTATATATTATTTTCACATATTAATAAAAAACTTATTATTAGCTAAAAAATTTACTCATTATAAAATTTCAAATGCAATATTAATAAATAATTGTAGTGTAAAATTAATATAATAATTTTTTTGGGTAACAAATTAATATAATAAATTAATTAAATATGAAAGATTAAATATTAGATATGAGTATTTTAGTAAAAAAATTTCATAATTAAATCTTAATTTAAAGTTTTTTTAATTCTTTTACATATAGCTACCGAAGTATTTTTTTTCTTCTCTGACCTAGCTTTTTCCGTTCTCATACTGTTCACCACAATTTAAAGTCTAGATCTTCTTACATAAAATTTGCAACTTCAAATATAATCGCGATTTGTTTTTCTACTTATATATATTAGGATACGTTAACTCAATCAATCACCCTGGAAAATTGTCATCTAATTTAATTGGTGAAATTCTTCTAAATAAGTGTAAAGTTCCAAAATGAATTTCGTTTTCATAAAAAGAAAAAAAATTATATCTCTTGCCTGGGACTTACTAATAAAAAAGTTAAAAACTCAGAATACCATAAGTTCACCTTAAGTGACGAATTTGGATTCGATAATTTAGAACACACTTTTGTTGTATTGAAGCAACGATAAGAATGAATTATGAGAATAATTCTTTTAACAAAGCAAGAGAGTAGTTAGCTTTCATAAACTACTTGTAATTATTTCACTGAAATATAGTTGAAATTATAAGATATCGTTGACTTATTCTAAGTTAGGAGGAGCATATAATCAATTTGTCTGTATAAAATTTATTTAATACTACCAAAATTTAAAATTTATTTTAAAATTTAATTAAAAATAAAATAATAATAATATAATACCAATTGGTTATAGGGAAAACCTAAAGTGTATTAAATGTTAAAAATTAAGATTTGACTTAATTTGTAAATTTTTTTATTATACTTAATTTGTAAATTAAATCTTGTATGCTTAGATTCCAAGGCGATGCGGACGCTCACAGGGTAGAAGCAGCGGCGGCGAAAGAGGGCCTAAGGCTGGCATGGGAGACTGGTCTCAAAGATATTATATTGGAAGGGCGCAAAAATATTAGAGTAAAACTATATTTTGGTTGTTGAAAAATTTATATTTTAATATTTTATTTTTTAAAAGATTAATAGTAACACTTTAATTCTCTAAAGATTTGATATTATAATACTTTAATTTTTTATAGATTAATTATATATACTTAAGTCATCTAAAGATTTGGTATTATAATACTTCAATCTAATAAAAAATAGTAATGGTAGATTAAAGTATTATAATACTAAATTTTTTAGAAATTTAAGTGTATATAATTAATCTTTTAAAAATTAAAATGTTAAAATATAAATATTTTAAAGAGCAAAATATAGTTTTACTCAAAATATTATTGAGTGTTTTGAGAACAATGAAAGGGATTTCTCCCACACTGGGATAATCCTTGAGGAAGCATCTAGTTTAGCCTCTAAATTCCACTATTTAAAGCCCAATTTGCAAATAGAGGGCGTAACTTGTGGCAGATAGGATAGCCAAACATAGGGATAATAAGGTATGGATAAACAGGCTTCTAGATGTAATAGGGATGTTCTCTCTTTGGATGATAGAGCTTAATGAATTCATTTTTTGCATCAAAGAAATCTTGTATGCTTAGAATGTTAAAAAATAGAAATGTATTTAAATTTTAAAATTTTATGAATTTTCTTGCCTAAATTTTACACATTTGGTATGATTTGTGGAAATTTATTTGATTTGAATTTGATTCCATATATGAACAAATTTTGTTATTAAATAAACCCTAAACACAATGTAAAAGTTTTGAAATAACTATAAAATTTGTTAATTCTTTTTGACTTCTAAATTAACTTATATTCAAATTTTTTCATAATAAGTCTAATCATAAAACTTAACTTATAAATTAAATAAATTTAAATCAAATCAAATTATTTTTTAACTTTTCTGTCATTCTAAACACAATGTATCTCCCCACGTTTTTTTTTTTTTTAATGATGTTTGACAAAATCATATTTTAAGTATGACCCGATTCGTAATCCTCAACTCTCTCTGTTTTTGTTTATTATTTGTTTTCTTATTGGCATAATGGCATTTAGTTAGATATTTTGGAAATAGGGCATGGCTGATCATGACCAAATTGCCAACATGAAATAATAGAATTTGTTGCACCAAAGAAATAGAATTTGAGAGAAGTAGAAGGGCTCGTGAATTAAATCCCAAAAGAGCTGGAAGGGATATCCAATATTATATGCCTCACACTCAGAGAACAATCCAAAAGAACACTCTTCCAATTCAGACCAAGTAATAGCCCTCAAAACAGATAAGATAATCGCAAGAATCTCTCTCTTTTTCAGCAGCTTGTTCTTTTCTTTTCCCTTTATGATGTCCGTGTCTCTCCCTCTTTCTTGTAGCAAAAATTATTACATAATTCCTAAAATATAACGTATATTTATACTAATTTTACTCATTAAATATTATATCAGTTTTGTAACAATCATAAAATTCACAATTAATTATATATTTATTTTAGAAATTTAACTTAAATATATTGTCATTGTAAAAATTTTTTATACAGATATTTAATCATAAATTATCATATCAGTAAAATTTTTTAATATAATTACTTATTACTTGAATGATTATATAAATAAAAAATTTTAATTAGATAATAATATAAAATTTTTTTATATTATTAATACACCTAAATTAAACTCTTATTTTAATACATAAATTTTTTAATTTGGAAAACTGATAAATATATAAATTAATAAAAAAAACCCACAATTAAGTGAGAATAAAATGACAAACAAAATAAGCACAATCATGGGTGCCTATAATTTCTCCCTTCTCCCATTAAATACGACGTTACACGTCACTCCACACTCAGACTCAATGGATAAGGACCGTGACCAATTCCACCTCAGATTCTCTCTGTTTTCCACTAATTGTTATTGTTATTGTTATTTATATTTATTTATATCTATAAATAAATCACTTTCCTCCCATGTTGATTCCACTTATCGTGTCAATGCGTATACGTTGATCAATTCCAAAATTATTGAGCCTTAAAAATTCAGCAAGAGTGAAGCCACTATTTCAGGGTTATTAGGACATAGTCTCCATCAAAATCAATTTGCCGTGCCCCTTGATCAAATAAAATCTTCCTTAAAATAAATAAAAATCAGACCAAAGTTGTATTATTTATAGCCAAAGTTTTTGTGGGTCGCCGTGGGATTCTGTTGGGTACTTGTGGTTTTTGGAGATTTTGAGGTTTCATACAATGGCTGCTTCAGTTGCTGGTGTTGTTGGTGGTAATGGGTCATCATCATCTTCTTGGATGCAATTCAAAGGCAGCAAGGAAAGGAAGATGAAGAAGGTGAACAAGTTTAGGATTTGTTGCTCTTCTTCTTCTTCTTCTGTGATGGATCCTTATAAGACCTTAAGGATACAACCTGGTGCCACTGAATCTGAGGTTAGGAAGGCTTTCAGACAACTTGCTTTGCAGGTTTGGTTCTCAATCTTCTCTTTTTTTTATTTTTTCTTTTTTGTTTTTTCATTGATTTCATTCTAAAGTTGATGCCTTTTTTTTCTTAATATTTGATTAATTTCATCTGGGGTTATTTTTTATGGAAATATTAATTAGTTGGTAATCTATTGCGTTTCAGTATCATCCTGATGTATGCAGAGGGAGCAATTGTGGGGTGCAGTTTCATCAAATCAATGAGGCTTATGATGTGCGTAATCCTACACATACCATTCTCTTAAGAGTTATTTCAGTTACATAATGCATTGAATATTGATAATTTATTTGCACTGCATTGAACATAAACAGAAAAACTGCTGGTTGTTTTGGGACAATCATTTAGCCTTTGTTTGGATTGAGAGAAAAAGGGAGGAAAGAAAATGAGAGAGGAGAAAATGAGTAAAAAATGGAGTTTTTTCTTGTTTGATTTATAAGAGAAAATGAAAAAAAAAAAGAAAATGTATTGTGAACCCCACATATAAACTTTTAATCGATCACATGAAAAGAAAATGGGAGAAGGTGTGTTTATATTATCAAATTATCATTTTATTTTTATTAAATATTTTGTTTCTATAAATAATAATTGATATAAAAGTAATTTTAATATAATTATATTTTCTTTCTTTTCATTTTTCTTCTCAACCAAATACTAAAAGATAAAATATATTTTTTTTATTTTTTTTCTTTTTATTTTTTTTTCTCATTTTCTTTTCTCCCATTTTCTCTTTACATCCAAACAAAGTGGTAGTCATCGGTTGAATTCTATGGTTGTTAATTTTCTCCCCCTTTACGCTTTGTTTTGGCACTCATGAAGTGTGAGTAATTGGTGAACGAAAAATGCAAAGAGAAGAAATATTTCTCATATTTCTCTATTGATTTTTAGATTAATTTTGATACACAAAGTATTTGAATTATCATCTAATTCTTATTATATTATTATATAAAACTTCTGAAAAAGTGAGTGTGATAGAGGAACATTTTTTTTTATCTAACAATACATATAATTGGATGTTTATGGTCTATTAAAATTCTTTTTTTTTTGTTTTTTTTTATTTTAATTTGTGTGCATTTTTTAAATAAATTAAGGTTGATATAATTATAATGGAATAATGAAGAGTGTAAATATAAAATAATGTAGATGTTACTGTGTATGTTAGCATGGTGTAATAGGTGGAATGATATGGTCATCCAAACTAATAGCATCTTTCAACAACAGCAACAAAAGCAACCTTATGGGGCCATAGTTTGTCGAATAATTTAGACCCTGCCTAACACGACCATTATTATCTTAATTGGGATTCCAATGTTTGCTTATTTGGAACGCAGGTTGTGATGGCCAATTTGAGGGGAGAATCAAATGAGACAGAACTGTACGAGGCGTATGATGATAAGGGCATTGATGAGCCATTGAGGGGAATGAACGATCCAGATTGGGACATGTGGGAGGAGTGGATGGGATGGGAAGGAGCAGGAATTCGTGACTACTCATCTCATATCAATCCTTACATCTGAAGAGTTTATGTACTTTATCAACTGGTCTATGAATCATTGCTATGTAATTGTACTGTGGGCCTAGACCCACTCGTCCCCACCAATAGTGGTTTTGTGTTCACTGTACATAGTCCAAGTTAATGTCAAGTCTCCTCTGCATAATTGAAGTTGAGGGAGCGACTTATTGTTGATATATATCTTCTTTTGTCTTGCCCTTGTTATGGGGTATCTTTCAATAAGGTAGTACTAACAAAATGTTAGTTCAAGAAATAGGTGACACATATTATCACTTAAATAAGGTTTTAAGTTTAAGTTCTTTAGTAGAAAAAAAAGGAATGATAAAAATTTTTTATCTCTATAATAAATCAATATAGCTTGAATTAAATTAATTAAATTTTAAAATGAATAATGCTCTATGATACAAAATTCTATCCTCCTGAATTGCACAATAGTAATATTTGAAAATTGATTTCTCTTTTACTTTACACGTATCTCTGATTTTTGCAAATATCTAAGTTTGATTAGTTGAGACAACTTTCATACAGCATTCGTGAGTCTTCCTTTTGTACTGTTTAGCATCACTCCTTTCAAATTAGTAGTGGATTATTTGAATTAATTAAATATTAGATATATGGGTAAATTGTATTGACCTTTAAAATTATATAGTATTAGTAATATTACACATAATATTTTTTTATTTATAGACTCATATATTAATTTCATAAATTTAGATAATATTACTTCTAATATTGTTATATTTTGAAAAAAATATAATATTAAATACTCTTGTATGCATGATAATAATATTAAATATTCTTATAGGGTGTTAATATAAACATGACGAATAAAAGAATATCGTGGATAATATCACGTAATTTTAGGAGAGGTATACTAGATATATTTAATAATTAATATCTATTTAAATACAAATGAATAGCTTCAACCAAAATGAAAAAGAAAAAGCGAAAAAAGTTTTATAAAAAAAAAACCAAAAAAAGACTGAAGGTGATTGCATGAACATTTGCACTGTCTCAATCCAAAGGGAAAATGGTAGGGAAAGAGGCTAATATCAGGACATGTCATACTCCAAATTTATCATTTTCCCCAGCTTTTTCACTTATCGTAATGTCTCGTTCCCGCAAATAGAAAATAGTTTTCCTATTTGTGAAGCTATCACGGGAAGACATTTTTCATTTCCTTTTCAAAATTTTGTTGGATTCTTTTGTAAGGTAGGAAACCTTCATAGACTATAGGCTTACGTACACAATCCGTCTATACTTTCTGATTTTAGTTGGATTGATATTTTATATACAACAACAATTATTAATGATTCTTTTCTAGCCAAAAAGTGTTACATGCATTTTTTATTTTCTGCAAAAGAATATTCATTATTTTTTGGTACTCGGTAGTGTGTCAATTACTATTTCTCACTTTGAAATTCTAGTGGAGATCAAAGACAAGGGAAAGAGTCCACCTTCTAGTAATTGTGCTTTTAATCTAATATATTATAGTGTGTCTAAGGAAAAGAGTTTAAGTGGTACTTCCCTACATTGTCATCATTTTGATTCTAAGAATTACTTGGTGTTCCAATGCTTTTGCAGATCTCTCGGTGTACATCCTATTCTTGTTTGTTTAGACTTTGAAAATGTTGTTGAGATATCATAAATCCATTGAAAAGCTTTTGAGATATAGACGAGGAAGATGTTATCTTTGAGAAGGAATTCCTAGTTGTGCCTAGGTTTTTATTTTAGAATGTCCTTATTTAAGTTGGTGACTAATTAGGCTAGGGCAGCCCCATAAATGTAATTTACTTCAATCTTGGAAGACATTTTCCCGTAAGGAAAAATACTCTTTTAAAGTGCATTTGTCTTTAAAATAAAAAATAGAAGGTATTCACCTTAAATTATTTATTGAATTATGATTATGATATATTTTATTAATTTAAAAATAAATATTTTTACTTTCTCGCTTTTTACAAACTCACTTATATAAGAGGAGTCTTACTCCTTAGTTAAATAGTAGACAGATAAAGAAAAACTTACCTAAGAAGAGTTCTATCCTTTAGTAAATCTTAACCATTTAGTGAGTAACAAGACAGTGATCAATTCAATAATCTTAACCTTTTATTTTTACTAAACCCTCATGTTAGGTTTAGAATATAAGATTAATTTTGATATACAATAAATATAAAGTGTTTTACACTAATAATCATTTATGTTTTATCTTTTATATAAGTTTAACGTAGTTATGATAAGACTCAAAACACTTGGCTATACATAATCAAATGACAATGAAAAAAACTTTACGTCGACAATTTATCAAAATTAAATCCTTAGAATATAACACAAATTCTAGTAAATTCATGTTTCAGTAATTTTCTTACATCTTTTCTTCATCAAGAGCGCACTACTATAATCCCTTTCAAGTACCTTCTCACACCTTCTAACCTAAGCCAAGTTTCTCAATATGGGATGTTGAAAGCGGAGGTAATGGAATGGTGGACTATTAGAAGATCAGAAAAATAATTTGGAAAAAGAGCTAGTGACAGCTATAGAGTAGATCATATATTCCTAAATGAGGCTTTCATGAAAACGAAACCTTTGGATTTATTGAACCGTACAGGCTTCTTTTGCTTCTGAAAATGAAATGATCCTGATCCCTAATTATCGTTAATTATTGCCTGATGAAAAATTAACAAGCTAAAGATCTGTTTAACCCTGGGCCTTAAGGCTGCAATAGGTTTTTTTTTTTCTTCTATTCTTCAAGGCTTACAATACTTATGCTTTGGTTTACCTTTTTTTTTTTTTTCTGTTGGGGGGTGGGGTTGTGAATTTTTTGGATTCTGGACCTTTTCAGTTAGCAAAATGGGCCAAGGCTATCCAAGAATTTGGGCTTTAAAGGTTACAGAGTTAACCTTAAACTTATATATAAACAAAAGTTTAAATTAGTTCGACACCGGTCATTTCACTAAGGTCAAAGCACGAACACCAAGCTTAGAGAGTATTTAAAAGGGATTTATAAGATCATTCATATCCTCACATTAGCAATGAAAATCAAATTCGCGCTCTTGTGGTTGTCAGATACAAACTAATTTTTACCATCGTTGGCAAGGTTCATAAATGATTTTTACCGACTTTAATTGACATCTTCAAAAATTGAGATAATGGTAACTTAGGGGTATTCAAATTTAATCTAACTCAATCTAATTAAAACCATTAAACAAATCCAATCAAAATAAAAAATTGATCAGACTCGTAAAAATTTGGATTGGATTAGTTCTTATTTTTTACAAATTGCTTGGATTATATCGGATTTTAAAATTTAATTTTTAAAATCAATCTAATTTATTCCAAACCAAATGATATTATATAATATAATTTTTTATTATTTAGTTTGTACTATTTTTACTTATAATAATTTTAATTTATTACATATTATTTTTTATATTTACGTGTCATTCTTATTTAAATATCATTTATGCATTTATATGAGCCATTTTTATTTTTTATTTTTATTTATTCATTTTATTGATGCAAATTATTTTTATTTATAATATTTTATATTTAAGATTTTCTTTTATAAAAAATTGATTAAACCAATTCAATTCAAACCCCTAAGAATTGATTCGAATTGGATCAAATTTAAAATCGTAAATCAATCCAATCTAAACTAATATATATTTTATTATTTTGATTAAATAAATTTTTTATTTAAAACTAATCTAAACTGTACCTTAAACGCCCCTAAATGGTGTTAGTAGTTGGACATGTGAAAATGATTCGAGTCAAAACCCAGCTATATTCGAAGCTAGTTACTGTTTCTACATTAATATATATTTTTGGTCGAAACATTCTATATTCAATGTTTTATTTTTTTGGTCAAGAAAAGGATTTTTTTTTTCGGCTATCATATTCAGTGTTAATATAAAAAGAAAGTAACATAGGACACCATTCTCATTTGACTTCCCAGAAAGTTTCCTGATATTTTTTCATTTTTAATTTTGAGAGATGTTATATAATAAAAAATTATTTGTCATAATTTTTGACAAAAACTATAGAAATTATTAATGAAATAAAGTGGTAGAACTCATTTATTTATTTATTTTTTATTTGGAAGGACTGAGTATTTATTAAACATGAATAGCATGTCATTATACTAGCAACTCAATTCTAGAAACTCTTTTCTTTTGGCTCTAACCATTTTTTCTTTAATTTTTTTCCCTTTAGCTTGATATGAGGAGCAAATGGACGTTGGTTTACTTAGTAGACAATATGATCATATATTATTATAACCTGAATTTGATTCTTATATATTTGGCTAGTGAGTAATTTGAAAGTATGCTAGTAAAGTTGGAGGCATGTTATTTCAGACTAAGTCTACAGTTCCAAGATGGTAAAGGCCCTAAGATAAGTTTAAGCCAGTATTCAATTGAACTATTCCCCCCAACTACGATTCTAGAAGGAATTTAGTTATCATAAAGGTGGTTATGCTTCCCCTCCCATCTTGGAGATAAGTAACCACCAAATCCCCTAGAAGATGGAAGCATCATCTCAAATTACTTACTATAAAAACTAAGTTAAGAGTTCATATAAGTCACCTAATTCTACATTCTCTAGTATTTCTTGATTCTTACTAACTTAAGTATCAGAATTCTTACATGTATACCCTTATCACTAGAGAAAAGGAGATCAATTAAGCCTCTTATTCTCAAACTCCACTCTACCAGTCAAGCATCCTGCCGAATAACTCGAATCCTCTCTTGTTACTTACAAACACATGCTTTAACTCTGAAATTCACTAAGCCTTCCTCCCAACTTGAATTTTATATGTAGGGGACCCTTAATAATTATCTTTTGGTGTCCAACTTTTGTTTTCTACTTTCACCCTTATATTTCATTTTTTATATATTAAAATGGGGGATAAAATTGTCTATGCACAATATATATTCTTTATTGGTTACCAAACCATCTTTTAATAACTTTAAGGAAGTTAAGCCACTGGGAGTAGTTTAATATTAAAAGATTTAAACAATTTATGTGAAGTCCTAGATTCAAATCTTATTACTATTGATGTACTCCAAAAAAAGTTTCGAGGAGGTTATTATTTAAAGTTTAATACTATTTTTAATTTTTTAAAATTTTGATTAAAATTTAAAAAAAATTGTGTAATAAAACTTAATTAAATAAAATCTTTACTCATACATTTGAATTAATTTAAATAAGTTTAACTTTTAAAAAAATAAATAAAAATAAAATTTTAAATTTACATTTGAAATTAAAAATGCCAATCGACTAGTGTATGTAAAGCTTGACATGAGGGCTGTTTTTGTCATTCCACCCCTCCAATCTAATTGACGTTGTCAAAGTCAAATACAAAGTCACCGATTTGTTATGTGTTCTAGGATTCTGTTTCCCGATCTCTCTCTCTCTCTCTCTCTCTCTCTCTGTGGCATGAGATTCTGTACTGAGTTTCAGATTCTGTTTTGCGGTCACTCATCCATGACTGTTGAATTATGACATTGGTTAGTTACTTATGCCTTTCCTTTCCTCAAAAATCTTATCTTTTCCCACCACTTTGCATCATAATTCAATCAAACCAAAATGGGTCGTTCATTCATTTCCCATGTTCCATTCTGCCTCTTCACTTTTCAACCTTTAATTATGTCACCTATAAGCTGTACCATTTTCGGGTATTTGCCATAAGGGACCCCCCACTTAGCTGCTGATAGCATAAATTAGTATTTTTTTATGGTAGACTGCTTATAGCATAAATTATTAATCCGGTGTGTGTTTTTGTCCTTTTTTTATTTTTTTATTTTTAAATCAGCATGCTTATATATACATTCTTTTTCTGCAAAATCTGGTTTTGGAAACAAACACCTCTATACTAAATTATTAATACGGAAACCATATTATTCTGAGATATGCATATTTTTTATGCCAATTTCCATTGCTACCTCAATAAATTCAGCTCAACTCATGGCTGTCTCTTCCCTTTTCCTTTATCAGGACAGAATTATTGGTAAATGATAGATTTGACTTTGAAAGTTCTAATTTTAGATTTGGCACTTAGGAATGTGTTATGACTTATGAGTAATGCTAGAATTTGCCAAAATTGAAGTAGGGTGGTTGGATTGGTGGAGTGAAGACCACTCACTATCCAAAGGTTAGAAATAATGCCATATTTTTTTGGATAAAAAATCTGGTTGTTTACTATTTTTCAGGTGTTATTATCAAGGTAATTTCGCTTTTGCAGTTATCTGAGATTTTTTCTTTTCATTCACCAAATAATGTCCATGATGCTGCTGAATATATATGGGATATTTTTAGTTGATGCATGCTTCATTGTTGATTGATTTGTTCTTTGTGTCTTGGTACATATGATATTATGTTCATAGAATGCTACCAAAACTGATTAAGTGATAAGTTGGCCAATGCTGTTACCATATAATATGCTGCTTTTGGCGATTATTCTTAATTGGATATTATGAATTGATGCATTTATCTTTGTTGACAGATTTATTCTCTGTGTCATGATACATATGATATTAAGTTCATAGAATGCTACTAAAATGGACTGAGTGATAAGTTGGCTAATGCTGTTACCTTATAATATGCTGCTTTCAGCAATTAGCAAACCTTGATAATGGCAGACCTGAAAGAGCAGCTTCTCCCACCAAAACCTGCTTCAGCCATGAACCTAAGAGAGGCTGCCAATCGACCATCTGCTTCTGGAAGGCAACCGTATCAAGGAGTGGATGTTCTCGGGCTAAAGAAGCGAGGCCAAAGCCTGCGGTCATGGATTCGAGTTGACACATCTGGAAACTCCCAGATAATTGAGGTAGACAAGTTTACTATGATGAGACGTTGTGATCTGCCAGCACGCGATCTTCGGCTACTAGATCCTCTTTTTGTCTATCCATCAACAATACTTGGAAGAGAAAAGGCTATTGTTGTCAACCTAGAACAGATAAGGTGTATTATTACAGCTGATGAGGTTCTTCTCCTGCATTCCCTGGACAGTTATGTATTGCATTATGTGATGGAGCTACAAAGGCGATTGACAACAACTGGTGTAGGAGAGGTGTGGCAGTCAGACAGTTCTGACATGAGCCAGAGGAGAGGAAGTAGGAATTTCAACAATGGCTATAGCAACACATCCCCGGATTATTTGCCTTTCGAGTTCAGGGCTCTTGAAGTTGCACTGGAGGCAGCATGCACGTTTCTTGACTCTCAGGTTTGTAAATTTACAACATTGAATTACACTTTGTTTGTAATAGTGGGATTACTATATTTTATAGCTTGATTCTTAGTATGGTTATGCATACAGTTTGAATTATTGATGTAGAACTGGAAGAAAGAAATAAGGAATGATCCCAAAGACTCAATTCAGTATTAATGATAAGCTTACATCCCTAAGACAGAGTGACAGACAACAAGCCTTATATAGGCAACTTAAACCATCCTGAATCTACTATGGCAACCAAACCAAGCTTAAGTGCAAATAATCCTGATCTTGAGTTAGAAAGAGACAAAACCCAACAAGGGGCAAGATGTCCCAAGACCCCAACAACTAAACCTGAAATTCCAAAATTACTTATGATTGATCCTAAGTCCCATGATACAAACCCTAATTCCCAATATTATGGTTACATCATAAATTAATATAATAATTATAAAGGTGATCTTGTTATAATGCATTGTCTTTTGTACTTTTAAAATGTTTTCCCAACACAAAGTTCTGTTATTATATCTCCAAAGGGATCCTTTATCCATACAGATACGGTTGCATAGTATATTTCTTTTCTTCAAATTCTTATTCATTTGATTTTGATAAAGTAGTTAGTAACTCTCTGTTATGTTCTGGCCATTTCCAATAGGTTGCAGAGTTAGAAATTGAGGCTTATCCATTGTTGGATGAGCTAACATCTAAAATCAGTACTCTCAATTTGGAACGTGCTCGTCGGCTGAAAAGCAGACTTGTTGCCCTGACTAGGAGGGTTCAGAAGGTAGTATTCATGTGTATATTTTTTCTTATTGGCTCAGAATGAGTGGGATCATAATTTTTCTTACTCGGCTTTCCTATTATTGAATGCATGTGTTCAGGTTAGAGATGAAATAGAGCAGCTAATGGATGATGATGGTGATATGGCTGAAATATATCTTACTGAGAAGAAAAGGCGAATGGAGTCAGCATTTTATGGGGATCAGTCTTTGGTTGGATATAAATCAATTGATGGTGTATCCATATCTGCGCCAGTTTCTCCCGTTTCATCGCCTCATGATGCTCGGAAGCTTGAAAAGTGCATGAGCCTAGCTAGGAGTCGACATGAGAGCATGAGAAGTTCTGATAGTACTACAGAAAGTATAGAAGAGCTTGAGATGTTGCTAGAAGCATACTTTGTAGTAATTGATAGCACACTAAACAAGTTGACATCGGTAAACACAGTATTATCTATCTAAACTTTTTCTGTCTGGCTACAGCAGTTTATTAATCATTGCTTCTTGTTTCAGTTGAAAGAGTACATTGATGACACAGAAGATTTCATTAACATTCAACTGGTGTGTTTTCTTTTGCTCCCTCTTCATATTAATTAGTCATGAAAAGGTCCATGTTGATTTCATTGTCTTAATCTATCTTATTTTCTTCATGCTTCTTATGCCTAACCAATTTTATGTGCCTGCACAAATGAACACACATCTGCACAAAAAATACAAAAGAGGGGATCTCAATCTTTTTTGCATAGAATTAGAACTGGAATGGTAACATAAAAGATGTATGGAACACAATAAGTATAGGAATCTGGTTCTCTGAGAGTTTTAGGTAGTATTTTTGGTCTAGATCACCAATTTCCTAGCTTGAGTTGGGTTGGCCTACTATGAGGTAAAATTCTCTCAGCACTAGGTTTTTTCATTCATTTGAGACATTACTTAAGAGGAACAAGTGTCGAACCACTTGACCAACTTATCGATGATTTAGGTAGTCTTCAGTTAGTTTAGAATTACTGAATAGCTGACATGTTCTAGAGGCCAAAGAACAAAATGGTTGTACACCATGCCCACATTTGTATTTGATGATTTTGTAGTTTAGTGAACTTTTGTAAATTTGGAAACATCTGATTGAAAACGTTTTCTTACAGGATAATGTGCGCAATCAGCTCATCCAGTTTGAGCTTTTGCTCACAACAGCAACATTTGTCGTTGCCATCTTTGGCGTCGTAGCTGGAATATTTGGGATGAATTTTGAAATTCCATTATTTGATGTCCCCTCAGCATTCCAGTGGGTCCTTTTAATCACAGGAGCTTGTGGAGTCTTCATATTTTGTGCATTTGTGTGGTTCTTCAAGTACAGAAGACTCATGCCCCTATAGAAGCTTTACCACCATCAAGATGGTTGAAAACATTTGCCCCGTTGCTATTAATAGTTAGTATTTTGGAATGCAGTTATGAATATTCAAATGAAAAATTAGCACATATCAAGAGCAATTCTTTCAATTCAATTCTGTAGCCATTGTAAGTTGTTTATTTTGTTATTATGATCAGCAATGGCTATATACTAAAACAAAATGACCCGAACAATGTGGCTTCAGCCTTATTTGTTATGTGTGTGTTGATGCTGTGCCATTACTGTTCTACACTGGTTGGCATATGATGCAGAACAACTAGGGGTTGCTGTTGCTCAAAGTTTCAGCAATATTGTGCCTACTTTTTAATCAACAATCTGGGTGGTGCCAATTTTTCACATACCAACGTTGTGAGATGTTGATCGATTCTTTGTTTCAATCTTCTTTCTCTTAGGGTCAACGACGGGTAGTGTTTATCACTGAGTGGAGCCTAGTTAGATTTTGTAAATGCTACATCAACATGGCACTTCATTTTTATGTTTCAACTTTTCGCAACTATGCACAATTGCAATGGGGACTCCAAGCTAAATTAATTAATTAAGAAGCCAAGAACTTTCACAATCCATATGATGAACTTTAACATGCCCCTTATAATACTGTCATTAGTAAGTGATAAAAGTGATTTTCACAATAATGTTACTTTTAAAATTACAGCAACCGATATAAAAAAAAATGTATAAACCTTACTGTTACGAATCATGTGTTAATTTTTCAAGAAATGAAAACCGAAAAAGCCATGTATCTTCGGTTTCATTTAGGCTTCAATTACATCGTGCTTAAACTCTGAATGAATATTATCTCCTCTTAAGCAATCAAGCGTAGGATATAAAGAATTAGTGCACGAGTATGCTAGCATATAAAATCCCCACATCACTATTCCCAGAACCTGATTCCAGCACATAAAGTGAACTCTCCTTAAGTTTCACAATTGAGACTTGTGAATTCTGTAATTGATCATTAGAGATTAGACAAACATTGCACCACATAAACATAAATCTCCCTGTGCAATTACTATGCTCCAAACAGCAGAATCATACCTGACCAATGAAAATTTCCTATATCAAGTTATCGTGCATACATTATTTTAATTAAAGGATCAATTTATAAGTACGGTACAATGGAAAAAGGAAAAGGGAAAGATGGACCTCCATTGCACAAGAAAATCTAAAGGAGAGAAAAGGACATCCAACAAACATTTCTAACGCCTTTTAATTTAGTGTAACTGGAAAATTATTCTCTTCAACTGAATGCTGTAAAAGATCATTTGGCAGAAGCAGAACTAGAAGAGAGTCTTTGGCTCCTTGCTTTATCGGCTCTTTCCAAGTAATCTTGGTGAGACTGATGCGTCGTTCCTGCAGGGAACAGAAGCTCAACAGATTAAGTAATTAAATCAAGGCGCTGAAGTGGAAATATCTAGGAAATGTGTAAATATAAACCCTTCTGTATGATCTATAAGTGGCAATCAAAGGAAACCAATCCAAAATAAAACATCATTGAAGGTACTTCAGTGGGTTTTTTAACAAGTCTAACTTTTGAGTATGGATGTCAAACAATAAAGCCAAACAATAAGTTACAGAATGGGTGAAATACATTTTGGCCAGAAAAGTTTTACGGACACACCATAGAATGTGGATGTCGTCGACAAACAATGTATATCTTACACATTTTTATTGTCACGTAAAAGGAGACGAGAGAGGAGCGAATGAAATGACATACAAATTTTCCACCCACGCCACTGTAATTCTTATCACCAGATAATTACACACATGCACAAATGACCAAATGTGGTTTAGTTAATTTAGTTACTGATAGTTAGTCAGTTAGCAGTACACTTATACATAGTTAGAAATTAGTCATAACAGCAACTTGTATACAAAGTAGAATTAATCATTGAACAACTCAGAACTTCATTTTCTCCAATTCAATGAAAGTTTCTTATCTCTATACTCCCAGATTTTCTCTCTGCTAATACTTCTACTTTACTCTGTTTTCTTCCTCACACCAGGTCTTAGACCTTGTTTAGATAGAAATTGAACAATCTGTTCAAAATCTCAACTTAAAAAGTGGTACATTTACACAGGTTTGAGGAGCCAAATTCATTCAAGAATCCCAGACATGGTGGTAATTAAGTCTAAGTAACGTAGCAAAAGGGGTACACCTATACTTATAACCAGAGATCTGAAATACTAAGAACAAATATGTGAAGTTTAAATAAGTCTCACTTCCTCCAACCAAAATAAAAAAGCTTCCACTACAAGTTTGATGTGAGTACTTAGTACCGTATCAAACTACAAGTTTCAAACAGCATAAAGAAAGATCAAATGCAACACACTGGAAAGGAGGTTTAATCGAACCAAAAATATTTTATCTTTTTCTGTTTCAATTCTGAACCATAACTGGTAGACATATCCTATATCTGAGACTCTGTCCAACAACCTCCCAACCCCCCATCCTAATGTGGCTCTAGAATTGATTTTCACCAGAAGTAATTCAGTTGAATTCTGCGATTAGTTTTCCAAATTGCTTTGTCAAACGAATTTACCAAATATAAATCATTTTACTCCAAAATCACTTTTAACTAAAATCAATTCGGGCATAATCAAGGTCATCAACAATCAAGTTTGCATATGCAGAACCAATCACACACTAAATCCTGAGGAAACCAATAGCATTCAATTTATCTTTCTACCAATTGCAACAATTTTACACTATCAGTGCATCAAATCCAAAGATTCGAGCTTTGCAGATAATAGTTCTGGCAAAAACAAGTAAAAAGAAGCAACCCATCAATGATCTCAAGGTAAAGTTCAGAACTTTCTCACTAATCTCAAATTTAAATTGAAGGGAGATTATCAAAATCAGCATAGTGTTTTTCCAAGTAGATTTTTTTTTTTTTTTAAAAAAAGAACGAACCTCTATTTCTGAGGTACCATGGGACGGAAAAAACAGCAGTGATGAGAACTATGCCAACGAAGACATGTTTGGGTGAACCGCTGTAGAGATAGTGATCCAACTTTGCCCTGAATCCCCCTGTTCCTCCTCCTCCTCCTCCTCCTCCAACGTTGGGTTTTGTGTCGCTGCTCATCTTCTTCTTCACAACCTTGCCCTAGCTTTTTCACTCTTCTTGTTGTTGAGCATAATAATGCTGCTGGTAACGCATAGCTTTTTTCTCTTAAAAGTAATTGCCCAATCTAAATTGCATTTTCTTTTTTTTTGGATAAAATACCCATTTTTGTGTCAAAAAAATTTCAGAAGTTCCTTCAGCTTTAAAAATTTTTAAATAGTCCTTCATCAATTAAAAATAAATATATTAGTTTCTATATATATTTATATTATTAAAAAAATTTATACAAAAATATTAATATTTTTTTTAAATAATAAAAAATTATCTAAAAACTTATAAATTTTTAAAGATTAATTGTCAAAGATCAAAATAAGTATTTTTTTCTTATGTGTCAATCTAAATTACTGATAATATACCAGGTTAACATTTCATCATGTTGTCTTTGTAGACTCTAGAGTTTAATTTTCATCTACACTTGACTTTAGTGTGGATATTTCAAAATTAAATTAATATTATTATATGTGTGTATTTTACAATAAGTATTATAAAATTTAAATAATTTTTAGTGTTTTATTTTGATATAATGTTAGGGTAACAACTTTTTGTATAATTATTTAATTATATATTATTACACAATAAAAATATGTGATTCGTGCAATTAATATATGAGAATATGATTAGATAATAATATAAAATTTTTTATATTAACTATATATCAAAATTAATCTCTAATTTTAAGGATATAACAATAAACAAATACTTAAAAATAAATAAGTAATGATATAATTTTTTTCATACTTATATATTAAGATTAATAATATAAAGGATAAAAATAAAAAAATTTTAAAGTAAGTATTACAAACTTTTATATAATTGTTGATTCATGAAGTAAAATGTTAAAAAACTTAAATGATAGTGTGTCCAAAGTAAATTCTAATTAAATTTGTATGAATTGATGGAATCGGATGTAAGTATTTTGTCCTAGGCAAGAGGAAACAAAAAGCTCGCTCGTTCTGGCCAATGTTTTAAGGCCTGAGATAAATAATAACGTGTTTCGTCTTTCATTTAGATACATCAAACTATGTTTTGAGTAAAAAATCTATTTCTTTCATAACTTCTGGTCAAATTATAGTTTGAGAATCTCGAAAAAGAAAAAAAGAAAAAAAAAAAGACTAAACATGCTACAAAGGTTAAAAATTCTTGATCCATCAACCAGGAACAGGTACTTGCCTCCTGATTCTAAGGCAGATAGCACTCAAGCTTCTCTCCTCTAAAGAAGCTGTGCAAAAGTGCAACTTACACTTTGCTCTCCTTTCCTCTTAATTTTCATTTACCCAATGCACTATTGCATTGCATATTTCCAAATTCAAATATGAGTGCAGTTCTTTCCCAGTTTATTTTTTCTTTTTGCTTCACAAGGGGAAGCTTTGCAATCAAAATCTAGCAGTTAAGCAAAGATAAAATAATAATAATAATAAGCCAAGTTTACAAGAATTATGCATGGTATGGGTGGGTCAGTCTCAGCCACCCTGTGATACAGCAAAGGCACCACTGTCTGAGTAAGTGTCCAACTTTCTTGGACCCTACTGCAATTATTGCTCATGTATCTACTCTAGTGTTGATCTTCAACTCCTCTTTTCTTACTACTTACTGCTAGAGAATCCAAGTGTGTAGAAAAACAAAGGAAAAGAAAGGAAAGGAACAACACTCCTCCAACCAAGTTCCAATGATGACCCCTTCTTCATTCTGTGGCTTCTTGCTTCTCATCTCAGCTGCTGTCACACTCTCTCCTGTCACAGCCACAGACCACATTGTGGGTGCCAACCGTGGCTGGAACCCTGGCATCAACTACACTCTCTGGGCCAACAACCACACTTTCTATGTTGGAGACCTCATCTGTTAGTATACTATAACACAAACACTCAACTTTCTCTACTCTCAGTCTTCTGTTCTGAATTCTAGCTTTCTAGCAAGTGTGTTTGTATATGCTTATGTAGATGTTAGATCCTTCATTTTAAGATCACAGATCTAAACATACTTTTTATTTTTGGCATGCTACATTGCTGTCCTTTTCTCTGAAATAGAAAATATATGTTGGTTGTAGACCAGCATTCTGCTTTGATTAGATTCATGTAGGGTTAGAGCCAGATCGGAACGTAGTGCTTGGTAATTAGCTGAAGCAATAGAGAGTTGCATTTTAACTATTAGCTATAGTTTTTAGCTCAATGGTAAGTGCTTAATCTAACAATATGTGCTTTACACAAGGAGAGTGAGAGAGTAGCAAGGTGGTGAGATATTGTGCTTAAAGATGAAACAATCAAAATTTCTTGGTTATTAACAGCCTTTGTTATTTTCCTAAATTTTACTTCTTTCCTTACTTTCGTTAGAATAGTGTAATTCACCATTACTTCATCTTTTTCTTTCTTTAAGAAATCAGCTCTTCCTGTCTCTTGGTGGGGATTTTGAATTTTTATTTTCTTTTGTTTGTAATAGCATTCAGGTACCAGAAGACCCAGTACAATGTGTTTGAGGTGAACCAAACTGGCTATGACAACTGCACTACAGAAGGTGCTGTCGGGAATTGGAGCAGTGGCAAGGATTTCATACCCCTGGATAAGGCAAAGAGATATTACTTTATATGTGGCAATGGCCAATGCTTCAATGGGATGAAGGTTTCTGTTCTTGTTCACCCTCTTCCTCCTCCGCCTTCTGCTGCAGTTGCTGCTGAACATTCAACACCAAAATCTGCTGCTCCTGTGGTCTTGGAATGGGGACTTCTGTCTCTAGTCGCGTCTTCTGTTTTAGTTTGGTTTGGATTTGGTTGGATTTAGCACATTATTTGCGCATTAAAAGTGGACACTAAGATTGGACATTATAGAGAAAGAAAAATACAAAGCATTTGATAGTAGTAAGTAGGGCCAAAGTTTTGTGTTTTTCTTTGTGGTATCCACTTTTGATGTAGAAATAACATTACTCTTTGGCACATGTTTTGCTCTGCACATCGTTATGGTTCATTCAGTTTATCCTTTCCTCTCAATTCAGACCTTATGGTGATGTGTCTTACGAGTCATGACACTTCATATTTGTTTCTGATTCTCACAACTCCGAACTGAATTCATGCCTTTTGCTGGTACTCATCTTTGAAAGCCACATATAAACTTAGACTAGTGGTTAACTTTTTAACTTGTAGTGTAGGTTACCCCTTCCATTTTGTGCTATAGTTGTCTATCATGAGTATTAGGTAATTATTTAGGTCAATTCAGATGCAAAACAAAGAAAATAGTAACTTTCAAGACCTTTATATTGTTATGTTTGATTGAACTAGCTGATAGCTGGTTCTAGTTGAATTTCGGTAAAAATGCACCAAGGCATGGAGAGTGTGTCTTGCAAAAATATGCTTCTGTTTGGCGATAGATCTTGATTTTGACACCTTATCTTTTTTAATCCTTTTTTACATCATTTCGATTCCTAATAAATTTTATATGTAAGATCTGGTCACAATTTTGTACCCATTGGACCAACCTCAGAGAAGAATCTATATACTATTGTTAAAAAATTTCAAAAATGATGTGTAATAAACATTAACCACGCCTACCAATAAATTGTAGAGGCCTGATGTATGGCAACTTTGTTGACAGTAAGATTTTTTTTGGGGGTGTACAACAGTGAGACTTGTTTTCAAGCTCTCGAATGGTCATTATACTCATAGGTTACTCTTCAAATTTATTTATATATACACTCAAATTATGTTAACCTATTTTTATCATTTGTGGTTGATTATGTGATTAACATAACGCGAGTATTTTTATAAGTATTGAAGATTAACTCATATACATAAATAAATTTAACAACAGAAAATATTTTTAGGGATTAAATTGCACATTTACTGTATATATTTGTTATAGCGACAACAATCTGCATTATGTAGACAGTTTAAATAAAAGAGCCTGAAAACAATAGTTGGAAATGTATTGCACGGGCTTATAATGTCATGTAAAATTATGGACGAAAAACTGTCAGTGACATTATGACACATACTTTGGTAAGGGCAAGAAATAGTACTCTCATGGGTTAATCATGCTGTTTTAATAGTGATTCACTTTGTTATGTGATCAAGACTTGTGTGGTCCATAATAACTCAGCTAAATACGTGCCAAAAGATGAATGGTTTAAAGCTACAACATTCAGAAGCTTAATTCGGTTGAATGTATTGATTATAATTATAATAATATAAAAAGCAGTAAAATCAGTTAACAAGAGTAAAGCTAAAAATCACAAGAAATGTCAATGGTTTCTAAAGAAGGAACACAAACAAATAAGACCACTATCTTAGAAAAACTTGGAGTGTGAGTAAGCATTCATGTGTTTCTGGCAAGAAGTCAAGGCAAGTCTATCAAACAATTAAAAGCACAAATAAAAGCTAACTATACCATACCCAAGTTCGCAGGCAATCCAAGGAAATTGAGTCATCAAATCAAGTTTGTGCAACTTTTGGAGAAAACTGAAAAGCACAAATATATTATGTGGTACACATTAAACATAAATCTCACCTAAAAGGTGTATTATCGTGTAAATGCCTTCCAAAGAAAACTAAACTTCAACATTAGAGAGAGTCTATTCTGCATTGCCATTCTGTTTTCTCCTTGATCTGCTGCATAATTTGGATTGGGGAGAAGGGGAGAACTCAAATGGAAGTGGTGGAAGGTCCATCTCCCCCTTTAAAATCTTTAACAACATCAGCAATGTCCGGCTGCAATTAACAGATTTTCTGTAAGCAAGCGAAAGCCAAGTTAATGCGCAAGCTTGCTTGGTCCTTGTTGTAATCTTCCTTCAATCTCTCATCAACTAGTTCTAAAAATGTCACCACCAGCTTGAGCCAAGTGCCTACACCAGCTTATCAAGTTAGCTTTCTCTAACTTCATGGGGGATGCAAGAACATGTAATGGTCTTCTACCTGACACAATCACAAGAATCAGAAGCCCTAAACTGTATATATCAGCCTTCTCCATTAAGAATCCACACCTACCATATTCTGGTGCAACATAACACAATGTTCCTCTCATGCTAGTTGTGCTGCTGAGCTCATGGCTTGAAAAGATCACCACTCCACATGTCACTTCCAATGGAACCAGTACTTTTCTTCTTCTTCCAACCTCTTCTGAAACTGAACTCCCCAAGATCACACTCATTCTGACTCTGCTCAGCAAAGTTGTTTAGCCTGCAAACATAAAATCTTCCCCCCAACTCAAAATGGGGTAGTACTTTGAGGCCTTTCTTCCATTTAGTTTGAAGATGTTTCAGCTTACTCCTCTTGCTGAATTCAGCAACGTGCTCTTCTTTCCACCAATCTTGCATGTACCTAGTCTTCTTACCATTTTTCTTTCCCCTTGGCTCTTTCGTGTCAACCCCATCATCAGTATTTCCTATCCCAAGTACCTTTAATTGGGGTCCATTTGCATCATTGGGTTTATCTATTGGACCTGAATTTTCCAAGTCAGTTTTCTCATGGATATTGTTCTTTCCATCATCCCAATCAGGTTTTGATGGACAAATCTGGCTCCCTGTCCACTCCATGACAGTGTCTTTGCTTTTTAATCTGATTTACGTGTTTATAGGTGAAAAAGTAACACGGATGAGTGGCATTTATAATTGTTTGTTGTGTGACCCAAAAGGGTAGAACTGCTAATTCAGGACAATATGTTCGTTGGATCAAGCAATTGAGAGACTCCATTCATTTGTATAGTACAAGCTGAAAATAAATGTAACGATTTGCTTTCATGCGCCGGAAGAATGTTCTTCTCTCCTACCCATTTTCATATTCTTTATGATTTTTTTTTATTTTTATTTTTTCGTATTTACATGTGTCATAATTTCTAGAATATACTTAATCTACTTATCTAGAATTATAAGCAATTATGTCATAACCATTGTTTTGCAGGCCGATGTCTCTACTGACTCATTGGATGCATATGTTGCTTTTGTTGTTAACTCTAAAGATGATGTCTTTAACATCACCTTACTTATCTTTTTTATTCTGTTTTATCTTAATGTTTTTATTTAATTATATGCATATTACAATTTCTTTTTTACAAACGTGGGATTAGTTAATATGGTAGACGCCTTGACCTCTCAAATCTTGAAAATGAAAAAAATTATCGCTAGGATACCCCTACCCCCTTTAGGGACCTACGTTGAGTCGGGCCGGATTAGTCGTGTTCTTGATGATAGGACTTGGAGATTAGTGGTTCTATCGAGATCCAATATATATATATATATATATATATATATATATATATCAAGTTCTTTTTCTGATTCTTTAACTTTATAAATGCATTTTTTTTATCAAACTGAACTTTGTTTTTATTTTCCAATCTATATTCCTTGTGTTTTTTTTTCCCTTCCGATGAGTATAGTTGGAGTATTAATGATATTTTCTTTATTTGTGTAATCAAGCATCTTCTGCATTATTTTGTTTTATTGTTGTGGCATTAATGGAAGAACTGGACCATTTAAAATATATTGATAAGCTTCTCTAGGCCACACAGCTTGAGTTATATGATTAGAGTTGCATTTCTGTTATATAGTATACATAAGGCTACTGCACTATGTTATGATCTTGTGCTTTGAATACGATGGTTGCAGCAAGTAAGCACTCAGCGCACGAACAGGAGGACGACATTCAGTGGGTGGGATGAGATTGAGGATCACAATAGTGTGGATAAATAGAGGACAAATTGGAGTGGAAGCGCCTGAGTGCTGCAAATGAAAAAGACTTGATTTGGGAAATTGAAGATGACGATGATGAGCCTGCTACGGCTTGAGATGTTTGATGCACGAGATTCTAATTTCTCAGTAGACTTATAAACATTTGAGCGTTATTTTGATATGAGAAATTAGCATTTTCCTATAGTTTTTACATATGTATAAAAATTGATTTGGAAGTAGTGATCTCATCGTTCTATATCTTTACTTTATGAAATGCAACGATTTCTATGGACATATCTCTTCTCTTTTAATATCTGTCAATCTTTTCCGATATACTTGAGTACATGGTGACTTTAAGTAGGTATAAATTCTTGGTTTCTTCCGTAACTCTTACTATTTCTTTTATTTGATAACTTATCAAACAATAATAATTTCTATCTACTGCAAAGGTAGAACTCTATGCAGACTATGATACAAAGATGCTGCTACATTTTCTTCGAAGCAGTCAACACTGTACGCTTGAGAATATTGGGTATCAAGCAGTGCTTCACGGTTATATATTTACATGTTCATGAACTAAACTCTCAAAGTTGTTTTTCAGGCCTATGAGATTTGCAGTGGGAGATATGAAATGAGAGAGCAAGTCTTAATCTTTGAAACATGGTAAACTCAAATCAGGCTTTAGTTGTGGTGCTTGCTAACACGCACCTTATAAAGTATGGTGCATAATGCACCGTGTATTATTAGATGTTTAACATAGTCCGTCAAGGATAATTTGAAGTTTTCTCTCAGTTATGAAAATGACAAAAATCCTTAGATAATTGGCCCCTAAGTATCATTATTATTTTTTTACTTTTTTTGGTCCAAAAAATTACTAGCATAATGTTAAAAATATTGGTAAAAAGCTATTAAATAAAACTTTTTTACCAGCATTTTCAGCAAATAAGCCGGAGAAAGAGTTTTTTGGTATTTTTTTTTTCAGAATACTAATGAGTTATATACACACACACACACATCAGCGTTTTAGGCAAATTTACCAACGTCCCATTGTGAACACCATATTTTGTCCAAGACAAAAAAAAAAAAAAAAGAGGGGAAAGGAAAGAAAGCTAGCCCATTTACTTTTTGGAATAAGAAAATAGCTCAATTATGAAATGTTTTAACAAAAAAAAAAAAATCAAAATCAAATCAAAATAAATGAAAACAAATTTGGGCAAAGTTCTTAATTTTGGCATTTGTATCCAAATCAGATCAAATTTGCCAATCATCATTAAAGCCAAATTTCTAATTAGAATCAATCAAATTTAATGACAGTTTATGCCTCCAACACTTATAAATAGATCAAATATTGAAAGGTGAGGGGGCTGGTTTTTTTTTTCGGGGGGATCTTTTGGAGAGTCATAAAAGTCACGGAAGAAGAGAATTGGTGAGAGTCATGATGAATTATCGGCAAGGTTGACACTTGATCCACTCATAGCGTATTTACTGGTATGTCTCATTTAACTTTTCATTTTTTTTTCTTCCGGTTACACACATACACACTACCTCGTCTTCTCAACCGTCTGCCTGCACCTCTTGATTCAACACTTCATTGTGCATTGGTTTGGTTTTCACTCAATACAACAACATACTTTCATTCACCACCGCACAGTCTTGTCGTCCTTGATCCATACTTATGACCAGCCGCAAACCCACCCCCATCACCAAGCCTCCATAGCCACATCAACATTGACGTATACACTGACGTCAAAGTGAAAAAAAAAACCAAGCTGCCACGTCTATTTCTTTTCCTTTTTCGCGGAACGGCCAATGCGTGTCTCTGCAAGTTGCTTTTGTTAATGGAATGGACTATGGTGCATTGCTATGCTTTTGGTGCACGCGTGTGCCTCTCTCTCTTTTATTTTCTTTTTTGGTTTTATTTTATTTTATTTTATATTTATCGTTTCTTTTTAAAACGTTGATTTTTTTTTTTAATTTTTAATTTTTAATTCTATTTTTTGGGTGTTACTGTTTTGTTATTATTATTATTATTATTTGTAAATATAGACAAGATAATTTTCTTTCCTTTTTTTTAAGCTCAAATAATAAAAACAACATTTCTAGAATTCTTTAATCCATGCAACAATCTCTAGCCTTGATGTATGGCTTGATCATCCTCAAGGGTTATGAGAATTGTAAGGGTTTATTGTATAGTTTACGCTATCTTGAACTCTGTGTAAGAGTGGATTTGTTTTCTTTCTTTTTTTCAAATAAAATCTTTTCATAAATAAAATCGATCCAATCCACAATTATTTTCTAAAAGAATTACATGATTTTGAATTCCTCATTGCACCAGGGGATACGTAGGAGCGGTTAATCTCCGTTAAATAAAAAATTAAATTTTCTTAAATTTGGTTCAATTTTAATTCCTTAAATAATTGTAACATTAATTTCACTTCCTTTTTCGTTTGTAAATAATTGTTAAATCAATTTCTATTTTTTTTTTGTAAATAATCATAACATTAATTGTACTTTCCTTTTCTTTTGTGAATAATTGTATATTAATCTTGTTTTTTTTGGGAATAGTTATCATATCAATTTTTTCTTTTCTCTCATTTTGTAAATAATTACCATATTAATTTTTTTTCTTCTTTTCTTTTGTAAATAATTGTATATTTATCTTTTTCTTTTTTTTTTGTCGAAATAATTATCACATAAATCTTGCATTTCTTGCTTGTTGTAAATAATTATCATATTAATTTTTTCTTTTACAAATGATCATTATATTAATTTTGCATTTAAGTTATTTTGTAAATAATTATCATCTTAATTTTGTATATTCTCTTTTGTAAATAATTATTATATATTGCTTCTATGATCTTTTGGTAAATAATTGCCATATTAGTTTTGCTTTGCTTTTCTTTTGTAAATATATATCATATTAATTTCGTTTCTTTTGCAAATAATTGTTATATTATTCTTTTGTAAATAAGTGTTATATTAGTTTACTTTTCTTTCCTTTTATAAATAATTATCATATTAATTTTATTTTTTTCCTTCCCTTTTGTAAATAATTGTGGTACTAATCTTGTTTTATTTTAATTGTAAATAATTATTATGTTCTTAAGGGGAAAAATTAATATTATTAAAGTTATTAATTAATTTGCATGATAAGCTCTAGGGTAACCATTGCAAAATGGATGAATTAGGGGTGCAGTGAGATTAAGTTTCCACCCTTCCCTATGCATAATTGGACTCCCGAACCTAATATCTTTAAAAAGACCAGTTTTGCAAAATTAAAAGATTTTTCCTATTTTTCCCATAATAAAAATTGGTGGCGACTCCATTTGAAATTATTTTTCAATATTTTTGTTCATTTCTCGTCAAGACACTCTCAAGACGCGTAGACACCCATAATCTTTGTTACTTGAAACAAAAAAACTCTTTCTTTCTAGCATTTTCAACAAATTTACCAGCAACCCATAATCTTTGTTATAATTTTACAAATAAATATAATTTTACCGGCACCCTAAATCCTAAACCCTAAATAAATAAATAAATAAATATAATTTTATAAATTTAAATTTTATAAATAAATATAATAAATTTAAATTAATACACACACACACACACACACACACATATATAACAGTGTTATAAAAAAATGACAAAAAAACTCTTTCTTAACAAAAAAAAAAACTCTTTCTTACCTGCATTTTTGCTGAAAACGTTGGTAAGAAACTCTTTTCTTACCACCGTTTTAGGTAAATTTACCAACGTCTCATAATCTTTGTTACTTTTTTTCAAGTTTTTATTTTTCAGAAACTTACCAGCATTTTTGGCAAATTTACCAGCATTTTGGACAAATTTATCAACGTTTTTGGCAAATTTACTAGCGTTCAATATGATCATTGTTACTTTTGTTTAAATTATTTACTTTTTCCAAAACAATAGTTAGTAAGTTATATATATACTTAACAGTGTTATAAAAATATCTCTTTCTTATCTGTGTCTTTACTGAAAACGCTGGTAAGAAACTCTTTTCTTACCAGCATTTTAGGCAAATTTACCAGCGTCCCATAATCTTTGCTACTTTTTCTCAAGTTTTTATTTTCCAGAAACTTATCAGTATTTTTGGCAAATTTACCAGCATTTTGGACAAATTTACCAGCATTTTGGGCAAATTTATTAGCGTCCCATATGATCATTGTTACTTTTGTTTAATATATATATATATATATATGTGTGTGTGTGTGTGTGTGTGTGTGTGTGTGTGTGTGTGTATTTATATATAAATAAAATATGATATTTATATATTTATATTTATGTATATATATAATTAAATAAATATATTTATTTTTATAGTTACAAATATATTTATTTAAGTATATATATATATATATATATATATATATATATAAAACATACTTAATAGTATTTTAAAAATATGACAAAAAAACTATTTTTTATTTGTGCCTTTGCTAAAAACACTAGTAAGAATTTCTTATCAGCATTTTCAGCAAATTTACTAGTGTTTCTTACCAGCGATTTCAGAAAATTTACTAGCGTCTGATAATCTTTTTTACTTTTTTCAAGTTTTTAATTTTTTGCATAAACTTACCAATGTTTTGGCAAATTTACCAGTGTTTTGGACAAATTTACCAGCGTTTTTAGCAAATTTACCAGCATCTCATCATCTTTGTTACTTTTGTTCAAGTTTTTTATTTTTTCCAAAAACTTACTAGCGTTTTTGGCAAATTTACCAGTATTTTGGAGAAATTTACTTGCATTTTGGGCAAATTTACCAGTATCCCATATGATTATTATTACTTTTGTTCAAGTTATTTATTTTTTCTAGAAACTTATTAGCATTTTTGGCAAATTTACTAGCATTTTGGGCAAATTTACTAGCATTTTCAACAAAGATGCTAGTAATTTTCTGGAAAAAAAAATTCAAATGGAACAATGATCATGTGGGACCAGTTATCTGAGCATTTTTATCGTTTTCTTCACTTTTTCTTTATGATCATGTACGAAAAATATGACTTCTGAAAACCTGGTTGTTAGGTGGCTAGTAACAAATCTCTACCGTTTAATTAGCATTTTACTTACAAGAACCGTCCGATCTAACTTAAGGTGTAGGTGTGACAGCGGTGCATGACTAATTACGGTGCATTTTAGAAAGCGCTCTTAGGGTTGTTATACTGGTTTTTAGTTTTTGGTTTTTCAATCAAAAACTGTTTTTCGATTTCAACCTATATCTAAATCTTGAATCAGAACTTCTGTTAGTCATAATTTTGTTCAGGTTGTAGAGTTTGTAACTATGTAGCATGATGCTGAACTTTTTAACAACTAATCAAGCTATTCATTGACAAACCTGAAATGGTATATCTGCATGATTAAACAGCATTCCATATAATCGAAAAAGTTTTGTGATTGTATTAGCCCAAGCTATGGTATTGTCAAAGATATGATTGTTCATGCAATCAATGATTAGTATATGGTGGTGCATGTGAAGAGTCTGTGGAGTATTTGTTCTGTTCATGTAGAGTTACTTGGGCTATATGGTGTGAATGCTGCAAATGGGGGAGAATATCAGTTGTGATTCCAAGTAATCCCTTGCTTTTCTATGAACATTGGTGTGGGTCTAAACCTATAGGAATTACAAAGGGGGAGTGGAAGATTGTATATGCTGCTATTGTTTGGAATCTGTGGTTTTTCAAGAATGAAATTGCTTTTCAAAATAAGTTTCCTACATGGGAGGAGGTATGGCAGTCTATTAGATCATGTGCAAAAGAATGGTTTCATGGATATTTGGTTAGATCTTGCAATAGATCTTGTACCATTAATTAATCTTGAGAAATACAGAAAGTGATAAAATCAATAAAAATGGACAGTGAATATTGTGTATGGAGAAAAAAAAAAAAAGACTTCCTCCATGGAAGAAGGAAGAATTTCCCAGTTAACCTGCTTTGGTATGGCTTGGCCCCTTGTGGGCCAATCGGCATCAAAGCGGCTCAACCCGGTATAGGTCATCTTATATTAAGGAATCAGGTTGTGTTGTAAAAGGGTAAAATTGTTTTTGTACTTCAATTTTATTAGTCAATTTTATTAGGCCTAACTAATAACTATATTATTACTGTTCACAAAATGATGAGTGGTCTAAAGATGTTTGCAGGATAACTGCCAGAATTGCTAGTGTTTTTTTTTTTTTTTACCCAAATATTATTTTTAATATAATATATATTTATTTTGAGTGATAATTAATTTTAAACATTTTAATGTGAATTAATTTATATATTTTAATATAAATTATTAAACATTAGTAGTTTTATGTTCTAATTATATAAACAAATAACAAAAATGTAAGCAAATAAATTTATCCGAATAACCAACAGTTCATATATATCGGGTTGGGCTAATAATTTGCTAGAATCACAATTGATTGATCTAAATCAACACTCCTAATTAAGTATAAGATACCTTCTAATATTATATTAAAATTAAATTAGACTTTAAAAAATTAAGTCAGGAGAATGATTGCTAAAATTATTATGAAGAGTATTTTGGTCATATATCGCTTTAATGCGAGACTTAAACAAATCTTCGAGTGTGAATAAAGTAATAGATGAAAATATTTATGTCACATGTTTTAGTTCAATATTGAAAAAAGAAATAATTTTTATGAGTTTAATTGATATGCACTAACAATGTAAAATAGTTTTATGCTATCAACCAATAAAAATTGGAGAAAATAAGAAATTATGGTAGATCCCTCATTATAATGGATGATTATTTATATAAGTTAATATTTTTTACTATTTTTATTGATTGATATGTTATTTTTTAACACTTTT
Source organism: Pterocarpus macrocarpus (assembly GCA_031439585.1). Taxonomy (NCBI): domain Eukaryota; kingdom Viridiplantae; phylum Streptophyta; class Magnoliopsida; order Fabales; family Fabaceae; genus Pterocarpus; species Pterocarpus macrocarpus. Next base: position 722,472 of record CM062516.1, read on the forward strand.
ATTCTCGCCGGCGGATGGAAATGTCCGTTGCATTCTGAATCTTCAGTATTGCTTCAGGGATTATTGGGTGCATTTGGATTTGTTCTTTTAAGGGAGGGAAGTAATTTAAGAAAAAAGTTAAAAGTTATTATTATTATTATTTATTTATATTTCTCTAAAAAAGTAAAAACAGTAGAATAGAAAGAAAATGACTTTAAATTTTGAATTTATTATTTTTTTATATTATTTTATCATTTCATCCTTATTTTTTTAAAAAAGATACCATTTTTTATGTACTAAATTATAATTTTATACTAAAAAATATTTTTATATTTATCACATCAAATAATTTAATAATTTCTGATTTTAATAAAAAATATTTCTATAATTATATCTAAATATAAACCAATTTTTTAATTTTATTTTTATTTTTTTAATTTTACTTTTAAAAAAATACTTCCCCTAAAATTTTAACCAAACAAATCCATTGAGTCGAAGAGACTTAAATGCCATTGAGAAGTAGCTTCTATTCTCGCGGCGCTCGATCATCACATTCACAAGTGTCATATACACACAGCATTTACAAACATCTCCCACCAGTCCAAGGAAGCGTTTGCTGTGCTCCTCATATGCTGGCTAAAATATTCAAAGAAAAAGAAAGAAAACAATGGATAATAATAATGATGTCACAAAACGTCTAGATCTAATGGAAATGCTTTTATATACTTTATCTTGAGTTAAAACCGTGACTATATTCTTTGTTCTTAGGAGATAATATATGATACGTCATGTGTGGTGGTCGAAGGAAGAAATGGTGACTATAGAGCATCAGTGAGAACTTACCATTACTTCTCGCAAGGCGTGTATGGTTAACATTCTTTATATAAAAAACACCTTGACACTTCTAATAAAAGTGTCTCAAAAAATTAATTTGTTTATTTTTTGATAAGAAGAATTTAAATCAAATAAACACACATGATGATGATGATGATGATGATGATGATGATGATAATGATAATGAGCATGAGTACCTCTTAGATGGAGATGGAAATAGTCTATGTGGCTTGTCATGGGCTTTCGATATAACTTACATTAAACCTCTTCTGGCCTAACTTGTTTAATAAATAAATTGAGTCAAGACTTTTCCAAAAACATTTTTAAGTTAAAAGGCTAGGATACAAGTTTGTAAAAAATCTATTGGGCTTAACAAGCTAGCCTATTTAAATTATATTATTATTGTTGTTATATAAATCATATAAGTTATATTATATTATTATTTAAAAATTTTAATAATAATAGAAGTCTTTTTGATATATTTAGGAAATTTTTTGGCCTATTTAAGATAAAATTTCTTAGTTTATTTGAAAGTCTTATTATCAAGCAGACTTCTAAATAGGTTTACAGTCTAAGCCAGACTTTTAAAAAGGCTAGATCAGACCTTAAAAAAAAATAAAATCTATATCAAGTAATAGACTTAGACTTGAGCCACATATTTGAAATACTAGCCAAATCTATTTAAGCTAAAGTCTAACTTAGCTTATTTTCACCCCTACTCCTAGATAACTAAAGCTACGACGAAGGTTTTTGATGAGTAAACTAAAGAATAATGTTGAGGATGCTTCCATCAACTAAGAACTTGATTAATTTTTACATTGCAATCTATTGAACAGGATGCAACTTGCAAGTCACCATTTTCAACCTAAGATTATAAATTCTTGCAAATCAATATGGCTCCCAATGCATGGACATATATTTGTTCAAGTAATATTATTTATATCTCAAAAATAAATATTTAGTGTATAACTTATTTAATATATAAAAATTATATTTAAATGAAAATAACACATAAATTAAAAAAATTATGTTATTCTCAATGAAGATGTTGAAGGTGTTAGTTTACCTCATTCGGGTTTTTAACTTCTTAGGGCTCTAAGCCCTCCATGTAAACAAAAAAAAAAAGAAGGTAAAAGTACGAATTTAATAATAAAAAATATATTATATATTATTATTTAATTTTAATTAAATCGGATTTATTTTAAAAATTCAATTTAAAATCAAATCCAGTCTAATTGGTTTTCAAAAATTAAAGGCTAATTCAATTCAAACTTTTTTAGTTTTTATCAGTTTTGTTTTGTTTTTTTTTAATTAGTCAATCTCAATTTTAATATTTAATTATTTATATTAGCTACTCATTTAAAACATTAATCGCCTATACATGCTGTGATTGTGAGCTCTGTTCAAAGTAACGTTTTTCGTATGTGGCGTACTGGTGTTCAGTGCACTGCACAGATAATGAATAGAAGAACATGCGCGCAGCTCAGCTGGAATGTGTGTTCAACCTAGAAGCAGAAATTCTGATTCTTATGTACTCAGAGAACTAGAGAATGTATCACATCAACTCAAATAAAATACAACATGTAATATAAAATTGAACTTGCGTCATGAAATTATTTTGTAATTGTTTATTGTTCATAGCAAAATAAGTTATTGAATGTATTATTTTCAGAGCGTGTAGTCTTGAAGAGCTTTAATTGTAGTTTCTTTACATGAAGGAAGAACTAGCGAAGAATTTCTTTTGCATTTCCGTCACACCGGTTGGAGAGGACTTAAACTTATCAATGCGCATAAAGTAAAAGAAGAAAAAAAATTGTTAATGAAAATACCTTACAATCAAGTAAGAATTGTTAATGAAATTATGTTGTTACATTCGTATGTAGAAAGGGAATTTCTGTAAGATTTTACTATTTAAATACTATTTTGTTTTTACTATAATAGAAAAGGAAGAAGAAAATCACCTTAAATTAATTACAGAGGCCTATCTCATATTTTTTATATATATTTTTAAATTGAATTCAAATTATTTAACTATTATGGATGAAAGGCCCATTAGATGAATCAATTTTACTTTTATTATTCTGACTACAATTTAGTTTAAATATCATATATATTTAACAAATAATACTCAAAAAGCTTCTACCTATTAAATAATTTATTTTTAGGCAAAGTAATTAATGGTTGATTTTGAAGTTCTGAATAGATTTCAAATATTTTTTCCTTTTAAATAAGTAAATAATGTTGATATAATCAGTAATTATTCATTTAAACCAATTGATTATTATCATTAATTGCTATAATATTAATTAAGATGATGGGAGAAAATTTTCTATCCTTTTATGCTTCCAAAGTTCCCAAAAATGGCTTTATTCTTGTTACCATATATTTAATAATAATCAATGAAAAAAATAGTTAACAATGTTACATTAAATACACATGAAATAAAAATAAATAAATAGAATGAAACAAATTGTAATAACTATCAATAATCAATTCCCTTCCTCCTTCCAGCACTTTTCCATGTTTGACTCATTCCTTCTCTTAAAATCTCACATATAAAATATTAAATGTTGGCATACATTCCATAGATTTATATTATTTTTTTTATTACAACTATTCTTAAAATATTTGAGCCTAAGTGTAAACCCACTTACGTGGATTAAATATCTAGAGAATAAGATACAAAAAATTGAACCATATTAATTGGTGTGAGTTTGAGGATTGATAGGGAACAAACAAGGCCAACAATCTGATACCAATTGGTTTCTCCTCTTTGTTCAGTGTTCCTCCACTCCCCTGGTTCTGCGTTCTTTGTGGAACCACATTTGAACCAGTAATAAGTACCCCTTATGTCTATGTACAACATGTCTGAGATCACATCTGTGAAGAAGAACTCACTCAGCAGCAGCATCACCCATTTATCTGATGATTTGCTTTCAGAAATCTTCACAAGGCTCCCTTTTAGATCCACTACAAGATGCAAGTGTGTGTCCAAACGTTGGTTGGATTTGGTGTCAAGCCCTTCATTCATGCGCCTCTTCATGTCTCACCAACACTCCCTCTTTGATGCCCTTTTGATCTTCCTATCACCCCATGAACTCATGCTCACTTTCCCTCCTTCCCCTATTGATGATCTCTACCCATTTCCTCCCATGAGACTCAAAGATTCTGAGTCCAAGACCCTTTTGTCCCCAGAGGTTTTCATCAAGGGAAACGTGTGTGGATGTTCTGAGAATGTGTTTTTGTTCAGTGACAACAGGTACACAAGTGGTTATGGCTATTATATCTGTGACCCTCTCACCAAAGAATCCATTGAGGTGCCTTCCCTTCTTACCCGCAAGGAGTGTTTGTATGCTGTGGGGTTCATTTGTGACCCCTTTTATACCCTTGAACAAGACAAGAAAACATGGACAACCCTTCAGCCTGAAAGATGCTTTAGGGTGGTGATCATTAGGTCCTTCATCATAAGGCACTTTGAGTTTGAAGTGGATGTTTGGTCTTCTGAGACTGGGAAATGGACCCAAGGTGTTGTGAGGTTGAGGCATGGTTTTGCTTTTGCTCCTCATTGGTCCCTTAGTTATGCCTTTGAAGGGAGCTTGTACTTCATGGGGAGGACTAGTATCTTTGTGTATGATCCCTATGGCTACAAAGGTGACACCCTTGATTACCCTGATGATTCTGACCCCATGAATATAATGAGCTTTGGGTTCCTTGGATCATCTTGTGGGAAGTTGAGGATAGCTGATATTGGCCACAATGATGTGAGAGTTTGGCAGCTAGTGGAGATTGAGCATTGGGAATTGGTGCACCATGTCAATTTCTCCACATACCTCCCACCAGAGTTTTGTGCCAATTACTATAAGCGTGTGGGGGGTTTTCACCCCCAAGAGGGGGACATTGTGTACTTGTATTCTTATGCTGATGGGATTTTTGCTGCCAACTTGCAGAACAAAAAATTCACTTCCATCCCTGGCTATGAGAAGTCTGATTTGAGTCCCTTTCATCTGGAGGTGCCATTGGTGCCATCACCACCAGAAGATTAAGATTGTTGTTTTGGTTATGGGAAGGAAGCTAGCTCCATCTGTTTTTTCTTAGTTTGTTGCTTAGTTCTTTGGTACCAAATTTTATGTTTTCAATATTTTGATTTGTACTTTATTGTAGACTTCTTATATGTTTGTTATCATGATGATAATTAAATTAATGTAGTAACATTTGGAGCCTTGATGTCTTTGTCATTCAAAAGAGCAAATACGCGTAGCTTGGATTTTAAGATGATAATAATGTGCATACAATTAGTTAGGATTTGTTGAGGGATGACGGACAAACTAATTATTTGATGGATCGAGAAGCTTTATTAAAGATTTTGGAGGAAAATTTGAAGGATCATGGAATTGTATTCAAAATATAATTAAGGTGCTCAAACGTGTTAAGGAAACCATTAAGCTTTCAAGGAAAAGTAGACATCAAGCTTTGAAGTGTGTTGGGAAGATTTGGATTTTGGATATTCTATTTTGAAATGATGTAATGTATTGTCTCTCATATTTCAGGGGGTGCCAAGATGAAGCCTCTAAGTGCTTAAGGTCTTCCACATGCCGCAACTAGTAATAAGAAGATACACCCTCCAAAACTTAACTTAGAATATGCAATAGAGAGGCAAGTAAGTAACCGTTGAGGGATGGTTATGAGGCTTGAATGGTCTGTCCCTCGATTTCCTTGATTCCGTCACCTTGCAACTTTATGCGAGTGATCTCGGAGGGAATCCCGCACTACAGATTAATGTTTGCAACTGCTATGTTAGATCCATATATTGTGATAGGAGTTATACCTCGAAACATTTAGTTTATAAGATGGTGCTTGCCAACAAAGTTTAGTCACAATAAAAGAAAGGATAAAAATTATAACAAAAATGAAAAGATAAATTGAGATATTCTATTCTGAAATGATTTAATGCTTTATCCTTGGTGTTTCGGAGTGATAAGATGAAGTCTCCAAGTGCCTAAGGTCTCGACATGCGACCACAAGTTACAAGAAGAAGATATACCAATGGCACTCCAAAACTTAACTAAGAATATGCAATAGAAAGGCAAGTAAGTAACCGTTGAGGGATGGTTGTGAAACTTAGTGTTTTGTTCTCCAGCTTCCTCGCTTCTTGCCATCTTGAAACTTCATGCGAGTGATCTCGGAAGGAATCCCGCAACACGAGATTAATGATTATGATCATGTAACTGTTAGGTTCTATATGGTACTAATTGCATTCAAATACATTGATTTTAGAATGCACCAATTTTACCAAACTGACAGTTATTTATGGATGGAGAGAGTAATTTAAGTTTGCAGCCCATTATCTGAGTTGGCCTGGCTGATGTGTCAGATCCATTGCAATCAGAGATATAACTCAACATTTAATTTGTAAGATAGCTATTGCTTGCCAACAAATTTTGGCCAAAATTATCATAGAAAATAAAGGATAAACATTCAAACAAAATGAAGAGATAAATTGAGTTATTCTATTTTAACATGGCGTAATGTTTTGTCCTTGATATTTCAAAGTGATTAGATGGAGCTTCTAAGTGCTTGATGTCTTCACATGCCACAGTAGATAACAAGAAGGAGAAATATTGATGACATGTCAAAACTTAGAATATGTAGTAGAGAGGCAAATCAGTAACGGTGAAGGGATTTGTTCCCTAGTTTCCTTGATTCTTGCCTCCTTATAACTTCATGCGGGTGGCCTTTAGGAGACTCTTGCACCATGCGCTTAATGGTTGTGATCATGTTATTGCTAGGTCTCGCAATGTGATTTTATTTTTCAAGCCCATGGTGCATTGGATTCGCTAAAATGAAATTCCTTATAAAGTGATAGAAGTAAAAATTTATTCACTCTTGAACCAATATTTTGCATTTTGTGTGAGTCACCAAATAATCCAATAATAAATAACCCTTCACTTTCTACCTTTACAAGTAATCTCACTTTAGAGGATTCAAATTCTATATTAGTCTATCTGAGGTTTTGGATCCATTGGATCAAAGATACATATCAAGCTAACTGGTGCTTGCCAATAAACTTCGGCCAAAATAATCAATGGAAAAGAAACATAAAAATTATAACAAAAATGAAAAGGTAAATTGACATATTCTATTTTGAAATGAAGTAATGTTCTGTCCTTAGTATTTCTGAATACAGGATAATGCCTCTAAATGCTTGAAGTCTTACATGCCACCACAAGTAACAAAAAGGAGATATGCTAATGACACTGTATTTCTGAATAGAGGATAGAGCCTCTAAATGCTTGAAGTCTTACATGCCACCACAAGTAACAAGTAGATATACTAATGACACTCTGAAGCTTAACTCAATATAAAATAGAGAGTCAAATAAGCAACAAATGAGTGGACGAGAGATGGTTATGAGACTTGAATATTTTGTCTCCCAGTTTCCTTGATTTTCGCCACCATGCAACTTCATGCGAGTAATTTCAAAGGGAATCCCACACCATCTGATTAATGGTTGTGATCATGTAACTGCTAAGACTCGCATGATGATTTTAGTTTCCATCCTGTGATCTAAGTAGGTCTGCTAAGGTGTTGGATACATTGAATCTAAGATACACACCTCAAAACATTTAATTTGTAGGAGAGATGGACATGCCAACAAATTTTGGCCAAAGCAATCAAGGGAAAACAAATGAAGTGGTAAATTGAGATATTGTCTAGTAAATGTAAAAGCAAATGGAAAAACACTGACTGATTGGTAGCCTCTGACCCTCAGTCTACAAATTAAAAAAAAAAAAAAAAGAGAGAAGGCATTTTACCCCGGTTAGCATGTTAAGCCAGCAAATAACTTCTTTCGTACAACAAATGCACCTTGTTAAGCAAATAATATAATAATATTTTAAAAAATCAAACCTCAATCAGATGTCAACATTGGGAACAACAATTAAAGGATGATGTTAACAAAAATATTTACTATGGGCATAACATTCCCAGGGATATTAAACACAATTTTGACAACCTTGAAACAAATTTCTGGCCTTGTGCTAACATATTATCCAAGATTTATGAATCTGAGTATGTTATACAATACACTTCTTTAATTTGTAATTTTAATGTACGATTCAGAACAAGGAAGACAAAGGAATGTGAACATTTCCCATGGAAAAAGGGCAAAATAATATGCTTATAAACGATAAGAAGGCTTCTTTATAACTCTTCCACTAATTTGGGTTTCCCAAGTACTTTATTAATAGACGTATTTGACCCTATATCATTGAGGACAAACTACAAAAAATAAAGAACCTGATTCGAGTGTAGTGTCATAGAGGCACTTAATCATAGTTGTCATCATCAGACCCTTTCTTCTTAGGCTTACGGTATGTTTCCTCAACCTGCTTTGCCTTGACCATGGCAGTGTCAATTAACTTCATAATGTTAGGAACTTGATAATTTTGAGCCAAATAAACTCCACAGACTGTCCCTGCTATGAAAGAGAAGCAACTCCTGATTATACCCATCAGTTCAGTTCCTTTAGTGCTTGCCTGCTGTTAAGTATCTGATACTTGCAAGAATCACTGCAAGAAATCACCGTATCAGATAGAACGTCCAAAACAAGCTCATTTGTGTTTTCCAAAGTACATTGCCTTTATATATAACTACAAAATAAATGATTCACTGAATAAATAATAAAAGAACCCCATTATTTGTACATGTAAACTGGACATAAAACACAACATTTCTACCCAAAGGTGACTGGTTGCAACCGAAGTGGACTGTGGCCCAGACAAACGTTACCTACAATATTAAGAGGTTCAAATCCTAGAGTTGCTATTTTGGTGAGATCAAGGTTATCAAACTCGAGAATCTAAGTAAACTCGTGGAGCCTCCGCAAACTCAACCACGAGTTTACCTATTATTAAAAATCATTTTTCAAAAAAATATTACACTATATAAATACAATCTAATATAACCTCAAATGCAAAATTAAGCATTTCAACTTCAAAGCACACACATTGACAACAAAAGGAACATAGCATAGCAGATTTTAGAACATCAGAATCCACAAAATGAACATAGCATGAACCCACAAATACAAATATTTTGCAGAATGAACATAGAACATGTGCATAACCACATACATAGCTCATAGCACAACTCACAAGAACAGATATCACCGTAGTTGAAAACCATTAAAGGAGGACCAAATTTCACAATATCTATGCATAAACAATTTGAGACAAAAGGCAAATTAACATAGTTGAAGGAGGGCCACAAATTAAAAGAATTGCCAAGTAGAACGAGGTGGAACAACGGTTAACGAGAAGGAACAGAGGCGGCTGCGCAGCACTAGCGATGAGGAACGGGGGTGAACGAGGGTCTAGGCTCCAAAAGGAACGTGCGGCGGCGATGTGGCTCCAATGGTAGATTGTGGCGGCGGTGACCTCGAAAATGGAGGTAAGATGCGAGGCCAAAGTGAGATGGCGGTGATAAGACAGCACTGGCGATGAAGGCTAGGGCTCAATGTTGGAGAAGAGACCCATGAATGGGGCTGAAAATGAGACCGCGTTAGCGTGGGTAGAACAAAACGGCATCGTTTTGACACCACACTTTGGCAATTTACAAGAAACACATCAAACTCATAAAATCGGAGCAAACTCATAAATTTTGCATCTTAGTGAAAAATAAATTTTATATAAAAATTTTAGAATTTTTAATCATATAATATAAATAGAAAAAAAAATTTGTATAAAAATTTTAGAGGAAATAAGATTCCAATATTATATTTATAATAGTTGTTTGAGAATTTTTGTTAAATTTTTTTAAGATCAATTATTTGCAACTTGGTTCAAAATCAAATAAATTTAAATTAGTAAATTTGTTAATAAAATTGAGAATTTAATAATTTTGTTAGAGTTTATTTAAATTCGTACGAATTTATCAGAAAGGGAGTTTACATACTAATTAACTTATTTTTGCATAGAAAATTCGTAAATTAGTAAGAGTTTAAATATTAAATCAAGAGTTTAACAATTATGGATGAGATTTTTATCTAATCATCACCCGTAATCCCAAATTACATGAGCATTTTCTCAGACCCAAAAGAAAAAAGATTCTCTCACCTTGGAATACAGTGCATCTATTCAATATTAAGAGCTATTATTTATATATACAAGCTCATCGACATCCATAGATATCTAGAGAGGGAAGAAGAAAAAATAATTAGAAAAAAAGGAAAAAGATGAAAAAGACTATATAAGTAAGATAGATATAAAGAGGGTGATTGGGTGTCTATCTCTCTTATGTATGTACAAATACATTTTCCCTTCAATATTTCAATGCTATACCACAACGTCAACCTACTCTTGCATCAGTGTAGTGTGTTTATATGATGCCTATACACCAAATCTTCACAAAACAATTTTCCATAAGAAAATGTATGAAGGCTCATATTCATTCACTTACACATAGAATTTCTAAATATGCCCTGATTGAATCCCTATCTTCTCATAGTGCCCTTCTACATTCATACACTGAAATGATTCATTAAACATTAAGTGTGCGAGAAAATGAAATTCGAGTGCAACACAGCATGTCTTTCACTCTACCCCTAAACAACTAGAGCATAGTGAAATTGAAAAACAATAACATGGTTATGAGTTGGTACTTGCTAATAATAATATACATTAAATTATCCATATTTTTCAACATATTATAATTAATTGGCACAAATAATATATAGTTTTACAATTTTCGTCCCAACAAACATATCCATAGACAGACAAACGAGGACCCAAAATTATCATACCGAGACTATCGATAATAATTTGATTTCGTGAGTCACCGAAACAAAACGGTGATTGCGATACTAGGTTAGGTTTGTCTATCAATTGTGTTTTGTAGTCAAATTGAAACTCTGCAAGCCTTAATATGATTGAGGGAAGAAGATGATGACAGAACAACGTTGTATTGCCTTATACTATTCTTGAATTCCTCGCAAAGACTTGAAATGCATCGTTTCAATTGTACAATTATTTAACTATTTTCTCTTGCTAAAGTTGATTTGACTTCTTCATAAACATTCTGATAAAAAATAATTTAATTTTGATATATTTAGTGTAAATAAATTTTATATTGTTATCTAATTACATATTTTTATTTATAAAATTTTTAAAATATTATGTAATTGAATTAATGTAACAATACATAATTAAGTATTTATATAAATTTTTATAAAATTAATAATATATTAAAATTAAATTCTATTGTTAATATTAAATATTAAATATTTTATATTATTAATTAATAAATTACATTTTATTATATATAATAATATAAAATTAAATAATTGTACAAAAATAATTATGATGATAATATATCAAAATTAAATCTAAAAAGAGAAATTATGTGTTGGATATACTATTTTATTATCTAAAAAGAAAATGATAAAAGAATACGATAAAGAACAAGGGAGTAAATGTTCAATTTTACCCCATATTTAACAGATATTGTAATTCATATTAGAAGCTATGAACTATAAAGATGACATAAGAACAAATACAATATAGATACGAAAATATAATCACAATTATAGTACAATATATAAAATTAATTTAAAAAAGCACAACTCTTATACTAAAACTGGAAACAATATTTTAAAGTTATCATGAATCATTGTAAACAAAATAAAAATTGAGGCCTTTGATTTGTACAATGTTGTCGGACATATCTCGTCGACATCCACTAATAACTTTTTTGGAATTTTATTTTATTTTTTTAAAAAAGCAATCTTTTCACAACTTATCCTTTTTTTATTTCTCGGTTTTACACTGGTAGACTCCACATATCTCAATATTCGGTGTAAATAGTTTTTCTCATAAAAATAATATTACTTATTTGATTAGTGTGATACATCTATCTATATTTGTATAAGATTCAAACTATAAACGTGAGAAAAAAAAGAGTATAATTAGAAATATTTGAAAGTGTCTGCAAAGTGTTCGCGCTTCCTGGATTAAAAGGGATTTAATTTTAATCTACACATTAACACCATCATCTATATTACCATATCATTATATGAATTTGATAGTTTAGATTGAATCAAAATTCAAAATAAAACTCTATGTGAAAATGTAAGCCTGTTTAAAGATAAAATGACGATGAATAGCTAGAAGAATTGAACAATGCTGGGTCTTTGACAGCAGATACAGCAGGGATATGCAAATGACAACATAACATCTAGACCATAACCATGAAACAAACTGCAACATAACCAACAAAAATTATAGCTGAGCAGAAGCATTAACGAGCTTCACTCCGGTATTATAATCCTTGCATTCACACATATGTGGGAAAGAAGAAGCAAAATGTTCTTTAGGCTTTCCATCACACTCATGCCTTGGAGGAATATGATAACAAGGCTCGGATGATAAGTCCCTTTCACAGGCTGGAAAATGTGTCTCATTAGTGGTTAGCCTGTAAAGAAGCCAAGGCTTCAAACCCCCCAAACCCTGAGCCACATACCCAAAAGTAGATAGAGAAGTAGTCACTAACACATCAGACAAACTTAGCAGATACATATCCACCCAAGCCTTTATGTTGTGTATATTATCATTAAACTTTTGTTCCTCTTCATGACTAGGTTGATAAACTCTTATTACTTCCCCAGTAACAGTTGGTCTTTGCAGATACATATTCCTTAAATTGTCACCGTATTCTGGATATAATGATGCCACAAGAACAGCCTTTAGAGAATGGTTTTTCCCATTTGAAGCCACTGAGTTTTGCATATCTAGTTCTGGAAGTATCTTATTCCTTATGGTGCAGCTCAAAAGTAGGTCCATAACTGCTTGGTGTAGAGTGGTGGCAGGCTTAAACACTCTTACCTGGAGGCCAATCCTCTCATCTGCTTTGGCCAAGTATGCTTCATAGAACCTGCTGATTTGTCCCCATGCCTCATTTGAAGGGTGGAAAAGGTAGCGCCCCACATGGTGGAAAACTGTGTCCTTTACAGGGAACATCTTGTTCATCTCAAGGTTGAATGATGGGATCATGAACAAAGTAGGGACAAAATACTGATCTGTCTGAACTACCAACAAATGAACCTTTTGGAGAAGTTCTTGATTATGATCACAGTGGAAAAATTTCTCAGGATCACCTTTGGAATGTTGTAGATTAAGAAACAAAGCAGATGGTATTATTATATCTTTGGTCCAATTGTTATTAGCCTTGTCCTTATCTAACACACTCTGATATGTCTCAACATTTTCATGATTCGAAAAGGGTGAGTTCCTAGGCAATATCCAAGTTGAATTGAGAAATGGCTCACAAAATAGGCCATGCATGTCTGTGTCAAATCTTACAAGTAGGACTCTCTCTGTGAGGACAGCATAGAGGAATGTTGCAGCAATGCTGATCATTCGGTTCCCCAAGCCATTGGCAGGTGTCCACACAATGTATTTACATATTGCAGCATCACCATGGTTCTTAGAACTTACGATCTTTCTCATGGTTCTCTTGTAAGCTCTAGTATTAGGTCCACAATTTCTATGAATTGCTTCATAGTCACGAAGTTTAGATATCAGATATGGAGAAGGTTTGTGAGGAGAGGATTTGCGGTATAAGTGGGACTGAAACCTGCTTGTGCATGATGCTTCATCAAATCCAGAAGCCAAAAGTCCATCAATCAGTTTGTCCTTGTCATCAGGGTTTTTAGTATGTGGGGTTGATGTTGAACTTGTCAGTGACTCATTTTTCGACCCTGTAGATTTGGAAGAGAATATCATAGATAAGTTATCAAGTGGAGGAGGAAATGTACCAAAACAAGTAAACTAGATTTTTTTTTTTTTTTGATACATAATAAATTTATGTCGAGGTGAAGAGCTATTGCGGTTTATTGTCAGAACATGTATTTAGACTTATTAAATTAAAGCCAAGTTATAGTCATGCATGAACAAGACTAATTAAATGTGTCAACCTTGCTGGTAAGTAGACTAGATATTCTATTCGTAGTATTGTTAGCATTTCATAATTCAGTTTGTGATGAAATTATAGCCATCAAAGGATTTTTTGCGAGTGTAACTGGAAAAAATTGTGAAGAGCCATTTGAGTACTTTTTTTCGATAAGTGGTTACATCAGCACTCAACCCTCGCATGAGGAGCGGAGATAAAGGTCCAGATCAGAGCCATTTGAGTACTTTCAGATTGTATTAGAAGAGTCATGAATCACGCTCACTACAATGCGGAAAACATAGTTTTATTGACAGATAAATAACTTCCGTGAATAAAAATGTTGCATGTTATAAAGAGCAGACATATCATTTTGGTATAGTGTATACGTCTTAAACATGTGCCACGTTGGACCTCGTAAGGTCACGCTGATATCGTGTATTTGAATGTGTTCAATTTTTTTTAAAAAAAATTATTCCACTTTAAGATGACATAATTCAATATAGACACCACAATTTAAAATTTGACCAAAAAAAAAAACCTTAAAGGTTAAGTTTATTTTAAACTTCGAAATAATTTTTAATATGAAAAAGTAAGATAAATATAAAGTTTATGTACATATATATAATATTATAAATAATAAATCTTTTCTTTAATTTTCATACATACATAGACATTATATATATATATATATATATATATAGAGAGAGAGAGAGAGAGAGAGAGAGAGAGAGATATTAATTGCCATAAAGTGTAAAATAATTTTATATTGTTAGCTAATAAAATTTCAAAAAAATGACAAATCATAGTAAATAGTTATTATAGTAGTTAGTTACCTACCATAATATGGCAATTTCTTAAAATTCTATTGGTTGATTATATAAAATTATTTTACGTTGTCAATATATATATATTATTCTCATATATATAAGGAGCGTATTGTATGAGAGGAGTGGTTTATTATGAGAGTAAGAGGAGCAAATCTGGGTCGTATAATCATACATAGAATATCAAGATTTAAAGTTATTTAAAGATTATATTATCACTTAAAAAAGTCATGTGACTTTATATTTTAGTCTTGATAATTCACGTTTCAATGGTTAAGATTTGCTCCTCTCACTTTCATAATAAATTACTCTTCTCATATGATACTTTTCCTATATATATATATAGAGAGAGAGAGAGAGAGAGAAAGAGAGTGTGTGCTTCATAACTTAAAAGAACAAAAATATGAAATGAATAAAAATTGAAGCTGCAAATATAACCCCGGGCCCGACCGTAAAAAAAAAAGGCATAACGCACCTACATCTGTTGCTGTGGTATTCATTTCTCTTCCTCCAGTAGCGGTACCATTTTGAGTTTTCCCTTGCAGCGCCTTAACTTGGGCAGAAGTCCATTAAGTAAGTAGATTAGAGTGAGCTTTTGTTTATATAAAAATTCCAGTTATTTATACATCAGAAGTATAGCTAAAATTTCTACTTATTTATACATCGATTTTCAAATATCTAACATGGTGTCCGAAAAATGGGTTGTAAAAATAATTTTACATATAAAAAATAGCTTGAAAAACTCATACGGAAACAAGGGTGTTACAAGTTACAATGTTGCTTACCTCTGCCACAGTCTTATTCTTTTCTCTTCCTCCTATTTTCTGATGTGTTACGTTTTGGACTCTTCCTTCAACTCCCAAGCTATTAGTTGTAACATTTGGGCCTCCACTAAAAAATTCATCTGTAACGTTCTTAGCTCTTCCTCCTAGTACCTTCGGAAACCCCTCGGAAAGACCGAAACTAGAATTTTTGTACATAGAATTGGCCATGAGAACCACAGGGAGAGCTATGAAAAACACAACAAAGAATGTTGTGAGTCTCTTGCAACTCAACCCTATCTTGTCCATTGCGGCTTGAAGTATTTCCATGATTCTCATACGAGTCTCAAAGCGTTAGTGGGAGTAATCAAGCTGCAAGAACAATAGGGAGACTATGAGTTAGGACAGCTTATTGTTCCAAATGTATTAAAAATTGAATCTGAAATTAATCCGATAAAATCTTTGGTTCATGGTTCAATTGATTCAAATGGTTAAATTTATGATTGAATCGTAATTAAATCATTGTTAAATGGAAAAAAAAAATTCAAAACAGAAACATGATCAATTCAAAAGTCTAATGAACAGAATATTTCATTCAAAATTTAAAAGATTAATAAAACTCTTAAAATGATCTGGAAAGAGTTTGATTTTCTGTTCAATTGCTTATTGTCATGTTTTTGACTAATTGAAAAGAATATATAACTCGAGTGGTTGCCAAAATGAGAATGAATGTAGACTCAAATGAATTTATTATGATAAAGAGGGTTTTATCTAAGTAGCTTCTAATCCGAAATCATGTGAGCAATTTATAAAAAAAAAAAGGAAAAAGAAAAAAAGGGATTTGGTCAGAGGTGGGAGCATTATGTTGAATCTTTAATACTAAGGGCTCGACCAGGACTTTGCCTAAGATTGAAAAAATTCGCACACCTGATATAAAATTAACGTGACATTCTGGAATAAGTGCCAACATGAGGTTCACAATCCCAGAGAAGAGGGAGAAGCAGTCAGATCGTATCACCACCATGACATATCAAGAAGAGGCAATGAGTGAAAAATGAAAACGCATCTACATGACTATAACTCATGTTCAATGAGTGGTGTTCAAGAGGTTGAGAAAACAGATGGAGAAGAAAGAAAAAACATAAACGAAACGGAGGATAGAAGAAAAGAATACCTTGGTTTTGCAAAGAGACTTGACAGAAACAACCTTATATATTACAATACTAAATGGCTAAATTCAACCTTTTTTTTTATAATAATAATGGACATATATACCATAAATTGAAGGTCTATTTCACGCTTAGCATTTCAAATTCGTGTGTTTTAAGGTGGCATTGATTACTTTCCTGAAATGTTCAGTGACAGCACAACGTGTTACTCTAAATGCTAATAATCCTATTCCCACCCATACGCTAAAACTACATGTATTAACTACTTCATCCGTTTTAATATATTCGTTAGTTTGATTAAAATGATTAAAAATTAATATATTTAAATATAATTGATTAATTTTAAATATATTAATTATATCCAAATATATTAATTTTTAAATATACCACTTTAACCAAACTAATAAATATATTGGAACAGAAAGTAATACATATAATCCGATTAGGCTATTGTGGTTGATTAACCAGAGCACATGTAAGAAATTCGTTTGCAGTTTTGGGCTTGGAGCTTACGTGGAGATCAAAATATTCACGGCGAGACTGGAGGTCCTTTTTTTTCTTTCTCAACTCGAGACTGGAAGTCTGGAACACATACATGATACGTTGTTCAAAAACATCAGGATTACCTGATGGGACTTCTAAATGCTGATTGGTCATTTAGATTACCTCAGCATCTTATCAGAGCTTTGCATTTGGACGCTAATTAACTTTGTGGTGTCTTTTGGTCCCAGAAAGTTGGCTTGCTTTGTATTGTTAATTATTGTTGCCTGCGGCTTGTGTTGTGCCATTAGTCGGTTTCTTATAATCCCTCCCTTTCAAATTATATGTTAATTAGTACAAAAATAGTGTCAAATCTCCCCAGGACACATGTTAGTAATTTTTTTTTTAAAAAAAAAGATCTAATTATATTTTTTTGATACATTGATCTAGCTATTTTAAATTTGTTACTTATCGTTTTTTTTAATATATAAAAATTTAAAGTAAAGAGATGATAACATAGTTTAAGATTGAGAAAACCTTTGGACTCGAAGAGTATTTATAAAAAAATTTGAATTTACTTCATTTTAATGAGATGAATGAAGGCTTGAATTTAAAAATTGTCAGATTATCACGTATTTTTTTAATTAAAAAAGATATTTTTAAAAAAAAATATAATATCAATCTTTAATCATTAATATGAGATTAGTTAAGATAGTAGATATCTTAATCCCTTAATTAAAGATTTTTAATTTAAATTCTGAAAATAGGAAAAATTTTCATTTGGAGACCTAGGTCGGATTAGATTAGTTGAGTTTTTAATACTAAAATCCGAATATCGGTAATTCTATTGAGACAAACAAGTTAAAAAAAAAATAGTCTTTAATTATTCTTTAATATATATATATATATATATATATATAGTACTTGTCCTAGTTATTTAAAAGAAAATATTAAGTAATTTTAATTTATAAGATACTGTTTTGGTATAGGAATTTTAATGATAATTTAATAAATATAAATATCCATATGCGATACTTTTTATCCTTATAAGTCATGCATTTTAAAATGATAAATTAAAGAAAATCAAGGGAGAAGGAGAAGTAATAGCGTGCCTTTCTTCTTTTTTTTTTTAATGGGAAAATAACAGCCTGTCTTATTAATATTAACAAGCGGATTCATCGTCAAATACGTGCCGGTCAATGCACATGTTTAATTTTGGTTTTCACAAATTAAGAAGAGAAAGGAGGAGCCATTCACGGCAAAACAGTCGATGTCGTCTTTAGCAATGCCAATATTTAAAAAACTTCATGCTTCTAGATTATGGCAATTTGAAAGAGATGGAAAAGAGAAGTTTTTTTTTATTAAAAAAATAATTTTTTTTAAAATAACAGTAGCATTGCATATTTCGAAAAGGAGAAATTGCATCTTTCAAAAAGTTGATCTACCTATCAAATGAATTTACAATTTTATTGTTGTAAAAGCTATAATCAAATTGCAAAGCAATTCGTAATAATAATATTGTAAGAGATATTTTATTTAAAAAAAATTAGATATCAAACGATGACAATCTTCATTATATAATAGATTATTAATGTTAATTATTAAAAAAAAAGATACCTTGAGTGGACACTACAAAAAGAAGGGTTATACTTTTATCCTCCATAAAGGAAGGAATTTTTTCTTTCTTAGATTGTTTCAACCTTTGATTGTAGATGAAAAAATACAAATCGTAGTAGGCAAAATGAATACTTCTCTATGATTTCCAATAGGAATGTTTATTTTTAATATATAAATAATATTATTCTAATATATCTTTTTTAACTATAGAGGAAAACATGACTATAGGTGTCTGCTTAATGTCTAGTTTTAATGCCAAGAATATATTTCAGAAATAAACTAGAATACTAGATATATAAAAGCTACCATCGAATTGCAAGTCAATTAGTAACAATAATACTTTAATGGATCCATTACATCTTGATAAGAATAAATTAGATACCAAACAAAGTCAATCGCCATTATATAATAGATAGATAATAGTAGAAAAGCTCCACCAAATCACCAATCCTAGCTGCCATATTAATCTATCTAGCACCATTAAACAGCTTCACCCCAAAAGAATAATCCTTGCATTCTTTCACATAAAGGAAAGAAGAGAGGAAATCTTCTATAGGCCTTCCATTGCAGTGATGCTTGGGAGGAACATGGTAACAAGGCTCAAATGAGAAGTCCCTTTTACAAGGTGGAAAATAGGTCCCATTACTGACTAGCTTGAAAAGCTGCCATGCCTTCAAACCCCCCAAACCTTGAGCCACATACCCAAAAGTAGATAGAGAGGTAGTCACCAACACATCACATAAACTCAGTAGATACATTTCAGTCCAGGCCTTCATGTTTTGCATATTATCCCTAAACTTTTGTTCCTCTTCATGACTAGGCTGATAAACTCCTATTACTTCCCCAGTAGCAGTTGGTTTCTTCAGATACATAGTCCTTAAATTCTCAGCATATTGTGGATACAATGATGCCACAATAGCAGCCTTTAGAGTCTGATTTTTTCCATTTGAAGCCACTGAATTTTGCATATCTAGTTCTGGTAGTATCTTATTCCTTATGGTGCAGCTCAAAAGTAGGTCCATAATTGCTTGATGTGGAGTTGTGGCAGGACTAAACACTCTAATCTGAAGACCAATCTTCTCATCTGCTTTGGCCAAGTATGCCTTATAGAATCTGCTGATTAGTCCCCATGCCTCATTTGAAGGATGGAAAAGGTAGCGCCCCAAGTGGAGGAAAACTGTGTCCTTTTCTAGGAACATTTTAGTGATCTCAAGGTTGAAAGATGGGGTCATGAACAATGAAGGGACAAAATATTGATCTGACTGAACAATCAGCAAAGGAACCTTTTGGAGAAGATCTTGACTATGATCACAGTGAAAAAATTTATCAGGGTCATTGTGTGTGTGTTGGAGATTAAGAAACAGAACTGATGGTAAGTCATCATTTGAAGGGTTGTTCTTGTCCTTCTCTAACATGGTTTGATATGTTTCAAAATGCTTTTCATCCCAATAGGGTGAGTTCTTAGGCAATATCCAAGTTGAATTGAGAAATGGTTCACAAAATAGGCCATTCTTGTCTTTCCCAAATCTTACAAGTAGGACACGATCTGTGAGGAGAGCATAAAGAAATGTTGCAACAATGCTTATCATTTGGTTCCCCAAGCCATTGACAGGTCTCCACACAAGGTATTTACACATTGTAGCATCACTATGGTTCTTGGAACGTGCAATCTTCACCATGCTTCTCTTGTAAGCTCTAGTGTTAGGTCCACACCTTCTATGAATTTCTTCGTAGTTTCGCAGTTTCGATATCAGATATGGAGAAGGTTTGTGAGGAGAAGCCTTGCGGTATTGGTGGGACTGAAGCCTGCTTATGCATGATGCTTCATCAAAACCAGAAGCCAAAAGTCCATTAAGCAGTTTGTCATCAAGATTCTCAGTATGTGTACTTGACTCACTCGTTGAACTTGTAAAGGAAGCACTTTTTGAGCCTGAAAAATTTGAAGAGTGAAGATCATAAACAAGTTAACAAGTAGAGGAGAAAATTTCCTAACACAATTACACTGGGACAAATTCTTATATGCTCTGAGAGCAAGAAATTTCGCTTAATTCCATTTATTGTCTAATAAATCAGCTTTTTGAGTTATCTTTTTTTTTTTTTTTAACTATCTATTGTCATCCTTTTTAACTACCACAAAGTTGATTTGTGATTCAATAAATGGAACAAAGCAAGAGAAATTTCTTGCTCATGGAGCGTACAAGAATTTTTCTCTACTACTACACTCTTTTATGTGGTACATCAGAATTATATGGGACAGATCACACACCTGCTTCTGTAGCTCTTCCTTCAATTGTTGTAACATTCTGAATTTTCCCTTTCAGCACCTTAACTTGGTAAAGTCCATTAAGTATAGAGTGAGTTTATATAATTTGATGCATAAGAAACAAAGAGAAGGAAGTTGAATGCAAATAGCGAGAAAAATTCATATGCAAACGAGGTTGCTAGTTATAACTGTTAATTACCTCTGACACAATATTGTTGTTATCTCTTTCTTTTCCAAAGTTCTCATATGTCATATTTTGTACTCTTCTTTCCAATGGTAAGCCATTGGTTGTTGTAAAGTTTGACCCTCCATTCAGCAACTCGGTTGTTACATTCTGAAGTGCCTTGGCTTTTGAAAACCCCTCAAAGAGAGCAAAGCTTGGGTTTCTGGACATTGAAGTAACAACCATAACAACAGGAAAAGCTATGAAAATCACCACAAAGAATGTTGTGAATCTCTTGGAACTCAGCCCCAACTTGTCCATTGTGGCCTGAAGGATTTCCATGATTCATAGAGGGCAAAAAGCTTTAGTGGCAGTACTCAAATTAAGCCTTCAAAGTTGAGAATGAAGTAAGTGAAGTGAAGGAACATGGTTCATGTAATGTAAGCATTGTGAATTAAACAATAAGCCGGCCCTTGAAACCAAACAAACACACCATGTGGCACATGTGGTGGCTTTTTGTTCCGTTTGTTAGTTGCTAGTCTTATGATTCTGGCTAATCAGAAAGGGATAAGGTCAGTTTGGTCAACTATGATAAAATCAATATATATCATTAAGAATTAAGTTTAGAAACAGAAAATCAAACACACACTTATAAGCTCATAAAATAAACAATATCGGAAGCATGATGTTACTTAAGATCCACGAAATTCACACACAAGCTCATAATCCAACTATTCAAGAAAAGGGGATGCAGTCACCATTAGTTATCAAGAACATGTTATTGGAGATTAATTAAAACCAGGAATAAACTTGATTATCTGCATTTCAGTGTAAACATGTTCATGACTCAATATTTTACTCAAATGAGTTTATCTTCAAAATAAGTAAGTGGAAGTATTTATCCTTAATTTATTCAATACGACTCACATATGATACACTTTATTAATCTAGATATATTGATTTAAGAATGTATCAAATTATCCAAATTGAAAGATAAATTAAAATGGATAAAGTGTTTATTAATTTTCACTCTAAAAATAAACTCATTTTAATAAATTTCAAAATAATAATAATAGCCAATTCAAACGAAGCGTCTAACTAGGGGCGTTACAAGACTTTTTTTTTTGACAAGGACTGCTTGAAAGCATCCCACTGAAGAACGTGTTGAACTTAACTATACCATTTTTATTTTTTAAGATAGACATCACACTACACTACTATAGACTTCACACTACACCACCGTATAGACTTCACACTACACTACTACAGTAATATACTATATTTTGATTAATGTGGCATCAATGCCGTTCCTTAAACGTTTATCTGGAAAGTTGAACAGGACAGGGTGTCATGTTTCCCTTTCCCAATGAGGCCATTGACGGTGAACACAAAACTCTTGCTCCTAATGCAAGTGCAGATAACCCCCACTCCCATTCGACTTGGGAGCCATACTACAATGTTTTCCTCATGGGTCAGCATCAATGGTTAGAAATTAGTACTCCACTTAAATTAATGAATGAAGAGAGAGATAAGTCAAAGGTCACTTTAAATGAGGATCACTTAATAAAGAATGAAGATTTGAATCATTACTCCACAAAATTGAAAGATGCATTAGTTGTAGTACATTTTTAGTATTTCAATTTACCTAAAGTTAATCTACAAATCAAAAGTATTTAAAGTCTATCAAACTCTAATTAATTTGGTTCAAATAAAATCGGGCTACTCTAAGTCTAAAAGGTAAAACTCTCTTGATACTAATAATTTTTATTTATAAAATTGGAGCTCAAGTATTTACTTAAAAAAAATAAATTTTGGGCCACTTAAATTAATTAAAAATTGGTTTAATATGTATATATTTATTATCTTATCAAATTTATAATAATAATTGTTAATTATAAACAAAAATTATTTATACCTCTCTGCATTAAACTTCATTAATGAATTATGGCAAATCTTAGTACTTTTTAACTTAAGTTGTAAGTTTTACTATAAATAATATATACGATTGGCCGTTAAATTATACATAAATAATTAAAATTAAAAATTATTTAAAAATTATATAATCATTAAAAAAATTATATAATTTTATATTTTTAATTCTAATAATTTATATAAATAGTTAAGATTTACTTTTTCTATTATCACAATTTACCATTTTTTTCATCTGGGATGCTCATATATATATATATATATATATATATATATATATATATATATATATATATATATATATATATATATATATAAAGGTTTAGATTAAGTAACTAATTTTTTACTATGTATATTAATACTTTTGAAAAATTGGAATTTTTAATTAATTAATAGAAATATTTAAAATTATGTCTCATGCATTTAAAATCTATTTTAAAAAAAATTAAATTTTGATATTTTATATTGGAAAAATAAGTTTTGTGTCCTTATATTTTTATCTTGTATCTATTATAGTAATAACATTTTTTTATTTACTTATTTTAATCCTGTTTGATATATGGTTGGACATTAAATATAGACATTTTTCCTAACTAGAAATCGAACTGAGCCTTGCCACTTTGTGCTTGCCCTAGTTCAGGACTCCAAAGTCATGGCATGTCTCTAGGTTTATCAAATATTTGCAAAGGTACTTAGATACCTCTCTCTAGTTGGAAAACTTAATAATCAAACCCAAGTTTAAAATATACTTGAGTAAAAGACTGAACAAATGAGCCAACCTCTTTTGGCCTACAAAGTTTGATTGATTCACATGATTTGGCATTTTTTTTTATTTTTTAAACAAAGTCTTGAGTTTTAGTCTCTTTTTGGACAAAATAGCTGAATTTGAGTTTTATAAATGAAAAAAAAATTAATATTAAAAAAATTTTACCTTTATAGTGAATTGATTTGGCTCGAGTTAAATTAATTAAAATTTAATAAACTATATATTTGTTGTTTGGAAAAAGAAAGTCAGACTCTTTTTCTTAAAAAAAAATTCCCTAAAAAATGCAGCGTGACTTTTGTCTGAATACAAATGCAAAAAGGATATGCATCATGGCGGGGACACGTCTAACTGCCATAACGGTCTAAAGTTCCTAAATCTACTCGAAAACAAACCTCCATCATCACAAATAAACGTGCTTTTTTTTTTCCCCCTACTAATCTCTATTTCTCTTTCTCTTTCTCTAAATTCACCAATCTGGTTGTCATGTCATTCCTCTTCTGACCCCAATATACCCATCATTTTCTACAACCAAGGCCTTAAACATTGTCACAGTAAGTTCATACCGAGATAATATTCTCTTCGTTTCATTTAGACTATGTTTTTATAATGTTGAACCAATTAGTTGTTCATCTTTCAGCGATAAGGAAGAAAAATTCTATTCCATTTTTTTCAACTCTGGAAATGATTGCGGAAATGGACAACTTTGTATATGATTATGTAATGTTATGTCTGTTTTAATTTAGACTTGGGAATGGGATCATTGAAAAAAACAATATGAACAAATCATTCTTAGAATTATGTTCAAGTCACCATCATTTTAAATGTATGCACTGAAATGGTATATAAGAACACAAACAATGTTAAATCAGTTAAGTTTCAAATCTTCGAAGGGACAAATTTGATCAAATTAATTAATGAGCCTTTATTTTCTAAGAATTATTTTGTCACTTTTTTTCTTTCTTCATTCATTTTTTCAATTGAATATCATATTTTAGAGCTTATATGTGTACAAAACAAAATAACTTTTTCCGACATTTGTGTCTTTATCTGCATTGCAGGAAATGGAATACTAAACTTTCTCGCATGACAGAAAACTGCTAGATAGATCTGCTATTCCTGGCGGTTCTCTATGTTATTTCTTCAAAATGTTTGACTCTGGTTACAAGTCACAGTATATTGGAGGCCAGAAGGAGAAGTTTGTAAGGTATATAATACAAAAAAACACAATTATTTTTAAATGTTGAGAAGCGGTTAAGAAATGACACAAATATTTAAATGAGTGGTTAAGAAAATTTTAATCATTAAATTTTCTCATTATCAATACTTTCAGCCTTCCATCTTACTTTGTGTGATTTTCTGTGCTAAAAAGTCTGTGTATGTAAGTTTTGTGCTTAAATGTAACATGTCCAATAAGATTTCAGAGTTCATAGCTTGAGTCGTTCATTTCATTGGACTGTGATTGATTTTGATGCAAAGGGTTTGTGGATTTTAATTTAGAAGCTAGCTGCATGCTAGTGAAAGGCCCTTGTGACCCTTTAAATTTATTTTACCAGAAAATATGAGGGCAGAGGACAATAACCAACAGAGACAAGATGCATACTATAGAACCTTGAATGTCCCTCGGGCATATGTAATTTAAATGATCAAATTCTTCTTTTCTTACATTGAAACTCTCTATATATTAAACTTTTATCAGTTCAGAGATCATAACAAGACTAGTGAATGTGCGTAATTAAATGCTTCAGATATGATACGAAGTTTACTGTCTACCAAGCGCCACTAATGCGTACAACTGTGCTGTGGAATGAAGTGAAATCTCGAATGTTGCAAGCATTAGATAATGAGAAATGATTTTCGGATATAGTGATTCGACATACTGACCGACCTTTGTAGATCGCAATTCAAATTAATGTGAATTTTAGTTATATAAATGTGGACTGCAGTATTAACAGAGAATAGTGAAGGCAAAGTGTTGATCCTAGACTTACATAATTAAAATCCATACTTATTCAAAATATGATCCACAGATGTCATATTAATGTGTCTAAATAGGTATGTATCAATAACACTACTGTCAGATAATTTATTGTTTCATGTTGGTATATATTAGGGATGGTTGCTTTAAATTTAAGATCTTAGGCCAATCTTTGATGTTGCTTTCATTTTCTTGTTACATTCCTGCTTAGTTATTTATTCTTTAGTGTGTGCAAAGGCCAATTAAGTTGTTAAAATAAGCCTCTCTGAAGCTGACATACAGTGGATGATGTAGGTTGGATGATCTTGATTCTAACTTGTCATATTCAGCTAGCACAAGTGGGATGAAGAAACTAAGTTCCATCTTCGATTTTCTGCCACTTCCTGGTCGTGGAAGGAAGAATGCAACAAGATCCTTTAGGCTAGGAGTGATGAAAGGATCAGATGGACTTAAAACATTTGGAAGGTCACTGAAAAGTGGTGTCACTACTTGGGCAGTGTTCCCAGAAGATCTTAAAGTGTCAGAGAAAAAAGTATTTGACCCTCAAGATAAGAACCTTCTGTATTGGAACAAGTTCTTTGAGATTCTATGCATTTTTTCTGTAGCTTGTGACCCTTTCTTCTTTTACCTTCCTTACTTCAACCACAAGTCATTTTGCCTTGCCATAGATAACAACCTAGCAAGTTTTACTGCCACGCTGAGAACAATATTGGATTGTATTTATCTCGTGCGCATAAGTTTTCAGTTCCGCACTGCTTACATTGCGCCTTCATCTCGGGTATTTGGAAGAGGTGAACTTGTCATAGATCCTGCAAAGATTGCCAAGAGATATTTACAGCGTTACTTCATTGTTGACTTCATTTCTGTGATGCCTATGCCACAGGTTTGAAATACTATCCATGGATCACCTTTTAGCAACTGCTTTTGATGTACGCATATTTATGTGATGAGTAATGCTACAGCTGTAAAAGAAAACTGTCAGAATTTTTTACAGAAAATAAATTAAGGGTGGTGGTTGGATGAAGTAAAATGATATGACTCAATTACTGATCTACTGATCAATATGCATGCCACATCATTCTGACAAATAAATTCGAACAAAAATTTTGGCTTCATAATGTTTCACTTTTTCTTTGATTAAGGTGTCCTGAGTAATTGTATATTAGGTGAAAAATGAATGAAATAAGTATGAATCTTTGAATAAGGGGAATATCCCGTATTACTACTATTCATTAAAGGATGTGCAAGTCATGACCAATAAAAAGAAAATACAAGGATTCTTCCATCTTTTATTTTATGCCACAAGAAGATTATTTGTAGTTTCTCATGAATTACTAAAAGAAAGTGATTAAAAATTTTACAATTTTTGTGTAACTTTGGTTGTCACTCATGGCTCTAACAGTCTAACCCAATGACTTGTTAAGGGCTGCTGATCTAAACCTCTAACTTCAATCCTAGGTTGATGACTCAAGCTAGATTTGGAAATTGCTTTGCCAATTAGCTCATTATCTACATGTTTACTGCAGATTATAGTGTGGAAATATCTTCACAGAACAAGACGTGCAGAGGTATTGGCTACAAAAATGGCACTGTTGAGAATTGTCATCCTGCAATATTTTCCAAGATTTCTAAGGTTTCTACCTTTAGCTTCAGAAGTTAAAAAGACAGCTGGTGTTTTTTCTGAAAATGCACTGGTCGGAGCCATGTACTATTTGATCTGGTATATGCTTGCTAGTCATGTAAGTGCACGTTGTAAAATGATCCTTCTTCTTTAGTCCTCCTTTGGTGCTCAGTATGTACATTAAAATAATTGGAGCTGTTTGTTGATAGCAAGAATCGCTGAAAGCATCACACTAGTAATCACTACTAGTTGTCTCCATTTCTAGTCCCAAACAGGCTAATCTATTGAAGTATGAAGAGAATTTACTAATATATGGAGTAATTAGTCCCTATCATAAAGAATATAAACATTGATTTATGACAAGACACTTTGACATCATCTGATCCATGTAGCCAACCCAGATTTGGCTCCTTTAAAATGCACAACACACTTTAGAGGGTAAAGTGCAACATTTTCAACTGTTGATGAGAAAATCAATGGTTTTAGATTTTATAAGATACAAACATAAGTATAATAAATCATACATCATAACAGTTTGTGTAGTTGATTTTTTCATCGACATTTGAAATGTGTTACACTTTACAGTTTACTCTAAAGTACACCCTGCACTTTAGAGAAGCCAAATCTAGCCAACCCCATCTAATGGAATAAGACTTAGTTGTTGACGTTGTTGTTTGGAGTGATGAGTACATTCTTCTGATTCTATTCCAGATAACGGGCTCCGTCTGGTACTTACTAGCCATAGAACGTAATGATACATGCTGGAAGGAAGCTTGTAAACAAGTTGAAGGATGTAATACACATTTCTTGTACTGTGGGAGTTCGAATAGGCATATCTCAGGGTATGAAAGTTGGAGAAATATGAGCGAGACTGTTCTTAAAAGTCGCTGCTTTGTTGAGGATGATAACCCAGCATTTAATTATGGAATCTTCACTCAAGCTATACAGTCCGATATTGTTGCTTCCATAGAAGTCTTTCCTAAATTCTGCTACTGTTTATGGTGGGGCCTTCAAAACTTGAGGTACATTCCTTTTCTTACCCTCTAAAATTGCTATACTGTCTACATATGTTCGACACTTAGAGCTAGCCATGCAAGTTCACTAGAACTAGCAAGAGCCAGTTGGCGGTAGCATAGAATTAGGAATATTTTAAGTCCTCATTGCTAGCTTTTATTGGTGATCTTTTATTGCTAGCTAATTTATGAGTACTATTTTAAGTCCTTATTGCAATTTGTAATATGCCTTGCTAAGTTATACGAGCATAAGCTCCTTCTGCTTCGTGTTTCACAGTACACTTGGTCAGGGGCTTCTAACCAGCACCTACCCTCCAGAGGTTATGTTTTCCATAGTAATAGCTATCATGGGGCTTGTCCTTTTTGCTCTTCTGATTGGAAACATGCAGGTAAACAAAAAGTTTGCACTATTGATATTCATTTATTGAGGATGCTTATTGATATCTTGATAAACATAGTTTTTTATTATTGAGAATAATTGCCACAAGTTTTACGATTAAATCAAATTCTCATCCTGAACGATTGCAAACTTGTGAGTTGTGAGACATAAAAAAGTGGTTTTGGAAAAGATACATAGCTTAAGTGTGATCTATTCTTGTTTCTACTCTAATCAATAAACTAGTTTGGGACTCGGGCGAGCCATTATATCAAATTTCTGTCCCCTCCTTTGTTTGACTTGACAAGTTAAAGATATTTGCATAGTTGCATATATTTCTAAACCAAATGTTTTGGAAAAAGAGACTACTATATTTCTGAGTCATATTCCAGTGTTCTAATGTTTGGAACAAAATTAGCAGTGTTTCATAAAGTGTATTCAAAAAGTTTTATGGCACTGCTTCATCTCACTCACAATTACCACCAACTTGTTTCTCTCCTTCTCTTCTATTTGAAACGAACTGAGCTGTCTAGTTTATGTGTGGTTTCACTTAAACCGTTAGCAGATGAGCTTTGACATGCGTAAGGGATGGGTCAAAATATCCCTATATGCTTTAACATGATATAACATTACTTTATATGTCCATGTTAGTAAAAGGAAAGTATTTCAACAAATTTGCACAGTTCTTAGCTGTGTTATCATGCAATTGGACAGACCTACCTTCAATCAATGTCAGTTCGTCTTGAGGAAATGAGGATCAAAAGACGTGACTCCGAGCAATGGATGCATCATCGCTTGCTTCCGCCGGAGCTAAGGGAAAGAGTTAGACGCTATGACCAATACAAGTGGCTGAACACCCGTGGAGTAGATGAAGAGAGCTTGGTTCAGAGTCTTCCAAAAGATCTCAGGAGGGATATCAAACGGCATCTTTGTTTGAATTTGGTCAGAAGGGTGAGTGATAAGTATACTAACTCTTGCTTTTTGAGATGACTCGTTATTACAAGAGACGTTCTTTGATGCTCCCAGACAAAGAAAAAAAGTGGTGCTTTGTACCATTACCAACTCATCACATAAGCTTTGTAGGTCATTACTATCAGATTCAATTCCTCTGTCCCATTTGTTTGTCCCTTTCCCAGTCTCTTAATAACAACCTGCCATTTGTAAAATCATGGATAGTCATAAAAGAGTTGGTTTGAGAAGATACATGCGTGATGTCATATAATATTGCACGTAAAAACTTGCCATCCGTAAAATCATGGATAGTCATGAAAGAGTTGGTTTCAGAAGATACATGGGTGATGTCACATAATACTGCACGTGTCAAAATTATGATTAAAGGGAAAGGGAAGGGGACAAGACAACTTGACAGAAGATTTAAATTCCATTACTGTCTCTTATTTTCACTACATTTTTAATATAATAGCTGAGTGTTAAATTATAAATGATTCAGTAGCTAAGAATTTCTCTTGTTATACATATGAGTGCAACTTCTAAGTCTTCATTTTCTAATTAGTCTTATATGCATGTGACATATTTTCAGGTTCCTCTCTTTGCTAACATGGATGAACGCTTGCTTGATGCTATATGTGAGCGTTTGAAACCTAGTTTGTACACAGAGAGCACTTACATAGTTAGGGAAGGAGACCCCGTTAATGAGATGCTCTTCATCATACGCGGTCGCCTAGAGAGTGTCACCACAGATGGTGGAAGGAGTGGATTCTTCAACAGAGGCCTTCTCAAAGAAGGTGACTTCTGTGGCGAGGAGCTGCTAACATGGGCACTGGATCCTAAAGCTGCTGCAAACTTGCCATCATCTACTAGGACAGTGAAGGCTATAAATGAGGTGGAGGCATTTGCATTGGAAGCTGAGGAGCTGAAGTTTGTTGCATCACAGTTTAGGTACATTCACAGTAGGCAGGTTCAGCACACCTTCAGGTTCTACTCACAGCAGTGGAGAACATGGGCTGCTATCTACATTCAAGCTGCATGGAGGAAGCATGCCAGGAGAAAGATTGCTGAGCAGAGAAGGAAGGAGGAGCAGGAGTGGTATGAATCTGATTATGAAGATGATGGTGGTGGTGATTCTGCAAGGGCCTTGGTTCCGCGTACTGGAAGTTCATCTGGCCTTGGCACGACCATGTATGCTTCACGGTTTGCTGCTAATGCGCTTCACGGTCATAGGCTTCGAGTTTCAAGTTCCAATGATCTGGGGCAGCTCCAAAAGCCCCCAGAACCTGACTTCAGTGCTTTTGGTTCAGAGTGATTCCTTTGTTTTTTCTGTATAAAGAAAATGAGGACCAGTTGCAGTATCTTGATGGACAGTGCAATTGTTCTTCAGCATTACACTTGCAATTTTAGAGTGCTGGAAACATGTTAGCTTATAAGGTTTGAGGTACAAATTTCGGTTTTGGGTGGACCATGGACGACATGATACTAGGTTTGCCATGAACATTGGAGTTTACATAAATCTACTTGCACCCCATTTTTCAAAAACATGAACCAATGTAGGCTTCCTAGTAACCACTGCCATGCTACTTTCATAACTTTAGTAGAGCAGCATTTTTTGGTGAGAAAAACAGTGCAATGACCAATCAAGTTTTTGTATAACCATACACAGAATATTAAAATTGTAAATGTAAGTGCAATTAGAAAAGAGAACGTGGGTGTATTACAATCATGCAAACCTTTCGTAATATTTACTAAGAAACGAAGATAACAGATGGTAACAGTGTACAAAAAGTGTACAAGATTTTAAGTGTGCATAGGGCATTACTGTTGGAGTATTATCTTTTAAGTTGTAACACGTCTAATCATTCATGCCCATATTAACCATTAACTACACCAGTAATCCTATTCGGTGTAACTCCCCACTACAGCCAATCAAATCAAGACATAGCTTAAGTATTCGTATAACATACATCAATATCATCCTGCGCAATCTTGTATCCTATATAGCATTGCTTATGCAAATTCACCAAACATGGAAAATCATCTTGTATTTGTTATACAACTGAGCAAATCAAACCATTGGATTACATAGTCAAGGAATGCAACAAGATTCCATAAGATAGAGATGCATGGTCCATTCAGGAATATGCTGGATTCCAATCTATTGTCACATTAACTGCTGATATACACTGGTGGATGCCCACAATTTGACATGTTACAATTGAGTTTGGAAATTCCTCCTCATATTTCTTTGTGGCAAACAGAATAGAAAAATGGAAATATTACATCAAAGAATACATTTTAACACAAAAAGAAAATGGGGGGTTTTTGTAGGAAATGCCTTCCTTGATTATATGTGTGCATTCAAGGACCACTACATGTTGGATCCAATAAAACACAGAATCTCTTCTAGTAGTTTACTAATCAACTCCTCCATGCAGAAGATACTTCCGAATCAAAATCTTCTTCCCACCACGTGCTTGCCTGCAATATCAAAGGATGCAGACAACATATCTATAACCGAACAAGAGACATGGCCAAAAGCAAGATTCAAGAAATGAACACACTAAAATGAGAAATTGAGCCAACTCAATGCCCTTTGAAAAAAAAATATCCAGGTACACTAAACTCGAGGAGTTGTGCAAGAACATGCTAAGTGTACTTGCCCTTAATCTTGAATAAAGAACAACATGATACTACAACCATGGTACTTTCATGCAACCAAATAGAACAAGGGGAAAAGAACAAAGTACAAAATACATCAAAACCTGAACTGCACTAATTTTGGTGAAGATACTGTAAGGAATTGAAACTGTGTTTAGGTGCACGAGTGGCACTTAAAACATCAGTATAAAGAATGCAGTGTAGGACTATGTTAGAACCCCAAACATAAATATGACTACCCCTGCCCCTATCATTGGTAATGTTACCCCAAGTAATGTTGTTTCACCGTATGCTAAGGTCTATAGTAGAAAGCACAGAAAGAGAGAGATTGACACGGGCAAGGCATGTGGCCAAGAGGGGTTGGGAGAGGCTTGTAACTAACTTTGCCTAGCTGGCAAGGTTAGTGGGGGAGGGGGACTGCTTTGTTAATTCTGTTATGGGAAGAGGAGGGAAATATATGGGGAAGGGAGAGTGCTGAGGGGGGCAGCTCAGAAAGTGGGAATAGAATAGAATCTAGGAGGGTGCTAGGTCTCTCGAATACCTAGCTGGTTCTCATATACTTTTGTTTTCTTCGTGTGAATAATACATACCGCAGAAGGAGTTGGAGAGCAAGTACTACACTGGTATTGCTCTTCTTCTTAGAATTTCATACAGTTTTTTCCTCTTTAATTGACTCGATATCAGGGCCTAACTGGTATCGTGAGCACTCGATCTTGGGAGCTCTGTGAATGGTCACCACGCGAGCTGCCATGGAGGCTAGGTTGGATGATGTGGAGCGCAGGTTGGTCGAGATGCAGGAAGAGAATGTGCGTGCCATGGCGAATCTAACGACGACCTGGCCCGCCGATTGAACAAATCGTGACGTGATCGAAGCTGGCGGGTCACGGCCGGGAACGTGATCGGCGCCGGAACCATCATCGCCATGGATGTGTCATCGCGAGTGGGAGAGAGGGACGACTCACGCCGCAACAAGATGAGGAGTCACCTAAGGGAGGAAGACGACAATGACCACCGAGGGGAGATGGAACGGAGATGCATTTAATTACCTGAGGGTGGAGGTGAGTCGAAAAATGGATCTCCCCATTTTTTCCGGCGAAGACGCGTATGGGTGGCTTGTGCGAGCAGAACGCTACTTTCGGGTGGCTCAAGTCAGTCTTCGTGACAGACTCGATTTGGTGTTGATGGCCATGGAGGGTGAAGCGTTGACGTGGTATGAGTGGTGGGAGGAGCAGACTGAGTTCCATTCATGGCGGAGGTTTAAGGAAGACCTGCTCCGACGATTTCAACCAGGAGAGGCTCAGAACCCCATGGGGCCGTTGTTGGACATGAAACAAACGGGGTCCGTGATGCAGTATCGAGGAGTTCGAGCTAGTTGCGAACCAAGAAGAACATAGACCCCGAGATACCTGTGTGCATCTTCATGAATGGACTTGAAAAGAGGTGAGAGCGTAAATGATGCGAGGGGAGTTCCGTGAACTTTGACAATGATGATGAATCGTGCTCTTTGAAATAGAGCAGAGAAATTTAGCTTGGGTGGAAGTTGGAGGTACCTGGGTAAAGGGTGCGGTGGACCTTCAAGGAATTCAAGCTCATTTCTAACCCAACCTCTAATCAGGAGACAATGCAAGTGCTCAAGGGAGTGGATTGAAGAGTAACATTGGCACAGACCCTACTAGACACCAAGGTGGGAGCGGAATAACTTGGGTGGGGCCCAGAATGGGATGAGCCAGCGGCAGTGTTAATGGGCGTGGAAAGCGTAACAAGTGGTAATAGGAGGCTCTCCAATGAAGAATGGCAGGAGAGGTAGAGAAAGTGGCTGTGTTTCCGCTTGTGGGGACAAGTGGAACTCCTGAACACATTTTACAACAACGCCATCACCGCTCATTCTGATGGAGGAAGGAGCTAAGGGGACCTGGGAGGTGAAGACTGGGGAAACACCCATAGAAGAAGAAATGGAGGCACTTAAGGGAGCTGCAATTATCTTCACTTAGCTACTGGGGGCTAACTCAACAAGTCTTTCAAGGTTTGGGGGAAGATCTCAAGGGAGCAAGTGATAGTGCTAGTAGATTCAGAGCCACTGCAAATTTTATTTCACGAGGTGGTAGAGAAGTTACACCGCCAATGGATAAAGTGAAGGGATTCAAGGTGGAGGTGGGTAATGGAGCCATTGAAGAAGGGGTTGGAATATGTAGGGAGTAGAGCTGCTAGTGCAAGGCATAAGGATTATCAAAACTTTTTGTCTTGGAATTAGCAGACCTGAAGTGGTGTCAGGGGTGGATTGGCTGGTTGGCTTGGAAAACTCAGAGGGAATTACAAGAACATGACACTAAGTTGGGTGGAAAAGGGGAGCCGTGGTATTACTGAGGGGATCCTACTTTATGCAAGAGCAAGACATCTTGGAAAGCAAATTTCTTTGAAGGCTCTCAAAGCTGAGGGAAGGTTATTTAGTAACCCCAAGCTGAGGTACAACAGCAAGGGAAGAAAATTTTGAATTATCGGAAGGCATGTAACTTATTGGCTGAATATGAAGACCTTTTCCGCCTCCCACAGCTTGCTGCCTAGCTGGAGCAGGATCACGCCATAGTGTTGAAGGAAGGAGCTCAAATTCCATGTCCGCCTTACAGTGTATCCTCATTACTAAAACTGAAATTGAGAAGATCATAGATGAAATGCTGCAATCCGAAATTATAAGGCCTAGTACTAGCCCTTTTTCTAGCCCGATGATTCTAGTAAAGAAAAAAGATGGAGGATGGCATGCTGTGTGGATTATGGACCTTAAACAAGATTACCATCCCTATAAATTCCCTAATCCCTCAAGTTATTGATGAGCTACTAGATGAGTTAGGAGATGCAAGCATTTTCTCTAAATTGGATTTGAAATCTGGTTATCACCAGCTGATTAGGATGAAGAGTGAAGACATCCCAAAACAGCCTTTAGAACACACGAAGGGCACTATGAGTTCCTAGTTATGCTGCTTTGGACTCACAAATGCTCCCTCAACCTTCCAAGCCCTCATGAACAAGGTTTTGAAACCTTTCTTGAGGAAATTTGTTCTAGTATTTTTTGATGACATCTTAATATATAGCCCAAGTCTTGAGTTGCATCTTACACACCTTCGAAGATTTTTGAGGTCTTGAGGATTCATGAACTGTATGTCAACAAGAAAAAGTGCTGTTTTGAGCAACCATTGTGTGGAATATTTGGGGCACATTATCTCGGGAGAAGGAGTGGTCCGACCCAAAAAGATTCAGGATATGGTGGATTGGCCTACACCTACTGGACTTAAAGGGCCTTAGAGGATTCTTGGGGTTGACCCAGGGTACTATAGGAGGTTTGTGGGGAACTATGGGAAGATTGCCTGGCCACCAACCCAACTCCTTAAGAAAGACAACTTCAAGTGGGAGAGGAGGCTCAGATGGCTTTTGAGAGGTTGAAGAAAGCTATGACCTCATTACACGTGATGGCTGTCCCTCCTTCACCAAGCAATTTGTGATTGAAACCGATGCATCCGGGAAGGGACTTGGTGCTGTTTGATGCAAAGAGGAGACCCATCGCATATATGAGCCATGTTCTATCCGGAGAGAGCCCAAAACAAGTCCATTTATGAGAGAAATTAATGGCCATAGTGTTGGCCGTGCAGTATGGCGGCCATTACCTCGTTAGGACAGCATTTTGTGGTACATACAGACTAGAAGAGTCTGAAATATTTGGTCGGATCAGAGGGTTGTGGTGAAGACCAGCAGAAATGGGTGACAAAACTCCTGGGTATGACTTTCGAGATCAAGTATAATGGGAAATGAGAATCGGGTGGCTGATGCACTATCAAGGAAGCTTCAATATTCTGCCATTTCCATTGTTAGTGTTGCTGATTGGGCTGACTTAGAAGAGGAAGTTCAAGCAGATGCAAGGCTGCCGGATATTATTCAGGATTTGCTGCAAGGACCTGACTCTTATCCGGAGTTTGAATTGCAGAAAGGGAGATTGTACTATAAGGGAAGGTTGGTACTTGCTAAACAATCAAAGAAAATTCCTCAGATCTTGCAGGAATTCCATGACTCTAGCACTGGGGGTCATTCAGGTTTCTTCAGAACCTACAAGAGAATTTCGGGCTTGTTGTATTGGGAGGGCATGAAATCCTGCATCCAGAAATATATCAAAGAGTGCGAGGTCTGCCAAAGAAATAAACATCAAACTCTTTCACCTGCAGGGCTATTGTAGCCGCTTCCAATTCCGGCCAATACCTGGACGGATGTAACCATGGATTTTATAGGTGGGCTGCCTAAGGCACAGGGAGTGGATACAATCATGGTGGTGGTTGATAGGATGACAAAATACGCCCATTTCTGCCCTCTAACCCATCCTTATACTGCTAAGGAGGTGGCTACCATTTTTGTTAATGAAGTGGTTCACCTTCATGGGTTTCCAAGTTCGATTATCTCAGATCGGGACCGAGTGTTTATGAGCAACTTTTGGACAGATCTCTTCAGGATGGCGGGGACTAAACTGAAATTTAGCTCCGCGTATCATCCTCAAACGGATGGGCAAAGTGAAGCGGTCAATAAGTGTCTTGAAACTTATCTCCGCTGTTTTACAGGTTCTAAACCTCGACAGTGGCCTAAGTGGCTTCCTTGGGCTGAGTATTGGTACAATACCAATTACCACGGAGCTATTCGCATGACCCCCTTCAAGGCGCTTTATGGAAGGGACCCTCCTACACTTTTAAAAGGTGGTAAGGAATCCACAGTTGAGGAGGTGCATATGCTAATGGAGGAACGTAATCAAATGTTGGATGAGTTGAAATTCCAATTGGAAAGGGCTCATAATCGAATGAAGTATTATGCAGACCTCAAGAGAAGAGAGGTGGAATTT
Organism: Pterocarpus macrocarpus; assembly: GCA_031439585.1. Lineage (NCBI taxonomy): Eukaryota > Viridiplantae > Streptophyta > Magnoliopsida > Fabales > Fabaceae > Pterocarpus > Pterocarpus macrocarpus. The sequence continues at coordinate 759,666 of CM062516.1, forward strand.
GAAGTGGGGGACAAGGTATACTTGAAGCTGCAGCCTTATAGGCTCCAAACACTTGCCAAAAGGGTCAACCAAAAGTTAAGCCCGAGATACTATGGACCATATGAGATTGTGGAGAAGATAGGACCTGTTGCATACAAGCTGAAGCTTCCAAGTGACTCTAGAGTGCACCCTGTCTTTCACGTATCCTTGCTGAAGAAATGTGTTTCTCCAAATGTGCAGCCTCAACCGCTCCCAGCTATTCTATCAGAAGGGTGGGAACTTCAGGTACAACCGGAAAAGGTTCTTGACGTCCGCACCAACTCAGCAGATCAGCTGGAAGTCTTGATTAAGTGGCAAGCTTTACTGGATTTTGAAAATTCTTGGGAGCTGGCAGCAGACATTCAGAAGATGTTCCCTTCTTTCCACCTTGAGGACAAGGTGGATTTTGAAGGGGGGGGTGTTGTTAGAACCCCAAACATAAATATGACTACCCCTGCCACTATCATTGGTAATGTTACCCCAAGTAATGTTGTTTCACCGTATGCTAAGGTCTATAGTAGAAAGCACAGAAAGAGAGAGATTGACACGGGCAAGGCATGTGGCCAAGAGGGGTTGGGAGAGGCTTGTAACTAACTTTGCCTAGCTGGCAAGGTTAGTGGGGGAGGGGGACTGCTTTGTTAATTCTGTTATGGGAAGAGGAGGGAAATATATGGGGAAGGGAGAGTGCTGAGGGGGGCAGCTCAGAAAGTGGGAATAGAATAGAATCTAGGAGGGTGCTAGGTCTCTCGAATACCTAGCTGGTTCTCATATACTTTTGTTTTCTTCGTGTGAATAATACATACTGCAAAAGGAGGGGGAGAGCAAGTACTACACTGGTATTGCTCTTCTTCTTAGAATTTCATACAGTTTTTCCTCTTTAATTGACTTACCTGATATCAGTTCTTACAGACTACAGGAATATGCAAATTTTATAAAGAAACGATCATTAGGATAAATACACAGGCATAGCAAACAAGCAACAAGCATACACAAAATTAACAGAAACTGAATTAACTAACAAAAAGAACACCTTGTAGCCTCTTCGAAGAAATTCTAGAGAGCTTCCCTCTTCTTCTTGAAGTCCCAGGACCCTCAACAGTTCTTCTTTGGCCTAGATCAGTCAATAAATTAATATGATAGTATTTACTGTTTAAAAGCAAATGAGGAGAAGTTCATGAATTTACTTCACCAAGGGTGAAGCGGGTTGCACTTTCTGCTATGCAAGCATAAGAACCATCTGCTTGTTTAAGCATCACCTGCCAAGGACCTGAATAGATTATGAAGAAACAATTTAGTGCGTCATCATATCATTCACAAATAAAGGTGTACTAGTCATACAATAAGATTAAGATCCAATATAAATTACAGTGTATGTGGTATTAACTGCTGGCTAAATACACTTAGTGCCAGCTCCATTTCATGAATGGATATTTAGCCTTTTCCTTTTTGGTGATATACTGATACGGATATACCGCCTTTAATTACCATGTAATATACACCAGAAAATGGTATGGACAACAGAGCCGAATGTTGATCATTCAGTAAGCTTTCTAAGCAGTTCCATCCAAGTCAATTGAATTAGCCGCAACAGTCTAGTGTTGACATCTTAAGAGTAATGAAAAATAAAAGGAACAATATGGCCATAGCCTTTATTTCCCTGACAAATCAGGTCAGAAAACATTGTCCCTGGCTATTAATGGAAGCAAGTAATCACATTCTGCTTTTATCAAAAAAAATTTAATATTGTTACATAAACAAGAAAAATGGCCTTCCTTTTCAGGTCTGATGTTAATATCAATTAACTCGTACAAAAGAAGAATTTATCATTTTTTATTTTCTTTCGCAACTTTATATGCACTGCATTCCACTTTTGTTTTAGTATTTACTAATCTTAATATTTATTTTATGTAATCGGGATAACAGTATGAATAGATAGAAAAAGTTAAGTCTGAACACACTCCCTCAATGGAGATACCCATATGAATATGTACTATATAGCCATACCTGGATACTGGCGGAACACTGCTCCACTGTAATTGACAATATAAGGTGCTACTGCAACTGTCTTAAAAACAGAAAAAGGAAACAATCAATGCCCATTATTGGAGAAAATGATCAATATCTAGAGACAATTCAATAAAGAAGGGGCACCTTTGAATACTCTCTGATTCGAATGTAGAACACTGGAGTGAATTGCGAAAGGAAGCGGTAGTGCAAATCTTTGGTTGGGAAGCCCAAAAGGCCTAAATCAGCACTGTAAATTCAATAACTATTCTTGTCAAAAATAAGTATATTAAATTAAGGATTTAGGGATAAATGAAAAATTTAAAAAAAAAAATTACAAAACATACCGCAATGTGTCTAGTTCAAGATTAAATAGAAGTGTTGGTGTAGATACAGCAAATTTTTCCTGCAAAATCCAAGTAGGAACAATAGAAAATATACATTAAACTACCAGCTAGGTGAAGTCAGTGAGAGAATATATTCTGTTCAATTTCAACTAATCACCTATATTAAGAATTGCTTATACATTTTGCAAAACAAAGGCCATCAAAATCTAGGATCTTGTTACTGTGAGGGATAGACTTAGAAGCAAATTGTATACAAAGCACACTATCACATGCTGACCCAAAATCAAATGAAAGGATTCAAGTCATAAGATATCATTGCATATTATCACCAACGAGCAAAAACTAAACACTTTCTGAGTTCTGACTAAAGAAGCCAACAACAAGCCAATACAAATAAGAGATAGTGAAATTTCACAAGCACATCAAAGATTTGAAATAGAAATAGGTTCAAGAAACATTCAAATGGCAGAGACACCATACCACATACTTCTCTATATAAGCAAGTTCACGTGTACTGCAGTTAATGAATATGTAGAGTGATGGAGGCTCACTAGACTGCCAACGACCTGTAGTTAAAGCAACAAAAGTTATTATTAATTATTAATTTGATAAATAATCATCCCTAAGTTTCAAACATGGTCACCTGGAAAAAGTTATTGACTTAGTACAATATCATAATGCCATTTTTCCCCAAGAACTAACCTTCATTGTCATCTTCAAAGTCAAAATCAAGGGTGTTCCTAACAGATCTGAAAAATGAAGTCATAGGTCCAGCAGGGACATCATCTAAGGAACCAATCAAAATGCCATCAATCTGAAAGCAAAACAAAAATGACACTTCAAAATATGGAAGGCTTTAATATGAATGTGATATCATTTGTTAGGACAAATGTGCATCAACTGTGAAAGCAAATAGTTCAAGTACTTCTTTTCCCAATGGTGTGATCTTTTCAAGACACAATTTCAAATAAAATGTCATAAATTAAATAGGAATCAGTCCATTAGAAAGATGGGAAATAAATGAGTGTATTTTCATTACTGAATCCAGAGCTGCTTTGAACAACTGAGAGGCTCTGCGCTTTTCTGGCTTATCAGGGAATACCTACAATTAGGAATAAATGTCATAACATCTTCTCTAGGAAAAAAAAAAAAAAAAAGAAGGTAAAAATTTATACATGAAAATAAAAATTTCTTCTAGGCACGGAAGGGAAGAACAGAATGTGTCTTCTTACTATGCAAGCTCTGGTCTCCTTTTTCTCTTGGAGCTTTCTTACAACAGCCAAGGCAAGTTGAATGTTGGCATCAATGAACTCATCTGAAGATCCCTTGAAACATTTAGGAATTTGAGAAAATTATGTGCAATATATTGAGACGCATGCCTCACAAAGGTCAAGTAACTGTGAATTAGAAAGTGTCTTGAAGCATGAAATCAATGTTAGCCTAACATACAGTATAGATATGCAAATCAACTAAACAAACTGATATGCTGAAACACACTAAGTACCAATCAAAAAGAAATAGTAGATGAACTGACTACTGAGGTGTAAAAGCCACTAAAAAAATTGCTAATGCCCCATAACAAGGTGAGGCACTGTCAATTATCAAATAATAAAACTGCACTTGGAAAGTTTGCACCTATACAATGAAAGGCCAAAACAGACAATAATTAGTTACTTGAAAACATTTGTTTCACGAGAGCAAAGAATAGTACCTTATAAGAATTTATGTTGCTGGGTAAGGGCCTGCATACATAACCCAAGAGAGCAAATTCAGGGAAAGAACGAAAGCACACAAAAGCCACAACTAAAAGTTCAAATCCCAAAGTTTTAGGCTCAACTACAACGAATGTTGTCTACATACGAAAATGGGTAATAATATCCTAAGACCCAAAAAGGAAACTAAACCATCATGAGTGCACACTTCACAATTGAATATTGGTGATGAGGATTTTCAAAATGATAATATGATATTAACTGTCACCTCTAGGATCATTGAAAGCAAACAATGCATAAACAGTTGGAAAAATCAATCATAAGTATAAAGATGTATTTGTATTAGCTTTTATTATAGATTCAAAACAACTTATAATAAAATTAAAAGCTTTGACTCAACCTTAAAAAACGATTATTTTATTAAAAAACAAACTATTACCAAACATGCACTAAGACTAAAGTGATGATGAGTTATAACAAAGCAGAACTAGCTTTTGGTGTTGACTGTTGAACTCTAAAATTGAGAGTTAAAGTTATTGAAAGTTGAAGTTTTTAGAAAATGGGGTCACTGTGTTAGCACTGAAGAATGCAAGGCATGAATGAATGGATTCATTACATACGGGAAATCGATCTCGAGGCGAAGCTTGCCGTCTTGGAGAGCAAAAGCGAGGGAATTGGCGGCATCAGTGACCAGCACTTCGTAGGATTTAGGCTTGTAAACGGCCACACCAGCCTTGAGATCATAACCTGGCTCTGAGGGTGGTGATGCTGATGCTGATGCTTCTTCTCTTCTTGCGAGGCTTTGGATTTTGGTGGTACTGGTAGTGACCCTTAACGAGGTGTTTCGGAGAGCGTGAGAGGTTGATGAAGAAGAAGAAGCAGAAGAGGGTGGAGTGAAGAAAGGAGCAAAGGGGCGATGGATGGTGAGGTTGGGACGTGGAGATGAGATGGAAGTGCACACAGCCATTGGCATTGGCACTGTGTTTGTGTGGCAACACAGCATTACAGCAACACAAACACAATAATTATGGACAGGATGTCTTGTCCTTTTAACTTAGGATTTTTCCTTCCCTTTTTGTTTTTTTGTTTTGCTGCCCTTTTAGATCACGAAATTTACCAAATTCCAACACTTGAGCTAAATTAATCAACCGTGAGTAAACCTTGACCGTATTATAAAAACAAAAAAGTAAATTTGAGTTATATAATTATATAAATAGTTAAAATTTAAGTTATATAAAAATTATATAATTATTTAAAAAAATTATATAATTTTATATTTTAATTTTAATAATTTATATAAAATTTAATAATTAAAATTTATTTTTTTTATAATTAATCACTTCTCTTATTTTATTTACTCTATATATATATAAAATGTAAATTGAAATTTTTTATTAAAGATTGAATCACTTGAATTAATAAAATATTATTTTAAATACCATTTTAAAATTAATAATTAGTTAATTTAAGAAATTTAATATTTATTTTTCTTAAATATAATCCAAAATTTGAATTTTGCATGAAAAAAAGGGGGGGAAAAAACTAGTTTGGAGGAGTTTTACGCTACCATGGGCGGACTAGGTCAAACAAGATTGCAACGGTTGCTAGATAAAAGAAAATGTCATTTTAGATGATGAATTACTACCTCCACTAAAGATTTTTATCATTAAATTTGAGTATAACAAATGAGACTTCTAAGGATGCATATTAACAAAAACTTTAAAAAAATTATAAATATTAAATTAAGATTAATGATAAAGATTATTCATAACATTTAAAATAGTTTTTCCTCTCAAAAATAATAATTTTTTTGTCAATAAATTGATTATAATACATTTATTTGTATTTATTTTGTAAAAAAAATATTTTTTTATTTTTTTGGGGTTCTCTAGTACTCTTAGCTTTTCAAAGTTATCAATACCTTATAAGAGTTGAAGGCTAATATCAAGTTATATGTTCTATTTGTTTTCAAAATAAAAATATCAAAAGAATATATTTTAAGTTAGTGAACTCTTAGTTAAATATTAATCAATTATTAGTAAAAGAAAGTAGTGGTATCCTTGCAACTATTAAGAATAATAAATAAGAGTGTGTTTGTTTCAATTTTTTTTTAAAAAAAAGTAATTATAGAATATGAATTTTTTATATTGCTGAAAAAGTTGAAAATATAATTTTTTTAATATTCTAATTATTTTAAAAATTATTTAAATATATGAAAAGTAATTTTTAGTTAAAAAATAATTTTTTCAAATAATTCAAACAAACGTGTCCTAAATTTTACTTTTTTTAATTTTTATAAATTATTTAAAAAGTAAAAATGAAAAGTAATCAAATTTTTACTTTTTTATATGTAAAAGTTATTTCTAATAAGATATATATATACACACACACACAAAGAAATGTAAAATATTAGGGTACGTTTGGTTTGTGAAAATATTTTCTGTTTTCATTTTTTATTTTCATTTTCAAATTTTTTGAATTTAGGAAATGCGTTTGGTTTATCTTTTTTCAAAAAGAGGAAAATAATGAAAATATGTTTAATTTATCTGTTTTCAAAATATATTTTTAAAATCAACTGTAAGATAATAAAATTATATTTATTATTAAATAATAATTGATGTTATTTTGTTCTGCACATTTAGATGAACCTATTATTTACAAATTTGATATGAACTTAAGAGTATTTATAAAAATAAAATAACTCTATAAAATTTTAAGATTAGAAATAAAATAAATTACTCACTTTTAAGTAATTTTATTATTATTATCAATTATTAAGTTTTGATTTATGCACAAATAAATATATAAATACTATAGTTAGTATGATTTTATTACTTATTTTAAAAATTGTTAGAAATTCTTGCTTTAAAATAATATGTAATAAGCGCGACATATGATAAACACCCATATGATAATTCATGAGTCATATATTATCGCTAATTGCTCAACCACATTTCATGTCAACGGTCATATACATTAATATATTGATCATTCAAGTAACTAGAAGACACTCTTTCCAAACTTAAATTCACTAGTTGATGATCAAAATTAAGTTGTATATTACTCTCTTAAACATTTGTGTGATTTAATAGATAAACATGATTTGCTCATATATCCTTAGAAAGTAGTATCAACGAGGAATTGTTTAGAGTTGATAATCCTTCCATTAATCTTGGCCAGCAACTGGGTTAACCCAACCAAATATGTTCACACCAAGCGACGTCAGTTTATTATTAGCAAATATCTTAATTAAACATGTTTCACCGTTTATGCTTGAAAATACTCTATTTCTACTCAATGCTAATCTCGAAATGAGGACCTATCAACTACGGAACGAAAAGATAGAAGATTTCTTTATAATTACTATAATGCCACCATCTTTTCATTTGGAAATATTTTCAATAGCTGCCAGTATTATTTTCATGAAAATAATAATGAAAACAATGAATTGGCGTTTTCATTTTTTCCCTCATTTTAGAAAATATTTTCTGAAAACATTTCCTAAAAATTTTAACCAAACACATTTTGATCCCTATTTTCTATTTTTAATAAAAATAAAAATAGAAAATGGACTGACCACGCTCTTATCTTCTAAGGATGGTATTTTTTCACATACTTGAAGTTTATTAAAGCGGTCACATGTCCACTCTTTGGGTTGACCAACTTGCAATATCCACTAACTCTTGCTTCTTTGACCACGTAAGGTGGTCCTTCCCATTCGGGAGTGAACTTAGCGGCGTTCATCGCCTTCATTGCATGTTCTGCTGCCTTGAGCACTAAGTCACCCTCACGGAACATTATTGGCCTGACAAGCTTTGATCATATTGCGTTGGCAAGCAATGAGAGCCTTTTAAGCGTTGCCGCGCTTTTCCTCGATAGCTTCAAAGTTAGCTTTCCCCTAGATTAGGCTGTATTATTGGGACTCCAAAGCAATCCTAGCATAAAAGTACCATAATTTCAGCTGGCAAGACAGCTTCGCATCCATACACAAGGGAGAAAGGCAATATTCATTGTTTTTTTCTTTTTTTTTGGGTCTGAGTAATATTCATTGTTCATATTGAGCCACTTCTACAAGAAAATGGGAACACCAAATGTGATGTATGTCCAGAGAAATTTATTAGCCCATGAATTGGTGGAAGTGCAACAAATCAACAAAGGAGGAGATATATTGATAAAATACTTACTATTGTAAGTTCGTAACCTTAAGCATGAGTTATAATTAATAGAAGTTATAAAATCAATGAAATAATTGCATAATTTTTTATTTTTTAAAAAATTATTTTTTTAAGCCAATAAAATGCCAAAGGCTTATATATCTCTCAAATAATGTAAATCCAATACAAATACACATTAATTCATTCATTTATAACTTTGCAAAAGGGTGTTAGTGTAATAATAAAGGCATACTATAATTTTAGAGAGGACATTGGTTTGATTTTTAGAGAGGATGTCAGTTGGAAGGACAATACTAATTATATCCGAAAGGGATTAGTCTTTTTTCCTGATAATAGAGAGGGGGATGTCTTTGATAAACTAAAAAATAATGTAAATCCAATATAAATACATATTAACTCATTCATTTATAAATTTAATTTTGATACAATATTAATATAAAATTTCTATACATAATCATTTAATAATATATTATCATATTATTAAAAGTATTTAAATCATATTATAATTACTTTAAAATCATAAAAAGGATAAAATATAATTATTTGACCGCATAAAATATTTTATATTGATTATAGATCAAAATTAATTTATTCATTTATATATAAGATAAAACACTTTATAAGGATAATGTATGAAAATAATAAAAGAATAATTGATTGACAGTATAAAATATTTCACACTTATAATAATGTAGTAGAATTAATCTCTCCATTATATATAAATAAATTATTACTAGGATAAAAGTTTTGGTTTAGAAAGTGATATGAATTATACGAGTTTACATTTTTAGGGCCCGTTTAGTATGCCTGTTAGTATAAGGCCTGATAGGATAAGGGCTGATAATATAAGGCCTGATTGTATAAAGTCTGATAAAAATTTAATACTATGCAATATTTGGTATGTCACTATATAAGATATTGTATTATATAAAATATAACTAAAAGAAGATATTATAATAAATATAATTTTTAAATAGTTATTATAATTATTTAAGTTATTTTTTATTATATATAAAAATAATTTTATATTAAAAATTATTTATTTATTTATTTTTAATATTTTTTATAAATATAAAAAATATGAGAGAGAGAGAGAGAGAGAGAAAGAGTGTGAGTGAAATAGATATGGAGTTTTTATACATCAAAATCTAAATAAACTTAGTATCACATTCCTATATTTGATTGTATTTTTTATTATATACAATTAAATTTATATTAAATATTATTATTTATATATTTTAATAATAAATTTTTATTCCTATATTTTTATTTTAGTTTGAATAGTTATTTTATAATTATTTTTAAAAATATTTATTTATTATTAAATAATATTATTTTTATTTATATATTTTTATTTTTTATTATTTATTTAATAATTAATTTTCTTTTAATAAAATATATTAAAAAATAAAAAAAAATGAAAAAATCCGTATACATTAAAAGTTAATCAGGCCTAATACGGCCTTCTTAGACCGTATTAAGTTATCCATCATTATAATGTATAAGGGAGGTTTGATGGATAAACTTATACAATATGTTGACTACTCCAAACAACGGATAAGATCATGACGTATTATATTATCTTATCCTATCATATCTAATACAGTATGCCAAACACCCCCTTAAAGTTGTAGGATTAGAAGTTGATGCAAATAATGTTTGGAAGAGTACTGCAGAGATCAAGATAGATCCTATGGTGGCAATATTTTTAGAGATATTTTCTTGTATAGTTCTTGGTCTGGAGGTTTCAAATGCAATTTTGCTCCTAGGCAGTATAATAGGGTGGCGGATGCTCTTGCAAACTTTGCAAATGGGTCCCAAGCGGAGTCTTGGCTGTTCCAGGCGGACGCTCTTGATACTCTCTTTTTTTCTTTTTTCTTTTTTCTTTTTTTTTTTGGTGGACCTTCGTTGATACTCTCCTTTTGTTTGATTTTTGTGTTGCTTATTAAAATTTATTTCGAGTTCAAAAAAAAAAAAATCTCTTACCCCTTCCACCCATGTAAGGTGTCTGATTAATTATTACTAAAATAATGGTGCATTTGTTTTATCTTATCGACAAAAACAATGTTTCTTTAAAATTAAAAAAAAATCATTTTTCACAAAAGCTGTTCATCTTAATTTTTATTCAAAAATTAATTTTTTTTAATTTTTAAGTAGAAATTGAGATAAATAATTTTTATAAAAAGTAATTTTTTTAATAATTAAAAAGATCATATTTTATAAAAAAAAATAAAAGAAATGCATTCTAAGAGTTTTTGCTAATATTAGAAGTGAAAAGTTGTAATTGACAAAGTAAAAATTTTAAATCTTTAATACATTAAATATATTGGAAGAATCAAAACTTTTCACGAATATTTTCTTAACTAGTGGCCTAAGGACATTAGTTGGCAAAATCCATTATATTATTGTACTATTTTGCAATCCACTAAAAAAAGGAATTTAATTTAAATACATTGATAATTTTATACCGTCAGCTAATAAAAATAGTGGAAAGTATTAACTCATACAAATAACTATCCATTATAATGAGGGATTCACCATAATTTTTCACTTTTTCATATTTCTATTGATTAATAGTGTAAAACTATTTTATACTTTTAATGTATATCAATTAAATTAAAAAAGAATAGTACTATCCTGCAAAAGTCATCGAGCAGTTATTCAGATACCTAGTACATACATTACCGAAAAAAGAAAAGAAGATACCTAGTACATTAGTACTTTACGTATTGTGTCTGGGCAACACTGTGTTGCGTAGAAGATGATGTTAAGTATTATAAGTGACAACAATTAAACAAGCAGCCGCGAAAGTAGTTGGAACAAGAGATAGTTGTGTTATGAATATGATGGTGTCTATTTTGTAATCTCCGCCGCAATACAGTGACCCCATTAGGCACTATTGTGTTGGTTTTGGTTCAATTCATGTGTTTGTTTCACTTCCCAAGGAGTCACAACACACAACACAACACAACACAACACAACACAACACATTGAACCACTCTCTCCTAAAATCTTAATTGGATTTTGGAGATCTTACTTTTGTTCTCTCAGTTCCCGTATGACGTAATTCACATATGTCTCTTTCTCTTCTCTTTGTTTTTGTTTTTCTTTACGGTTTTTGTTTTTGGGGTGTTGTTTTGATTAGTGCAAAATGGCCAATGTATCTACCTTCCTTGCCCCTTCACTTGGTCCTCCCAAAGTTGTTTGCTTTAGTGCCCTCCAAGGAGCTTCCACTGCTTCCCCTTCACAATCTCCCATACCCAGGTATGTTTCTCTTTCTCTGCTCCTCAAACTCCCTATTGGGTTGTCTCTTCTGCCCCATTTTTGAGTCCATTTTTCTTTTGCATGAATCAATGTTATACAAGCCTTGTATTGTAATTTGCTCCAATGCTGTTTGTTTTTGTAAACTGTAGCTTTCATTCCACTTGGGATTAGATTAATTTCGGGGTATAGCTTTTTTTTTTTTTTTTGGTTTCAAAAAAATATCTCAGAAAGTTTTTTTTTTAAAAGCTGTTTTGAATCCAAAATAAGCTAATCCAAACACACACTTAATCTATGCACGGTTTGTATTGTAAGTTATTTAATTTTTAACGTCTTGAGGCATAGTTCTGCCTTGCCCACATTTTGTTTTGGTATGTTGGATTTTTAACTCTCATGGACTTGTGTGCCATAATAAGCTTATGCAGTGGTTACAATTTCGTGCATCATTGTTGAGTTTGGATTTTGCAAAAGATGTGTAATTTCCATGTTTCAGGGCTTGCTGCCTGTTTCTTGTTTATATAATTAAGTCTTTGTTTGCAGGCTTGTTGGCAAGGGCTGCAAGTTGGTTGGATGTGGTTCTGCTGTGCCAACTCTTCAGATTTCTAACGATGACCTTGCAAAAATAGTCGACACTTCTGATGAGTGGATATCTGTTCGCACTGGAATTCATAAACGCCGAGTTCTTTCGGGTTAGTTATTGCTATTGCTATTGCTAGAGCTAATATGGTTAGGTTACATAGCCTGCTTTTAGCTCAGCTCAAGGATTAGTTGATCTAGGATTTGAGGGTGAAGTTACTTCTATGGAGCATTGCTAACTCATAAACCCTCCTATTTTTTCCATAGTATGATCCCAGAAATATATAAATAAGAACTCGTTTAAAATCTTGTTGGAAGTTGTATTGTGTGGTGATGAGCCTTGCTTGATGTTGTGCTCGCAGGCAGGGATAACTTGACGAATTTAGCAGTAGAGGCAGCTGGGAATGCTCTTGAGATGGCTAAGGTTGATCCTGACGATGTTGATCTAATATTGTTGTGCACATCTACTCCAGACGATCTTTTTGGCACTGCTCCTCAGGTATGGGTTGAGGAAGTATCATGTTGAGAAGCTGCATGCATGTTATTTAGGTTATGTGTATCGAACAATATTACTAATCTGAATATGCATAGACACGCATTAAAAAAAAAAAAAAAAAGAACTAAACTTCTTTATCCCGGGACACCTTATGACCTTATGGTGCTAATATTTTGTTATGAGGCATAAGGGTACAGGAGAAAGCCTCTTTAGCAGATGTACAGAAGGAAAGGAATTTTAATTGTGATGTATGGAATATATTCTTAAATTAATTGGTCTTCATGGCAGAAATCCTAAAATACTATGCCAGTTATCTCTACCTTATTCATCATTCGAACTTTGTTCTTCTTCAATATACATGCCCATTTAAATTTTGAATATTTCTCGCATACATATGATCGTGACACCTTGTTTGCTAAATGCAGTTTCTGATGTTTCAGACCCCATCTTTCAAATGACTGAATCTTGAACTTCATAAAACTTATATTCCAATTGAGTTTTGTACTCTTATTTTGGTTTCTTTATCCTCTGGTGCAATTTTAATTGTCCTTATGAGTTCCAGATTCAGAAACACCTTGGCTGCAAAAGAAATCCATTGGCTTATGACATTACAGCTGCTTGTAGCGGATTTGTGTTGGGTTTAATATCAGCGGCTTGTCACATTAGGGGTATGAATTGGTTATTTTGTTGAAATGAGGTTGCGATATCTCCCAAATGTGGTAAATACACATTTCTCTTTATCTATGTGAATGCAGGTGGTGGATTTCATAATGTTCTAGTGATTGGGGCTGATGCTATTTCAAGATATGTTGATTGGACAGACAGAGGAACCTGCATCCTTTTTGGGGATGCTGCTGGTGCCGTACTATTACAGGTAAATGTATATCTTGCTGACAGTGTCTTTGAACTCATTTATTGTTTCTTAACAGTAACAGAACAAGACACTTATAAGAAAAGTTGATGGCATTGCTCTGGTCTTATGATTACCCTGCAGGCCTGTAACAGTGATGAAGATGGTTTATTTGGTTTTGATTTGCATAGTGATGGTGATGGTCATAGGTAGGTACTCAAATTTTTTTCATGCTGTTCTCTTCTTCCTGTATGCTGTGTGATTAAGAATCTAATTTCACTTCCTGTAGGCATTTGAATGCTGTAATTAAAGAAAACGAGACCAATAGTGCAGCGGAATCAAATGGTTCAGTGTTAGACTTTCCTCCTAGGCGGCATTCATATTCGTGCCTTCAAATGAATGGAAAAGAAGTCTTTCGCTTTGCCGTGCGAAGTGTTCCGCAGTCAATTGAAGCTGCCCTTGAAAAGGCTGGTCTACCTGCATCCAGCATCGATTGGTTACTTCTCCATCAGGCACGGCGAACATATCATCCGATTTCTAATATGTATACCTAGGGAATTTTATGATAGTGGCATGACTGTTGAATGTTAAGAAAAAATAACTCTTTCATCTGAATGTTGTCCATAATTACTCTTCTTTGCATCATTGCCTATAGTAATGTGTGATGGTAACTTTAGGGACAGGTAATATCTACTCGTTTGGCTGAACCACCAGTGTAAGGAATTAAATTGCAATGATTTATGAACAAAATGGATATGTACCTTCGCATTCATTTGCAATGCACTCATGATTTGGGCCATCATAGGAGGTTATATAGATAGCTATTGCTTTCATTTTTACCTATTTTCTTGCTAAACAAGCAGGTATCAAGTTTATTCATACTTTTAGTTTCCAGTAAAAACATTGTCAACTGAACTAAAAATAGGGAAACCTGAGCTTGATAAGCATTCTTTCGAACCAGCAATTCACTAGCTGCACAACTGTGCTATATAACATCAATTTGCTGAATAGTAAGATTAACTCATGATTAAAATAGGGTATCATTCGAGTTAAACTTGGGAAATGCATAGCATACAGGAATTATGGTATCTTTGCTTAGAGGAATGAAGGTTACATACACTTATGGTTCCTTACTTCTTTACAAGTGTAGGCAAACCAAAGGATTATCGATGCAGTCGCTGCGCGGCTAGAAGTCCCCTCGGAACGGGTGATATCAAATGTGGCTAACTACGGTAACACAAGCGCGGCTTCCATTCCCTTGGCTTTAGATGAAGCGGTTCGGAGTGGGAAGGTTAATGCAGGCCATACTATTGCGGCTGCTGGCTTTGGCGCCGGTCTTACTTGGGGATCAGCAATCTTTCAATGGGGCTGAGGAGCTTGTCTTTCATGGAAGGATTTGCAAATAGAGACAAAGAGATTGATGGGCAACTGCAGCTTTCATAACTGTTACACATTTGTAGAAAAAGGTTTGTGGGAGGTTGCAGTTGGATAAAAGTATCATGCAGCACTCTCTCAATTCAACTTGGTTCATTTTTGTGTTGAATTCCTAGTCTCACTGGTCTTCTTTTCTGAAGTACCATATATTTTTCTTTTCTTTTTTGACATATGTATTTGTTATTTCGATTTATTTTAAACAAAGCATTTTAGCCAACAAGCTCTTTAGTTTAATGTAGTTCAACCAAGAGACTGTTTTCTCCATCCATTTGATGTTGGTGTTTTAGACTATCTTTGTTCTTAACTCACATATTTCATATGTCTAAATTCATCGATCTTGTTCTATATGTTGATTTGGTAAGTAATGATGTGGAGTCAGAAACAGAATCTAAAATGAAAATGGAGGAATTTCAATTTACTTTTAGCACTGTACCTCTATCTATGACAGCAAGCTTTTTCACAGCAAAGACAATTAAAATTGGGGGGGGAAAAAAAAAAGGGAATGAATGACAGCAAGTTCTTTATGAGAGCTTCTTGGCGATAAAGTAATATAAGAGGAAAAAAAATATTTGATGTTTTAGCGCATGATTTTATAGATTTTTAATTCTGTATGAAGTTTACAAAATAATAGGTAATATGTAAGAAAACAAATAATAGGTCATTTCTTTAAAAAATTGTTAAAATCTAGGAAAATGTCGTATTATAAATTCCTTAATTGTATAAGGAAGAAATATAACACTAAAAAAATATGAACTTTTAAAATTTTGAAGAGTTATAGTTTTTCAAGAAATTTATTTCGATGTTATGTTATGTTAGTAAAAAACCAAAAAACTACATTTAAATTTAATCATTTGATAGGTTTGACCGTTTATGTGATTATTGACTCATTAAATGAGTTATAAATATAAAATTAAATAATAATTTAATATAGTTTTACACAATTATATACTAGGAACTTTCTTTTTTTTAAAAAAAATAATCTTAAAAATTGTTCACGAAATTTCATGTTGAGGTAGTGATTAGATAAACTCTCCACACAATAGTAACTTAGAGGTCAAATTACAAGTAAAATTCATCTAGAGTCCCCGTAGACCCGTAGTATATTTTATTATGACCAATTACTTTTGGTACATTAGCCACCTTCTTAAAAAGTTACTCCTATCATCTCATAATAATAATCATTTTAGAAAAACAAAAATTGTTCTATATTATTTGTCATTTTATAATTTCAATAAAACTTAATTATTTTATATAAAGTTCATCATTTTTTTTTTGTTTTAAGGAGTTCCTAGTGGAAATAAGGAATGGAGGAAAAAACGAGCATGGATCAAACCCTTGATCCAATACCTATAGCTCCTTAATATAAAGATCAAGAAAAATGTCCCTTAATTAATAACTTATTGGCCAATCACAATTATTTCTCTCTATCTTATTAATGATAACCTTTTTTCTCAATCTTATTAGTTCTGTTGTTAGCCAATCACAATTATTTCTTTTGTTCAACTATTGGGGAATAAATCAGAGCAAAAAATTATTCAATTGAATTTTCATACAAATTTAGCATTTCTGTAATGGAATGGACGGAGTAAAAAGTTATTTAATTAAACTAAGGCTATTAATTTATTTTCAGACATATTAAGGCTATTAAATTATTTTTTAATTTTTGGTGTCATTAACTTAAACAACAACTACAACTACAACTACATAGATGGACTAAAAAGTTTTTTAATTAAACTTCCAAACAAATTTAGCATTTTATGTAAGTTTTTAAAATTAAAAGTTATTGTATTCAGGTCTTTCCTTCATGTATCGTTGTAAATACCTTTATAAATATTTGATAAGTCTAAAAGTATATCCTAATCCTAAATTGAGATAAACCTTACTCTTAGCCTAATCTTTTGTCTTTTTTTAAAAAAGGAGTTATTGTATTCATTCCCGTTGTGTTTGAAATGTTTGGAAATAAATATTACTTTAATCTAATTTAAATTAATTTACTTTAAAAATCAAGTTTTATATATAGAATATAGAGATTAATTTGTATATATTAACAGTGTAAAATAATTTTACACTATTAGTCAATATAAATATAAAAAAATGACAAATCATTATGAGCCTTTCATTATAGTAGATAGTTACTTGCATGAGTTGGCACTTTTTAATATTTTTATTGACTAACTATAAGTGTATACAAATTAAACTCTAAAATCTATTTTAAAAATAAAATTCAAAACATAATTGATTTGATTTATTTTGTTAAAAATTTATTTAATAAAATTAAAATAAATAATTTCTGAAATTAAATTCATTCTCACTTTATCTTATGAAATTTGATAAAATTGAAATTTTCCTAAAATTTACGAAATCAATAATTTCTTTAGAGTTTAATTTGTATGCGTAAGAGTGTAAAATAACTTTATATTATCAACCAATAAAAATATTAAAAAATACTAACTCATATAAGTAATTATCCTCTGCAACGAAGAGTTTACCATGATTTGTTATTTTATAATATTTTATTAGCTGACTATATAAAATTATTTTATATGATTAATGTATATAAATTAATTTCATTTCTTTATATCTAAAACAATTATAAATATAACATTTATTTTAAAAATTAAATCATCCTTACTTTTAGTCATTCCAAAATCAAAGCACAATCTTACAGCATCTCAAAAAAACAAAGAAAGCGTTACCCAAAAAAACTAACAAACAAAAAAGAAAAAAAAAAAATCTGAGTGAAATCTACAATGTCCACCGAACGTGTCGCTGTTTGATGATGGTTGTCCTGTACAAACAAATTCCCTACCAAAAAACCAACAAGGATAGCCTCAACAAGATCATGAATGGACGTCTCAGATTGTTCTCTGACTCATCATCTTTCTAGAGAGAGAAACACATATGAATGAACGAATGACTGAAACAATGCACGCAAAATCGATACCCACATTCATTTTCCATGCAATTTGAGTTCTTCTCTCTAGCCCCATCTTTAAAAATATCATCTTTTTCTTAATCATTGCCTCTTTCTCTGCTAAAATTATCACCTTGCTTGAACTTTGGAGAGATATTACCCAAATTTAAAAATAAAAAAAAATAACAATAATGGCTATGGCTATGGCTGCTTGGAGTCTTGGACCTCAATTCAGTGCTGCTGATAACACTAATAGCTTTAGAGCTTTGGAAAAAACCATTTGCATTGCTCCTTCATTGAAGGCGTCATCTGGGTTTGTTGCTACTAAGCCATGTTGCATTGTTCACAAAAGAAGGTAAATGGGATTATTGGTTACTTTTTATTTGTTGTTGGTCTCTCAAATATCCTTGATCACACTGGTTGATATTGCTGAACCATGTCATAACAATTCTAGTTTCTGTTGATGATTAATTGATTTGATTGTTTCTAGTGTTTGTTTTGTTGTTTTCCTGGTTCAGTTGTTGTTGTAATGCTTCATTTTGTAATTTACTTAATTCAATTAGTACTCCCAAGAATTTTTTATTTAAAAGAAGATGATCTTGTGGTACTGATATTTGGATCCTCTGCTTGATACTGTTAAATTCTGGCAAGTGATTTGTTCTATTCATTCGGCTTCAATGTTGCTAGCTTGTATCTTGTTGCTAGAGTTGTATGTATAGTTGAACACTTGGAGGACTTATGTACGGTCAGACTCTGACTAATTAAGCTAGCTAGTGTGCTGGATGAGTGCCGAAAGAGAAGCCATGCATTGCTATATTATCTCCAAATATTGTGTTTTGCCCTTGTGTTTTTTCTGGAAGGCTCTTGAACATTTGAAACTTGCCAAGTGAGTGTAGTAACCTTCAGCTAGGACTGCACCACAATGATGTGTCCATTTTCTGTGTTAATTGTATGTACCTTTTGTCAGATTGTCATCTTCTGGAAATACAATTATACCCCGAGCAGCACGTGTTACTGAAGTGGAGGTATTACTATTCTAGCGTAATCACCCTATATGATTGTCGCTCATTGCATATGAATGGCCAATACTTCATTTGTCTAGTGCTTGTTGACTGTGATCAGTAAAAGATTTGCTTTCAATTTTTTCTTTCTGCGAGAACAGGATGGAAATCAAGGCGAGACTGATACCTTTCCAACTCCCATAGTTATAATTGATCAAGACTCTGATCCAGATGCAACCGTGGTGGAGATAACTTTTGGTGATCGGCTTGGGGCTCTTCTTGACACAGTAAGCCATGCTTTAAGTAAATTCATGCTCATGTTAATTCTTCTTCTTCTTTTTTTGTATATAAGTTTCCATGTTGCCAATATAGAATTTGTGGTTCAGCAAGTTTATTTTTTATTTAGTTTCATTGAAACATATTTGATAGTATATTTAAAAAATTTACTCTCTACATGGATTGCAGATGAATGCATTAAAAAACTTAGGTCTCAATGTTGTTAAGGCAAATGTTTTTCTGGATTCCTCTGGCAAGCACAACAAGTTTTCCATCACAAAAGCGTAAGTGTTACATGTGTTACACATTATTTATGTGATTGTTGTAATGCATATGCCACTATCCAATCTTGTTATTGGTTTTGTGGTAATAATGGTTATCTTATTTTGTCATTGGAAGTCATTTCTTCCAGTCTGACCTGAGTTGGCTCCTCTATTGTTAAATTATTGTACAGAGGCCAGAGAAAATGAGATAATGTTGCCAAAATGAGGATAAAAAGAAAATGATTGGTTCACCGTTGGTGATTCTTAGAATCAAATATTGCAAAATCAATATAATAGGCACTATTCTTGTAGGCTGTAGCAAAAGTCCTCTGGATGGCTTCTTAAGTGAGATTCCTCTTGGGCTTAGGTGTCTAATCACAAGTGGACTCCAGTAATCTAAGCCAAACAGGCTTCACAATTGACCTCTGTAATATATATTAGAAATTCAGTCTAGCAGTGAAACTCGTGGGCAACTGGGGTTCAATTTTACCCTCTAAGTGAGAAATATCTTGGATCAGGTTTTTAATTAGCTTCTAGTAATTCATTGGATATGTTGCTGGAGCTTTGTTTACAGTGATACTGGCAGAAAAGTGGAAGAGCCGGAGCTGTTGGAGGCAATTCGATTGACGATTATAAATAATCTCATTCAGTATCACCCTGTATGTTTCCCAACAATCGTCCATTTCATTCAAGCATGATTTGGTTAGATACCAATAGACAATTCTCTCTGTTAATTATTGTTACATGTTTCACACTGGTGGTCCAGGAATCAAGTTCCCAATTAGCAATGGGAGCAGCTTTTGGGCTTCTACCTCCAAAAGAGCAGGTAATGAATGCTTATATTTCAGTATCGGTTGTAAAATATGAATTTTTCGCTCTTTCTGGTAATGTGTGGACTAGTCTTCAGAATATTGTCAAGTTGACAGATGTGAGGTCTCTACTGCTTTGTGTTGCTTACCATGCACTGACTTAAGCATGTGTGGTTTCTCATTGTGGCAATTTTAATGTATATTTTTGTTCATCAACAGTCTGTCCCTATCATATCTGTAGATAAGAGAATGTTGGGTTAAGTGGAGATGGGATTGGGGACAGTAAAATTAAGTGGAATATATCCCTTTGATGTGAGAAATTTAAAGCAACATTGTGTTTAAAAGAGAGCCCGGTGCTACTGACAGGAGTGAATTGGTTGCAAAAGGTGAAAAAAAAGAAAAGAAAAGGTGTTTCATGGAGAAGAAGTTTACAACGCAGGAGGTCAGTGTTAGAAATAAAACTAGATTATAAAGTTGAAGGTTGGTTCCATTAGTCCTTTAATTTGTATTTAAATTCATATCTATTTTGTTCAGTATAGGTCTTTGCATTTTCGCTATTTATTTGACTAATATCAGCGGATTTTAAACTGCCACATCAAGGCTTGAGGAACCAAAAGGGTGGAGAATGTTGAGGAAGTGTTGATGCTACCGCATGATGCATCTCAGCAAAACTTGTTAAAATGCATCATGTATTCGAGATGACTAATTATCTCTGACTTTATTGGTCCTCTGCAACCTTGTTTATATTTTGTTAATATCTTTCAGGTTGATGTGGACATAGCAACCCACATAAGCATTTCTGATGATGGTCCAGATCGAAGGTAATGCATACATTTGCTTCTTCCTTAAATAATAGATATTCTGATCCATAATATCTGAGGTTACTTGTTTTCCCTTTCGTAGTTTGCTGTATGTAGAGACAGCTGATCGGCCTGGATTACTGGTTGATCTCGTAAAGATTATTACTGACATTAACATTGCTGTTGAATCTGGAGAATTTGATACTGAGGTATATAAATCATGTACAAAATGTGCAATTTTTTTTATTGACCTACTAGTCATTCAAAATGATTCTATCAATTAAATTATTCATTAAAAAAAATAAAAGAAGAATGTGCCAATCTCATAAAAAAAACTTTGTTGCTGAACCTAGGGGCTCTTGGCTAAGGCAAAGTTTCATGTCAGCTACCAGGGTAAAGCAATTATCAGGCCTCTCCAGCAGGTAATTTTAATCTTCTATTGATTGATAAGAACTCAAGATTTCCCTATACATTGAAGTAATTCAGTAGGTTTAAATGAAGTTTGAGCATCTTGATTCTTGGGGTAGACTTTACATGTTTTCAACATGACTCTTCAGTTTCTCAACTGATTCAAATTCATTCTTCCATCTGGCAGGTTCTTGCTAACAGCTTGAGATATTTCTTAAGGCGTCCAACAACTGAGGAATCCAGTTTTTAGTGGCATCTCTTAGTACAAAATACAGGACACTGTATTTTTATTTTGGAATATAACCACCGTGGAATTGTAGAATGTTTGCATTCTTTTTTTGTTTTCATTTTGAGGACAAATGAAGAATGTGGTTAAAGACAGCTGGAATGCCTTTAGTTATAAAATTGAATTAACATGGAGAGGATTGTAAAGCTACTACTGTCATTTTATTAGTAACATTAGTTTCAAGTTCAAATGCTTCTGATATTTGGTCATAATATTCATTTGGTATAAAATACAGTGTTTATTCATGAATAAAACTTTTGGCTACTGCTTTTGAGCAAGTGTTCATCTGAAAATTTTGTTCAAGATTTAACCTTATTTTTATAATACACTTTGCTTTATGTGAAATATTAGTCTAGTTGAGGTTGTTTTGCTTTATGTTAAAGCTCATAAATTTTTAATCTTTCAGCTCAATAAAACTTTCAAATTGCAGGAATTAATAACTAAGCTCTAACCTTTTTGTACTAATGCGGGACAACTTCCATGTGGGGCAGCTTCTCATGGATTTGGATTCCCTGGAATGGAGAAAAATTGCTATTACTTTTTCTGCATTAAAAATTTTAAGTTATGTAAATATTTTGCGTGACTTTTTTTTTCTATACATTTTTAATACTCATGAAATTTCCAATATGGTAAAAGTAATGATAAGTTAAAGTTGAATAGTTGAATCATATAAAAAATTAATTTACAAAGACGTCAGCAGTTTAAATTTTTTTTTTAATTTATTAGATTATTTTAATGTTATACAACAAAATACATATATCACAAACTAATACACCTCGATTACTCAACCCATGAGCATCCGAAAAAAGAAAAAAAAAAAAAAAAGTCACCCATTGTCAGGCTCTTAACTCTCTATATTACTCACTGTCACGCCCCAAACGTAATCAGTGACCAGCACATAGGTCAATCTGATTTCTTTAATCTAGCAAGTCTAATGATAAAATTTTGTAAATTATAGAAGCTGCCAAAAATTCAGCAGATTCTCTCCTGAAAACTGAACAATCTAAAAATCATATAAACCTATTTTATATCAAACATAACAGCCTGAAATCACAGTCAAAATATTTTCAGAGTAACAATTATAGGGATCTAAAGATCAGCTATACTAAAGAGTTATATACACATTATGACTATATACATAACCCAAAAATAACTGATCCTATGCCCTATAGTTGCAAAATACTGGAGTCAACAAAATAGAAGCCTCTTCCATAGTAAAGGTCTACCAAAAGGAATATCCTGGAGTAGAACAGCTAGTCCCAGAAACCTGCTACTCAGCACCCTGTGAATCTGAAGAGAAGGAAAGAAAATAGGGTGAGTCATACAGATTTAGTGAGGGTATATAAACAAAGTGGATAAGAAGAAGAAACTAAATCACACACTAGGTTTTTAAAATAAAAAAAAGCAACTTAACAATCATATATTCATCAAAGAAATTAATTGAGACAATAGTTTGTCAATTCTATATTTCCCATAATTAGAACCTCGTCAACATCCTTCATTTAAATTAAAACTCATTAACAAAAACTTAATAATTCTCAATATATTATCTTAATCAACTTCATAAATAGACTTTGCCAACATAGAATCAAATATTTCATCAAACCAATTACTCCATGAGGGTTATCCAAGAAGAACTAAATTTTTATAGAGAGTGGTCTCAATTCATCTGATCATAAATATGAGTTCATCTCAAACCAGGGGCATTGTCTCGCCTGGTACTATCTCATCTAAATATATTATGTCTTGTAAGTAGTTATATCTCTTCACTAACGCAATCAGCAGTTATATCTCTTCGCTAGCGGTGAATGGCGTTCTAATCTAAAACCCATCATAGTTTTCTCAACATAAATTTATTTTAAAATAAAACACTTAAATTTAATAAGTCAACTTCTATAAAATCTAACTTTTGTAAGAAATAAACTTTTATAATTTATTATAAATAAACCATAAAATAAGAAAGAATAGTAACAGGTGGCATTGAAATAATAACTAAGAAGATACCCAAAATATTAAATCAGCTATCAGTATCCAAAGAAACTCAATTATCATTTTAGAAAGAGAAATCAATCGGCTGAAATAATTATCCAAATCAATTATTAGCACATAATCAAATTACTAATTTTAACATGTTAGTTTCTCCTAAAAAAAATAAATTCAAAACTATTGCTACTAAGTAAATAACCACTCACAACAAAGAGAAATCAACCAAGCTGCTCTCCAACAGCTCCGAAAGGAGTAACTGGCACCATATCAGGAGGATCTAATCAACACAAATATTTTGACAAGCTTAGGTAATTTGTTTAGAGATAGTCTAATAATTAACATGCTTATTATTAAGCAAAATCCCAAAATATTACTCACCTATTATTTTATTACTATTCTCTAATTTTGAGATAATCTCTAAAATTTATCTATAAGAAAAAAGGTTTGAGATTAAAAACTTACCTCAAGCTTTAAGAGCTAATGGATATCAATTTTTGTGATAAGATAAAAGAAAAGAGAGCTTTGATCATAGGAATAAAAAGAAGAGAAAGAAAGAAAAAAAAAAGGAAGAATAGAGAACAGAAGTGAGAGCTTAGGTCTGAATTGCAGAGAAAGAAAAGAAAGGAAAAGGTGCTATGGTAGTTTCATTCCCACCTTTTATTTATCCTCTTTCCTTTTTTTTTTAACTTACTACACAAAAAACCAAAAAGCTCTTAACTTTTTCTTCTTTTCCTTTCCCTTGATTTGAGATCAAGGTGTTATACTCACCCCATGTAGCGTGAGGGTCGTTGTTACCATTTCTAAGGGAATGCATAATATGTCAAATATTTAGTTAAAAATGCTTTTTTAAGTTCCAACTTGCCCCACTCCATAAAATTTTTAATATATCAGGTTTTATATATTTTTTTTCATGTATACACTAATGAGAAGTCACAATAGTAAATTTATGAGTATTTTTATTTATAGATCCTTACTTTATTTATTCATTTAAAATGTGAATTTTCTTTAGTTATGTCCCTTCACAACTTGCAAATGAATTTCTAAATATATTCAATTACATATTTTGCACG
Source organism: Pterocarpus macrocarpus (assembly GCA_031439585.1). NCBI lineage: Eukaryota > Viridiplantae > Streptophyta > Magnoliopsida > Fabales > Fabaceae > Pterocarpus > Pterocarpus macrocarpus. The sequence goes on from CM062516.1 coordinate 784,352, forward strand.
AAAATAGATTTTTTATGTAAAAATTTTATATAATTTAATCATGTATAAACTTTCACCACTAATAAAAATAGTGAAGCTTAGTATGGAGTTCACAGACAAATCTAATTAATAATAAAAATTTAAATATAATCAAGTCATATGACATTTTTACATCAAACTATCTATTTCCATTTTTCACATAACTTTTCACACCTGTGTGACAGAAAAATAGAGTTAAAAAGAGGATGAGATGGCTAGACTCCTTTTATCTTTTGGCCCAAATGACTAGATTCTCTTCAAGTGTGTAACAATTATTGCAACGCACTTGAAGTCGACTGCCTAGAACCACTAAAAACTCAACTTTATCCGAAACTTCTATTCAATTTGATTTTTGTTGTTTATGATGGTTTTAGTATATTTCTTTCTGTATAGAGTAAAAGATGAGTTATTGAAGCAATTATCTAGATTGCTCTCTTATAGTAAATTCTTCAATTTTGAATCAAATTATGATAGTATGATGATTGGAGATACACAGCTAAATTAATCATTGACATTTCATGACATAGTTACTTTACAACTTATATTGGTAGAAACAAAAGAGTTTACCAATATTTTTATTTTTTGTTGGTAATACTATAAGATATCCTTACAGTTTCGATCCATTTGAACCACATATAAAACTAATTCTCATTCAATTGTGAGAATACAAAAATTATACAATTTTTCCACAACAATTATCTCTGTAGAATTTGAACTTACGTCCCCTTCCCCCACCATTTTCATTTTGTGCCCCCAAAAGAATTACCTTTACTAATATATGTCAAATATGATATATAATGTTAAAAATCTCGAGGATCAACAAAAATTACGGAAGGAGAGGATCTACAAGTCAACCAATCGGATGGCCCACATTTTTCATGGATATCCTGCTTCGCGTCCTCAAGATTCTTGATGCACCACATGTCCTCAGCCCATGAGAACTTGCTCCAATGTGGGACAGCCTCTCTAACTGGGTCCCTTTGGCCCAATTCAGCCACAATGGCCCCACATCCACCATCATCTCTAGCCATGTTATGCACAAATCCACATAGACCCCTCATGAGGTGCCTACCATACTTTCCCTCCAAGTGTAGTCCATAAAGAAAATACAGCCCAAATGGCCTAAATACATCAGGAAATGAAGGTAACCTTAGCCAAGGCATCCATTCATCTAATAACCTTGTACCTACACAACATGCATGTGCTAGTGGTGACACCCCTTTCACTTGCAATTTGAACACTTCTTTGGTGTTCCACACACTTAGTATAGCATAGCTAGGAGGGAGAATACCCCTTTTTGGATCACATTTGGAGATGTACTTCTTTGGGATGGCCATGAAAGTGCCCAAGTTGAGCTTGTTTGACAAAATTAAGTCTATGTCTATAGGGTAAAACTCTGAATTGGCAAAGATATGGTTATACATTGACCCGGCTAGGCGCGGCGGAAGGCGTAGCACAGCAATGCTGGAACTCATTGGCTTGTAGTGAGCATGAACAGGTTGCACTAGCATGGTTAGAGTTCTGAACTTTGAGTAGCCACATTTTTTTGTGAACAAATTGACTGAAGGCTCATTTGTACAATCAGTTGCCATATATGCATACTTAGCCCCCTTTTGCTTGCACCATTCTTCTAAATGTTCAACTAGTTTTGTGCCAATGCCATATCTCCTGCATGTGCCAAGAGAAGCTTTGAACTTGTTATTTCCTTTTCAAGCATCAAAATATTTATAGCTACTGCTTTTGGCTCTTCTTTTATATAATTTTTTTTCCCCTTAAAGTAGATGTATATTTAAAAGTAATCAAACAGGAATTAGAATGAAGAGCAGGATGATGAGGATGATTTGGAGTGAATAGAAAAGTAGACTTTTGTGGACCTTGCTGTCTAGATGAAGGAAGAACTTAGTACCAATTTCAGTGACATAGTTGAATATAAGTATAAGACATCCTATCCAATTGCTAGCTTCTTAGTAAAGTAGGCCTTAGTGGATACATGTGTCAATGACAGGCTAGCTTACCTATACTTTTTTCACCTTTCCATGATACGAGGAACATTACCTTCTCTTTATATTAGAATCTAATCCCTCACCACTTCTTTTTCTGATATTTTTTCCCATTTCCCTTATTTCATTAGGTCAGAGTGAGATTAGAGACCAAGAAAGCACAACATGTAAAGAGAAAGAGAGAAAGAGAGGGAAAAAGGACTAGGCAATGGCAAACAGAACAGAAGCAAAAAAAAGCTTCTGAACTGACTTTTGTGGAATAGAAAATAGCAAAAATGCTAATAACTCTTGCTTTTGGTATTAATCTTTATAATAACGGTATTTGTACATAAAAAATGAACACTAAAGGTTGATACCATAAAGAGAGAAAGGCACAAAGCATTTGGCTATGATAGGTGGGGTCAAGATTTTTTTCGCTCTCATTGTAATGTTCACCTTCATTGTCCACTTTTGATGTACAAATAATATTAGTCTAATCCGTAATGGATAATCAAGAGTACTGACTCTCAAGTTCTCCTCAATCCATTTAGGCAATGTGCAGTGCACAAACAGATGGACGCAAACCAAAAACATATGAGCAGAGTGGAATAGAACCTGTGCAGTGGTGAGACCCTCAGCCCCAAAAGATAAGCCAGCTTTACATAAACCGAATTCCCTCTTGTAACTGTTTTCACACACCCTCTTATCACCCCAACAACTTCTCCTCCTTCTCCATATTCTGCAACCTGTTTGGAGCCAAGCACTAAGATTGATTAGCCCAATACTAAGCGCTTATCTCTAAATCCAAGTTCAAAAAGGAATAAAACTAATTGTCACAACTCCAAATTGTGAAACTATGAATATTATAAAACTTTATACTAATTTGCACATGTAAATGTTGATATAGTATTTTTCTTGTTATATGATTCAAGTTGAGGATAATCTTAAAAGGGAAAAATAATGGGAAAATTTAGTTAGATTTGTTGCTAGTTACCAGCATGACATGTAATTGAAAGTGACGGATACGGCACATGGGGTCTCCCATGAGGTCAGTGACAAGGGATGGCTTTCCTCTCTGCCCAACTTCACAAAGCCTCTCCAGTTTCTCCACTGCCACCTTGTGTCTCTCTTCATCATACTCTCTTACCATCACCAATGGCTCCTTTACCATCTCTGATGGTGATTTTGGCCAACTTTCAGCAGCTATCTTCAGAGACATAGTATATAGACAGATGATTATAGTTATAATAGTAAGCAAGAATGAAAGAAGGTTAATAATATATATCCCTTACTTCTTCTTTGATGTGCTATCTATGTGTGTATATATACATCATAGAACCCCCAAGAATATGCAGACGTGGCACCTCCCCAAAGTCTAGTGGACCTTTTTCCTTAGGGAAAAAATGAAAAAAGAAAATCTATACTTTCATTCTGTTGTTTCTAGTCCATAATATTACATCATGCTCATATCCTCTTTTGTTTGTAGTGCGTGATCCAATACATTATGTACATATCCAAATTAAAAATGCACTGTTGCGCCTGTACACCTTTTTTAAAAGAGATTATAGACCACACATTATTTCCAATTATTGTTGAAATTTCAAGTTTATTTTGGCCTTCACATTAAATGTGCAGAAGGGAAAGAAATAGCAACAAGAGGTGTACCACAGTCTTTCATATTCACAATGTGATATGCCCACAAGGGGATAATGATGTCTTTATAATGATAACAACAATGACAGCAGTCACACTTTAAGGTAAGGTTTATCTGCGGTCAAATTCATGGCCTAACGATGCAATAATTGTCCTTTCTGTCTAATACAAGTGTAGTTATCCCTATCTAAAAGTTCAAGGCCTTGAAATTTCTCGAGGTTTGAAATGATAGAGATTTTGTGCACTCATAGAAAGTAAACGGGTGTGTTCATATCATAAGGCTAATTTAAGTGTGTACTAGATAACTGATCTTGTTTTCAAGTAAGTCTTAGCATAATGGTAAGATTCCTATATTGTAATGATATTTTAGGCTCAAATCCTAAAAATAATCTATTTATTTGCAAAAGTAAAGCTGCGTGCATCTACTTTTCCTAAACCTCAATAAGCGGGAGTCTGATGTACTGAATCGCTTTTTAACTAATTAACTTATCTACCTACTTTGGTTAAATTTTATCATTCAGATATTGAAAGAGCAAAGGCGGTGGGTCACTTAGCATTCTTGGAATCATGATGGCAAATGTGTATTTTAAGATGCACCAGGTGTCTGAAAAACAGGAACCCTCAACCTTAGGGAAACAAATCCCTTATCATATTACTTTCCCTTCACCAATTATTGAGGGAAGTGGTACGAAAAAAGCATTGCCTTTCACCACGTTTTTGGTGAACATGTGGGATGCTACTAGTGAGGATCAAGAGGTGGGGTATTGATCACCATCATCATATGCACATATTGAGCTCTTTTTTCAATTGTTATCGTACCGCCCTTTTGTTTGTTTATGTTTTAAAAGAATGGTGCCAAGTGTTATAAAAGAACAAGGTCTTCAATAGCTACGCGCGTCCCTAGAAACTTCACTCCTAGCCCATATTTTCATAAGCTGATGTGTCTTGGTTCTAAATAAGGGTGACGTTTGCTCTTTTTTGTATGGTACATTGTGGTCCAAATGTACTATAACTTACCTCTTTGGGAATAGAAAATTTAATCTAGAATTTTAGACACTATGAGTCCTATCACTGCAGCTACTTGCTTCAAATGATACATACAAATGGTGCAAAAACAAAAAGAACTCTTTTGACATCAGGAGCAAGAGAAGTCTAGATACAGAAGAAAGCTATGCATATACCAAAGTTTTCTGATTAGGCCTCATGGTGAACTATCACCAAAATGTGGAAGATGGTCAAGTTGGAATTGCAAAATCTGATTTGCCATATTAATAATCTACCCAAAGGCTTATGAGGTTGCTACATACTTTGATATGAGCAAGTTGTGTTAATTTGTTTGTTGTCCTTTTAACATGAAATTTCATCAAAGTTTGTAATTTTCGGCAAATCATAATCGTGTGGTTAACGGCCTCTTTTCTTTGTCTGTCCAACTTTTCAAACTAATGTGTTTCACTATTCTTTAGGCTTTTCTGACTGTTTGGTTACTTGAAAAATTTTCTCTTAAAAACAATAAAGTCAAATAGTGAACATAAAAGTCGTAATCTCAAAAACACCTAATTATCAAAGCCACACGTATCCTCAAGATTTAATGCCAAAACTTTTCCAGAAATTTGATGCCTGGAAAACAAAGGAAAACTGATGTGACTTCATTGATGGGGGTGAAATGCTGCATATGACTTGCCTGCCAAGCGTTTGGTTCTAAGTTCCCCTCCTGCTTAATAAAGCACAACTAAAAGTAAACTGAGATTCCTTACCTTTTTTGGAAGGTTAAAATTTAGGTTAAGTGGAAGATTAGTTCATTTTAAGGATAAAGAATACTTTTAAACTTAAAGAATACTTATAAAAATACTTGTATATCACTCATCAATAACAAATTCTAAAAGTCGAGCTTTAACTATAGCGATATATAAGTGAAAAATCGATCAAGTAAACTAACTTCCATTGACATAAACTTAGATTCTTGTCCCAAAGAGGGGAAAAAATGTAAACTAAGATTTACCAACATCCTCATAAAAATCTAGATATAGAGAGGGAGGATCTAAGCAATTGATAAAATCTTATTTTATGAAATCTTATTTTAAAATTAATATATCAATGGCTAAAATACATAGTGCATCCATACTCTACCACTTTTTATGAGCATTTTAGACAGGCCCGTAACCTTCAAATGTAGCTGCTCTTTTGCCAGAAAAATAAGGATTTTCCACACTCGTAACTAGGATGCGTGGAAGAAAAACAGAAGTGTTACACTGAAAAAATGAAAGGAAATAATATGACCCTATAATCTCTTGTTTCCAAAGGACGAGTATAAAGTATGAACTCGGTAATACCGCTTTTTACTTTGAATTCCCTTCGTCCACTAAAAGTCTAAAATAGATTTCTATGTAATTTAGCCTTTATGGCCATGAGTTTCACAGGTTTAACTAGTAATTTGCATTAGATTTAATTTTAAAATACTGCAAATGTTTTTTAATATAGATTTTTAATCACATATTGTTAGCTAAGTAAAAGTATTTAACTTTTAAAATAATAATCTAAAATGTTATACATATAATCTTATATGATTGGTTGATAATATAAAATGCTTTATACTGATAATTATCAAAATTAATTCATTCTCATTCTGTCACTAACTACACGAAATGGATTACAACAGCAAATAGATATTCGATTCTGATTTCTGAGGTCAATAACAGAATTATATTGACTATATTCTTGTGTTCTTAGAGTAAACTAATGAGAAGCAAAACCTAGAGATTGCAATCATTCATGGTCTCTGCTGACTATAAGAATGAAGATAATTTAAATTGGTCGGTAATGCTTAAGTGGGCGGGGAATGAATAGGAATTTATGCAAATTCCGTTCAGAAACTAACTTTGCATTTTAAAATTCCATGGTTTATATGTTAGTTTCTTAAAGATTAGGGACTGGTGACCTCAGAAACTTTAATGGGGCCTTACCTAAGTAAAGGAAATACCAAATATTCTTCTCTTATAACATCCTCTTTTTTTGTTTCCTTTGTATTTTTTGTGTTATTTTTCCAACCCTATCAAATTATATGTTTCAATGGTTGAATGTTTTAATTAACAGAATACTGATGACTGTAGTTTTTCTACAAATAATATTAGAAAAAGAAAGACCAAATCTATGGCTTGGTAGGATTCCGAGTAACCTATATCATAGCCATAGGTCAGTTATATAGACTATCATGAGTGAATCAAATCTTTCATAACAAGACTCAACAAAACACTTGATTGCAAGAGGGATGCATGTTCAAAGAATGTGACACTACTCAAAAGCAACATTCCAAATATGAGATAGCTATGCATCTAGTTTCTTTGTTCACATTAGTGAAACACATGAAATTGTTTATACTGTTTAGCTTTCCTTTATTCTGGGGCGCTTGGCATCACATGAAGAAGGTGGTCCATCACCTAAAGATATAAAAGAAAACATATCAATACTGCTTATCCCTCTAATCATTATACTAACCATTGATATAAAAATATTCCCATAAGTCTAAAATGCAAGTTTTTTTTTCAGTTTTCTGCATATATCCTCCAGCTAGAGACAATTCTGTTTGAGTACTATATGGCACTTAAATATGAATAACTCTTCTACCTGAAATTCGAACCATAATTTATCACATTGTGATGGACTAGCCCCATTATAGCTAAACCAAATCTCAATTGGTTCTAAAAATGCATGTTTAATGTAAAAAGTCTAGCAAATAGAAAAAGAGGACTACGTTTGAGAAAATTTCTGTGGGCATGCATAGCAACAGCAAATAAACAATGCTAGCAAAGCAAACACCTCAGGCTATTATGAAGAGTCTCTATTATTGGCTTTCTGTGTACAAAAATTTTTTTTGGCTTTCTGCTCCAAATTCACTAAGTGTATTTGGAATATTAAAATGGAAATGATTTGATTTAGAAATAATATATTATAAATATAAAAATTAATTTCTAAATCAATTCAAATCCTATTTTTACATATTCATTCCAAACGTAAAATTTAATTTATAAATTAAATCAATTCAAATCAAATCAATTCTAAAATTTAGCCATTCCAAACATTACCTAAACAAAATTTGGAAATAAGAATGTAATAGTATAGTACCGCTTGGATTAACCACTGAGAAAAATACAAATGTATAATCATCGAGTACATTTAAAATAAGTGGATTACACTGACTAAAAATGGGCTGCTAGTAGATTATCCTACATAGCTTGGACCATCGTGTATCATTTTTCTTTTTCTTTTTTAATATTTTAAAATCATAAAATTGATTTACTTAAATTATATAAAAATAACTAATTTGGGTTTATTCATCTACTCAAGAATCTCAAAGTTATTATCATGACTAGCTAGTCAACATGTTCGATTACTTATCTCCCACTCATATAATTCTTGAATTTTTCTAGTGATGAGTTTTTTGGTAAATACTCATTGAGCTTGGAGGCATTGAGCTTGGAGGCATGTTTCGGATTAAGACGAGTTTTTCTCTCAAAACCTAAATATTTTTTGAAAAAATAAAAATTATCATGACTAGCTTATGAAGACCTTTATGCTTAGGGAACAAGTGGCAAGAGGGTATCAGCTAAAGACTATGCTGATCATGGACTGATATCAGCTTCAGGAAGGTTCTGCAGAAGATGGGATGATAGGGGGAGATGAGATCCATATGGGAAGCCAACAGATATTATTTATTCAGGAATTTGAATTCTATGAGTTTATATTATCACTGGCAACATGAAAGTTGTCGTGTAGTGCTGGAGGATGGAGATTCTACTCTGGCCTCTGCTATAAATTTTAATCAATTCATAGTAGCAACTACATGGTGTTAGTGCTATTCTGCTGGACATTCGCAACATTCAATGTCATTGGCAATTAACCAAAGTTTAAAGGGTGGTCCCTATATAATGCCATTTGCAATTTACAGGCTGTAGTTTAATTGATGGTGAATTATGCGTGTAGAAAAAGTGATAAAAGTAAGTTCTTTGTTCATTATTTGCATTAAAGCTGTTTTCTTTAGTCATACTTCAATTAAAGTTAGTAATTTTTATCCTCTTCTTTCTAGGGTTTATTTTACAATCTCCCTTGTTCATAATAATTACATAAATATAGTTCTGGAAAAGCCGTTGATATATTCCTCTCAGTACAGCTGCATCACAAAACTAGAGTTAGGCTTAGGCATGCATATATCTATTAATTTCCTGTGGTCACGCATAAGTGAAACGCATATATTGTCATTAAAGAAAGGGTTAGTTTCCTTTCTCATGTAGGGCACGGCAAAGCATCCCCTAAGAAGGTGGTCCATCACCTGAAAAGAAAGGGGAAAAAAAAAATCTACTAAATACCGCTCTATCGTTACTCTAACCATTGTTCCATGAGAATAACATGCACAAACTTAAAATAAAACATTATAACAAAAAAAGATAGGTTTGAGTAAATGTATGCAACCTAATTTTTTCTTTTCTGCCAATAAGATTGAGCTTAATTAATATGCATTATTAACGTAAATGAATTTTATATTCTCATATGATAGTTATTCATGATTAGAAATTCTTGAAAAATTGACAATATTACCAACGGCAACTATCTGTCAGTATTATCTATCGGTAAAAATTAAATAAATTATTGGCACATGAATTTATTGACGAAAAAAATATCCATTGATAAAAATATCAATAAATCTTTCCGCCATTTTGCGCCCAAATAATTACTGACGGAAAAATTGTCAGTAAATAACATTCATTTTTTTAGATGAATTAAAAATATTGTTATTATTTATCGACGGATTATCCGTCAATAAAATTGAAATAAATTAATTTTTTTTTATTTTTTGTAATCAGAAATTTATATTTTTATATTATCGATGGATAATTTGTTGGTATTTGAAAATTGGGTTTCACTGCCATTGTCTATTCATGTTCCATATTAGCGACGGATTATTCATCAGTAATATTCGATTAATGAAACAACTCGTTTCATTTTATTATAATCCGTCGATAAAATGGAATTAATGAAATGAATCGTTTGATTAAAAAATAAATCCTTAAAATACAAGCCGCTTCTTCTTTTTCCTCACTTCTCTCTCGTTCTCTCTTGCTCTCTCTGTCGTTAGAGCCCCCATTTCACGATCCGAGATTGCCATTGTATTCCTGGTATGTTTTCTTTTGAACATTTTAATCAATTTAGTTTTTTAACTTAGCCTTTTTTTTAGTTCCATTTCTTTACTCGAAGTTTTATATTTCTTTGTTAGTTAACTGAGTTATTTTCTTTGTTAGAGATTGAAATTTTTTAGGATAGAATTGGAAGATTGAATTGCATGACTAGTGGGAGCTTTAAGTTCCTTCCCATTATCTGAATTATGTACTGTGATGTTATGTGCTATAGAATAGTTATTAGGATTAACTTTAGAATGTTATGATTATGCAATTTATTTTGATTGTGTTATGATATTGAAATACTGAATTATATTTTGAATTAAAATACTGAATTAATTTTTGTGGAGGTTCCAAATTTAAGGGAAGACTTTGCCCAAATTTTGTTTGTTATTAAAATATTCTTAAAATTAAATAATTATTGATATGATAAATGTGTTATGCATTTATTTAGTTAATATGTCTTATATTTTCAATTTTATATATGTTATACATATTAGTTATGGCAGGATAGATATCTGATTCTGGACGAGGTAGGGGTAAATTGAGGAAATATGATCTACCCTCTCACATCCGTGCTCCACCACCACCTCCACTGCGCCTGTGTCCACCATTCTCGTGAGTGACGGCGCCTCCGTGTCTCCTAGTCCACATACTTAGGAGTTTATTATGATACCCAACCCTGGGTATCATAACTCAAGGCTTTAGCTTTCATTCCCTCAGTAAGCTTCTCCACCTCCACCCCCACCTCTAGGAGGTGAGGCCAGCAGTCAGCCTATTTCTACGCCTTCCCCTCTCCCTAGTTAGCCTGGTTCGTAAAGTGCCCAAACCTCCTCGTCCACCCTCTCACAGGACTCCACGAACCAATGAGTGGAGCTTAGATACAATGATAAATCCTCGTAAATAATTTTAAATTTAAATTTATTATAAATTTTTTATTGGGAGAGAAAATTTAATTAACAAATATCTGACATAATCTATTATTTTATGACACAGCTGAATTCCACCATGACCAAGACTGCGCAGGATTACTCAGGTATTCGAGGAGAATTTCCATGCCCTACATCCCAGTTTTATGCAGGCCCTTGGTGTCACACAGGAGTTGTGGTGGAAAGAGTGGAGGGTAAAATAATTATTATTAGTTTTGATTTTTACTTCACATGCTGACTATCATGTTACATGTATACAGCGTATATTTATTATTGATCCACACGAGGAGGCTGCTATCTACAAGATGTGGAGGACCAAGACTAGCAAGCACCTTCGCAATATATTTCATGACATTCGTGAGAACGGTGCTAGAATGGTATGAGCATCCACCGGCTCACGGAGGAGATCCTCCAAGCCTTGAGGGCCCACTATGACTCACCTGCATTTACGGCGAAGCAAGTGAAAGCTGGGACAAGTAGAGGATTAGCCCGCGATGGCTCTCTGTACACTGGAGGCTCCGCCACCATCGAGGGCACATAATTTAACATGGTAAATATTATTTTCCTCTCATTTAGTTTTATCTATTTTCATGTATATATATATATACACGTGAAAATTCTTTGAAATGCAGAAAGCGGTGAGTAGGCCGCCAACTCTGGAGGAGATGTTCTAGGAGACCCACACCCGGAAGTGGAACAAGTTCTAATGGATTGATATACGGTTAGAGACCACATACATAAGTATTTATAATCTTAGTTTTCAATATTTTTAATTTATTATTATTTAAATCTAATATTTTTTATTTTTTTACTAACTGCCGCGTGAGTTTATCTAGCGGTTGACTGAGGCCTGATCATAGCAGTCGCAGTAGGGGGATGGGAGCACTCTTGCCGACCCACCTATTAGCGATGATGAGGTATGGGCCTAGACGGTCAGTGGTTGTTATAAGGGGTAGATATACGGGATAAGGACCTCTTACAGTAGGTCATATTCTCTAGGCTGTGTGTTTGGAGTTGAGCCTGTTAGGACCAATCCGGAGTACCCATCTGTGATTAGGTCCATGCATTGAATGAGTCAGTGCAAAGGTAGCTTGAGGAGGTCGATTGGAGGTACATGAAGCCGTATGAGCACCACAAGAGAGATAAATAGCAGTGGTCGCAGTAGGGTCAATCCACGGAGCAGAGGATGATGACTCTGTATAGCTTCTATGAGCATATGCAGAGTGGCAGTTTTTCATCCATTACACCACCTCTGCCCCCACCTCCACCACCGCAGCCTTCTCCATACTGCCACCCATCTGGAGTTGGAGACGACGACGGCATCTTGGATACTGATGATGGATAGTATTCATAGATTTTAGGTCTTTTTTTTTTTTCTTGTTAGAATTGTATTGTAAATATTTTTAAATGATATTGTATATATTTTTATTTAATTAATATTTTTTTAATTTCTTCTATATTTAAATATTTAAAAAAAATTAAAAATTTTTATTTAACTAACAAAAATATAAATTATTTATAATTATATTTATTAACAATTAAAAATTAATAATTTTTTAAAAAAAATAAATAATTTTATTTTATCGATGAATTTTACATTAGTAAATTTACAATTAATATTTTATTGTTAAACTTACTAAAGGATTATTCGTCTGTATATATAAAAAATACGTCGGTATTATTATGTTAGTGACGTTTTTTATGTTATTGTTGCCGGCATATTTATATTTTTACCAATAAATTTTATCCATCGGAAAAATTATAAATTTACCGATGGATAATTCTTCCGTCGGTGTTATTATTATTTTTTACGACCTACGCGTCATTTACCGATTGATTTTTTACATCCATTAATCCATTAGTAAAATTAATACTGACAGATTTTTCTTTATTTTTCGTTGGTAATTAACACATTTCTAGTAGTGATTATCACATCAATAATAAATTTGATGATAAATGATATGTCAAATTCATTAAATAACATAGTAATACATTATTAGATTGTAAAACTTTTCTATACTATTATTTTATACAAATTAAACTTTGAAAATAAACAATGTTGAATATAAGTTATTTGCAGATATAAAGATACACTGGACAGAATGCAAATCGTCATCTAGTGGCTAAGATCATCTCAAGTTTCATAAAACAATGTTATTGAAGAAAACAACTCCAAACTACAAGGGTTTTGATTATGTTGTTGTGAAGGTAGAAGATAATGGGTATGGTTTAGGTTAGAAGGTGAATTTATCTCTATCTGTAATGTTGTTGTAGTACTTATACGAGATGAGGGAATCTTTAATCACTCATGATAATATCCATTGAATCATTGATTGGGGGAGTATGAATAAAATTTAGGCCATAAACTTTGGGATTATCTGAATAAAGGGTGCATGTTGAAGAGGGAGGAAGGGCAGCAGGGGATTAGACCTAGTTTGGTAGTACTATTTAAAGGGGTATTTTGGCTTATAAAAAATATAAGCCACTTTTTTTTGTTTGGTTAACCAAAAAATTGAGGTGCTTTTGTTCTTGGCTTTTAAAAGTCAGGAGGTGTTCTTGGAAGCCCTTATAGGGTACTTTTCAAAGCTGGTTTATATTCTCTAAAATTTAAATGACTAATATAATTTTACTTTCTTTGATAACATTAAAAGTAAAAATTATTTTTTTAGTATTTATATTTTATTATAGTCATTTTAAATTTTAAGAGTAACTTTATCAAATATTACTTTTACCCTTTGCTTGGATGATAAAAGAAAATAGGAAGAAAGAAAATAGAAAGAAAGAAAATGAAGAGAAGAAAAAATAAAGAGAAAAGTTCATTATCTCTCCTATTACTTGAATAAAGAGAAAATGAAAAGAAAGAAAATGAGAAAATTTTCTTTTTCTTGCTTAGTTGGAGAGAAAAGTAAGAAGAACTAAAATATATTTATATTAAATTACTTTTTTAACCTATAAAATATAATATAAATATTTTCTTGTATTTATATATGGGTTATAATAATAATTTTATATGAAATATCTATTTCTTTAGTTTTCTCACCTATTGTGAAGAGAAAAAATTTTTGTGGGCTCTACCACTAATATTTTCTTTCTCTCCTATTTTCTTCTTACATCTAAGTAGAAAAAAATCTCAAAATCTCCCCCTTTTTTTTCCTTTCTACTTCTTTCTATCCCTTTTCTCTTGAATCAAGCAAAGGGTTATAGTTTCTACTTATTAAATAATTTTTATATTATTTTACCAAAGGATACTACTATAGTTTTTGGAGTGCTTAGCAGCTCTCAAAATATTACAGTATTACCAAACCAAGCTTTAAAATGAAGCAATTTGGATGGGTACCTAAGTGTCTTAGCTCTTAATTGATCTTTTCCTCATTGTGTCCAAGCTTAAGGTGGGGTGAGCTCAGGAGGGGGGTCTTTTTGCTCAGCCCTAAGCTAGTCCACAAGCTCTCGTATCCCGAGATCAAAGAGTAAAAGCATAAGGGAGTATGGTAGACATTTACACATATTCAAGTCGGTCCAAAATCTAATTTCTTTTTTTTTTTTTTTGATACATCAAGAAGAAAAAATCTAATTTCTTTTTGAGTAATCATATGTAAGGAGAATTTTTTTCCTAGAATTATTGCTAGCCTTGCCAAAGATTCAAGAAGAGTAGTTTGATAAATTATAGAAGTGAAGATCACTCATCTATCAAATAGTTTGAAATAATGTCATATCATCTTGATAAAAATTATGGCAATAAAATAAAATTATGAATCTTTACTATTTCTCTTCCTTTTTTATCCTTATAATTACTGAACAAATAAAAGAGAAAAATTTGTAAAAAGAAAACAATTTCTATATATTAACCGTGTTAATTAATAGAAATTCAGAAAATTGCCATGCTTCTTCTGTTAAGTTAAGCCTATATAATTACCTAATATGACTTCATAATTTTTTAAATTTTTATTGATTGATATATAAAAATTATTCTATTATGAAACTAAAAATAAAAATAAAAATGTACCACAGAGGAGGGTATGGTTTTTTCCTTTTTTTTTTTTTGTGTGGTAGTGATTTTTTTTCGTAAAATATGAAAAAAGCCGAAATAGCAGAACTACTACATCCTCAAGTAGATAGTTCCCTCCCTATCCTTCGATAGCAGGCTCTGGGAAGGTCATGCCAAATCGTCAAAGGACTAGAACTAGCACCCCTCAATTTAGCTTAGCCATCGGCGCAGCAATTACCCTCACGCCAAACATGAGAAAGCCTGACATCCCAATAACGAGCCGACAAATCCTTAATATCTTCGATGAAAATCGCATACTTGTGGAAACAAAGTTTCTATCTCGAAGTTATCCGATGAAGAGCATGGAGTGATATATAATATATACAAACTAAAAAAAAGAAAATTCAAAATTCAAAATCAAAATTTGAGGTGGAAGAAAGTTCCCCAAGTCCCAAACCAACAAATGCGGATTTGGGGTTGGGCCAGGAAGGTTAAGACACAAATGCAAAAACAAAACCAATCACACACCATCATTTTCACCTATTTCCAATTTTTTTTTCTTCTGACCCAAAAAATGAAAAATAAAAAATAAAAAAAGGCTTCTTCCTTTTTCAGACGAAGGAAGAAGGTCTGTGACACATTTTCCGGGAAAAGCAGAGAGAAAGGAAAAGAAAGAGAAAAACTTGGATCCCAAGAGTGACTGAGTGAATGATGGGCATTGCTGCGGCTATTGGAGTGTTGTCACCGTTCCCATTCTACTACTGGCTTTGGAATTGGCCTCAGTCATGGGTTGACCTCTGTGGCAAAGGCCGTGACCCTTCTAAGGTTATGGCTTACGTTTCTCACTTTTTGAAGCTTCTTCAGTTCATCTCCCTCTTCTCTGTCTTTTCATTCCATTGGCCTCCTCCCTTCTACTTCTGGCCCCTGTTTGCCTTTGGCCAATTCCTCAACTTCAGGTTCTCTCTCTATATATATGTATATGTATGCATATATGTGTGTGTGTTTATGCATCTATTAACCGTATTTGATTGATTCTTTTCTGGGTATGCTTGATCTAATAATGGGGTATAATAAAGTTGGCTCCTTT
The DNA here is from genome assembly GCA_031439585.1 of Pterocarpus macrocarpus. Lineage (NCBI taxonomy): Eukaryota > Viridiplantae > Streptophyta > Magnoliopsida > Fabales > Fabaceae > Pterocarpus > Pterocarpus macrocarpus. Next base: position 800,170 of record CM062516.1, read on the forward strand.
TTTCTTCGGTATGCTTTGAATTTCTGAAATGGAGGTATTTATGTATAAAAAATGCTTAATGGCAGACAAGTAGAATATTTTGTCAGAAATGAAGTGTCCGGATGATGTGATATGATTGATGTCCTTTGATGAATAAGTGGACGTATATGTATATGAATATATATATGTATATGTATGCATATATGTGTGTGCTTATGCATCTATTAACCGTATTTGATTGATTCTTTTCTGGGTATGCTTGATCTAATAATGGGGTTTAATAAAGTTGGCTCCTTTTTACTTCGTATGCTATGGATTTCTGAAATGGAGGTATTTATGTAGAAAAAATGCTTAATGCCAGGCAACTAGAATATTTTGCCAGAAATGACTGTCTGGATGATATGACATGATTGATGTCCTTTGATTAATAAGTGGATGTTGCAATTATATTTATATGTGTATGTATATGTATGCATATATGTGTGTGTTTATGCATCTATTGACTGTATTTGATTGATTCTTTTCTGGGTATGCTTGACCTAATAATGGGGTTTAATAAAGTTGGCTCCCTTTTTCTTCGGTATGTTATGGATTTCTGACATGCAGGTATTTATGTAGAAAAAATGCTTAATGCCAGGCAACTAGAATATTTTGCCAGAAATGAAGTGTCTGGATGATGTGACATGATTAATGTTCTTTGATGATTAAGTGGATGTTGTAATTATATTTTATCTAATTACTATTATTCTGTTAAAAATTCTATTTTGGTTACATAGCATTGCTGATTTATATAAGAAATAATGAAATTTATACAGTAAAAATGGACAAAAGAGATGTACATTATAAAAAGAGAGATATGAATCATTAGTTTTATTTATTATTATCAAATATTTTATGTTTATATCTAATTTTAATGTATAAATAACATTAGTCTTGTATAAGTGTGTTGTTTATGATTGAGGTCTATTGGCTATTTAGGAGATAGATGTGTAGGGTACTTTGTTTGGAAACGGCTGTTAAGTGTTCTGGTTAGGAGATAACGAAAGGAGTTGGTAATGGGCTGATGATACTTTTTGAGATCTTGGTAGTCTCCCCGCTTTGCTGTGGTTAGTTTGTCTAATTGTCTTTTTATTACTGTTTTTGCTAAGATGAGATAAGGATGTGAGGTAGCGAATTATGACACTTGGGAAGGAATCATTTGGAAATGGTCCGGCAGATAAAAAATGATTGGTTAGTGTAAGCCCTGATGGATGTTGTATACCCGCATTGATATTCAGTTTATTTTGGGGGGTAAGTTACTATGATTTTAGTATTTAAGACATCAATTTTTTTTTTGGTTTTTAGGGTTCTTTTTGTTTTTTGGGGGAACCGGGGGGGGGGGGGGTGGTTTAACAATAGTGCCATGTCTACCAAAACTGAAATATGCAAAGCAGATATTAAAGCTACTAACATTATGATTGCTTGTGATTGTGAAATAGATATCCCAAGTTTGATACGCAATTTGGTACCTTGAGGTAAGTGCATAATGCAAGAACTTGTATTTTAATAGATGATATAATCGTTTACATATTAATTTTCCCATAATGAAATAATAATTAAAAATAATTGTGAGAAGAACCCCATCATTTTGATGAAACAATGTATGGTTTTAGCAATTTATGGCCCTTTTCTTCCATCATTTTCTTTCTAAGGTTTTGATGTGCCGAAATATTCTGACGTGCCTTACTTTTAATTGATGCTACAATGATTTGACTGTGTTGCTTTGAAGTTTGTGTATGCATAACGGTGAAATTGTGAAATGGACAGGGTTTATCAGTTACTTGGTGAGGCTGGCACATACTATGGTGTACGCTTTGGCAAAAACATTTCCTGGGTAACCGAATTCCCATTTGGGGTCATCAAGGATCCTCAATATGTTGGCTGCATTATGAGCCTTGTTGCATGCCTCTCTTGGGTTCCTTTTCAATATATTCTCCTGTGGGTTTTAGGATGTGTGTTTATGATACACCTGGAATCAAAAGAAGATCCATCTACTCGTGCCAAGCCACTTCATTGATTTAATTTAACAGTCTCTCCACTCTGCTTGCGGGGTCCCTAGACTTCATCATGTGGGAGCCTTGTGCACTGGCCCACATTTTTTTAGATTAGTAAGAATTGGAGGACCTAGTAGCATCTTGAGTGCCAATTTCTTTGTATCTTGCCGTTTCTTCCCTCTTCTCTAGAATGACATTTCTATTTTGATAGTCATAATTCTTCACTGAGGACTGAGAGATATGTTTCTGATTCCTCCAAACTATTTCTAATAAACGGCAAGCTATCTTTCTCTCATGACTTTACATGGTTTTTAACTCTTATAACATGACTTAAACATATTGCAAGCATGCAAAGTGTTAACTAAAATGCAACATTGGAGCAAGGAATGTTTGATACAGAACGCCAATCATGCATACAGTGGACATCTATATCTGACCTGGTCTAAGATTCACCCTTCTTTCTCACTAGATTTATTCCTGTGATTTTCATAGTTTTCTCGACCCTTATTTTTAGTGTTTTGATCTTTACAATCCTGCTTTATCATACAGAACACCAAGTGAACCATAAATTTGTATGGATACATTCGTCCTTTCTATTAATTTCAAGTTTTAGCAGAACAGTTGAAACAATCATTTAACCGGAAGTGCAGAACCCTTCCTCCTTTTTCATCCCCTGCTATACTAAAGCTAGAGATACATTGAAAGTTTGAATTGCATTTCTTATAGCCTCAACATCAATATCAATCAACTTCCCTGTCTTTGATGATATTATAGTGCATTTCTTCTTTTCTGCCTGTGGAACAAACTTGTTTCCCTTCTCTCCTGAGCAAAATAATGCAATACTGCACAATAAGAGGAGCAATTTGGTTGGAGGAATCAGACTGTATTTTCTATGATTCTTAAAAAGAAACATTTCATGGTCAACTTGAAACATTTTTTTTCCCACTCCTAAGCTAAATAAGTGCCCTTAGGGAACCAGTATAATTTATTTGATTAATAAATTACCTAGGTTTGTCGCGTGCATTTGCTAGCTGAATGGCAGCTGTGTTTGTAGCTATCACTCCAACTGAGTCATTTATAAGAGCAGCCAACTGATGCATACAAGAGAATGAAATCCTATCAGTGCTATATGGTGACTATGTATTTTCAAAAGCCTATTGCTCTTTATTAAAGGCATCTTATTTAATAATTTATACATTCATTATTCAACATTTTAAAGTTTTGACATTTTTTTTTGGGATAAACAAGTTTTGATATTTTATTAGTACTATATAGTTTTCCTTTTTATGTTTGTTACTTGCAAAATAACCAGAATATACTTGAGTACCTGTCCAGGGGTGGTGATGAAGACTATGGAAGCATCTTCTCCAACGACTTCCTCCACATTTTCCCTTTCTTTCTCATGTGGAATGACAAAAACTGGCCTAACATCCCTGTTAATCGAATATTAATAAGTAAAATGTTGTCAGTAACATTCATACCAGACAATAGAAGAAGATAAGCATGATACCATTTTACTTGCTCACAAGTCTTGTATGTTAGAAGCAATGATTAACAACTAGTAACATTAGGCCGAAAGCTTAAATCATTGTACAACACAGACTCTTACATCACATTCAGGATGCTTTTGGGTTGGCATGATACCTTTTTACTTGCTGTCACAAGTCTTATATGTTATAAGCAATCATTAACCATTAGTGCATGTCTGGTAACTGCTTAATCATAGAAAATAATTATTATTTTAAAAAATTGTATAAAAAGCTTTTGATTATAAGCAGTTTTAAACTTAAAAATAAGCTTGTCAAAACACATCTTTAGTGAATCATTGCACAAGACATACTCTTGTATCAAATTAAGAATGCTTTTGGGATTTACCCTAATATTTCAATGGCCAACATTCCATACCTTATAGCTTCGGCGATTTCAGCCCATACTTCAATGGGTAGCAAGCTATCAGGATCACCCCTGGACTGCATGGAGGCCTTTGAATCTGATGCTATCCCATGAATCACAATATATTTTCCTTTTTCTGCACCTGCTTTTGTGTATTTTCCCTCCACAAACTCCTTCAGCTTCCTTGAAATTGATACCCTCAGTGGTGGCACTGGATGCCTTGGAACACTGCGAAATGGCCTTCCCAGCCAATCAACCATCTCATGATACCTAATCAAACAAACTCATTGGAAAATTTTTTCGAGTTAGCATGTGTTTGGATTAGCTTATTTTAAGTTCAAAATAGTTTGTAATCAAAGGATTTTGAAAGAGTTTTTGTAAAATGGTTTTTGCTAACCGGTGCTCTAAAGGCAGCAGTGATTAAGAAATCAAGAATAGAATTTTTTTTTTTGAAAAGTAAGTTTTTTAAGTTTCAATACACTGAAAACTTGGAAAAGTTTCATTTTTTATTCATTAACCAGTGCTCTTAGGACATTGGTTGATAGAATCCTCATTAAAAATTGATTATTTAATGAAATAATCTATTGTTAAACATGCTCTCATATGTTTGTTGCCAAATTCATAAAGTTATAGTAAAATTCTAATTATAAGCCTAACTGATGGCCTGAAAATCTACCTGATATGATTTCTAAATCAATTTGTGCTGTACTATAATACTCACATATGATATCCTCCCTCTGAGAGATTCAGACTCTCTGGCGTGAATGTTTCAGATAAAAGTAATCCTGCTCCTGCAGCATTCACATTTGGGTAGACATAGCTAACTCTATCCCGGGCAGTTGTCATGAACAAAAATGCTGCATGGCCAAGGCCTGCCAATTTTGTACTTAACACCATGTCATAGTACCTGCTCTGTAAGCATAATGCAGCAATGCATCACTATTTGTCCCATATCGTAGAACTTCCAAATGCATCTAAGCTAGCTAGGAAGTAGCAAGCAAAATCCAGCAGAATTTTGAGATTTGATTGCAGCATTGTAATGCCTAACACAGTTCACCTTCGGACCAAAAAAAAAAAAACACACACACACAGTTCACCTGAGCCCCACTAGATGCAAATTTCATTAGGATTGCATCAAGAAAAGTATATTCTTAACCTTGAATCTAATCTTCATATGATAGAACATTTTTGCCTATATCGTAGAGCATATATAGAATGGTGTCTTCACTCTTCTATGATGGATCATATCCTCATCACTATGCTTAATTCGAAGTTCACTTTAAGCTGTCCCATCATTTTATAAATAAATTAATATCAAAACTGCACATTAATTATTCAGAAATGTGTTTTTGAACCCTGTAGATAGCCGAGTTTCCAGTGGATGTTGATGTGGTAAGATAATTAATACTTGATGTCAAATCCTTCTACTAGAGTCAAGGGTAAGATAACTGAAATTTCCCGTTATTAACACGTGATTTCTCGTATTTTCCTACCAGTAGATTTACTAAAAATGCAATTAAAATCCTCAATTATTCATACATAATTCCCCAGGTGTTCCAATAATGTTTGAAAAAAATTAAGTACCAATAACATTACTGTACTTAGGTGTAGTTGCTCAACACAAAATATTACTATGAAAATATATGGTGGCCAACCTTTAAAACTCCAACCATATCAGTATACTCTGCAGGCTCAGGCCATTCATCATCAGGATCATAAGCATTAGCCCACCTCACATTCTTATTCAACTCATAAGTCTGCTTCCCTCTGTCAGAGGCCAACACATCAATCTGAACACCAGGGTACCTATCCTTGATCAACTGAATAGCTGGGAAGAACAAGAGGTTCTCATAAACACCACCAGAGATCACACAGCAGCACCTCCTCACATCACCCCTCACTTTCAGTCCCAATGATGCTATCTCCACTGCATAACCAGCAGGGAACTTCAAGAAACCATAAGGGTTGTCAGGGTCATCTGGTGGCCTAGGATCCTCTTCTTGCTTCCCATCAGCAAACAAGGATCCATACTCCATGTTGGGGTCCTCCCCATCATCAAAAGGGTCAAGCCAAGGGTTCTTCTTCTTGGCATTGGTGTGAAACAAACTTGGCCTTCTTGTAGTGGTGGAACAATGGAAGGGGTATCGGTCCAATGAGACGTGGGTGAGGTTAGTGCAAGGAATGGAAGGCGGGTTTGTGAGGAAAGGTGATAAAGCTTTTGGATTTGGCACTAAATAATAGGATGCAGCAGCCATTGGAATTTCCAAAGTTGCTACCTTTTCTTTTTGCCCTGGTTGAACACTGCTATTACAAGTTATAGACCAAAGTAGCAAATGTTGCTGTGTGTTTGAATGTGTGGAAAAGCGTTGGATAAGTGGGTCCCATGTACTCCCTTCTGTGGGCGGCATAGTATGAGCTATCTTTTTTCTTTTTTTTTTTTTTCTTTTTTGCCAAATTTAGGGTGAGTTATCTATTTTAACTTTAAAAATCAAAATTTGAAAAAAAATTACACCGAATTCTCTTTCTAAGTTAGGTGATATTATATATGATATCTTTTAATTTATTACCTACATTGATTATTCTAAAGAGATATTTATTATCATGTCTACAAGCATATTTAGCATCATATTTTGTGAAAATATAAGAGTATCGAATAAAAATATTGTTTAATCTTAAGAGATATTAACATAATTTTTGCAAATCAAAAGATATAGTTTATAATATTACCCAACCTCAAAAAAAGTTAATTTAATTTATCCTTTAAAAAAAGAGATTTTAATTTTAATGTATTATTAAGACAAAATATTTTATATTGACAATCAATTAGATATTATTATATATATAATTTTTGAAATAATTAATGTAAAAGAACCAATTTTATTCGTATGGCAATATATTAAAATCAAAATCAAAAAATAAACATCCCATAAATTACAGAAAAAAAAGACACAGAGTCTTATGTGGTAATAAATGTTGAAAGAGAAAAATTAACATCTTGTGTCTTTTATTATTATTATTATTATTATTTCTATGGGATATCTATTTTTCTATGTTTAAATTAGTACATTTTTTATTTGGCGAATGTTACAGTATTTCTTACTTACAAGAGGTATTATATGTCTTGTGAAGGTATAACATGATGTTTAGATGTGATTTAAAAGTATATTCATACATTAAATATCTATAGTATATTATAATAATTTTTTAATTTTAATTAAACATCATAATTATGATTAAATATATTTTAAAATTAATCAAAATGTATCTATATAATCCTAAAATATTCCTTGAAATATCAGTTTAATTTTAAGATTATACAAATAAAATTTTATTTAATTTTATAATTATATAAATAAAATTAAGAATTACTATAGTATATCACACATATTTTAAAAGTAATTAAAATTTATTTGTATGATTATAATATGTCCCTCAAAATTTTATTTACTTTTAGGTTATATATAGAAAAATTTTAAAAATTATTATAATACACTATAGATAATTAATATATTAATGTATCATCAAATCCCACCTATTAGATTGACAAATTCCATGGTTTGCAACCAAGGGAGCGTCCGTAATGCACCTTGTTGAGAATGGTCCATAACACACCTTATAATCCAATAATAAAGATTAGATAGTATGTTGATACAATCATATATTATGAGATACCATAAAATCTTTCTTTCTTTCCTCCTACCTCTTCTATCCCTCTCCTGTCTCCATCTCTATCTCCATCTTCGAGCCCTCTCTTTTTGTTGCCGTCCAAACCCATCAATGGGCTACTTTGCTAGTGCCACCATGGAGGAAAAAAGTAGAAAATTTTGATGGCCAGTTTTGATGATAATGCATGAACAACAAAATCAATCACCAGAAAAAAAAAAAATAACAATAAGCAGAACCATCTAGAGATGACAAGAGAGGGATATCATACACTGATAGTATAAAATTATATTGGCAGTATAAAATAATTTTACATTGTCAATGTAATCAAAAAAATTTTTATCAGTGTAATTTTACTCTTTCAATGTTATTTTACACTGACAGTGTAAAATTATATTATACTATCAGTGTAATTTTAGACTATTAGTGAATAAAAATTAATTTCTAAAAATTATAAAAATTTTATCAATATAATTTTACTCTTTCAATATTATTTTATATTGACAATATAAAATTATATTATATTATTAATATAATTTTATATTATTAATAAATAAAAATTAATTTTTAAAAATCATAAAAATTTTATCAATATAATATTATATTAATAATATAAAATTATTTTATATTATTAATATAATTTTATATTATTAATATATAAAAATTAATTTTTAAAATATATTTAATTATATTTTTAAATTTTTTTAAATTAATATATTATTATAATATATTATAAATAATTAATATATTAATATACCTCATAAATTTTTACCATCCGATACACTATGATCAAAAGATGCGCTAATTACCTTGTATCGCTAACCGCATCGCAGACGGAAACGCCTTTTTTTGTTTTTGTTCTATCATACTTCTGCACTCAAACACGTCAAAAAGAAGGAAAAAAAAAAAAAAGCACTTCTGCTCTGAAACGACAACAATTGTAGTTGCCGTTTCGTCCCCACCAAAAACGGCGGCGTCGGACACGGTTAACATCATCGGAAATCATTCCCATTCCAAAATCCTAGTCCCACCAGAATGGAAGCAACGTTTATTATTAGTTTATTACCATTGAGCCCGACAAAACTGTCCTATTGCCCAGAATTTCTCTTTCCTACGTGTCGATCTATCATTGGCCACCCATAACCTTGCCCATTTTCTCTCTCTTTCTCTCTTCTCTCACGCTCCTCTTTGATTCGTTGCTTTCTCCACCAAACTTCCCACCACCTCAATTTTTTTTAGCGTCTTTATCCCATCTTCACTTTCACAATGTCAAAAAAATCAAAAGAATTTTCCCTTTTACTTTCTTACTCTTTCTCATCAACTTTCTCACCACTCTAACACTCTCCACCATTTTCCGCCACTCTCACTCAAGCACACCCCATAAACAGAGCAATCTATAGCTTGCACCTTTTTCACCCACACAACAGGGAAAAGAGGAAAAACAAACCCAAAAAAAAAAAGCTCATTTTTCAGTAATGCAGCCAAAGAAAGACTTAGATTCTGTCTAGGGTTTTGCATTGTCCAATTTGAAAATTGAAACCCAGCAGCATTGAAGCCCTAACACCCAATTAGGAATTCAAAATTTCAAACCCAGAATAAAAATTTAAAAAAAAAAACTTTTTTTTCCTCGATTGTGTGCGTGAAAGCCTTTAAATTTTGAATTTTTTTTTTTTGGTTATTTAGCATTGACCTTCAGAGAGAGTTTTCAGAAGAAGGTTCTAGAAAAGTTGCAATGTCGGGTCCACCGAGAGTCCGATCCATGAATGTGGCCGCCGCCGGCGACTCCGAGCTCCGGCCCGTGCTCGTCCCTGCTGGAAACAAAGCACGCGCCGCCGTCGACGGGCGGAAACCGGTGAAGAAACCGGCGCCAGAGACGGAGTCCAAGGAGAAGAAGCCTTCGCCGGTGAATGCGGTGGCGCCACCGCCGGCGATTCTCAAGCGGCAGGATCAACACCACCAAGCTGTGCTGAAGAATTTGTCGATGAATGCTTCTTGCTCCTCTGATGCATCGTCGACGGATTCCTCCACTCACAGTGGAGCTTCATCGAGCGGGAAGGCGGCGCGGCGGGTTGGCATGGCGGTGAGGAAGACGCATGGTGTTGTCAAGGCTGAGAAGGTGGAGAAAGTGAGCAATTGCAGTGTGGCTGCTGCTCCTGATAATGGTGTTGAGGTGGATTCAGGTGATAGCTTGGAGGGCAAGAAAAGGTGTGCTTGGGTTACAACAAATACAGGTATCTTTTGATTGCTTCTTCATGTTCATGATTTTGTATTTAATGTATTTTGTGAGTTGTGACATTGATGTTGGTTTGAGGTATGAGTGTGGTTTTGGAAGCAATTAAGACAGATAGGTGTTACTATGTTATTTGATATGGTTTATGATAGGACATTATGGTGTTGTTAGATCTGTGTAGGCGACCCCACCTAGGGCATGCTTGGATTAACTGTGAAAATAAAATTATTTCAATAATCAATTATGAGTATATTTGATTTTGGAAAAAAATGAGATAGATAGGTGTTACTATGTTATCTGAGATGGTTTATAGTAGGACATTATGGTATTGTCTGATCTTTATAGTGACCCACCAATGGTATGTTTGGATTAACTGTGAAATTAAAGCTATTTCAATAATCAATTATAGGTATAATTGATTTCGGGAACAATTGAGATGGATAGGTGTTACTATGTTATGGCGTCATCTGATTCATGTAGCCAATCCTACCTGGTGGGATAAGACTTAGTTGCTGCTGCTGTTGTTGTTGTTGTTGTTTAGGTATTACTATGTTTACAATGCCTTTTTCAATGGGTAGGGGTCTTGTAAAGTTGTAATTGACTGCAATGTGGAAAATGAGAGATTTCAGGAAAGGCAAGTGTAATGTTTATGAGAAATTTTGCGGGGCTTAATTTTTGTGAGCCAACTACTTATTTAGCAGTTTAGTGAGTTAACTAGTCATTTAACATGGGAATCATGTCGAGGTTTGTCCATAGTAAAGCCATATGTGGACAGAATTACATTTTTGAACTGAGTATGACAGCTTGCCAATTGAGATATATTCTTAATTTTGATAGGTCAGAAGATGTGATATCACATTTTGTTCCATCTCTTTGTAAAGTATAATTAACAATTAATGTTTCAATAACATTACTGCCTATCAATTCATTCTGTTGTTCATCTCAATTTAAAATTATGAACAGTTGGTCAAAAAGCACCTTCTGTTAAGTATCTCATAATTTCTTTTTATAAACCAAATGATAATTTTAGCATTAATAAGCACTGATTGAAATTATCACCAAATATATCAAGAAAAAAACCCAGAGAAACTCTCACCATATCAAGCTTTGTTTTCCAACTTTTTCTTAAAAAAAAAAAAAAAGCAGTATTTTTGACAAAACATTCTATATCCATACACTTATTATCGGTAAGACTGTAAGTATAGTTGGTCAGTGCATGAATAATTCCATGTTCATGCACAATTGAGCATGTGCATGACACTTTTCTGTGTGTCATGGCTGGTCATTGTGGTGAAGGGTTACATTTTGCAACTTATGAGACAGTTTGAGCTTTCTTGTTGACATGCTGAACATGGGTTGTGGTGGTTTGCCTCCTTGTGTACTCTGGTTAAGGATGCTCAACTTAATTTGCCGCAAGCTTGGCAGATTCACATCTCTCATAGTCATAAGTCATAACTATAGGGGAGGCAACTGTTTGGATGCTAGTCTAGTTAAATTGGCTCATAATGCTATTGATTGGCTCACAAAATTCATGTCACCCCCTAATGTACACTTTACTGTGTCATTGGATGACATGCTAGGGTTCTTCTTGCCTTGCCTGCTCCATTTGTAGTTTCGGGATTTAGCCCCTGGTATTCACTATTCACTGGAAAAAAGAAAAAAAATAGATGTGCAGAATGTGTTTAAAAGAGTTTATTTTGTTGCACTGGAATAGTTAGTTGCTATTGCCCCTGTTAATTTGCTGCAATGAAGTCTGGTAAAGATGCTTGTGCGCCTGTTAGCATCACTATTTTTCCTTCATTCTACTACCTCCTACAGGACATCTGAGGTTATTCTGCATGCTTAACAAGCATTCTTTCTAAATGGAGTGGCAAAACATAATGGTCAAGTGCTTCATAATTTCACATTCCTCATATGCCTTGTTTTTCGTTGAAATTCTACTACCTGAAAGCCTAGAGTGGGAGGATAAACAGAATGTTAAAATATCTGTTGCATTAACATTGTAGTTGCTAATTCTTGTTCTTCTTTGAAGTCTGATTTCAAGTGATTTGTTCTCATTTGTGCCAGAACCATGTTATGTTGCTTTTCATGATGAAGAGTGGGGAGTTCCTGTTCATGGTGACAAGTATGTGGGATTTTTCTGGTGTTCTGCACAATCTTCTCTTTTATTTTCAGCTTCCAGGTTGAAACTGTCTGAATGCTGGTATTTGGCTCTTTGTGCAGGAAACTGTTTGAGTTGCTCAGCTTCTCTGGAGCCTTGGCTGAACTTACGTGGCCCACCATTCTTAGCAAAAGGCAGTTATTTCGGTAATGATATAATCTTCTGTGAAATATGTATTCTCAATTTAATTATATTTATAATATGAGTGGCACTATATAGTACGATGCAATTTTGTACAAATGATGACGAATTTGATGTGGCTAGATAAGGTTTTATTTCAATTAAACAAATACGTATTAAAAAATGAAAATAAAGGTTGCACTTGGACAAAAACACGCATGGAATGGTCGTACAAAATCGTGTCTATATTAAACATCATTTCTCTATTTATATTGTTGACATCAGAAGAGGTTGCTCAATAAATAATTGGCTCATTTTATTTCCAGTGCTTCTGTTCAGTTTCTGATTGATTCAGAAGATTTTCATATGTAGAAACTGCACCAAAAATTCTGATATTTAGCTCTGGATTAATTGTTGTGATGTATCCCTGAACACAGTGAAGTCTTTTTGGATTTTGATCCAAGTGCTGTGTCAAAACTGAATGAGAAAAAGCTAGTTGCACCAGGAAGCACTGCCAGCTCATTGCTATCAGAGCTCAGGTTGCGATCCATAATTGAAAATGCACGTCAGATTAGTAAGGTACATACTTGCATATCTTAAATTCCATATAGAGCATGTGCAAAAGTTGCAATTTTTGTTCCTTTGTCATTTTCTTCTAATCAAAAGGCTCTTGCTTAAGGGAATCAACCTTAACACTTAATTTTCAAACTTTTCTGCTACCTACCATGGAAAATATTTAGAAAATGAAAGAAACCTGCTTCCTGAGTCCTGACCCACAGGTGAATTATATAAAGAAGACTTGGTTGAGGAAAAAAATGTTCTCAATCCAGCTTGTTTTAAGGCATTGATGTTACAAGATTTTCTTGGTTTATAGCTAACAGACAGTGAGGCTTTGTACACTGTGTTTAACTACATGATTTTCCCATTGCAATGCAGGTAATTGAAGAGTTTGGATCCTTTGACATATTTATTTGGAACTTTGTGAACCATAAGCCTATAGGCAGCCAGTTCAGGTACCCACGTCAGGTACCTGTCAAATCTCCGAAAGCAGAACTCATAAGCAAAGAACTTGTAAGGAGAGGATTCAGGAGTGTAGGGCCAACAGTCGTCTACACATTCATGCAAGTAGCTGGGCTAACAAATGACCACCTTATCAGTTGCTTCAGATTCAAGGAGTGCACCTCAAATGCAGAAGCAGTGTGCAAAGAGAGCTCCCTCAACTCCAAGGTCAAGGAGAAAGCAAGCGAGGAGCCAACCGAGGCGGGTCTATTGCTAGCTGTGAACAAATTGAGCTTTACCTCAAAGTAGTACCAGGACTTTGGTCAATGGTCATATTGTTCATGAGGTAGTTGTCAGGGTAAATGGGTAGGCTGTGGAGTGTACAAAATCTATACAAGATATGAAATAGCCGGAAGGCAGCTGTATTTGAAAAAGCAAAATGACCTTTGGCAATTGCTTCAATTTCTCATGTATTAAAAGATATGCTGAAATAGTCATATTTTGCGCTTGGCCTACGCTTTATCTTACTTTACGTGCTCATGACTTATGAAACTATTCCCTATGATGGGGACCAGACAAGGCCACCCCTTGTGGTATTTTATTCCTTCTGGCACTCTTCTTTCTATCCTGCTTTCAACAATTTCCAGCATTACCTACCTGGTCAGTGGTCATCATGGTAAAATGCTGGACTAATTTGAAGTATTGGTTGATTACCTCAGGATAGCGGTGCCTGTTACTTTCTAACTGCTACCTAATTTCATGAAATCAGTGTTAAAATATTGCAGTAGAGATCTAGGCATTTAGACCAATTTGGTTTGTTGAAAATGAGGTTGGGTCACATACAGCAAACAGAAAAATGAATGGTTGAAATGTTATTAGGCTTGGACTAACAACAGCCAAGAATAAGATACTACAGGGGGAATGCAAAAATACTGTCATGTTTGAAAGAAATATCTGTTGGATATTCTTTTGTTGCAGTCTTGATCACGGATGCAAGAGAGATGAGTAGACTGAATCTTGAAAGACTACACTAAAAGACTACACTAACTCCTTCACTATAATGCCTTAAGAACAATCGAACTCCTTTAAACATAAAACAATCTTGGACCATCCTAATCTAAAGTGTACTTTGCTTCGATCACATTTTGTCCAAGTAATTTGCAGTGTAATTACAATGAGCTTACATACCGTAGATAGTGTAGACAAACTCAACTACTATTTCAGTTTGTTACCCTGAAGATTCATGAGAATTTGTTTTAAATTAATGACCCTTTTCCAATTGTGTGACATGCTTATGTTCTGAAACTGGATTCAAACTAGTCAAAAAATAGTACTTCGATTTACCTTTGATAAAAATTAAATACAATGTTCTGTAGAGTTATAGGATCAATTGAGACAAGTATAAAACTAAATCGATTTTATAACTTCAAATTTTCCATACTAGGATTTACTGCTCAAATTATCAATCTTTGAATTGAAAAACTCTAATCACTTTTTCTTTCTTCTATATTTTGAGTTATATTCATTGCCTACCATTCTTGGTTGATGTAAAAAGATACTTTCTACAATGCAAAAATCTCAAACAAGGAGCCTGAATCTTTGTATTAAACAGCTTGGAAAATGTCCTAGCTTTACATCGTTCCTATTAAAATCTATATAATTCATAGGGAGAAATTGTAAAGCCCATCAGAGCTTTAAACTGTATGAAAGCTTTTTTTTGCAATAACTCAATTTGGAAATCTGATTTGAGGTAACCTAGATCTACCATGATGCAGAAAGGCAAAGCAGAGCAGATTAAACTGAGCTTGATTTGCTAATGCTTAATCAGCTCAACATGCCATCCTCAGTGGAACTTAGTTTCCACTTAGAGGATCAAATTGAGAAATAGGTCTCAATTTTCTATGTTGTATTTACATAGAGATATCCTATGTTCTAAAAATGAACCATTTATGGAACGCCTAATAATTGGCACTAAGCTAGCTACACTTCACCAAATCCCCATCTAATTCTTGTGCACCAATCTTCCTGAGAGGGCAGCAACAAGTGCTGCTCTGAAATTAGGATCCTTGGTCAAGGAAGTAGCCATCTGTTCCACCAATAACTGAGGTGCTTCAGGTGAATCAATCTTTGGTTTCATGTTCTTGGAATCATCGTTGCACTTAGATTTTGTCAAGTCAAGGGTAACTGTTGGGGCGGAAGAGTTTAGAGATGCTGAACAAGGTACTGAACCTATCGTCACGCACCGGCTGGCGCCTGACGTCGCCTCCATCTGAGAAGGGTGGGGATGATTGTGCTCCCCTTCATAAGTTGCAACCAGCACAGATTGATCATCCACACTTCTTTGCACCTGAATAAAACCAAGCAATAGCAAAACCAACTTAGCTTGTGATGTAGTTCAACATTAGCATTTGAATAACCAGTTCATAGTTACCATTTAGCTTTACCTTCTTTTTCACAGGGCAGATTGGAGCAAAAGAGCACTTGAAATATGCTCTTGGACAAGGGTTATCTCTTGTCACTTTTTGCCCATATTTCCTCCATTGGTATCCATCTTTCACAATCTGAAAAACACATAGGAGAGAAAGCCTATCAAACAATTGCACCTAAATAGTTTATGAGTCCATTCTATATTGATATAAACAACAACAACAACAACAACAACTAAGCCTTGTCTTGCTAAGTGGGGTCGGCTACATAGATCGGACGATGCTATATTGCTATAAAGCAGCACAAGAATCCAAGTACAAGAGTGAATGAATGGTAGCAGTCTAGGAGGGTAAAGAATCTTACAAGGCTTGTATCAGATGCTTCGGTCCTGACATAAACTCTTGAAACTTTAGCCTTGATGGTTTCTTCCCTCGGCTTCTTGCATGATTCTTCATCGGTGGAGCTGCTCTCTGAGTTTCCATTATTGAATGTCAATGCCATTTGATCACAATTGTTGTTGTTGCTGCTTTCAGACTTCCTTTTCCTTGATGAGGGGCTGAGTTCTTTCTCAGGATTTTTCCTCATATATTCCGTCAAGTGGTTTCTCAAAGTGTTGTAATTCTCACACATCACTGAGAGCATCTCTGCCAACTTCTTGTTTTCTGCTGTCACACGCTTCAGTTCCTCTTCCAAGTCACCAGTGGCCTGAAAATATCAACACATATACGATCATTCATAGAGCCGAAAGACCCCATCTCTAGTAGTATCCATAATGGAATAATGAACAAGACCAATCATTCAAGCAAATGATGCCTCAGGCTTAATTATCAAACCACAAAGAAAGATGTATTTGCATATTCCAAGTCTTAAATCAATTGGTCTAGACTATGACATATGATCGCAACTATAGGAAAGGAAAAAAAAATTAAATTAAATGAATAATAGGCTGAACTAACTAACCTCTTCTTTCACAGGAAACTTGGTCTTCCCCAGTGAGAAAAAATTGCTTTCCACCTCCTTTTTCTGAAATCAACACACAACAAAGAACAACTTCCCATATCAGACATCATTCTGAGCCAAACACTTGACAATCATTAAGAGCTTATGGAAATGCACACAAGATGACATATTATTCAACGGTTTATATATACTTACTGGAACTTCTTCATGAACTCTATGGGGATTAATGTTGAGATCCAAGGAAGTGTTAACCCATGAAGAACAATCCATGGCTGCCAAATAAATTCAAACAAGTAGCACTACTTTCCCA
Organism: Pterocarpus macrocarpus; assembly: GCA_031439585.1. Taxonomy (NCBI): domain Eukaryota; kingdom Viridiplantae; phylum Streptophyta; class Magnoliopsida; order Fabales; family Fabaceae; genus Pterocarpus; species Pterocarpus macrocarpus. The sequence goes on from CM062516.1 coordinate 816,945, forward strand.
AAGATATAAGCACTTGTCCAAAAAGCTTTGATTAATAAGCAAAAGCTGTTGCTCAAAGCAAAACCAGCCCCACTTTCTAGTTTTGTATGAAGCAAAAACTGCAAGACCCGGATGAGGAATCTAGTAACTAAGCTAGGTGAAAAGCATCAACGTTTGAGAATTTCAGAGTTGACACAAAGCATATATATAGAGGTAGATGGGAAGCACTTTTCATGAAATCAAGTTGAGCAAGGAAACTGAGTGGAAAGACACATGTGGGAAATATATCCAACCACTTGCTTTATTTTGATAGCCGGCATGGACAAAGATGCTGGTCCAGCTCTTATTTATTTATGATCTGTATGTCTTTTTTTGGGTTATTTCTATTTAAATACATAGCCAGTAAAACTAGATAAGAAGAACTACGCGTCGATCCATGTATATTATTTATATTTATATTTATATTTATATAAATAATATATATAACTTAAGAAAGAGCATGGGAATAAGAATATGACGAGAGGGAATTCTTGGTAGAACAAAAAGATGGAAATCAATTCTCGAGTCAAACACACCTCTCTATCAACAACAACAATAACAATAATAACACTAATAAAAGAACTAAGGATAAATAGTGTAAAACACTATAAACTAACAATACATTATAATTATTTTCTATATATGACTTTTAAAGTTATTATTATAATATTTAAATATTTTTAATTATATAATAATATATAAAATTAAATGATAATGTCAAATTTATATTAAAATTAAATTATTTCCTTTTCATAACGTGGAAATAGTAACAAATTGAGATAATGCTGTTTGCAGTGGCTAGAAAGCCTAAAAGTTCTTTATTGACCAAAGCCAACTTGTCGTCTTCTTTCCTTGTTCGTTATTGGTATTCTTTTATATTTATGTTTTTATACGTTTAGTTTATGAGTGGGGCATATGAGTGTGTTTGTGGCCCCTTGATTCTTTGTTTACACGTTTACTATTTCAAACATTTTCCACGTTGCATGTATTATTTAGCTATACCTATTTTTATACTAAAGTATTGGCTTCTCTACGATCTATACTCTACTTTTTTACCTTCTACGCATGACATACGCACTTTCGCCGATTTCTGTCGACACTCGATTTTTCTTTTAATAAAAACCAACGATCTTATTCATATTAATTAATATACCACATTTTTATTCATTCTCTTTTCTAAGAAACAAAAAATTTTATTTGTAGACCACATTTTTTACAATATATCCTACATTTTATTTTTCTTTTATGATATAAAAAAAGCACATCATTTCCTTTATCTATAAAACGAATGCATAAAATAAGAATAACATTGTTATTTGAAAAAAAATAAAAGTAAGAGAAGAAAAAACGGAATTTCTCTCTTTCTACTTCTTATAAAATGAAAAGGTGTTCAGTGACAAATATGAAAATAAGAAAGATTGTCGTATTGATTTATTGTACTTATTTAAGTTATTAAATTAATAAAATATTAATAGATATTAATTCTGATATACTAAAAATTAGTATAAAATATTTTACTGAAATTTACTTTTCATTTATATACCCTATTTTTCTGCTAATAAGTTATCTATAAATGGTTAGGTTGCATTTGAGTAGATATCCAATTCTCAAAAGATACATTAGACATCAAAACGGTCTTACAAATAAATAAATTTGGTTCTTCATAAACATAAAATAACTCATTACAACATATTGAGATTTAGTAACATCTTACTAGATTATAAAGAAATGTTGTTAAAATTCTTTAGTAATATAGCTTATATATAATATTTATAAAAATGTTACTAAAGAGTCTTAACAACATTTTATATATATTTGGCAACATTTTTTAAGTATTGTAGCTTTAATAAATATTGCTAAAAATTATAGATGTAGTAGTGGCTATTAATTAAAGGCTAAATTAAAAACTCCAGATAAAAAATAAAGACTAAATTAAAAATTAAATATAAAGTAAATGATTAAATTGATATTCATTTTAAATATTAAGAAACTAAATTAGTATTCCAATTATCAAAATACTAACTTCATATTTTATGCATATTTAAAGGATAATTTAAGTATTTATTCGCTTACACTTATATGTATTAATTAACTACCATCAGTATATGCTTTAAAATAGTTTTTCTTCTCTTTTAGCACAAATATTTGGTTTCTTTCACTCAATGCGTTGAACCTTTTTGTTAAGAGGGTAAAAAACGTTTAGGCGAAAAATAATAACCCTGTCCAAGATTTCAAGCTAAATTAATCGAATTTGGAAAATATATCTATCATATTAGGTGAAGTGGACCCCAAAGAAACCAGAAATCCATTTTGGTAACTTATATAACCCTCTATTGAACTTGACTTCCAGCACGACTTCCACACGAAAATTCAAGCAATAAAGAAATCGTATATTCTGTTCCCTGAATCAGCCCTTTGCTCTTGGCTTTTCTTATTTAGTCTAAGGTTTCTTACATTTCCATTTTTTTATATATGAGCCGACATATATATAAAATAAATGGAGAAGGGAAATATTCTCTGCTACGATGTTATTGCTACCAGAATAAAACCAGTATGATGTATCAAATTAATTTTCTAAAACAACATTAAAAATCTACAAATTTAAACTATGTAATGATTTGTTTTTAATAAGAAAAATATTCATAAATTTAAAATTTAATAGAAGATAGAAGGAAAAATTAAATATTGCAAACTTTATAAACATAACCAGACAAAATTAAATACTTTACATAGAATACACTAACTTTCAAGTTCAAAATGAACTTGGACACACAAATCGTGTCCTTTGATGTAGAACGGGTAGAAATCAGACTCTTCTAGATGAATTTTCACATCCATCTTAATCACAGCAATAATTCGCGACCAATGTGTCTATGACAATTTGAGATTTTGAGTTTAGGTGAAATGTTGGAAAATCACTTAAGACAGACTTGTTGGCTGAATGAGAAGTTATTATTAGAATTAATTTTAATGCACAGTAAATGTAAAACAATTATATATATATATATATATATATATATATATATATATATATATATATATATATATATATATATATATATATTGAATTATCACATTAATAAAAGTATTTAATGCAATTAGCCATTATTTTAAAAGTCTTATAAATAAAAATATATGATTAAATGATAGTATAGAACTCTTTTATACTAATTATATATTAAAATAAACTCATACTATTACATTAGATAAATGTCTGTATACTAGTAAGGACTGATACAGTTGGTAAAAAATGAAATCATATCTCATGAGAACTTGAGTTCGATTCCTACTGTTGATGTGAATATCTTATTGGTAAGTGATCTTATAAGTTCTCTGTAAGTTATCTCTGAGTTTAGGGCCTGTGCCTTAACCTTGATAGAATGATCAGTGTAGAACCCATCTAAACTTTTGTGTACAAAAAAAAAAATGTTTGCATATTTTAGTTATGCACAAGGTATGATTTGAGTTGGTCCATATATTTTTCATTTATGCTTTTTTTTTTTAAAAATAAGATTATGAAGTATATTTTCTAGTTCACTATTTAAAATACTTCGATCAATTATAAGTATTCTTGATTGAAGTCAATCATATTTGAGATATAATTAGATATTAAATATGTATATCTCTCTTAATGAAAATTTGAATTGTGATTTATTACATTATGGAAGAGTAATCCATCTGGATCACTGGCAATGTTTGATTAAATTACCTGGACTCATAACATTACCCTATTTGGTTGGGCAACATTACCGGCAATCTAGATTTCCAAGGTAACGTGGAAAATCTTCTATTATTATTATTATTAAAAATAGATATTATTATTAATTATTGTAATTATTATTATTAATATTATTATTGTTAATATTATCATAATTAATTATGTATAATAATTATAATTATAATTATTATGATTAAATAATAATTATATTAATAATTCATTATTATTAAATAATATAAATAAAAATAATATTAATTATTATTATTTAATAATAATTAGTAATAATATTAATTTTTAATAATAATTCTTAATAAAATTAATTATTATAATCATAATTAATAATTAATTTTTCTTATTCTTATTAAAGTAATTTTATTATTATTATTATTATTATTATTATTGTTAGCTATTTATTATTATTATTATTATTATTATTATATTTATTTAATACATATATTATCTAATAATCTTTTTGATATACCAAATAAGGTAATGTAAATTAAATTATTTATATATACCAAATACTGTATTTAATATTACCAATAATTTAAAAGACAGTAATATTTTTAAGTGATAATCTATATTACTAATAATCTTAATAGATAATATATCAAATGCCATCTAATAGTTTAAAAGATGAATGTTACCACCTTAAGAAACCCTTCTGTTACACAAATACTCCAATGAATAAATGATAAATATATATTATTAAAAAAATAATACCTGAGATAAGAATAAGAAAGGAACGTTTCTGCTAAAAAAAGAGATAAAGAAAAGGAAAAAAAGGGGGGGGGGGGGCGGAGGGAACGTTGCTGCAACGTCGGCCATTTTAATTATTATTTGTTATTTTGAAGAACAAGACAGGCAATGAATCTTCCACAAAAGTCAAACACCGACGCTGTGACATCTCGCTAGGAGTTGTTAGATTAGATTACCCAATTGTTTACCATGTTTTTCAGGAGTGGAGTCATACTTTTCTTCGTGTCTCAACTTTTGACTGTAGATGAGAGAAGAGAAAAAAATAGAAAAAAGAAAAAAAATCAAGAATAAAAATTGATTTATACAGTACAATGCTTACACTTTGTCAAAGATAAAAGAATCTCTCGTTTTTTAGTGAGCCTTTGGTGAAAAATTCAGGTAGACAAATAGTTGAGATCTATTTTGTGCAATGAATGTTTATTGTCTTATCTCTAATCAGGCTCCTTTAATAATAATAATAATAATAATAATGCTTGTAATTAAGAGAAAGGACAAGATTAAAGAAAATGTAATTTTGTATTTAATTATCTGTACTTTTGAAAGAACAGAGACAAAAGACGGAAAATTGAAATCCCTTCACAAAGCATTAACATTGTTGCACATAATTAACATAATTGAATAAACGTTTATATATTATTGATTAGTTTAGAATATAGAGAATGTATTTTTTTATTAAATTTAGATCTAATATATCTTCTTCTGTTTATAAATACCGTTAGGTTTTTATGAATGAATTTTTTTTTATCATATATATTTACCAATGTCTAACAAATGGATAAAATAAAAACATTTCTCTTACTTGTGTTGGTAAATAGCATCTATGGTATTCGTTTTCTATATCAGAAGTCTAAATCACCCGAAAACTTTTTAACGAATATATAATCGAATATCCATACATATGAATGCATTAATTTGAAATTTTAAACTGTAAATAGTGATTGACTGCTGATGTTGTCCAAAAAATAAAAATAAAAAATCATAAGTAGTACAGAACACTGCTGTTCGTTTATCGTTTACACGTAATTTTTACGGGCAATTGAATTCAAAATTTGTGTTAACTTTTGCACCCTGTAAGCTATCACATAATTAAGTTTTAAGTTGACTAAACTTGTTTATTAAATTAACCTCTTTTCATTACGCTCCTTTAACATCAAAATATTATACCATTTAGTCAGCTCAAGTTGATAATCAGCTAGCTCACTTCGATAATAAGTTACAATGCACCACATGTTTACTGCTGCAAAACTCAGGAGTCCATTATGTTCTCATGAGAATTAGTCGAATTGGCTAAACTTATGATAATTCGTGGTCTTAAAAAAAATAATGCAAAGGAAAGTTCAGTACAATTATTGTTTAGTCGTTGTTTTCGCATTTCAATTAAATATAAAATTGGTGTCAAAGACAATGTGTGAAACATGTATCACATAATATCTTAATAATAGTAGACATGAACAACAATGCTAGTGGTTAACAAGTTATCATTTTATTTATTGCTTAGTAACACACATAAGAATCAAGGAATCAAGGCATGATTACAAAATAGTTTTACTAGAATACTCTTAATCAATTTATAACATCTAATTAAATCACTCTATTGGGAAATGTGCTTAGAATATATATTGTAAATAGTAAAATTAAAAATTAATCTTATATATTCATTTATTAATGAGTTAAAACTTAAGTTAAGAAGAATATTTGTTTTAGTTTGTCGGGACATGTTTTTAGAAATATTTATAAATTATCTATTAATAGGAGAACTCAAAAATTGAACTCAAATTATGATAATATATTAATGGAACCTATTATTAAGAATTAGTTAAATCATTAATACATAAGAATAATAAATATTAGATAAAAAAAAATCTCCCAAAGCATGTGATAGAATGGACCAGAAAAAAAGAGATGTGAGATAAAGACTTTGATCTTGACATAATGCATCGATCGTGGAAAATAGTTCATAGAATAGATCGAATTAATTAACAGTGAAAAGTCGGAAACATTGGAGAAAAGTACAGCAAATTCAGACCCACTGATGGACCATGACCAAAATAATCAAGCACACCCTGGCCAGCCTATCTTAGCTACTAGTTACCCATATAAAGCTTATTGGTCAGTCCATTGAATTGAACCCAGAAAAATCAATAGCCGCTATACCTTAATTTCTTAGGGTATGCTATGTTCACATTGACGAAAATGGTTTTCTCTCATGTGTCCACGTCCCTATTAATTGCAGCACCCTATTATGGACAATTAAATATCCTTGGAATTCAAATGTTGTGGTCTTAGTTCTCAACACATGCCCAAGAAAAAAAATAAATAGATTGGTTCAGTTTCAACCACAAGTTGTTTGTTTGTTCATTAAATTGTCTTTTTGTGAGAGGGCAGGCGCATCAAGTGATCAACTGCTGGACTACTTGACTACTACTAACCAGGCTGACGCCGGTGGGTAACTTTGACTGTTTTTGGTCTGGATACAAGAGAGATACATTTGATTACCTTTTGGAAGATGTTACTTATACCTTGATTTTAGACATTTCTTTGAATATTTAAGGATAGACGCGTTAATACTTTAGAATTTTAGTTTTTTTTTTCTGCACCAAAGTGGGAGCCCAAATCCAGCATACAAGATACAGCATATAATGTTGCTAGAAATGAAAAATAAAAGAGACTATCTAATGTTGATCATCACACTAACATCAGACATGTTGAACAAACTGACCACGCATACACAGCAGCCAAAACAGGTAAGCTACGCACCATTGCCCAAGATCAAGAGTGGGCCAATTGCAGAATCTTATTCTATGACAGAATTATCGAATGGTTCTGCTAGCATGTCCCAATCGATGCCACTTCCTAACAATACTCAGATTATTAGCTAGATACTCAGGTATGTATGTGAAGTCCTCACACCAAGCTTTAATCCAATGATCCATCCGCAACTTGAGCTGATCCATCTCAAAATCCCAATTTGATTTAAACTGTTCAAATACTAGAATTTTAGTTACATTATACGTAAATGTCATAAATATGATTAAGATAATTGATAATATATAAGAAATTTTTTTGTCACATTTATTATTTACATAATTGATGAAATTAACAATTATTAAGATATAGGGGCGTTTGGTTGTAATTTTTTGAGGAAAAATCACTTTTTTATTAAAAAAAATTATTTCTCATATATTTATATTATTTTTTTAGTCTAATTTTTAATTGGCAGGGATTTGATAGGTGTGAAAAATTAGATGGAGAGATTAGAATGGCTTTATCTTTTTTTGTTTTTTAAGGTTTTCTTTTTTATTTTCAATTCAGGGGGAGAAGCGCAAAAAGTAAAAAAAAAAAAAAAAAAAAAAAGGGAGTAACACACACAACGGTGAGGAGCAGAGGAACAATTGCACGTTATTTGACTTCAGAACGACTTCGTAGATTTCTTTGTGACTTTGTCAACTTCTGTCCCTGTTCTTCTTGCCAGGGCTGGAGTTGGGTTGGTTTGAATGGGTTTAGAGGTGTTTTTTTTTTTTTTAATTTAATTCACTATACAAATAGTGTGTTGGGTTATATTAGGTTAATTTGAGCAAATTTTTTTATTTAATCTGATCTGAGGGTTGGATTAAATTTACGAATTTGATATATTTTTTAAAAAAATTATTTATTAAAATATATCAAAATATATAATTAAATATAATAAATCTAAATATATATAATATAAATATTAAATCTTTTAATAGGCATAACAATATCAATATAAATAAATTTAAAAAAAATTCATAATTCCTAAAAATTTAAAAAAAAAAACATATTTAAAACTTGGTAGTTTTCAGCAAAATATATAAAAATCTTAAAAATATAATAAATTACATGAGCTTATTAAAATTAATCATCACATATAACATATGAAATGATATAATTATTAATTTTATTTTCAAAATATTTAATATTATCCAAATAATTCACTAAATTCTCATTGCAATAATCTATTAAATGTTCCATCAACTTCTTATAAGTGGGTTGGGTTAGGTTATATGGGGCGAAAAATTTCAAACATACAACCTAATCCATCAAACCAACTCAACCCATATTTTGTGGGTTAAGTTGGGTTAAAACTTATGGATTGGTAAATTGACCCAACCCAGTATCCATCCCTATTTTTTGTCTTTCGACTTGCGTATATTTCTTAAGAGAAATGATAAATCCTCGTAATTGATATGTTTAAAAAAATTTTAATTCAAAATTTCACTCATATATATTAAATAGTTTTTGGATATTATATAAATTATAAAATAATTGTGAGTAAAATTTTGAATTAGAAAAGTTTTTAGATTAATTATTAAGAAGGTGTATTATTACTCATTTCTTAATCTCTTGCATTTGGAATACCAGAATTTCGGTAAATTCGGGTTTTAGGCCTTTGCTTTAACAAGGGATCAATTTAAATTCTTTATCATTTGTTGAGGAATAATTTATGTAGTTATTTGCTAAGATGGCACAAAAATGATCACATTAGCCAACGAACCACGTCAATCACTTAACTATCAATATTTAATAAAAGAACTAACTTATCCCATATTTTAAAAAGTAAGAGTCACGGGCCACTTTTTTTTCCCCTAAAAAGCTAATTTGTCCAACACAAAATTCGTCTGAGACCACATTTGAACTTTACCCTTCATGTATGTCGGGGCATTGAATTGGGGAATTCATTAGTAAGACTGACGTGTAAAGCTATACTAATTTAGGCATTGAATTGGGTGTACTTAGAAATTATAAAATCTTATTTATCCCAAGTTGCTATAATACTTTTTTATTTGAAGTCCGTATTTCTATCATGATAATTGAACTTCACGAATTAATGCCTATTTTGACTTTTACATAATTCTTGATCATTGTGGGGTCTGTTATATATTAAACAAAATCGGAAATTCATTTTACCTGCTTTTTAGGTCTTTTATAAATATATATAATATTTAACAAAGTAAAGCTACACCCTGGTAGCAATCTTCTAATCCAGCTTGTGATTCTTGCATGTCATGATCAATACGCACATGCACAAGCTACTTAATCGAACACACACACACACACACACACACGCTGAATAGTAAACTTGACCGGATCAACACACTACAGTTTTGATCACTTTCTTTTGTCTCACCAAAATTCAGGGTGTTACGCCATTCAAAAGTTAAGACATATGCTACAACTGTGTACCTAAAAATTTATGATAATACTTACAAAATAATTTATTAATAAAAACATTTACAATAAATAAATTTTAAACTCCTTTATCACGGTATAATTTGCTTAATTTTATAGTTGACTCAAATATTATTTTTTGTTATTAAAATTTTATATCGCTTAAAAATATAATTAAGATAGCTTTATAAGAATTTGGACAAACTCTTCTTTCATAAGTTAATTTTTCGTATTGAGTTAAATCCATTCAACTCCAAAATGGTAGCAGAACTTCTCCTGATATTGAGCCACTCAATACAATTTTTATAAAAATTTGGACAACCTTATCCTGTGGCCCAGCTTTTCCCACTCAATTCTAAAACTTCTTGTGTGTTAATCACTCTAGATGTCAAAAACAACAAAATTAAGTTAGGAGGGGAAAGAAAAGGGTCATTGCAGAGTGATGCCATGCATGAGATAAGCAACGTCAACGCCACCTTCGGTGATGCCCTACATATTATTATTATTATTATTATTGTCCATACTAATCACGACTTTATGTCGGCTGTGATCAATTTCTTTATGGTACCTTCTATTCTTTACCCTTTTCTAACTACTAACTAATTAAGATCGGGTTAAACTTAACCTGCATGAGTGCATGCCGCTATTTTTATCTCTTCTGTTAATCAAAATAATAATCAAGCCGTGATCACTTTGACCAAATCTAGCTATATGATAGAGAGCTACAATATGGATTATTTTCGTAAATGTACTGACAGTTATTGTACTGGGTTTGTCTTTGCTGTTACGTAATTACGATAAAATTTATTTTAATTCAAGTTCTAGCTATGTAGTTATGGACAATGGATCAGAATTGAGCCAATACTAATTATTTGTTCGTACATAATAACTTTGAAATACTATATCAATAATTAGCTTATCCCAAAAATTAAATTGTTTGGTGAAGAGGTAATAATTATTTTATATCTCTAGCATTTATGACATTTGAACAAAAATTTATTAGGAATTACTCCTTCTATTTTAATTTATTTATTTATTTAAATGATTTGATATATTTTTAGATTAATATATTTGAATATATATATATATATATTATTTAAATAAATAAATAAATTGAAATGGAAGATGTATTTATTTTGAGCTGGGAAATACACACTTTACAATAGCATTAAATATTTCTCATATCAAAAAAATATTGATTAAATATGTCAATTTTGCATCTGAATTCAATTGGAGTTTAACAATTCAACATGATAATTATGGTCTCATCATTTTGTTTTCTTTCGAAAAAAAATGGATATCTATAGGTTGTAAAAATTACTCGAGCCGAAGAAGGAACAGTAAGAGGACAATTTCACAAACAGCCTGCCAAATACAAATCCTCTAGAATGGAGATTGACTTGTACGCACGTGGGTATTCAGAGCAGCACGTCACAGGCTCTATATTCACGTGACTATTATTCAACCTTATCCATTATTATCATTACAACGAAGAAATAAAGAAAGAGTTTGGGCTTGACTTGACTTGGTTAGTTGCTTGTGCCCTTTCAATTTTCATCTAGTTTAATGGGGAAAGTGTGAAAATTACAAATAACGTAGACATACTCAAGAGAAAGGTGATGGGTATACCATTTTTATATATTTTTCATCTAATTTAACATCTTTTGTTTTTCAATATTTGCCATTTTTATATATTTTTCTTTTTCATTGTGTCTCTAAAATGTCTAATTATTATATATAATTATTGTTGGTAAAAAAAATATTATATATAAATATCATTTCTCAATTTAATGTGTTAATGTTATTTCTAATTATTTAAGGGAAGTTAATATTATTTCAATTTTGATCATTTTAAAAAAGGTTAAATAATAATATTTGTAATGAAAATATAAATTAGGAAAAAGAATATTAATCATTTTATAAATAAAAAGTCGATATCAATTGCATATATAATAAGGATATTCATTAGATCAAATTGATGCGATGAACAAAAAATTTCAAATTGAATTAGTGAAATTGGTTTGAATACTTAATTCATGTCAAATTAAAATCAAATCAAATTAATTATTATTGGTTTAATTTTTAAATTTTTAATTTGATTTTGCAACTTAAAATTTGAATGCCTAAACTGATCACCTATTTAACTAAGTTTTTTTAAAAAAAAAAAAATTATCTCTAAACTTTCAAAGTTTTGTAATTAAACTTTTAGTAATTAAATCATTTTTAACTTCTTTCATTATATTCTTAAAATATTTATCTATTTATATTATTATTAAATAATTCATAACCAAAGATTATACCTTTATCTCTATTATCATAAGAATAATATATATATATATATAACCCAAGGACTGACATCAAACTAACCCGCTGTTAGTCTTATTGGTTTAGTTCAGATTTTTTAAGTAAAAAATTTATGTATTGAATCAATTAAATCAATCCAATTAAATTTGAGTAATTTAAATTTAATTATCTTTTAATCAAATATGAACCAAATCAATCTATTTGCACCCTAAATTGTATAATTTAAGGAACTATATAAGGTATTAAAAGTAACATTTTTTTAATTTCATTTTCATTAGTATATAATTAAAGGAGTATGAAAACTTTGAAGAGGGATAAAAAAAACGAGGACAAAGAAAAATCTTTTGAATTGAATCCCGAAGCGTAACAAAACATAGTGCGGCTGTGATCGAATCGAAAACTTCAAACCGTGCGCTGGGAAACCAATGTATCCGTTTTCTTTAGAAGAAAACATAGAAGATTCAGAGAACTTAAATCCTAGAAAAAGAAGGGTTTGTTTTGAATGAATTTGTGTTAGGAAGTAAAAAATGTGTTAATATTTGGTCAGTGCAGGGTATTGAACCCGTTAAAAATTGGTCTACGGCATTTACATTCAATTCACCTAGCTATTGTCAGGGCTAGGTTGACGAATAACGCTCCTAAACCAAGAAAATACTTGGAATTCAAATTCCATTGGTCTTGCTCATGAGCACGTGTATTTGGCATTCCGAGGTTTCTTCTCCCTTGGTCTTATTTTGCTCCGCTAGTAGCATAGGCGTAGTTGAACTTTGTGGGACCCTATTTGACAGAACTCCAATCTAGAAATACAAAATGTTTTAGAGGAATATTGAAAAAACTCATTTTTTTATAGAATATTATATTAATTTATTATTTATTTATTATTAAATAAAATATAAATTTTATTTAAATTAAGTTTATATCTAATCTAATAATATATAAATAATAAATTAATATAATATCTCATAAAAAATGAATCCCTTAATACTACTTAATGTTTTATACAGGCGTAGGGTGAATTAATCCGCGAAATTCATTCTTCAGTTCAAAGAGGATAGATGTGTTTGTTTATATTTTTTTAGTAAAAAATTATTTTTATTAAAAAATTAATTTTTATATATTTAAATAAAACTTTAAAAATAATTCAATCTTTTAAAAAATTAATTTTTAACATTTTTAGAAAAATAAAAAAAATAATTTTAAAAAAATATCAATTTTTAAATTTTTTTATTATATATAAAATTTAAATTTTAAAATTATTTTTTTTAAAATATGAAACAAACGTACCATAAACCTGAAATCTATCGAAAGGGAAATAGAAAACCAGATAATCGAAAATTCCAGGTACTATTTTGATTTAGTTGAATGACCAAACTGCTAGATATAAATAGTTTTCTTTATAATCGATACGACAAAATTAATTTTATATTTAAATGTATTAATTAAAAAATGATTTTAAAGTAGTGTATTTATTTATATTATAATATTTTTATTTATAAGACTTTAAAAATAATGAGTGATTTAATTAAATATTTTTATTGAAAAAATAATATATGATTGAATTTTTATATAAATTTTTTTTACATTAATAATGCATCAAATTTAAATTAATAATTAATTATATGTATGAAATGACTTATATGTATCATATTAAATACTTGTGATTAATTTGATAAAAATATTATAGGTTTAAAATAATCAGATCCGCTTGTAATTAAAATATTCAAAAATAATACTTTTTGAAAAAAGATACTTTTAGTATAAATAAAATATACTGAAAATTATAATCAATTTTTTATCTGAATTTAACAAACATATCATATTATATGAAAAACAACTTAAAAAAAATGTTTTTGGGAAATGAGTTGGTTTTCCAAATAAGCATCCCAAGAAGATTCAAAAAGATGTATAACATATAGGGGTATGAACTCGATAATTTGACCCGTTTAAACTCGCAAGTTAAATAGGTATAGCCAATATTATCGTGAACATTAATGGGCTAAAAATATAGTAACTTGACTTATTTAAAATTGGCTTATAAGCTTAAACGAGCTAACTCATTTATTTTTTTTTTATTTATTTTAAAAGTTGTTGGGCTTATTTTTCACATGTAAAAATCATTGGACTTTTGTTTTTGAAATGTAAAAGCTGTTGAGCATTTTTTTTGGTTGTTTGATTGGGGTGTTTGGATAATGGATTGGGTAAGTTTTTTATCATTTTGAACGAATAAATTAATGGCAAGCTGCCTTTTTTTTTTTAAAAAAAATGAGTAAATGGGCCACCGAGCTAGCTCGTTAAACTTATGGGTTAAACGAGTCAAATTAAAAATAAATTGATTTAAATATGTCAAGTTTTAAAGTCCAATCTATTTAATTTTGACTGTAAATGAGCCAATTATGTGAATTTGACATGTTTTAATGGCTCTAACAACATGTTGGGTTGAAATGCATAAAATTCATGGTGTCTAAGAATGCCAAAGAATCCCAAAATCATGAAGATTAACGATTCTAAAGCAATTGTCATGTGATTTGGGAAATTATAATTTCAAGTAATTGTTGAATTTATTTAAGAACATAATCTTGGAAATATTAATCATTTTTTTTGTGATGGAAATATTAATCATTTACATCTTAGTATCTTATTTGGGAAATTTCATGAATTCATATATTCAATAGTTATGGAGGATAAACCAATACAAGTGGTCTAATAATGAGGAATTCAGATACTATGCATAAGGTTAGGGATTCAAACTTTATTGTCATTTATGTCAAAAAAAAAAGATAAAAGTTGTGCCAGATGCTAGAAAAGAATATTTAATCTTAGAAAATTATGGAGATTACTGTCATGCAGAGTTTGAAAGATAAGGATATCATAGATTTCTATTCTAGTGAAGGAACGAGATCCAAAGTTAGTGAGATAACGTTTCAACCATTGAATGTTAAGGATATTGATACTGTTTACCAAGAAATAGTGATAGCTAACTTGTAGGTAATATGTTAGTAGAAGTTACCATACATTTCTAATGAAGGAAGGAGATCCAAATTAAAGGTACGTGAGATAATGTTTCAATCGGTGAATGTTGAAGATAGATTCCTACTGTGGCCTTCTAATCTTCTATTGGAGTATCTTATACCGAAGTATCTAACCAAAACCAAGTACTATACTAGTGTCAGTGAGCAATATCAGGCCAGCTGTTCATTGTAGATTAATCATGCGTGGAGCAACTTTAATATCATAACTTTGTGGCTGTGAACTAGATAGTGCATATATTTTTGGAGTTGAGCTGAACCATGGCAACATTAATCATTAGTGATCTGCATAGTTACCGGTTTATGAGAATTAGAGAAGCAATATTTATATCTATTACCAATTAGATTAAACTAAATAAGGCATAAAACTTCAACATAGTATCAAGTGTCATGGCTTTCAACCACAAGAGCGACCAAGCACATAACTACTGTAAACACACTAGATTAAAGAAGCCATAAAGTTTCAGCATAGTATCAAATATCATGGCTTTTAACCGCAAGAGTGACCTAGCACATAACTAGGCTCAGCTGCTTAGCATACAACTGATCTGGACCAGCTTCCTGAAAACAAAAATAAAATTAAATTTAAAGGGAAGCCTAGCATCGTAATATTCTCTGCAATGCAAACAATCAATGTTGAAAAACCGACAAATCACATCAAAAGTTGGAAACAAATGTTCAAATCTAATACAAACTGCAACTATGAAATACTTGAAGCCATTACATTTCTAATTTGTCATTTGGCAACCATTATAAACAAGCAAGATCAACTGAGAATAAATCAGATATTTTGATGACATACCAAATAAAAATCACAAGAAGCTACGGTAAAATCTAAACAAAACACGTAAAAAGATGAAGTAATATCACTAACTAATTTGATGATTTAACAAAAGGTAATAACTATGATACCTCATGCAAATGACTTAACAACCCCATATATAATTATATAGAGTGACATAAACAAAATATATACAAACCTTATCATAAAGTGATAAGGTAATGACAAAGTAAACCTCATTATCAAAACAAGGTATCTGCACAACAAATGTCACAACTCAGATATGTAAGATTTAGTAAAGTGTTTAATTTGTCTTGGAGACAATATTTAAAAAGCAAAATAAGAAAGCATCAAACATACATTAAAATCCAAAGGTGGTAAGAATTAATGTGCACATATTATATCTAAGACAAACAAAGCATCATCATAAACACCCTAAGTACAAATCAAGATGAAAGTGGTAGTGTTGATACCTATACGAGCTCATACATATCATCTCACAAAACTGGACCTCTGATCCCTGCAGGTTATTTATCTTGCTCCACACTTTGGCGCGAAAGGATCGAGATGTGCCGCTAGAGAGTGCAGCGAAGGTAATGTAATGCGTAGAGCCAGCAACACACTGCTCAGTTGCCTTGACAAGGCGATCAAACTCGAAACTTGCATTCTACATAAGAATATATATACATAATTAGAGAAATAATTAAGCGAATAAGTTCAAGAGGGGCTTAAATTATAACAAAATCATCATATATATAGAGAAGCAATGCGGAAAGGTAATCATAATATTACTACGTTTTGCTCATTATAAACTTGCAAGGCTTGCTTGGAGTAGTCGGTCAATAGTTGCTCATTCGTTTTGTCTATGTCACAGGGCGTGACTCCCCCATCAATTACACCCCCAAACCTTTGAACATCAAAGCCCTGTAAAGTCAAAATTCAAACCCCAATTAATTAGATTATCATATAGTGAGAGAATGAAAAAAGAAATATAAACAGAACAAAAGAAAAATAAATAAATAAATATTAGTGTGAAGTTATTTAGGGTACGCGGGAAGGGCACATTATTGGATGACCTGTGATCTAAACCAATTTTCTTAATTAGTGTTTTTAGACACTAAACCAAGATTGGGAGAGATTCAAGGAATGTAAACTTGTGAAAAAATTTTGCAATAGCAAAACCAGCAGAAACTATCTTCTTGAGGTGGTTCTCAATAGTAAATGAGCATAATCACCATAAAAATCTAAAAGGGATGATAGAGTCGATATTCTTGACTCACCCCTTAGGACGCTCTGCTCATAGAATCACTCAAAAGGTTACTTGGGTTCCTGAAGGCTGTGTTGTTGGGGGTTCTCTCATGTGTGTAATTTGGAACCGTTAGTGTTGTTCTCTTTGTCTTTGTTATTGTTAAAGTTCACTAAGTGGGCTCCAAGTTTTGGGGTTCCCTAAGCATCCTGGTAAAAGACAATGGTGTCATATCTTTTTACTAGCTTTTGGCTACTAGTACTAAGGCAACAACATTTTTGGCATGACAAAAAGGGTATAGGTAACTCAAAGCGCCAGGGAATTATTGTCATTTCAGTATAAACCTCAAATTTGGCTAAGGTACAGGTATGGAAGGGGTGACTCGATGTTGACTAAGCATCCTAGTGCAAAGTGAAACATTTGACCCTATGGATATTCAGATAGTATCCTTTGTGAGAATATGCTTCTCTAAAACCAAATTATACTCAAAAACCTACCAATCCACATCAAGAAGGATAATTCTCAAGGGATGTTTGGCTCATTTTTTGAGATATTCCTGGGCCTAGCATCATTTTAATATTGGGTTCCTCAAGAAAGTCCAAACATCCCCTTTTCTAGTCCTTATCTCATTAAACCACCTCTTAATTGTTGTGTTAATCCTCAGTTAGAACTTAGGTCACCATCAACCTGCCTATAATATTGAGCCAGTTCTTCATCGGTCATGGGACGAGGAGGGGGAATGTATTCATATTCATTGTGATCCTCATCTTCATCATCAGACAAATTGGCTCTGATGTAATACGGTTCATCCTGATCCTGCCCGTCTTGCACGTTAGCCATATGTCTAATTTCCTCCCGCTGCTTCTTTTCTTCTTCTTGCACGAGAGCCATATCTCTAATTGCCCTTTCGCTATTGATATGTAGAAATTGCAATCAGAATAAAAAAGATAAAATTAACTCGACATAAAATCTCATCAAGCATTGAAGAGATTGGAATAAACGGAGAAGCACGCACCAACCAAAACAAAGAAACTGGTGAGTTTAACGTACTGCACGCAAGAAAGATGATCTTCAACGTAGGGAGGTTGCACAGTTCAACGCAACGCAATAGTAGGACTAGTGTTTCGACTTTCAAATACAAGCAAAAGGTCTTTAGATATATACGTGTGTGTATATGCAAACACGAGAACGGATGGATTTTTTTTTTTTTTTTTTGCTCAGATAAAGTAAATAAATAAATAAAAGTTTAATTTAGGTGTATTGATAGTGTAAAATTTTTTTATACTGTCATCCAATCAAAACCTTCTATTTGTATGACTATTTAAATAGTGGGTAGTTATATTAAAGAATTTTGCTGATGTGACAATTGATAATTGGATGTTTATGTAAAAAAAATTTATACTGATAGTGCATTCAAATTAAATTCAATAAATAAATATCTATTCAAATATAAATGGATCCCATGGATTAATGGATAGATTTTCAGTTTTTTTTTTTAACCCGAGTCTAGAGACTCAAAAGCCCAGTTTGGATTTTTCTTACTTTTTCAAAATAATAAATAAGTATTTTTGAATGTGTTTGATAGAGGTTAATTTTGATGTATTATTAGTATAAAAAAATTTATATCATTCAATCATATATTTCTATCTGTAAGGCTTTTAGGTAGCGTTTGAAATAATTAAATTTAGAATCTGATTTAATTATTTGGTTTGAATTGATTTGGTTTATATATTAAATCTTATATTTGAAATTATGATATAAAATATAATTTTAATTGATTTAAAAATCAATTCTTATATCTAAAATATATTATATAATGTTTTGAATGATTAAAAATGAATTTGATTTGATTTATATTTAAACTTTAAAATCAAATCAATTCCTATTAAATCTTTTTAATTTTGATAGAATTTCAAATAAAAAATAATTAAATTCACAGAATTTGTCAAATAAAATCATCATTTCTTATTTTTAAAATATCAAAATACAAAATTTGTTTTACAAATTAAATCATTTCCTATTTTTTCTTATTCCAAACATACTCTTAAGAAATAGATAATTGAGCCAACCACTTTTATGAACGTGATAATATATGTTTAAATACCTATATAAAATTTTTTTATACTAATAGTTCATCCATAAAAATTAAATTCTAAAAAATAATAAGGAGAAGATAACAATAAATCTCTTCTTTTTGTCTTCTTGAAACGAGTTAAAATTTAAATCCTCCTCTATGAGAAATGCTATGGTATTCCCACATACTTATGGAGTTTGGAACTCATGCCGACCTAAACGAATTCAATAAAGACACGTGGTTTAATCCTAAATGTCTATATTTTTTAATTTCTCTAAAATACCCTTCTGTTTATTTATTAATTGAAATGATAATCAAATAATAAATATTTACTATAATTTATAAGCTCATTTAAGTTTATTATTTTTAATTTAATTTAAAATAATTTATTTTATCTTTAATATTATTATTTTTTATTTTTATATGCAACAAACTTATTTAACACATTATTTAGATTTTAAAATTAAATTATTTTTAAATTTTATTAATATAATAATTATCTAAATAATATAATAATGAACATTAAAAAAATATTAAGTAAAATTGAATAACAATAAAAATGAATGATCATTTTATAAAGTACGAGACACGTATATACTATTTTATTTAAAATCAACGTTTTCAACATTAAAAAGAAAAGACAAAAAACTTCTCTTAATGTTCCATTATTTTTTACTTTGTGATCTATTTTTTTTTTTTTGTAAAAAAAATTGTCTTTCATATATTGTATGTTTTGTAAAACAAACTCAATTACATTTTTACATAAAAATGAAAAAAAAAATGTAATTGTTAGCCAAATAAAAACTTCTTATTTTTTGGAAAAAAAATTAGTGCTATTTTGATATAAAAAAAAATAGAGTAAGTAAAAGATGAACTTTTTTCTTATAAATTTAAAAAATTATTTGTTAATTAAAATGAGGGAGTTTCTCTCGTATCCATATAAATTCAAGGATACTGGTATCATTTAGTTATTTATGATTAAAAATTTATCATGTATCTAACTAACTTAAATTACTTAATTTTTAGACTTATTTTTTAATTATATTTAAGATTTATAAAACTTGCAATTAAATTACAGCCGTTAAATACAAAAAGATATCGGTACTCTTATAAAAATAAAGGTATAAAAAAAATCCCTTAAAAAGATAATCTAAAATTAAATCTTTAATGTTATTATATTTTTTGCTTTTATATGAAATTAACATATTTAACACAATTATTTACATTCAAATATTAAATTTGTTTCTTTAACTTTTTTTTCTTAATATAATAATTATCTAAATAATATGTGTATAATACTGAGTATCCTAAAAGAAATAATGAGTAAAAGTGAATAACTATAAAAAAAATTAATATATCATAATACATGAAGCACATGTCGAGTATTTTATTAAAATAAATATTCAGAATACTTTTTAAAAACTTATCATAGTGTTCTATTGTTTTTACCTTTGTGATCTTTTTTACTAATTTTTTTTAAAAAATTAATCTTATACTTTTTCTTTTTTTCATAAAACAATCTAAACTTACTTTTTTCATAAAAATAAGAAGTTTTTGTTTGAGTCACAATCACATATTTTTTCCCAATTTGTTATAAAAAAATATAAATTTAGTTTCTGTTATGAAATAAAAAAATAAGTGAGCGATAAGATTTTTAAAAGAATTAAAAATGAATAGACTACCAAAACAAAATAAATAAAACATTAGAAGAAGTTTTTTAATATTAAAAATATTAATTTTAAATTTAAAACTGGACATATGTGTCATATATTATAATATATTAATTTATCTTTATTATTATTCACTTTTACTTATTATTTTCTATGTACTCACTTTTTTATTATTTAGATAATTATTAAATTAAGAAAATGTTGAAAAAATAATTTAACATTTATATTCTAAAAATTGTGTTAAATAAGCTAATTACACATAAAAATAAAAATTGATACCATTAAAGATAAAAAAAATAAGTTATTTTTAATTTAAACAAAAACATATTTGATAATAAATATTTAATGTTAGATTATCATTTTGATTAATGAATAAGAAGAAGGGTATTTTAGAGAAGTGATAGGAATTATAGTTGAGTGAGAATGACAATACATGTTTAGGAGTTAACAATAGCCACTCACATGGTTTAAGTAACTTTCAACTAAAGTGTTATAAATTAATTTTAAATCAATCATTTTTAAACATTTAATTACAAAATTGCCTGTTGTTTAAGCTGATATCTTTCAAATTTGGTAATTAATGGTGTTGAATTCAAATGAACCGAATGGGTCACCCCGAATAAATAACCTGACAACATGAACGAATTGAGTTAATAAAATTGAAATAAAAATAAGCTTTGCACTTATTTGGCTTGAACTAATTTAAGATAGCCCGCAATAGACAGTAGTCGTTTGATATGGGCTAGCCTACAATGGTTGTTTTGCATTTTCCATTTTATACTAGATATTGTCATATAGCCAATGGATGGAGCATAAGGAGCTCTTGTAGTTAATAGCAAGAAAATAGAAATTTGTTCCATTATTTTTTTTTCTATATCCATAACGACAATCATGTAAATTAAGTTTGTAATATAGCTTTTGTTCCTATCATTGAATCTATGTTTTTATTTACACGATTTCATGTTGTTTTAGAGTTTGGGAATTTATTTTTCTACGCGATAGATGTAGGTTTGATGTTGTAGAGGAGATTTTTATTGTGCTTTACTATTAAGTTGTGGAATATGGTCCAAGCATCTGAAATGTATTTTGCTTCAGATAATACGTTTGTTTATTTTCTCTAAATTAGCAATGCAATGATATATGTGTTTGTTTATTCTCC
Organism: Pterocarpus macrocarpus; assembly: GCA_031439585.1. Classification (NCBI taxonomy): domain Eukaryota; kingdom Viridiplantae; phylum Streptophyta; class Magnoliopsida; order Fabales; family Fabaceae; genus Pterocarpus; species Pterocarpus macrocarpus. The sequence continues at coordinate 838,887 of CM062516.1, forward strand.
TTTTTTAGTTTAAAATAAATTTCCATACTATTATAAATAAAAAAAATTATATGTATTTATTTTGTATAAAACATTTTTTATTCTAAAAAATCAAGTTTTGAAAAAATAATTCTTATAATATATATGTTTCAAATAATTCTTTTATTTTGCTTTTAGATAACCTGTCTTCCAAGAATTAATCAATATCAATATAAGGCTTATTCAAATTCCTCTTCAAAACAAATGAAAATACTATACTATAGTTGTGAACACCATATTTTGATTAAGACACAAAAAAAAAAAAAAGAAGAAGAAGGAAAAGAAAAGACAAGAAAGAAAGTTGACCCATTTTTTAGAATAGAAGGATAGCCAAACCATAAAATATTTTAACACCAAAAAAAAGAAAAAAAAGAGAGAAAATTGAAAAAAATATAAAATCATAATAATAGAAAATAAAATCTAGCTAGCATTTCTTAATTTTATGCCCAATCAATTTTAGTATTTATATATTTTAAATTAGATCAAATTTACCAACCACTATCAAAGCAAAATTTTTAATCAGAATCAACCAGATTTATTTGCAAATATTCCCTTTATCATATATAAATAGATCAAATAACAAGAAGAGGGAATAGTTTTTTTTTAGCATTAACAGCAGAAATTACTAGAGAGGCTTGAGCATTAGAGTAAATGTGCAGGGGGTACTACAGCATGGAACGAGGAGACAATTAATTTTTGGGCCAGGCAGAGGTATGTTTGAATTCATACTTCTATTCATGTCTGCATTTTAACACTCATTACATTCATCACATTCACAATCATTCCCCAATACTCCCCACCAAAAATTCAGACCCAAAGACCGTCCCAAACCCTCGCCTTCAACCCAAAAAAAAAAAAAAAAGACACAAAACCACCACCTTCAACCATACACAGCCGCTGCCCACTATCATATAGCAACCATACCTCAACGCCATCCCAAGCTTTCATGGTTGCGCAAACCCCACCCTTTCTTAGCGTCAACTTCAATTAGATTTTAGGGCCTTCTTTTGTCTTTTTATTCTTTTTTTTTTACCCTTTTTTATTCTGCGGTTTATTTTTGTGGGCTTGTGTTCAAGTCTTTTAGCTAGCTTTAAATGAGTGACCCAAATAATTTGATGAGTGATTTAGATAAAAAGAAAAAACATGAATTAGTTTTCTTAATCTTTTATTTGAAGAAAAATTAAAAAAATTCTTAATTTGTTTAATCCACGCAACGACTATGTTGATATATGGTTTAACTATTTTCAAGAATTGTGAAAATTATAAAAACTTATTATATAACTCATATTATCTTAAATTTTGTGCAAAAGTACATTTTGTTAAAAATAAAATTGTTAATGAATTTAATCCAAACACAAAATTACTTTCTATAATAACGATAATGACTTTGAATTTCTTATTGTACTAGAGGATATATACGAATGGTAACTCCTATCAAATCAAAATTAAATTTTCTCAAATTTTGTTTCCTTTCTCTCTCTCATTTTTTGTAAACAATTTTTTTCTTTTTTTGTTATATTTTTAAAGGGAAAAAATAAATATTATTATAATTATAAATTAATTTATATAATAAGCTCTAGAGTTACCATTTTAAAATGAATATATTCAAGATGTAGTGAAATTAAGTTTTCATCATTCTTTATGCATAATCAAATTCCCGAACCCAATCTTTTTTCAAAGACCCATTTTTACTAAATAAAAGATTTTTTCAATTTTTTTCATAATAAAAATTGGTGCCGACTTCTTTGAATTGTTTTTCAATATATTTTCTATTGCCTCTAGATACAGTGCCCCCTTAGTCACATTGTGATAATAGTAAACATATAACTTGACTTTGTCTATTTTTAATAGAATAAAGAAAAACAATATAAATTATAAATTTAATAAATTAATTTTAAGTATTTTCAATCATCTATTAAAAATTAGAAGTATATATTTTTATAAACTAAATTATACCTTTAATAATTAATTATTTGCTTTATAAGAATAATTAATTGTGAATGGAATAGTTTTATATAATTTTATCTTTAAAAATATGGAATTTTTTTGAGTTGTTTGATAATCATTTAAAAATTGAAAATGGATAATTTTACTCATTATTTTATTATTATTATTATTATTATTATTATTATTATTATTATTATATAATTTGCAATTCTTTTTATTTATTTTAATTTAGTGTGTTATAAGAAATTGGATTTTTAATGAAACGTTAAATATGAATAATTTATTTTACTATTTTCTTATTTTTATATTTTGTTATCTTTCATATTAAACTTTATTTTTTGGATTATTAAAATTGTAATGAAATCGTATATTAAATTTTATGTTTATTAATTAGTTAGTTTCAGATCAAAGTATGCAATTTTTATATCTAATCATTTTACAAATTTTTTTTATATATTTACGAAAAGTTTTTTATCTCATGTGTTACATGGGTCCAAAAATTCTAGTATAAACATTGTATAAATAATAATTTATGTACCCTAAAATTATTATCAATTTATATTAAATTTAAATTAATAAAATATATTTATTACCCACCTTATTATTCCTCTTTAGATGTAATTTAAATTTAATTTTTTTTACCATTTTAAATTTCATATCATTCACGTATATCGCAAGGGTTACTATACCAAAAGGCAACTATCACTTCGACCCTTCCATTTTGGTGGATATTTGTTTTTTTTTATATTTATTTATTTATTTATTTTATCTGAAAAAATAAAAATTAAAAAAAAATGGAAAAAATACCATCGTGATTCACATGCAACGCACGTCTATAACTTGAAACCCCAATCCCAATTGATCTAAATCCTACAACTGCGTTGCGTTACTCACTCTGCACCCTCCTTTTGTTGAAGCGTCGACCTGTTAGTTCGTTCGTTCTCCTTAGTCGAAAGTGGACGCTCTGCTTCATCGCCTACTACAAGTTGAAGGTAATTGCGTTGCTTTGTTTTGTTTGTTGGGTTGCGTTGTTGCGCGGGTCTCTATTATCAATCAATTCACTCCTCTCACAATTGCCTGCGTTGGGTAGGTGTCGTTGGGTTAATAGGGTTCTTGTATAAATATATATATATATTCTGACTGCAATTTCGACAGATCAATAGCGAAAGGGAAATTAGAGATATGGCTCTCGTGCAAGAAGAAAAGAATCAGAAGGAGGAAATTAGAGATATGAGTCACGTGCAAGAAGAAACGCAGCAGCAGGATCAGGATGAACCGTACTACATCTGAGTCAATTTGTCTGATGATGAAGATGAAGATCCCAATGAATATGAAAATATTCCCCTCTCCTCCTCCTCCCATGACCGAGGAAGAACTTGCTCAATATTATATCCAGAGTAAGCTGCCCTTCCCGCGTACCCTAAATAACTTCACACTCTTATTTTTTATTATTATTATTTTCTTTTGTTCTGTTTTATATTTCTTTTTCCATTCTCTCAATATATGATATAATCTAATTAATTGGGGTTTGAATTTTGACTTCACAGGGCTTTGATGTTCAAAGGTTTGAGGGTGCAATTGTTGGGGGAGTCGCGCCCTGTGACATAGACAAAAGCAATGAGCAACTATTGACCGACTACTCCAAGCAAGCCTTGCAAGTTTATAATGAGCAAAACGTAGTAATATTATGATTACCTTTCCGCATTGTTTCTATATATATATGATGATGATGATGATGATGATGATTTTGTTATAATTTGAGCCCCTCTGATCTTATTCGCTTAATTATTTCTCTAATTATGTATATATATTCTTATGTAGAATGCAAGTTTCGAGTTTGATCGCCTTGTCAAGGCAAATGAGCAGGGTGTTGTTGGCTTTGTGTATTACATTACCTTCGCTGCACTCTCTAGCGGCACATCTCGAACCTTTCGTGCCAAAGTATGGAGCAAGATAAATAACCAGGGATCAGAGGTCAAGTTTTGTGAGATGATATGAGTTTGTGTAGGTACCAACACTGTCACTTTCATCTCGATTTGTAGTTAGGGTGCTTATGATAATGCTTTGTTTGTTTTAGATATACTAAGTATAAATTAATTCTTACCACTGTTGGATTTTAATGCATGTCTGATGCTCTCTTATTTTCCCTTTTAAATGTTGTCTCCAAGACAAACTAAACCCTTTACTAGTTATATATCGTGCATATCTAAACACTTTACTAGTTATATATCATGCATATCTGAACACTTTACTAGTTATATATCATGCATATCTGAGTTGTGACTTTTGTCGTGCAGATGCTCCGTTTTCATATTGAGATTTACTTTGTTATTACCTTGTCACTTTATGATAAAGTTTGCATATATTTTGTTTATGTGACTCCATATAATTATATATGGGGTTTGTTAAGTCATTTGCATTAGTTATTTCCTTTTGTTAAATCATCAAATTACTAGTGATATTGCTTCATCTTTTTACCTATTTTGTTTAGATTTTATTGTAGCTTCTTGTGATGTTTATTTCATATCTTGTCAAGATATCTGATTTAATTTTAGTTTATCTTCCTTGTTTATAATTGACAGTTGACAAATGACAAATTAGAAATGTAATGGCTTCAAGTATTTCATAGTTGTGGTTTATATAAGATTTAAACATTTGGTTCCAACTTTTGATGTGGTTTGTCTGTTTTTCTGCATTGATTGTTTGCATTGCGGAGAATGTTAAGATGCTAGTCTTCTCTTCTAATTTTATTTTACTTTTGTTTTCAGGAAGCTGGTCCATGTCAGTTGTATGCTGAGCAGCTGAGTCTAGTTATGTGTCGGGTCACTATTGTGGTTGAAAGCCATGACATTGGATACTATGCTGAAGCTTTATGGCTTCTTTAATCTAGTGTGTTTATGGTATTTACGTGCTAGGTCACTTTTGTGGTTGAAAGCCATGACATTTTATACTATGTTGAAGTTCTATTGCTTATTTAATCTAGCTTGTTTATGGTTTGTTTCTCCACTGCTGAATTTCCTAAACTCTCTAATGCTAATATATAATTGCATCTTTTATACTCATTAAACGGAGCAACGCATATTAGCGTGGTGATATGCAGATTGACAACTGATGAGTTTTGTTTCTATAATTTTCATAAACTAGTTAGCTACTATGCAGCTGTGTGATAATTAATCCAGCCATGGTTGAGCTGCTCTAAAGTTTCTCAAGAATTTAGTTGAGCTGCTCTAAAGTTTCTCTAGAATTTATGGGTTATCTAGTTAGTGTTCACAGCCATGAGTTTTGTTTTGATGTTAAAATAATTTCACATTGTATTAGTCTAAAAGGGCCAGTTGAATTAACTAAGTGACACTAGTAGAATTCTTGGCTATGGACTTCATTATAAGACATCCTAACAGTAGGCGACAACACAAAACAGACGCTCATTGTTTGAATAGTTTCTTTCTCTTCTAAACAATTACCGAATTCAGTATATGCTAGTACAGTTATCGCTCTTTTGAGATATGTTTTAATAAAAATAAAAAAAAAATAGACCCATAAAACTGAACGTCGACTCCACAATTTGTCTTCAAATATGAACAAGAAATGTAAGCTGTTAGCAAGAACCTGCCAGATGGTAGAATGAATTTGAATCAGTTTAGAAACTGATAAGTCATGATTAAAACATGTAATGTCTACCACCAGATGCTCAAACTTCATTAGAACCTACTAAATTTCTTCAATTTATAGGGAAATCCTGAATTCTTATCAGTCAATAGAAGATTAAAGTTACCTGCTGGAGAGGCCTAATAATTGCTTTACCCTGATAGCTGACATGAAATTGTGCCTTAGCCAATAGCCCCTAGGTTCAGCAGCAAAGGTTTTTGATGAGATTGGCACATTCCTTTTTTTTTAATGAATAATTTAATTGATAAAATCCTTTTGAATGACTAGGTCAGAAAAAATAAATTTGAACATTTTGGACATGGTATATATACCTGAGTGTCAAATTCTCCAGATTCAACAGCAATGTTAATGTCAGTAATAACATTTACGAGATCAACCAGTGATCCTGGCCGATCAGATGTCTCCACGTACAGCTACATTTTTGTTTTTTTTTAGTAAGAATTATTGAAGGCTGAACTCACCCAAAAATGAGTGAGGAGCAAAAGAGATCACACTATCCAAAAAACAGAAACTAGCAAAGAACAACACTACATCAGCTTATGTCCACATCTAGCAAATATGATACCACCCTGAACTATGACAATCTATCTTTTACATAAACATTCTGTTATAGATAATGGACCCTTTTCTTGACATAAAACTAGCTAGTACAGGCCTGTCTGTCATGAAGATAGCCCAACAAACCCAGTGCAACAATGCAGAACAGCCTCAATGTATCAGTCTCTACCCTCATGAAAAAACTCACATTTCATGTTGGATCTGAAATTATAATAAAATCAATATTCAGCTATCTTCTTCCTACAGGCATCATCCATAAGAGGCCTATGCACATAGAAAGCCTTCCAATTTCCAATCTGAACACCAAACTGCATACTCAGATCACTTGTAGCACCAATTATGAGCAATTGAAGAGCCTGTTATATATTGCATAAAATCTCCTCCTATGTAGATAAAATACTAAGCCACAAAAACTTCAAGTAAACTCCAAGCCTACATAACAAATCTGTGGACTGAAGAAGCAAAACAGCCACCATATATGTTCTGATATCTACTAGAGATAGTCACTACAATTTAGCCCTGTCTAAAGCATATCACAATTCGTGAAACATGCAAAAAACAGCATCAAGCACCACCTGATACAGGCACCAAGCTGAACAAGTGACTCCGTTATGAGCACTTAAGGCAATTGGGATACCAAAAAAAAACTTTCCACCACCTGATATGGTAAGGCCATCAGACACGCCTAAACAGACACCACAAGGCAGAACATGTAGTCATATTCCTAATTATGCCTATTTCAGAAACACATAAAACCACATCAGACACGAAAATAGCTTAAGGTGCCAGCTCCATGGATATTTGAGAGAATACCATCTCTGAACCAGATTTCAGGTTTCATATGGCTTGCCATAAAAATTTCCATTTCCTCAATGCGCTTGTGTTATTCAGATCACATCTAAATCACCCTTTGGCAGCTAGACTAAGTACTTGTGTCCGCCTTCTTCCATTGATCGCATCAGAATTTCATCATTTCCACTACTTCCTCCTTGGTGACCATCTTCTTATCGAAAATAGCCCTGTTTTTACATTTCCTTATGGTGCACCTTCTGTAGCTTGGTGAAAACCAGAAAACATTCCACACATTCAGCCAATAGCACCATAAAGTTCCAATAGAAATCACAATTGAAAAAACAAGTGTTCTAAGCTCTCCTCATGTGTGCAACATAAACTGCATTCCACCTCTTCTTGTCTCAGCATATTTAGCCTGCACAATCTGACTTTGGTATTGATTCCCTCAACTAGCACAAGCCAAGACTACAACTCAACTCTCCTTGGAACTAAACCTTTCCGCACATCCTTGGCGAAGTTGTAGCAGTTTATCTCCTGGCTTTGATTTTTGAGATCAGTTACAGCATTTACAAACAATTTGGCTGAATAAATGCCATTTTTTTTTTTCAAGTCAAACTTCCACATAATCCTATTCTTCACATTCCTTTTTATCGAAACCTTTGACAGCAACTAATGCAGCTCATCAAAAGGGCCAACTTGCCATTGGAATAGATTTCTTCTCCATTGTAGACTCCATTTCCATTCAGCTCCATACCAAAAACCACATTCCCCCACCAAAGACTCCTTCTGGTTTGACAGCAAAAAGTCTAGGAAAAACATCTTTTAATCTTCCAACATCTAACCATATGTCTGCCCAGAAAAGTGTTTGTTGCCCACTACCCACCTCCATCCTTGTTCCATTACTCAGCAACTTCCATATGTTCTCCTATTTTAGGCAACAATTCTTTTTTTCAATTTACAAATTGGGGACGCTCTCTTGTCAGGGCGTTATTGATGTTGTGCATATGCCCGGACTAGGAGATATTTATCCAAGTTGGATATAACTTGTGAGACTTAGAATTACGCTAGTGTTTATTACTGGCATGCTCAAGCTCAATTGAATATATGGATTAGAGCAATGTCTTCTGTTCTCTTTCTTTAAAACTTGTCAACTACTAGTTTCATCTATGGCTAAATATTACAAGTCATATTTTTCTCATTCATGGTTCAATCATATTTTGATGATTTTAGTAAATTAGGTGATAGGTTATTTTAATTGATCAACTATTATGCTCATGAGCCAAAAGTCGAAGTTTGGGATTTTCAAGTTACTATTTTGGTTTTGTTGAAGGACTAATATAACATGAATATTCAAAAAGTTGCATATTGAAATATTGGGTTAGAATCCATAAAATTTCATGGTGTTTAACAATGACCAAGAATCCAAGACAACATAGCGATTAATTATTGTACAGCATATTCCTTGTGATTTTAGAAATTATAATTGCAGCCAATGATTTTATAATTATTTGAGTTCTCCCTATTAGTGATTTAAATGAGTTTTAGCAAATTACTTCATTAATTATTTATTCTTAATTTTTTTGAATGTACTAATATGAGTGGAATTATTGTTCTGGAACCAAGTAGTGTGTGAGGCTTGATAACATTTGTTGTAATGACGTGCAAGAATTTGTTTAGGCAGCAGCATGTCATGAAAGAATGGTCTGGTGGAGTAAATGGAAACTAAAATATATTGATAAATGCAAATCTCATCCTTTTTGTATGTAATTAATATTTCAAGTGATCGTTGTGGCTAATGGCACCTAAAAGGAAATTAATTGAGGTAATTTCAGTAATTTGTATTTACATATTTCTTTATATTATATATGTATTATTAACTTGTATTTTTTTTCATTAATATAGGAGATTGATTGGAGGAATGAAAAAGAAATATTAACTAAAGTCTGATATAAGGGAAAATGTGGTAAAAGTTCTAATATGTTAATTAATGCAGTTGACACTATACTCTTAAATGGAAATATGGATTTGCTTTGTGTATTATTTCCTTTTTTTTTTTCGTTAAATTAATCTGTGGGTCCCGATAATTTTAACATATTTTAAACAGGTCCTTATACTTAAAAAAATTTGTGTTTTGGTCCCTATCGTTAATTGGTCATTCAATCTCTGTGAAACCATATACACGCGGTTGTTAACATTGCAGATGTGCTGGCAGTTTGGTCAATTTGACAATCTTAATAAAAAGGAAAGAAGTGAGTTGGGCAATTTGAACCTATTCCCCAAATGAAACCCTTACCCCCAAGTTTTATAATCATCATTGGAGCAAACACCAATGGTGGCATGAACTAAGATAGTTTTTGCTTTGGTTAAAAGATTGCAGCGCAACATTTTAATTAATTCTTACAGCAATAAGTCGCAGCATGTTTTTTAATTAATATTGTTTTATAAAAGTTATTCTATCAAAAAGTTATTATTCAATTGACAGTGTCTATGACAACTTGAATGGTTTTGATGTTTTGTTAGGATCAGATATCTATGTGAAAATATCGTTTCCTCCAAGTTTCAATTATTGAAAGAAAAGCACTTTAAGTAATGGGGATGAGCACGAAAATTAGGGGAAATAAAATTTCCAAGCATTCTATAGCAAGTTGTTTCTTGTGGTGAACTTAATGAGTTGGCATTGGCATCATTAAGTGAATTCAATGCAGTAAATTAACATTCTTTAAACTTCAGATATTGCATGCAGACACCTCAATCTGATTTGAAGTGTTTTTCAATTGATTCCAGAAGAATGGGATTAATATAAAGTTGAGGACCATGGGCATTTCTAAAATACTATATAATCTGAAAATAATAAAATGAAAATAGTGGCATTGCTTTGGTTGTGGAAAGCTCTATAGAAGTTTGTGTTAATGATGATATCCTAACGATTTGAAATCTCAAAAATGCAGATTTATGTGAAAGATTGCAACAGGATCTTTTACCTACTGTTCTTAAGTCATTGATTCCAAGTGTGTGTTTCTACTTTCTACTTACCAAATTTTAAGGCCGAAAAAGCCAGAGGTCATTGTTTTCCATTAATACTAGCTTATATAAGTAAAAGACTGCACATTTTGCTAACATCAACTTGTGTTTATGGGATTTCTTGCAATACGTTCTCAATCACTATGTCTTCATTTTTTCCATTAACCTTTTTGACCATGTCACTCTCTACTCTTGTTCATGCATAACTGCAACTCCAATTTGACCATGTTTTCAGGCTAAAAGGTTGTTTATTTAATGTTGCTGTGATCCTAAGTTGCTTAATATGACAAAATAAACCTGTAATCCCCAGACCTTAAACTTCTTTGAGCATGAGCTCATCAAGGGAGTATATTGTATAATAATAGTCTGAAACTTTGTAAATGAGTGTGATGAAGACTGTAATATACGAAACAGCTTGGTTAATACAAAAAAGTTACAGTCATTGATCAATTTTAGATCCAGGTCTGAACTTATGGACAAGGCTGTTGAAAGCCACGCAAGCTAGCTTGCAAAACCTTAGGACAATCCAAGATTGGATATGGCAAAAACGATACAATAGTCATTTAAAGTAGTCGTACTCTGCTGTATAACGATGATAAAAACCAAAATGCAGACTAAAAGGTAGAATAATAATAATCACCAGAATATTAGTGCCTCGAAAAGGACAATCATTACTTCACTTCTTAGGAAACATGCTTCCTCAGTGGATTTCAAGTCTAATAACTTGTTTTCACAATTGCAGTGTGGTTAATAAAATGATACTTATATTCACTAATGTGCAAAACCTTGTCCATTGCAATAAACATATGTTAATCAATAGTGAGAGCAAACAAATATTCAAATTAACTCAGAACTGAAGGAAATTGATGAACTAGAAGTTTAACCACCCTTACTGAGTTATAGTTCACACAATACCAAAGTCACTTAAACAGGTTTGAACTACGAAAGGAATTCCCTTGTCATGTCTGCATAAGGAAATGTTGCATATGACAATGATTGCATAAACAGCACAATCAATGAACACGGCATCCACCGTGCTCTGCATAACCAGCGCTAATTTCAATGTCCTAGCAAGTTGTGTGTCCCATTGATCTCTATCAGATAAAATTTTATTCTGTCTTCTATTGTTTGCTAGGAAGAACACCTGTAACCACATTAATCATTGGCAGCAGAACCAAGTAGAGTGACCTAAAGCTTAACCCTTAATCTACAGGAGCCTAGCATCAAATGGATATTTTGGAACACTTTCTACGTCAATTTTCCTTTTTCTTCCATATCCGAAGAACAATATTTTGACGGCAATTTCAAAAATGTACTTTTTCAATCAAAATCCATTCCTAGAATCCCCAAGCAACTACTTCTCTGCATTTTAAGGTTCTCATTCACTATTATAAACTCAAAGTCATTTTCTGAATATTTATTTATTCCAGATTCATTTCAGGCTATCATTTTTACAAAGAAAACTATATGCCTTAACGAATGCATTATCAAGTTGTAAGGCAATCCAACTCTTATTTTAGCAGATTATAAGAAATGGTATAAAATATATATCAAATGCATTGCCAACTTGACAAGCCTAGAATATCTAACTCTTGCTGACAATAAGTTAATGGTCTTATACCAGCTACACGGGTTCAATTTTCCAATCTAAAGCATCTGTATGGACGCCATTCCATTTCCAGATGTTCTTTGCAAGAATTTTTGGTTTTATGACTAATTGCTGCCGTTCTTCATCGCATGAAATTTATACTAATCTTCTATGCAATGTGTGTGTGTGTGTGTGTGTGTGTGTGTTTGTGTGCAAACACGAGTCCGGATGGCCTTTTTTTTATTATTTTCTTTTATTTGGAAGTGATGGATGGATTTTTTTTTTCGTCAGATAAAGTAAATAAATAAATAAGAATCTATGCAGATATAAATGGATCCCAATGGATTAATGGGTAGATTTCGTTTTTTTATAACCCGAGTTTGGAGACTCAAGAGCCCAGTTTGGATTTTTCTTATTTTTACAAAATGAAAAATAAGTATTTTTGAATGTGTTTGATGAAGATTAATTTTGATACACTATTAATATAAAAAAGTTTTATGTCATCTAATTATATTTTTCTATTTGTAAGATTTTTAGGTGGTATTTGAAATGATTAAATTTATAATTTGATTTAAATTAATTTGATTTATATATTACACCTTATATTTGGAATTATAATATAAAATATGATTTGAAAATCAATTCTTATATCTAAAATGTATTAAATAGTATTTTGAATTATTAAAAATGTATTTAATTTGATTTGTACTTGAATTTTAAAATTCAATCACTTCCTATCAATTTTGATAGAATTTTAAATAAAAATAATTAAATTCATGGGATTTGTCAAATGAAATCATCATTTCTTATTTTTAAAATATCCCAACACAAAATTTGATTTATAAATTAAATCAATTCTTATTTATTCTTATTCCAAACATACTCTTAAGATAGTAAATAGTTGAATCAAATACTTTTATTAACATAATAATATATATTTAAATATTTGTATAAGACTTTTTTATAGTGATAGTTCATCCATGCAAATTAAATTCTAAAAGATAAATGGGACAAGATAACAATAAATCTCTTCTTTTTGTTTTCTTGAAACGAGTTTAAATTTAATCCTCCTAGATGGGACCTAAACAAATTCAATAAAGACACGTGGTTTAATCCTAAATGTCTATTTTTTTTTTATTTCTCTAAGAAGATAACAATAAATCTCTTCTTTTTGTTTTCTTGAAACGAGTTTAAATTTAATCCTCCTAGATGGGACATAAACAAATTCAATAAAGACACGTGGTTTAATCCTAAATGTCTATTTTTTATATTTCTCTAAAGTACGCTTCTCTTTGTTTATTAATTGAAATGATAATCAAATAATAAATATCTATTATAATATATAAGCTCATTTAAGTTTATTATTTTTAATTTAATTCAAAATAATATATTTTTATCTTTAATATTATTATTTTTTATTTTTATATGCAATAAACTTATTTAACATAATTATTTAGATCTTAATATTAAATCATTTTTAAAATTTTATTAATACAATAATTATCTTAATAATATAATAATAAACATTTAAAAAATAGTAAGTAAAATTGAATAACGATAAAAATGAATTATCATTTTATAAAGTACGAGACATGTATATACTATTTTATTTAAAAATAACATTTTCAACAGTAAAAAAAAAGACCAAAAACGTCTCTTAATGTTCTATTATTTTTTACTTTGTGATCTATTCTTTTTTTATTTTTGTAAAAAGATTTTCTTTCATATATTATATGTTTTCTAAAACAAACAAAATTTACATTTTTACATCAAAATGAAAAAATATGTAATTGGTAACCAAATAAAAACTTCTTATTTTTTGAAAAAAAATGAAAATTTAGTGCTATTTTGAGGGGAAAACAAAAGAGTAAGTGAAAGATGAACTTTTTTCTTACAAATTTAAAAAATTATTTGTTAATTAAAATGAGGAATTTCTCCAATATCCCTATAAAATTCAAGAATACCGGTATCATTCAGTTGTTTGTGACTAAAAATTTGTCATGTGTCTGACTAATTTAAATTACTTAATTTTTAGAATTATTTTTTAATTATATTTAAGATTTATAAAACTTGTGATTAAATTACAATTGTTAAATACAAAAAGGTATTGATACCCTCATAAAAATAAAGGTATCAAAAGAAATCCTCTTAAAATTAGGAGTGTAAACAGATCGGGTTAACTCGATGAATTCGACAAATTTGAACCAAACCAATTCGATTCGGTTTATCTTACAGACTTATTTTGTAATACAAGTTATGTTGTATTGTTGTTTGATATATGAACTTGAGCATGAATAATTTGTCTCTTTAATTGTATTAATAGATGTTAAAGTTGGATAATGTTATGTTAATGCCCCTTGATGGCAATTGATGGGAATGAAAATTGTTTGTCTGTGTTTTTTTTAATTATATTTATGATAATATTAGAATGATTTAGTCTTTAGTTATTAGAATAGAATTTAAAATTTACTTATATGAAAATTTGATTCTTGTTTATTTTTTTATTGTCTTTTTTTACTAAAATGGAAAAAAAATTAAACAGATAATCCAATCACCTGAACCGAAACCAATCCAAATTTAATTGATTCAGTTTGGTTCGGATTTGGTAAAAAAAATTCATGAATCCGAACCAAACCTAACCAATTAAAATTAATTGGTTCGGATTTATTTTTCCTCGAAATCCGATCCGAACCAATCTGTTTACACTCCTACTTAAATGATAATCTAAAATTAAATCTTTAATATTATTACATTTTTTGCTTTTATGTGAAATTAACATATTTAACACAATTATTTACAAACAAATATTAAATCAGTTTCTTTAACTTTTTTTTTTCTTAATATAACAATTATCAAAATAATATGTGTATAATAGTGAGTGTCCTAAAAGAAACAATGAGTAAAAATTAATAACAATTAAGAAAAATTAATATATCATAATACATGAAGCACATATCGAGTATTTAGAATACTTTTAAAAAACTTATCATAGTGTTCTATTGTTTTTACCGTTGTGATCTTTTTTATTAATTATTGTAAATTTCACTTTTTCTTTTTTTCATAAAACAATTTAAATTTTCTTTTTTGCATAAAAATAAGAAGTTTTTATTTGAGTCACAATCACATATTTTTCCCAATTTGTTTTTAAAAATATAAATTTAGTTTCTGTTATGGAAGAAAAAGAATAAGCGAGCGATAAGATTTTTTAAAAGAGTTAAAAATGAATAGATTACGAAGACAAAATAAATAAAACATTAGAAGAAGTATTTTAATATTAAAAATATTAATTTTAAATAAAAACTGGACATATGTGTCATATATTATAATATATTAATTTATCTTTATTATTATTATTCACTTTTACTTATTATTTTCTAAGTACTCACTCTTTTGTTATTTAGATAATTATTAAATTAAGAAACTGTTGAAAAAATAATTTAACAGTTGTATTCTAAAAATTGTGCTAAATAAGGTAATTACTAATAAAAATAAAAATAGATACTGTTAAAGAAAAAAAAAGTTACTTTTAATTTAAATAAAAATAATGAATTTAAATAAAAGCATAATTGATAATAAATATTTAATGTTATATTATCATTTTGATTAACGAATAAGAAGAATGGTATTTTAGAGAAGTGATAAGATTTATAGCTGAGTGGGAATGACAACAGATGTTTTGGAGTTAGCAATAGCCGCCCACTAGATTTAAATAACTTTTAACTAAAGTTTTATAAATTAATTTTAAATCAATCATTTTAAAACATTCAATTGCAAAATTGCCTATTTTATATATATATATATATTTTTTATTTTTTATTTTTTTTGGGTCCAGTTTGGGGTTGGGAGAGGGGGGGGGAAGGACATTGGGGTCTGAGACCCCATGGTCGAACACACGACTTTAGAGCCCCGAGTGCATTTAACAAAGACTGACATATTTACCATATGTGCTGAGCCTCACATGCTACCTATTTTATGTTTAGGCTAATATCTTTCACATTTGGCAATTAGAAGTGTTGAATTCAGTTGAGCCCAATGAATTGACCCAAATAACCTAACAACAGGAACAAATTGAGCTAATAAAATTGAAATCAGAAATAGCTTTGGCACTCATGTGGCTTGAACTAATTCAAGATGGCCCACAATGGACAGAAGTTGTTTGATATGGTTTGGTGTGCAATGGCTGCGGCAGTTTGATGAGCTAGCTCAAATAACTTCAACTCATATATGGCTGGATTAGACCAAGAAATGTTAGCTCCCACTATATATAGCTTGTAATAGGCTAACCCGAATTACCGACCAGAATTGACGCCCCTAGTAGCATAGTTACACATAAAAGGTATTACTTTTGGGCTAGCTCAACCCATTTAATTTGCCCAACTTATGCGGATTGTAAGGCCTGACTTAGTGCGGCTAAACCCATTGTGGGTTAACCCCCGTATGGTTGGACCAAATCAAGTTAAGCTAAATCAAAGCAAATTTCCCGCAATGGCTGCGGCAGTTTGATGAGCTAGCTCAAAAAACTTCAACTCATATACGGCTGGATTAGGCCAAGAAATGTTAGCTCCCACTATATATAGCTTGTAATAGGCTAGCCCGAATTACCGACCAGAATTGACACCCCTAGTAGCATAGCTGCACATAAAAGGTATTACTTTTGGGCTGGCTCAACCCATTTAATCTGCCCAACTTATGCGAGTTGTAAAGCCTGACTTAGGGCGGCTAAACCCATTGTGGGTTAACCCCCATATGGTTGGACCAAATCAAGTTAAGCTAAATCAAAGCAAATTTCCCTCCTAACATAGCTATTCAAGTATTGCAAGTGCCTATAAGTTATAAAGGAAATGATGATAAGTTCATATGGCCCCATACTCCTAATGGATTATATTCGGTTAAGTCTGGGTATCACTATGTGAAGTAGCACTTAAGCAAGTATACCGATAATCCAACAACCTCAGTAGTGCAAGGAAATAAAATTTGGAGATTTGTATGGAAATTACCTGTTTCTCATAAGGTTAAGTAATTTTTGTGGAAGACATGTGATAATGCTATCTCTGTCCGGGAAAATCTCTTCAAAAGGAAGATCATGAATTCTGCAATTTGCCCAATCTATTGCCAGGAATGTGAAACAGTGGAACATGCTTTGTTACTTTGTCCGTGGACAACCCCGATTTGGTATGGCTCGCAGCTCCAGCTCCTTCCGACACCAAATAATGTGAGCAGAATAGATATGTGGTTAGTATATCTATTTGAAGATATTTCAAAGCAAATAGATTTCTTTGAGCAAAGATGTGCTTTAGTGGCTAACATACTTTGGCTAATCTGGAAGGGTAGAAATGCTTACATTTTTCAACAGAAATCTCTTAAACCCCTCGATGTCCTCAACTGGGCAATGCTGTTGGTGAAAGAATATGCCTGTGTGATCAGGCCAAACCAAGTAAATCACACTATCCAGAATCAGAGTGGATGTTTTAGCTCGTGGAGGCCTCCACCACTGGGGAAACTAAAATGCAATGCGGATGCAGTCTATGATGATAAGAGGAAATTAGGAGCAATTGCAGCTGTTATTCGAGATAGTCAAGGAAATATAATTACAGAAAAAGCCCATAGAATGCATACCTTGTCAAGCTTACTTGCAGAAGTTTTGGCGATAAGGCAAGGGTTGGTTCTAGCTCATAGCTGCTTCATTGATAATATATTGGTGGAGTCAGATTATTTGCAGTTAATTGAAGCTTGTAGAGACCGAGTATTGATTCCTGAAGCAGCCATAGTTATTGAAGATATTCTAAGCATGAAGAACGATTTTTCTGCCTGTGGATTGCTTTGGGTCAGACAAGAAGGGAATAGAGTAGCCCATGAAGTAGCCTCAGAGTTTCTCTCAGGTAATCTACCATATGATTGGTGTCATAGATTGCCTTTATCTTTAATTGAGCTAGCTTCCAAAGATAGATCAGCTTGTGGATGAATACTGGAAGCTATGGGACATTGCTAATACAGAGTGGTGAAGGGTGTTTTGCATGGGATTTAGCTTCCTGGATCTAGTTCTAGTTGAACCAGAGATATGAGAGAAGTTGAAACAAGAAGATTCAAAGTCTTCTCCAATGGAAAATCAATAGCAAACCTTATATTATCAAGATTATAATGACAAAGGTTACGGAAAAGAAGGTGCAAGCACAACCGGTAGTTGTTGAGATAAAAGTTACTCCTTAACTTGAAAATTAGTGAGTGGTGTGTATGACTTTTCTATGTATCAAAATATTTTAATCATGATAATTATTTTCTTTATTTTGTGTTGTTTTGCAGGATGACATATATTATGTCCTTAGAAATGCGAACATCTTGAAAAAAAAAAAAAAGGGAAGAATTTTGCATGTGGTTCTTGTGTTGGGTATGGCAAACTAACCATTGGAAAAAAAGAAGAGTATTGGATAATAAAAAGAATGATGGGGAAGAATAGGGTGACCGTGGGTATGGTAAAATCAATAGCAAACCTTATATTTTCAACGTTATGGAAAATGAAAAAATGATCGAACACAAAATTGAACAATTATCCTCAGCCATTGTACCAGTCAAAATAATTGCTTTATGAATCTATTTTAAAATAATTTGTAAAGTACACACTTTCGTGTGGCTGACTTTCTCTTTAATTTTTTTTAACATCATAATAGTATCAAACTTAAGACATTTAAAGGCATGTCACCCAATAACAATTTATCTAAGGAGCCAATTTATCCAGTGATTGCTTTGAGATTATCAAGATTATGCCAACCAAGGACACCAAGAAAAAGGTGGAAGATCTACCAATGGTTGTTGAGATGAAAGTGACACCTGAACTTGAAAACCTGTGAGCAATGTGTATGGCTTTTGCATGTATCCAAATATTTTAATCATTAAAATAATTTCCTTGATTTTGTGTTGTTTTGCAGGATGGCATACGTTATGGCCTTAGAAATATGAGGATATTGAAAAAAAAAAAAAAAAAAAGGAACTTTCCATGTCATTCTTGTGGTTAGATGTGACAAACTAACCAATGGAAAAAGAAAAGGAAGAAGAGTATTAGATAATAAAAAAAAAAATCATGGGCTGAAGAATGCAATGGCCGTGGGTATGGTAAGATCAATCGCAAACTATATGCTTTCAAGGTTGTGGAAGATGAAAAAATGATCAAACGCAAAATAATTGCTTTATGATTCTAGAGTACACACTTTCATGTGTGGCTGACTTCCTCTTTAGTTTGTTTTAACATCATATTAATATTATAATTAAGACATTTAACATATGACCCAATAACAATTTATCTGAGGTGTCAATTTGTCCATTGATTGCTTTTCCCATACCCATAACTTCTCACCTCTTATTGAATAGTGTGAACATTGTGACTTAGTACGATTGCTTTTCTATGACAATTAGTATGCTTTTATTTACCTGTTTATTTTGTTTTTGTGAAGCAAAATGC
This sequence comes from Pterocarpus macrocarpus, assembly GCA_031439585.1. NCBI lineage: Eukaryota > Viridiplantae > Streptophyta > Magnoliopsida > Fabales > Fabaceae > Pterocarpus > Pterocarpus macrocarpus. Next base: position 857,930 of record CM062516.1, read on the forward strand.
CTTTTTTTAAAAAAATTTGACTCCTGAATTTGGCGTAAGAAGTTTATATTTCTTTACCTATTTCTCTTTGATATGTAAAATTTTGTGCTTAGTGTTCATGGCACAAATTACATTGATAGAAGATGTGAATGAATTATTGTTCCAGTTTGTTCTGATAGAAACTAATTTGTCTTTCTCTTATTGGCATCACTAGACTAGTCATTCTTAAATGAATTTATGTGTATTTGGATCAGATACTAAAAATGGTTAATGGCTTCATGCTCAAAATGCTAGCTTTATGTAGTCTTGTACGTTCCACACTTTGTGATAGAACAGAGACTTCCAAACTCTATACTCCATTTCCATTTACATTCTTGCATGTGTGGTAAGTATTTAAGAACTCTTTGCTCATACACAAAATAGGTAAGTATAAAAATTAGATAAAATCAAAAAAAAAAAAAAAAACAATTGCAATACATGATGCATTAGCACAATAGCAGCTTAGACTTAGACACATAATAGGCTATAATTAATATCTTTTTTTCATTTTTTTTTGGTTAAAATCTTTTTTAAACATCTTTTCTTGATGCCCAAAAAGGTATATTCACCACCTAACATCCTCCTCCTTCCACTACTTATAATAACACAGAACTTTTGCCCACTTGTACTGCCCCAAAGAGAGAGAAAAGAAAGAAAGGAAGAAAGCTCTTCTTTCTTTGCACTAATACAACCAAACTTTGCGCTCCATCATCTCCATTTACATTCTTATGTGCATGGTGTAAATATTTCAAAACATTGGGCTGTGATTCTTTTTTAAAGCTCACGGACTAAAATGTATCTAATTTTTTTTCAAGAACTAATATCATAAAATCCAATACTTTAAAGAACTAAAATGTTGATTTACTCTAAAATTATTCACAAATGTCCAATCATATTGAAGCAATTGGGTCCTTCACCAAGTTAACTTCCAAATCCAAAAACTAATTTCAAAAAGAAACATAGCCCATCGTTTTGTTTTTCCGGACACGGAAGATAATATAGCCCAATATTAGTTTCACAAGTTAAAACTCAAAATCATATATTAAAGCCCACTCTCACTCTGTACGAAAAAAGTCATCCCCAAAAAAATGATAATCATATGGAAGCCCATTCTCTATAAAAAAAAAAAACCCCAAAAACTCATATTAACCATTTTTCTGATCCAGCAAACCTTCCTCTCTCTCTCTCTCTCTCTCTGTCTTGGTTCGATCTTTCGATCTCTCTCTCTCTCTGTGCTCTTGATTGATCTCCGATCGGCAACAGTTCCTTGTCTGACAGGTAAGTCTCCACACTACTTCTTCCATCTTCCCCTCTCTCTGTAACCTCAATTCAATGTTTTTTGTTTTTCGACTTCACTATTCGTAATCTGATCCTTCCCATGTGAATTAATTTCTATTGTCTTCTATACAGTCACATGTATCAATTTGATATCTACCAATTTTATTTTTTTTTAAAAAAAACCAATTCAAGCAATTGGGTCTTCATCACTCCCAGCACCGTCACTGTGTTTTTTTTCTTTTTGGGTAATTTTTTAAAATTTGTTAATTCGGTGATATCATAGAATCCTCTGTTGTTATTATTATTATTATCAATCAGTATTGCTTGCTTCCACACTGGCAAATGGTATTGGGTCATTGTTTTTGTGTTGTGTTGTGCTGATTAATATGTCTGTCTAGGTGATGTGAATTTGCTTGCAAATTTTCCACTTTCTTTGAATTTAAGATTTGAAGGTGTGTTTTTTTGTTTTGGGTTCATATTATAATATGCTCTTGTATGGTTCATTTGTAAAAATAATGTAAATTCGTAATAATAAAAATAATAGTAGTACATGTAAAATTTGCTTAGCTTACCTGTGTTTACAGTTCACCCATCACTCAGTTTTCATGTTCACTTTCACATCTTTTTTGGACTTAATAGTCCACGGATTATTGGGTTTTATTTCGAAATGTTGAAATAATAATGGGGCAGGCACCTCTATGCTTATAAATTTCTCCATGGTTTGAATTTGACACTGTGGAAATGAAAATATAGTAGTCTCTATCTTCCTATGCTAGATGTTGTATATTGACCACAGTGAGATTCACTGATGATCGATCAAACTAAACTGAAACCCTTGTTTGTTTGTGTCTGTGTGTGTGTGTGTGTCTGTGTGTGTTTGTTGGGGGGGGAGGGGATCAGATCTTGTTTGAGGAGAAAGAAAGATGTCCGGGCAAACGCAGCGTCTGAATGTGGTCCCCACAGTGACGATGCTGGGAGTGGTGAAGGCTCGTTTGGTTGGAGCCACGCGTGGGCACGCGCTCCTGAAGAAGAAGAGTGATGCCCTCACTGTGCAGTTCAGGCAGATCCTGAAGAAGATTGTATCCACCAAGGAATCAATGGGGGACATCATGAAGACCTCTTCTTTTGCACTGACTGAGGCCAAGTACGTTGCTGGTGACAATATCAAGCATGTAGTGCTCGAGAATGTTCGAGAAGCTTCCCTCAAGGTCCGCTCCCGCCAGGAGAATGTTGCCGGCGTCAAGCTCCCCAAGTTCGAATACACCAGCGACGGCGAGGTCAACAAGAATGACCTCACCGGATTGGCTCGGGGTGGCCAGCAGGTGCAGCAATGCCGTGCTGCTTACATCAAGGCAATTGAGGTCCTTGTGGAGCTTGCCTCCCTTCAGACATCCTTCCTCACGCTTGATGAGGCAATCAAGACCACGAACCGGAGGGTTAATGCCCTCGAGAATGTGGTGAAGCCTAGGTTGGAGAATACCATTAATTACATCAAGGGAGAGTTGGATGAGCTAGAAAGAGAGGATTTCTTTAGGTTGAAGAAGATCCAAGGGTATAAGAAGAGGGAAATAGAGAAGCAGGCGCAGTCTGCCAAGAAGTTCGCTGAGGAACAGGTTGCTGAGAAGCTTGTGTTGCAGAAAGGGATTTCGTTGAATTCTGCTCACGACTTGTTGTCTGTGGCAACTGAGAAAGATGAGGATATCATTTTCTGAATGTGGAGGGCTCGTTTTTGCTTGGTTTTCAAGGATCATTGTTCTGAATATAAAGATGGCCATGTTGTGGTGTGCTGGCTGCTGCTTCATCTGCTGGGTAAGAAACTTCTTTACAATTGTTTAGATGACAGTGTTCTGTACCATGAAAAAAGGGGCTTAGTATATGTTCTTTTTTTTTTTTTTTCGTTATTTATGAACATCATTTTTATCATATTCAGAGGTATTGAGACAATCATCACTTCGAAGTATGGTTATTCTAGTATCTTATGAATGTCGAAGTTGCTGTGATTAGCTTTGATTATCCTTTCAAAGTATGTTACATGTCAATGGACCTATTGGCTATAGCTGAAGCAGGATTTATGGAACATGTGGAAGCGCAAATTTAAATTTAGGACTTCGACTGAATGGTTCTTCTTGCTGTAATTTAGTCTTAAACTTACTCTTTCCTTGTATCAAAATTGTATTTGGAGCTTATTAGTTACATTTCATTTATTGCCTATTCTTTGCTGATTTTAGAATAGATCGTCCTTTACTCACCTCGTATGGGTTGGTTACTGGGGTTTCTTTCCCTAGAAATAAAGAAGCTTAAGAGTTAATGCATATACTTCAAACTATCATGCAGAAAACTTGTGTGCATCATAAGATTGGAGGAAGAAACTGAATGATATTGTTAGTGTGAGGACTCCATCTATAATTCTATTTCCTGACCAGAGGATTTTCTCCATGGCCAGCATCTCAATGGTACGTGATGTTGGTGGCCATAGCCTGTGTCCATAATGACAGTGCATTGCGAGAGAAAGTGTAATAATCTGTTTGAAATTTGGCAGTGAATTCTATCTTATAATATGTTGATATATATATAAAGTTGATTTGGCCCTGACTCAATCATTAATTGGAATATAATCAAATTGGGGTCAGGTTTGAAAAAATGTTAAAGGAATCTTTGTAACTCAATCAAAGTTAACCCCTCCGTTTTTTGGACAGAATCAAACTTAACCTCTATGCCCAAGTTTGCTACTGCTCGCGGCAGGAGTTTTCCTGGAAAAACCATGTGTTGATTGAATGTGATTAAGGGTGTGTTTGGTTGGGAGATAAAAAATGAGGGTGAAAATTTTATAGATGAATTTCAGGTGCAAAATCTATGACATTTTCACCCTAACCAAACACACCCCTGATTAAGTTTGCTACCCTCAAAAAATAAAAAGAGAGTTGCTATTAAGTATTACAAAATTAATCTGGTGACACTACTTAATTTCTGTGCCCCGTGTATACAGTACATATATGAAGGGTACATATAATAGCTGATGAACTCTAGATTTTGCAAGCAATATAATGCAATTTTTTTTTCTCTCTTCATTTTGTTGTTTGTTCGAGGGCAAATTTTCTTTTTGGTCTGCAATATTCATTTTGGGGGTTTGCATCATTGGAACAATGTAGCCCGTGGTAGTTCAAACTGGGCCCTTAAAAGCTTAGCGAATAGGTCCGCACAAGAATTACTTTTTTAGCACCCTCTAGCCTCTAGGGACAGCTTGCCATACGTCTGAGAATTTTTCTGAAAATAACTACAAATCACCTGGAGAATCTTCTGTTGTTTGGGAAAGCTGATTTTGGTAAATTATATTTCACTCAAGAATTTATGCACCAAAGCCACAATAATCATAGCGCCCAATTTAATAAGTTGTATAAAATTTTATAAAATTAGTTTATACTATATGATTTAATATAACAGATAACGAAATAAAATTATTCAGTCTGCTTATTTTTATTTTATAATTACGAGATTAACCCAAATCTCACAAGTCCTGATAAGATATATATGATAATATTACTTATATTAAATAAAATAAAATTCAATTGTTACTTACAAATTAATAATCATGCAATAAATTTATACAATTACACAATAAAATATTAAATAAGATGAAATTATGCAGTTATACATATATCTTATCGTCAAGGATCAGGTTAGGGAGATTCATGGGTGCACTAGTTTGATAAGATCAATAAAGGAGCTGTTATCCATGGTGTGGAATGTGGAAATCTGTCACCTATATTGTGAGGCCAACTATTGTGCAGACCAAGCTGCTAAGCATGGTCACTTCTATCCCTTGGGCTGCAATTATTTTTCAGTTCTTTCCGCCTTCATGTCTTTAGTTTTTTCTGCAAACTTTTGGGGCATATTAGCCCTCGCGTTACTGCTGTGTAATTGTGTTTTCTGGGCTTTTTTGCCCCATTGATTATCAAAAACAAAATAAAATAAAAATAAAAATAATTATGCAATTATACATTTATATGATATATATAATTTAAATTATTCTATTAAACCTTATATTATAAAATTTTACACTATCAAATCTTATCTTATGCAATATACATGTTTCTGACGGTGGTGAAGCCGCATGGTGGCATAGGGATGAGAAATTTGAGTACTTTATTCATAAGAAATTATAGTTTCAAACGTCTGGTTTTAACATTTTCTTGAGAGGGAAGAAGAAAACCCAAACAAAGCACACTCAAAAGTCAAAAGTCAAAACACGTCTTCAACTTTGAAGGCCACCCACATCTTTGACATGCCTATATGCATGACGCATTCAGACTCTCCCCGTCCACCGTCGCCCACAAGATGGCAACTTAAGCATTTTATTTTCTTCCCTTCCATTCAAATTTAATTTTCTTTTTTCTTACTTATGATTAAAGCACCCTGCTGGGAAATCATTTAGATTTAGACTGAGGGTGCGTTGCTTCAAATTTTAAAAAAAGTAATTTTAAAATTTAAATTTTATATATAATTGAAAAGATTAAAAATTAATTTTTTTTTAAAATTATTTTTTTAACTTCTCCAAAAAAATAAAAAATAGATTTTTTTAAAAAAATTTGATTATTTTTAAAAAATTATCGAAATATATAAAAACTAATTTTTTTAATAAAAAAATAATTTTTTACCCAAAAAAAAGTACAAACAAACGCCCTCTAAATCTATCTTCCCGATTTGCTAGTAAAGACCGAATCTGTTGTCCGCAGTGAATCACGTGGCATCTCATACTTATAAGTTTGTAATACGACATGAGGAGATCATGCTGCACATTGAACATAAGTTCAATTGAGGTGTGAATACATCCTTTAAAATTTTCTCTTTTACCAAAGAAAGATGGGCACAATAGAAACAATTTCATTCTTAAGCTTGGTCAAAAACTACCGTCTAAAAGCTTTGTATATATACTCTTTCATACGTACACTGTACATCGTAATATAGGATTTTCTTTGAATATTCCATATTAACATAATAATGTTATATATATTATGAAAAAAAAAGACACAAATTTATAGTAGAACTTTTTATTATTTACATTCATCTATCAATTTTAGTTATATGTTTTTTTTTTTCTCATAATATGACTAATAAGTAACTTGAGAAGATCCTCATGCGTGGATATAGAATAAGTTTCAGGTGGATCTCATATTTGTTTAACTTGTGTTTGGTTTTTCAAGTTTTTACTTCAACACTAATTTTGATCTAAACAAACAGGCGAATGCTACAGTATCCCTTACTTGTAAGGGGCACTATGTACCTTGTGAAGGTGCAATACGATGAATGGGTATAATTAAAAGGTGTATTCGTACACTAAATATCTATAGTATATTATAATAATTTTTTAATTTTAATCAAACTCAGAATTATGATTAAATATATTTTAAAAATAACCAAAATTTACTTGTGTCATCTTGAAATATTTCTAGAAATATTTGTTTAATTTTAGAATTATACAGATAAAATTTTATTTAATTCAAGATTACAGAGATAAAATTAAGAATTATTATAATATATACAGATATTTTAAAATAATTAAAATTTATCTGCATAATTTTGAAATATTATCCAAAAATTTTGTTCAATTTCAAGATTATATAAATAAAATTTTATTTAATTTTAAGCTATACAAATAAATTTTAAAAATTATTACAATATATTATAGGTAATTGATATATAGATATACCATTATATCTCATCTTTTAAATTTTCAAATTGTATGGTGTACCTTGCAAGTCGATTGCACCTAAGAGAGCGCCAAACAAATGTTATGCTTGTTTCACAATTTGTTGATATATAGTGGGATAAAAAACTTACGTCTAAAGTTGTTGAGCTGTAGGTATATGCTCTATCTCAACATGTTAGATGTGATATATATATAAAATGCTAGCACAGGTCATGTTTTACAGAATCATGCAAAAGAAGCTTCCAGCTAAAGCTGGAATTAGTGCAGTATCACTAGTATTTGTCGCTGTCCCTACAAGTACAAGTAGAAATCTTCCTAAAATAATTCATTCTAGATATCATTCGATCTTCATCGTACGTACTCGCAATCGCATAGAAGAAGCCAGAAGTGCACTGCACTCTATACTGTCATGATTATGTCAAAGACTACAACAAATTAAAGGCCCTAAAAGGATGGTGTTACTTGCTTGTTTGGCCATACATATACATCACAATTGTAGTTTTGCTATTTCTTCCAACGAAGCACATAAGAGAACCAACTGCCAATAAAGTCTGGGGAAGACTTTGCAATAGAGATTCTACTAAATGAGGAAATAGAAGGGAAAAAAAGACGAGAAAAGATCACTTTTGAAGCTTAAGCGTGTTTAGATTAGGTTATTTTAATTTTAAAATAGCTTATAATTAAAAGTTTTTTAACAAAATAACTGTTACCAAACATGCACTTAATTGGTTGAAAATAAGTGTTGGTGTTGGTTGTTGCCAAGCTTTGGCTTAAACTTGGTAGCTCTCTGAGAATTGTTTCTTGAGCATGACCTACCTCCTACTACGTATCAATCCTTTTTTGTGCAAGTACATTTTCTTCTATTCACCATTAGATATTTAGGGTTTGGAGCTATAATGTATACAGATATCTGCAGCTAATAAAAAATTAAAAACAACATTTTTAATGTGTATATAAATTCATCAAAAGCTCCTTTAAAAAGAATAATAATTGACGCTTTGAACGAGTACTTTATGTCAATTAGCCATTTCATCTCACGTTTATCGTCTTGCCAAATGCTTCTAAAGAAGGACACAGGTAATGATGAAAAAAATTGGGTAATCATTATCTATGATAGGGCATTTCATTATATAGTTGATATATGCAATGATATTTTCAGGATCAATAGGTGTATTCTTAACATGTTTCGCATAAACATGTATATTTTTAACGTTGACATTGCTAATAATTATGATGTCTATGAGCGAGGCTTCTCCTATTGCATCATTTTTTCCAGCCATCAAATTTCACTTCTATTAACTTCCCATTAGTTATTGATTCGGCAGTTTGGTATCACTTTATCTCTGAATGTATCATTCGTTACTTCTCGTGGGTTGCTTCTGTTTTAATCAAAAGAGCATTTTATTTTGAGTGTTTTCTTGATGATTCTCCGAGCAGCTTTTTAGAAGCATCAAATATCAAAAGCTGCCTTTATAACCATTGCATCTTCTCGTAAGTGGCTTGGCTGTTGGGGTGTAAATAGGTTCATTCAGATCGTATTTGAGGGGAAAATAAATATGAATTGATTAATTTTAATTGGTTTAATTTGGTTCGGATTCATGAAATTTTTTTGTCAAATCTAAACCAAATTGAACCATTCAAATTCAGGTTGGTTCGGTTCGGGTGATTGAATTACCTATTTAATTTTTTTTTTTCAATTTTAGCAAAAAAATACAATAAAAAATAATCCAAAAATATTAGCATAACAATGTCCAACTTTAACATCCATTAACATAATTAATGTAAGAAACTAGACCCAAGTTAATCATGGTTGGTATTTGTTTTGTTTTCTAAAAACTGAAAAGATGGATATAGTAGAAAGGTGTTATACCGCAAGGGCAGGTTGTGCTTGGCGAAGATCAACGAAGCAACGATGTCGTGGGCTATGCTAGGGGAGATCAATCGATGGTCTTGGGCGGGGATCCATGTCGCTACTTCTGTTGTGGGCTGTGTTGGCGAAGATCAACCGGCGATCTTGGGAAGGTGGCGGTCGACAAGCTTGGCAGATGATGAGTGTGGGTGGCGGCAACTAGGGCTTTGTGGAGGTGGGTGAGTGGGTGAATGACACTGAAGTTTGGGAATGGGAAAGGGAAAGTAACAAGTCAAAGTGACAGTGTGTATTCTTTAACGTGTTTTGTGTTATATATAGTCAAGTGGGGTCGGGTAACGGATTGTGAATCTCCAAATCTAATATCCGAACCAAATATTGATTGATTTCAATCGAATTGAGACCAATTGACCCGATGAATCGAACCAAAAGAATTAATTTAATCAGTTCAGTTCGGATTTGTTGGGTTCATCGGATTAACCCGATCCGCTTACACCCCTATTTGGCTATGAGTACATAACACATTTTGCTGTTTCCTTTATATGAGTCCAAAGAGAACAATAGTGTTCACACAAATTGTTCAGGGCATGACAGATGAGTATATATGCATTGTCATGTATCATATTTTAAGAGTATTTTTTTTTCCCCAAAGATATCTCCCCTCTCTATTGATAGGGAAGGAGACTAATTTTCTTCGATTATAATTAGATTTACCTTTCCAACTAATGTTCTCTTTAAAAATCGAACCGAAATCTTCCCTGGATAGTACACCTCTATTACTACATCAATGCGCCTATTGGTCATGATCTATGAGTATATATTGGGTATAGTGATCACATCAAAAGAATCCCATTGGTGGTGCTTGTGCTTCTCATGAGAAGAGATGAGAAGTCCCTATCTGTGCATACGTCTCAAATGCTTGCGTTTTCTGATTGCTTTTCAAACAAGCAGAATCCACAGAAATTACAAACAAAGTTTTGGAGAATTGATCAGATATAGTTGGCCAATTGAGTCTCCTTAGGGTTGAGTACAGAAACAATTCTCAGATGGCTATCAAGTATATATGAAGTACAATGCAAACAAGAAGTATACCCCAAAAGAAGTGCACAATACTAGCTAGAAACAAGAAATTAGGTAAAACACACAAAAAGGAAGAAAAAGAAGAGAGAGGGGGGAAGTTCTTTTCCAATTTCCATAAATTAATGCATTCATTTACCATGTTTGAATCTGCAAGGTTTACTATTGAGTAAATGCTAAATATTAGCTCTATATCTATATATATACATGCCTGATTGTTCCTTCCACATACTTTTTTGACGATGAATTACTGTATGAATTATCTCGTGGCAATTGGCTAACCCAATTTTAGTTAGTTGGAATTTTGAAAATTTGAATGGAAAAGGCAAAGGTCTCCTCCATCCCTCACTTTCGGTCTTTCACCACCCACACACCGGATCTTGCTTTTCCCTCAAGCTATTTCTACAGCCGAATATTCTTACTGTTTCAACAACATTTCTCATCCGTGAGTTGATATTATTATTATTATTATTATTATTATTTTGACAGTCCGTGAGTTAATATTATGATCATCAAGGGAGATGTAAAATTTAGGGTAAATATTTTTTTCTTTCTAATATTTTGAAATTGATATTATTTTGATTTCAAATAACTTTTTATATTAATTTAATTTTAAAACTTTAAATTTTAATATTAATTTTATCTTTTCGTCAAATTAATTATTAACAACTTTCATTATGATTTATTCTAATTAGCACAGTAATGCATTGTTTACTTATTTATCTTCTTGACTAATGAGAGGAGAAAATTTTTACCTTATTAACTTGAAAATAATAAAAATATTAGAAATAAATAAATTAAAATTTAAAATTTTTTCATTTGAATTTCTAAATATCAATATAGATAAATTTCAATTTTTCATTCTCTCAACAATCAAATTGACAAAAATGAAGTTAGGAAGCTGTGCATGATTTTAAAGATAAGAAGTTATTGATTATTTGATGGAATATGATATTAATGTCAAATTTTAAAGTATTAAAACTAAATTGATATGAAAAATTTTTACAGAATCAAATTAATATTAACTTCAAAATGTTATGACTAAAAAGAATGTTTGTTCTAAAATTTATTAGCATTTGGTTTTATTATGAATATTTAAAATTTTATTTCTTTTGGTGAATCTAAAATTTTTTAATACAAAAAATGAATGATAAATAATTAATAACTTTGCTTGACATGTAGTTGACAATTTATTAATTGCAATTGACGATTTATTATGAGTAGTATTGATACCCTTAAAAATGATAGATACCAGAATAAATCCTTTAAATGTCTCATTCTTATCTTTAAATGATATTGTTTTATTTTATTTTTGTGAATCATATCTTATCTCTAATCTAATGTAATGTTTTTAATACTATTCGTAAACCTACTTTAAAGCTAATTTAGCTTAAATTAAACCCATTTGCCCTAAATCATGGTGCTCCGATAATCTTTGGAGTTGTTCTCCCCCACTTGTTTCTCGTATTATCTATTAATTGATGAAAGTGAAATTTGTTCTATGTGAAGGACATGATGAGATCACTAGCTTTTCATTTAATTGGTTGGCGTGATGTTCTGGGCGGCATTGTAGTTTTAGTACGGATGGTGACAGCAAACTGATGAAGCATATACAAATTTAATTTTAAGACTGTATTGCCAATAAAGTTTTATATTTATAGAAGATAAATAAGTAGATAGAGAGGGAGAAAGATCAACATCGATCTATAAAGGTTATTTGATTAGCTAAATAAGTTTGACTGTTTAAGATATAAAGACATGGATATAAATTCTAAGTAATTATTGTAAGAGATCTATGTTAACTCTTATGCTCTTATATTTGAGCAATGTACCTTGTGAATCTCCACCAAAAAGAAAAAAGAAGAAAAAACATATACAGATATCAATCAAAATAATTCTTATTTTATTAAATAATATTTTATCAAGTATGTTAATAAAAAATTGTGCTAATATATCGATTGTTAAATTAAATACTAATTTAACACAATATATATATATATATATATATATATATATATATATATATATATATATATGAAATATATTATACTTTATTTAAGTAATGAATTATTAAACTATTTTTAAATTATATAAATTTTTATAAACTTGATTTATTTATTGAGAATTTTCAATAAGGATAAATTAATAAAATTAAACATTTTTGAAAAATATTGAATAAAATATGTATAAACTCTCCCTAAGAGTAAGTGAATCTTTAATTACCCACGTATATAAAATTATATTTATATCCTTAATCTTAAAGTATGATATTTTTGAAATAAAATTAATATGAAGATAGTGAACTTATATTAATTTTAGAAGAAATCAGTATGCAATGAGGTGTATTTGGTTTAATTTTTAGGAGAAAATTTTTTAAAAGAAGCTTTTTAAAAAAAAAATCTTTTAGAATAATTATTTTTAAAATAATAATTTTTATTTGATATGAATATACCAAAAATAAATTTAGAAGAATAATTTTTATTTAAATAAAATAAAATAAAATTATTTTTTATTATTAATATAAAAGTAATAGTAAAATTTTTTTTTAAAAGACTTTTTTTAGAATAAAAAATAATTTTAAGGATACTTCTCTCAAAAAAATTTTTAAAATTTTATAAAATTTTATAAATTTTTTTTTATATATCTAAATATATTAATTATTATATATTCTCATTTATATTCTTCTTAAAAACCTCCCGAACCTTCTAAAATATTATGCCGAAACTGTTCAAAATAAGGTACTACAAGATATTTTCTTGGCACTATTTTATGAATATGACGTACGTCGCTTAGAAATAAAAAAATTTTGTTGAAAACCATCGAATGCACTTGATAATATACATCGGTCTGGAATTGACTAATTAAATACAAGTTGTATTAGTTATTAATCACCTAAAATACAAATGGCGTTAATTTTAATCAACAGATATATATATATATATATATATATATATATATATATATTTATATATATATATATATATATATATAAAGAGATTAATTTTGATATATTATCAGTATAAAATTTTTTTATATTATTATTTAATTATATATTTTTATATATAAGATTTTTAATATAATAGATAAATAAATTAAATATTTTTACTGATATATTAATATATAATTAAAAATTTGTATTATTTTTTTATATTATTAATATATTAAAATTAAATTTATATATAAAATATCTAATATTATATATTAAGATTTTTTAACCAACACTGTACAAGAGACTCTTAACTTTATCGAAGGTATACATGACTAATTGAATGCTAATTAAAATATGTTCATTGTAGCACAAAATTCCTAATTTTTTGTTTTTTTTTACTGGGTGGCACAAAATTCTTTTGATCATTGCTCAATCCAGAATCAAATTTTGTTTAACTGCTTTGTTTATATTTATATGTCGGCTTTGTTTATGGTTCTCCCAATTAGTGTCAAAGTATTTTATACTCATAAATACTGTAATATATTTTTTTTTGGGTCAAAGAGATTTTACTCGAAAATCATGTAAGAAAGTTTGGAGAATTCAGTTAATTAGTAAAAAGTGAAAAAAAAAAATGTCTCTCTCCATTTCATTTTTATTTTCTTGTTGAGCTTGGTAATTTTACCTATCCTATAAATATTCATGAGTAATAACCATAATGGGACGGGTATTAGAGAAAATTTTTTTCTCTTTGGACAATAAAGATGAATATTCTAAATACTCATTTACTAAATAGGGTTAGAATAGAGATCACCATCTCATATCCTATGCATTGTATACAGACTGAATTTTGTGAAACCCTCATTTTAGATTTTTTTTCATTTAAAATTTGAAATGTTAATGCTAAAAAAAATGTCGGATAAAAAAACCCTCGATGATCAACCTACTATGATATCACTTAAGATTCGAGTATTAATATTTTAGGAATTGGAATATATTGGTGGAAATTTAAATCATCTTCTTTTTTTTTTTTTGTCACTCTCTTTACTTATTTTCATATGTTTATGCATTTGTAAAATCCCCACTAATATATTAAAATATTCATAAAATAGCACTCAAATCATGATGAAAAAATTTTAAAAAATAGAAAGGGACAGTTTTTCGCTCCCAATTATTAAACTAAATTCTCTCAACTTCTCTATATAATTTCCCAATAAAATATCTTCGAAAAGAATTGTATGTGTAATTGCAACTCGTGAGTGTTGAAAACTAGTAAAACCATAGAGCTTCCGACATATATTGTCCTTGTTCTAATTCATAATGGGATTAAGGGTGCGTTTATTTTAATTTTTTTAAAAATAATTATAAAATTTAAATTTTATATATAATTAAAAATTAAAAATAATTTTTTTAGATTTTGATTATTTTAAAAATATTATTTAAATATATAAAAAATAATTTTTGGCCCAAAAAATCTCAAATAAATGCACCCTAAAGCCTCATTTTTTTTGAATTATTATCTCTTTTAGTGCATGGTGCCTACAAAAAAGAACACTAATTAATTGTATAACCGCAGTCATGCTTGCTATATAGTCTCATATTGAAAAACAACAAAAACAATGCACCATGAATTATGGCAGCACACATCAACACTAATTAGGATAAGAAAATTCAAACAACTAATAGTAGGCAATACAATAAGGTATTTGTCAACAATTGTTATTAAAGTGCTGGCTAAATAAAGAAAGCTTGAAAAATATAAAATAATAGTAGAATTTAATTTGTATCTATTATCAACATAAAAATATTTTATGTAAATATTTAATTATGTATTGTTTATCGATAAAAAATATTTGACTCAACTACCTACTACTTTAAAAGTCTTACAAATATAAATATATATTTTAATAATTTTATACTATCAATATATAATAATTAAATGCATAAAACAATCATCCATTATATTGAGAATGAAAAATATAATTTAATACTTAATTTTTTTAATTAATAAAAAGCGGTTAATAAATTTTGACCAATTTCCTTAACAATACTCATCAACAGAATAAATGCAATAATTTGATTTTTTTTAATAATTATCCTAATTATTAAATGGAATTTGCCATGAGAGGCTCAACCCTTAACACCTTTAGATGCATGCATTTCATTGAGATACCCTGCATAAAATGTTTATACACTAGCTCAAGCTTTGTTTGACATATCTCATAATAAAATATTAAATATATTTAACTTTTAAATAATTTATTAAATTTTTCAAAAAAATTAAAAAGGATAGAATAAAATTATAAATAATAAGTATCAAAAGTGTGGATGTCAAAAGAAGTCGGTGTTGGCTGGCTTTGATTGCCACAGAGCAGACAATAAAGATGACACCTGAGTTTGGTTAAAGTGGTAATCTTTTTAATTTTTTAATTAAAGATCTCATATTTAAGTTTCAGAAGTGAAAAAAAAAAAATTATTAGATCTTTACTTTTTTTAGGACTATTTTCAAATTTGATCAAATTAATTTAATTTTTAATAATAAGATCCGGCCGGAATATCAATAATTTTATCTAAAAAAAAGAAAAGTTGACCCTTGAAAGCATGAAACATGCGAGGTTATACAGATAAGTGATGATTGACACCAATTCTCAACAGCCATTCAAATAAGACCTATCTATCAGCCATTACATGTACCAATGTTGTCGTGGGCACAGCCATGGACATTGGAATGGAGACATGATATCAAGCTCCAAGCCACAACCATAGGCATTTTGGCTTTCTTATGCCTTAGCTGTAACCGACTCAAATGCACGTCAGCACGCGTCCCACCCTCACCACTTTTATTAGATTGGATAGGACCTTGGAGCCCCCATCAATTATTATTAAGTGAACCCTTTATAAATTCATTAATATAAAAAATTAAATAATGCATATCGTGTACCTTACGCCCATTTTTAAATCAAAATTTTATTAACCTGTATCCCAAGTATAGAAATTGAATAAAAAAATACCATTGATTTTTTATTCTAATCACTTAAAGAAAACTAAATGTATTTTAAATTTTTAAAACAATAAATAATGTGTATTTTATTTAATATTTTTATTTTTAATTTCTTGATACAAACTTTTAAGATATATATTATCAAAAATTTTAAAGAATTTAATTTTAATATACTGATAATATAATTTTTTTTATATTTTTATTTAATTAAAATCTTTTATTTATATAATATGATAATATATAATTAGATATTTATATAAAAAAAATTTAGATTAATAATACATATAAATTAAATTTATTTTTAAAATAAAATATATTATTCAAATAAATTAGAGATAAAAAATAAACAAAATAAAAAGTGCACATATTATTTTTAAGGAAAAGTAAATTAGATACCAAATTAGTAAATTACTCTTAGAAAAAAAGTACTAAAATTAGTTAAAAATAGTGGGTAGAAAATGAATACAATTTACATTTTGATAGGATGTTATCTTATAGAAGTTCGGAACAAATAGTGAGATAGTTAGGTTTCATCTGGATTGATGGCATTAGTGAGGTGGAATTTTCAACTAACTTAGATCATATAAGATTGTACATCAGATTGTTCAATAATGTAATTTTTTTTTTCTTCGAAAGGTAGGGATAAAAAAGGGGAACAAATTGATTCATATCATTGAGATATAGATATTTCCTACGTACACAAAGAAAAATAGGAACAAGTTGAAAAACGATAAACTTCATTTTTCTAACGTATAAAATTCGTATAACCTAAACGGCAAAGAAATAAAAGAGCACAAATTGGAATGCAATTGCAAAAGGTATACCATAACCTAAACGGCATGTACAATGAGCTAAATAGGAACATCGCATTCCAAAAGTGCAAGCTCACAGGGCCACAACAACAAGTGGCTTTTGCTCCACGTCACCTCCACCTGTTCCGCACCGCACCTTAAATCGAATCAAATTTTGAAAAAATTTTAGATGTTTATATAATAAGAAAAGAAGATTTTATCATGTATTCCTACTATTCATTACTCATCAAATTAGTTTTATGAGACACCATTTATCTAACCTTTTTTTTTTGACATTTTCAATGTAATAATTAATATGTCCTTTTTAGCTGTAATTAACATGTCAAATAATAAATAATATAGAATAAAATATTTTTATTGCTCTAAAGAATATTTATCTTTTTTTATTCAAATTTCCTCAGTTTTGGCTTTTCTGGATATTTCTGATTTTTCTCCCACACCCTTGTTCGTTTCTACCTGTTGTATCTGCGGTCAACGTTCAGCAATCATATCATCCCCTTCACCAATTCCACTCTCAAAACCGTGTTCTCCAAACCTTTCTAGAGACACACCCAAAACCTACTCTCCCCAGTCCTAATATATCCCTCAATTTGAAGAAATTTCAACGTGACACCTCCACCCCCATCCCTTTGTTTGGCCTTTCACCTTATCTCCTTCAATATTCGCACCCATCAAATAAAATAAAATAAAATAATCCAATCTCTATCCGCTTCTCCGCACTTCACATCACATGACCTTCAGTAAACTAAACCAAACCCCTCATTTTTCTCTTTCTATAAACCAACCTTCAGGTTCCATCTGATGCACCAGAGACTCCATCTGGTGTATAACCCTTGTTCATACATGCACCATGAAGATTTTCAGCACCTCTAAATCCTTTCTCCGGAATGTCGTGTGTCCCTCGGACACCATATTCCTCGAAAGGATGAGCCTTTACCATCTGGGTCTCCTCCATCTCCACCATCCCACAATGCCCCTCTTCTCTAGGCCTAATAATCAGCCACAACAATAAACAAACCTCGGATCCAAGTCTTCCGTCAAGTTTTCCTCTCTCCTTCGTTGTCCCTCCAATCAAAAGTTAACCTACACGAGACGGAAAAATGAGGCAGAGGAATTGAATCCTAAGCTTTAGTAGTACTATAAGTACTAACTATTACTGCTACCGTACCCTTTTCTTCCTCTCTTTTTTAATGGATCCACAAAATGAACAACTTACCGATGAGGGAACTAGTCCTCCAAGGACCATAATTTTCAACAAATACGAGATGGGGCGTGTTTTGGGACAAGGGAACTTCGCGAAGGTGTACTATGGTCGGAACCTCGTGACCAACGAGAGCGTGGCGATAAAGGTGATAAAGAAGGAGAGGCTGAAGAAGGAGAGGCTGGTGAAGCAGATAAAGCGAGAGGTATCGGTGATGAGGCTCGTGAGGCACCCAAACATAGTGGAGCTGAAGGAAGTGATGGCAACGAAGGGGAAGATTTTCTTGGTGATGGAGTACGTGAAGGGTGGGGAACTGTTTGAGAAGGTGGCGAAGGGGAAGCTGAAGGAAGAGGTGGCAAGGAAGTATTTTCAGCAGCTCATCAGCGCCGTTGATTTCTGCCACAGTCGTGGTGTCACGCACCGTGATCTCAAGCCGGAGAATCTGCTCCTAGACGAGAACGAAGACCTTAAAGTCTCCGACTTTGGCCTTTCTGCTTTGCCGGAACAACGCCGTGCAGGTTCGATCTTTTTTGTTTTTTATAATTTAAATCATCAATACTCAAAGCCTACCAAAGAATTTTTATTATAGGATAAAATTCTTCTAGTGCTATGTTTCCTTTATTTTTTTATAGGTGATAATTGATCCAAGGATTATTCTTGTTTAGGGAGTAAGAGTTGAAATTTTCTCTATAGGTGATAATTGATCCTAGCCAAGATTCAGAAAATTAGGTTTTTTTTTTTTTAATGCTTTGACATTTATTTTCTTTTAAGTAAGAGTTTAATCTCGAGTCTTACATAAGAAAAAAAGAAAAAAATTAGTATTGGGTAGCTTTACATTTTTAATGAACTGATTTGGTTAGAATCAAATTAATTATAATTTAATGGACTTTAAATATGATGATTTGAAAAGGAAAGAAATTTAGCTTTTTTTTTTTTTTTTAAAAAGTTCAAAACCGTTTGTAATCAAAATTTCTTCTTGTAGCTGTTAAGTTTCACGTTATTTTATCTTTTATATTAACAACTTGGCAAATAATCTCGAGCTGGTTTTTGTGTGGTTGAATTAGGCCACAATTTTAATATGGTATTATATGCGAAGATATGTTGGGTCACTTCGAATCTTTACACTGCAAATATTAACTCAGGCATGAGGGTATGTTAAATGGCACCTGCATTTTCGGCTGCGCCAATGCAATTTTAGACTTGATTGGTTTCTATTTTTATTTTTTATATATTTAAATAAGAAAATGTTTCTTATTTTTATTTTTTATTTTTTCTATTTTTTTCATAAAATTCTAAACATAAAAATAGAAATAGAAATCAAATAGATTCTTAATATATTTTTTTTTTCTTTTGGGAGAAGAGTAATTATTTCTGTTAATTAAGCTTTGCCAAACGTCGTGTGCAGATGGGATGCTTCTAACGCCGTGTGGAACACCAGCTTACGTTGCACCGGAAGTGTTGAAGAAGAAAGGCTACGACGGTTCAAAAGCTGATATATGGTCATGTGGGGTGATCCTCTATGCCTTGCTTTGCGGGTATTTACCCTTTCAAGGCGAGAACGTGATGAAGATTTACAGAAAAGCCTTCAAGGCCGAATACGAGTTCCCTGATTGGATCTCGCAGGAAGCCAAGAACTTGATCTCGAACCTCCTTGTTGCCGACCCCGAAAAGAGGTTCTCAATCCCTGACATCATGAAGGACCCTTGGTTCCAAGTCGGGTTCATGCGACCCATCGCCTTCTCCATGAAGGAAACGACAGCGTTGGACGGCAACGTGGATTTTAATGATGATGATGATGATGATGATGAAGTGGTTAGCAACGATGGTGAGTTGAAGCAGGGTTCGAAGCCTGCACGGCCGTTTCATAATGCATTCGAGATAATTTCCTCGTTGTCCCATGGTTTTGATCTGAGGAACTTGTTCGAGACGAGGAAGAGGTCGCCGTCGGTGTTCTTATCGAAGCTCTCGGCTCCGGCGGTGGTGGCGAAGCTGGAGGCGGTGGCGAAGAAGCTGAATTTTAGGGTGGCGGGGAAGGCGAAGAAGGAGTTTGTTGTGAGGATGGAAGGGGAGAGGGAAGGGAGGAAGGGGAAGCTGGCAATGACGGTGGAGGTGTTCGAGGTGGCGCCGGAGGTGGCGGTGGTGGAGTTCTCTAAGTCCGCCGGGGACACCTTGGAGTATGTTAAGTTCTGTGAGGAGGAAGTGAGGCCTTCCCTAAACGACATCGTTTGGAGCTGGCAGGGTGATGGTCACCACAACTAATAACTACTGCCTGTAGTAGATTTTGCTTCTTTTTTGGTTTTTTTCTTTTTCAGTTTGTTTTAGCTATAATATTTTTTGGTTTGCATCAGAAAAATAAGGGAAAACGAGAAAAAAAAAAGGGTTATAGTTTGATTTGAATTACCATATTTCATTTCATAACTATGTAAATTTGGAGTTTGTGATGGTGTTTTGAAGGTAGTACTGAAAAATCATCTCCCAAATTGTACAAAGCTCTTCACTTCACCATTCAACTTTGGTATTAGTCTTAGGGTGTATTTAATTTGTAGTTTGTAAATTATGATTCGATATAAGGGAAGAAAAAACTTTTTGCTTTTACCTTTGTGCAGATTATGATTTGAGACAAAAGAAAGTATGCTGAAACCTAGTTTATCATAATTTTGTTAGATATGTCGAAAATTTTTGTTTTTTACTTCATCATTCGAGTTTTGGTCTTCCATTTAATTTCTAGTGGGTAGAGAAATTTTTAAATATTTTAAGAATAAAAGGAAAAATAATATTCTATTTTATTTATAATTCAACAATCAAGTCGCTGCATTAAGAATATAATAAAAATAAAAATAATAATGACTTACAAAATTAAAATGTCAAGTATAAGTGAAGTAAAGTATCGCATTTTTTTAGTCATGGAGCACATAAGAATTTCAGGTTTTCAGGTTACTAAATAAAATATATGATTCATATCCAAGGGGCGAATATATAATTTAGGTTGGGACGCTTGATGTTAGTGGAAGTGTGATTTGGCGGGAGATGAAATCCAATTGCAATAGATTTGGGCAGAGAGAATTGGAAGATTTGATTGGATTACTCAATTCCAGTTGGTTTAATTAGATGACTAAATGCGGCATTTGGTCACCGAACTGCGTGCTTTGGTTGAGATTTTTCTTGATACTGTCTCATTCTGTTTGCCAAAGAAAGGGAGTGAATTAGCGCTTTTTGGTCCATAAGCTATTTATATTAATATTTGAATAAGAATGAGGGCACGGATAGAGAATAATAAGTTTTTAGTATTTAAAATTGCTCACATAATTTTATGATGACTAAGTAAAGCTCTATTCAAAACGACGATTCCAGGTAGAGAATAATAATTTTAGTATTATGATTTTTAAAATTTTAGTTGTAGCAAATAGCAATGTAAGTAGAGTCTTTTTTTATATATATATATATATATATGAAATTTGAAAGTATATGAGATTATGAGGTGAATTACGAGAATATGTAAATTGAAAAAAAATCGCCATTATCGATTTTTAGGATGCACTAGCTTTTCAAACACATAAAAAATTGTTATTGGCGATTTTTTAATTCACACATTCTTAAATCATGTAACTTCATACAATTTTTTATAAAAAGTATTTGGTAATTTTTGAAAAAACAAAAAAAGATGTCATTGACGATTTTTTAATCCTATTTTAATATAATTTGGCTGAAAAATCTATATTAGTATGTATAATACATTCATTTATTATATTAAAAATAAAAAACCACGTAGGTATTTATAATAAAAATAATTGTAAATAACTCGTGCATGGATGTTGGACCAAAATATCAGTAAAGAGCAAATTGCAAGACAGGCAAAACACATGGATTCTCTTTACCATGATCATCATTGTTATTTATTGTTATAGTATTTTTGTTGTTCTCTTTTTGCAGTTTTGTACCCTCCTGTACAAGTTTTAGCCCCGAAAACAAACGAAGAATAATCAACATAGACAAACCTGCCATTGTTGTCCATTTAATTCGTCTTCCATGTTGCCAATTCAAGAAGAAGGACAGGACAATGCATTATCGTTTACCTTCTCTTCCACGTTGTTACTTTTTTGCCGATAAAGGGAAAAGTAGGCATTGGTCAGTAGTGCCAGCGGACGAAGCATTATTAGATGTCAGTTTTGTGCAATAAAGGCTAAAGAGGGTGTTGCATCATGGGGCCTCCATAACTTAGAACGTACCATCAGCTGACTCGGATCATACTCAGTTGTCAAATGAGGCTCCAGAAAATGGCCTGTAACAGTGGCATTTGCTTTTGAATAATATTTTGGGCGCACAAATTCACGACTCATATATATATATATATATATATATGAAAAAAATGAGAAAAATAATAAAATTATTTAAATTATTAATTTTATATAATTATTTTTTTTTATTTTTTATTTTTTTGTCAAAAAAATTATTAATATATTATTAAAAATATTAATAAATAAGAATTATATATCAATATTTTTAATAATACATTAATAGATAAGAATTTTTTTTTTTAAAGTTATTAGCATAAATCAGTATTTTCAGCAATATGATGGTGAGTAAGAATTTTTTGTCTTTTTTTAATCAAAAAATTATCAATATATTATTAAAAATATTGATAATAATAAATAATTTTTTAAATAAAAGAAACTAACAAAAAGATCCATGGTTATATAAAACTAAATATTTTTATTATTTTTTTTATTTTTTTTTATATAAATCGCGTATGCATCGTGATTTTGTTAGTTCCCTCCCATTACTATTTGTTTTTGGAGTTGATGAATAGTGGAATTGAACAGCCTACTGTACCATCTTCAATAGTGATATTATACTATTTATGTATTAAAAATGGGTATTCTTAATAAATATTATAGAGATAAAATATAAAATATTTAATAATAATTAATGAGACCAAAATTTTACTTTTTATCATTATTATTATTATTCATGATTCATGATGTTTATAAAAGATGTCTATTTTTAATACACTTATTATTCGATCTCTCGTTTGTGCCATAATTAAAGACATTTTGAATGAAAGAATAGTTGAAATTAAGTATGAGTTATTTTAGGATGTTTATTATATAAATAAAGTGATTATAAAAATAATATTAAAATAAGAGATAAATTAACATATAATAAAAAGATAAAAATAAACTTACAATTAAAGATAAGAAAAAATAAAATGAATTAAAATCTTAATAAATTAAGTATCTAAATTCTAACAAAGATAGATTATTATTCATACTTTATCACCCCTTTTAAATTGGATGTCGCTATATAAAGGCCATGTTTGGATTACAATGGCAACGGAAATGAGTGGTGAACCCAGATAACGGTAAAGGTGAATAAGTCGATTTTGACTAATAACCACAAGATCATCGCATATAGTCTCGAAATACCGAATGTAGATATGAAAAGTATACTGGAGTATCAACTAAACCTTTTGAAAAAGCCTTACATCCATAGCTAGATAGTCAAGGTCTTCAATAAGATAATTTGTGAGTTATGCTCAAACAAGAAGAAAAAAGATGTGTCAGTGACATAAGCTAAAGATGAGATGATCAAAACTCTTGCTTAGTTACAAACATGTTCGAGGGGAAGGATCATTGAGAAGGACGCTGGAGTTTCTCCGATAAAGCCACCAAGGTCAAGGAGCGTTGGAGCTTTTCTATTGGAAAAGATATCAAGTATTCTAGTATTTGGTTTGATGTTAGCTATAAAAAGGCTCTATACCATGAAAACGTTTTGAATAAAAGGATAGTTGAACTCAAGTATGAGTTACACTAAAAAATTTATTGTATAGATAAAGTGGTTATAAGGATAACAATAAAATAAAAAATAAATTAACAGATAATAAAAAAATAAAAATAAAATAGAATAAATTAAATTAAAATCCTAATAAAATATCTAAATCTTAACTAAGATAAAGTGTATGTTTAGAAATGCTGAAAGATTAAAATTATTTCAATAATCGCTTATTTGTCTAATCGCTTTTTTATATAATCGCTTATATGAAAATCAATTTATGTTTGAATACTTTAGCTGAAAAGTGGTTTTGAGATAATCTGTTTTGTTTGAGTTGTATGAAAAAAGTTATTTTTGTTTAGTAAAATTATTAAAAAAAATATGAAATGATTGTTTATATTATATAAAATATAATACTTAGGATCAATTTGGTAAAAATATAATAATTCTGAAATAGTCAGCTTCTATTTATAATTATAAGTTCCAAAAAATTACTTATGTTTATAAGTTATTTTTTAACTTAAAATTATCAATTTTAAATTATAATCTATTTTTAAAAATTTACCAAACATACTTAATTTTTACAAAAATAGCTTTTTTTCTAAAAAAAATTGTTTTTTTAAGCTCCCAAATATGCACATGTTATCCTTGCTTTATCAATGAAGATTTGATAAAGTATTACATTGGCTACCGACGACCTAATATAACCTTTTTCTTTTAGTTGGACTTGAAATTTGTAATGTTATCTAGATAGAGTTAGAGTTATAATATAAATATAATTTATAATATAATATTATGACATTATTGGATCTATATAGCTAATTCGACCTAATGGGACGACGCTTTGTTGGTGTGGTGTTGTTGTTAATACACCTTGTTCCATTTTCAAACTCAAGTTGGCAACTTGCCTATGCCATCATAGCCATATACGATATTTGATGCATCTTTTCACAGCCTGACCCCCACCTAACTAGGTCCCTAACTCATCCCTGTGTGCTAATAGGTAAAACTGCTTGCTATTATGTGCAAGATTATCAACAAAGAATATAAACACCAATTATGGTTTTGCTTTGTTTAATTGAAAAACATAACATAATGGAAAACAGTAAGTCTTAGTCTGATGTTTCTGTTAAAACAAAGCATGTATATGATACTTTTATTATTGTTGTTATAAGCCATATGAATGAATTCCTTGGAAAAAAGAAATGGAAGAAAGAAAAGGACAAAATATTTTGAAACTCGATCACTAGGGCAATCCCTCAGGCCAATCAGATTGCTTGATGGTTAATTGCGGGCTGGCCAAGGCCAAGTCCTTTCAAACTAATATAATTGTGATCATTATTGCTTGCCCCTGGATGCTTCCAGAGTTGAACTAACACTCCATGCTAAACCATTAGAATGCGACTTTCTTGAGCTTAGGATTGCTTCGCCCTCTTGAATGATTATCTTAAATAATATCCTGGTTACTTATGGGACGAATCAGAAAGGAAAAATCAGAATAATGCTGATCAAATTCGAAGGTTGAAGGAATAGCCACTTGGATCTTCAGTCCATAAAACTTGACCAGGAGAGAACAGAAAAAAAAATCTCAAGAGTGATATTGATTTTGAATGCAGAGTAATAATGCAATACTGTTGGATAATGTGTTCTCCTGTCTTGTTGGATACGTTTTTAAGCTTTTGCGATAAAAAGTCAGACCAATGACAATGATATTGGGTTACTTTAATAGTAAATCTTAAGATATTTATTTTATTGAATAATTTATATGAACATTGAATTTTATTAATTTATCTGTTAAATTGAAAGTTCTTACTAAATAAATTAAATGTATAAGATTTTATATAATTTTTTTAAAAATTGACACTTCACCATTCTACCTTATGTAATATGTTTTAAAGATATGAGTAAATGATAATTATTAGATTATATATCTATTAATATCTAATTTTTCTAAAATTCTATATATTTGATTATCAATAAAATATCACATAATTTAATAATTAGATTGGTGAAATTTAATATTGATAACAAGTTATCAATAAAGTAAGTGCATCAAATTTACTCCTAACATAAATGGACTTCGTCCCGCCAACCACCGCCACAACAACAACAATAATAATAATAATAATAATAATAATAATCACCATCATCATATAGTAAATAGCAACAATAAGTAAGCTAAACACGTGACTTGAACCCTGCTATCGTTGCCAGGGAAGCAACTGGATGCCCGTTTCCAACAAGGTTGTCCCTTGTTTTCCTTCAACAAACGCTCTTATCTTATGCGACTCATATATAACAAAGGTACATCTCATGAGATTTTTATTCAAGATAATGATATTCCCTTTCCACGATGCTGTACCCCCGATCTTTAAAGTGAATCCGATTCAATAGGTAAATAACACATCGTATATAACCTGGAAAAAAAATCGAATGATCGATGTTAACCAAATCTATTAAAAATAAATTCAATACACTAGATAGAACATCCGTTCTATATTCGCATCATTAATTTTTTAATATCTAATACAAGCCATGTTTGAAACCAAGCAAATTGATTAATTCAGTATGACGTGAAATTTAAAGACATTTGTTATTTCCGGCCAAAGAAGTACCTTATTAGAAACAACTGAGCGAGAATTGTCATGTGTATATATAAAATATGAATTATTGTTGTATCACAAAAAATATGAATAATTGATATTTTGTAAACATTAGGGAAGTTGATTTTTCTTTTCTTCCTTTTTCTGTTAACTGGGCATTGTTATCCAGTCCTAGACGCTGACATGGTTGAAAGTTTTTTTATCATTTTATGGGGATGATAGGATGCAAGGTGTCCTTGTTGAACAACTAGATATTGCCACATAGCTAGCAGGCTTTGGGGATCTTCTACATCTGTTATATCAATTTGTTAATTCAAGGTCTCCTCCAGATAACACAACAGTTAAATCTTGCAATATCAATGTCCCCCATGTGTTTTGGTCGTTATTTAATTGGCCTATAGATACACGTGTATGATGATCTTGCCACTTGATATGCGATGATCCCATCAAAAGGACAAACAGTGTGTTTAGACAGGTGCGGGTTAAAATTATTTTAATAATTATTTATTTGTGTAATTATTTATTTACATAATTGTTTATATAAAAATTAATTTATATTTAAATATTTTAGTTAAAATATAATTTTAAAATAATATATTTTATTTAAATTATATGAAAAAATTATTTTTATATGATAAAATTCCTAAAAATGATATAAAATAATTATTTATATTATATAATATTTATTATTTAGGATTAATTTGATAAAAATATAACAATTCTGAAATAATTAATTTCTACTTATAATTATAAGTTCTACAAATTTATTTATAATTATAAGTTATTTTTTATCTTAAAATTATTAATTTTAAATTATAATCTATTTTATAAAATTACCCAAATATGATTAATTTTTAGAAGATAGCTTTTTTGGAAAAAAAAAAAAAGGGCTGTTTGCATAGTTCCCAATCATGCACAAAGTGAAAACCGTTGGTTGCTTAACGGCGCATTTATTTGTGATTATTTTGATAAATAATAATTTTTTTAAAAAAATTAATTTTTATATATTTGGATAATTTTTTAAAAATTAATAAAATTTCAAAAAAAATATATTTTCAGTTTTTTAAAAAATCTAAAAAGAATAATTTCTAAAAAAAATTAATTTTCAATTTTTTTAATTAAATATAAAATTTAAACTTCAAAATCTCTATTTTTAAAACTTCAAATAAACACATCCTAAATTAGTAATTTTAATTCGTTTAATAATAGTATATGTAAAATTTGGACTCGAAGCAATCAATTGCGTATAAAGTTAACCATTTTCTTTAAAAAGCAACCTCTTTAATATATGTAGCTCAGCTCGTGAGGAAAATAATCAGAGATAGTTCTTTAATTTTCTTTTTTTCAAAAAAAGAAGAATAATAATTTGAATTAGCTGAGAAAACAAACATATAAAACCGGACTTCAGTACTGTGTTTACAGTTGATTCTGTGAATAATTGGTGGATATTGCATAAATTGGTTGTGGAGAAAGTTCTAAGTTGGAAAAAGAATACGTTTCATGAAAACAACTCATGTAAGGAGCAAAAAGCCCAGCTCACCACCCCCCCCCCCCCCAACAAAAAACAAAAAAAACAACACCAAAAAAAAAAAAAGGGTACAATGCCATGATTCATACTATTCTGCACATGCAATACACACGAACATTAGTTATACAACTACCCTAAAATGTCACTTCTTCACTACATGTAACCCATTTAAAAGCGCAATTTTTTTATTACTCTTTAACGATCTCATTCGATTAGGAGGGATGCTGCATCCTCATAAATCATTTTTCTTAAAAATTTAAATTATTAAATAGAAGTATATTAATAATTTAATATTTAATATGATCTTTTATGTAAGAATTTTTTTGAACTTAAAATATAGACTTTACATAAGCTTATTTTACCTTATATTAAAATTTAACTTTTATTTAAAAAAATAGGAAATAAATGAAAATTGAACTCTAGACTTTTTAGTTATAAAGGCTTTGATACCAACTCATAAACTATTTAAATTATTGGATAGAAGATATTCTTGTGTGATTCTAAATCATCACATAAGATTATACTCTTTCCACTTAAAGAATGTCATATAAGAATGAGACCCACCACTTACCATAAATTTTAAGTCTTTGACTCTCAATAAATTAACTAGAGTTAATATTTATTATTATTGTATCTCTCTCTCTATCTCTCTCTCTCTATTTATTTTTTTTTGATCTCGATTGAACCACTAGTATCCAGATTCTATTATCAAAAATCCGACTAATCCGACCCGACCCGACGATTGACCCATTGAAGGCGTAGAAATCTTTCAATAGGGATTTTTTCCATTCCCAAGATCCGAACTCAAGATCACTGATTAAGGGATCAAATACTAAATCACTTGATCAACCCCACGTCGATCTCTCTCTATATTTATTGCTTCACTTCAAAGATATATTTTTGGTACAAAAATAATATATTTATTATTTATACTGCACCTATTTTAATTGAATTTCACTAAATTTTTTTACGTAGTACATAAAGAAAAAATTTGTACCAAAAAATAAAATACATAATACATAAAAATCATTATTGTTTTTAGTCCTGTATAAAATATTAAAAAAAGAAGCTGTATTTTCAATTATAAAAAATTACATTAATTATAAATGAAAATAAAATAATAAAACAATCCTAAAATAAACTACAGTTTTAAATAAATTTTGTTCATAAAATTACATCAATTAATAAAACAATCCTAAAATAAACTATAGTTTTAAATAAATTTTGTTCACAAAATTACATCAATTCTTTTATGCAAATAAAGTAAATTCTTTCATTTAAAATTTGTGAGATATTTGATGATAACAAAAAGTTGAAATCAATTCATATAAAAAATTCTTATACATAAATAACGTAAATTCTTTCATAAGGCAAAATAACGTAAGTTCGCATGCATAAATGACGTAAGATTATTTATGAACAAATTTTATTTAAAGCTATACTTTATTTTAGGTTTATTTTATTATTATTTTAAATTAATGTAATTTTATTATAATTGAAAATAAAACTCCTCTTTTTTAATATTTTATACAGGAAATAAAAACAATAAAGATTTTTATGTACTAGATAAAAAACATAGTGAAATTTAATTAAAACATGTGCAGTATAAATAATAAATATATTATTTTTGTGCAAAATATATCTTTTAAGTGAAGTAATAAATAATTAAATATAGAGAAAGAAAAAGAGGGAGATACTAATAATAAATGTTAACTTTAATTAATTTATTGAAAATTTAATTTAAGTGATAGATCTCATTGCTATACGGTATTTTTTGAGTGAAAAGGGCATAATTCTATATGGCAATCTAAGATCATATAAAATTTTTTTATTAAATAGATACATATGAATAATTTTATATTTTTAACACTGCAAATTTGTTGAGAATGACAGGAAGACAAGAAGGCATTTCAGATACCTAAAGTTTGCATTTATTTTACATTTTCTATTCTATTCGTTAGTTGCTAATTGTAAATTTTATTTTGTGTATAACAACACGAGAAGATTATTCTGCAAGAGATTCATCATCATCTCCTTACCCTATGTCTCTTTTGAGGGTGAGAGCCATAGTCTTCATTTGCGAATGTCATTTCAACAAAGAAATATAAAATAAGGACCGTTTGAATGAGCTTTTTATTAAAAATTTTTTTTAATGTTACATTTTTAAAAATATTAAAAATAGAATTTAATTTTTGTTTAAATATAATATTTAAAAATAATTTTTTATAGTTAAACATTTTTATGTATAAAAAAAATGTAACTTAACAAAAGCATGATTTATTCTTTATTAACGTTTTTACTTATTTTTAAAAAAAGTTCATCCAAACTAATTTTAAAAAAACAATTTTTAAGAAAATAATTTTTTAATCAAATCAAAATATCAAAATAACGTACAAACGAACTCTTTTTGACTGAAAAAGAAGCTCAAAATAAGTTCCTTCTTGTTGCCTTTTTTTTTTGTTTTTAGTTTTTGGTCAATTGGTCAACTGTTGTTGCCCTTGCATCTCACAAAACGACTTTTTTTTTTGCTCACAAAACACCATTACTTTCTGGGCCAATTTATGGGCTTGCTACAACAAAGCATGGTTTTTCGTGTAATACTATTTCGTTGCTCATTGAGAAAGGCCTTGGGGCCGCAACCCTCACCCACTTTTTTGGGAAAAATAAAAGTATGTTCTTCTGTCAACCCCATTTGTTATTTTGGTGCAGACTTTGCGCTTTAGTTGTCCCATTCTCTTTTACTAAATTGTTCGGACCTTTTGAATCAAAAATATTATTTATATTCATTCTTTTGACTCATTCTAATACATTTATTAAGTTATTTTTTTGTCATTGGATGACCAAAAAAATAAAAAAGCGAGCCCCACTCCCAACATATAATTAAAGAACACCTTAATAAAATCTTTTAAAATAAGTCAAAAAAATTATTATTACTTTTTCGGAGTCGTAGATTTCCCACACCAACTTCCATTTGACTCATGGCCTATTGGCTTTTTCTAATATCAGTGTTGGTTTTAGCATATTGTATATGGGCTAATCTTCTTCATTTTTCTTTTTCTTCTTCCTTTAAGGATTGCTCATGCAATTTTCGGGAGTTAGTTAAAGCTCTCCTTAAATTGATGACTCCAAAATTCAAATTCCATAACATTAAATGTAAAGTTTGCCTAGTTACACTTCACTTTCATTGTGATCAACCACCTTTGGGTGTAAATGAATCATAAGTCTTTAGTCTATAAGATGGATGACTCAAGCTAATCCAAGTTATTGGCTCACTTGAAACCTTTTTTTTTCTTCCTACTTGTGCAAGTTGTTGCAATGTTTTGAAATTTGGATCGAACTGGTCGATTCAATTGATAATCGGACCCTCTTCCGGTCCGGTCAATTGGTAAAAGTTGCTAATTCAAAAATTGGAAAAGCCAGTCAAAATTTGGCTAATCGCTTGAACCGGAGGCAGTTCACTTACCTGGCGATTAATTAAAAAAGGAAAACTCTAAAGAGAGCATGAGGAGGATGCCGCTTGAACTAGGGAAGGAAAGGCCATGGCAGCAACTATGCACCCACCATTGTTGGTTCACCTGCCGCTAGTCTTCGAGCTTGCAGTTGCATCTTCGAGTTTTAAAATCCACCCTGCAACATGCGCGGGTAGGCATCGAGGCGAGTTTGGATGCGGGTAGGGTTGGGTTCAAGTTTAAGGCATTCGCCCTTACCCTACCCGTACCCCATATCTATATTTAATTTATATATGTATAAGATTATTTTTTTAAATATTTCTATCATTTTGACACACAAAAAAGAGAGTAGAACATGTTTAAAAAATATTTTTTGTCAAAGTTATAGATATCTTTTTATCATAACTAATCTTGTTAAAATTAGGTAGGACTACTTGAGACAATAAAATTTTTTCTTTTAAATTTTAATATAGTTGTATATTTAGAATTTTAAAAAAATTATTTTCTACAAAAATTATGGTTTTTAAACAAATTTTTAACTATAAAGATTTGAAATTCAAAAATAAATTAATTTAAACATACATTAATTAATAGTAATAATATCAGCAGCCCATCAAATAATTGAAAAAAAAAAATACTAGGCTATATTCTGGTTGTATCCAAACCATATCCAATGTATATTTTAATCGAAAATAGTATTTTTTAAATAAAATATACAAAACTGCATGTATTATTTTAATATCCAATATGCATCAATATCTCATTTATGTCGGATACAGGGACACCTCAACAAATTTGTGTGTCCGTGGTTCGTAGAGTGATAGGCGCCAACTACCAAGAGGGGAGGACATGAACAGGAACTGGAACATTGTAGGACCCAGCAGAGAGAGTTGCTGTTGAAGAACTCAGAGGATCTTACATTGTCCCATGTTGTACTATATATGACCCAGTCGCTACTCGCCAGAACACAAAAAGCAGAGAAAAGAGGTCCCACTGTTGAACTTTTGTCGCAACTTGCCTGCACGTGTTTTTATTATCAAGGAGCCCCAGCTTTCAAATTTTTTTCATCATATTGAATAAAAGAATTCCATTAATTTGTGTATAATTATGAATGAGTTGTATCAGTTCAGAAACTTTTGTCTTATTACATTACATACTTTTAATATAATGAAACTTAAAAAATTTTATATAGGATAATCTATATAATGCAAGGTTAGATGATAATTGAAAAAAATTTTAGTGAAAATAAACCAAAATTAATTTTTATCTTTATTATTTGATTAATAAAATGTTAAGATTGTGAATTTCATAAAAAAAATATTATTTTATATTTTTATGATAAGTCATACTATAAATATATGTATGAATAAATATTTAAAATAATATAAAATAAAACTAAAATTTATTTCATATGATTTTTAATATTTTATATTTTAAATTATTTTATGCATCGCACTAATAATTAATTACTAATACTAATATATAAATTAATAACATTTACATGATATTACAGGTTTGATATTACGTGTAATAGTCTCAATTTTAGTAATTTACGAAAACATACACAATAATATGCTAACACTGTTACCAAAAATATTTAAATAAATTTTCAAATCAGTCTTTGATAATATTTTTAATAAATAAATTGATTCATAACAAAAGTAAATTGGCCCCTAAATCTTTGATAATTACAAAAATTAGATATTTTAGTCCTTAACTTACAATTAATAAGAGTATGATGTGTAAATTATATACTTACAAAGATATATCCTAACCCTATTATATATGACACTAACACCCTCAAAACTCAGCGTTTTACCACTAAGCTCTAAACCTAATATTTGAAAATCCTCTATCTTCTCTCAAATATCACGATTGAAATAGTTATGAGTTATTATAATTTAAGAGAAGATCAGGTTTAGATAAATTGGAGAGGAGATAAAGTTTAATACTATGTTTTATTGTTATCGGCTAATGTATTGGGGTTCTTTTTTTTTTTGGATGTTTGAGGAAGTTTAAGAGGGTGCCACCTGTGATGCTATATGAAATAGGGTTAGGATATCTTAGTTAGTATGTAATTTATATATCAGATTTTTTACTAATTGTAAGTGAGTTAAAGATTAAAGTATCTAATTTTTATAATTATTAGAGATTTTGAGATCAATTTATTTTTATTAGGGACTAATTATTTATTGAAGATATCATCATAAATTGACTTGGGTATTTACTCAAAATATTTTTATGCAGCAGCTAAAAAAATATTACCTTCCAGGCAATTAAGAGACAAAGAAAAATCAATATGAGAGTATTATTTTGAAAAAGATACATTACTTTATTTTGGGAGCATTTTTAGAGTTGAATTTAATATGATAGTATACGATAAATCATACTACTTTTATTGTGTTGTTTTTCTTAATCTTTAATCTTCTCGTCAATAAAACCTTTAATTTACGCGATAAAATAAAATAAAATAAAATAAAACTACAAATAGGCTCCCCCCCCTCCCTTTTTTTAATTGAGGGAAGTCAGAACAATTAAGGCCTACGATTTTTTGATAATTGAGAAAAACTGCCCTGCAGTGAGAAAGAAGAGATAAAAATAGCATTTATATAAAGAAATAAAAAAGACAAAGCCAATGAGTCAGCTACGTGTCCTATAGATAGAAGAGATACGTGACAATCATATGGAGTGAGTACTTCTCTAGAGCACCGCATTCGCAGTCAAAAGTTTCAAACTTAATAAAAAGAGAGAATTTGAGAGAAGATCGGGTTTAAATAGGGTTTGATTTTTTATTATTGATAATCAACAATAACTTATCCAATTGGAGAGAAGGTAAGGTTTAGTATTTTATTTTATTGTTAGGGGTTAATGTGTTAAGATTTTTTTTTTCTTTTTTTGGATATTTGAAGAAGTTTAAGGGAGTGTTATGAGATGCTATATGAATAGGGTTAGAATATTTTAATTAATATATAACTTATGTATCACAATTTTTACTAGTTATAAATAAGTTAAGAATTAAAATATATAATTTTTGTAATTATCAAAAATTTGAAATTAATTTATTTTTATTAGGGATCAATTTATCCATTAAAAATATTATCAAAAATTAATTTGGGAGTTTATTTAAAATATTTTTATGTAGTAGCTAAAAAAAATTACGTACAAGCAATTAAAAGATAAAGAAAAATCAATATGAGAGTATTATTTTGAAAAAGATACATTACTTTATTTTGAGAGCATTTTTAGAGTTGAATTTAATATGATACTCTACGATAAATCATACTACTTTTATTGTGTTGTTTTTCTTAACCTTTAATTTTCTCGTAAAAAAAACCTTTAATTTACACCATAAAATAAAATAAAATAAAATAAAATAAAATAAAACTACAAATAGGCTTTCCTCCTGTTTTGAATTGGGTGAAGTCAAAACAGTTGAGGCTTGTGATTCTTTTGTAATCAAGAAAAGCTGCCTCGCAGTGAAAAAGAAGAGATAAAAATAGCATTTGTATAAAGAAATAAAAAAGACAAAGCTAACGAGCGAGTTACGTGTCCCATAGATAGAAGAGATACGTGACAATCATATGTAGCAAGTACTTCTCTGGAGCGCTGCACTCGCAGTTAAACGTTTCAGACTTAATAGAGAGAGGGGATTATGAACTATTATTTCTGATCCATTATCAGTTAGTTTGATTAAAATTTTTTGATTTATTTTATTTATTATTTTCATATATTAATGTAATATTTATTATTAATTTTTTTATTTTACTTTTTTGCATATTTTTAAGTACAACATATTTTTCATGAATTTAATAGAATATATCAATTAAAAATTAAAAATTAAAAAAAAGGTATTTTAGTGAACATCTTTTATAATTAAGTATTGATTTTAAATTTTTTAATTTTTGTGTATATGGCTAAAATAATAAGTAAAATAGATTGGAAGTAGTAATACAAAATTAAAAAGAGAAGAACTTTTTCAAATTGAGCAAAAATAAGAGAAAAAATAAAAGGAAAGATAATTTTGATGTTTTTCACTTAATTGAAGGGAAAAATGGAAAAAAAATTATGCAAGATTTATAAAAAAGAAAGTTTCTTCTCACAGGTGAAAAGAAAATGAAAGAAAAAATATCACATTATAATATTATTCTTGATTTTAAATATAACAAAAGAATAAAAAATTTATTAAGATATAATTATATTTTCTTTTTTCATTTTTTTACTCAATTAAATAATAAGAAAAAATATTTTTTATTTTTTATTTTTTCTTCTTATTTTTTTTTCACTTCTAAATAAAGCCAGAGAGAGATTATTATATATGTTCAAAAAATATTTTAATATATAATTTACAAAATTGTTATTAATTTTATATTAATATTAATTTTTAAAATATACTTTTTTACCAAAGGCGCAAAACCCTTCTGAGCGGTTTTTACTGTTTTAAATTAAAAAAATATATTATTTATGCGTATATCCTTTTTCAATATTTTTTATCAAAATATCTTTTTTTTTTATTTGTAATAAATTTAATTAAGATTGGATTGAATTTATTACTATGCAAATTTATTTCATTTGAACAGGATTTGATCTATGCTAAATCAAATTCAGATTTAGGGTAGAATTTAGGGTGGGCTATAATATATTAGGATCATGATGGATTGAATTTATTACTGTACAAATTTATTTCATTTGAACAAAATTCAATCTATATTAAATCAAATTCAACATGGCCAAAGGGATTTAGGATAGAATTTAGGGTGGGCTATAGTATATTAGGTTCATGGTGGACTTAATATGATTAAATGACCAAAAAGTATAGTTAGTTATCAAACAAGTATGGTTTTTTGTGTGGCAAAGCACTGGATCTACTATGGACTAGGATCTATCCTAAAATATAGCAATAATTAGACCTTATGCTCTATTAAAACTGTAAAAGAAATGAATGAGAACAACATTCGAAATAGTCATTGGAGACTTAATAACCACATATTTAATATTTAAAAAAATTTATACTTATTATTTTTATGTATGCGATTGTGGATATATATATATATATATATTATCTCGCTATATTTAAAGTCAATATTTTTTTATATTTATATTGTATCAGTAATAAATTTGATCTAAGTTGGATTGGATTTATTATTATTTACTCGAAAAAAAATATAAATCTATGATATTTTTTCATTAATTACCATTACAATAAATAAACCAAACTAAGTTACTATTTAAGTACATTAAATAAGTTAACATACCCCAAACTATTTTCTAAGTTGCCATTAAATTAGTTTAGATTATGTTAACTTAGTTAATATATTTAAGTAGTAACTTTGTTTGGTTAATTTATTATAATGATAATTAATTAGGAAATATCACAGGTTTATATTTTTTCTTTCAGGTGAATAATGATGAATCCAATCCAACTTAGATCAAACTCATCATTGGTGCAATATAAATATAAAAAAAAATTTGACTTTAGACATAGTGAAAGAATATATATATATACCCACAGTCAAATACATAGAAATAATAAGTATGAATTTTTTAAATATTAAATACTGTTGCTATTAAGCCTCCAACAACTAATCTAAATGTCATCCTTATCCATTTTTTTACAGCCTTAATAGAGAGTATGATCTAATTGTTGCCATATTTTAGGATGGACCTAAGTCCATAGTGAATTAGGTGCTTTGCGATATCTTGTATGGTAATTAGCCATATTTGTATGATAATTAATCATACCTTTTAGTCATTTAACTATATTAAGTTCACTATGAATCTAAAATACTATAATCCACCCTAAACCCGTCTGGCCATGTTGATTTCGATCCAAGATAAATCGAATTCAATACTATTCATGTGAATAATTTAGAATTTAGAGTTTAGAGTTTAAGATTTATGATTTAGGGATAAATCAAATTTAACACTATTTACATGAATAGTATTGAATTTGATTTAGCATATATCGAATTTCATTCATATGAGATAAATTTATATAATAATAAATTCAATCAAATTTTAATCAAACTTATTATGGTCAAAAACAGTATATTTTGGTAGAAAAATATTGAAAAAGTGTATATACATAAATAATATGTTTTTTTAATTTAAAATAGTGAAAAACCCTGCATTCTGACGGAGTGGAATACTGGCGTGGGGCTCATGCTTTTTATTCACGAATCACGAGTGAGTTGACTTACCACATTTATACGATTATTTAAAATTGGATAGCGTAGTGCACCATATTCATATACAAAAATGAATTTCTCATATTACACTAGTTTTGTAAATTAATATTATTAAACAGTAGTCAAGAACAATAACATTTTTTATATGCACACTTTCTACTCTCTTGATTTGTCTTCCTCGAAAGCATATCTCTCTTTCAATTCACTATCTGACTTGTTAACTACTCTTTTTAATTTTTTATCCTTTGCCCTACGCATTGTGAAGAGCTGCAGTATCCCGTTCCAAGGACAAGGGCGTATACATTTGTAATTAATTATCAGGAAGCATTTATGTTGGTCGATGGATCATCCATGATCCAGGATTTTATAATCGTTGGATAGTTAAAAATTTAATTTGATGGTCATAATGTAATGAGATATTTTAGAGTAATAATATAATTGAGAGGACTATCATGAACTACAGGTCAACTAATAAGACGATGTTTAGCATATACTTCAGAGTCAAAGGTGTACCACAAACTAAGTAATCCAACATTCAAGATCTGCTAATGTATCCATGAAGTAAATAAGTGATACTACATTGTAAAGTTTTTCATTTCTTTTTTTTTTTTTTGATGTATGGGGGGATAACAACCAACAAAACTTTTCTCAGTTTTCGGTGAATTAATGAAAAAAAAAGATCATTCAATACATTAATAGACATAAAAGGGACAATTAAGCTCAAAGAAAATTAATGTATTTTTTGTAATTTTAAATTTTTAAAAAATAAATAAAAAGTTGAGTTTCCCCTAAAGTTCCCAAAGCCTCTTCCAATTGCAACTATGGATGACTACACGGCAAAGCTTGCGACAAAAGCAGTTGTTGGGTTATTGGCCATAGGGTCGCGTGCGGTGCTCATTGAGGAGGAGATGGTGGCTCATGGTGGTTTGCAGGTTGACTATGTAGAATGGGTGGCAACGACGATGGTTGAGGCGGAGCAAGGTGAAGTGATGGTGGTGCGAGTGGGTTTGGGTAGGTGATGCATGGTAGTTGATGATGGTCTTTGTGGCTGAGTTTAACCGGGTTTGGAGGTGGTTGACTGGATGATGGTGGAAGGTTGAGTATGACACAGAAGTAGCGGGGTTGCACACGGTGGTCATAGAGAAGGAGGCCATAGCTTGTGGTGGTTTGCTGGTGAAGATGGACAAGGAAATTGGTTTGTACTTTCTCCTACGTTATTCCTCCCCAAGGACCCCAACCACCCAATCCTCCATTCAATCTGCACAGGACCTTTTCGAAGACGACGTGAGGAACAACACAACAATGATAATAACAGTAAGAAAATGAAGAATAATGAGAACAATATAAACAAATCCCTTTTATTAATTTTCCAATAAAGTACTATAAAAGTTAGGAAAAAAAATTATAAACTTTGTACACCCTCAAAACCACTCCATGTCTGTTGACAATGGCCATAGCCAAAGGAAGTGAAATTACAAGAGAGATTAAGAGAAATTAATGTGCTTCACTTATGTCAAGTGCATCAAAACACCTTTCATCCTATCTTTTGGATCAAGGTGGTGCATGATACACCTTGATTCCTAAGATGCACCATAAAACACACACATGCTACAAAACCTCATACCGGTTGGTGACCGGCAAAAATCCTAGATCATGGATGATCCATGGACCAACGTAAACGCTTCCTATGTCAAACCTATGAACAAAATTATCCATTAGTTATTTATTTAATCAATTTAAAATCTTTTCTTTGTCACATTATTTCTTGTGGGTATGATTGCTCTGGTATCCAGATACGTTTCTAATGTGTCGAATGTAGAAGAAAATAATAGGCATGTGTATCAAAATTTTTATATTAAAGTGTTTTCTGTTTCCTTATTTTATAAAAGATATCAATACTATGTTTATGTGATTTTTTATTAATTAATTTTCAAAGTATATTTTAATGATAACATCAAGTAAAGTCATATTGCAAGAAATGGAATCATTGATGAAAAAGAAAGAAGAAAAAGATAGAAAATATTGCAATGACTATTTAAACGGTTAATTTGGAGTTAAAGAAAAACTTAAGATATATTTAATAATGAACATTAATAATTTGAAAGTGATATTTTAAAAAATTAAAATACAAAGGACTTATCAACCAGAAAGAAAAATTCATTCCATAAATAATGTGGCATATTTTTATTGAAACTAATATAAAGTTATGTGGCAACGATATCTTATTCGCCTAGTCAACAAATAAAATTTTCACGATGTTTAACATTATTGACCTTTATAATTTGCCTCACACATATTTCATGTTAAGTGGAATACTTATATAAACGACTAGTGAATATCTCATGCATGACCTGGGAGGATTATGCTAGGAACAGCAACAAACATGATTGTCTCACTCTTGTAGCTGACTTACAAACATGATTGTCTCAGTCTTGTAGCTGACTTTGTCAATAAAAATATACATAAAAAAACAAATTAGTTGATCTTGAGAGAAAAGGAGAGGGGAGGGAGGATTCATTCTCACTCTAATTAATTTTTAATATTACAATTAATATTGATAGAGAAGATGTTATAGTCGCACACACTTAATTAAGCATATGGCTGCCATTTTTTCATGAGCTAATTTTTGTGTTAATTTTTTTTTTTTCTCAAAAGTAATGAGATTAAGAATTACTTTTAAGGGATATTTTTGGGGAGAGGGGGTAGAGCCGAATATGAGACATCTTATATTCAAATAAAATATATAGGAGACAACTATTAGATTATAGGCTCAATTACAACTTTTGCGTTAAGTTAGATCACTCAATTCTTAAGATGATATTAGAATTTATGTTATAGTTATTATTTGGTCAACCGTGGATATCCAATCCTATAAATTTCATGTTTTAGTTGTCTAGTCTTGGATAAGAAAGAGGTGTGTTAGGTTCTATATCACTTAAACATATATATAAAATAACCTTTATAAATACTTTAACAATTTTAGAGTTTAGTTAGGCTCACTCAATCCTTAATAGAAAAAATATAATTTGTTCTATGACATATAAAAATCTTTTTTTTTCTTATTTTTCTTTTTAACACAACGGGTGAATCACCAAAGAGCGAGAGAGAGAGGGGGGGTTGGGGGGAAGGAAATTAGCCAAAACTAGTGTCACCTATGGCATCCTGCCTAATCAAATCACGAGCAGGGAATAGGCAAAAGACCTAGCTTACCCCAAAAGCGAGCAACTGTCCATGTCCTTAGCGGGCTAGAGAATATGCCACTCGATCAGGCACCCCCCCTCTCTGGTTATAATGAAAATGGTATTATATACTTATATTTTATACTAATAATACAATAATAATTATAATAACTAAGTTTTTTTTTTTCATTAGATAAAGTTAGTTATATAGACCAAACAGTATTATAGTATTTCATTGTAAATCATATATATAAATAAACTATTTAAATCAAAGTTATTTTTAATGTTTTTGTTTATATTTTTTCTTAATTTTCTACTGAAATTAAGTTCCTTATTTATTTTTTAATTGTTTAAGAAAAAAGGAAAATATATAATTTTAGTCTTATTTTAATATGAAAAATATAAAAATAATATAATAAAAATATTGTGTTAACACCAAACAGAACAAATAAGGGACAATGTCAAATTGGCAGCCGTTGTTCAGATAAAAAAGAAAGAGTAGAAAAAAGAAAAATAATCTTATCTTGCAAAAAGTGGACGGATTTTATTCTCGCTCCATAATGGAAGGACCTCAATTCTCTACTTAAATAATTAGTTGGTAATGCTCTATAAATTATTCATATAAATAACTCTTTTATATTTTGCATTATTGTATTCATTTAAAGTCGTGCGTATGATCCGGCGCGAATCCTAGAAATAGAAAAATTATGTTGGGAGAGGCTGTCCCTTAACGAGTCGTTCAGATCCTCAAACCAGACATTCAGCTTGAAAAACGATGTGTAATTTAATATATATGTAAAAAAATACTTGTCGTGTAAAATTTGTTACCATTCTTAGTTAAATTTATTGAACTGCTTCACTCATGGAACCATTCGCTATTGGGACTTTTTAACCTGATAACTTGCCCATTTTCTGCATGTTATCAAGTTCCAGTTCCACCACGTGTGCTGTTGATAGCACAATAAGTTTCAGCTGCATCACTCTTCACTAGTATGTCCAATCACAACCAGACACATAGAACATGTTACTGCTGGAACCGAAACTGATCGGTCAACCATTGGACAGAGTAATTGGGGTAATTTGGTGAATTTCAATATTATTAGAAATAGTCATAATAATTTTTTTATGTAAAGAAAAAGTAATAAAATATTTCCCACGTCACCTACTTCTTTTTTTTCTTAGACTAGACCAAGTGGGCTTTTTTTTTTTTAATTGAGATAATATACACTTTAATTTAAACAATAAGAATTTAACATATTATTTCTGAAAATTTGTTACCATTTTAATTTTTAAAATTAAAATATATTATAAGAATTTAATTTTTTTATTAATTTTTATTTATTTAATGTCATGACATTCAAACATTGTACTTCCATAATACATACAATAAAAGTTGAAATTACTAAACAGAAAAATTAGCGTGTTATAATGTAATTCCTTTGAGGAGTAAAGTACTTATATTCGATCTTTTAGAGATTAAAATATTAAAATAAAAAAATTTTAGAGATTAAAATATAAATTTACTCTTTTTTACTTCATTTTCAAAATTTATTTTATTATATTTAAAAGTGATTAGTTATAATAAAAGTAATTATAATTTTATATATATAATTACAATGTTCAAAGTTTATATCCTAAAATTATTATTTTAAAAAGTTTTGCCTATTTACTTCAATATCTAATGATCTTATCTTAGGGAAGTTAAATAAAAATATTTCTTTTAGAATAATTTTATATTATTATTTAATAAAAAATATAGAAAAATATGTGATTTATTATTTTCTTATTTTTTTATTAAATAATAATAATAAATTTTATATTATCAATATATATAAATTAATATTTACATAAACTTTTCCTATTTTCAAGCAACTAAGTAATAAAACCAACATCAAAACTTAGGGCATTGATTCAAACGCCAAAACATACACACGTGCGCGTACACACACATCACGCACTGTTAGTGACAATATTGTTAATGACATATTTTTTATAAAATTTAATATTATATGACCCACAGATATTTTTATCAATTGGAAATAAAAAGTGTACTCCAAATTATATAAGTGGCGTATTTAGCCATGCCTTTTCTTTTCTTTGACTTTCACATCAAAGATTATGAGTAGGGACTGTCAGAACAAGTACATACATTCATCATCATCGGTCATTGTCTTCTCACTGGTAATATATGCAACTTCAGTTTCCCATTTCATTCATCATTCTGTATGACTCTGAATCTTCTATTCTTCCATTTGTCATTGCAGAGAATAAAAAGAGAATATCATGGCTTGTGAGCAGCCACAGTTTATTACAAGCACCGGCAGCCACAGCTTCACGAATACACCCCTCATAGAGAGCATAGATGTTGACCAAGTTGTTGTACCTGACGATGTGAGTTTGCCTCTGATGTGAACTTAGATTTGCGTCATATCAATCATATCCATCATTTATGTAATTTTTGGTTTTATATATATATTTTGCAGAAGAGAAGCTGGAAAAATTTATTTGCATACATGGGGCCTGGTTTTCTTGTTTCAATTGCATACATAGACCCAGGAAACTGTAAGATCACTTATTCTTGGTTTTCTTCTGAAATAAAAAGAAATATATTCCTAGTAAAGATGTATGCTTATTGGGTTCTTTACAATAACTTGCAGTTGAGACTGATCTTCAATCAGGGGCACAATATAAATATGAGGTATGTATGTGTGTATGTATGGTCTAATTTCAATATTTCATGCAGTTGCTTCAGCTATATTATTGCAAATTTTTTGTTTCCAATGTGTTGAACTGCTATAAAATGTTAAAATGCTGAAGTCTTGTAGCATGTTTGCTTTGGGGGGCCTGTTTTTCAGTGTCAGCCACTTTGCCAGATTAAATGGCTGATGTAAAAGCCACAATCAATTATTTTTTTTATATTCATGTTCTACAAATCAAATTAGGTCCTGAATTTGAGATGGGCAATATATATATTTGAGTCCTAGTTAATTAAGTATCTGGTGATGCAGTCAGGTATTAGCTAAATCCATGGGGTGGTTGTTCAGTACTTCAGTTATTTCTTGTTGATGATTGTCTTGGACACCTACACTCTGTCCTTGAATGTTATTAATTTAGTCTATTAAGGCCTTTTCTATCAAAACATATTTTAGCTTATACCTGTGCTCATATCACATATTCCCTTTTTTATGTCACATTTGTGTTTACAGTTACTTTGGATTGTATTGATGGCGTCGTGTGCTGCTCTTGTAATTCAATCAATGGCAGCCAATCTTGGGGTTGTCACTGGTATTCAATTTGATAATCAATCATTTTCTTTTTACTGAATAGATTTGATCAGTATATGCATGGATGCTAATTTTCTTTTATTTTTCATCAATTCTTTTAAAATTCTCTTTGCTGGTTCTAGGAAAGCACTTAGCAGAGCATTGTAGAACTGAATATTCTCGGGTTCCCAACTTTATCCTTTGGATTATTGCTGAAATTTCCGTTGTGGCCTGTGATATTCCGGAAGGTACTGACTACTGAGGTGAATTTAGCATTTTCGATGCTGATCTTATTTGGGTGCCATGGATGATTATGAAATATAAAACAAAGATCAATTAAAACATACACAGTAACCAAGATTTTGGATAAATTCAATAGGTGTATATGTTTACGTAAATCAGTATCAAGCTTTATAATCTAAGGGAACTGATTCTTTTTCACCTTGCTTTTCTTTCCTTCAAAATTTTCTTTATCAATTTGAGCTGCATATAGTATAATTAGAAGAAAATTTTGGTTGTTGCTAGAAATACTACTAGATGACAATAATGAAAGTAGCTATGGGCAAACTATCAAAGTTGATAAACACAAAGAGAAGTATCCCTTTATTTCCTCTTTAACTTTTGTCTATTCTTATCTTCATCTTCTATTGTACATATGCAGTAATTGGGACAGCCTTTGCATTGAACATGCTCTTCAACGTACCTGTTTGGATTGGTGTTCTTCTGACAGGACTCAGTACATTGATCCTCTTAGCATTACAGCAATATGGGGTAGTTTTCTGTACTACATACTCACCTCTTCCTCATGGTGACTTGCTTGTTATCATGCTATGGTTTTATATGATACGCAGAAACTATTATACCCTGCATGAATCTATGGATGTCATTTCATGTTTCAATAGAGTAATATTTATATGCAAACAAATTGAGTGCTTTTTCTGTGTTGTTTAACAGATCAGGAAACTTGAGTTCTTGATTGCATTTCTAGTATTTACAATTGCTGGTTGCTTTATGGCCGAGCTTGGATATGCA
Source organism: Pterocarpus macrocarpus (assembly GCA_031439585.1). Taxonomy (NCBI): domain Eukaryota; kingdom Viridiplantae; phylum Streptophyta; class Magnoliopsida; order Fabales; family Fabaceae; genus Pterocarpus; species Pterocarpus macrocarpus. The sequence goes on from CM062516.1 coordinate 902,825, forward strand.
AAGCCTGATGCCAAAGAAGTTGTGAAGGGTCTTTTTGTTCCACAACTTAAAGGGAGTGGTGCTACTGGTCTTGCAATTTCACTACTTGGGGCTTTGGTTATGCCGTGGGTTCCTCATGTCTTCTGAAGCCTTTATTATTATTAATTTTCAACGTAATCTTATGCTATGTTCCTTTATGCATTTGCTCCAGGCACAATCTCTTCCTCCACTCAGCACTGGTGCTTTCTAGGAAAATACCGCGATCAGTTCGTGGAATCAAAGTAAACATTTACTGTCTTCTGTGCATGCATTTTTGTTCTTTTAAAACAAGTTCTAGTTCTAGTGTAACTGTTGCCAGGTTGTTGGCCTACTTTGAATATTGATTTAAAACAAGTGGATACTTGATGCCTTTCCATTTGCATCTGGTTCTTCAACAATATTGTATGGTGTTTTTTTTGGAGAAAAACAGTATTGTGTAGTTCAAGATGTAGTTAATCAGCAATAATTTTTTTTTTTTTTATTTCAAATCTCTGACCCCTACTCCCCTGGCTAACTTTGTTCAGCTATGTGAATTGTCTTTGTCTAACATTAATGCCCATCTCTGGCCCATGTTTTTCAAATATATTTGTTGGTTAAGAAATTGTTAAGATTTATATCTTTTTAATCATCTTGGGGTTTTAGCTGATAGCGATATAAAACCGATCTTGAGCTTTCACCTGATGGCTTAAGCTTTCAGAAGATTGGATCTTGACATGTATCAAAACATCCTTGACTAAGTGGTCAGGAGTGCAGTGTTTGCCGCTCTGTATTGTCCATGCTTCAATCCCAAAGGGCTCTTGTGTTTTTCATAGTGGCTGTGGCTGCCAGCGCTCCATCTTGGTTTATCATGCACATCTCCATATAAAAAATATGATCGTTAATGCAGGAGCCATTATCTTCTTTATCCTCTCTTTTCTTTTTTTTTTAAAGTTTAAGTGAGATTCTTCAATAATACAGCATTAAGCTGTATAATGAAATGTGCTTTTAAGAGAAGAAATATTGTTCAATCTGTGACAATTCATAGTCATATGTTTTACATTTCATTGTTTGGTCACAGTATTCTGAAAGAGTAAGCTTATTGGAATCTGAATCTTTCTTAGAAGGTCAAGGTCTTAACATTGTGAAGATAAGGCAATATGAAACCCATGCATAAAACTATTGTAAAGTAGCATCTGATGTCACTCATCCCTTTTCAATTTTTGAAATTTTTCGTTGACAGGAGGCTTGCAGATTTTACATGATAGAAAGTGGCTTTGCTCTTATGGTGGCATTCCTCATCAATATTTCTGTTATTTCTGTAAGTGGTGCAGTTTGCTATTCTTCAAATTTGAGTGCAGAGGATCAGAAGAACTGTGACGATTTGGATTTGAACAAAGCCTCCTTTCTACTAAGAGTATGTGAGATCACAATATGTTTATCTTATCCTGTGTATCCAGTAGTGTTAGGTTTTAGGGAAATTAGTGAGGATAATTTCTGATATGGCCATACTCAGAATGTCCTGGGCAAATGGAGTTCAACATTATTTGGAGTTGCTTTGCTCGCATCAGGTCAAAGTTCTACTATAACAGGAACTTATGCAGGGCAGTATGTCATGCAGGTACACTGTTAATATATTTAAGTGCATTTTGCAGATAAAAGAGTAGTTTTACTTATCTTCAGTAAAATGAAATGAAACTGAAACCATGGTCTAGTTTATATGATGTATCTTTCCATATGATAATCATAATAATTTCTTGTGTAGCATTTCATAATTTGAGTTCTCCGCTTGAATAAAGAGGGGCCATTATAATTTTTCAAACCAAATTATAAAACTAGGAAGGCAAGCTTGGCAGTTGTCAAGTTTGGCATTTTCATGTTCATTAAACCTTTCTATCATTTAAGAGCTTTAATGGTGTTGACAAGCATCCCTAACGAGCCTGGAGATTAACAAGTATCGACTTTGCCTTTGGTACACTTACATAACGACTTCTTTGAAGCAATGTTCATTTTATGCTCTTTCTACTTTGCATTTTCCCTCAGTTTCTATCTCATTTCAGGGATTTCTTGATTTGCGACTGAAGCCATGGATTCGGAATCTGTTAACTCGTTGCTTAGCCATTACTCCTAGTTTGATTGTTGCACTCATTGGTGGCTCTGCTGCTGCTGGAGAGCTCATAATAATTGCATCGGTAAGAGCACCTTGCCATTAGGTTCTTCCTAGATTTCTTTATACTAAAACATTGTCTAATTAAAGTCAATTTGTTGCTTAAATTGTCATGCTAAGTTCATAAAAGTTTATTACATATTTGTACTCGAATAGGCTTCATCCCATGTATGACATATTGTAGAGATGATGGTATATCATTAGCCTTTAACCTGGCTCAAGGGTTTATATTGGCCAATTCTATGATACACAAGATGTACATATTCAGAGACAACAACTCTTGTAGTGACAACTAAGCATAGCTGCACCGGTGGTGTTATCTGAGTTCAAAAATGTATAAGTAGGAAGGTAGGACCACTGATGCGGTTGTATCCAGTTAAAAAGGCTGATATGCACCATTTGTGCTGTTGTGAACAATTTTGTATCCAATTGTGTGTTGATACATCTTGTGCATCATATGCACCACTTGTGCTGTTATGAACAAATTTGTATACATGACTTCATTTTATCATTCCTGTCAGATTTTATATTGATAGATCTTGTGCATCATAGGATTGACCTTATGAGATTATCTTTTGTTCTGTTGCTTTAAAATCTGTGCTGAAGCCTCTCTTTGTCTGCTGATCAGATGATTTTATCATTTGCGCTTCCATTTGCTTTGGTTCCACTTCTCAAGTTCACTAGTAGCAAAACCAAGATGGGAGAACATGTTAACTCGATCACGGTAAATTTTTTGGTAACATAAAAATTGACATTTGCTATCTGTAAATGTTGAATTGATTACCAATTTCACAAATGTTGTTCCAATATAAGCAAGAAAGTGCATGTACTATTTACTTAAATTTGCTGTCGCTTCATGCTCCGAAGTTACGTGTCAGAAAAGACTTTGTCGTTCTGCATATTGTCTGATATAAGATTTTTATAAATTCTTTAATGGCAGCTCTCGGCTGTTACTTGGATCATTGGTTCCCTCATCATGACCATAAACATATACTATTTAGTCTCTAGCTTCATCAAGTTGCTTCTTCATGCGAACTTTAAAGTTGTTGCAAAGGTGTTTCTTGGGATGTTAGGATTCTCAGGTGTGGCAGTGTATTTGGCTGGTATTGCATATCTAGTGTTTCGCAAGAATAAAAAGGCTACACACCTTTTGGCACTAACAACAACACCGGATGGTCAGCAAACGGCAAATGAACAAGGCAATGAGTCACTGTATCATCTCCCAAGAGAAGACATAGTAAGCATGCAATTGCCTGAAAGGATTAGTCCAGAAGAATTTGACTGAGAAATATGTCAACATGAAGGTATATTAGCACTATAGTGTACTAATAAAGCTTTTGTTCCAAGGATAAACAAATATGATCCCATTTTCTGTTAATTTGCAGAAATTGGACATATAAGAAAGATAAGGATCTCTTTGGATGAATGATGAGCATGGCTCCTGGTATCACTTGGCTCCCATTGCTAAAGCTTTTGATTTATTCATGTGATGCCTATCTTAACAGCCTTTTTCTTGACATAGAAGTAAGTGGACACTTGTAGCCAGCTGCAGTTGCCTCACATACACATAGTCTTTGTTTAATGTTTCGTTGTGACTTAGGTTTGATTTTTGTGTTTTCTTATTGATGCATTATTTATAAGGACTTCTGTGTTTTCTTATTGGTAGATTATCTATAAATATCTATGTAAATGTTTAAAGAGTTTGAAAGCATATCTTAATTTTGAAGTGAGACAAGCCTATCTTTTAAATTTCCATGTTTACCAAGAAAAACAAAGGATAAGGTGCTTGTGTGGAAAGACCATTCTGTCCTCTTCTCGACCATTACTGTTCACATACATCACATTTCTCATAACCAATCTATTGAACTATCATCTCTGTATTTTTCTCTTTTGAGCATACTATTTCCTCCCAAAATAGAGCTTAGTAGTGTATGGTTTGGAATTGATCAAGGGCGAAATTAGCAGTCTATTGCCTGTTTGCATTTCCGTTTGTAACTCTCAAATCATGGTTTGGACAAAAGCTACAAAAGAGTAACTTTTACCTCGACCATGGTTTGAAACCTTAGAAATGGAAGACCAAGCATGCTATGCATGGTGCCTAAGCTGCCTCTCTAAAACGTTTAAACTTTAAGGGTTAAGGCACCATTCGGGGAACGATAATTAAACTTGCTGAAAATCACTATCATTGTTCTCCACTGTGTAGATATTGACCCTTAATCAGATGGAAATGATTAGATCACACTTGTCCAGTAGTCCTTGTTGCCAAGGTGACTGGTGCCTGTTTTGAATGTTGGTCATGGGAAGTTTTCACACACTGGCTGAAGCATAACCTTCCTTGTTTTATTCACATGATAAAGTGATTCAAAGAATGAACATAAATCAGTCATGTGACTATGATTACATCAACCCGATCAAAATGACAAGTTATTTCATTGCTTTAAGTACAAAAATGGCTATGAAGCATAAACTTCCTTGTTTTATTCACATGATAAAGTGATTCAAAGCATGAACATAAATCAGTCATGTGACTATAATTACATCAACATGATCAAAATGACAAGTTATTTCATTGCTTTAAGTACAAAGATGGCTATAGGCAGCACTTTTCAAAGTTGAAATTTTCTTGTTGTACAAGTGCTTGCCACAACTTGATCAAACCTTTTAATCAGCACTTTCGAAGTTGAACACTGCGTTTACATGATAGAAGATTCAACGTCACTTAAAATCCAAGAAACCAAGCTAACCCAAAAGTCAAATTCAAGATTCTCTATCTACTATATTGGCAAATCAAATATTTTTGGTAATCAACAAGGTTGATGTCACCCGCACGACACGTTAAAAAATCAACCAGCTTCTCAGGTTCCATTGTTCAACCTTGTTTAAGTGATATTGTGTAAGACTTTAAATATAAGAGAATTGAATCTACTAGTTAGTTGCAATGAAAATATACATTCTAGAAGAACTTCTAGTAATGTCAATAGAAGTGATTAAAAAAGATTTTATACAACTACCACCTTTTTTTGGAAATTACGTGAACAATTTTCAAGGGGAAAGAAAGACAATTGATTAAAGACAAAAAGTATATAGCATGTGAGCCGTAACCAATTTTACTATTGAAAGTTTGAGAATTTTAAGTAAGGTAATGTGAAAACAGAAAATTAGGGAGAATGTTAGTTTGACTTAGGAGTAACAAAGTTAGTATACGTGACTTTAAACATTTCGAGGAAAAAAGTAATGAGGTTCATTAGCCCTGTGCCAAAGAACTAAAACAAATAATACATAAAGATATTCGCTTCGGTGTCACTATATGATTAACTCTGCACCCCCCCCCCCCCCCCAAAAAAAAAGAAAACAACAAAAACATTACTCTCACTTTCGTTTCTACCAAATACCAAATCTCAGTGAACATTATTTAATATTTAATTAAACTGAAAGCCAATGTTTAGACCGTTCAAATTATACGGAGAAAATTAATTGCTTGGAGGGGGAGACTTAGTAAGGGAAAAAAAAAAAGAGAGAGAGAAAACAACTTGAAGAAAGGAAAAATAAAAAGGGACTGAAAAAATCCATTAATGTTAGTGATGTGTCACTTACAAATTCCAAATTCACACTTCTTTTTTAGTGTTTTATACAATTTTAGTTAAATTAAATTATTCATCATTATAGTTTTACTCAATTTAGATTTGCATCCCTATGATCAAATTTACAAATTTTATATTAGTTTATATTTTGATGTCTTAGGAACTAATAATGTCTTAATAATTTAAATTATAAGAACAAATTCTTTATTAACAACAGGGATCAATACTTTGTAAATAAAAAATTACAAATGAGTAGAAAATATAGAGACTTATAATATCCTAGTGCTAAAGGCCAATATATATATATATATATGTGTGTGTGTGTGTGTGTACGGATCAATATTTAAAAAAAAAAAAAAACTACAGGATTAAAAACTCAAATTAGGTAAAATTATGGAGAACAATTATTTACTATAACTTATAATTAATTTTACATGAAATCAGCTTAAAACTACTTAAATTTGTCATGGATCAAACATCTTGGTAAATTGCATCCAAAGAGCCTAGCTGGCTAGGATTTAACTTTGATAGAGTCTTCTTGCTTTGGAGGGACAGGAAGGTGGCCTTTCTCCTGCAGATTCTTAACAGTTTCATACAGACACTGCTTTATTTGGGTGAATTCCAATCCCAAATCTTTGAGCCTTTGATTTGAAAATGTGTAGGATTTTACTCTGGGGTTTTTTTCATCTGAACATCTGCACATATATGTGAACTATTATGTTAACTTCGATTCTATGAAAACAATAGGCATTCTCAAATCCAAATTATTTCATTGAAAAAACATACTAAAGGCAAAAGGCTATTTATTTGCTATGTATGAGAAAAATTTACTTTAACTAATTCCTGTAAGTGACCTGCATTTACAACATCCATGATAAATGTAATAAATGTTTAGATTGGTCTTTGATTGTAGGTTTCTTAATATATGAGATTCAAATCCTCCCTTCCATTTTTCTGTCCCATTCTATACATTCGCAATGAAAATCTAACATATGTAAATTAAATAACATGCGGTTATAAAAAAGTTTATTTAAGAAGAAAAATGAGTAATGTTATTTTGATTTATAAATGTCAAATTTTCATTGGGAGGATGGATAATAGGAGAATAGTGCATACAGAAGATTTGAGCCCTCAATATGTGATAAATTTTAAACAATTCAACGCAGGTCACTTAAGTTTTAAGCAATTCAATATATGTCACTTAAACCATTCTTCACTCAAAAAATCATAAATATAAAAAAATTTTAATAGATGAGCAAGCATGCCCTTATTATATTAATGAAAGAGTAATGTTATTATAGTCTCATATTTACCATAAACTCTATATTTAGTAAGATTTCAACCATTCAAAATATAATTTATAATTATAATATATAGACATTATAAGAATCACTTATTGATAGATTGTTGTATGTTGAGTTCACCATATAAATTCGAATCTATATTATCATTTTTTTTTATGAAAAGAGGTAGGTTAGTTTGAAAAAAAATGAAAATCGGCACACAATCAATGTCAAAGTCCGACAAGTGACAAGGACATTAGATTTGGTAGGGACTAATACGCTTCAGTTGTTTTTGTTCACAGGCTTGGATTTCAATTTGACTTGACTCTTTTCTTGAGATGCAAGTTGCCAAACAAGTCAAAGTTGTTGCACCTACAGCCCTACCCTTTCTGCACCAGCCATCTTCGCCATGCTTAACATTTGTATATTACTAATTTGGGTATTCTACTTGTCCAGCCAAGAAAAACCCTCGATAGTCACTTTCACATGTGAATACCAAGTTATGGTGTGAAACCCCCAGAGCATTCTTACCAGCTCATGAGGGCTAACAAATGTCAAGATTTTTGTATTTCTCCCCAATACAACGCTCAAACATTGTAAAACGTTAAGAGGGTAGGTTACCTTTCTAGCTAGTTCCTAATTTCCTGTAATGAGGAAATTTGCAAAACAAAAGTTTGTGTTTGAATATATTTCTGCAACTACCATGAAATTGTGTTTTGAAATCTTTACACTAACTGTTGATCTATATAATAATTAATCAATTATTGGATGACTTCAAATTTAGTAAAGATCTACTCATTCTGTCTAGGTCAAACTAAGTTGCCCTTTTCAATCCATATCAAATTATCAACATGCATGTTCATTAAAAAAGTATTAATTAATATTCTTAAATTAAAATTTGACCCTGTCATATACTTGTCACTATTCTGTGTATGCTTGTGAGACAAAATCTAGATTTTATTTTTATTTTATATTTTACTTTTATTTTGTATTTTTTGGTGTAGAAGGAAGGGACAGCCGGCGGCTGCGCTGCATCGAGTTTCTATTTGTATATTTGCAGTGTTTTGAGAAAAAAATATTTACACCATCTAAACCATAAATAAAAAATATATTTCCAACTCAACTCTAAGAAGAAAATAAGAAACTGCATTCATTTTCTGGTGACCTAGAATTCCACAAATTCCGTGATTAATAGTCATAAATTTAGGTGATCTGCTTTATTTTTATTTATATTCAAGACAAAAATTAATTAATTGTTTGATATTGCTGTGACTTTTTAAAAGCTACTGAGCTCTTTTGGTTCTCTAAAAATTGCTTTCAAAAAATTATAGTAATATTGCTTGATAAAATAATATAAAAATTACTTTCAATAAGTAGAAACTACAAAATTAGTATTTGATAAAATTGATTTTAATATCTAAAATAACTACAATGATTATAAATACTAAATAGAATATTTTTTATTTTTAATATTATTAAATAGAGTAAAGTTATATTAATTTTTTAAATTTTAGAGAGCATAAGTTAACTCCGAAAAGCACCTCATGAGAGCTCTCGAGAGCACCCCTTAACTCTCAAAAGCCAGAAGCAAAAGCACAACAGTTTTCGATTTACTAAATAGAAAAAATTTGCTTATACATTTCATAAGTCAAATTACCTCTTCGGAGAGCACTACCAAACTAGGCTGTGAGGGAAAAAAAAGAGGAAGAAGAAAAGAGAAAACAACTTGAAGAAAAGAAAAATAAAAAAGGACTGAAAAAATCCATTAATATTGGTGGTTTGATACAAGTCAAAAATTTGCACGGTGTGTCACTTACAAATTCCAAATTCATCTTCTTTTTTAGTGTTTTATATAATTTTAGTTAAATTAAATTATTCTTCATTGTAGTTTTACTCAATTTACTCAATTTAGATTTGCATCCCTATAATCAAATTTAAAAATTTTAATTGTATAAGCTTATATTTTGATGTCTTAGAAGCTAATAATGTCTTACTAATTTAAATTATAAGAACAACAACAGGGATCAATACTTTATAAGTGAAAAATTACAAATGACTAGAAAATATATAGACTTATAATATCTTGGTGGTAAAGACAAATTAAAATTATATGTATACGGATCAATATTTTAAAAAAAATACAGGATTAAAAACTCAAATTAGGTAAAATTATGGAGAACAATTATTTACTATAACTTATAATTAATTTTACATGAAATCAACTTAAAACTACTCAAATTTGTCATGGATCAAACATCTTGGTAGATTGCATCCAAAGAGCCTAGCCGGCTAGGATTTAACTTTGATAGAGTCTTCTTGCTTTGGAGGGACAGGAAGGTGGCCTTTCTCCTGCAGATTCTTAACAGTTTCATACAGACACTGCTTTACTGGGGTGAATTTCAATCCTAAATCTTTGAGCCTTTGATTTGAAAACGTGTAGGGTTTTACTCTGGGGTTCTTTTCATCTGAACATCTGCATATGTGAAATATAATGTTAACTTTGAGTCTATGGAAACAAAAGATATTCTCAAACCTAAATTATTTCATTGAAAAAATTACTAAAGGCAAAGGTTATTTATTTGCTATATATGAGAAAAATCTACTTTAACTAATTCCTGTAAGTTACCTGCATTTACAACATCCATGATAAATGTAATAAATGTTTAGATTGGTCTTTGATGGTAGGTTTCTTAATATATGAGATTCAAATCCTCTTCCATTTTTCTGTCCCATTTTATTAGTTTCCAATAAAAATATCACATATGTAAATTAAATAACATGCGGTTATAAAAAAAGTTTATTTAAGAAGAAAAATGAATAATGTTATTTTTATTTATATATGTCAATTTTTCATTGGGAAGAAAGATAATAGAAAAATAGTGCGTACAAAAGATTTGAATTCTCAATATATGATAAAGTTTAAACAATTCAATGCAAGTCACTTAAGTTTTAAGCAATGAAATGCATGTCACTTAAACCATTCTTCATTCAAAAAGTCATAAATCAAATTTTTTTTAATAGATGAACAGGCACACCCTTATTTTATTAATGAAAGAGTAATAGTATTATAGTCTCAAATTCACTATAAATTTTATGTATGATAAAATTTTAACTATTCAAAATATAATTTATAATTATAATATATAGATATTATAAAAATTATTAGTTGATATATTACCGTATATTAACTTCATCAACTTCATCGTATAAATTTGAATCTGTATTATTTTTTTTTCTTAAAAGAAAAGTGGTAGGTTAGTTTTTTTTTTAAAAAAAAATGAAAATCGGTAGGTCAATGACCAGAGACACGGTCAATGTCAAAGTCCTGACATGTGACAGGGACGTTAGATTTGGTAAGGACTAGTAAGCTCCAATTGTTCTTGTTCACAGGTTTGGATTTCAATTTGACTTGCCTCCACTTGAGGAAAAAAATTTTAATATAGGTCCAAATTTACGGTGAATCTTTCGCTGGTAATATCTTAATTAATAATTTTATAATATTTATATATTTATCATTTTAAATTATACCTTAAATGATTCATAAACCTAAATTTATATTAACATTACCCTTACTTGAGATGCAGGTCGCAAAACAAGTCAAAGTCGTTGTACCTACAGCCTTACCCTTTCTGCACCAGCCATCTTCGACATGCTTAACATTTATATATTAATTACGAATTTGGGTATTCCACATGTCGAGCCAAGAAAAACCCTCGATAATCAACTTTCATATGTGAATGCCAAGTTACGGTGTGAAACCCCCAGAGCATTCTTAATTACCAGCTCATGAGGGCTAACAAATATCAAGACTTTTTTTATTTCTCCCCAGTACAACGCTCAAATATTGCAAAACGTTAAGAGGGTGAGGTTACCTTTCTAGCTAGTCCCTAATTCCCTGTAATGAGGGAATTTGAAAAACAAAAGTTTGTGTTTGAATATGTAATTCTACAACTACCATGAAATTGTGTTTGAAATCTTTATACTATCTGTTGATCTATATAATAATTAATCAATTGTTGGATGAATTCAAATTTAGTAAAGATCTACTCATTCTGTCCAGGTCAAACTAAGTTGCCCTTTTCAATCCATATCAAATTATCAACATGTTCATTAAAAAAGTATTAATTAATATTCTTAAATTAAATTTTGATCCTTTCATATACTTCTCACTATTCTGTGTATGCTTGTGAGACAAAATCTAGATTTTTTTTCCCCTTTTGGTAGAAGGAAGGGACAGCCGACGGCTGCGCTGCATTGAGTTTCTATTCGTATATTTGCAATGTTTTGAGAAAAAAAATATTTACACCACCTAAATCATAAATAAAAAATACATTTCCAACTCAACCCTAAAAAGAAAATAAGGAACTGCTTTCATTTTCTGGTGACCTAGAATTCCACAAATTCCGTGATTGATAGTCGTAAATGTAGGTGGTCTTCTTTACACTACTCATTGAAAGGGAATATTGAAAAAAAAAAAAGAAAATCCAACCTAATTTGGTCATCATGTGCCAAACGAAGAACATAGGATGAATTTAATGTATTTGTCAAAGAAAATCAGAGACCTCTTCGTCAGGAAACATCTCTTGGTAGATACTCAACTACCCATGTTTGACCCCCAAATTTCTCAACCCAATTTGAAAGTTGGAGTAATGTTATTTGCACCTGACGAGTGGAGTAATTTTTTATTAGAAGTTGTTTTAAACTCAAAAATAAGTTTATTCAAAGGTAAGTCGTGGTCCACAGCCTACCAAAATCTCCATTTAAATGTATTGGTCTTAATTCTTTGGGTTCTATTCACTAATTAATCACAACAATAATAGAAAATTAGAAACAATAACAATAAATTACTTACCTGGTAGGAACTGGGTACTCAGGGAAATACTTGGCCAGAATTGCAACTAGATCACCACGGTGCAGTGAACTTTCGGAACATATGTATCGACCAGAAGCAGAAGGTGTCTCATAAACTAGAAGGTGGGCTAATGCTACATCCCTAACATGCACGTAAGCCTGAGCAGCGTTCACAAATGTCTTGGCAGAGCCAGTGAGGTATTTGAGGATGTGAATTGTGCTAGCATTGATTGTGGATTGTAGTAATGGTCCAAGAACCAACACTGGGTTCACCACAATTAAGTCCACCCCTTTCTCCTTAGCTATACCCCACGCTGCTTGTTCAGCCACAGTCTTCCCATAGCAATACCAGTTCTGCAATTTAACCATCACTTAGGATCAACAATTTAATTCACAAATTACCCTACACTTACATTCTCAATTGTTACTAATAACTCCACTTTATTTTTTAGGTAAGATCACAAAGTATCTATACTGGTTTAGTTCATTTGAACTGCTCATAAAACTAATTTATATTTGATTGCGGCAATGTAAGATTTATACAGTCTTTCAATAATAGTTATCTCTTTAAAATTTAAACTTATATCATTTTTTTAAGGAGTCATGGTTACTTATTACTTCAATCAATCTTTGTATGCATTGATAATTTGATTTCAAGAATACCACCTATATATGTGAATAATTTAAACTAGTATTAGTATAAAAATTGGGCTCTTCGAGAATCTTATATGTGACACCATATATCTTATTTTGGTATTGATAATTTAAGATATTATTAAGTAGTAAAAGGAAACCTTGGTGTTCTTGCAATACTCCAAATCACTCCAGCATGACTCATCAACCACCACATCCCTACTCCTAATGGGGTCCATGTAGACTGTTCCAATTGAAGAAGTGAACACCACGCGTCGCACTTTTGCTTCTGCAGCTGCTGTGATCACAGTCTTGGTTCCATTAACTGCTGGCTCCACCATCTCTTCCTGTGTGGACAATAATTCATCTCATATGTTTTTTATTCACATAATTACGTCAAAGTATTGCTATGCTGAATGAAAACATTTTGTCAAATGCAAGAAAGCAAGTGGCAATTAAGAGAACCGTGTTTGATTCTGCACTGGAAGGACAATATGGTGGAGTGAAGGATAAAAGTGGCATCCACTTTATTCATACAATTTCTCCATTTGTACTGAAAAACAATTTTCATTACATTATGTAAAGAAAAAGATAAAGACAACTAACGCTTAACTAATTCATTAAGTAACTTAATATGAAAATGAATCTTTTTATATAAAAATTTCACATGATTTAATTATATATTAATTTTTATCATTAATTAAATTTTCTTGTGAATCCCATATTAAATCTTACCTTCTTGATCAATATATATTAAAAATAATTATTCATTAAAATAGGATTTTAAATTTGAATTTTATAAATAAAAATATAATATTTAAAAAAAAAATTAACTCACAATAAGTTGCTTCGAATGGAAGCAGATTAATGAAATCTAATAGCTAAATCCCAGATACTAAAAAAATTTATATATAGATATTTTAAATGAATAAAATCTTATTAAAATTTATAAAACTTAATTCAATTTTGTATATCGACTTTTCTTATTACAAGACATACATGTCACCACTGAGAATGCAGGTTAGGTGGTGACACCAACCATGAGTCCAACCATGACATGGTCAGGTTGGATTTTGTGGCACCTTGTAGCCATTCAAACGCGGAAAACAGATAGAGAAAAATGATAACTGCAATCAAACAAAACAATGAAGCAAAAGCAAAATTGAAATAAATAAAAAAAATAAAATAAAACTTACAGGGTTGTCAGTGACCGGAGAAGCCGTGTGGAAGACTCCATGGCAACCATGAAAAACAGCTTTAACAGAGTCAAGATCAAGCAGATCAACTTTATGCAGAGTTAGCCTTTCCTTGGCTCCTTCCAACTCTCTTAAGTGCCCATTCTTCGGATCATCTGATGATAACCAAAATCCATATGCATGACATTCATGCCCATTTCAGAAATAACATATACTCGATTGCAACTTTAAGCAAAGAAAAAACCAAATGTTGTTTTTCATTTAATTTTTCTTTTTTTTTTCCCAAATTACTAATATATGCATTTTATTGGAGATTTCAATTAATCTAACTTGAGTTGAGTCCTTCACTCAAATTAGATTAATTAAAATATATTAAAGTTTAAATTCTTGTGATTCAGATATATATACATATGATTTAATTTTGATATAATATTAATATAAAAATATTTCATATAAATATTTAATCGTGTATTTTTATATTAAAAATATGATACTTTTTCGTCCGTCACTTCACAATTCTCACATACAGTGATATAAACTAATAAAAATGTAAAAGTGATAAAAATGTCGTTATCTAAGCAAAAATATATAACTACGGAAGAGATATATGTCATGCGGGTACATATGAAGATAGCGAAAATAACATGCCTGGGTTTCGCAGGGTTCCTCTGACAGTGTAGCCTTTCTCCAAAAGAAGTTTGACAATCCAAGACGCTATGAATCCACCGGCGCCGGTGACACACACGGTTTGGCCGGAAACTGATGACGTGTCGGCAGCAGGCATCTTCGTATATATATGTTCCTTTCTTAATGAGGAAATTAAGAAACAATAACAAAGGATTAATTGGTGGATTATCTGAGACAAAGAAAGAGAGAGAGAGAGAGAGAGATTGGGAAAGAGATTATGACAAATCTCAATATGCTGCTTGAAGAATAAGATGCAGCTGTTTGAGAGTGGCACAAGGGACGGTAACCAAACGATGCCTTTTATAGAGTAACACGGCCACCTAATCCTTATTGAATCTATATATACAAAATTTTAAAGAATGTATATTTTTCTTTTGGGCATTCAATGAAGAAATAAGTTTCTTGAGATTATACTCGTGAAGAATTGTTCATACATAAAATTTAACACATGGGAACATAACACTATATGTACGATAGATCGACAGTGCTAACTCAAGACTCAGTCAACGTACGCGGAAAGTAAAAATAAAATTGAATTTAATAAAATAAAGTCGTTTAATTTCAAATAGTAATGATTGTCAGTACAGAGGATTTTCTTAGGAGACTATAACTGGATAAAGTCAAGGCTTCTATCAAAATATTATTATTAATTTTGGGTACATCATAATATGGTAAAATGCAACTAAGGATCTAATAAAGAGGCTCCTGAAGCATACTGTTACAACCCAAATAAATAGAGAATCAACAAGGATCAAAGAGCACCAAGTTGGTCTAAGGATTACATTAGTTGAATTAGACAAATGCTTGTAACTGAAATAAGTTTAGTAGGATAAAGTGTATAGGGTAGAATACCATCAATTAGTGAGAAAAGCTTAGCAAGTACTTTTGTGGTATGCAAGGATTTAGATGTTGGCTGTAGGCTAGGCCAAATGTACTACTATAGACTAGGGAATCCTACATCTATAAAAGAACTCCTAACACCCATTGTAAAGGATTATTCCATTTTTTTGTGATCAATAAAATACTTGAGAATATCATCTCTCATTCTCTTGTCTGGAGATCTAACTCAAATTAGGTCTCATCACATCCCCCGACGACAGCCTTTGTCTAATAAAGAGGCCCCGAAGCATCCCCGACAACAACCTTTTTTTTGGGTGGTTTTTTGGGGGAGGGGAATAATTCGCATTTATCAATTAAAAAACCAATCAACAAAAGCTACTATGTTTCGGGTAATGATTTTTGTAAAATGACTTTTGTCTATACATGGTAGTGCCCTATTTTTAATCGTAGAACAATTTACCTCATAATTTAATAATTAAATAATTAAATAATTAAATCATGTTTTAGTTACATGGTGCATGATTAAGCTTCAGGTTTCTATGTGTTTTGTCTCTTTCAGCGTGAGATTTGTACACGTTTTACTCTAATTTTTTTAATCTGATTTGGGTACACATGATTAAGTCATGCTGAATTATTATTATTATTACGGCCCGTTCTCTTATTATTACTAGCCATACTAATTGTGTACATATGTAGACTATAGTGGCTTTCAAGAAGTGATAGCTAAAAGATAAATATAAGAATGCATCATTACCTAGATTATTACTAAGACGTGATTGTTCAGAAATTGCCGAAGCTAAACCCTTTTGTTAATGAAAAATTTGTACCACCGAACATATTATAAGGCTTCCAAAATCTTTGTTTTAGACCTTGTCCTATAATAATATGAATTTAATGAGAAATTAATATCTAATTAATTTCATTCTTTTTTATTCATATTTATTAGTCAAGCTATAATTTATTCAATCAAATATATAGTTTTTAATATCAATATTTGGTTAGTTAAAGTAGTTTGATAAATTTTTTTTTAAAGTAAGATTTCGAACTCAAGTCTTGTAAATAAAGAAAATAACATTGAAAAAGGTCTAGTAAATTAATCTAACTTGAGCTAAATTAAGTGAAATTCAATAAACTTTAAATATTAGTGATTTAGATTTAAACAAAAAAGTTATAGCTTTTAGTCACATAAGAATTCATCTTTATTAATTGAGTAACACACGCTATAACATATCAAAATGTCTCAATATTTATTGTACAAATCTGTTAAAAAATACAATTAATATTGGATTGATTTATATGGTTTAACACTTATTTTTCTTAAATAAAATTCCATGTTCAAGTCTTGAATACGGGGAAAAAAATTAACACTAAAAAAATTTTACCTGAGTGGATTGGCCCAGCTTGAGTCAACCTAAATATTTGTTAAAGCCTTTTATGTTTTATCTCTTTGCTTTTCTTTTTAGTTTTTGCAACACCTGAATTTTTACAATCCGCTTTTATTCAAAGTGAGCTATCAGTTATTTATTAAGCATTAATTTTAGAACAAATATTTAAAAAATTATTAAACATAATAAAAAAAACTAATAAATACTTAATAATATACAGGGGAATAAAAACTTGGCGAAATAATCTCCATGCTTCCACCTTTGTCATTAGCATTTGTGGGCAGGTGCTACTGAATTTTGACCATTTTATGAGTGGCTAATTCTCATTCCTCTCCGTTTCACGCTGTTTTTATTCTTCCCACTTCACATACTTTATGGAAAGACATGCAGAGTCTGAAACTTATATAATTAAATGGAAAAAAAAACCATATTTTATGAGTCATTATAAGTGAAAATCTTGTACCATTCGCTCTTATGTTATATAGAGAAAAGGTTCGAAGTCCTCACCACTTAATTACAATGGCCCCGATATTATATTGTGAATCATCTTTTTTAATAGTATATGGCTTTTTTTTTTTTTTGGATAGAATAGTACAAGGTTTTTGGTGAGGACACACACATCTTTTTTATTATATCTCTAGCTTGCTTTTCACGCAGGATATCAAATTCTAAAGCATATGTCATAAAGGTTTTGATATTAAGTGACTTGCTTAAAAATTTGCGTTGTTTGGTGAAGATTAAATACTCTCTCACAATAACTCGATCGACCCACTGCAAGCTTAATACATTGAAACATTTTCAATAATATATGAAACCATCGCTCTTAGGAAGTAGGTTGAACATATTTAATAATTTCGTGCCACACAATTTCTTAATGATGTAATCGACAAAACAACTTATAGAATGTGTGAATTTTAACTTGCACATCCGAAACCATAGTTTAAAGGGCGCGAATTTTAAATCAATTTAATGTGAATGTGTTCGATAAAATCATGTTAAATTAAATTGTAATATATTTTTGTCTTAATTCTCGAACTATGATTTGAGCAGAAATAGGGGGGAAAAAGGTCGCTTATAAAATATAAATTACACTATAAAATACACACAACTTGCCGTTTTCTCCGTTTTGCAGACTTAGTCAAGCAAAATCTATCCATGATTTCTGCAACGTAGTGCTTGTATTGACCACGATCATTGATCTACAATATTTCTCATTGTTTACAAGAGAAAAATCAAAAGGTGTTGTGGGAAAGGAATCTTGAGTTTTGATGATTCTGTTCCTGTTAAGTGGGAAAGACAACTAGTGTGCTTGGGTTTGGTGTGTGAAAAATGATAGTATAAACTTGATTTTATGGTGAATCCGATACATGGTAATATATCAACTAATAATTTTTATAATATTATTATATTATAATTATAAATTATATTTTGACTTATTGAGATCTTGTCATATATAGAGTTTATAGTAAACCTGAGACTATAGTATCATTACTTTTGGCGTGTGGAGTCGTTCAAATTCGACACTAGACATACAACCATAATAACATTCACCAACCACGACCCATTCATATGGAAACTTCTTTCTTTCTAAAAGTCCACGTCTACATTACATTTACATGGAAAAACGGACTAAGAAGGTGTTTGGTATGCTGTATTAAGTATAATAGGATAAGATAATATAATATATTATAATCTTATCCATTATTTAGTGCAGTCAATGTATTGTATAAATTTATCCATCAAACCTCCCTTATACATTATAATGATGGATAACTTAATATGGTCTAGACCGTATTAAGCCTGATTAACTTTTAATGTATAAGGGTTCTTTTATTTTTTTATTTTTTAATATATTTTATTAAAAAATTAATTATTAATTAAATAATAAAAAATAAAAAATATAAATAAAAAATAATATTATTTAATAATAAATAAATATTTAAAAAAATTATAAAATAACTATTCAAACTGAAATAAAAATATAAGAATAAAAATTTATTATTAAAATATATAAATAATAATATTTAATATTAATTTAATTATATATAAAAAAAATATAACTAAATATAGGAATATAATATTAAACTTATTTAAATTTTGATATATAAAAATTCTATCTCTATTTTACTCACTCTCTCTTTCTCTCTCTCTCTCTCACATATTTTTTATATTTATAAAAAAAATTATAAATAAATAAATAAATAATTTTTAATATAAAATTATTTTTATATATAATAAAAAATAACTAAAATAATTATAATAACTATTTAAAAATTATATTTATTATAATTTCTTCTTCTTGTTATATTTTATATAATATAATATCTTATATAATGACATATCAAATACTGCATAATATTAAATTTTTATCAAATCTTATACAATCAATTCTTATACTATTAGCCTTTATCCTGTCAAACTTTCTGCTATCGGCATACCAAACGGCCCTAAGCATCTAGAATAGCATTACCACTAGAGACGGTGATGGAAACGATCATTTGTTTTCAAAAGGGTTAGTGTAAAACTTTTTAGCCTTATGACTGAAAAAAAGAATAACAAGACAACAACCGACCCACCAAAGTCAGTTTCATATTAAATTCAACGCTTCATTGTTCAAAGTTCGATAACTTAAGCATGAATTACGAAATGTGGTCCTAATGCCCCATGGCAAAACTGCAGTTGTTAGCATGTTACCACATATAGTGAGTGAAAGTACTTGCAAATATGTGCAAGTGTATCAAGAGATTACCACAAATTAGGACTCCAATTTTGTCTGTAGACAATGATTGAACCGTTCAGTTTAGATTTCACCTAACACCAATGGACTTTTAAGTGAAAAGAAATAGCAACTTCTTTTGATTAACAGTGCATTGGAATGTGTATTTTCACGTTGGGGGTGTGTTTGGTTGGGGTAAAAATAGGAGAAAATTTTTCATGGATAAGTTGCATGTATAATTTTATATATAGAACTCATTCATAAAAAATTTTTCCCTCATTTTTAGCCCCCAACCAAACGTGCATTAGATGTGTAAAACATCGTACTATGTGTTGAGGAGGGGTTCTATAAATACCAAGTAGACAAGGAAAGTAAACCAACCAAGATCAAACAATGAAATAATAAGAGTGTGACAAGAATGATATTTGAAATTCCTCTTTTCAATAAATAATGCTCTTTTTTTATTATAATAACACTTTCTCTCTCTAACTTCTCTCTAGTTTCTCTCTAAAATCAAGAGTGAATATTCAACTTATGAGGTAAGTAGTATCATCTCCTATTTATAGACAATACCAAGGAATACAATTGTCTTTTTCTATTATAGATAGTTAGGGCTGACGTATTGCGTTCTAATTGATATTCAGTCATTGGTCTATGGGTCATTGAAGTCAAGTCTGGTCCATTTTGCTGGCTTCTTTAGTGCCTCTGGCTCCTCTAGCTCCTCTGAAGCCTCTCATCTCTCGTATCTTGTAGAGGGTGCCTCACTCTCCCTTGGGAGACCCTTAGAGGACCCTTCTTTTTCTTGTCGGAGCCCCTTTGAAGGGCTCATCTCCTTTCTCTTAGGTGCTCATTGGAGGTCACCTCACCCTTCCTTGGGAGCCCCTTTGAGAACTCTTCTTCTTCTTGTGGGAACCCCCATGGAGGTGCTCCATCTTTTTGCAGGAGCCTCCTTGGAAAGCTCATCTCCTTCTCGCAGAAACTCCTTTAGTGGATGCCTCTTCTTCCGCCTCTTCTTCCGCCTGGGTGCTCATAAGGGCACCCCTCCTCCTCCTAGGCACCCATGAGGGTGCTTCCTACTTGCTAGGCGCCCCATGAGGGCCCCTCTCATGGTTTGGGTGTCCCATGGGGGCGTCATATATACTTCTAGAGGCGATTTACATACGACCTTAAGGTGGTTTCAAAACACTACGTTTTAAGAGATTTTTTTTTGTATATAACATATAGACACTCAAATTAATATATGGTGAGCATAGTTCAAATAAGCGAATGATTGAACATAATATTAATTAAAAATAAATCTATACTGTTAATAAAGATAATATATCAATTTAAGATTTGCATAATAAAAATTTATATTTATTTAAACTATAATTATATATTAATTTAAGTGTCTAGATCTCTATGGAGTTCCTTGCTTTAGAGTTCCTTTTGTTTATGAGTTTGTTAGGGAATGGTTTGTTATCAAAAGGTCACCTAATAATCTTAATGGGACCTTTATGTCGGACTGTCTCTAAGAACATTTCCCTCTGCAGGTATGCCCTCGCATTTTTAGCCGCTATGTTAGGGTTTGACTATTATGCAGGACCAAAGTGCTGGCTTATGTCAAATTCTAGTTTTCTTTTTCTTTTTTTTTTTTTATTTTTCAAAAAAAGACGTTTTTGACAAAACTTAATAATATCACTAAGTCACATTTTTTGACACCACTTGCTACCTACTTTTAGTAAAATATTAGGTATCCCCCCCCCCCCCCCCCAAAAAAAAAAAAACACCAATAACGTGAGTCCCTATCCATGCAGGACAAATGTTAACCTGCATAGAAGTAATCAAACATGCAGGAAATATGCCTAAGCTGCCTTCCCAACAAAGAGGAATGAAAAAAAACCCTTGTGGCCCAAATAGTTGACATCATTATATTATATACATGAAACATGTTTACAAAAAGGGTGTGAAACAAACCGTTAAGCACAAAATAGTTTTGGACTCCAATACATCTCGAACCATGCTAAAGAGGGTAAATGAGGATGGGGAAAACTGACAAGTTAGCAAGGTTCTTGAGATTAAATAAGAAACAAAAGAGACTAAACTGACAATCCCTATGGTAAAGCAGAAGTTACAAGCTCTTGAGCTAACTGTTGGTACTAGTAAACACTGCACAGCTACATTACATTGAGGCTTGTAACTGGTAACCTTCCTACGTGCATTTGTTCATCTTCTTGATACATTTCCTACTTCAAAATTCAAGCATCTTGTGTTTTTGCTTTTTCAAGGTCATCAGTTTTTGGTTTTTTCTTTCTGATGTCTGAACCGGTCTTCATTCGTTTGGTTTTAGGCTTCCCAGCAGACTCTTGCCGGCGAATGGTCCTAGGTAGATCGTCCATGGAATCATTGGCCAAACCTGATCTGTCAAGTACAGAAGTATCCACAGATTTGAAAGATTCAGATTTGGAGGTGCTGGCACAAGCTCTACCCTACTGGTCCATTAGAATATTTCAATAAAGATACAAATAAAACACTTGCTAAACCCAAATATTTTGCCTAGCATGCAGACTAACCTGGATTTAGCATCGATATTTACATTGTTGGCGGGCTCCAACGCAGATTTTTCATTGCTCTTTTGTGCTCTGCACATTATAATAACTTCACAAAATAAGCTTAAGAAATAAGATAAGGATTAATAGCCAAAAATTAAAAAGATGCATAACATTAATCGAGCAGAGTCAGCACACCAACATAGCAATCATATAAGATCAAAGGGCTGCAATTGGTATGAAATCCAAGATAATTTTATCTGCTATAGGTCCTTGGGATTTATTTATTTATTTCGTGAATAAAACTTCTAGTTAGGGGTCCTTGCGATTGAAACTGGATAAAAAAAAAAAAGTTGGCAACGGCCTTCACTTTGATTTAATAAGCAAAAAGTGGAAAAAAGGAAGTGCCAAGGGGGAACTTGTCAGGTACACTGAAAATATACAAATAGATACCAGGGTATAAAGTTCGAAACGAAACAATAACGAGAATAGTGATCCATCAATAACAATTTCAAAGCATCTAAATGTCTAACTTAGGTACTTCCATAATAAAGGCTCAAAGCAGTAGTTGCATATTGTGAGGAGGGAACTCATGAACAGCATCAACGGTAATCAGGGATTCTTCTTGGTTTTTTAGAAAATAGTATAATACAAGTTATGTTAGGCATTAGTGTACTTCAGACCAGACTATACTTACATATCTGATGCCTCAGCAAGCTTGTGAAGAGCATGTCCTTGTTCCTGGTAGCAGAATATCACCATGCATGAATTAAATTGATGATATGAAACATATAGAACAATAATTAAAAAGGCATTGAAGCTTTACACCCACCTCCTCTGGTGAAACATCAGCGATTATCTCCCAGCGCTGCTTTTTTAGGTTTAACACTTCTACATCACCATCAGCATACGAAATCTATTGAAAAGTCATCAGAAAGCAGTAAAATTAGCAGACATAATCATCTAAGCTATCCAATAGTTTGTGCTTTTCTAGTTGAGTAGTGTTACTCTCATTTGCAATCATTTGAACAAGAGTAACTTCTTCTACAATTCATAATCAATATATCAATTTCAATCAGCATGCCACATGGTTGAGGTTTATAGAATAACACACATAACACGTTCCAAAGAAGCAGGTGGCAAATTGACAATATATAAAGCTTACATCTGCAAAGAAGATGCATGAACAAATAAGATCAGATCAATCACAGCCATCTCACCTTGTGCTTTCCTTTGACAGGATCATAAGAATCGATAACACCTTCATAAAACCTGAAGAAAAGAATTTTCTATGTATCATTTATATGTAAGGAGAATAAGAGAACTTATTCAAGCTAATACCTAGTAGGAAAAGGCTTTTGTCTTTGTATATATATGTAAGGACAGAAAGGAATGAGTTTGTAAGACGGTTTTCTAAGTCAAAAAATCCAACAAGAGGACATAATTTGCAAACCACCCCGATCGACGAACAAAAAATGTCATTGCAAATGAGAACTCCATTGACATAGCAAGTCCACATCATAGAAAAATCTATTCCATAAGCTGCCCATGCTGTGGCCCATGGTAAACCTCGTCTTCCTTCAGTATAGCAGTTTTTCCCATCAACAATTAACAGCATTTTTTTCCTATCTTTAGGTACTCCATTCAGAACCCATCAACAATTAATAGCATTTTTTTCCCTCTAAACATAAGCACTGTCTTGAACCGATAGCTTTTAAGCATGGACCTACAGCATCATACAGTCTAACGCAGCGAAAGTTCCCAGTATACTTGGTTGGAAATTGGTAAAAGACTGAAATACTTACGTCTTATCCATTGGCCACCAGACCTTGATCCTACTACCAACCAATGAGTGACCAATGTCACGAGTGTCAGATGCCTGAAGAAAAAAAAAAAAAATAACAGCAAATCAATAGGGTATGAATTAGGAGCAAAAATCAATGGGGAGGGGAAGTTTTAGTAAATAAACAGCTTGAAATAAGCTTATGATTCAAACTATTCTGACCGCTATGGTTAAGTAATAGTATGGAGACTAGAGAAGAAGTTTTTATACTGGAAAATAGCTGAACACAGAGAGAGGGAGAAACAAAGAGAGATTGTACGAACAGATACAAATTTATCCAAAAATTTAGAATCAGCAATAGGAAGGCAATAATTCCTCCTTCCAAGGCATATCAACTTATTAGTACAATTAGCACATATTCGCAGGATGTGTGACCTGTTAAGGACCTTCCCGGGACCAGGGTAAACCGAAAAAGAATATCCAGGTCATATAAAAATTGAAGAAAATGGGACATCTCAAGGGGTTTTATTGGAAAAAATTGAAATTTCAATTGCATACCTCTACAGCCACAGTGGTGCGCCTTCTCCTCAGCCTTGTTTGCTGGGCTTCCTCAACTCCACCTGATGTTTTACTTGCAGATCCTGCAATCAGCTCCTATAAAGTGGAGACAACATGACCCCCAAAAGACAAAATATGTAAGGTCATACTAGTATATTTTGTGTTGTTATAGAAGACAGTAAAAAGATACTAGCTATACCTCAATAGCAGATGATTTGTTTAGATCCTTACTAGGAGAAGCATTAAGCCTCCTCCTTTTCTTAACTTCTTTTTGAGCTGAGGACCTGCTCTCTTCTTTATTTTCTGCCTCAATATTTACACCTGACTTGTGTTTCTCTTCATCTTCACAAGTAACCTTAGATTCCATCTCAGCAACTACTGATTCAGGAGCCACAGCAGTTTTCTTATTGCTCTTTAGAGTAAATTTGATTTTCCTAATTGAAGTGTGAGGTTTTACTTCAGAATCCTTTCTTTCTTCAGATTCCTTTTTCAAAATAACACTAGGAGATTCCGAAGAGGTCCCCTCTAGCCGAGGATTTAAGTTGTCTTCCCTTGACATTGATACAGAATTTGGATCAACATCTTGATTCCCCCTGCTAATTCTTTTCCTTGGTCGGCCCCTTTTGGGACGGCTTCCATCAAGATTGTCAAGATTTGTTGAAGGAGGACCAGCATCAGTATTCTTATCAGTTTTAGGTTCAGAGACTAAAGTCTCATGTCCTTCATCAATATCTTTATGCTTTGAGTGCACATCATCCTTGTTGGAAGCAGGGTTTTCATTCGGAGAAAAATCACTGCCAAGATCATGATTCTTTCTGGATTGAGCAGGCTTTGCAATGCTCTCTCTTTTCAGCTGAGAAACCAGATCTTCACATGCAGTTTGAGGCTTTGACTGCATTATATCATTTCTGGCAGTAGGGTTTTCAGAAGGTGGGAAAGCAGAGCTGCTATTGCCATTCTTTGTAGATAGAGCTGCTTTTCCACTTTTTTTTCCCATACGAATCCAAGAGTGATCATAGCCTTCCTCAGCATTCATTAAAGAATTAGGCTTACGGCCCCTCTTCATTGGCACAACATTCAGTTGAGTTTCTGATTTTGATTCCTGAACAGACTCTAAATTGTCTGTTTCTTTATTCGCTTTTGCATTACTATTGTTGGAGTTCTTAGTTAGATCAGAATGCAGTTTCCTTTTTGAGCTAGACTTTTTGATAATTTGATCATCCCTCATCGAATCATCGGCACTCTCAATGTTTGACTCTGTATCATTCATAATTTGGGCACCTCTCACACTATTATCTGGTTCAAGCTCCTTGGTCACCTGATTAAGAATGAAGTTTATATGTTTAATATTACATTGATGTTGACAGATGCTTAATGAAGCACACACTGCAATTGCAAACGAAAATTTAAGAATCCAATAACTTATTGAGACAGGCAAAGGATAATTACATCACAGGGTTGTTCATCTGCATCTTTAGGTGCATCAAGCTTAGTTGTTGCCGTTGTTGGCTGTTTGTCTGCCTCTTTGGGTATATCAAGCTTATTCTCAACTGCCTGAACCTGAAGCATTGCAACAAAACCAATCCCAACTTCAACGTAGCTCAAATTGTTGCAAGTAACAACTACACAAATATGAATATATATTTATGATGGAAATGGATCTAGTGAGCGTGAATAGTATATGAATATTTTGATGGCAAATTACTGGTTTATTACCAACCAAACTGGACCCGGTTATGCTTCTCTGTTGGAATTTGATAAGGTATTCTTTGAATAACTGGTGTACAGGTGACATTCTGGTGGTTCTTTTCCTACTTGAGTTTTAAGCATATGCTTTTTGGCAAGTTTCAAGAAGTAAACCTAGTCTGCTTATGTTTTAAAATACAATAAACTTCAAACACAGTTCAAAATGGTTATTTGAACTAAAATAAAAAGGATTGGCTATGTTTTGCTGTCTTCCATTACTTAGTTTCATATTAACTCCATTAATTTATTTTTCTCAGTTGTCTTCTATTGTAAAGCATTGAGCACCCTTTTCTTTCTCCAAGAAACTTAATTTAAAGGTGGCTCATCTATAAATCTAATTTGATATTGTGACTAGAAAAACATACTAATGAAACAACAACAACAATGAAGGTTCAAATTTGTGGCTTCCAACATGCAGCAAAAGGAAGATTAAACAAGAATATTATATGTTATCTATACCATTTTATCTGAGAGTATTGCATAGGACAAGTAAAACACACCACTGCCTTGTCAGAATCGTTTGAATGATCAAGTTGGGGTGATTCAGATCCATTCTGGCAAATAGAAGTTACTATTTGCGCATATTCATCAAGAACTCTGCCTGAGGACTCCACTGCTCTCATAAGATAAGGCTTAAGCTTAATTGCACAGTTGGTAATTACTTTCTCCGCCAGCATCCAAGAAATAGGAGATATTGTCTGGGAAAATAAAATAAACCAAATTGACCTTAAATAAAAGGCCATGAATACAAAATAAATAAAAGAAACAAAAAATAAAAGGATATGAGATGAAATTGACATATTGTAAAGCCTGATACCTGATTTTCCTTTCTTATACTATCTAATAGAGGTCTAAGAAGATCTGACGAAACTTCTTCACTTTCATCCAAAACCAGGGTCATTATTGATTCCATGGAATCAATTGCATTACGGGGATGGTTTGACCTTTAAATTGAGCAAACAATACCTTGAGTCATTAACCACTCTAGAAGTGAACGAGAACTTAAAGTGTGAAAAAAAAAAAAGAAAAAAAAAGGAAAAGCAATTAACTTTTTCATTAGCAGTTATTAATGTAAAAAAAACTTCCCAAAGCTTCATCTACTGGTCATTTGCAAAAGGAAAATACAGAGAAAATCGTAATTTCCTTGGCTGCACCATTTTCACTATTGATATGCTCAACACAACAGACGAATTCATAAGAAAGTGATTTCACCATCAAATGCACCTCTCAAGTATGTTGAGAGGAAACTGAAAAAAGGATCACTATTTTGTTGAAAACATTCACTAGAATATCTTCTCTTCTACTGATACTAAGGTGAGATACTAGTATCAGAGGAGATTTGTAAGACAACTGATGCAAAGCACTCACAAAAACAGGAAAAAGAAAAAGACTGTTAGATATGAAATCAGTCATGAGCCTTCACCCTCATGAATGATTTTACATCTAATGAAGACCACTGCAGCCCTAGCACCAATGCAAGCTGGCTATGCACTAGTCCCAGGCAAACATTTTAATGCTGGCATCGCCACCTGTTCTGGTTATTTGTAACTGATAGACATGGTGCAAGGCTTTGATACAATTGATATGAACTGTGGGAGAGCCCTAGGGAGTGACCAAGGCCGTATAAACCCCACATAATAATACCAGATTTCCGATGTGAGAGTCAAGCCTCATACTTCACAATTGGATAACAAGCACCACCACAGCTTGTAAACTTCCTCCATTAATTACTCGCTTGATTTCACAATATCATTCCAACCAACTGACCCACCGACAGGCATGATCCCCAGAAAATAGAGGCACTAGGTGTTTTTCCAATGGATCCAACCCCTCCTTCATTTTTCAGATGCACTTGATGCTTCGCTAACTGTTGGACCTCTTTCTGTGGATCACATGAGACTCTCCAAGAGATCCTCGATCTTCTTTTATTGAACTTCTTGAAGCTCTCTTTCTGATTCTTAGATTTCCTTCTCCCTAACCAATTGGTGCCTTTATTTGTCCATCTCCCTCCTCCATGCTTTGAAAACCTTCTCCAATGACTTCATTTGTGCCTCCATTCTCATGTGTACCAATAAAAGCTCCATGGAGACCAGAAAGTAAGTAGAGAACTGAAGTTCCTTTGATAGAATTCCTATACCTCTGGATCTAGATCTATATGATACAAGATCAGAGATGAATTTGTTCAAAGAAACGACTATAACAGCAGAAAATGAATGTTGCAACAGCTTACACACTCCACAATGTTTGAGAGTCTTGGCTTTCCCTCTCCCCTTCTTTCACTCCAAAAACTGACCAACTTGCTAACTAACCACTTGGTCTATTTATACCAACACCCCTTCCCCTTCTTTCCCTTCAAAAAAAACTGACCAACTCCGTTACTCTTTCTAACATAGACCTTTATAATTGGGGGCCTGCTAACATCAACTTCAATAAGTTTCACCAAAATTGAAAAATTATTTACACATCAGCTATCTCAACAGAGTTCAAATATCCTCTTAGGGAGGGTAAAAAAAAAAAAACACTCAAAGTTGGATGCAGGAATTTCATAGAGATCTAGTGCATTTCATTAAGTACATAATTAGAACAGGAAGAAACAGATAAAAGATAGGTTGTGATGGCTCTAACCTTACAGTTCTGAAGAAATGTTGAAACATCTCAATAACAAGATCATCACACTCAAGATCCAGCATGACCAAGCATAATCTGATTTTTGCAACATTATCAAGTATTGCAAGTGCTTTTTCATAACAGTGGCCAGATACATCAGACAATTTATCAAAAGCTGCCACCATTAGCTTGAATATTTCCTGTTCACATGAAATGGAAAGCTTTTGTATGATTACAAAAAAGCATTTACATAATTTATAGTATACAGCATACTTGAAAGAATGAAAAATGACAATTACATCAAACTAAAATCAGTACCTTCATCTGTTCATCGTCATATGGGGTATCTGGTGCTGTAATTCTTGTGATCTCAGCAATGCAAGATATAACTGAAATCTTAACATCCTCATTTGCGTGCCTTAAAATTTCATCAGAAATCAACGCCTTCATGGAAGGTACAAGTGATTCCTGAATTGGCTCAGTTGGTGATTGGTTCACTGTTGATAGTACCAGCTCCAGCTTCTAAAAGTTAATAAACCAAAAGTAGATAATAAAGTTAGTTCAATTGGGATTGGAAGGTTTGTTGTGAGAATGTTGTCTAAATTTGTTCCAGAATTCAGAAAAAAGGAAGGAAAGAGAGAGAGGGGTGGGGGGGATCACTGTGATACATGGGTAAAAACTCCTAATTTATGTTGTTACTTGAGAAGAGTTAAAGCGGATATCCACTTGATTTTGTCCAACTCATGTAATGGCATAGCATAAACTAAGCCTTTGCTAATGGAACCAGCTTAATGGCTGCATTAGACAGCTGCTGCAGGTTGATGATGGCAAGTCTTGCCTGAAGGTCAAACTTCTGAAGTTGTCTGTGTCAATGGACAATAGGAATTTCATGGGAGATAGTCGCAGATCAACAAAGATGACATGGGCTTATTGCATAAACAGAGAGCTCAAGGCTTCCCAACCCACTTCTCTGAAAGAATCCCTTTTGTGAAGGCAGAGAATCCTTGTTGTGGTCTCCTTTCCTTAAAATTATTCCAATCCATTGAAAGCATAGTGCAAGGGAGATTAGCTCCCTTTGCAAGGCAACATCTCTTGCCTTCCTCTTGTTCATCTCCTCAATATGAAGCACTTAGGTGACAGTGAAAAGTTCTAGCCATCAAGGGATAGTAACCCCTAAGGGAATGTGGGGAGCACCTGAGTGCTACCCTATCAGAAAAATCTTATTAGTTTTAGCTATGCAACAAACCTATAACATGCCATTGGTATTAATTCTATTAAGATCCATGGTTCAAATAAAAGACTTGACCCTAAAGGGAGCTTTGAACTTGCAAAGGAGCTTACCAAGATGAAAATTCCCTCTACAAAAAGGGCAAATCAATGCACAAGTCTCCCACCTAGTAGGGTACGGGTAGAGTAAATGTATGCAGTCTTATCTTTGCAAACAGAGAGGTTGTTTCCAGGATTTGAACCCATGACCATCAGGTCACAAGGCACTATCTTACCATTGCGCCAAGGCTCACTAGACAAATGAACAGCGCTTATGAGATAGAAATTGGAAAGAGGATTTGCAAGAAAGCACCCCACTAGACAAATGAATAGAGCCAATTAGACTCGAGGAGACAGAGAGTCAGAAACTTTCCCATCATACAAGTTAGGGAAAAGAGAGGAAATTCCAACAAAAAAATTGAAATTTTGAATGCCGTAGGAAGAGGTATTAGACCATGAAAATAATCACAATAACAATGATTAAAAAAAAATGACAATTTCTTCGGAAAATATACAGAAATTGCGAGGAAGACATATATCTACAGCAAAAAATGAAAACTCAGACCAGAAACAAGACATGATCAACAAACAACCATCCAATGACAAGAATTCATGATCAATTCAGAAGACACAATGGAATTCATGACACAAAAACCAATCAGAAAAGAGATACATGTACAGATATGCCTATATGCAAAACAGATTGACAGAAAAAAGGAAAGGCAAGATAAGACATTACATCAAGCAGCTCAAGAAGCTTATCAACAGGAGCATTGCACCTGAGTAGCTTCCTCCCTACATGTTTTAGCCTCTTAACCGTATCTCCCTCAGTCAGATACTCAATCTCGTTAGGAGAGGCCATTTTCTGATCACAATTCACAAACACAAAGTCTAGCACATTCACACTGTAACTGCAACTGGGTTGTCTAATTTATAGCCCTAAGGCACTAAATGCACACACACACAACTCAGCAGTCAGCACAACAGAACTCGGGGTTGTGGCAAAGTGTTGGACATGCAACCAGAAAAAAAAACACACACACAGAAAAGCAGTTTTGGATTCCTCACATGTTTTCTAGTTCTAATGTCTTTCAGTTTCTGGGTTTGAAATCACCATACGGTGTAATAGTATTATATTTTTCTCTTTATTTTGGTTAACTTAAGACAAAAACTCTCTAAAGGGTCCTATTCTTTTCATCTCTCGTTGGTGCTTTATGCCTTGTTTTTTTTATTAGCATTAAGGGCAGTGCTGATGGATGAACCAAGGTTTGGTCATCATCATGCAATTACCATTTTGCCCCTTGTTCATTCAGCACATGCTGAACTGAACTGTTTGCTTTGCCAAAGCAGTGTCTGTCGCTGACACACTCACTCACAAAGCTGGTTTGGTCATTGGTGTCTGTCTGTCAGTCTATGCTGATGACAACTACAATTTGGCCCTTGCAAATTGCACTGATGTGTGCAACAAGGATTGGTTTTGGTTTGTCTCCTTCACTATGTTAACTCAATATGAAAATTTTCTACATTTTGGTTGCATAACAGGTATGCATGCTTGATATGCAAAAGGGTAAAGTATGTCAATATACATAATAAGGAAAATCACCAAATTAATTTTGAATTGAAATTATGTGTGAAATAATAAATGTGCAAATCAAGCAGCGAATTATTTTATAGAAAATATTTAGTACCCATCATAAAAGTCATATTTCTTCTTGTCTATTAAAGGTCATAATATTAAAGTATTATAAAGGTCAAGTCAAACAATTTCAATCAAATAATAAAAATTATATAAAAATTTTTGACAGATTTATTCAATAATATATTATTATATTACAAAAGTATTATTTATATTAATAATATATTAAAATTGATCTCTTAAAAATATTATTTTTTCTTTTAAATACTCTTATTTTCTTTTATTCTTATTTTTGTGTGTAAGTGCATTTTGAGTTTGAATCTGGAATGACCTGCTGCCAAATTGGCAGTCAACTCAATAGATTTACAGTGGACCTGGACACACAGAGAGGAGGAGGGGGGACTGAGGAGGGACTTCATGGTCAATGGATTATGGAAGTTTTGGGATTCATCAAGCTGATATGGCATTCATCAGTTTCAAAACACAAAAGTAATAGGAGAAAAAAATCACATAAGAGATCAGTTAACCACTTTGGTTTATATTTTTTTTTTTTTATAATATGAGCGCATGCACTGTGTTTAGATGTGTAGATAAATTAAGCAATTAATTAAATTATTTTAGTTTAACTTGTAAATTCTCAATCATGTTTGTTATAGTAAATAATTGGATTTAAACTTAAATTTAGAGTTAACTATATAAAAGAGTCATGTTGAAGTTTATAGCCTTAATATTAGAAGTTCGTGAGTCATTTATATGTATACGCATGTATTTATTAGGCTTGGTACAAAAAATAGAAAAACAAAGACAAAAGTGGGAAGAGAGAGAGAGAGATAGACATCAACATTTAGCTCAACAAATTTTGATTTTACTAGACTAATTAAAATTAGAATTTGTGTTATGAAACATAATAAGACTTTTTTTTTTTCTCTAAAATTGTCTTCTCTGTCTCTCTTCCAATACCAAATAAGACTTTTTTTTTCTCTCTAAAAATTAAGTAAAGCTTTTATCATTTTAAATTTTAAATTTAATTTTTATATACTTCTAATATCAAAGCTTTTTATGCTATCACTTAATAATATATTGCATTACATTATAACATTTTAATTCTACCCATAAGAGTGTGAGTTATATAGTAAGCCAAAATCACATAAAGTGAATTTTACCTGTAATATCAAGACTAATCTTTTGAACTTTTTTATGGTAAATCATTTGTAAGTATCCCTGTAAGTCTTTGATAAATCTCAACCTAAATTTGTGGTCACCCAAAAAATAAAATAAAATAAAATTAGAGGTTATCTCTTATAACAATTAATACATATGTTATACTATTTTAATAATGCAACAACTACATGATCAAGAGATAATAGATTAAAGTTAAACTCTTTACATTTTTCTTTATGTATATTGTTTGGACTATATATATATATATGCACTATATGATAGTTTTATTGATTTATTATTAATTCGACACAGTTTTGATTTTTAACCTATCATAAGACAGAATATATAAAGTTTATTTAGATCATAATTATTAATCACTAGGTTAAAATTGATATAATCATAACTAGAGAGATGTATATTACAAAGTAAGTATATCAATATAAGAATTGAGTATCCCATATTAACCTTATGAGCACATGAAGTGGGATCGCCAACCACCAACTAGATTCATGAGCATCTGATAAACACTACTATGTTGGTATCTCCAACACTAATTGTTATTGAATTTTGGGAGAACTACACCCAAAAGCTAGTTTGGAGATGACAAGACTTCTATGAAACCCACATTAGGCTCATGAGAACCGAAGCGGGACTCACAAACTAGATGCATGAACATCTATAAAAGCAACTAGACCATATGACAATATTCACCCTAACATTTATAAGGAATTTATGAGGATAAGCAGCTATTCAATTATCATTTTTCAAAAAATAAAAATTCTTTTGACATATGTCTTTGAAAGAGTTATTCAAGTTGTCCAATTAGCAACGCTATTAGCCTTACACACAAAGTGTGTATATACCAAACAAGGGTCAAAATTTGTCAAAATAACTAATTTTAAAGCACATCTTAACCAAGTGTTTGTAGATCCAATACAAACATATAATAAGATATACAACAAATGAGGGATTATTTTTAGTGTGATTCACATCATCACAGCTATATATTCCCAAGTTTCGATTTCACCAGGAGCTCCTTAGAATAAAAAAATAATAATAATAATAATAAACTTTGAATTTCAAATTCATTTGTCTATCTCCTATCCTCACACCCTAGCCTGAATAGTGAGTAGTCTCCCCAACTTAATTATCTTTTATCATCAAATAGAAGGTAATAATTTACTATATCCTTTTGGAAGATAACATATACATGTAAAACCTAATAAATAGTTCTAACAGAGGAGGCTATTAGTTTAAACTTGCTAAAACATAAACAACAAATCACTCAAAGTCCATTTTGCACAAGTAATTGCTGCACCATGAAAACTTAATTTATATAAATTAATAATAAATTAAAAACACATTCAAACTACTAGAAAAAGTGAAAGAAATTTAATTAAGAGAGAGAAAGGAAAAAAGTAAAGCATACACAATCCATTTATTTACAAATAAATACAGATTAATTAGAGTTTAGTTTTTAAAAAATAGACCGTATAACTTTTGTGAAGAAAATAAGAAAAAGAAAAGGGTCATTACCTTGTAATAATCTTTGTAGTGAGATGTCCTCTCTTTTCTCTAACATGTATCAACACACCCAAAATAAAAATTGAAGAACTTCTTTTATTAAATATGCTTGTGTTCTTGGTTAGTTTCATGATGTGACAGATATTTGAGGTAGGTCAACCGAAGAAATTGACATCATATATGAAATAGATTTTGAGATTGGAATATTCCATTGAGGATTTCACAATGATAATGAGGCATAGAAGAAAGTGGTTTTGATAATAAGAAAAACGAAAAATATTATGAGATTAGGGATTTTACATTGATCAAAGTATAGAAGAAATAGATTTTTGCTATTAGAGATTAGGTCAAGAATGAGCAATAGAAGGAGATGGTCTTGATCCTATAGATTTCATGATAGTGAAATGATTTTTTGGGGGAGTATATTTGGGGATTAGGGACTCCACAACAAAAAGGGATGTAAAAGAATTTTAGGGATTTCTCAAATAATGAAATTATTTAGAAGGAAATGATTTTGAAATTAGAGATTTTACAATGATCCGAGCATAGAAGAAATAGAGATTTCACAATGATCCGAGCATAGAACAAACTAATTTTGAGATTAGAGATTTCATAACAATTGATCGATAGTGAAATATAGAAGAAAATGATTTAGATAGTGTAGATTTCACAACGAAGACAAACTATAGAAGAAAATTGTTTTGGGATTAGGGATTTCATATCGAAAAATAGGTGAAAAAGAAACTAGTTTCAAAATTAGGGATTTCAATATAATTGTATAAAAGAAAATGATTTTGAAATTAGAGATTTTACAACACAAGTATAGAAAATAAAAATTGATTTCGAGATTACATATCTCACAAGAATCGTATAGAAAAAACGATTCTGAACATAAAAATTTCATGACGATCGAACTATATAAGAATCTGATTTTGATTGTAGAGATTTCATGACAACAAAACGAGAATGAATTCTAGGAGGAAATGATTTTGACGTTGCGGATTTCACAATGATAGTGACATATCTAAGAAGCTTATTTTGAGATTAGGAATTTCACAACCACAATAGAAGAACAAAATAGTTTGGAGATTAGGGACATCACGACAATAGAAGAAGAAAATGAATTTGAGATTAGGGATTTCAAAATGATAGCAACATATGAAAAAAAATAAGGAGAAAAATGCATTCACAAAGTTAAAGATATGGAATGTTCTAGAGCATGATCTTATATGGAAAATTTTATAATTACTATAATATTGTGGGGCCTAATTTAAATTTTCTTTTCGATTAAGTTGTAAATTTTTCTTCTTGTTAAAAGTTTAGGAGCAAAAGTTTAAGGCATGTGAGTAGGGTGGGAATAGGCTAGGTAATCTTTTAAGGGCTTATGATCTAGCATATATAATGTATTGAACTTCTTCTAACCTGACCTTTTTTTATAAATAATTTGGGCTTAGTCTTTTTAATAAGCTTATTTTGTTTTTTTGTTAAAAAAGCTTATTTTGTTAAAAAAAATTATAATAAAAAATAGACCAAGCCTACTTAAACCAAAATGCGGGTTGGCATAGTCTAGTTCCACCCTTATATGCGAGAGACTTTAATAAGGACTTACATTGACAATTACAAGCAAAGCACCTAAATCTAAGGACAATGTAGATGTTAGAATTCAAATTAGAACACATATATTTAATTTCAATTCTAACTAATTTGGAATTGGAATTTGTTTTGAATTGAATTGATTCACAATTTAAAATTTTTTATTTGAGCTTGTTCAAGAAATAGAATAGCAAATTATAGTTTTAAATTTAATTATAATTTTATTTTTTACATTATGATCCAAAATTTAAAATGAATGAACATATTAATACAATAAGAATTTATAGCTTTTATTAATTTTTTAAATTAAATAAGTATTATAAAGAAAGTATTTATATTAAAAATACAAGAATTAGAGTCTCAGAAACTTTTATATTATATAAATTTTTAATAAAATAATAAATATAAATGTTAACAAACAAGTAAGAGAAAAGGAGAATCAAAGTTTGATTGGTTCAAATGATTCAACATTTTCTTCCCTTAAGTAATGTATCAAGTTCAAGTTTTGTGAATAAACAAAAGATTGTGCTTAAAGAGTTCTAGCATCTTGGTGGATTGACCCAACTTAAACTAAATTAATTACAATTAAGTAAACTTTGCATCAAGGTGGTTAACACAAAAAGTACAATAAAGAGATTTTAATAGAAGTTTTGGAACTAATAATTCTTAAGGTATGAACTAGATGTTAAGAATAACTTATGTTATTTTTCTTTTTTCAAGTTCTACAGAATAGGTTCTATGAATTACAATTTCAATTCGAAATAACATTTCATACAAAAAGATTAGAATTATGATGCTCATTTCAATTTCAAATTATAATTCTAAGCTCAATTTCAAGTCTAAATGCTAAACAAAACATAAAAGGTTTTATATGCAATAATTTGAAGAGATTAATTTGTAGCATAAATTCATTTTACATTATCAACCACTAGAAATTGAGAAATATGATAAATTATGGCAGGTATTTACTCATCATAATTTTACATTTTTCTCAAAACTCAGAAGGAAGAACTTTGCCACCCAAATGGTACCATCCAGCTTTAGCAAGATTGCTTTTGGTAGAAGAATATTTATGGTTTTAACAAAAAAAATATCCTAATTTGTAACTTGAAAAACAATATTATTTAATATATAAAAAAAGCACAAAATTAGTACTTTTGATAAGATTGATCTCATAAAAAATGTGGACCAATCACTATTCCGATTAAGGTCAATAGGCTATTAATTTAGTGCTGAATCACGTATATAAAATGTAAATTAAAACATATGGTAAATAATAAATATACAGATATTTTCATTCACGTTCACACACTTAAGTTGAAATTGAAGATTTTTTTTTTGGGGGGGGGGGGGGGGGGTGTTGCTGTTAATTGGGAAGGGAGGATTCCTATCCACTGCTAGCTTTATTAGCTCCAACCCACATGCACTTTTTTTGGAGGCGGAAATGCCCTCCACTAAACTAGCGCCTCAAGTACAAAAATGAAGATTTGAAAAACCGGAATTTTCAGTTTGATGCACGATGGGCCAAACTCAAATAGCAAGCAATGAGCTACCGTTACATCAAACTAAACGAAAAGCCCTAGTGCGCAGGTATCTCGTCATTCTCAACTTGTTTGCGTACTGAAACAAAGCCACCAAGCACCAAGAACATACGTTCCTCACTCCCTCATATCTGAATTCGATAATCACTTGCATCTACATTCGTTAATAAGCATGTTTTCAAAATCAAATCAGATATTTAACCGACAAAATCAAAAGCCTTGGCTACATATTAGCGGACCACCTTCACAACTGTCCGAGTATATAATGTATCTAAGGGATGTTTCAATTTAGTTGCTCCCACTATTCTGAGCTACCCTATGGTAAATGATTATGGAGCAATTTTCTCAACCATCTCAACCCACACTGGCTTGTCATATCACATCATCACATGTTAATGGCAGCGAGGAAATACGGTTAACATTAAGAGGTAGAAATTGGCATCCCCAGACTCAGTATTCCACGCATAAATTAAGCGTAACATGGATCTCTTTATAACACATAAGGCCGTAGTCCAACTCTTATCACCTATGCGTAATTCTTATTTGTTAATTTTCGCTTCATTGATAATTAATTAACTGCAGAGATATCATAGTGCAACAAAAGTTTGTAATTAAATTAGAGTAAAAGCAACGGGAATGCAACATAGTCATATCAAACAATCAAAATCCCTAAGCGGATACTCCAGCGACAAGGCAAAATTCATTCTCATCAAATAAGTCCAAACTGAAGCGAAACTCAAAACTATGGTCTATGCATCTTGCAACTCATTGGGATTTCACATGCTGAAGGACAACATTATAGGCTTCATGTTCCTCTCCGAAATCCTGCATACAGACAACATTTAAACAATTATAAAAAAGGCAAAACAAAACACGATAACAAACATCAAACTATCTATGCAGTTCATACCTTGACAACCACACAAGAGCAACCAGTCACCTTCCTAGCTTTTCCTTCTGAATCAATCTTGCACAACTGCAGGAAGAAGCCCCAACAGAATTAATGCAAGAAAACAACATAACAAAATAACTATCGAGAGAGATTTAAAAGAACAAATAAAATAAGAGTAATCAATCTTCGTATCGAAAAACAAAATCTGAGAGTAAATGAATTGCACAAAAGAATGTCAGTTATATGTTTTGTGTCAATAATACTTACACCAGCCCACTCTCCAAGGGTCTTTGCACTTGGAACTGTCAGCAGGCTAACACTGTGCTCTGCACAAAGGGCCTTGACGAGTTTAACATAGTCGGGTTGGTCACAATCCTCAGCAAGAACAACAAGCTGTGCAGCGCGCTTCTCAATCACCTTCGCACCCTCGTGAAGTCCTCTTGCAAGGCCACCATAAGCAAGTGACTTTCTAAGCACAAGCTGTAAGGCAGTCATGATGTCCATTGGCTCACCAATGGCAGGAACTACTGGCTCAGCTGCCACAACACCACCTTCCTCACTGCACATGAAAAACAAGTGGCAAATAGCAGAATTACTTTGTCAAGCTATTCAAGATAGATAGAGACCACAACATACAAATAGAAGAATGAGGACAACTTCTACAAACAGCCTAAAAAATATGACACAACTATAGTCTCATTTACGACTTTCAAAGTAAATTCTCTGAGGGATCAAGTTAAAATGACATAACTATAGATTCATAATATGAATAACAGCAATAACTATATTAGCTATTGACATTTGACAATGTAATTTGTAATTTAAACAAAATAAGAATACACACTAACCAAAACTTTCATCCTAAAAGTTCATGGTATCGACAATAGTACAAGAGCATGGCATAACGAATCATATTAAAATAACACATGAAAGCAAAAAAAGAAAAAGGAAAGCAAAAGATCATACCCTGACATCCTTGTTGATTGCAAAAAAGAACAAGCTCTCCTTCACTGCACACACCAAAAAAACAAAAACAACAAAAATATACAAAAAATCAGATCTCATGCTATGAGGCATCATTCAGAAATTCAACAAAACAACAAATTTCTTTCGAAATAGTGAAACAAATCAAATATCTTTCAGCATAAAAATTGAAACTACAAACATATGATTCGAAGCGTACCAACTATTCAGTTATGTTTAAACAGATAAAGGACGAAAATCGTTGCATGAGAAACATAAACAGTTCGATCAAAGATTGAAGAAAAGAACATTGAAAGAACACAACGCGAATTCTTAAAGGGAGGGAGGGAGGGAGGGAGGGAGAGAGAGAGAGAGAGAGAAGGGTTACCTAGACGCTGAAGAGGGTGATGCCGCCGAAACCAGTTGCAGTGAGTGTGAGCTTGCGAGGCGAAACGAAGAATAAGAAACGTTCTTATATTAAGCGAACCCTAGACTCTAGGTTAAGCTCTATTATATTGGGTTCTATACGGCCCGCTATTGGCCTTTTTACATTCGGTTTGCTTGATTTGGGCCGTACCTGTCCCCTGGGCCCAACAACGTTTTTGTTTTTTTTTTAATGGACAAACGGGGGCTACGACCAAAAGGCCTAAGCCCAAACATCATTATCAAAACAAAATGGAAAAGCAATCAGTATTCACTATTCAGTAATCACATGGAATTGTAGATTAGGGATGTTCGTGACCCGGTCCGATAACCCATTCTGGCCTGAAGGTTATTGGGTTGGGTTTGGGTTTGAAATTTTGATTCGATGCATTTTTTTGGTTGGGTTTGTGTCATATTTTGGATTGGGCCGACCCGGCCCAAAGTCATATTATTATTCAGAAGTTATATTTTTTAACAATATTAGTCATAAATTATGCTATTTTTATACTTCTATTAATATATTTTACATAACATAATTTTTTTTATTGACATAGTTTGCTTTGAAATATGTATTATAAAATATCTCTTGAATTTTATTTGTAACTTTTAAAATTTCATGACTTTATTATGTATAATATTAAAATTTACATATATTGTATAAATGTCGGGTTGACCTGGTTATTTTTTGGGTTATTATCGGGTCGGGTTTGGGCTCTAAAAAATGATCCGGTCAAAAAATCGGGCCAAGTTTGGGTCTACTAACCCGTCGCTTGAACACCCCTAGTAAACGTGAAAATGGATTAGTTTATTTCAGTTTAAGGGAAAAAAAATATCTAAATCTATTACATTTAATTTGATTTTTGAATTTTTTTTTGGCAAATCTGAACTTAAAATTTAATTCGACTAAGATTTAATTAACCTAGTCGAGGTCATTCGATTAAAATAAAAATTAAGAATTCTTTTTCTTTTTTTTTTTAAGTTTTATTCTTATAGCATCCTATAATAGTGTAAATCTTTATGAGACATTTAATGGTGTAAATAAATAAAGGTCTTGAACAAATGCAAACAGGGAAAAAAAGTTGCTCAATTACTAAAACTTAAGTGTAAAACTTTTAAATCTTATAAATAAATTAAAAAAATAGTTAATTAAATTATCAAGTTGGATATTTAAATGTTTAAGTTGAAAAATCATAAATATAAAAAGTGAATTAATAACAATTAGTTTGATTTAAATTTTACTTAAAATGAACCAATTATTCAAATTTATTCAAATCAATTCTATTTGTTCAGTTTAGATTTTCAAATTTATTAAATTAATACGATTTTGTGAACACCCCTAGCAAAGCAAGGATCACATGAGGAAAAAAAGATAAGACTAACACTGTGACAGAAAGGAATTAACATATAAGCTTAATATTATCTTAGGTAAATTTTATCTACAATATTAAAGGTTCAAATATTGTAGCCATTACTTTGGAATAACTTTATTTAACCACCACCCTAATATAAAATTGCTAAAATAACTCTCAAGACAGAAAAAATATAAGCTAACAGCAAAATCAGATAATGTTAATTAATTAAGTAAGAATTTTTTGAATTAGGCACTTAGCTGCAAAATATGTAAATATTATACTTTTATAATGTCTCAAAATCTTGTAAGTTAGTTCTTTATAAAATGTCGAATAGAAATAGAAAGAATACATCCAAGATGATTGTTTTGAGCTTTTTATAAAAATAATAAATAGAAAATACCTATTTTATTATAGATTTAATTTATATATATTTTCAGTATAAAATAATTTTATATAGATATTCAATTATATATTATATATTAGTAAAAGTATTTGATTCAACCTTCAATTATTTAAATGGTCATACAAATAGAAAGATATGATTAATTGACTATATAAAAATCTTTTACATTGATATGCATTCAAATTAAACTTTTTTATTATTATATTTTAATTATTTGTCTATCAAATAAAAAGGTTTAATTGGTATATACTGTCAATATAAAACTCTTTTATATTGACATCCAACTATATGTTGTCACATAGGCAAATGTGGTTAACTCTCATATCCACTATCTCAAAAAAAAATCACCTTTGCCTACATGACAGCACGTGATTGGATATTATATAGACAGTATATACTAATTAATTTTCAAATTAAATAACATGGGTAATATTTTATATTCTATTTGTTCTCAAAGTTATAAAAAATAATTTTTTTATTCATATATTTTTTTCATATAATAAGTTAATAACAATAACAAATATATAAGTGTTAATCTTAAAATGAACAACAACCAATTTTTTGCTTATTATATGTAGTGACATAACCTACAAAATCAGTAATGTTTCCAATGTATATTATAAATTACGAAATAAACATATTTCAAAAAAACTAGCGAGTTTTGAATTTTGATATCGATCAGGTCAAACCAGTATAAAATCGGGTGGGGTGTCATTATTCCATACCTGCCTATCATTTTCTTTGTCCTCTGTCATCATTTATATTAATATTTTTTATTTCTTTTTTAAGGAACTTTGTATATCACATTTTCTAGCGGTGAAGAAGAAACATGGTGGAAATGGAATAGAGAAGGAGAGCAAAGCAGCGTGTTCAACTTGGAAGCCTCATATGTCACAGCCAATGCCCATTCTCTTCTCTCTCTTTCTTTCCTGTTCCCTCTGTCTACAAATTTTCGTTTCTCAGGAAACAAACAAAACGGATTCTTCCACAATAAGAATAATAAAAAAAAAACAAATAATGAGAAGCAAAACAAATTAAGCAACCAACGAACGAAAAATAAAAAAATAAAAACACCAATCCCACCACTAATTTTTACCAAAATATCTTTCCCCCCTCTTCTCTCCCTTTTCTCCCCTCACCCCATTCCCAAATCTCAAAAAAAAAAAAAAAAAAAAACCAGAAAACAAAAGAAAATTAGAAACCCTAGAGACGGGGAGAGATTTCAATACCCACAAATCTCTTCCTCCAAGTTCCAATTTTTCCCCCAATTTCTTCCACCCAGCGTCCCAAATCACGGCCCCATCAATTTTGTCCCAAATTTTCAATTCCTTTTCTTCCAATTTTCCCTAGAATCCCATTTTCCCCCAATTTTCCCAAGAAAACCCGTCTCCCCAATCACGAATTGAAAACCCTTCGCAAGAATTTTCGCTAACCTCGCCGCGAAATTCGCACATTTTTACATGCCCAATTCCTTCTCCTCCTCCGCCCGATGCCGCTTCTTCCGAAGAGCGACGACACGATCCAGATCCGCGAGGTGTGGGACTCGAACCTCGAGGAAGAATTCGCCCTAATCCGCAACATCGTAGACGACTACCCTTACGTCGCCATGGACACCGAGTTCCCCGGGATCGTCCTCCGCCCCGTCGGAAACTTCAAGAACAGCTACGACTACCATTACCAAACCCTAAAAGACAACGTCGACATGCTCAAGCTCATCCAATTAGGCCTCACCTTCTCCGACGAGCACGGCAACCTCCCCACCGTCGACACCGCCGCCGGAGACTCACCCCGCCGCTGCATCTGGCAATTCAACTTCCGCGAATTCAACGTCAACGAGGACGTCTTCGCGAACGACTCAATCGAGCTCCTACGACAGAGCGGAATCGACTTCACCAGGAACAACCGAGACGGCATCGACGCGCGTCGTTTTGGCGAGCTCCTAATGTCCTCGGGAGTGGTGCTAAACGACAGCGTTCACTGGGTGACGTTTCATAGCGGTTACGATTTCGGGTACTTGTTGAAGCTGCTGACGTGTCAAAACTTGCCGGACACGCAAGCGGGCTTCTTCAATCTGATTAATACTTATTTTCCGAGGGTTTATGATATCAAGCATTTGATGAAGTTTTGTAATTCGCTGCATGGTGGGTTGAACAAGCTTGCGGAGCTTCTGGAGGTTGAGAGGGTTGGGATATGCCACCAGGCCGGTTCGGATAGCTTGCTGACGTCATGCACGTTTCTGAAGCTGAAGGAGAATTTCTTCAGTGGGTCGATGGAGAAGTATGCGGGTGTGTTGTATGGGTTAGGTGTTGAGGGTTGTGGAGGACATAGTTCTTCTACTACTACTGCTACTACTACTCATTGAGAGATTTGGAAGCAAAAAAAAAAAAAATGAGAGATTTTAGAGTGAGGCAAGGAGAGAAAGAGGAAAATTGTTGAAATTTTGTGTAGAAATGTGTATTTTGTCTGAGGTGATGTATATCTTGGTGGTGAAGTACCATTGC
The DNA here is from genome assembly GCA_031439585.1 of Pterocarpus macrocarpus. Classification (NCBI taxonomy): domain Eukaryota; kingdom Viridiplantae; phylum Streptophyta; class Magnoliopsida; order Fabales; family Fabaceae; genus Pterocarpus; species Pterocarpus macrocarpus. The sequence goes on from CM062516.1 coordinate 946,635, forward strand.
CGACAACATCTTTATGTGTAAAACTTTGGCAAATTTAAGTGTTGTTATGGATATACCTTTTGTTGTTATTATTTCTCCTATGTGTGCTTAACTCTCCACTCATCTATTTTCGGTTAATACCGCGGATATTTTTTTACTAATCCTTCACTTAGCTTTTATTATTTTCTTTGCATTTTGAGGGGTTGTGGCAAATGACGGAGAGATTCTTAAATCATTATTACAACTCCTGGTGTTGGGTTTTTTTAAAAAAAAAAACTTTAATTGTTCTTTTTTTCTTCAGTTTCCCTTTTTGCTCAGCGGGTATATAACTGAAAACCAATTTGATCATTTTTTTCAGTTGTTTATTTTTATTTTAATGAAATGAGAAAACCATGCTGGCATAGGTTTATGTACTTAATGGTCTGTAATTAAGTTTAATTTGTGTGTATCTAAGTCATGAAGGAAACCGGTGGTTATTTTGGAAGAGATTTTGCGTTTGATAGAAGAGCAGGTAAAGCATTGGCTTTGCATTATTGTGTTTGGAGTCTTCCCTTGTTAAGCAACGGCTTCCAACGGGTCTTTACCCTTTAGAAAAGATATGGCTGCACAGGTTTGCTGCTTTAGTTAACAATTTATTGGTTTTAAGTCATCAGGCATTTATGTTAATACATGTCCTAGCTTTGCCCCTTTTTTGTTTCAGTGTGGTACGAAGAACAGTTACTCGTTTTCAATGAGAAATTCACTTCTTCTGATAAAACAAGAACTGAATTGGTACGAAGTAGAAAGATTTGCCATAAATGGTCCTACTAAACTGGTATGATCCCACTTGAGTGATCATTTTGCTGTGAAGCTAATTTTACTGAATTGTGTGGTGATGCTTCTTTCTTTTATAACATTGATCTTGATGTTTTCCTCATTCTTGTGGTTGCCTTTACTTGGTCGGTAGAAGACTGCATGTGTGTGTTTTATTGATTTTAGGTATTGTCGAGAAGAGCATCTTGATGTTCTTTCTTGTGTTAACCTGCCTATTTGGCAGGTTGCTGGTGTCAACACAGTACCAGCTTGTCTCTCATAAAAGAAGGTGATGGAATTTCGATTTTTAGCATACTTTTCATTTTGGAATTGTATTTATTGATAGTCTGAACTTTGGTTCTAGCTAAAATATTTAGATAACCTTAGAATTTAAAGGGCACATTAAAATTACAAAAAGCTAACGGCAGATTTATTATACTTTATGGTGGAGAAACGATACATCCTTTTGTCCCCCTTTTAAAATCCTTATGTTGCTTGTTTTAAACTTAGGGTCTTGCTGAAGTGGGGCACATTGCCTGCATGATGCTATATGCATGTAATCCAACCCTTAAAATGCTCATTTTGCCCCTAGGTTTGTCAACTAGAGAAGGCTTGAGAGAACACATTCATGTTTCTATCAGATAACAGGGCAACACAACATAGAACCTACACCTACCCTCCCCTTTTAAATAATGAAAGGATGATTGCTGACCTTAGAAGTTTCATTGTTTCAGCTTCATACGAAATCATCTAATGTTTTGTTACTGTTTCATACCAGATGTAATTGACTATGTTACAGTCAGAAGAGCAACCCAGATTGTCAACGGGATGTCTTGAGTTTTCCAGAATGAAAAAGATATTTCAGAAAACCATATTTGTGTAGCCTTATGTAATAATTGCTACGCAACAATTTATCTGCCAAGTTATATGATCCGAATTGTCTATTAGACTTAAAAAAAAAAAACTAAAGAATTTACACAAAACAGACAGTTTAGACAACCTCCAAGAGAATAATTGATTGAGAGAAAGTGGAAATGAAATTCTCGAAATAAAAGTTATCTGATTACAAATGTTCAAATCCATCACTGGTGACAGTTGTGGAAATATTTCACATTCAACTTTCATCTCCAGTTCCTTGTTTCTTATTGCTAGTACAAGGCACAAGCACATGAAAAAGATCATACTTTCCATCTTCTTCTCGAGATATCATAGATTTCTCGGCTGCCTTACCCTGAAATTTCAAGATAGTACAATTGTTCAAATTTTAACAGATATATAATATAACTGAACTGAAATTGTATTGGTGGCAATTGTGAATGCAGCGGCCAATATATCATAATTTCTATTAAACCTGGTACATTAACCATTTCATTTCCATCTCCTGCTTCAAATATTATTCATAGTAAAAAGGGGTGTTTGACATACCCAACTGCTAACGCACCAAAAGCCTATTAATGCGGAGATTGAATAAAAACAGGTAGCAACCAACAAATGGTGAAATGCTTAGGGAATAGGGTTTATTTCTGCATATAACTTTATCCTAGTCGCCAACTCAACTCATCTATGGGACTCGATCACTTCATATACAAATTTAAGGATAGATCGATGCTTTAAATTTAATGATGCATTTTTCTACGACAGGAAAAATGTTCAATATAAACCTAAATTATTTGTTACTGCACCCGGAAAGAGTCTAACTACATGTGCAGCATATAGATGCAACCGAATTCTTTTGCATTCATTCTTTCTTTCCAAATTCAATATCATGGGAAGATATGAATTGTATTCAGACACTTTAAAACATAAACCAACCACATAGTCAGTAGGAGCCATCACAGGAATACATAGTCAGTAGGAGCCATCACAGGAATACACATGTATGCTCATTAATCAGCCATGCAACCCTCAAAGTACTACTGCTCAACAAGAACTCAACCCAAAGTCCAAAACACTAACCTTTTGCCTTATGTTCTCTTGCGCTTAAGTGGCCTGATATGATTATCCACGATATAACTGATCACCTCTTTCAACGTAGCCTTCCTCTTTTCCTTGAAGTTCCATAGCTCTTTAATAATATATCTACCACTTGCATTGTACTCATTTAATTCTTTCAAGGCTGTAACAACAGCTGAATGTATCTCATCTCCCCATTCCTGCTTGAGACTTTTTAACTTCTCATCGTCCTCATTTACAATTTGCTGTATCAATGCAACATCATTTGGTATGTTCAGTCTTATACCTATTTCTCGGCTTGGGAATTATTAATAGTGTGATCAAGAGCTAAAAAGAGACTGAAAGTGCAATGCAGGATGTTTACCAATGACATGCCATGTCCATAACAACAAATGATAATGACACTGGCAATAAAACCCTCTTTTTCGACAAGAAAGCATATAAAGCCATGAGTGAACAGAACATATATAAGCGACACTGTCAACTAATCCATCCAATCGAATTTCACGAGTATGGTATGAACATGCAAAGCACGTCTTGTGATGGTATATTTTGAGGACTTGGGGATGTACCTGTGGATTATCATCAACTATGATCACTTTGAGTGGATGCCAGTTTGAATCCTTCAAGTTCTCCTGCCACAAAGAGCAAAGCTCAAGACCCTTTGTCTCAGCTTCTTCAAGAGGAAATCTTTTCTTGCAGACATTCACAAAAGCCTTCTCATCAAGCTCTCCCATTTTCTTGATCCCAATATTAGTTCGAGGAGCACTCAGCATATCATGTAACCCCTAAAACATTCGAAATAAAAGAAAGATAAACCTCACTCTCCACAGTCTACTCCATACAGAATAACAGAATAACCAAAGAAATCCACAGAAAGGGGAACAGAATCTTCTTGCGAATATATATACAGCATAGCATGATTAGATGCATGCATAGAAGCAGTTACTTGATTATCTTCAAGAATCCCAGAAGAGTTAGTTAGGTTAAAGAAAAGCAACTATATTTTTAGATTGGGTATTTTGGTTTTTGTGTTCTTTTTTTTGTGTGTTACTAGAGAGAAAGTAGATAAGATCATACTTCTATTAATGCTTTACGAGCTTGTTGCAGTTCATCATTGCTCTGGCGCTCCTTGACGATGAGTGTTTGGTTCATGGACTCCATACTGTCCAAATTTTCTATTTTTTCTTGCAATTCATCATTCATTTCCTTCATCTTTTTCTGGACTGCTGCATCGTCTTCATCTCCAAGATGCTTCATAACCTGCAACTTCCCTTTTAACTCTTCAATTTCCATTTCCAACTTCTGTTTGGCATCCAGTTGTTTTTTCAACTGAAGTATCTTGTTCAGGGCCTCCTCTTTCTCTTTCTGGAAATTTTTAGATCCGCATCAGCAGAAGTGCATTCAAAATGTAGTAGAATAAAATATTTTAAGTGATAAACAACATATACTACAATGTCTTTTCATAACCGAGACACAATACAGGAGGAAAACCTTTTGCTCCTCGACAAGTGTGTAGACTTTCTCATCGGCTATCTTCTGCTCCTTTGATGCCAACATAAGTGATTCATTCCTCAAATCTTTCTAGAAGGACAAAGAGATTACATTAGTAACCTGTAAAAGCACATTATAAATGCTAATGATTTCAAGTAGAATGGCACATAAAGCATGAAGAGGATAGAAAGTGAGATATCAGGTAATGCATCTTATGGGAGTTGTCTGAAGAATGGAAAGAACCGCTTTTTTGAAAAAATTAATATTGGCTCCTCAGTGTTTAATGCTTCATGTAAAATATGAATATGTCCTTTGTAATTATCAACCTAACCGAATGACATAATTAAAACTAAAACCCCCTTTATAATTGATGTCTCCTAACTGGCCTGGTTGGCACTTAGCCCGAGAAGACTGGATCAGCACCTAGTCCAAGAAGATCGGACCCCAATTAGACCAAAGACCCATCTTTCAACCACCAAAGACAGAGGACCGTTATACCCACGCCATTTGAAAGCCCGCACCTCCTTAATGAGCTCAATAGTTATGAGCACAACTACTATTATTTTATTCCTACCTAGACTCTAGGCATATTCTGCTCTTACTAACTAGGTCATTGGAGTGCCTCCCTCACTCCAGCACTCAAGGAAATCGAAGATTGCTGCTAACCATCTAGTCAGACAGAACCTAGAGAACACTCACAATGAACAAAAGCTATAAAATTGGCAATATCTACTTTAGGTCCAATCACAAAGGGGGGAAAAACACATGAATGGGGATTTGTTTCAAAATAAAATACTCAGCTCAAATCAATAGCCAACAATAATATTAGTAAAAGATCAAAGACAAAAAAAGGTAAAGAAGTTTGCAAGGACAATTATAGATAAGCAAGCAAGATCCAACCAACAACAACCAAGCATTGTCCCATTAGATGCAGTCAGCTACATTTGTTGTGAACCATATCTATAGTCAAGCCATTCAAATCTAAATATTTTATGGTAGTTTTGCCTATAGTATTTTTTTCCTTTTTGTCTCTTCTAGTAATTGGACTACCATTCATTTGATCCACTCTTCTTACTGAGACTTCTACAATCCTTCTCCATACATAAACAAACCAACTACGGCAAGATTATACCATATTTTCCATAATAAGAGCTACCCTATCTTTCTCTCTAATGCATTTATTTCTAATCTCATCTTATCTAGTGTGTCTATTCATCCAACACAACATCCTTATCTCTGCAGCATTGAGCTTATTTTTTTATTGGCTTTTTACCGTCCAATGTTTAGTCTCATACAACATCGTCATTCTTATGGTTGTGCAGTAAAATTTTCCCTTAAAGCTGAGTGGTAGTTTTTTATCACAAATAATATCCGAAGCACTCATCTATTTCATCCATCCAGCTTTAATCATATGATTTACATCCCTCTCTATGTCCCCATCGTTTTGTATGACATGGATACTTATATTGTGTGACTTGTGGTATAGTATTGTCTCCAATTTTCACCTTTAAGATAGAATTAGCACACCACCTGCTGAAGTTACTTTCTCTATCTCTATCTTACTTCTACTTATACGAAAATCATGTGCTTCCAAAGTTTGTCTTCATAGCTCTAACTTCTAGAATTAGCACACCACCTGCTGATGTTACTTTTCCTATCTCTATCTTCCTTCTACTTATATGAAAATCATGTGCTTCCAAAGTTTGTCTTCATAGCTCTAACTTCTTATTTATTCCCTCTCTCAACTCTCCTATTAGGACTATATCATCTGCAAAAAATATGCATTGTGACACCGACTTTTGGATATGTTTAGCAAGTCCATCCAATACAATAACAAAATAAAAAGATAGGGACCTGAAGTTGACCCAAGGTATAGTCTTATAAATGTAGGAAATTCTTCTTTGACCACACTGTGTTCTCACACTAGTTGTTGACACTATCATACAAAAAAGATCAAGGGTAAAAAATATCATTTAAAATGTGCAAATACTAATAGGCTAAAAAAGTGATACAAATTACCTTCTTCTTGTCCTCTTCAAGTTTCTGCCTCTCTTGATCAGTTAGTACCTCACGTTTGTTTAGATCTCTGCTCCAGGAATCAAGCTTCCGCTTTTTTGCCTCCAACTCACTGCTCAACTTTTCTTGTTCTTCCAGTATCCTTCGTACCTCATTTCGAGCTCGACGTTGCATATTCCTTGATTCTAACAAAGAAATGAAACAAGTTTGTAGTATTACCTTCTATGCAGTTTTTGTTACTTTTTGGGGTTCATTAGCATAGAATAAAGTATTTCAGAATATTATAAAAAATACATAGCCACATTCCAAACACATGGATTAATACATGGCATGCAACCAAGCAAAAACAGATGCTACGAATATAAAGTAGTCAAACCTTCAACAAAAGCATTGTGAAGTTTGTCTTTCTCCTCAAGCATCCTACTCAAGGACAGAGTCTTCTCATTGTATTTATACAGCATTTTGTTGATGTTTTCATTTGTAATATCAATTTCATTAGCTAGGTTTGCCACAATACTATTTCTGCTTTCAGATGCTTCTTGAACAATATCTGAAACTGTCCTCAACCTTCCTTTCTTGCGGAGGTAATCCCCTATCGGCCCTTCACAGCCATAATCATCTTCCCGTGCAACCCATCCATAAATGTTTGAGCCTGGCTGCAATTTCCTTGAACCCCAATCCTTCTTACCGTAATGTGCAGTTTCAAACGATTTCTCAAATTCACTGGCATTCATGAAACCATTCCAGTCATTATTGAAGTCCACTACAGCTTGAGCAACCAGATCACCTTCATTCAAGAAGACATGAACATCTATCGGTCGATATTTAGCAAATTCCTTCAACCAATATCTAGAATCATGCACTTTATTCTGTATGTTAACAATTATGCCCGTCCAGGGCCAAACATAAAGATCATCTTGCTGCGGAGGTTGGTTGACAGCTTGGGGTGCAGCCGGGCGCTGGACTTGCTGTGCTTCACTAGCTAGGTCAATCTCCAAATACTTTGCTAGAGCAAGGTGGTTCGCCTTTTGTTTCGCGCTTCTGTTAGCAGAACCCTTGGCCACCCCTGATGCATGTGAGAACAATTCGTTGTATTTGTAATCTTGTTTCTTCTTCCCAGCACAGAAAGGACACCTAAGAGTGCCATTTAAAGTTTTAACCTTGTACTTCCCAGTCCTTAACTGTTCATATGGTTTCTCCGCGTAGTCATCAATCTCAGATTCACTGATATCTGACTCCTCTTCGGAGCTGTAGTCCATTGAAGCTATGTATACAAATAAAAAAGTTAGTCCGTGAAAACAGGTCGAGTATAATTTGATGGGGGAAAAAATTCCAGAAATAATCAAAGGAAAAAAAAAAAAGAAAAAAACTTGTTGCATAAACTACCTTAGGGAATTGCTCATTAAAAGTGCTGCAACTAAACAAATTCAGAAAACTATGAAAAAATAATACTATAGAGTGCCATGCAAACAACATTCCGCTTGGCACATGCACATGCTGTCACCATTTGACAGCACCCACATCTTCATGTAACGAGCATAATTTTCATTTTTCTATCACCATTTGCATACCTCAGCATTTTTGTTGCACAGAAATGGAGCCAAATACCCAAAAAAAAATTTAAGTTTCTGGGAAGGTAATTTTAATTTATTACTCTCAACTGTAATGACATTGTAATGTAATTAACCCCTCGGCACTAATAGGGCCACAACAACAGCAACTGATGACTCATTACACTCTACAACAGATTTACACAATTATAACCAACAACAACAACAGGTTCAAATCAACAGATTTAGGGTGTGTTTGGAATGTGGGTAAAAATGAAAGGTAGAATTTCATGTATATTTTACACGTGAATGTTAACGATGAAATTTTAACCCCAATTGTCAGCTCCATACCAAACACACTCTTAATGGCAAGAATATCACCGATGGTACCTGCTGAGAGAGAGAGGCAGCCTGCCGGACCGGAAGGGACGGTTTCCGGACAGAGGCGGTCGGACCGGCTTGCGAGGTGAGGTGAGGTGAGGTCACGGACGGAGAGTGAGTGAGTGGGATGTAAGGACAAAGGAGAAAGAGGAAATGAAAGACAAAGGTTTAGGGTTTCTTTTCATGTTTTTAAATTTTGATTTTTTGTTATTTTGGTCGAATTTAAATTTTGAATATTTTTTTTCGGTCGTGATTTAAATTTTGATTGTAGTTAATTGGCATTGGGCAAATGGTTAATGGATTTGTTGAATATGACCCATGTGACATGGGTTTGCAGGTATCAAGAAAACAACAAACAAAATTTTATAAAAAGGCACGGCATAGGGCATGGCCGCCTTGAACCAAAAAAATAATGGGTAAATAAGTGAACCTATTTATTGGTAAAGTTGATCTATTTAACTCGTAGATTAAATGAATTAAGTTAAAAAGGTTAACTTAAATGAATCAAGATATTTTAAATCAAGACTACCTAATGTTGGCGAATAAATGATTTAAGCCAATGGATTTGACTTACCCTTAATAATAATTTGTAACAATAATGATAATTAATCTTAATATTTTATTTTTTTTCATATGATTTGTTTTTGCAATTTGTAGTAATAAATCACTCAATTTCTCAATTTTCTCGTGGGATTTATGTTAAAGTCAATCTTTTTAATCAATAATAAAAATTTATATATAATAAAATTATAAAAAATTTTCACATAAAAAAATCAATTTCATCTTAAAACGCTATTTGCTTGAGTTGGATTGCAGCTCATATGATTGGACCATCTTCAACATCAAGAACTAGATGGACTGAGACAAATAAGCCCACTAAGTACAACATGTATTTTTTGGGCCATAGAGACAACATGTCCCTTCTTTTTCTTGAAACATGGCTTCAGTAAGTGAATATGGATTGGTTCTATATTTAGGCTAGTAATCACTCTTATCCTTGGCATATGAGAATTGCACAAAAGGTGTGAGCTCAAGTGGTCAAAGTCTTAGCCTTGCATGATGTGCATTGTGGGTTCGAACATACCAGAGCCAGGAAATTGGTAGAAGAACCCTCTCTAAAAACCCCCTCCCCCCAACCAAAAAAAAAGAAAAAAGATTTGAGAATTGACAAAACTTATATTTTACTCTTTAAATTAAAAGCATCAATCATAATAATCCTCACTTTAGAAAACCAATTTTTAAGTTTTTGGCATTATATATTTTTATAAGTTAAATTAGTCCGTAATATTGTATTCCTTTTAGTTAAATTAGTCTTCAATAAAAGGTTAAAATCTTAATTCTTATAGACTATTATAACTAACACTTGCAATTTTAGAGGGGAAAAATATAAAGGACTACTCAACTCAATATATTTTTTTGTCATAAAAAATTGTTGATTCTCTTCCTAATCACAAGAAGAAAACATGTAAAACAAGGTTGATATTTTAGCGGTGATTTTTTTAATAATTAATGGCACAAACAACATGCTGTGCCCTAGGGCGTTAGGCCATTTTATTATGCTAAGATCAAACGGTCTTTGTGACTTCAATTCAAAACGTAGCTTATTGCAATGTACATTTTGGATTTTTTACTTAAGTAATATAGTTTCTATAACTTTAAGAATTTGATTTAAATGTATTGACATCAATCAATAAAAATGATAGAAAATATCAATTCATACAAATAATCACTTATTATAATGAAAGATCCACTATAATTTCTCATTTTTTCCTATTTCTATTAATTGATAGTGCATACTAATTAAACTCTAACTTTAATTTCCATATCCTAGTTGTAAAATTAGTGACCAAAATGTGTTTATTTTTTTCACGATGAATTGTCAATTTAATTTATGTCCTTAAACTTCTCAACATTACGTGTTCTATTATTTACCCTTTTTTTTTTGGGATCTTTTCTCATTTGACACTCCGTCAAGTTTTTGAGTTATAGATGTAGGTCGCTTAAGCAGTTTATAACCTTATATTCATCTACTAGTGCAAGTTTTTGTACTAGATGCATTCTTAAAAACATTAAGAAATAATTTTGTTCTAGTGATAATTACTTGATTGTACAATACTTTAAAGCATGTTTACATCAGAGATCTTGTAAACAAATACTTCGGGATATGGAGGTAAGTGAAGACAAAATATTTTTAAGCAAAATATTTTCTATTTTTATGAAAGAAATTTTTCGTGTCGTAGTGTACTACGTGGTTATAAAATTTTACTCCTAAGGCACAGGTCCTAACTAAGAGTAAAGAATCTCATTATTCTTGTAGTCAACTTGAACCAAATAAGAATAAAAATGAAGAATATATAAAGCGCATCTTTATAGAAAAGATGAAGAATAAGAAGAAAATGAAGTAAAAAGCTAAGTTTAAAAAAAGACGAGAAAGAAAGAAAGGAGGAAAAATATTTTATGGTTACATAAAATAATACTTCTACGATGTATAAAACATCTATACGTTATAAATATTTCAGCTACGAAGTTCGAATATGCCACATTTCATGCCAAACAAGAACCAATACAGGAATTATTTTTATAAAGGACATGATCTTGGACATATTATGCATTGAGCCAAAAAAAAAAAAAAAAAGGATAAAACAATTTTTAGAAAAATGAGTATTTTTAACTGAACATTTCATACTATGTCGAAAATTATTTCTAATAGCTATGCTCAAATAAAATAAGCCAATACATACATACATACATACATACATATATATATATATATATATACATATATATATATATATATATATATATATTATTTATTTATTTCCCCTTATTTCTTTTCTGGCTATAAGATCAGTGGCCAAACCCAAACGCAATTGAACCAGTGAAGTACACAGCTAGGGAAGGCATCAATATACAACAACCCATTTGCTCGTCTTTTCTTAGTCTTAATTAACTCAATCTTTGTTTAATGTTTACCATCAAAACCAACATGAACCGCACTTAACATGATCATGCTCTCCATCTCTTTTTCCTCATTTTTAATATTTCGGGAGTAAATCATGATCTCCATTTATGAAAGTCCTGTTATCGGCATTATTTGCCTCCTCTTCTCCTTTGTGCTGCATTTTCTTAATTGATTTTATTCAATAGGGGTCATCTTTAATTTCGCTTTATATGGAATCTTCTATTTTCAAATCCAAAGGTAACAAAAAGAGAGGAAAAGCTTCAATTCCTTTGAATTTGAGTGACAATAACAAATCATTGCAAGAAAAGTGAGTGGACCAATGGTCCTTCATAATCAGTATGCACAAAGATGCATTGTAAAGTTGAGAAAGACCTTGTCCAAGAATCATATAATTAATTTGTTTCACTCTCTCATGATTCATTGGTGCACCAAATGATCAATCTCTGCCACATTCTCGCTTAATGTTTTCTTTGCTAATCAATTACAACAAACACAATACACAAGCAAAGTATTAATCTCGGGGTTGAATAATTTATGCCATTTCTTCTGTTTACAAGATAACAGTTCTTATATCCCTTTCTATGGCTAGGTTGCAATTTTGCATATATATCATTTAGTTTATCTTTATTGAAATTTCAAGTGTGATGATGAAGTATTACATTCGTTAAGACTTAGAAATGGATTAAGTGATGATCATATAAATTTGAAAACTCATAAATTCATTATTTTAATATTTTGGATCAAGATTTGATGTCAAATCCACTATTAATTGTAGTTTATCGCTTCACCATCAGTGAACTAAGCCCTTTGCAATGATGGACTAAGATGAGATTCACCCTTAAGAAGGAGAAATTTGGAATGATTACATAATGGCAATGCCATTGAAACTTAATTGGTTTGTATGGTTGGCATGGACTTTAACTTTCCATCTTCATCATATGCTTACCAAGCATTATGAGGGAGCAAAGCGTGGGGTTGACCTTGGAGCAACCAGAACCAATCCTTTTTCCCCTTCTTTTGCGAGTAAAGAGTAGTATTTCAACATATAAAACTCATAATTGGTAGGGAAATGTCATCGAGATTTCCTTCAAGTGCTAAAAAGAAGAAGAAACTTGGTCTATATGGGCCATTTTGACAGATATGGAATGATGAAATGTGTAGAGGTTTTCTTTCTGGTTTAACTATATTATCGCTACAAATATATTGAATGAAATCCCATTTCAAGAAATTTAGAGTTATAATATATCGAACTTGCTGCATCATCAAACATCTCTTTTTTTGCTTATGTAATGCTAGTATAGTATATCTAGTATGTGTAGATATCCTTTTTGTAAGTATAAAGTTGTCTCATAATCTCCAAAATGATAATATTCGTTTTCCTAAACCTAAGACGGCTTCATTGGACCCAATTTGCTTTTGGATTAAAAAATACAATTAGATAAAATTAAGGTACATGATTGAAGCCATGACAGAAGAAACAAAAGAAAAAGGAATAGCATAAATTAAAACAAACTAGTATTTAACTTGTGCAAGCAGAATTCTGTGTTCGGAGTGGGTTGACCAATTGATGTAGAGTGCACTAAGTGGAGGACAAAATGATACGGAATGCCAACTAACATTGACCCTTTTAATTTCATTGTTTGCTGGAATCTAGCCTTTCAACATGCCAATGCATGCATTGCATACAATTTTATTTCTCTTAATTTTTGAGATGGCATCTCCCAGTTACCTACCTTTAAAGCAAGCCTGCGGCTAAAATCTTTTTCACACCCGCATGGAATGACGACAGTTTTGTTCTCCTCGACAAATATACACTATCTTCCCCAGGTGTCCAATTTCATTGGGGTGTGAAAGAAACAAATCAGAGAAGGTAATAATTTAAGAATTAAGAGTTTTATTATTTCAACTTAGCTCAAATAGAATTATCTTCGATAGAAGAATATCTTTAATTTTGACTAAAAACATAAGTACGTGAAAATAGAATACTTAAAGAAATAGATAAAATTAAAAAAGAAAAAGAAAATTAATTCCTTATATACCTATTAATGTGTATGTTACACATCATAGTGCTCTTTTAATAATATCTAACAAATTGGTATAAAAAATTATTTCTCAGTAAGTAATAATACTCATGCTTCTGGTTTTTAACCAAAGTGGCGTAATTTTGGAATCAATGTATTAAATGGGGTGGTTTTTAAATATATTACTTATCTGGGATTCTCTGGAATTCTATTAAGTTAACTTTGCAACCGATTGTTTCTTTTCAGAATCTCTGTCACAAAGTTAATTTTACTTTGTTTGAATAATAGCTTCTTTCAGGCCAGGCGCTTTCAGTGCATAAAACAAGCGGCTAGACAATTTTTTCTCGACAGTCAAGAAAATGAAAGGCACCTATCTCATTAGCACCTTCCACAACACAGCCTCAAAAACGAATTAACTGAAGGCGCATATATATATATTGATTGTAGGTAATATGTTTTAAAACCACCCCACCACTTTAGTAAATTGCTTCTAAAATTACACACTCAAGTCAAAAATGCCATCCTTCATTATCCCATTTCATCAGGTTTGGTATCGTTCAATGCTGCCTTGCCCCAATTAGCTAGGGTGCTGTGGAAGCCTCTCAACCATCAATGGTATGTTAGTTAAATCCAAACTGATATTGCTTGTCACTTGTCATTTGTCAACTTTTGAAATGACGACAAGTACAGTAATGTAACTATGAGACAGTTCTGTCCTCATGATAATCAAAACCTCAGAGTCAAAAGAAGCTGAGGGAGAAAGACAACCACAGATGTTCAAATCACAAAGAATTTGTACCACCTACCATGCTTCCTTGAAGACACTTTTAGGGTCTCCACCTTTACCCCTATTATATGATATGATGTTTCACTTAGCAAACTATTGTTCAGACATTAATCTCACTCCACACCAAGCTGGTTCCATTAGAATTGTGGCTTATCTCCACTACAAATTAATGCTAGTTAAAAGGAAAAGGATTGATCAAACTATCATAAAGACTATTTGACCCAAATGCCTAGCTAGGATGAGACTTAACAAATTCTTTAGCACTATGATCATCCTGTAACCTTAAGATAGCATGCCGCCCACCTAACCTATTGGTGATATGCACCAATTGTGCAAATAGCATTTCATAATCAGTGGTAGAACCTTGCATTCCTTTTTTCCTCCGAGTCCACCGTTATGAGTTTGTTTAGCCAAAAAGGTACATTTTTAAAATTCTATACTCGTACCCTTACAACAAAATAAAGTTCTATTGAACTCATCACTCATTATAGATAATGTTTAATATGAAGGAGCATTGCTCCTAGTGTTTCCCCACAATCATTTGTAACACTCAAGTTATTGACTATATCTTTTCCACCCTAAAGCATTATTAATTGGATATAAAGCTAGATAGCAACGATATAAATGCTACTTCAACAGCTATTTTACCACTCATAATACCCTTTACAGAAGAACATATTCTGCAACAGCTTTCTTAAATTAATGTTGTAGTGTCATATCATATTATATGTATATATCAGTGAACGCACACGTAGAAACATGTGTATCCACGAAAGAAATTACATAAGTTGTATCAAACCTTTTTGCTGCACTATTCTAATTAAAGTAGGAAGGTAACACATCGTCCGCGCATAGTTACACAATATAACTTGATCGCTTTCATTGGTTTTGAATGTTCTTGCAGCCTATAGCAAGTAGCGAGTTTACCAGTAAAGAGTGTGCACTGAAGAGAGGAAAGTATAAAAATGTATTAAAAAATAGAAAATTAATTTTATACTATTGCACATAGCATGTCTAGATATAAGCACTATTTTATTTTTATTTTTAGATTTGCTTCTTTGTCTTTCGTTCCTTCCACTGCCATTCCTCCGCATTAGTTCACTTTCATGAGTAGTAAGTAACTTTTTTATACGCGCGATTACTAGCAAGAATGTTTATTAAGGTACTTCTTAATTAATTTGAATACTTTTGGGGAATCATCAATCATGTGTCATTTAATAATCCCCTAAGTGTATAGGAATCATCGTACTCCTATAGACATCAAACTTTTTATAAGGCACAGTCATTAATTAGTTATAATACTCTTTACTTAAAAGGCTGGGAAACTATCCGGAAGGTGGGGAGAGTAGGCAATAGCGGACATGATTATTGATTTAATTAGATGAATATTTCAGTATTTATTAGTGAGACCTCTTTTTCTTTTCTCTAAACTAAGAGCATACCAAATTTATTATATTTTAACTAATTTGGTATGAATAAGGTCAACTTATTATAATAGTCGGCATTATTTATTTTTATTTTTACGACTCGAATTTGATATGTTGGTAAAAAAAAAATAAGTGTCAAATCACTTAAACCAACTATTAATTAATTCATTAGTTAGACTTTGTTTTCATTAATAAGTTAAGCCATATACTATTGACACTATTATAATTCAAAATTTTAAGATAATAAATTTACTAGACTTATTAATATTATTCTTGCTTAACCTATAGTTTACTAATATGCGACTCTCACACTTGAATTTTTAATATCTTTATCCAAATCTTTATTATTTTAATTTAGATTTATTATTTTAATAATTATTCATATATACAATTTTAAGTTAGGAATTGTGTGGTTAAATATAAACTCTTAAAAATGATGACTATGAAATTCAAACCATTGGTGTTGCACTAAAAATTTGCTTCAGATTAAAATATATTTTCACTGCACCTAATTACCTTTGGGTATAACAGCCGTCGTTGATGACATTACATAAACTTCTGACTGTTGTTTTGAAACAGCAAAGGTCTCCCTCTTATTTTATTGTCGTATAGCATTAGTGTAACATGAAAGGAAATGCTAAATAATTGTTAACAGCACACTATATTATTGCTATAAATGACTGAAGGAAAAGAGAAAAACCAAAGTAAAGGCTTCTCATGTTGCAAGATTGTCTACTGAAGTGTGTGCGCACATTGGCTGTGCCTTGCAAAAGTCAATAAAAGAAATCTCCTCGTAAACATGACCATTATAGCTTCACAAAACAGATATTAGTGTTGTTGGGTGTTTCCAATTTACAGGGAGAACTCATGAATCAGCAAGCACAACATAATTTGATCTGGGTCCAATATTCGATCTCATCAGTATATCCTGAACTATGGATACAATTGTCCGCAACTATTTTGTGCAATCTGCCACTTGATCTTGGTGGGTGCTCTTTAAATGTAGAAGATATTACTAGTTGGCGTGGATAAACTGTATACAGTGATAAACACAATATGTGGATATTAATTAGCAAGAGATATTCTTAGGTAGTGTTGGCAGAGCGGTCAGCTACCAAAAGGCGGAGCAGGGCAGGTTCAACATTTTAACCTACCCTATTTAAGGGCGAGTTGACAGGTTAGCTTATCAAAAAAATAAAAAATATAAATAAATTTATTTTAATATTTTTATGAGTTAAATTATTTTAAAAAATTTTAAAATTAAAAAAATATATTAAATAAAAAATCTACTTAAATAAAATAAAATAAAATAATTAAACTGCATTATTTATATTTAAATTTAACTCAAATATAAATATAATAAATTAATTAAGATATATAAATAAGTTTATAAATAATAATTAACTATAAATTTATAATATAAAGTATATAATATAAAGTTTTTAAATTAATAAAGTATAATAATAACATAATTTATAATAAAAATTTAATTTTTTTTAAAATACTTTTATACCTAAAAAAAAGGGTAACGGATTAGGCGGGTCGAAAAGTTTTGACGGGCCAGATATGCCAACCACACCGATTATTTTTGGTAAATTTGACGGATCAACCTGACAGATTAAACCCATTTTATCATCTCTATTCTTAGATGTTCTAAGGGCAAAAAACAAAAAGTTTTTGTTCAAAATCATTCAACGCTTGACCATGATAGTCCACAAAGTTAAGATGTTAAACATAATGTATGGAATAGAGCAAAATTTTTTTTTGTCCCAGGAGTATCTAAAATTTTCTGTATGAACAAACTATTATTATTATTATCATCATTTATAGCGAAACGTATCATTGCAAGTTGCAATAAAAGGAATTGATTCTTCTCTAAATGAAAGGTATAGGAGTTCATAAAATACTGCAAAGTTTGGAAAACCACAAATGTGGAATGAAACCTCCTATCCTATGTTATCGTAAGAGAATTCTTTGTTATTCTACAAACAAGAGAGAGGGATCGACCTCCATGTACAGGGTTTTTTTTTTTTGGGGGGGGGGTATGTTTTTGGTTTTGGGAATGGAAACTTTTATAATTCGGTTGCAAGTGTAACTCCCTATTTAATGTGTGGCTAACATTCATGCATGACTCATAAATAACTGTCGTTTTTTTCATACTCAGGAAAGCTCTACATAATACTTAAATATTCACAAAAAAAAGAACTACTTAAATAATCAGCTACAGCTGAAATATCTTACTAACAGCAGGCAGAAAATATGTTTTATGTGATTGATTTATAGTTGGGGAGATGGGAAACTAGGTGACAATTTAAAAAGAAATTAATTGCAATGATAAGTGAGTACAATTCAATTCGAAATTATTCAAATATATATATATATCCCATTGAATTCGAGAATTGTCCAACAAAATAACTCTTACAAGAGGCTAAAAGCTAGAACTGCACAGATGATTTCTATTAACATTTTGGGTTAGTTTTTGGACGAAAGGGAGGAATAAAGCAAGACATTCTGAGTCACTGACCCCATTATTTTTTCAACAGTAAATTCCAACCATGCAATACACAGGAAGTCACATGAATCATAATTACTAATTACACGCACTATCTTACTGATTGACAAGACACTTTGCTAGTAGTTTCATCTAGATTGGTTGCTGAGACGCATGGGAGAAAAAGGGACGGCCAAGAAGAAACGGAAAATGTAAAAAACCAATGGCACACACACACACTTAATGGGGGAAAAGCCATGATTGATCGTCTAATGTTTAAAAGCCTCTTTTCCCCCCCACAAAGTCCCATATTCAAGGCTCTCCCTGCAGTGTCCCACCCACTTCCAAAGACACAGCTAACCTGATCTTTTCCATTTTATTTTAAAAATATTATTTTTACCTTTTTTGTTCAATTAATTATTAATAATTCATATATAAAGAAATATAATATATATATATATATATATATATATATATATATATATAAATTTTCAATAATTAATTAGTACACAAAAATATATTTCCAAATAATATGACTCTCTCTTTTCTTTTCTCATCGCTATGACATGAGTTTCAAGTTCAACCACTAATTTCTCTACTCTCTCCTTCCACAGGGATTCTCTAAGTCAACTACACCCCTCCTATATAAATACCTCACCACAGTTTAAGCACTCTCACCACCATCCACATAAACAAACAATAGAAACATCAATCTCGAGGCCCTCTCTCTCTCTCTCTCTCTACTCTATTTTTCTGTTTTTCTTGTCCTCACCTACTTGATTAGAGGTGTTGATTTTGAGAGAGAAAGAGATGGACAATGAGGAAATCCCATCACTGCCTTCTACACCTGCAACACCAGGAACCCCTGGTGCCCCTCTTTTTGGTGGCTTCAGGCCTGAGAGAACTGGTAATGGTTTTGTTGGAAAGTCCCTCCTCAAGAATTGCAAGTGTTTCAGTGTTGAAGAATGGACCTTAGAAGATGGTGCCTTACCAAAAGTCTCTTGCTCTTTGCCACCCCCTCCAGTCCCTCTTGCTAGAAAGGTATACATACATAATCAAAAATAGAAATGCAAACAAAATAAAAATTGCACCATGTCTCCATTATAAGCTAAGCTTGTTTTATGAAAATAAAAAAGACTAGTTTTTGTGTGAGAAAATTGGTGAACAATGGGGACCCATTTTACACTGATGTGTTAATGTTGTTGGGTTGATTTCCAAAACCACAGGTAGGAGCTGAGTTTATAGGAACCTTCATTCTCATGTTTGCTGGGACAGCCGCTGCTATTGTGAACCAAAAGACACAAGGCTCAGAGACTCTGATTGGATGTGCTGCTGTTACTGGCCTTGCTGTTATGGTCATCATCCTCTCCACTGGCCACATATCCGGTGCTCATCTCAATCCTGCCGTCACCATATCCTTTGCTGCGTTAAAGCACTTCCCTTGGAAGAATGTAACGAAGCTAGCTCTATTGCTTGTTGTTTTCTTTTAATGTTATTTTTCTTCTCCCTTGCTCTCTGATTTGCACTATGTTAAGAGTTCTGTTATTTGGACAAATCTATTTCAGTGTCAATCGATCTCAGGTGATTTATGCATAAATAAATAAGGAATTCATGAATAATTAGGATGAGCTGATGATAAATGATAATATTATAAGTATCATACAATTCTCTGAATTCTCCATTCATTTATATATGAATTCTCATTGACCAATAGATACACCAATAACTATTTCTAAATAACATTTTTGTTATGTTAATGAACTAGTGCTTTGCTTAATGCTTACTAGTGCTAGATTTTAAATCTATGAATTAATTGCAGGTGCCTATGTATATTGGAGCACAAGTTTTGGCATCTGTATGTGCTGCATTTGCTCTAAAGGGGGTTTATCACCCCTTCATGGGTGGGGGAGTCACGGTTCCTTCAGGAGGATATGGACAAGCTTTTGCTTTAGAATTCATCATCAGCTTTAATCTCATGTTTGTTGTCACTGCAGTGGCCACCGACACAAGAGCTGTAAGTAGCTTATTCTTATTCAATTAAGAACTTTAGCTTATTCATTAACTAATAGCCAAATCAATTGACTAGAAGTCTGAAGAAGATGATTTTGTGATCGACAAAGGCTAATTACAAATAAAGAGGATAAGGAGAGTAAAGAAATACTGATGCTTATTAATTTTGGGGGGAGTGATATAAGCTCCAGAGGTTCTTTGTTGTTTCTTGCTTTTTCTATGCTTTGGTGCATTTAATACTAAGATAAGATATATAGCTCGCAGATCAGTGGTATACTATATTAGTATAGTTTTAAATTTTTAAAGAACATGAGTCAATTAAAAAAGGAGGTCCTCATGCCCCTGCAATTGTCGTTTCCAATGAAGTAAACTGCTATAAAAACAATAATTTCACGTTGCCTCCGTACCTAGATCCAGAAAGCTCACAGTTCGTGCATCTACCAAAAAATAAAAGGAAAATGTTATTTGTATATTAATTTTGTATACTTTTAAAGATATTACTATGTGAGTATAGGGATAAAAAATAAATGGAAAGTTTTTTTAAAAAAATTTAAATATTAAAAATGGAGTGTTTCTTATTTGATATCTATCATAAATGTTCAAATAACAGCTCTTAAAAATATAGCACAATCGTGCCATTGAATTATCGTCACAATGAAATCACATGCACAACAACTTTTTGTTACTTTTTTTTTTTTTTTTGGACGTGCACATGCACAACAACTTGGCACTACTTTGATTAGTGACGTACACAGATAAGTTATTCAAAACTTACTTTTTGTATGTTGACATCTCTTTAAAATATTTTTGCCATAAATATTTCATTAACAATTGTGAATAAGTGTTGGGTTCCTTTAACATAATCTTTTTTGTCATTAGGTTTAATTGGTTAAATTGAATTCTTATTTGTTCATTAAATTAAATTATCTCAAGTTAATTTATACTTAGATATTTTTTTCAATTTTTATTATCTTATTTTCCTTTCTATATTCATAGAATTGTATATATATTAAAAAATATTGCAGACATTAAAGTGAATGAAATAGCATTTATAAGAGGGGATATGAGGTTATATGAGCAAATATATACTATATAATAAATGAATAAATTTTATTAATAGTTGAGCCAAATAATTGGTTATCTGTTACTATTGTGTCATTACTCAAAATAGAGTCAACCCAAGCGTTGTCTTGGGCCAAAAATCCAAAAGGCTATGATTGCCATATAAACGAGAGAGTCAATGGAAAAAGAAATCTTAGCAGTTTTTGTCCCCAATAAATTTACATGAAATTTGTTCATTTGCAATCATTGTCAACATGAACATGTTTTGAAGTGAGACACCGCTGTATCTTGGACTTCAAAACAGATGAGATTTGGAATCTTGTTGGTTGCACCACACAATAAGCATAGTTTGATCAAAGTTTTATATAAATATAAACATATATATTAATATATTAATATTTTAATTAGTAGGAGGACCTGTCTATATATGTATAATTATATATAGATTATGGTATTGATTTGGCGTGTTACTATGCTGCAGGTTGGAGAGCTTGCGGGAATCGCGGTGGGAGCCACTGTCATGCTCAACATACTCATAGCCGGGTATGTCGCAACTCATGACTACGATCAAATCTACTACAATATTAACAATTATTGCTCAACGGATTTTTTTTTTTTTTGGGGCCAAAGATAAGATATGCAATTCAAGGGTTACCCCGTAAAAACATTACAAGTGCATGGATCACTAGGGAGAGCTCGCAATAATTAATGCTTATCTTTATTTAAATACCAATTAAGAATATTAAAATTGGATACTTAAAAAAAAATAGAGAAAAACTCTATCCTACAGTGTTATACACCTACTAATACTTATGTTACAAATTATGATGTTATTGTGATGATGTCTAACTAATAAGTATAAAAAACACTTCTTAGTAAATACGTCATCTTTGATGGGATGATGTTACTTACACATATTTATGGCTTGTTCACATATGTGTTTATTTTTTTCGAATAATTCAATATCTACACAGATTTATATAATATTATCATACAAATATCTAGTATTTTCAAGTGAATTTTCTTATTTTAATTAGTATTGATATACAAGCTTCAATCTTCTGAAAATTATTGTGTATTTTTGTCTCTTCTAGGTGAACACTTTAGTATAGCATTTATGTTGGCGTATGGACCATATGGTTAAACCAAAATCGCTTTGTTCCTCTAGATCGATTTGAATCGATTCCCGAGGAGGGGGCCCCCCGGGGGGGGGGGGTGTGTTGGCTATTACGATTAGTTTTCAATATTTGGTCCTCTTTCAGCTGGGCGACCCGAAAATAAAAAGAAAGTTGAGATAAGAAGGAAAAATATGCCCTGACAAGTTGTGAAAATGAAAGAAGTGTTCTCTCTCCATTCCTTCATGTTAGCATTATCGATCCTAGCACGACCTTAGTCTTAATAATTGGGTGGGCCAAACTCATCTCTAAAAATTCGTTTATAAAGAAAGAATTATTCAAACTTTTTTAAAGACTATTTTGATCATATTTGTAAGTGATGTGAAATTTTAACACACTTACTCATATTTAAAATTGGATATCTAAAGTTTAAAATTTATAGGATTAGATATTTACAAGTGGCTCAATAACAATTACGAGATAAACTCTGATATTATCTTAAGAATTAAGTGGATCTAACTTAATCCTAAAAATTAGCTTATAGAAAGAGAGTTATTCAATCTTTTACAAAAACTATCTTATCCATTTTCCCAAACAAAATAGGACTCTGACACTTTGTTTAGAAGGAATTTTGTTTGAGTAATATTTTATTGTAGGAAAACTTGTAATGATCACAAATTGCACAAATTAATTAGAAAATACGGGTAATACATTTGTAATTAATATCTTCTAATAATAAATTAAGACATAATAAATACTAAATAATTGAAAATTTTTGTTAGATTAACTTGACATTATTTTTAGCCTTATGATAAGTTAAAAATCTTTACTCATTTGACATTTTTAATTGTTCTCTTTAAATGTTGATAAAATCTGAAAATAATTATAATAAATAATTATAAATTAATATGGTACAATAAAAAATTAGTCTGATACTAAAAAGCATTGCTTATTTTGTTTTTAACTCCCTCAAGAGAAAATTTTCAAAAAACTCCCATACAAAGTAGATTTTCAGTACCTAAACATTTGCTTCATGACCATGTATTACAGGCCAGCAACAGGAGGATCAATGAACCCAGTAAGAACACTAGGCCCAGCAATTGCTGCAAACAACTACAAAGCCATATGGGTGTATCTCATAGCTCCTATTCTTGGAGCACTAAGTGGAGCTGGTGCCTACGCTGCTGTCAAGCTTTCTGATGAAGTTGACAACCCACAAGCAAAGGCCCCTTCCAATCCTGGGAGCTTCAGAAGCTGACTCATCCCTAAGGTTATCAATCACAGGATATATATGTGTATGATAATATATATATATATATATAAAATGTGGAAAGCAAACAAGAATAGGTACTGTTTGCTACATGCACATATTAGATATGTTTGTGCTCAGATGTACGGACTGCGTAAATATCCAAGAAAAAATGAGTGCTGTTTTGTACTTGCACGTTTTATATGTTCTTTTTCTCTTTAAGAAAATATATAAGAGTGATGTTATCTAAATATTAAAAATTAACACTAAATATAATATTTTTCCCACATAAACATATAATATATTAATCTCATCCTGATATAGATATAATTATTAAACTCTTATAAATTTACAATCCTAGCATACAAAAACAAGTTAACTCATGCATAAACTCTTTTTTTGTTAAACTCATACGAGTTTAAGTAAACTTTAACAAAATCACTAAGTTCTCGATTTTATAAACGAGTTTATGAGTTTAAAATTATAGTTGATTTTACTCTCCAAATTTAAAATATTGATCATTTTTGCTGTGTACTTTAACTTACTTGGTTATTTCATGCAATATTTATTAGTTTTATTCAACTAAATTTATCTATTTGTTATTATTTAATTATGTTTGATTGAATTACAAAATAATATATATATGAAATAAAGTATGGTATAAAAATGAAGTCATATATTGGGCTGTATTTTATTTTATTTTTTTTATTTATGTCGTTATAAAGTTAAAATTATTCAATATTAATCATAAAAATATCATCAATTATATTTAATTATTAAAATATATTTTTTAAGTAATATTTTTTAAATATGTAAACTCTTATAAATTTACGAGTCAAGTTTATAATTTGAGTTTATTAAAACTTCATAAGTTTAACTAAACTCTCGAATTTGATAATCATGGATATAGATGTATTTAAATACTTATTTTTTAGTTACTATAAATATATGATGTCTATAAAATCTCTATAAAGTATAAATTTAAAATACATTTTCCAAAATATAATTATATTGAAGATAAATGATAGAAAGTAAGGAGGCATATCAAGAAGAGGCACGCTCTATTGCACTGGAGTCTCAGACAAAACAGAAGGAACGAAAAAGAAAAAAGAAGAATAGACTGATTAGTAAGTTCAGTTGAATATCTCCTAGTGCATGACAGAAAGAGACCCTTCGAAATGAATTAGCAAAGCACCACAAAAACAAATTTATCCCCAAACGGGACATAGGCAGAGACCTTTCCAGAAAAAGGAAGTGTTTTTCTCTACACACATGGCAGCAAACATACGATAGCAAAATACCCCATGATTAATTATATTTTCTTTGTTTTAATAAAATAGATAATCCCAAAATTATGTTTTTGATGCTTTAATGAAAATGCGAGGGTCCAGCCGCTTTAGTTGAAAGGTAAAAAGAAGAAGACAAGACATTGACCTCAAAGAGTGAGGGCAATAAATGCAAAGCCTTGACATTTGTTTACATGAAGACAATTGCAACACGAGGGCCTTATAATTAAAAGTTGAAGGAAAAATGAAGCAACGTGCACCTAATTAAGTAAAATAGGCCGATGGACGAGAAGCTGGAGAAGTGTCATGTTGCAGCTAAAGTTTGCAGTATTTTCATTGTGTAAAGCCTCTAAGAGCTTGTTTTATTTTATGGGTGGACTGAAAAGGAGAAGTTTATTTTGTAGGCATTTTTTATAAGAAGTAATATTTCTTTTACTTTAATCAAATTTAATTTTCAATATGTCAAATGATAAACTAAATAGGCACTAAATAGAGGTGTTTTGTCATTATTTAAAGATAGAGTGAAGGAAAGCAATACAAGGAGCAAGTTACAAAGCAAAAGATACAAGCACATAATTGAGAAAGATAACATCTCTAAGTGGGTGAAAAATGAGGGCTGTTATTTGTATCAACTTCATGGACGTATTGGATTGCCACAATCTAATAAGTTTCTCAGATTTGGAAAAAAATCAATCCATCTCATTCTTGTTCCTTCTCTTGTTTTCAAGCGTGTCAAATGTGAAAAGTTAGGCACAAATAGTCTTTCTGGTAAAGAATAAAGAGTGCAAGTAAATTAGGATGTGGATAAATGACAAATATATCAAGAAAACTTATAGTATCATTTTATAATTCTTTGGTGCTACAATCAAAATTATAATATTTGAATAGAATAGTTCTTACCAAAATAATTATATATATCTTTTGTGCGACAAAATGTAAAAATAATATTTTAATTATCTTGAATATAGTAGAACAATTTTATAGTTTATCCAGTAGATCCTCCCTCTCGTAACTCTTCACTCTCCACTCTTCTGAGCTCGAGTCAAAAGGGCTTGTGGACCGATCATACGGCCAAGTATGACCTTTCCACTTGTGACTCTTCGCTTCATGGACCGGCCATATGATTGAGCAAAATGCTCTTTGGGACCAAGCCCCTCTCAAAGATACCCTTCCACGACCCTCTAGTTAGAATGCTCTCATGATTGTTCACATTAATGATTAAATTATTCCCTAGACTGAAGGCGACTGAACCCTAGACACCATATTGCACCCTTTACCTAGAACTTAAGACAGTAACATTCGGTAATTTTTATCTTTATATTTGGAATTTTTTTAAAAATTAACATTTGGTGTTTTTTTCAGGGATGTTGTTGGCATATTTATTATTGTTGTGCTAAATAAATTGATATACCTAATTCTATCAAATCTATTTTTGTGTTCATTATCATATTACAGTAACATTTACTTTATGCTATGAACCTATCATCGAGGCCAAAAGCAAATGCTATTGTAAGATGCTTATAAATTATAATAATACGAAAATTAGTGGACAGCAATTTGGAAGGTTTTTACATTTGAGCAAAAGATTTGTGACACACACTTGAGAATATTAAAAATTTATTAATTAAGTTTTTTTATCTTTATTTTAATCTATTATTCCTTTAATTAAATCTAATAATTTTAATAAATTGAGAGAGAAAATAATTAAATTAAATTAAATTAAATTATTTATATTTAAGTTTATTTAATAGTATCTTTAATTCTTTAAAAAAAAGCCTTAAAAAGACAATTTTAAGTGAACGAGAGAGTATAAACTAAGATTGAAATATAAATCTCTAAATGGAATGAAAATAATCTTATGTAATGTTGAATGAACATGCAATAATTTCTTTCATGAGACGGACTGGAGAGTGGTTTAGACATTAGCCTTTAGTACATTAAATTTCAAGCTTTTTTTCCCCCTTTTATGGCTGCTACTGTGTCCGACAAAACCTTGCTCGAAATTTGTCAGATACAATTGGCACACATATGGCAAATTTTGAGTTGTTGAATGAAAATTATGGATAGTTAAAAAAATTTGGAGTGTTCCTATCACATGTTCCCATATAATTCTGGCAAAATTTCTGATTATGAAGTATTTTTGATGTGTTTATAATTTTTTGGGCGGATTCAATTTCCAACCTATAACCCGAGCTATTTGTTTTTCTGGGTCAACATGGGTTTTTTGTCTGCCTAGTCAACATAAGAGGAGAGCATTGTATGAAGTGAAGTTCGGGTGAAACGGCCCAACTCGAGGGAGGCAGTGAGAAAAGTTCTTATTGGGCTGACGACTCTTATCTAAAAAGAAGTAGCACAATTTATCTTATAATATATGATTAAGTGAATTATATCGATCAAAAAAATGATTAAGTGAATTATTACAAAATTTTAACAGATTATTACCTTTTGTTATTATTCAATGAAAATTTATGGAAAAAAAAATCATAGTTTTGTCAATTTCTCTGCTCAACTTGTAGTGACTTATTTTAATGAATGCTGTCTCATTTCAAAATTGATGCTATGTCTTTAATTGGATTCAGGAGATAAATTGGTTAAAATATTATGTTCGCTATTTGACACGAGACAAATGATATAATGTATAGTTAGAAAAAAAAATGGAAATCAAAGAAGGATAAAAATAAAAGTGCGAACAGAAAAAAAATGAGAGAGAGAATCATTTTAAACGAAAATCAAGTCATTCTCACCTAAAAACAGTTTCATAATATGTAGTATTTTTGTATTAAGTTAATGTATATAATACAAAAATACAAGGACCTTATTAAAACAAGGTTTAATTTTAATATGTTATTTATAAAAAAAATTTATATAATTATTTAATTATTAACTATATTAAAAATCTCAATTAGAGAGGCAATGAGCCATGGTGGCAGTGGGCTGTAAAGAGCCTCCTTCGGTGGCGCTATTGCTGGGTGGAGGAGGGCAAAGCTTGGAGCTGTATCTTGAGAGGTAGGGTAGTAGTGTTTAAGTTTTCTAACGAATGTGCCTTTTCCTTTGTGCCATAAGATATTTATAATGTGTCATTAATATGAGGATCCAATGCAAATTATGGGATTTGAGGGAGGAAATAATGACCAGATTAGAGGATAGGGAATTTCACTACATTGGTGTGTGAACCTAGAATATTTGAGGCTAGGAATTTGATTAATAAGGGAATCTAAAATTCGGACCCAACTTACCATGATGCATAAGTAAAACATTGATTAAGTAAATCAACCCATCTTAATTATATTATTAAAAGTATTTGATTTTTACAATTATAATAATTATCTTAAAAATAATACAAAATATATTACATAATTATATAATTAGTATTACCGGGGATCAACTCTATTGAAAGGAGTTAGTCCTCATATGTGACAAATCACAGTTTAAATCATCATAAAAGGAGGTACTCACTCATATTTAATATCTAATCGCATGTTGAACAAAATTGTCCCTGATAAAAATTATCTATAGAAAATTTAAAATTATAATATATAATTAATCAAAAGCATAAAATATTTACTCACAATATATTAAAATTAAACTCTTAAAAAAAAACATTATTGAAGTACTTTCGAACTCTCAATTTATGTCAATTTGTAGATTAAGATATAATATACATGTTGGTTGCCCATAAACATTTCTCAACACACGTCTTCTCTAAGAAAAGGAAACACTCAACTGGATCTGAAAATCCTTCACCAACAAGAAAGCAACACTTCTCACCCTTTTTTTTATTTTTTTGAGTAAATAATTTTTTTAATTTCAATATTTTAAAGGTGATATTAATTTGATCTTGAAAAATTTTTTGATATCAATTTATTGTTAACACTTTGAAATTGATATTAATTTAATCTTAAAAATAATTTTGACATTAATTTAATTCTAATACTTTAAAATTTGATATCAATTTAGTTATAACAAATTTTTAATAAAATCAAATTTTTTATCAAATTATTAATATAAAATTAAATTGATATTAAAATTAAAAATATTAAAATTAAATTAATATTAAAATTCTTTTAAAATTAAATTAATATCAACTTTAAATAAATAGGATTAAAATGAATACTTACTCTTTATTTTTCCCCCGTTTCTATTGAAGGGGACAAAATATTTTATTTTATTTTATAAAAAGAATGCAATGCATAACAAAGAGGAAAGCAAGAGGAGCAAGCAATTATTGTGAAGTCGTCTGTCCCGCGGGAGCAGACGCCCTGTCTTCATCGGAAAACAAACCCCAAAAACATTTCATCAAATATCAAATTCACAACCCATTTACCATTCCATAAAACCAAGTAAAAAAAATAGATTTTTTTTTTTGATCTTTTTGTTTTGTTTCTCATACGATGGAGGTGCCAAGTTCCTGGGATCAACTTCGCAAACAGGTTCCCAATTATTCATTTTATGTTTTCTTCTGCCAGATTTTGCTTCTGGATATGCTGTGAATGATTAAAAAAAATGATGTGGGAATGTGCAATTCAAATACCCTTTTTGCCAAAGTTTCGATTTTTCTTTCTGGGGTCTCTTCATTTTTTTGTCGGTGATGTGGAATGTGTGGGATGAGCTTCTAACCTTTAGGTAAAGTTGGTTGTTAGTGGGAAAAAAATGTTTTTTGAGTGCTAAGGGGAACTTAATTTGATGAATTGAGGTTGGTAAGTGTTGTTCTGGCGGTCGATCGCGGCCAATTCTGGTATGTGATTCTGATTTTTGGTTTGATTTTCAGTTTTGAGTTGGTATGGGGTTGAATTGTGTTGTGAAGACTTGAAATGATTTGGATGAGAATTTTGTTCCTAGATCAGGTTCATTAGATGCAGGAAGGGCATGGTAGAAGCTTACCCTGATTTGATTAGGTAATTAGGATCTTTATGGTGATCTGCTGCATCTGCACAGAGAATGGATGTGGGTCAGATCAACAGACGTGTGTGTTAGCTTTGCTTGATCCCTTCCTCTCATTTGTCAGTGTCATTGAAACTAGTAACAGAAGGTTCCGTAAGAACCAGGTGTGATCACAGATGGCGTAGATATATTGTTTCGTGGTTTGTATGATTAGTAGAAACTCTCTGGAAATTAGAGTCACTTAATGGTTTTAAGCTGTAACAATTCTTGAATTTGGTTTCAATGTATACATTTTGGAAATGAATGATACAAACAATTACAATGGTAGCATTTTTTATACATTACAGATGGAAACTTTCCAAGATTTTGGTGTCATGAATATTTATTAGAATCTTACAATCTTTTATTCAAGCGTGCGATTCATAGGTATTGTAGGGACATTAAGTTCCCCTATCATGGGAGAGTGGGTGATATATTGATCAATTTAGATTGCCGATTATGCCTCTTTTAGCCTGTCTATAATTTGGTTTCTCTTTCATAACCATAATCATTTTTTTTGTTGATAGAAGAAGAAATATTATTAGATAAGAAGGGGAAATTACAATGCTAAAGGAAACACAAAGAGAATACCCCCCCCTTACATAGGACTCAACATAACAAACACATCTGACGAGAAGACAGAAAAAGGAACCACTATAACTTCCCAGCAAAACCCTCTCAACAAAACATCAGCAGTAGAAGGGGAAAACTAAAACAAAACAAACACGAAACAACAGTCTCTTTTTCCTTCATAGCTTCAAACAAAGAATCTAATTGATATATGTATTGTTGTTGATAATCTTTGAAGTTCCTTTTCTACCTTCTTCTTTGTAGCATAATCATCATAGTAATATACTAATACAACAACTACTAAGACTTTTCGCACTAGATGAGGTTGGCTACATGGATGAAATGGTGCAATCACATCCTATCATAAACCATGTCTATAGACAAGTCATCAAACTTTTTTTTTGATGATTTCATCTATATTTTTTCTTGGTCTTCCTCTATCCCTCCCTATTAGATTACTTTCCATCTGATATCTAGCCTTCTATCATAGTAATATAGTAATCATGACAATAATTTAAAAAAAAAAATTGTGGAATTTGCTATTTTAGGCGAATTATTGATAGAAGAATTTTTTCCCCAATCTTTTGCAGGCAAGAAAACTTGAAGCTCAATTGGATGAGCAGATGAATTCTTATCGTAAATTGGTTTCTGCTAATGTTTCTACAAAAGCTGATGCTGCTGAGAGTGATCTAGAATCTTGGATTGATCGATTACTAAAACAACTCCAACAAGTAAACTCACAGATGCAAGCTTGGGTATCAACTGGTGGGTCGGAAATGGTTTCTCATACCTTAACTAGGCACCAAGAAATTCTGCAAGATCTCACCCAGGTATTCTGTGGTGTCAGCTTGAGTTACTATATATCATGTCATGAGTGCCTATGCCTTTAATGGTGCTTTGATTACCCTTTAATGGTGCTTTGATTACCTCGAATTTCTTTCTGTATGCAAATAAGGGATAGAGAATTCATGCACACTGCTGCTCAATGCTATGATTTCCCCCCTTATTTTGAATCCTAATTTCTTCTTCATTCTTGTGATACAGGCTAGTTGACACAGAATTTCTAAGTCTTATTATTTATTATTTCTGTAATTTATTAGATCTTTGATATCAAGTGTACTTTTCTCTTTGCTATGTTCTGTTTTGTTTATTTTTGTTTTGATTTTAAGCTTAAGAGTACTTTTTAGAAAATAAGAATGCCTAACTCAATGCTTTTAGTCTCCCTGTGTCTATATCTATGCTGAAAAATAAAGATCACTACAAATAAGATAGGCCCATCCCAATAAAATAAAATAAGCTAATGACTATTCTTTAACAATTATTTTATTTTTTCGACGTTTTAAACTTTCTGCACTGAGCTGAGACATAATTGAACTCCAGGAGTTTTATCGTCTTCGTTCTAGCCTTCGAGCTAAGCAAGAACATGCTTCACTACTAGAGGATTTTAAAGAATTCGATCGAACACGACTAGACTTGGAAGAGGGTGTAGGTTCTGAACAGCATGCACTCCTAAAAGAGCATGCGTCTATCAGCAGAAGTACAGGACAGGTCAGTGACATGAAAGAATTACTTTACTTTTCTGACATAACATGCTGCTCTCTATCTTTTCTATGCAGATGTTCCCTGTGAAGTGCTTATATTATTATATCACATATGAACCTTAAACTTTTTTATTTTTCAATGGCAATCACTTATATCTGATTTGGATATTGTACAATTTTGCCTTATCTGGGTTAAATGTTTTGTAACGTAAAATTCATGTGTAAGCATAACAGATTTGTCTTAGCCTCTTAGGGTTTAGAAAACGTGATAAAAATATTTGATGCTAGGGTGAAGGGGATTGAGCCATGAGAATGGGGAATTTCTTGTTAAAACTTTTAGGATATCAGTTTATGTTATTTATTAAAACGATTGTTTCTGATATCTTTGATTGTTAGGTATATCTGTTGAGTTAAAGTGTTAGATTGGAAGAAATTGGTCTAAGCCCCATTTTTAAACAAAGATATGATCATTTGGGAGGATCAGTACTGGAATATTAGAATAAAAACCTTAGTATGTTTAAGGGGTTCTTGGATGTTCATTTGCAACAAATGTTGAACAACATGCTGTTCATCCGGGGGACATTTCAAGCATAAAGAACTGTTTTATCCAGTCTTCAACTGGGGTGGTCTTAGTTTGAACTGTTCTGCTTATTCTTGTTCTGCAGATGGACAATGTTATTTCACAAGCACAAACAACACTTGGCACACTTGTTCTTCAGCGTTCGACTTTTGGTGGCATCAATTCAAAGCTCAGCAATGTGAGCAGTCGCCTCCCGACGGTATGACTCTCATCATCATGGCAAGTTTTAATCATTTTTCTTTTGGTTATTTGCTTCGTCTTAGAGATTGAATAGGGAGTACCAAAAGAAAAAGGAGATGCTGAATAAGGATTTTGGTTTATACCTGAAATATGATGATAAATTTCACAAGAACGGATTTGAAAGATGTTGTGCCATTGGGCCTGTTTGGTTTTAGAAAATTTTTCCTGTTTTCATTTTCTATTTTTCTTATTTTCAGTGCATTCTTCACAAAATCCTGAAAATAGGACCTAGAATGAAAACAAGGTGATATTTGTAATTAAAATTGAAAACAGGAAATGAAAACAAGAAATGTTTTCTGAGGTTTTTAGCCTGCATGAATGTTGTTTGGAATTCTGGTGTTTAATGTACCACTTTTAATGATGATGCAGGTAAATAACATACTTTCAGCTATAAAGCGGAAAAAGTCAATGGATACCATTATACTTTCCCTTGTTGCATCCGTATGCACCTTTCTCATTTTCATCTACTGGCTAACCAAATGAGGCTATATTTTGGTGGGTGTTCAGCTTGTGTTTAAACTGTTGTATGTTGCTTGTCTGTTACTAGATTGTACCATGCTGAAAGGACAATTTTTGGGGTAGTGTATTGTTCATTTTATTGTTTATTCCTGTATCAGAAAGCAATGCTGTGTAAAGATCAGAAATTATTCCCCCCCCACAAAAAAAAAAGGGTGTTCTGTTTCTTGGTTCTGATATCAAATATCACAGCATGTAGAAAGTGGAAGGAAAAAAATCAAAATAGATCTCACTGTTATAGATTGGAAAGAAAAGGCCTTACCAATTTTGTTGTAATTGTGATAGACGGACGCGTCAACTTAGTAGCATGTTTGTGTCTCACACGCGACGGACACGGATGTTCGGAACACGTGTATGACATGTTAGACATGCACTCTTATGTGTTCAATTAAAAAAAATTTTGTTTGTAGTTTAGGCACATTTCGAAGATGGCTCGGATATAGGGTAGACGCAGCTTGGACATGTTTTTTAAGATTTTTTTTTTGCATTGTTGCACTTGTTTTAGTGGACAAACTCGGACAAAAGGTTTGATTCAAAAAAAAAATTGGATAAAAGGTCCAATCCAATACTGACCCAAGTAAAGTAGCTTTAGACAAAAGTAATAACTAACACTTAGAGAGAGTAAGTTGAGAAATCCTGGAGTCGCCCCTTTTTCTCTCCTTCTTCATCTCACTGTCTTGCTCTTATCCCACTCTCTTTCTGCAGCTGTTCCTTCCTGTCTCTTATAGCATTTAGCTTGCATTCTCCTGAATGGAAAACTGGCCCCATGCAGGAACCCATCACCCCTATGGTGGTTCCAATGATTCCTTCTATTTTATTTTAGATTTTTTTTTTCTCGTGATTTGTTTGATGTTCCATTTGTGATTCTTTCTTGATGGAAGTGGTGTTTGAATCGAGCAAAATAGAGTAATGATCGGTGAATTCATTTTGTATGGGATATTGTATTGACTCTGTGATTCACACCCTGTCTAATGAGTTAGTATGGTGTTTCATGAGAAATGAGTTTATAAAATATTTTTCTTCAAAATAGCACTTGCATTTACAGGTGTTCGAAATACATGAATGTTGAGCTATTCTGTATTTTTTTTTTTCGGCTGCAGTTTCTTGTTTGTTAGATTATACAAAGCATAGATGCTTTTCTAAACTCCTAAAAATTATGAAATATTCTCGATATATGTCATATTAGTTAATACTTACTGTTTCTTAGAAAAAAAAAACGTGGGATATGATATTTATTGACATTCCCAATAAAAAAATTCTGAAAAATATGTCTTAGTAAAACTAGCCATACATAAGTACATAAAAAAAAAAAACTAAAATGAATATCTAAAGATTTATTTCATTTCTTTTTCTATCATCGTTATCTTCTTTATTGACAAAGAGCACACTCTCTCTAAGTGTTTTTTTTTTTTTTTCAATCAATAGATATTTTCATTGATATGCAATCAAAGGCAAAAGCCAGTTTACATTAGAGAATATATCAAATTTTAGAGCATTCAAGTTAAGAGTGTGTTTGGTTAAATTTTCTTGGACAAAAAAAGTGATTTTTTTAAAACTAAAAAGTCACTTTTTATATAAACTATTCATTTTAGTTTATACTCAAAAGCTAAAAAATAAAAATAAAAAACTATTTTTAGCTTTTGAATAAAAGCTGAAATGAATAATTTTTGTGAAAAGTGATTTTTTTAATAGTTAAAAAATCACCTTTTTATTAAAAAAAAAAAGAAAACTAAAACAAATGCATCCTAAACCTATGATTACAATTAATGAAGTTACTTAACTCTAGATAAATCACATTAGTCTGTTGACGATTTTGTATCATATATCAAATAAATAACTAAACAACAGGTGAGCTTGTTAAATATCTTTGATCTTGGAACTGATCAATCCTAATAGAAGTTTTATAACAAGTTGTGCAACATGGGAAAAAAAGTGCCTTACTCTAAGCTTCATCTT
Organism: Pterocarpus macrocarpus; assembly: GCA_031439585.1. NCBI lineage: Eukaryota > Viridiplantae > Streptophyta > Magnoliopsida > Fabales > Fabaceae > Pterocarpus > Pterocarpus macrocarpus. The sequence continues at coordinate 981,533 of CM062516.1, forward strand.
ATAATTAAAGATCTCATCTAAGCATTCTACAAAGAAGCACCATATTCACAACCAACTATAATGAAACGTCCAAAAGTAGGCTGCCTTCCCAGTATATCCAGAAGAGAAGCTGCGTAAAATATATGCCCTAGGACTAAAACCTAAAAGACAAACAAAGAAATTCTCAATCCTCTACCATCAATAAAGATCGCCAATCTATCAATTGAACCAAGTGCAAACTTCTAAGTTGAAAATGATTTTTACCCACTCAACTAGTTCGAGTGTCCTAGGCAAATGCCTACTCCAATTAGACATGTCTCGATAGGCTGTCAAGACTTTTTCTTCTACGAGGATAGCAAATCGAACTGTCACCATATCCAGCACCACACAAGTCTTAGGAGAAACTGCATAGTATTGACATTGGCCTAAAACACTGATCTACCAAGGCATGAGAGCCCTATCTTGTGGATTGAAATTTCTAGTGTGGGAAAAATATCTTTTCTACTTGATGTAAACAAATAACAATCACAAAACCCAAGATATTAACACACACACACACACACACACACAATATATGCATAAATAAATAAATATCCATTTTGATCTTTAATAAAAATTTTGCGTAACAAATTAATCTTTTAAGATTTAAAAATTCTCAGATAGTATTTCACTATTAAAAAAGAAAGACATATTATCCCTTTGTACAAATCTTTACCATTAAAATATTTTTAATATTTCTATACGGAGGGACTAATATATCTTTTTTTTTAATAATGAGGGACTCCCGAAAGATTTTTAAATTCTGAGCAATTAATTTATCTCCCCAAAATTTTATCAATGACCAAAATTGATATTTACTCAAAAAAATGCGGAACAAATCATTCATTGATTCTTTTGGAGAGGTAAGCTGTGCAGATTGGCTCACCAGGAGTCTTGAGTGGTATGGCATTCTTAATTATACAGAGGACTTAACAGGGTATATATATATATATATATATATTAGAGAATTATGAAGTGTTTATAAGATTGAAAATAGGATGAATAGAAATTTTATAATAATTTTTATTATTTTTTATTTCAAAAAATTCTAATTGAAAATTATTTTTAAAATAAAAATTTACATTCCATGATTTTTCCTCCAAAAATTTTTCTTTCAAATATACCCTTAAAAACTGCTCGCGCTTGGATTTAAATCTCATCCAAGTTTTCACTTGAGCCAACCTTTTTCCTCTATGGCTCTATACTTAGATCCCTCTTTGTAATTTTTTTTTGAAAAAGATAAACACTGACTGAATTTTGTGGCAATATTATGACTAATGAGCTATGGACACGTGCTTGCCTGTTTAGTAGTGGAGTTTGAATTATCCTTAGATCTTCTCATGTTGGTGTGATGGGTTGGTGATGGACATTTTCTTGAATCACTCTTTGTTGCCATTGGAACACTGTTTCATGCAAAATAAGCAAGGAAGGAGATATTATGAAGGGAATTTGGGTCAAATTTGGCCAAGCAAGCACAATAATACCAAGGAAAATGCATTTCGGTTTTCTGCAAAATTGACAGGCCGAGAACTTTAAGCAACGGAATACTTATCCTTACATCATCTTCATCTCCATCCATCAATGCATATTTTGATGTTCCAGACTTTTGTCTACAACGATGATTTGACCTAAAGGAACCATCATGCATGCAAGTATTCTTTCACACAAATCGTAGTCTTTCTTTTAGTGGAACAAGTTATTATTATTATTGTTTATTGTTGTTCTCGTTAGAATGAGTACCATTATTTCAATATCACTTTTGTAGATATTATTAGACACTCGGATAATTATTTATAAATAATTGGTGATTTTAATTATATTTTTGATAATGGTAGATTTTACTTATGTTAATAGTAAAATTGGTGAAAATATTTTATATCTAGTATTAGTTATTTTAGTATATCCATCACATTTATTAGAAATGTAATTAAAATCTTCAATTATTTAGACTGTGTTTGGTTTGGTCATTTCTTATTTTCATTTTCGCCAAAAACAAAAAATAGAGCTCAAAATATGTTTGGTTAAAGATTTTAAGAAATGTTTTCAAGAAATGTTTTTTAAATTGAGAGAAAATATGAAAACGACAATTCTTCGTTTTCATTGTTTTCATGAAAAACATTTCTGACGGTTGATGAAGAATGAAAACGTGGTGGCATCCGTGTAATTATAGTGAAGTCTCCTTTCTTTTTGCTGGTTTCCCGACTTTAGTACTTGTTTTGGAACTACGGGCCCTTAGTTCGACACTAGCCTAAAGCGAAGCATAAACATGGGAGGAATCTTACATGGTTCCTCCTCATTCGATGACCATCAAACACCTTCAACTTTTACTTCACCCGCTCTCTTTAGTAAAAGCCCCTAACCTTAGCCACTTGCCACCAAACTCCATCGAATCTTAAACAGTAAATATCCATTTTGCACTTCTGGAGTCCATAATACGACCACGTCCAAAAATATAAAATAAAAGAATCCATAATGCAACAAAAGCATTTCTCAAAGTCACTCTTTTGATCATATAAGGTCGTGAATTGTGATTTTTTTTTTCTTTTTTGTTCTGGGATGAGTTTGCGATATTTTAGGTTTTTTAATTTTCTAAAAAAGGTTAAACGAAAACATATTTTTATTATTTTCAAGAAAACATATTTCCAAACATATTTTATTATTAGAAGTAATTTTGTAGTGAAAGTTTCCTTATTTTTTTTATATAAAAGTTTCCTTATATCATTGGTATTTAATTTAATTATATATTATCATATATTGGGTGCATAATATTTATGATTTGTTACTTTGAAGTAATAATTTCTAGTAACCTTTCAAATATTGCAATAAAATAATACTCATTAGGGTGTTTAAATATTTATCTGTATGTAAATCAAAACATAATAATTGATAATTATAACAAAATAATTTAAAATTGAGTAATTTATTTTATTTTTAATATTTTATGGAATTACTTTTTATTTTAATGATAATTTTTAGTGGACAAATCAAATCACAAATTATATATATAATTTTTATTATTTAATAAAAATATTATTTTATTATCTTAAATTTAATTTTGAAAACTGCATTTTGAAAACAGACAAATCAAATATATTTTTATTATTTTCTATATTTAGAAATAGAATATATTTTTATAAATTAAATACATTTTTAAAAAATTTGAAAATATGAAAATGGAAATCATTTTTAGAAAATAAGATATAAAATAAAAACATGAAATAATTTCATAAACTAAACATACTCTTATATATTGATTCCTAAGTGTTTAAATAGTATCTAAAATTATGGATGAAAATATCATTTCTCATGTTAGAATAGCAAATAAGTATCTCACTCCTAGTTAGGGTTAGAAGTGTGCTGAGCCGAGTCTGAGATTGGCATAACTCAGGCTCAACTCGTTAACATTAGATTGAATTTGAGCTCAAAGTGAGTTTTGAGCTAGCTTATAAGTTACTCAAACTTAATAAAATAACTAAAAATAGCTCAAATTAGATATAAATTAAATCTTTTGGCTTAATGAACTATGTATTTAGTAATAAGAATATAATCTCAACAATAACAATAATAATAATAACAATATATATATATATATATATATATATATATATATATATATATATATATATATATATGAGCTTTAATTTCTATTTCAAGTTTGACTCATAAGCTCACAAATCAGGTTTATTGAGCTATTAATAAATAGAATTAGACATAACTTATAAGCTGACTTGATTTTCTTCCAATCTTACTCCTAGTGATTTAAGATAAGCTATGTTTTAGGTAATTTCACATAAAAACTTCATGTTTACATTAAAACTTCATATTGAAAGTTTTTACATGCATGAAAATTTCAGTGATATTTATATAAATTTTATATAAAAATATTAACATAAAACCTATATTCAATCAAAAAATTTACACATTTACAATATATTTATTGAGTATTATATACTTATACATAACATAAATAATATTTATCTTTATATTTTTTTAGCATTTTAATTACAATAATTAATAAAAATATTTTTTTAACCTACATTTTGAATATTATGTTGGATATGCGTATATAAATAATAAAAAAACTTCAGAGTACAAATGTGCATTACTTTTGGTACCAGTGATTTGATTACTAGGTTTTTGCATCTTTACTTCTTCTCTCATTTATCCACCCATGTTTTCGATAAAAATCGGACGTGACCAATTGTCCCAACTCGTATTCACTCTTATCATTTTAATGTCTAAGGGGTAAGATTAAAATATTTTTAAAAATATTAAAGATATAAATAAAGTAAAAAAGCTTGACTTAAATTAAAATTATTATAAAAAATGAAGAATATAAATATATTTTTATTTTTTTTTTATTTTTCATAACATGTAAGAAGGCTCATAAATAATTAGAAATATTAATTATATTTTTAGTGAATGTAATGGATATGTTAAGATAATTAATTATAAATATAATTTTTTATTAAATTCATTAATAAGATAATTGAAATATTTAATTACCAATATCTGATTCTCTGCACTTATTTATGAATAAATTTATTAATAATACAGTTGGAATCCTTGATTATTACTATATAATTTTTCAAGCATGTTATAATGTCTAGAATTGGTATACCAACAACAGTTATACTTGTAGTTTAACGGTGAGAATTTTTTATTAAAAAAAAAAACTATGAAGTGAGAAGTTATCAGATTCAAGTCACTCTTACACACTATATAGATCTACTTGCTGGCCTCATGTCACAATCTTCACAGCTAATCCTCAACACGACAAAAGTACTACTTCCAAATCCAAGTGGAAGCAACGATCTCATTCTCATGTCAGATCTATCATTCAAACTCTTTAAGGGCTCCAATTAGAATAATGTGCATACACAAGCTAGCACTTAAGCACAATTAATTTAATAATTATCAAGCCTGAAGAGAAGTTGTAGTGGGATTTTCCAATTTGTTCATGGTTATACAATAACTTAATTTAACTGCATGATAACCCTCAATCCTTTTCCTATGGGGGGCAGACAAAGAAGATATCCTTTTCTTGTCAAGGATTTGATTCCAAGCCAACGTAAACACAAGTAGAAAGAGTTAAACAAACTCAAAAAGTTATTACTTACCCATCAAATGTCATTGAATTCTTTGCTAGGTATCACAGGCATGTGTGTCTTTGCAAGCCAACCGTGTGCGGCCTCAGTTGCTTGTGTCCAACACTTTGTGTTGGTTGTTGTCACAATCACAATAAAATGAGGTTGCAAGCAAAAAGGCTCCAACCCTTGGGAAAGGGAAAGGGAAAGGTTAGAAGAGAGAGAGAGAGAGAGAGAGAAGGGGGGGGGGGGGGAAGGAAGTGGGGGTCCTCATTTTGCTGCTCGCCTAGCATTGAAAGATTAGATGAATAGTAAACTTCCTTGGTACGAAGAGAAGATTAGAAATTGATTATTTCTTGATTTATGCCTACACTTACGTACATAGGAATATTTGGTATAACTTAGAAGACAAAACCTACTATATATAGTTTTAGTGTAGTGTAAACTTACCTAACATTTGTTTTGCCATGGCGAAGTCAACTTCCACCTAAACCTTGCTAATAATACACTAATGAACAAATAGCAGTTCCACTTGTGAGAGAGAGAGAGAGAGAGAGAATGTTAATAATTCAACTTCAGAAAGAGAGAAAGGGAACAAGGAAAAAGGGGGAGGGGGAAAGCACTACAATTTATCTGGGAATGTTTTGAAAATTAAACTGCTGCATGGAATCGTGTCACATGTTATGTGGGATAGAATAAATAAACATAATAAAGCCAACGCTATTGATTTAAGTGGTCCGTCCCTTGTTATTTTTTATTTTTACTTTTTTAAGTAAGATTTTAAATTTAAATATTATGGGTATAAAAAATTAACACTAAAAAAACTCTACTTTGGTAATGGACCAACCTAACTCCAGCCATATTATACTAGTTGCTCGGTAAAAAGAGAAAAAAGCAAAATAGTGACATAAATGGAGAGCATGAACGGTAGATGGAGCCATAGCAGGAGAAAGTTGGGATTGGTTATCCCTTCATGGGAATTGTTCACGCAGTATACTAGTCGAAGAAAGTACATCAAACTGCCTTCTGAAATTCCTAGAATAGGCTTCAATTATTAAGTGTTAAGATAGAAATGTTATCATCTTAACAAAAATGTAAAAAGGAAAAAGCATAAGAAAGGACCCATACCCAACCATGAAAAGGTAATTGCTCCAGATAATACTAGTAAACTTACCTTGGTTTTTGATGTCTTATCTAATTATCGCTGGAAGTAAAAGCACAGTAAATGGGACAAATTTTTTCCCCCCTGCTTTTTGTAATAGGGACAGTTTAATAAACCTCAAAGTACACTTGAATCCAAATTTCAATAGGAACATATATCATGATGAGGGTGATGTTTAAGTATGTGTTAATGTGAATGGTAGCTTGTGATTCGTGATACTGCAAGAACAAAAAGGATATATATGTACAGTAGTTTTTACATTTACGCCTCTTGTTTTTATTATTAATATATACAATTCGAAAATTGATTGTTACAAACGTAGCTTAATAATACTTTATTATATATGAGATAAAATATAAAACAACCGTAAATCAAGTGGTGTGTAAAAAACATCTGTCTATAGGAAAGTTTGAGGGTGGTTACTCTAATACCCTTGTTTTTGAAAGGGTTTCTAAACCCTTCTTACATGGACCACTAATAAGTTGTCACATAATATCATTTAGTCCATCTCAGCTATCCCTTCTCTTTAACATATGGCCCAATCTTTCTTTGCCACCTAGAGTTATTTATTCATATCAATTTTATATTTTTAAAAAGACTAAAACACCTTTTTTTTTAAACTCAATTACAATTTTTTTAAATTGGTCAAATTTACCTCATCCCTCCTCTTTTCTCGTATGCTCCTTTTCTCCCCAATCCCTAAATTGCAATAGAGGAACTCAAACCCAGAAGAAGAAGCATAGAAGCTATGTCGTTTAGGCAACCTGAACTTGTCCAAGCTATTTAGCTACAATGTCGTGCCTTGTTTTACTATATTAGAAATTAGAAATAATAATTTAGTAATTTTGCGGATCTATACATATATATGCATAATTCTAGTATGATATGTTGTGAATAATTATGATTATTATTATGTCTTGTATGATATTTCGTGGCTTATCAAGAACGTAGGCCAATTATTATTATTATTATTATTATTATTATTATTATTATTATTATTATCGATTTATCTAATGTATTTTCCCATCAATTTTGTAGATTTACGAAATAATGTCAATTGTCAATTGGATCAAGTGCATATCCTTCTCATTTGGTCCTAAGACATTGAAGCTAAACCTTTATGAACCTAAACCCATATCCAAGTTTCTTTGAATTCATGTTTTGACAAAAACCTTCTACCATTGGCTCCTGAACCTTTCTAGAATAATTGAACTTAAACCTTATGAAGAATAATTTTAATTATTAATAAATAATAGTAATAACAAATTTAAACTTCTATTAAAAATGAGTTTGAGTTCTTCTATTGCAATTTAGTGATTAAGGAGAAAAGGAGCGTATGAGGGAAGGGGAGGGATGAGGTAAATTTGACTAAATTAAAAAAATTGTAACTGAGTTAAAAAAAAGGATGTTTTAGTCTTTTTAAAAATATAAAATTGATGTGGATAAATGACTCTAGGTGACATAAAAAAATCATGTGTTAAAGGAAAGGATAGTTGAGTGATTAAGCAGACATTATTATTAATATCTACGTAGAAGTGGCCTAAAACCCTCTCAAAGGCAAGGGTACCAGAATAACCACCAAGTTTGAGTGATCTATTTAATTGGACACAGAAAAAGGTGTATCAAGTATAACGCTGACGAAGATATATACCATCATGCAGCATAAGAGAAAGTTTGACGCCAAAGACCTTTCCAGGTACATGATCAGATACTATGATTTTTTATTTAATTTTTTTTTTTACACTTATTTTTTCAACTTATAGCTGAATTCTAATTACTCCTAGCCGTTAGTTTTTAATATCCAGATATATCAATTTAATAATATATCAAATTTATAAAGGACAGTTATTGTGCACAAGCGGTAATACTTTTCTAGAAAATATTAGTTGATAAGTAATTATTTGAAATAATTTGTAATACGTTTAAGAGATCAAACTAATCAACCTGCCATTATTGCTAATTAGTAATTAGTGATTCTCTGGCTGTTGCATATCCAGACAATTTTATTTTATTTTTAAAGGAAGGCATGAAAGAAAACACTTGTGACATGTCGTTGTCTTACTTGTCAATCTAGAGCTAAGGAGAGCAGTGCAAAATTCAGATAGTGGTTGGTTGAAGGACAGGTGAGAAAGTTTGGTGATAATGAATCCGAAATTTTTATGAAAACCTTTGAGAGCAATCAAAGGAGCTTTAAACATGTCCATACATCCATATCATTTATTAAGTATAGTTACAAACATCCTCTTGGACCCTACTACATTGACATTAGGAGGTGGTGACGCCAATGTCTAGGTCTAATTGGCAATGAAGGCAGCATATTCTTCTTGTATGACTTTGAGCCAAGTTGGATCTTTGGTTGTTTGTTTGTATGTAGTGTAAGATTTAATTTTAATTTGGATTATAAAATTAAATTTAATAGATATGGTCCTAATTTTTTCACTCATAGTTTGCCATTTTCTCAATAAAATCTTTCAAATTGAATTGGTTATATATTATGAAAATATTCTCTCTTAAAAGGTAATAAGGGTTAATTTCTTTGACTGATAGAATCTGACTCTATAATTAAGGTAGAGTTCTTAGTCTAAACATGTTTAAACTTTAAACTGTACCTTATTCCATCTACGTTAAAGTGCTATAGGGTAGAAGAACCTGTGTATGTTTGTTGTGCTGCTGTCTATTTGAGATTATGCGAACTACAACTTAAGATGTCATAGTTGGATATCACTTCTCAATATGTAGTCTTCAAGTGACATGCAAATGTTATTAGTTTCATGTTTGATGATTGGTGTTCTAAATCCAGTATAGATCCGAGTTAAAAAATTTCTTGCATCTACAGCATCCAAGAGAAGAATGGTGAACAAATATATAGGAGGAGAAGGACTTGCATTAGATTACATATTGATGTTAAGCCACAAGAGCGTGACGAAAATAAGGCCTTAGACCGTTTTTGGTATTTAACATCATGTAGAAAAAGTAAGTGGACATCTTTGTCCGACTGTTAAAATCTTTGATGTTTTATATTTTAATTTTTTTTAAAATGCCTTATTGCCAATCTCACGGTTCTTATTTTGTGTGTCAAGATATGTTTATATACAAATAGAGTTTCTCGAAAGTAAAGAGACAATTTACTGGTTGAAGATGTTTATATAGAATTACAAGAGATTGACTTCATCCACAGAACTAATTATCATGGTAAGTTGATAACTATGATAACTTCAACTTATATTTTACTTTGAATAACAATCTATCATATATAATAAATGAAAATAGAGGAAAAAGATTTCTTTACATATTTTACTTTACCACTTTCTTATAGGAGATCAATAATTGCTACAGAGGCTTCGCACATGTTTTTGGTCTCTTACACAAGAATTGTATCAATTCCTACGCAAGGATTAAGATAACATAAATTTCACACTACAAAAAAGTAAATGCAAATGTCATCTTATTAAAATAAATTTAGTGACAATGTGGACAAGTCTACTTCCTATGATCACATAAACAAACAATAATGCAGGACAAGGACATAAGAGTTTCTGTGAAGATACTGAAAATCCACCAACGGGATTAAGAAATTAAGAATGCCACACCTTTTATAAGACAAGTCTATTCTGCAGACTACAATAATTCTGAAATTAAAAAAAAAAAAATTAGCCTATTGATCTTATCTTGGATTTTTAGACTGTCATAACATGTAGACATGAATATAACCATAAAAGGCAGATACCAAGACCAGCAATGTAAAGAGACAAGTAAGAAGACAGATAAAAGAGGAAAAAGAAAATACTCAATGGGGTATGCACTAGCACGTGTTGGGTGGCACAGTTCAAAATACTTGAGGGGGATTTTATTTTCTCTATGTTTAAGTATTTTTTGTCACGACCTAAAACTTTGAGGCATTAGCTTTAAGGGTTCATTAATTTATGTAGGCCTTACCTTTTCTTTATTCTTTCTCGGTATAAGATTTTTTTTTTTTCAGTCACATTTAAATTTTTAACAATCTTAATAATAATGAGAGTACCAATCATTGTTTTCAATATTCACTCTAGTATAATGTGTACCCTATCAGTTTTAAAATAATTGTCTACTTTTAAAATTTGATTTGTCTACATATAACTAATTTTTAAAAAAATCTAGATAATATTAATTTTCTTTTTCAGTTATAATCTATTGAATGGAGGAAAGAGTAAATGAAAAGAGATAATTTAAAAAAATAGAAAATTAATTAGTAAGGATAATTTTTTGAAATATATTTAAATTTTTCTAATATTGAGACTTTTTTAATCATTTTCTTAATTTATATACATATTTAAAATTGGACAGTTATTTTAAAATGAAGAAAATATAATTATATTCACTCTAGTAAACTTTCAGCTATAGTATGATTTATTGCCTAAAGAACTCTGAATACTAAAAAATGAATATATTCACTTTTATAGTTTTGATATTGAGATATGTTATTTGTAAATAACGTATCTTGGATATTAAGTCGATATATTTTTATCCACCATTAAATGGGAAGTAAGATCTAGATCAAATGAGATTCACACCACATCCAATAATGATGAGAGTATGTTAGCATAATAATCAAGATATGTTGTATACAAATAATATTTCTCTTTGCCATTTTCTATTAATTTTTGTCGTGATATACTTTTCACTCATACATATATTCCTCAGGGTACTGGGCGTTCCTGATAAGTTCCAATCACTGGTATGTAACACAATTCTCTCACTCTAACACTCAAAGGGGTGACTTAATTTTTAGATTTTGCTATAATAAGACATTGTAACTGTAAAATAGTGCTATCTACTTCTATACATAGCGAGCATTTATTGTTGTTGTATCACTTAGAAACCTCATCTTTCTTGCTGTGAAACCAAACCTTCACAACCAATACAAAGATAATCTTTGCATATTTCTTGCCATATCATATGGACCTTCAAAGGTCAGAGCCATGTTCATCTGAAAATTTGAACATCATCTCATTTTCAAAGACTCTTCCATGCCCAAAACCTTCTATGGATATCCAAGAAGATAGGAGACACAGAGAAAAGGAAGATGAAGATCACACACATGACTCAACTCCTCTTCTTCCACTGGATCTAAGTCTCTCTGGCAAGGACTCAGGTGGTGATGACTCAAAGCCAGAACTCAACCTCCTCAATTGTTTCGACACGAATTCATCCGAGAACTCCCCAGAATCTAGCCATGGTAATGAACTGGAGCACCGCACTTTCTCATGCAACTATTGTCAAAGAAAGTTTTACAGTTCCCAGGCACTTGGGGGACACCAGAATGCACACAAGCGCGAGAGAACTTTGGCAAGAAGAGCACACAAAGCTGGTGGTTCCGCAGTTTCGGTAGATTTTGGACACAGGTTCTCTAGCATGGCTTCTTTGCCTTCACATGGCTCCTATAACAGGCCACTTGGAATTCAGGTGCATTCTATGATCAGCAAACCTTCTTATCAAACACCCTTTTTCGGTTTGTGCCGTTCCCTTGGCCCAAATGGGTGGCAGAGGCAGCCTTTGGATTCACAACCTGCAATTGGGAAGCTTTCATCTAGCAACTTTCATGCTGTGGCAGAAACTGATGAATCATCCTTGGCTGGTGGCATTCCAAGGTTAGGGAAGTTTCCTACAAGGTTGGTGGCACAAGGATTTGGAGGCTACTGGTTTGGTAGTGTTACTCATTTGAAGTCTAAACAAGAGAAGTTGCAGAAGCTTGACTTGTCCCTCAAGCTCTAAGTAGTCCCCCTTCCAATATCCCTTACCCGATTTCAATTGTGTCTTTGCTCAATGGCCAAGAGCTTTTCACCTTTATCTTTTAACTTCTTTTGTCCTCATGTATCTCTTGTTCTAGCAGTTGTAAATGGATTTTTGCTACTTACTAGAGGTTGTGTTTTGATATTATTTGCATTAATTTCCATGGACTTATTTTGAAGTTCATACTTCCATCAAGTTTTGGTTTGTAATAGCATAAGGAATGCAAACTCTCTTATCCCAAAGGGCAAAAGCTTATATATATGAAATTTTGGTAAAATTTAAAACTAAATGCAGCCAAACATTGTCAAATAAGTGCAGGGGCAATTCTTCAATGGTTTTAACTGTTCAAAAATTGATTTGACAATGGTAAAAATGAAGGGTCTGCATGTGATGTGTTAGATAACTTTAGATTCATCCAAAAAATAATCAAGTTCTATATATTAGATCAGAAAGAGCCAACAGAGCTGGTAGAGCTGATTTCACTTGACTACTGATATTTTAATTGGTCAAGCTTCTATACTATAGTTATTGAATAATACCGAGCATCTGCTACTCCCAGAATTGAATGGTGTTATACTACTGCTGTGAAGTTATTGAATTTCCCTTCTCAAAAGGAAACAATGAAGTTGTCCAAGGGAATTGTATTTGGTTGTATTGTAGTTATATTTGACAATGCACTATGTGTCAACCAGGCACTGTTTGGATCAAGGTATATAACTGTCTCACGTTTTGGGTGACAAAGGTCCACAGTGTGTAGGAATGTGGACTCTAGTGAATGTCATTTTTCTTGCAATTCTCGTGGAAGATTGGTCCACCAACATGCACACAGTTTCAATGGTTGTGATTATCTCAATGAACCCTACTTTGACCCACCTGCAGTTGGAGGAATAGACCATCTCTATTGGGATCAAAGAAGTAGGTGAGGCAAGCCATGTGAAATTGAGCCACACAATCACACTCAGCTCTACCATCACATCATATTTTGAAAAAGAAATACTATTGTTGATTGAAATCTTGAATCTTGATTCCCTTGATTTCTCACCTAAAGATATCAATCTATCTGAAGAGGACCCCACAAATTTGTAGGTCCATATCAGCATGATGTTTACACTAATCTCATTTTAATCATGGAACATAAGTTCTGTGTTAGAATCACTTTGCAAAAGCCACTGAAAATCTAGTATTATGACAGTTAATAATCATAGTAATCTCACACTAACAAGGGATATGCTGAAGGGACAGTAGGATCTATGATGTGTCTTCACATGGATTCTGATAGTTTGGGCTTTGTTTCTTGCCAAATTGTAGCCCTTCGGTTGGGATGTCCATTTTCCTTGTGGTGGCATAACTCAGTCTTCACCATTCGTTCATTAAGATATTGAGAACCTTTAATTTTGCCTCTCAACCAAGAAAACACAAAATGAACCAATACAATGGACATGTAGGAGCTTTCTTTTTGCTATACACTTTTGTGAAATTTTGAAGCAAAAACCGTGGCTTGTTCATCAAGATCTTATATGATAATCAAATTCGAGATTGTCTGTCCTCATCTTCAATAGAAGATAGGATATGAAACTTGAATTGGCATCAACATCTCAGTAAGGGTAAGGCTAGTGAAACGTGCATGTTTGTTCTTTTATATTATTATTATTCTATCTTTACTTTGGTATCATTGTTTGTAGGTTTGCCCTCTATCAAATTAGTAGCATATCCGATATTTACATAATAATCTATTCATATATACCTATGTCATAAAAAATATTTGATTCTTATCATAACTAAACTAATTAAAAAATCATATAAAAGAATAAGATATGATTAATTGCAAGTGTAAAACACTTTACAATGATAGTATATCAAAATTAATCTCATCTGGATAATAGTTTTTAACAATTAGTTAGTTTATTTCCTTTTCACCAAAATAAGTCAAGTCATAATCACTTAATCTGTAATAAAACCGGCAACGTTATAGTAGTTCTTAATAACTTGCTGACGAATTCACCGCATCAATCTTGCTACCAAGCCTTGTAGGGCAAATTTTACGGTTTAACAAAACCATATGAAGTACATGTGCAATAAGGACACCTTTAGTTTTAATTTCACCTTATCCATATAAATTGTAAGAATAATTCTATTTAAAAAAATTTTTCACCAGGCTAAAAATTTCAATGGATTTTACCTGGTCCTTTGACAAATTGATACAGGAAGGAGCCATTAGCCCGTCGTATATTGACTTCACATATCATATGTATACTTCTCCCATACACCAACGCTCTACAAAATTCGAGTTTGTTTATTCCTCTAAGGTTTCGTGTCAATTTGTATAGCTTCGTTTAGTTCTAGAAGTTTGGAGCACACAAAATTTTAAGAGGTAAAAAACTGTTGGTAATTTCATTAGAAATAAAAAAAGTAATTTCATTGAGGAGATCTTCTATAGATTATAATCATATAATGAACCTCTAAAATATTAAAAACATGACGGAGACAGAGAGATATAGAAAACCAACTTCCCTTATTTCAGTACCTTGCAACCAAACGAGTTATTTATAAATACTAGTTATACCAGCTATGCCATTGTCTACCTTCTGTTACAGTTGTGCTTTGAAATGGGGTGCAGAGGTTCTAATTCCAATATGCGTAACTAGTATTACAAGCATAGACTTTTACAAAGTTACAACTTATTAGAACCACACCAAACTGGCCGGTAAGACACTTTATCAATCCAGCTCAAGAGTTTGACTCATTCAGTCAAGCTCAACTTAGTGACCAGGATAAAGAGTGAAAAGTTCTCCTTCTATGAAGTATATTAGTCATTAAATTTCCGTATTTGGTACTTGTAAATAGGTTTTATATAACCATCCAAAAGTAAGAATACATTGGAGGAGAATACATTGGAGGAGGAAAAACTCTACGACTAGAAATATACAAGGATTTTTTGGGGGGATAAAACCTGTTTTACTTGTGACTCGGCCATCTATCCCAGTCATCCTAAAACTTATTCTACAACTATGGACTTCTATATTCTGTTTTATCTCGTTGGATTTGTTGATCACCAAGTTATCATAAATCTCACTCAGCTAGGTGTACATTTCAATATTGATTAACACAGCCTGCATATTAACACGAATGCATAGCTGTCCCAAAATTGACTCGGCAGAATGAAATCTATAGTACTGAAGTCCAGCAGGTCCTTTATTTTCATTTTTCAACTAGTTAATGAGGTCTTGTTAATGCAAGTGTAATGCAGCAAAGCAAGTTCCAAAATTAGAGCCTGAATATTCCAACCACATTAGAATCTGTGCGTGAACAGTAAGAGTGATTGAACATATTAAGTCACTAACCTTAGATACATAATTCTATGACGACAAAGAATTATGAATGAACGAGTTCGTTCGGTGCAGCACATGGCAGGAAAATGACACTTCAAGAATATTTGCAAGTAATAATATCTGCCAAGCCATTATTTTGAAACAAGCTCAAACCACCCACCAACAAACTTAAAGCAAATATCTACTACATGCTGCTCCCCACTTATAACTCCAGCTGTTGGCTACTCCTAATCAATGGCCACCGCACATTACCAGTCACTGTTCATTTATATGTAAACCAGACATCATAATGACAAAGGTGAATAAACATATATCACTTTCTAAGGAAATGTTTTGACAGATGGTTTTGGAGAGCAAGAAAATGGGAACATTTTCATTTTTGAATTTAATGAGTTATACAATTTTTCTAAAGCTAAAAATAAAATGATGGAAAAATTTTATGACGATCCATTATTTCATTTTTTATTAAAAAAAAAAATCATAAAGTATACATCCTTAAAATGAAAAATTTACCCTCCCTTCCCTTACCCTCCAAAACCCTCCCTTCCTTTTCACAGTAGAAGCGGTAATTCACTATCTGAAGTTGTTTCTCTTTTTGGGAGAGAAGGATCCGCACCAAAATCTCCAAATACAATACGCAATTTCTTACTTATGTTATACAATTTCCACCAACATCAACTATAAGTCTGAAGTAGTGGTCAACAAAAATGTATACCTGCTCAGGTTCAGACTTCAGTGCCAAAATACATAAGAGATTTGATCCAATGGCTTATCTCATCTAGAACATTGAAACTTCGATCCTGTTATTTCCTTTCAATAAATGACTTAACCTTCTGCATCCATCTTATGAACTCTGTTTTATCCTTATTTTTCATGTACCCATGCAAGAAAACGGCAAGTTCATCATTTATACCCCTTGCTTCCAAGAAATCATAAAGGCTATCTTGCAACTCATCATCCAATTCCCTGTCAAGAACCAACAGCAAAAAGGCTTAAACACATTTCCAAATCTAGCTATTATCCAAAGTTCTAAGCTAACAACTAAGAGTGGAAATAAGTGGGTAAACCTACTTGAATTCGGGACCGGCATAGGGCTCAGCTAGCATTTTCTCATTTGACCTTGTGAATAGCCTGTTTATCTCTATACTGTCTGGCCAAGCAGAGCACATGATTTCCAGGATGCTACCGCCTCCCTTGGAGATGCTGACAATTAAGGTAATGTGTAGCTGCACATCGTCTGCATTGGCTACACTGCCACTTGCACTTGGAGCAGGAGCAGCCCCATCAAACATGGTGGCTTCAACTTTAATATCTTCATCTGCAAATTTTCTATTCAGTGTAATCCATCGCTCCCCGGGTCGGCCATCCACCAAAAAGGAATCAAACTTGGGCTGCAAAACAAGAACAGCCCCACAATAACTATTCGTGTTCAAAAGTATACGCCAACTCCAACTGAAGAAAGCTGAAAAATCTTCCAAATGATGCTGCTTGCCAAAAAATTTGTTAAAAAGAAAGATTGCAAGCCTGATTGATATAAAAGGCAACCATCCCAATTAGAAAGAAATCAAATTTCATCCATTGATTTCCTTCACAACATCCAGTGTTCAAGAAACACTAACAGCGCGTTTGGCTAATTTTCGAGCTCTGAAACCTGACTTCATAGGCAGAAGCTAAAAATGGTAGCTTTTCCCCACAACTTGTAGCATGTTTGGGTTTCAGTTTGCACACCCTAAACCAAGGGTGCAAACAGAGTTTCAATTCATTTCAATGTATTTGGCTACATTTTTCATGATTTTAGCATCAAATTATAGTTTGAGCAAAAAGTGGGGAGGAAATAAAAAAAGAGTTCATTTTCAGTTGGACACTTGGACTAAATCATGTTTTTGCAAACTATAAACCAAACACGTCCTACTCGGAATCACGTTTGAACAGCTCCAGTGCTCCCCAACCCAAACGCTTACATTACATTAGAAATTCCTTTTCTTCTTCAACATTCCGTTTTCCCCTTAATCAAAACCCATTACAACACACACACGAATTACCAAAATATTTAAAAAAAAAAAAAAAGGAAAAATTCGAAAATTGTGAAGTAAGAGGCATTGCATTTAGTGTGGGGAAAAGGGAAAACCTGGTTTGGAGGAGAGGATTGGAGCTCGTCCTGAATCTCCCGACGGAGGAGCCTCAGCATGTTTCCTTCGAAAGCTGCATTGCGCATTTCCGACACGTAAGTCCTTCCAGCGACATGGGGAATAAGTGATTGATGATGACCATGGTGGTGGTGGTGGTGGTGGTGATGGTGGAGATGGTACGCTAGGGTTTTTCTGAGGAAACGGAACACGCGTGCCATTGAGCTTGGCACACAGTGAAAACGAAAGTGCAAGGTTTTAGTTGTTAGACCTTGGGAGCGACTAGGGTTTATGAGTAGAAACGAAAGCCCCAAAAAGGATAAAGAAATATTAAAAGGTGTTTTAATTTCTGAAGGTTTTATTAAGTATTTAATTATTAGGTTAAAAACTTAAAATATGGACAGACTTGCAATTTTAGAATATCCGCCGGTCTTTTCGGCATTGTGATTTTGAAAAGAAAATATGAGAAGTGTAACTGGAAAAGAATTTTGATGGATTATTTTTCGACAGGTATAAAAATTGAAGGGGAAAAATAGCTTTTTAATGTAAGGGGAAAAAAATGATTTTATACACGTTGCTATTGTGCTGATTTCGATATAACATTGTAGTACTCCACTTCATACATCATACAGTAACTAAGATGCTTTCTCTCTGTCAAGTTTTTCAGTGTTCGAATTTTTAATATTTGATTCGATTTTGTATTAGAGATAAGACACATGTATAACCACAGCACTTAAAACAAGGGTACATATTGTATATATCCAACAGTAATATTCCCTGGTTAGTTACGTTAATATTCCCTGGTTAGTTACGTAACGGAAATATATCCTACGTTATAATTAATGAAAACCGGTACGACTAGTGGTTAAGGATGTAAGATGCTCATATTTTTCTTTTAAAGGTATAGAACATAAAGCAATTGTTGATACTGGATTGCCTAGGAAATATCATGAAACCTCGTGCCGGTGTTCCAAAGACAAGTACCAAACTCAAGCATCCAGGATGAAAGAAATAATAGACAATTTGGTGTCCTCCGCTATGCCCTTCCCAGTCCAAGGGCTTAGCGCATCTTGTGCCAGCAGAGCATTAGATAATAGGGATTTGTAAAGTATGATAATGTATCAATCACTTATAATATATAATAATAATAATATCTAATTTTAAGAAAATTTAAAAATATAATTAAATATATTTTAAAAATTAATTATTATATACTAATAATATAAAATGCCCCATTAATTTTTCCATCAGTCCTTCCAAATGTGTGGAGCTGATTAATGAAACATGCCCATCAAGTGCCCGGCAGTGACAAGATTTGCATTAACTTTCTAAAGATACAGAGGTGAGGTACTTGTCTTTTTATCAGTTTCATGCCAAAGCTGACACTTCGAATGTGTTGTTCATATTTCATATTCAAACTTCACACAAGAACAGGTTCATCGAGAATATCACAACATTAACTACACCCTTTTGGTTTAATAGTCATATATTTGTACATAGTTAGAAGAACTTGAAAACAGAGGATTCTTCCGAGAGGTGTTTAAAAAAAGAAAAAGCACGTATTCTATGATCTGCGAACTTGTAAGGATTCATGGAATAATCATTTGAATCCAAGGATGAGTACAAATTGAAGAGCATAAAATATATACCAAAACTTCCCATACCAGTTACTTTTTGGATTTACATTACATTATAATAATCCATGGGAAAGCAGTAGCTTGCCGAGCTGCCATGCATGATGCATCCAAATTTTACTCCCCAAGACATTCAAAAAGATAATGACCTGGAAGAATCTATCAATTTACAGGATTCTTATATGATTACAGGCAGAATAAAGCCCAGTTACGAATTGCTTTCAAGCTTCTACCCATACCAATTTAACAAATGCACTAAAGGAAGTTTTCTCATTCAAATAGTTAAATATTCCTTTCCAATAGAACTTCAAAAAAAAAATCTTTCCCACAGACGAAGGGGGTTGACAAGTTTGGTAATTCATGGAACATGATTACATAACTATTCATTTCTTGGAAGAAAAAAACTCAATAAATAGCTCTATGACTTCTGATCAATTATGTACAATCACTTCAAAATTTTCTCAAGATCCTAGTACCTCAGGAAGCCCCTCAACCTTGATTCTGGCCCTTTGGGTCCTGATGAGAAGAATTTGGGGCTGCCTTTGAACTCTTACTCTCTTCACCTAATTCTGGCTTTGATTTGGGAGAATTATGCTTATCAAGACGGTCTTCACCAACAGATTTATTTGATTGTGAACTGCTACTTGCGTCACTGGGTGCAGAAGACTTCAGGGTTTTTTTCTCACCATCAATTACCTGATTTTTTACTTGGTTGCTGTTTGATTGTTTCTTTGATTCAACCACAATCTCCTTCACAGCCTCTTCAAGTTTGTCAAGCCTCTCTTTCACCTCTAAAAGCTCAGGTTCAGATTTTGCTGCCTTTTCCTCAGGGGGATTTAGGTCCATTTCTTTTTCTTTTTCCTTCGCTTCCTCTTCCTCCTTCTGTTTTCTTTTCTGCTCCACTTCCTATAAAATGTTTTAGAGAAGGCCATTATCAAGAGGGAAAAAATGGATTACTATTCCTCTGATTATTTAAAAGCATAATTACAAGGTCAAATGGATATACAGATAAAAAACCCACAACTTATGTTTACACAGTACCAAGCAAGACATAGAATATGATCTATGAAATTCTAATTTATATCTAATAAATAGTAAATAATTAACACATGATATCACTCATTAGTTCTCAACTCACAATTCCATGATGCTTGCACAACAAATAATTGCAGAAATATGAATCAATTATCTAGGACAAGATTTATACAATCAGAACACCAAGTAGTCTTTAAAAGTAGATAGAGTTTCATTTATAAAAGGTTCATACAGTGTACTTAGATGGAGCTCTGAACCAAAATGGTACAAATACAATGAGACAGAAGGTCACTGGCATCCTATTATACAAAGCTCCAAAACTTCACCCTCATATTACAATATCATTACAAAGAAGAGAAAACGTACTGCCTCCATTTTTCTCATTTCGTATCGAGCATATTGTGCCACCAAATATACAGCTGCAGCAGGCAGAAACTAATTTAGATGTTAGCAGTCGAATGATCTGAAAAAATGATATTAATGCTGGAAAAAAAACTAAAAGGGTTCAGTATCATACCCAAGGAAGGCAAGCAGGCAAAAAAAAGTTGTACAAGATGGAAATCAAGCCTGACGAAGAAAGCCACAGAGACAAAGTAAGATTTTTTTTTCTAGCCATTGACACAAACATTCTAATTGAGAAAAACTAGTAGCAATACAACAACAATCGCATTGTTGATCCATGTTCAAGAATATTCGATAAAGTTTTACATTGGCTGTAAAACTAGAAGCAATATGAAGCATAAAATTGCTAATAAAAAGGAAAACAATGTAAACAAAGGTAGGAATCTTCCCAACCAAAACAAGAAGGAACCAAAATAAAGTAAACACTCAAATTAATCATTCCAAAATCTACTGATATTAAGTTAGTCCTGAACATCAATTTGGTCCTTAAATTGATTGTTATTTTATAATATAAAAGGACCAAATTGATGTAAAAAATAAAAATAAAAAACTTTGAAGGATTAATTTGATATCTTGCAACTCTTTCGAGAGGATTAAGTTGAGAATTTGCTTAATTAAAAAAAAAAAACAAAAAAACAAAAAACAAAGCTAAACAGGGTTTTTAATGTACTTCCTTGCAGTTGAAACCCTAGTGTGGCAGCAAATACACAATGCACATAGAGCTAGTAAAGTGGAGATAGCATAGAATCACTAAATTCATATCAGATTTTGGTTCCCATTTCGAAGGAAGCAAACATAAGAAACATTGCAACGAAGGTGCTCGATGAAATGCCGAACAGAGCAAAACCCGAATTACAATCAGCCCCAACAACAACAAATTACCAAACATAAAATCCATCAAACAGCGAAAAATTAAATAATTAAAAAAAGAAGGAAAAAGAAAAATGATACCCGAATTTCTTCTTCTTTGGAGGGTCAGTGAAGAGGATCTTAGCGGCGGTCATCATGTCGAGATTCTCCAGCTGCCGGTACCTTTCATCGGCAGCAGCAACTACGTCGTTTTTCTTCGCATTGCTCGAAGTGCTTTTGGCGTCGGTGCAAAACGACGGCGTTCGAAGAAGCCTGAGTCGCTGCGAGAAGCGCAACCAGCTCCTTCCTTGCCCGCCAAACATAGGAGCCCCTCCTCCCTCTTCCTCCCTCCTTTGTCCGAAACCGTCCACGGCTACTACCACCTCCTCAACCTCATGCTCAACCCAGATATTGGATCTTCCATTTCTCACAATACCCGGCCCAAAACTTGAGTGAGCTGGGCCCTGAAGGGCCCATTGTTTTTTATGTTTTGTTTCAGCTGGAGAGCTCTTTATTTTACATTTTTTTTTATAATGATGGCAATACATTTAAATTTATAACCTCATATATATTACTCAAACCCATTTATCACTAGCCTACTTCTAGTGACTCTGGAGAGCTCATTCTTTGTTTACAAAGTGATGGTGTTGAGAATATTTATTACAATATAGGTCGAAAAAGAATTGTTACGTAGATGTGAAAATTGGGCTAATCATTTTTTATATGGTATTTTTGTAAAAAAATTTGAAAAATATGGTAGTTTTGATAAAATTATAAAAATGTGATTTTTTTCTCTCTCTCTTTCTCTATCAGTCTCTCACTTCCTTTTTTCTCACATTTTGTTTCTCCCTCCTTTTTTCCTTTTTTTCCTCTTTCCTCACTTCCTTTCTTCTCTCTCCTCTTCCGTCCCTAGTTGATTTTCTCTCTCTCTCTCTCTCTTCATTTGATTATGAGTAGAGTGACGATTCTCTTTGCAAATATATTCTTCAATGATAAGGTTGTTGTTCATAGCGTTAGTGATCTTCTAACATCCCAAGACAAGAACAGTGAAGTTGTGAAGCCTTTATTTTGTAATGGAGACAATATTGACGAGGAAAATGTGTTTGACCCTACTAAATTCTGAGGCTACTTTCTAGTCTTTGTGTAAATTTTTTGTTATTGAAGAATATTTATTATGCTATTTACTTTTTGATCTCATAATGTTTCAAATAGAAATTTGGCTTTTGTGTTATTTTGTATGAAAAACGTAGACATAGTGATTGTATTTTATTAGAAAAATGGTAATAATATTAAGAAGTACAATATATTGGATGTTGGTTGGAGACTAGTAGTTATTAATTATTATGCTATGAAGATGAAATGCATTTTTCAGCCAAGTTCATAGCTTCAATAAATTGAGTAATGTTTTTACTAATTTTAGTAGGTCATATGTAATTACTTTTAATTTAATTTGTAAATAAAATCTTCCCCTCAATCTAAATTTTGACCCAAAAAAAAATTTGAAACATAAAAGTACCTTAAAATGTAAGAAAAAATTGAATGTAATTAAAAGTTTAATAGTTATGACGAATCAAATTTGACTCTCCTTATAAATTTGATATATCTTTCAAGGATATAGGGTTTTGCATTAACTAATTTAGTATAAGATTTAAGAAAACTAAGTTATAATGTACCTAGGTGGAAAAACCATTGTCAACTTGAATCTTGATTCTTAATCAGGAAGTACCTTTGTTGCATCTTGATTCTTAAAGAGGTATACCTTCATCACGTAAGCACTTTTTACAATGATTAAATCCGTACAGTTTGGAGTAGTAGTAATTCATGATGCAAATGTAAATTTCTATTAGAGATGGCAAATGGCCAATCCAACACAGTAATATAGGTTAAATATGCCAATCCATCTCGTTTTTGTGCGGGTTGGTGAGTTTATCCGCAAAAAAATAAAAAATAAAGGAAAAACTTTTTTTATGTAAATTAATTCATCTCAATTTTTTTAAAAAAAATATAAATGAATTTTTAATGCTGCTGCAGCCATCTTTTTTTCTTTTGGATAATTAAAACTGATAAACTCCTACCGTTTTAAAATCATTTTATTTGTAAGGTTATTTAGCAATATAAAAACAGTCATCAACTAATTTTTGAGTCGTGAAAAAGGAATCCACACCTCTTTTTCAACAATATTAATTATCTGAACCTCGAGCTTCTATCCTCTGAGTTCCAAAGCCTATAATAACTATAGGATTATAAGGATGAACAGTTGATCAGACACAAATAATATGATTCATATTCTGATTTAATTTGTTCTTTAAAATCAACCACAATGCACTTGCAATAAGCTTAAACAAAAGTGCAACGTTTTCTTACCAATCGCAGTCATACATGCTCTACCCATAAATTTTATCATACTAAACTTATATAGTACATCATGATAAGTACAATAATTCTTTGTTTGTCTCACTCACTTTTTTTTGGGGGTATGTGACATGGTACTAGAGGGTTAGAGGAGAAATACTTGTATGGTCCAAGAGCAGCATATGACTATACTCCCGGACCATGCAAATATTTCTCGAGAGTTGGGGCAATGGCATGTAAGGACCTAAATATTAAGTTTATTTTGGGGCAAAAAAAATGAAAAAGAAAATAGGGTGACTCTCTGGTCAAACCCAACCCGCAAGTTATGCAAGATGGGTTATATTAGTCAATTTTTTTTTTTTTGTGAATTAAAAATATCAACCCACCCTGCTAAAAAATATAGGCTGACCTAGCGGGTTTGACTCGTTATTTCTATTTTCATTAATACATAAAAATATAAGAAAACAAAAATTTAAGAGAAAAAATAAGAAGGGTAAGATTGATTTGATATTTGTGTTTTTACTGAAAAATTTGTTCTATTAAAATGAGATGTATGTTTTAAAATTAATTGAATAATATTTATATCTCGAATTTTATTCTAAAAATACGAAGTCTAAAAATATTTTTTAAAAGTACTTTTCATCTTAATAATTGTATGTTTGATTTCAAATTGAAAATAATTAATAGACAAATTTTCTTTTTGAACTCACAACTTTACAATTTAAACTTTTTATCCGTGACCCTATACAATGCAAAAAGTCTTATTATAATGCAATCTAAATGTAGAAGTATCTACTCATGTAGCGATTAATTAAGGGAGAAAAAATTCTACGCATGTAGAGAGAACAACTTTGCATGGAGAGTAAGAAATATAAAATTTAGGGTGGGAGTATTGACACTCCTTTTCATCTATTTATACTCTCTCACAGTAATTTTAAATTTTTATTTTTTAATTACCATTAAATGATTTTAAAGTTAAATATATTTTTATTTATATTTTTTATATTATTATATATTTCAATTTTACATTGATTATAATTAAGGATCCGTTTATTTGAGTTTTTTAAGGAAATTATTTTTTGATTAAATATATGAATAAAAATTTAAAATTATTAAATTAAACTTTTGTATGAATAAATATGAGAATAATTTCATAAAATACGTGAATAAATTTACTTATTGATTTATGAAGAATTATATTATAGTGTAAAAGCATTTTAAAAGTTATTGTTATGACTTATAAAAGATTAAATTATAATTAATATAAAGTGGCAATAGATAATAGAATTTAATTGGTATGTATTGACAGTATAAAATAATTTTATACTGTCAACCAATAGAAATACTAAAAAAATGAGAAATTATGGTAGACTCTTCATTATAATAGATGATTATTTGTATGAATTGACACTTTTTATTATTTTTATTAGTTGATAGTATAAAATTATTTTATACTATTAATCTTTTAAATTAAATTCTAGATAATAATATAAAAAATATATATAAAATATATTTAATTTTAAAATTAAATAAGAGCAGTTAAAGAACTAAAAGTTAAAAACAATTGTAAGAAGTGTAGATAGACAAATAGTCAGTGTCAATAGCTTCACCCTAAAATTGAATGTACCATAGGAGAAAGTATCCAATACCTGAAGAATGGTTTGAGAATCTAAAATACTTTTAGCCCGAATGGTTTTACAATTTAAATTATTGTAGGCCCCAGTTTATCCGTAACTCGAGAAAGATTGCAAAACGGGAACAAATACGTTCTTCAAACATTTGAAAATCAAATCAATTTATCTAATTCACCTTTATGCTTTATCCATTTAAACAAACTCTGATAACAAAATTAATTGAGAATAAATGACAAGTCCATTTTCAATTATCACTCACTTAGTTTTTTTTTTTGTTCCCGTTGTACATTCTTTCCCAATTTTCTTTTCTTTTTTATCAGAAAGATCAAATTGCATTTTTTTTTTCCCAATGAGTGGAAATACAGTCTCCAATATACAGAGCAGGAATATAAGCCAATTGCTGAAATTTTAAATTTTAAATTCAAAATTTGACAATCTAAAATTCTCTATTCAATTTAAATTGAAATTATAACATGCACAATAATCAAAAGATTAGACGAAAGGAATACCTATAAAGAAGTTGTGGTGTGTCTTCCATAATTGAATCCTTGAGGATAATCTCTAAGATTATAGAGAGAAAATAAAGGAGAAACTTCTCTTATCTCATTAATAGATTATTATAGTGTACAATAAGGTAACTAGACACTGTGTTTATGTTAGAAGTAGAGGCCTCGAGCAAGCCTTTCTTTGTGTAATAAGCTAAGCCTTACCCATCAATGAGTCCACCTATGAGTAATTTATGGTATTCATAGTGTGGTTGGATAGATTTAGTTTAGATTTTAAATTTAATCCAATACAAACCAATTTTTATTAGTTTAGATATTGGATGGTTTGATTTTTTTTTTTTAATAAAAGAAAATTTTAAGTTTAGAATATTATAAACTAAAAATAACTTAAATCAATAAAATGAATAAATAGATCAAAAAGTAAAAATAACTTATTTAATATGCATAAAATGATATTTAAATATAAATAACGTATAAATAAAAAATATTATGTCGTAAATTGAAATTATTATAAATAAAAGTATAAACTTAACAACAAAAAAATATATCATATGATATTATTAAGCTTTAATTGGATTTGAAAATTAAACCTAAAAATTTATCTAATTCAATTGATTTTTGTAAAATAAGCACCAATCCAAATTTTTTTAATTTTGAATGGTTTTTAGTGTTATAGATCCTTTTTTTGTGGTTTTTTAGATCTATTTAGTGGTATTGATTTAGTTGGATTGGATTTGAACACCTTCATAAATAGAGCTTGATAATGACAAGTCCAATAATAATAGTGATCATAAATTTTAGGTTTAAACAATGTGGTCTCACAATTTTGACGTCTTATCAATCAACATTCTATAAAATATGATGTTGAATTATTCTAATCCACAAAAAATATTCCAACACCCCACTGCCACTTCTTCCTAAAGAATTATAAAGTACAATTAGCAAATATAAGAGCCTATTTGGCAGCTTTGAAACTAAATATCCAAGTACAATAGGGGTCAGGTTAAATGATGTTTGCTAACTGACAAAGTTTTTTGAAAACGGTGTTTATCTAATCCAATTTTTTTTCTTTTAATTTTGTGATAAACAAATTGCAAATACGTTAGACAATATGAAACAATAATAGTATAGAACTTGCAAACAATTGATTTAAACAAATAAAGAAGATCATGAAATAAATTAAGTTCAAATATTTTAAAAAAGGGCAAATTCACTAAAAATCAATAGAAATGGTAAAAAGTATCAACTCATATAAATAATTATCCATTAAAATAAGGAACTTATTATAATTTCTCACTTTTTTTTATTTTTATTAGTTAACAGTATAAAACTATTTTATATTATCAATACATACTAATTAAACTCTCTTTTTAAACAAACTCAAATGCATTTTTTATTTTTATTTTCCGCTAAAAAACTCAAATGCTTTTTTTATCTTTATTCCTTTTTTTTTGGGTCGGATGAGGGGAGATTATTAGAGGGCTATGGGCCTCTACCCTTTGTGAGTCGAACTCGTGCCCCTTTAAATAATGCATCTGCTTCTCAAGGCCAACTGCACAGCTAGTTGGACCATAGCCTCGGGTGCTATCTTTATTCTTTTTAAAAAAATAACCAAAACAAACTTTTATCAAAATCCACAGCGAAAAAAAAAAAAAAACTTAGATCAAAACTTCTTTCTCTCAGGCCCAAGGAAATATGAGCTTGAAGCCCAAAAAAAAAAAAGCAGCCAAAAAAAAGACATACCTCATAACGCATGGCAGCGCAGGAACAAGTACTGCGTGAGACTCAATGTATTGTGGTTGACGCCTTGACTATGTACAGTGGCTTGTGGACAGAGGTGGCGCAATGAAAGGAAAGGCAGCAGATAGAAAGAGTGATATCAGCGATTGGGGTTGACTGCGATGTGAATGGTGGTGTTGATAACAGGCTTCACTACACAAGAAAATTGACTATTTGCAATAATTTTGTCCACCCCATTGTTGATATTATTCACGGATATTTATCGGGCAGATTTTTTTAACATTCCTAACCATAAATTGGGTGTTTCTATGGTATGGGCTGCCTGTGTCTTTTGGTGTGAAAGGAGAAATGTTGTGTTGTGTGTGAAGGCTCACGGTGTTTGTAGGCTTCTTCTGTACGTTGAGTGGTGATATTTACATAGGATAAACGAGAGAGATTATTTTGGGATATTGCTAACAGATAAATGAAAGAAGATTTTGTTTGTTGAATATTTCAAAATTAGATAGGAAGAGGAGATTAATGTACAGAGATGAAGGGAAAGGTGGTTAAGGGATAAAGAAAAAATAAAATTGAAAAGTAGTTTTTGTTTATTTTTATTTTGTATCATTTATTAAAATTTTTTTCCATTTTTTATTTGGACAATAATATTGCTCGGCTTGTCGCTCGGGATCTTAGTTTTGAATGAATTTGCAGCTTCCATACCCCAACATATATATATATATATATATATATATATATATATATATATATATATATATATATATATATATATATAAAATTTAAACTTTTAACTTCTTTTTTTTATGAACTTCATTTTTTCCCTAATGGAATATGCTTTTAACTTTACAAATAAGATTAATCCGTGATAAAAAAAAAAAAAAGTCCATGATCATGTACAATACAAAAATTCTTATAATTATATAATTTAAATGTAGTAGTATCTACTCATGCAGAGAGAACGACTTTGAACGCAGAATGAGAAATTAATTTGAGTGTACAACATAGAGTATCCAATACTTGAAGAATGATTGTAGAATTTGAAATATTGTTAGCTTTTTAAATTTTAAATATGAATTTAATTTAAATACATTGATAGTGTAAAATAATTTTATACTGTTAGCCAATAAAAATAGTGGAAAACGCTAACTCATACAAATAACCGTCCATTATAATGGGGGATCTACCGTGATTTCTCACTTTCCCCTATTTCTATTGGTTGATAGTGTAAAACTAGTTTACATATCAATTAAACTCTATAAATATTGTTAGCCCTATTTTTTTTTTTTTTTAATGTGAAAAATGGATCTTATGAAAGAGCCAAATCCAACAACAGTAATTGTTAGCCCTATCAATTTATCTAATTCACCTTAATGCTTTATCCATCTAAAGAAACTCCAATATCGAAATTAATTGAATCAATGACAATTCGATTTTCAGTTGTCACTCTTTCTCGGTTAGTCAGTTGTTTTTTCCCCATTATACGTCCTTTCCCAATTTTCTTTTGCGTTTGAGAAAGATCAAATTACATTTTTTAAGAAAAGAGAAAATCAGCGGAGATACAGTCTCCTGCATACAGAGTACAAGATATGAATGATCAATTGCTAAAATTTAATTATCTAAAATTCTCTAATTAATTTAATTTGAAATTATGACCTGCGCAATATGACCATAATTAAGGATTATGGGGTAGGAATACCTATAATGAAATTATGACACGGCACCATGATTGAATTCTTGTAAACGATCACAAACATAAAAGATGAAAAGAAAACAGAAGAATAACCTTTCTTATTCCGCTAATAGGTTATTATATGTGTAAGTATTAATGAAGTAATCAGACAGCTTATTTGTGGTTAAGAGCAAGGTCCTCTAATAGGGGCCGCTCTTTGTGTAAGCAACCAAATAAACAAAGTCTATCCACTATAGTAAACTCATACATAAGAACCTGTCAATATATTTACATATGAGCAGTGCATAATAACAATAAGCTTAATAATAATTGTGATCCAAATTTTGGGCTTAAATAATATGCTTTAATTAGTTTGGTAAACATATTGTAAAATTATGCTAGTCATTGGGGTTTTCAGACTGATCTAGCGACGGATTGGAGCTTTGGGGAGCATTCTATGCATCGGAGCTTGCTTGGTCTTTGGATCATAGGGGAATAATCCTAGAGTTGGACTCAAGCAGCGTGGTTTCTCTGATTCATAAACCTTGGGGTGTAAAAAACAACCATTTTCGACTCTTATTAGTAGAATTCATCAATTGGTTCATTGAGCTTCGGAAGTATGGGTGGTCCAAATCTATAGAGAAGCTAACAGAGAAGCGGATTTATTAGTAGGTAAAAGGTTATTTAATTTCTCTTGGTATTACTATTTTTTGTTATCCTCCTCCTAGGCTGCGAGCCATTTTAGCTAAGCATGAGCGTAGTGTTGCGTTTCCTAGAGTTGTTTCTCCGTGTGTCTTTTTGTGTTGGGTGTTAGCCCCGTTTAACTTAAAAAATAAAATAACATAAAATATTCCAACACCGATATCACTTCTTCATAAAGAATAATAAATTACCATTCTCAAAATAAAATAAAAAAAGAATAATAAATTACCAGTAGCAAATATAAGAACTTGTTAAGCATCCTTCAAAACAAAATATTTAAGCACAATAGAGCCAGATTTTAAATAAATGATATTTGCCAACTAATAAAGTTTTTTAAAACGAGTGTTTATCTAAACAAATTTTAGGTTAAAACTAGTTATAAAACACCAATTTTAAGTTGATTTTATCTAATCTTCTCTCTCTCTCTCTCTCTCTCCATCTTATTATCTTATCATCTATCTTATCGACAAATATATTATTTTCATCTAAACCCTATTTAATTTTAGACTATATATATATATATATATATATATATATATATATATATTATAATTAATTGTATTTATACTATATTAAATTGGTTTTCAAGCTGCCAAGCAATTCCTAATTTTGCTATATATATGTTATACTATATCATTCATATCTTGTCGTATTTTGCATATAAAGATGACAAATAATTTAATTTGTTCCTACTCGTTTTAGGTTAATCTTAAAATAGGGCAGGGTGGATTGATCCATTTTTTTTAAAAAAATGGGGTTGAGAGATCCAATTCATTCTATTGTCAACCTGCCAGAAAAAAAGATTGAGTTAATGGGCTTGCACACCAATATTTTTGTTTTAGAACGCACCCAAAAATAAATAAATACTAAAAAACATAAAGAAGGACTAGATGGCAGATAGGCAAAGAGTATCCAATGAGAGA
Organism: Pterocarpus macrocarpus; assembly: GCA_031439585.1. Lineage (NCBI taxonomy): Eukaryota > Viridiplantae > Streptophyta > Magnoliopsida > Fabales > Fabaceae > Pterocarpus > Pterocarpus macrocarpus. Next base: position 1,012,470 of record CM062516.1, read on the forward strand.
CCGTGAAGATACGAGGGATAAGAAAAGAGATTTGTTTTGGGTAACGGTTAAGAGCTTCCAACGACCACCAAAAATGGGCAAGAAGTGAATTGGGATTAAAAGCAATTGGGGCTTTCCCATCTCTCTCATACTCACGCACTCGGGGAAAGGGGGAGGGGCTCAGCCCTATGGGTTGAACTCGTGACCCTTACCAAGGCAGACATATTGATGCAGCTGTTACCACTGCGCTACAAGGGCTTCCGCTTTCTTTCCCATCTTTAATCACTTTTAAATGCATCCAACAAGAACCCTCAATTTTGCCCAACTGTGTAGTCCAACAATAGAGAAAAGATAAAAAAAAAAAAAAATGTAAAAATAAAGAAGGAATCAGATATGTTGGCTTGCCTCGAGGTGATTAATTAACCCACGAGCGATATGGAGCGTGTTATATCAATTTATTTTTTAAATGAGTTAGAATATGCGACTGAATCCGCCATAATTAGTGAGTCAAACAAATTAACTAGACAAGTTTGCCCCATATTGCTATTTTCTATGTACATGATCTCTTGTGATAAGCTTTTCAATTACATTCTTTTCTAATTTATTATTTTTTTAAACAAAAATTTAGATTGTGGGAGAGACTCACCCAAGTTCACGTTGCTTTTATGTTAATCGAAGCTTGTATATGTATTTATAAATGACTTATCGAGTGCTAATAGATGTATTTATAAATCACCCGTTAATCAAAAAAATTCTAAAATTGAAACCTAAATTATAATAATATATTAGTAACAGATTGATTAGATAAACTAACCTAGTTGACAAACACTCTTCCAATTGACTATTTGAACTACAAAACCTTTCTACATGACTTTAGAAAAATGATTGGGGGATGCTTATTTTGCGATATAGTATGAAACGCATACCAAAAAAATAGGTAAAACGATAAAAATACTTTGATGATGAGTCCCACATAATCATTGTTATTTTTGTTCAGTTTTTTTTTTTATCCAAAATTTACTAGCAAGCAAAATTTACTAGTGGATGCACTATTCATGCTGATAAATTTCTTTTTTTTTTTTACAAAAATTACCAGTATGAATAATATACATGCTGATAAGTTTTGTGTAAATTTTTTTTTTAACAATACACAAAACTTATTAGGTTATGCACTATTTACGTTGATAAATTTTATTTTTTTTACAAAACTTAATAGTATGAACAATGCATATATTAGTAAATTTTTTTTAATAAAATTTACTAGCATAAACACTACACATACTAATAAATTTAAAAAAAAAATAAAATAAAAATAATAATAATTATATAAAATTTATTATCTAAATATTTTTATAATTTTTTTACTTTTCAATATTTGTTACGTATGGGTCCCTCTTATCTTTATTCGAACTAGGATATGAAATTTATGGCCCTAAAACGATAGCGGAATATATCATTTCAGTTTAAAATGTCTCCAATCTCCGCCACGAGGCTTAAAGGTTAGAATTTGCTTGAGTTATTATTTACCGCACCCACGTGAGGGTACAAGTTAAAAGTCTAATATTACGTGCATGATGATTATCATCACTCATAAACAATTACAAAGGATAAGAGAGACCTAATCAACTACCAGCACCAGTTCTTTCCGAGGTCAAGGTCATTGTCTTTTCTATCTTCTTCACTTTCTTGACTTTGGGTGAAAGGATCGATTCCAAAAAAGGGGATATAAGTGAGTGTGAGTCATTCGATTAATTCCATTATAATCTCAATGAAAATTCCCTAATCCAATAAAAATTATTAACTAAACCCAATATAATATTTTTGGACCCCACCCCCCTTTCCCCCAAAATAATCGTAGCCCACCCTTTTTCTTTACTTTAAAATAAAAAAAACTCCGCCAATCAATCACCACAATTCATAATATAGACATAATAGAAAACCCCACCAGCCATACGCCATAATTATGAGCAAACGTTACTTTCTTTATCCTAAGATCTATTTTTCCAGGAAAATAAAATTCAGATCCCGCATTCTAGACCAGCTCCATGTTATGGCAAAACCGTAATTTTGCTCAAAATCAGAGGCCATTCATGCAGGAAAAAAATATTTTATAAATATAGATATATATATATATATATATACATGTAAATGTAACACACACTATGCTCTGAGTTATTAACGTACACTCACCGGCAAGACCATTCGCCGGTGAAACCCATTATAGAGAAGAACAAGCTTCACACTCTCTCATTCTTCTCCGTTTCTTCGAAATTCCGATACCCAATTGGGAAAAGTAAATAACTTTGAAAAAAAACAAACACTGGGCTTCTTCTTCTTCTTCTTCATCTTCTTCTTCCACATAATGAAGGTGGTGGTGCTGCTGCTGTTTTTGTAACCGAAGCGAAAAAAGAAGAAGAAAACGACGTCGCAGGATGCTGTGCAGGAAAAGGAGCTCGCGAAAGGGCGTCGGTTCGGGATCGGTGCCGGTGTACCTGAACGTGTACGATCTCACGCCAATCAACGGTTACGCTTACTGGTTTGGACTCGGAGTGTACCACTCCGGTGTGCAAGGTTCGTCATTTTTTTTACCCACTTGGAACCTTAATTTTCTCAAACCCCATTTCATTCCTGTTTTAAATTTGAATCTGCACAATAACCCACTTCAGATCTACGATCTGTCAGAAATTTAAAAAAAAAAAAATTGATAATGCGTTTCATTTTTTATATTTTGAATAAATTGCAAAATTATCCTTATACATTTTTAAGTTTTAAGAATTTCTCACTTAATTTTGAGTTAGTAGTGATGGTTAGGTAAAGCGACTAAAGTTTGTTTAGGTCACATAACGCTTCCATTGCATTAAAAATAAAAATTTCTGAGTTTAAGAATCACATATATAGGCTACAAATATCATAAAAAGTTAAAGTTGAGGTAATAAGAAATTTGATTTGATAAAGATGTAAATTTAAATAATAAATGCATAAGAAGAGACTGCAAAATTCTTTTAAGTCTTTAGGAGCAAGATGCAAGTTTAAATATTGGGAGAAGAATTCATCTGTAGATATTGCATAATCCTTACATTTTCGACATTCGAATAAGGAGTTTAGTTTAAATGCTGCTAAAATTACGAGGATATCTCTCATGGTTTCAACAAAATTCTTATACCATAACAAAGACTAATTACAGTTTAAATAAGTTAATCTTGTAAAATCATTTCGTAATTATAAAAAATTATCTACTACAAATGCATTAGTCTCTGTAAATATCCATAGGAGTAACCTATGTGATTCATTTTTTTTTTTTTATGGATAACATGTGATTCATTAACACTACAAAATGATTTCTCTTTGTCTTGAAACCTTAATGCATTTGACTCTATTTTTCTCATGGGGCTGTTTGATTCTGTGTATGAAAATTTGGATTTTGATGTGTTCAGTGCACGATATTGAGTATGCATTCGGCGCTCACGAGTACTCGTCGACAGGGATATTCGAAGGGGAGCCAAAGAGGTGTGAAGGGTTCAGGTTCAGGAAGACAATACTGATTGGGAAAACAGATATGGGCCCAAGTGAGGTGAGAGCAGTGATGGAAGAACTTGCTGCTGAGTACAGAGGGAATGCCTACAACTTGATCACCAAGAACTGCAATCATTTCTGCAATGATGCTTGTATTAGGCTCACCGGAAATCCTATTCCCAGTTGGGTCAATCGTCTTGCCAGAATTGGTATGCCAACTCACTACTCACTACAACAGTCACTTTTTCAATTTTAAAATTATGAGTGCAGTTGCGGTTACATTGTGATTATTGTGATTTTTTTAAAAGAACAAAAAAGAGGCCGATACTGTCATAATTACTATGATGATGTGTTGTCGTCACGGTTGTAGTTACACTATGGTTAACTGATTGCTAAAGATGCGGAAAAAGATGGTTGATACAGCCGCACTTGCTGTTGTAACGTGAAATTTCAGACCATAATTTAAGATCATGATCACAACACCAGTTTTTGTTTTACATGTTTCGAAATTTGAACTGGATAGTAAGTCAGTACTGCTTTCGGTTCATGGTTTAATTGGTTGAACCAATTAAATTTATAGTTGAAATTTCATGAAATTGCGGTTCAGCTGAAATATGTTTAAACTGGAAACATGATTAGGTGTTTTGGTCCGATTTTTGAGAACATCGATTTTTCTTCCTTCTACAACTTCGGATGTCAATGCAGTATTCTAGTTCTAGTAACTGTTTTTGCTCTGCTTCTTCAACTTAGACCTTCGTGTTTTCTTATTTCAAATTGAACATTGTATATGCAGTACATTGTGGTTATTAGGTGATGATGAATATAGTTAACTATGGAGGTTGTGGGTACTAGGAACTATTAATAAAACTAATACGGAACATGCAAGGTTAAAAATCAACCGCATGGCATCAGAATTGTTGAGTGAATTTCGTAGATGATGGGGGAAAAAATGAAAAGATAATAGGAGAAATTACTTTCGTATCATATTGGTTCAATTTTTAAGTAGCACTCCCATGTCATGTAAATTGTAGGATACCCTTTTATTTTTTTCCCAATTGGATATGTGCAAATTCTTGTGAGAATGATACAGGTAAACAGTGTTTGGAATTAATTAGTTCCTCATAAATAAGGAAGAGAAAATTAAAATTTTTTTATTATCTTTTATGTACGTATCAGTTGAATGTAAAGATGATTTATAACAAGATACTATAGTATTATCTGGTCAATGTAACCAACTCTACTTAGTGGAATAAAGCTTAATTGTCGTTATTTTCATGCTAAAGTTTCGCAATTGTGGTCGATTTAAGTTGACCCTGATTTTCTACTTGTGTGGGTTGGTTGGCTTATTTTGTGGCAGGTTTTTTGTGCAATTGTGTTCTTCCTGTGACATTGAACTCAACCAAAGTTAGGCATCACAGAATAGAAGACAAGCCATGTGAAGGAGAGAAGCAAGCACTGACCAGCGAGTCCAACAACAACAGCAACAAGGTCACCGCTTCAACAAATTCAACATCCTCTTCCACTTCTTCCCCTGCTTCTTCTACCTCACGGGTTCGCAGGGGAAGGAGCAGAACCAGACGTGCCCTTCCTCCATCTTCACCTTTGATTGTTGGCTCAAATTCATCTTGATGTCCAAAATTTGAATTTTTTTTTCTTTTCAATTTTGTTGTTTTGCAAAATTAAAGAAGTTGCTCTAACGGGGAAAAAGAAGCCAAGCAACTAATTGGATTTTTCAATTTAAAATTTTGTTATGCCTCATTCTTTTTTCATTTGATGACCTTATCAAGATATCAAAAAGCCTGGCAGGAATCCCGGAGCTTATACTATTTTTCTTGTAATAATATTGCTTTTGGGGAAAAGAAATGGGATATTAAATTTGTAGACGCCTAGTTCTTGCAATTTAAAAACTGAGGTTATCATTTCAACTCATCATTAAAAATTTATTATTGATCTTCTAGATTCCATATTTCTTAGGGAAAATACCATCTGTTAGTTAAGAGGAAAATCACGAGTGAGCGAAAAAAGTTAACGGAAATATATTTTAACATTTGAATGGATGACTAACATAATTAAGATTTAGTTATAGATTCTCTACTAATTTTTCTTAGTGTTATATACAATTTTGTAGATATTGAATAATTAACAATTTCCTGTGAAAAAAAAAAAAACAATTTAGTTTACAAATGCTATCTTTCGCACAAGATGTTAAGTGATTATTTGCATCTATTCAAAGTCCTGAAATTGAATTGATATACAAGCTGAAATTAAAGGCGATAGTGGCGAAAATTTTTTATAATTAGGCATTACTCACAATAAGTGAAATCCATTAACTTTATTTAAAAAGATTCAAAATATATTTACTTCTTATGGGTTTCATCAACTTTTTTCTATATATATATGTTTTTTTTTTTTTTGATAAATTGAAGAAGGATCAAGACTATCAAAAAAAAAAAAAAAGAGGAGCAGGAAAAATACATCTAAAGAAAAATGATCAGCCACACAAAAAACACAAACAGAAAATCAACTCAAGAAAACCTAAGGCATATTGTAAATATATTTAAATATAAGTTGTTAAATTTATGTCGACCAAAGAACTTATCGTAAGCATCAATTATAGTAAAAATTTTATGCACCTCCAATAAGTTGGTTACTCTCGGGCAAACGCAAAAAATATATAATTTGTTATTAATGGAATTGGCTCAATTGACCAAAGGAAAAACTAAAAAATAAAATCTCGAGTTGAATTGCTGCCATGACTTCAAAATATAATAACTCTGACTCCTCCTAAAATTACTCCGACAATAACAATAGTAATTTATTGTGTCTTATATCATGTTCCAAACAAGATGGAACATGCGCAAATATGTTTTCCTATGTTGATAAATGCAAAAATTGCCGCGTGAATTAATGATGGAACACAGAGAATCTTTGCAGGCAGACATTACCTCTCTTATCGTGTCGAAGATCGTAAATGATGATGAATTAATGACAAATGGTCCTGAGTCTTCCTGCGATGCACACAAATGATAATGTGTTGCCATTGCCAAGCAGTGACAGTGAGAGGGACAGGTTCTTTTGGAAGATTGGTGATGTCATTTTCAGTCAAGATCTGTCCCTATAATTCATTTTCTTTTTAGGGGTAATGACTTCTGCTATTTGGCGCTATACACCTTTTTCCTCCTCGGGGTACTATTAGAGTCAACAAAGCTGGATGTTAGAGCAACTACTTTTGACCAACAATAATAATGGACGACACAAGGGAAATATTATTTGAACCCTACATGTTTAGACATAGTAAGTGGATTATGTCGATAATGTCAGTGTAAGTTAATATTGAAATACATGTTTATCAAAATTTTAACTATATATATAAGATAATGTATAAATAATATCACTCTGCTACAATGAGGCACGTAGCAACTATAAACACGCTACTTTCATTCTTTTTCCCCCTTTCTTTCATGAAAAATTGCATGGCTAAGTACAAGAAGAAAACCGATGATCAAGGAAGTAGAGCCACAAAGTTTCATTAAAATAATGCGACCAAAATATATTTCCTTTGCAAAACCAAACTTATTCTTTATGGTGGTGTTATTGAAGGCATATATAAATGAAATTAAATTGACCTTTTAAAGTGTATTATTGTGACGTAGAGTTCCAACAAGGCTACAAGTACATAACCTTTGCAGTAGAAGATATCTTAGCATTAGCTACACAGGCTCGATAGGCATTAAAATAAAAGGCCAAACATTTTTCTTCCAATTATTTACATTCGGATTCACTTTATGCTGTTATATAACACAAGGCAGTCTTATTGAAGAGATAAAAAATAGAAACAACTTTGAATATAAATGCTAAACTTCATAAGCCGCCGTGGTTAATCTATACACAAGTTGTTCATTTATTTTTAATCTCTCTCCATAAGGATGGTCATCTAATCTAAGAGGGGATTCACTTCTCAATTATGAACATTAAACAGCTACTAGTATTTGGGTAATATGTCAATTGTTTCTAGATGTTAAAATAGCGTATCCCGGTGTTAAAAGACTAATAACGAATTTGGTCTTCTATTTGAAACTTCTAAAGTATGATTTGGACAAAAATATCTCATTTTAAGCTTTTACTCAAATTATAGTTTAGAGATTTCCTAACGAGAAACAAAACATGTAATCAACATTTAAGAACTTGAGATCAAATATCACTTTCATCAAGAATGTAAAAGCTGAGGAGGCCAAAATTTACTCATTTACCTACAGCTCACACTCCGATAGGGGGAACAAGAACAACTAAAGAAAGTTGTGTGTATAACTATGACAATATAATATTAGTCACACTCAAATTCAGTTTAACCAAAGCTCTTTATGTGAATGATGATATGAATAGGATATATGATGTTGGATTGGCCATGATAACAAAGTACAAGCTTGTATCTAACCTCAACTACATCTATAGCACAAAATAAAAATTCAAAGGATAAGTAAAAACGGTTTATGTTTAGAATGCCCTTGAAGAAACTGGGCCAACAGAAGAACAAGAGCTTGTTGCGGACAAAAACAAGCGACAAGGCATCCATCTGATTTAGTAGTCCGAAAAGTGCTGCCAAGAAATCAATCAGCCTAAGTTACAACACAAACTTGAAAAGCCACAAAAATAAGAGTAATGCACAAATGGTTGAAACGGTAACACACATACCAATCATTCCAGTTTACAGAGAATCAGGTGGCTGAAAGATATAAGATTACTTCTGCTTTTCTCGCACCCATTCAACAAAATTGTCCAGGATCAAGGGCCATGCAAGTTCTGGATCATAATCATTAAGTGCTGGAAAACTTATCTGCGAATAGATAAAAGTTTGCAAGTCAGTCAGAAATAAGATGAATACTTTGTGGGACAAAATGTTGAGAAATATCTTCATCTTGATTGTTATCATAACAACAGAAGTAGCAGAAAAAGTGGCTACCTCATTGCAAAACCGGAAAAATCCCATCCATTGATCCATATTTATGACCTTGTAATCATTTTGAGTCTGCCATAAATATAGAAAACATGTAAGAATAATTAGTAAGAACTAAAGAATAATGTATAATCAAACACTCACCTTCAAATATTCCACAAATGAGTTGACTTGGGCCGGAAATGTTGAACCCAAGACAAGAGTAAGTAATTGACAAATGCTCTCTATATCTATGCTTTTCTGTTTCTCCTCTGACAAAATTAGAAAAATTAGATATAGGACGTCCATTGAATGAACAAAGGAAAAAAGGGTGAAAATTAATTCTACAAAACACACATCAAAGTGTACCTGTTAAACAATATTGGAAGGCATAAGAATAGAAATCTGCAAAATTTGACGGCCTCCTGACCTTTTTATTAGTTGTCAAATTAAATTAGTTAGTAACTTGTATAAAATTTCCAACATCAATAAGTAACAATTGCCACAAACTAATTCATTCATGAATTATCAAAAATAGTTTCACTTGAACAATCATACCTCTTTTTCTAGGTCCGGAAGTGCCTTCTTCAATTTACTTACTGTATCAGCCCTTTGTGCTTTTAAGCCTCTCCTCCACTCATCCTGTAAATATTCAGTATAAGGATAAGGATGGGGAAAGAAAGATAGCATCAAAACTACATGATTGTGTACCAAACATAAAAGTGACGTAAATATTTCACTATGTGTGTGCCCTTTGTTTTCTACATGCTGTTTGTAAATAATTAAAAGGGAAAAAAATGAAATAATTCCAAAAGAAGTTTTACAAACAATGGAATCTGTAATATACATATGAAAATGGTCTCTTACCAAGGTAAAATATCCTTGCTCCTCAGCTTTCATTTTCCTGTTACATCTAGTCCTCATCAACTCCAAACACAGATTTAAGATAAAGATATAGGAATATGGCATTAAAGGACGATTAAGGGTAGCACTGTAGCTTACCATGCAAGCATCAAGATCCTCACATCAGTATGATCCACCTCCATATCAGAACACAGTGCTTCAATTCCTTCTGGGCTGTATCCAAAGTTAATACAAAAAAATAATGAAGCTACTTTCAAACTATAAACAGACATTCATGTACTAATTTACCTAATATGTGTATAAAAAGGTCACTTATACACCAAGAATCAGTAACTTTCACTTGCTGGAATTATAAACACACAAAACTGTTCTTTGTTCGATATTTTAATTTCTTTTGTTTTCTATTTACATGCATCTTTGACGTCTTAAATAGCAAGTGTCATGTCACCCTATCTTTCTCATGGGGTTGATTCCTAAGTCTGTGTTTAGTGCACATTATAAGGAGGAACTGATAATATAAGGTGGCTGCTCAGCAGAAGAACAGAACAATACATGGTTGTCCATCACCAGAACTCCACACCACCATTTGATTATTTCAGAGCTAGAGGGGGACATGAAGAACGTGAAAGGGATGAGATTGTGGGAAGTGCTGGGCAAACTGGGATCAGGGTTGAGTGTCGCCGTGAGGAATTGGGTGAGATGCCAAATGAGATGGTTGAGAAGCTGAAGATTTAGTATAGTCATGGTAAATAACGATGTATACTATCAGGTTGCTTATACTATGCACACTGAATGCCTAATAGTAGAAGATCTTATAACTTTTTCATATTATTAGGCCTTATCCTATTACCTTATGAGAAATACTTGGATGGTCCTAAAGCACCACATAGCTATATTCACAGCCAATAATATAATGGCATTTTAGATAAAAGTGTAAGTTAGTGGTGGATCCCATCTAAAATGTCATTATACTATTGGCTATGAGCACAACCACTTGATGCTCTAGGACCACCCAAGTATTTCTCATTATCTTATACTATTAGGTCTTATACTATAAGTTGTACCAAACAGAGCCTAAAAGTACTTCAGCATAGCAAGATTAGGGCCTTGTTGTCATTTTCTTCATACACATATCTTTGCCAGATCTACTAGGCATTAGTTACTTATGGAACTCACCTAGCTATGGGTGCGTTTGTTTCAGTTTTTTTTATTTGACAAAAAATGATTTTTCAATTACTTAAAAAAAAAAAATCAATTTTCACATAAGCTACTCATTTCACCTTTTACTCAAAAGCTAAAAACAACTTTTTTTTCAGCTTTTGAGTAGAAACTAAAATGAATAGCTTCTCTAAAAGTTTTTTTTTTTTTTTTTTAAGTTAAAAAAAGTTACTTTTTCCGTCAAAATAAGCTAAACCAAACATACCCTATATTAAATGAGCTAGAACAATTCATTTACAGAAGTAAGTAACCATGACCAAGGCTTGAAATTTGGATTAAGAAAATGACAAAATTATAATATAATTTGATTCATATATGTTGAATTGCAGAAAATAACACATTTGTGGATGAAGATACTTACTCGATCAGCCCAGTGGACCCATTTGCATATGTATAAAATAGACTATCAATTCGTTCCAATTCCTTTGAGCTCGCTTTACTTGAAGCTGAAAAATTATGCTCATATTAGAACATTGAACAACTCATTACTTGCTCAGACAGTGCTTGCTAGATACTAATTCGATTATGTTTGATTAATGGCATAAATATGATTCTGTAGATTTATAATACAGACACACACAAAAAAGATGGACAAGAATGAACAGGTGATGATAAACAACATATATGCTTCAAAATACATATAAGCAGGTTTATAGATGTGCAATTCCCATGTTCCATATAATACCAATCCAAGTCGATGCAACATGTTTTGCTCTTAACACCCTCAGGGTGGATGCTTCAGGAAATTCTCAGTAGAAACTCAACTTTCTGAGTTTCCCCACAAATGGTAAGTGTAGTCATAAAAGAATTTTCCCTTTGCAAGATTAATCAACGTTTAAATAACGGAAAATCCATGCTATACTTTGCTTTCAATCATATCAACGTCCCCGCCATCAGAATAAAAAATGAGAAGCAAGGTCCATCTACACTACAGTAAATGTAAACTAAGAGACTAAGACTACCAGCATACTACAGGGCACCACAATACAATTGTGATATTTTAATTGTGGTTAATCATTTTGAGTTATCACTCAGTTGTGCTATAAAACTTATGCGATTTCTCTCATTGACAAGAGATAGTCATGGCAATAACATGTACATTCTTCATTTTAAGAGTTTCAAGAAGAGAAAAAGGGATGTCATAACTAAAATCTTTTATACTACCTTTACTCTTAAGAATAACTAGCTGCCCTTCCTCATAATAATAAGAGCTTAAGATATGTTTGGATTGGTGATTTGGGGTGGAGTGGAATGAAAGCCCATTACATTCTATTGGGATCCATTGTTTGAATTAATAAATTTATAATGGAATGGAGGGGTTAGTGAGGGAATAGATTCCATCCTATTCCATTAAAATCCCCATTTTTTGTTTCTCTCAATTTGGGTAGGAATTCAATTTTATCCAAACAATGAAGTGGAATAATTACTCCACTTCACTCCATTTTGTTCCACTCTTTTGGACTCCACTCCATTACTTATCATCACTCCAAACATACCCTGACAATCAGTTTGATCCTTGCACCATGCTGCGTCCCATTTTCTTAATCAAATAAATAAGTTTCATCAAGCCTGTGTTGCCCATGATTCAAGAGTTCGATCATCTATCAGTACTAAATTGATTATATAACTTATTGGGGGAAAAATTCCATTTTATTTTATTTTTCAAGATCCAACTTCTTTCCCATGCCACTTGTTCCTCGCCTTACCAAGCACCACAATCTCCAAGCCCCACAGAATTACAAAAGAATAATTATTGGAAAAAATTTATAATCTTTTCACTGAAAATTCAAAATAAAATAAAATAAAATAAAATCAACAAGCTTGACTGACCAAAAAAAAAAAAATCAACTTTGACATGACCCATAAGTTTTTAAAAATAAAAAAATAAAAAAAGCCCTTAATTAAATAGTTGAATAATTCAATTAAAGAACAAGCATAGCCGCAGCTCAAAGCAACAAACTTTAACATCAATTGATCGAAAATTAAACAAGGGAATTGGGGATGGGAAATGAAATTACCGGAGCGGAAGAGATCGGCGGCGGAGGAATTGAGGGAAGGTGCGGAATTGGGTTGACCCGTTTTCTTCGATGCAGCGCGTCGCATCTTCAATAGCAAATCCAGAGCCACAGGGTATGCGATCGATCGATCGATCGATGACTCGGAACTCTGACTCGGAGGACACACAAAGAACGATTCGAATAGGTGAGTGAGTTAGCGAGCGAGCGAAGAATCGTTCGTCACACCCCAAAACCCTGCTTGAAGCAGCAGAACGCGCCAAATTAGAAGGGAAAGATGGATATATAGAGAAAGAAGGGGAAATTGGGTTATACGTTTTTCTTTTTTGTTTCTTCTTTTCTTCTTGTCCTGGGAAGGGAGTGGAGGATGATGACGTGGATCACAGTGGCTGTGAAGAAGAATTCCTCTCATTTTAGTACTTTGTCCCCTCACCCTTTGACTTTCCATGCTCGTTCACACATACATACTTAATACGAGGAGTTATTATTATTATTATTATTATTATTATTGAGAGGTATCCCATTATCAAGAAAATAGATTAATTATTTTTAGATATAATAAGACTTATTCTCTTAATTAATATTTTTTTTAAGAATTAAATTGAGATTCTCTTTAAAATTGTAATATATTTTTATTATTATGCTAATATCCTTTTTGATGAAAAGTTATTATTATAAATAAATTTAGCTAAAAAATTATTTTTATGAATTTTATTTTAATATATTACTAATGAAAAATATTTTATATAAATATTTAATTATATATCATTAAAAATTATTTAATTTTCATATATATTACCTCAAAAATTTTATGTATGGTTAATATTATTGGATTATAGTATAAAATTATTTTATATTGATAGTGTATTTAAATTAATTTTTTATTTTTATATTTTATGTTTAATGAACCATGAATATTTGAATAAAAAAATTAGTATGATGTAATATTTTTAAAAAGTAATAATTTGGAATAGAAAATATTATAGATTGTGATAGAAATATTACACGTATGATATCTAAAAAGGTTATGATAGTATAGCATGAATTGAGTTCTAATAAGTACTTTTCAAAAAAATCATGTCTCATGTGTGTTTTTCAACTCAAGTCCCCTTCATCTCTCTCAAAGGTAATCTTCTTGTACTAAATTTTTCAAGATTCCAACTTTGCTCAACAATCTTCTTGGTGGGACCTATAATATCTTCTCTAGATCCAAACCTAAAGGTGCAAGACGTAATGCTAATGCTTCAATTATTAATTTAACGGCAATGTAAGAGCATGGAACTTGAATTGGGAAGAGGGTTAGCAATAATGAATAGGAGAAGGTAACAATTGGCTTTGTTGGCAAAGTTCAAGCTCCAATTTTAAAGGAGATTAAGCAGAAGATGGCAAGGGAGCGTGATTTAACAAAAGGGTATTGAGTTTTTGATGAAGCTATCCTCTTTATGCAGGAGATTCATGTCCTTTCCATATATGGTTTTGATTATAAGGGCATGAAAGATTGGATAGAAACTACTCCAAATGGAGGTGGTACCCAAAGGTTATAACCTTACAATGTATTCTCAAATTTAGCCTTTTGGGAACTTCTCTTTTGCATCTTGAAAATTTAGTTATACTTGGATTAAGTTCGGGAATTTTACTTCATTTTTCTATGGTGGCAATTTTTAAGAACAATTGGAAAGTAATTCTTGAGTTTTTTTTTTGGGCCCCGGTTTTTTTTCCCTGGGGGGGGGGGGGGGTTGTTGTGTTTTTTAGCAAAGGTTCAATGCAACAAAATTGTTGGAGTTGATAAGGGGGAAGCAACATTATGGTTTTTGGTTTCTAGCAATTCTTTTATTTTGTAATTAATATTGGTTGGTCCTCGAGTATTAACTATTTGCACCTTCAACCTTGCAGGATTATCAATGAACAGTTGAATATTATGTCAGGCATTTCTTAGTTCGGGAAAGCAAGGCAAGAATAAGGCAGAAAAGAAGTCTTGCAAATTGATGCTATTGATCATGGTTCTTCAAGATGGAGAGAAGCTGACATCTTGGTTTTCAACATTGCACATTGGTGGTCACATTATAAAACAAGTGGGTTGTTAGGAGAGAGCAAGGGGATGACACAAGTGGGTTTGCGTGTGTGTGCGCATGAGAGAGAGAGAGAGAGAGAGAGAGTCGTTTAGCTTGCTAACATGTGGGATTGGCCGTTAGTAATCCACCTCAGTAACTAACAATCCATATCGGCACGTTAGTTTGAACTTATTAGTCTTTCTATTATGATTATTTTATTTTTTAATATCATCTTTTCTTTTTTTCAATACGCATTCTCTCTCTTTCTCTCTCTCTTCCAATGAATAAAAGGGGTCAAAGAACCTAAGAAAAACAAAGAAAATTAACTACGAGCTCTTTCATAGGGAGTCTATCTGAAATCAGAAGTTAAAGCAACTAAAATACAAGAAGTTGAAAACATATGCACTACTAATAGCAAAGAATGACCATGTTTTGCAGGAAGATTTGCTATCGAATTCACTTCTGCTCAAGTATGGATAGAGCAAACTTGATCACACTATTACATGAATCTCTAAATCTCCCCAATGAGGGGGCGCCTCGATGAGTATTCGAACACTTATTTTGAATGAGGTTGATTATAGTAAGAGAGTCGGTCTTAATAATGATATTCTTATGCATATTATCTCCCTAAGGAGGAGAAATTCCCTAATATCATTACATAGATTTCATGTATAGTTAGGTTAGGTTACTTTAAGCTCAAAATTGTTTATAACTAGTATAGTTACCCGTGCGATATACCAAAAAGTCATAAAATTTTGAATATAAGAAGACTCATATAATTAAAATGTATGATAGATTAATTATTATTTATATAATAAACATGTGTCTCCTGTGCAATATAAATATTTAGTATCATTCATTATTATCATCCATCAAATAGTGAAGAAAAATATTAATAGTGTAAAATAACAGTCATCCAATCATCAAAATAGCATCTTGGAATGGGAAGTAAGCATATAGTTAGATAACTAAGGATATATTGATTGAACTCGATAGCTAAACTTTGCATCACAGTAGCTGCAAACTCAACATAAGTACAATCTATGTTAAATTCGCCATCAAATTTCTCGGTGTGCCAATGCACATTTGCATTATTCTCAAAATACATAAAAAATTATAGGTCATAATTTATAATGTGTGCTCACATCCATTGCACTAATTGAGTATCTTTAACTTTAATCCTATACTAGCATTGTATACCTTTTTGCTAGTCATAATCCTCTCAATTGTCCAACATTTCCAATTTTCATTCAATTATACCATTAAAAAAATCCCAATTAACTTTTACATTCTAAAAATTTTGTATAACTTTTACATTGAAGAATTTAAAAATTGAATTAATTTTATATAAAATGACATGACAATTAAACATGAAAAACAAAAAGAATAAGAACAACATCTTATGGTAAGTCTTAATTTGAATGGGAAGAGTTTTTCTACCAATTTTAAAAATTCCTTTGATGTCATGGACATTCCACCTAAATAATCTTAGTTTTTGTATTTTTCAAACCTAAATAAGCATAAATTATTTTTTTGCCAAATATTATTTGTGCATATTTAATTTCACTAAGATCATGAATTTTTTTTTATTTCTTTTTAATTTTGGTCCTTTCAATTAGGAAGCTTTTCTTGGACTTCTTTTTTTTATAAGCAAATGTATCAATACTCAACCCTCACAAAAGGATGGGAGTTAAAAGTCCAAATCAAAAACATACATAGCATGAATTATTATAGCAAAACTCATAAAATATTAATATATCACCTATGAAAATCATCTAAAAAACCCACCTCCAGGTGTGGCTTTTAGTAATTTACTTCAGCATAAGAAGATCATCCTTATGAATCTTTTTTGCAAGCAAATAGCACATTATTTATACAACATCTTAACTAATGTATGAACAAATGTAGTTCATATTAAGGAGATACATCGAATATAATCAAGAAAAAAGAAATTTTCTAGCCTAATGGATATATGAAGCCATGTTGAAAAATCTACTTCCAAATAAAACAAATAATCGCCTACAAGCAAGAACTACAATTTATGTTGCATGATAAAAACATATTCCCAATTAAATTGCCCTGAATAACAAAAATTATTGTTCAAGTTTGGTCCTTATCACACATGTTGCTGAGTTTAGATCATCTACCATAGTATGCCTTACTTCTACCTTTGTAGCAACCACTAATGTAACTGAATTGATTTTTGCTATCATGTCATCCTTTATACTATTAATTCTTTCATGGTTTGCTTCAAGTGAACTTTCACTAATCAAATATAACCACTGTTATTATATACTAAATCAAATAAACAAAGCACTTAATAGAAATAGTAAAAAATTAAGAGGTCATATGGATTCAAGTAAAACAAAAGAATGAAGTTACTGATTTCATTTAGGCACTGAAGAAATAGGTACTAAATATACATAGTATCTACTATCTACTATTCTTATGGATTGAAGCAAATCAACTAATCAAATAAGAAACAAATAAATAAAGAAAATACATTTTTTTCTCAAAATGGTTAGAGATGATCAATCGATTAAATATAAATATTTAAACAAAATATAATAACTATATGATCATATACTACACTGTAAGGGTTAATGGCAAATTAGAATCAAAATCATTATCTATACAAACATTGGAATAGCTCCCTATAATAGTGCTTCATCTCTAATTGCACCATTGATGCCCTAAAAAATTAGCAACTAAATTAATGGAGTTCTTATGATATTCAAGCTTTGTTCATCATAGTAACGGTATCTGTATTGTAAGAAAAAAAAAATTTGAAAAACCAATATGCCTACGAAAATAGCTCAAGTGTGGCAATTGTTGAAACATAAACTGAAAATATCAAGACATACAGATGATATAGTAGGCCAAGAAAAAATAGAAAAGGAAAATAGTCAAAGAAGGAGTAGCATAATAAAAAAAAATTAACAAAACATGTAATCCTTGCAAAAAATAGGTAACAAATTACCAATCCTTGGAATATCACATTTTTATGTAACATATAGAGATAATCCTTGCAAAAATTATTAGGTATTTCTGCAAAGTTCTACAAATAAAAGAACAAATAACACATCACTAAAATATTCAAGATAAATTCATTTAATACAATAGACTATGAGTAACAAAATACATACCACATGTAAATCAATGAGTATCCATAAACCCAATAGTTATAGTTATCATCATGACAGCTCCTGAACATGACAAATAGACTATTCCATAAGAAATTTATAAACAATAAAAAAGAACAATAGATGGAAAATGAAAATAAATGTAAAAAACAGAACACAGCATAAAGGAAAAAAATCATAACAATAGTAATTAAATCAAATAATCAAATAAAAAGATATATTTCAAAACACCAATATGGACAACATCTTGCACCAATTTCTTATACATTCAACTATATATCAGAATGATAGTAATAAATAAAAATAACAAATTGAATCACAAAGAAAATATGAAACAAAGATGAAAATAAAATCTTGCATTAAATTGGTGTAAATTAAAATAATAATCAAAACAAAAATGGAAGAAGTTTGCAACAAAAATAAGGAAAATGGTGAAAAAAGCAAATATAAATAATGAGATAGAAGCAAATCAAAGAAATATAATTAAATAATGCATATTAACTGATGAACCAATTGTAAGAAGGAAAATCTGCATTTTGCATAAAAAAAAAACATAAATTATAAAATAGAAGCAATGGCAAGAAGGAGAATAAAATAGAAGCACCACTAGAAATCCAAAAATGAAAATATGTATACCAATAATTGAATCGGGATTTACCTTAAATAGTAACAACCTCATACTATTATGACATTATGGTCTCCACCTCTTCACCTTGCCTTGACCCAGTCGTCACCAACCATGCGCCACCATTAGTTAACATTTTTCACCAAGCATCATATGGACTTGTAAAATGTATCAATTAGTGATAGGAAGCATCAATAATTATTTAGGAAGAAGAAGAGGAAGAAGAGTGGAGAAATCTTACCGAGCAAATAAAAAAGAGTTGGTCAGGACATCCGCACCACCGGATCATTGTTGAGTCATCTTCCACCACGAATTGAAGTAGGATAAGAGGTTGTGGTGGAGAAAATGAGAATGAGAAAGACAAAATAGAAGTGTAGATTGGAAAAGGGAAATAGAAGAAGATATAAGAAATCCATTAGAGTAAAATTATGTTTGAAGAAGATAAAAAAGAAAGCTTGTGATTTTATGTAGAGAAGCTCCAAGAGGAAGCAACCGTCCACTATAGGCACAGGAAATGTGAAAAATTTAAGATAAAGATAAGAAAGTTTGCTATTGGTATAATGAAAAGCTAGCAGATAATAGATAACATCTATGAAGTATAAGATATTTTGAAATTTGAAAAGCTTTTCGTGGAAGCAACTGAATATAAAAGCAGGTGAAAAACTTCTCATTGGACAGAGCAAACTTGATCACACTGTTACATAAATCTCTAAATCTCCCCAATGAGGGGGCACTCAATAAGTATTCGAACAATCATTTTGAATGAGGTTGATTGCAGTAAGATAATCGGCCTCAATAATGATATTCTTATGTATGTTGTCTCTCTAAGAAGGAGAAATTCCCTGATATCATTACATAGATTTCATGTATAGTTAGGTTAGGTTACTTTGAGTTCAAAATTGTTTATAATTAAAAGTTTTTCTAAGCAACTTAAAAAAAAAACAATTATTTCTACAAAATAAGTTGTTACCAAACGTGCATTTCAACCAAAATTATTCTTTCTTTCTTTCTTTCGTGGAAGAAAAATACAAGTAGATCTCAACTTCCACCCAAATGTGTTTGTTTATATAGATCCCTCACTTGTGGAGAAAAATGACGAATCAAGCCAATTAGATTAACAAAGAAAAAGTGAGACAGATACATTTCACGTCCTTAAAAATATAGTTTATTTTTTTATTTTTTTATTTTGGCCTCTAAATTTTTTGTTCCCGAGTCCGAGTTAGCGTTATTTTGCGGGTAACCCACCGTTAGGGGTGGAAATAGGCCAGGCGGCTGTGGCACTGGCGCATTTGCTGGCGCAGCGCACTATTTAAAAATAGAATATCTACTGCTTTAAAGCTATTTTTCTTATCAGTGAGCGCTCAATATAAAGACTATCAGCGCTGATTTGGCGCAGGCGCTATTAAGATTAGATACATATATATATATATATTATCAAAACATCTAATGCATGGTTCGAACTCATGCCTTCTCACATGAAAAATTTTATTAGACTCTACACTTACCACTACACTATCACTTTCTTTGTAGGCCTTTTTAGATATATTTGTAGAGTCTCTGTTTTGGCTGTATGATCTGGCGATTCTGAGATAAGCGCGATTTTTCTTTGTTTAATCTTTGGCGCATTGGCGCTGTCTAAGTGTTATAAATTACGAACTTTGTAAGCATGCGCCAGCCAGTGTTGAGCAGTGAAAGCAGCCAAAACAGCTATAACAGTATGCGCCGAGCAATTTTATTCTTATCTGGCGCTGTTAAAGTAGCGCAGCGCACCAGCTGTTTCCATCCCTACCCACCGTACTATTGACGCTGCTTACTACGCACTCAGACTCGGCTAATCAGCTCAAATAAAATGGCTTATTACTAAACTAACCTTGTTCGTTCAAGCAAAACCCCAAACTCTTCTTTTTCTTTTTCTTTCCCTCACTGGTTCAAATCTCTCTCTCTCTCTCTCTCTCTCGGTGATTCGTGTGTTGGGGGATTTCATCAACATGTCAACTTTCGGGTCCGCTAATACAAATCCCAACAAATCCTACGAGGTATCCATTTCGCAATGCACATTCTCGAATTTCGCCTAATGTTAATGTCCTAGCTTATTAATAATATTTGCTTCACACTTTATTATTATTATTATTATTATTTATGGCTGCAATTTTTTCAGGTAACTCAGCCACCTGGGGATTCAGTTTCGAGTCTTAGTTTCAGTCCCAAGGCCAATTTCCTCGTCGCTACTTCATGGGACAACCAGGTTTGGTTTCCCATCTCTGTTATCTTTGTTTTTTCTTTTACTTTTTTTATTGCTTTTGATTTATGACATTTTGTCAAACTTGAAATGTTAGGGCCTGTTAATTGTTTTCTGTTTCTATTTCCAGTTTTTAATGTTAATTACGAAAATGTCCAATTGTTTTGCTTGTATTTCTTGTTTTTACCATTTACTTTGCAAAATATTGAAAAACAAGAGACAGAATGAAAACCATGTGATATTTTGGTTAATATTAAAATCAAGAAGGAGCAATATAAAACATACTCTGAAGCCAAATAAGCTCTTAATTCTCCTTTTTGAGAGCTCGTTCTTTTTCCCTCTGTTGTGTTTCATTGCTTTGATTGACATTCTTTTTAATTTTTGTTACCAATATTGTAGGTTCGGTGTTGGGAGATAACAAGGAATGGGACTGTTGTCACCAGCACACCCAAGGCTTCAATATCTCATGACCAACCAGTAATGAATTTCAACACATTTTATCTTAAAAAAAAGGATTATTATTATTATTATTATTATTATTATTGTTCTTTGAGACTGAAGTGGCATTCAATGTACTTTTTAACCTAATGTTTGCTTCTATTGTTTAAGGTTTTGTGCTCCACTTGGAAGGATGATGGAACAACGGTTTTTTCCGGAGGCTGCGACAAGCAGGTCAAGATGTGGCCGCTTTTGTCTGGTGGACAACCAATGACTGTTGCCATGCATGATGCTCCCATCAAAGAGATTGCATGGATACCAGAGATGAGTCTTTTAGCCACAGGAAGCTGGGATAAGACACTCAAGTATGCTTTTTGATTCTTTTTCTTCATGTTCAGTGTAAAGAGTCCCAGTTATTTGGTGGTGAGCTTCACTTTTGCATGATAAAAATGTGAATTCAAATTGTGATTGCATTCACTATTGTGTCTTTTCTAGCTTATATGAGTTAGGGCCTAGTGCAGATGAACATTAATTTAGAGAGTAGACAACACTGTAAAAGCCAAAAGCACTTGACATGATAATGCAACAGCTAATATGTGTATATATTATGCAAGAAAAAGGTTAAACACTCCTTGATCATGTGAAATTTATGGTTGTGTTACAGACACAGAAACTACATCTGTTTGGGCCACACATTTCCATTGGTGGCCTTCGTTATTTAATGATTGCTTAGTTCTGATACATTATAGTGTGCCTATGTTAATTGATAGGCAGCATAATACATAAAATTGCACTTATAGCTACTTTATAAACTATTTTATGATTTATGTTTTTAATTTTCAGGTATTGGGATACTAGGCAGTCAAATCCAGTGCATACTCAACAACTCCCTGATCGCTGTTATGCAATGGCAGTGAAACATCCACTGATGATTGTGGGAACTGCAGATAGAAATCTGATTGTCTTCGACTTGCAGAATCCCCAGGTGATATTTTGTTCTTTCTAAAATTATTTTTGACATTTTGTTGCTTGTAGCCTTGTAAGCAATAGGTTGGCACCATAACATAAATTGTGATTTTTATACTTAGGAATGAAATTTCAACTATAAATTCTATAGTCAGTATCCAACTTGAGTAACATGGGTGCAAGTGTATAATTTTGCAAGATAATGTGAAACCTGCAGGCGTTATCAGATGGGTTTGTATTTTTTAGAACTTGGATAACAAACCATTAAAGGGCGTTGTGCACTTCACACTTAAAGGACTTGAGGCAGATCATCTGAACTTTCTAAGTAGCATTTCTCCTGGGAAAAATCCTAAAGAGCAGAAGGATGAAGGATTGCTCTCTTTTTGAGCATCAAGAACAAATAAATAAATAAAAAAAGATCGTTAAAAAATTGATCAGTACTGGGAATGCAATATGTTAAACTTAATTCAGTACTCTAAATGTCTAGAAAACCATGTTTTTCTTTTTACTCTGATAAATAAAACTTCATTACAAATTTACACCATAGAGGTTACATCCTATCTCCTTAAGGTGCCCACAAATAAGAGACATCGCTGCATATTGTAGAGAATCGAGAAAATTTAAAATGAGCTCATGGAAGATGCAACCCGAACTGAATGAGTATCCTCATTAGCCACCATTTTTTGTTTTTTCTATTTTGGTTATATATGTCTGCTATTATGGTTATGTATACAAAAACTAAGCCTTTTTCCATTAGGTAAGGTTGGCTACATCCTACATGGATTAAACAACGCCATAATGCAGTGGCATAAACTATGTATATAAACAAACTATTTAAATTTAAATCTTTATTAGTAGTTTTGTGTGGAATTTTTCTTGGTTTTGCTCTTTCTTTAACTACTGGGCTATGATCCATCTTATCTACTCTTTTTACTAAGACTTCTACAAGTCTTCCCCATACATGACCAATTCGTCTAAGGACATTTTAGCTCTTGACTTAAGTTTACTAGTCACATGATCTGTTTTATTTTTCACTTTTTCTACCATTTTGTGTTTTCCATTAATTTGACAAGGAACAATTTAAGGGGCCCCTAATTCATATTAATATTTGAGGAGCAACTGACTTAATAAATGTAAATATTATATGTTGTTCTAATCCGTATCGAAATCCTAACAGACTGAGTACAAAAGAGTGGTATCACCCCTGAAGTATCAGACAAGATGTGTTGCTGCTTTTCCAGATCAACAAGGTTATTTGGTATGTATTGACTTACTTACATTCAGATACACCTATAGAAGTCTTATTTCTTGTCCTTTTATTTTATTTAATTTCATTCCTGCTATGATGTGGAGTGATTCTCCACTTGATTTGGGGTGTATTAGAAGTCCATGCTGCGAAGAGCCTGTATGGCTTGAGGATGCTATAGTTGGCACATGCGCATTAAGCATTTAGACAACTGGATTATCGATGCATCATTTGTTAAAAGGATTTTGAGCTGACATCTCTTATATCACAATGAAGAGGCTTTATTTATTGAGATAGAGCCTCATAGAGACTGCAAATTGAATTCTATGTCCTTGTTTTCCTTTGCCAGATTTGTTCTATGCATGCACTGCCAAAAATAACCAATTCTGTCTGTTCTTTTAGTTTAAATGTTTTCCTCCTCCGATGTCACTTGTTGCTCTCTTGGTGATATTATTGTCACTATTGGTCAAATCTTTACTGTATATGTTCTCTGAAAACATCGCTTTTTGGGGTCCAAAAAATTAATTTGCTAACATTGTTGAGCATTGACTATGCTGTTTCTCTGTAGGTTGGCTCAACAGAGGGAAGGGTTGGAGTACAACACCTGGATGATGCACAACAAAACAAGAACTTTACTTTTAAATGTCACAGAGAGAATAACGAGATATATTCCGTCAACTCTTTAAATTTCCATCCGGTAATGCACCATACAATATCAAAATTAGTTAAACTTCATTTTGAAACTTGTTGATTTAATAGTCTTTAGTGTAAGATCTTATTTGATGTTTTTGCATTCAGATACACCACACTTTCGCAACTGCTGGATCTGATGGTGCTTTTAATTTCTGGGATAAGGACAGTAAGCAGAGACTCAAGGTTTTGGCTTTTCTCCAAAACTCTCCCTTCCACTTGTCCTTTCTTGATGAATCTGATCTCTGGAATTTCCAAACCACACACTTTTTGCTTATGGAATAAAAGTTTTTGCACCTTTGTTCCATAGTGGGATCCATTTGTATGTATGGCTTGACACAGACATTTCCCAGTAGCCAAGATATTATTGGTGTTATTTCCCTTTCTTGCTTATTTTTTCCTCTCTCTTTCTCTCTCTCTCTCTCTCTCTCTCTCTCTCTCTTGTGGGTGGGGGCACATGGTCTCTAATTTGCCTGTTATTACTTACAGGAAAACTGAAGGGTGAATCCTTTTCAATATCGGATTTCAATATGTGGTTTTTCGGGTTTTTAGAGCCTTGATAACCGTATTGATCATGTATCCTTTTCCATGCACCTTAGTTTTCTTCATCGAGTATTTGTTGTTATTATCATTTTACCTATAATACATGAATGTGTTATTTTTGCAGGCCATGCAAAGGTGTAGCCAGCCCATACCTTGCAGTACATTCAACAATGATGGTTCCATATTTGCTTATGCGGTATGTCTGATATTGATATATTCACAAATCATGTTTTTTTTAACTTTCTTTGATTTTGTTGTACTTTTGCTTCTCTATTTCTCATTAAGTTCTTCCTTAAATAAGCCGATAAGGAAATCTACATTTCTTGATGTATGAGATCTGTGTATGGTATTTGTAATTTGCCTTTTTAATTGAAGTCTTACCCCCCCTCTCTCTCTCTCTCTCTCTCTCTCTGTGTCACTGTAGCAACTACACCCATGCTTTGTGCATGCATGACAAAAACAAGGCATACAAACATGTAATACTATATCCAACTGTTTGCTGTTTCTGATGTTAAATATAATAATGGGTGGAAACATTTTATGATGCTACCAAAATGTTGACAATATATAATGCAAGCTACACTATGATCAAATAACCAATTAGAGAATTCATATGTCTGGGCTCACAGTTTCTAGTTATATTACTGACTCATAAGAATATTTTCAACATCTTGACGCATACATATCAATGTGCCCCATTTTGTGAACGCATCATGCTTGTTATCTTCATTCTTTAAATGGATTCTCCCATCTCCTCCCCCAACCTCATGTTCCGTGCTGGTAGTTGAGGTTATTGACGCTCCCTAGAATGTACACTAAAATATGCTTAATTCTGTCCTTGAATGTTCAATGTGTATAATATATATATATATATATTAAAGCTTTTAGATTATATGCTCATTTATTTGAGGTTTTTCTTTTTTGTTAAAAAGTTCTTTTTTAAATAAAATACATGTATAAAAAATTTAAGATAATGAAATAAGTTTTTTGAAAAATATCTAGAATTTAAAAAAAGTTATATTAGCCCCCTCCCCAAAAAAAACACAAAAAAATCATAAGCTAAAAAGAGTAGCTTCTTAAAAAATGCTATATCTTTGTTATAATTTTTTTTAAGCTTAAACAAATGCTTTGTATGCTGCTAAAATTGATGTTGGCAGAGAAGGATGAGACATTAACTGTTATTGAAAATTAAAGATGCTAAACTATTGTACCAAAAGAATGCTAAATTGTGGAAAAGGACTTTGTTGAGAATGCATGCATCTGTATGCACAAAGACAGTTAACTGCAATTGAAAACAGGGATTATGAAATTAGTTGCCTAAATCACTTCTTGCCACTTGGATTAGATATTTGTGTTAAACTATCATAGTTTTATTACGCATATGCAACAGAGGTTGTGATTGGTTGGTTCAAGTTTGGAGAAATTTGCTATTTCTGTTCTCCATTAACTAGCTTAAAAAATTATTGAATAAAGTTCGCTTGCTTTTTGCTGACATGTTGACGTGATCCTTCCATTCAGCTATCGGTAATTTGATTCTGAAACGTCTTGCATGTCTGTAGGTCTGTTATGATTGGAGCAAAGGAGCAGAAAATCACAATCCAGCTACGGCAAAGAGTTGCATTTTCTTGCACTTGCCACAGGTACAACCTTTGAATGGATGAAACTGATTGAAATCAAAAGAGATTGAATTTACTAAGGAATGAATCAGAATAATGATGTACTTGCTCAAAATTTTATTAGAAGTCTTTTCATCATATCCCAATTACCTGGCTTTTCAGAAGGTACCAAAAAATAAAAGAAAGCAAAATGTGGGGTGCTTAATTCACTTTTGTTTTCACTTCATTCCTTTGTTTATTATAATGCAATGATACACGGAATTGCCTACGTTATTCTTCTATTGTTTCCATTCCATTTTTTCCATTCTACAAGCTTGAGAGTATAGCACTAACGTCTTTTCTCTTGTGAACAGGAGTCTGAGGTTAAAGGTAAGCCACGGGCTGGAGCAACGGGTAGAAAGTGAAGGTTCGTGTTAAAAGGTCTGTGTTTTGGTGCACTCATTAAAGGTTTTTGATACGGGAATCAACAGATGAGTCATTTAATGTTTTGGTGCAACCAGCTAAATTGTTTCTTGTTTCAGTCACCGAATGAAGCGGGGAAAATGAAAAGATTCTTACTCATACTTCCGGTTTTGATTTAGAATTTTCTTTCTTAGGTTTGCCAATTTTTGTACTCTGCCTATGTACTGGTATAGTGATTTGGGGTTAGGTTGATGCTCTTTAATCACATGTACAGATTCAAATGGTGCTGATATCTTGTGAAATTTATGTGGATGGATGAGATGGATTCTTCTTTCTTTCATAATTAGAGAAGTGGGATTTTTCTTTTTATTTAAACTACTCGTATTTGTAGTCTATTAGATCCTAACTAATTTAACTTGAGTTGGATTGCCTTCTTATGGGAGTCAAACTGAGTAGAACTCTTAGCATCTTTTTTTTCTTTTAAATTCACAAGACTCAAGCTTAAGATCTTATTTAAAGATAATAAATGTTGAATCACATGAACTAACTTAGTGTTGATAGAATTAGGATTTCTTTATTCCAATGTCATCATTGACATTGTTCATTTTTCTTTTTTTTTTGGTTCAACATTGATTGACATTGTTCATTGACAATGATATTGTATCATGTTTATGTTTTGGGCCATCCTGGTTGCTAAGTGGGGAAAAACAGAAGTTGTTTAGCTTAGTTAGTGGGTGTATGGCGAGGATATTGTGACATTTTTATGCATTCATTCCCTGCACAACAACCTTTGAAGCTGTGTTTATGTATGTTTGGCCCAAAGTGAAAACTGCAGTTGATAGTTTAATAGCGTATAAGATTCCTGTTAGGATCTTGAACACAAACGAAATGAGTGGGTGAAATGTGTGTAACTCAAGCATGCCTTGTACTTCAGACCAAGAAAAAAAAAAAAAAAAGCATGCTTAGCGTTTAGGTTCCTTCTCAATATGTTCTAAGATCACAGGGGAAAGCAGAGCACATGAGAGAGAACCTCACTGCAAAAGATAAAGGGCAAATTCTGCTGAGGTTAAGTGTATGTTGTCTGGGCTAGCTCAAATATAAAGGTCAAAACTAGTTTTTGGTCGCTACTTGTATTTTAGATTTTGGTTTTACTCCCTATAAAAAAAAAAGCGGTTTAAATCTCTACACTAGTATTTCATTAAGGAGTTAGTTCTTGCTGTTAAAAAACTAATAAATGGGGTTAGTTTTTACTTATGTGGCTAATAGGATTTGATAGAGATATGATATGTTCTTAATATGGTTTTGGAATAGCTTTTTTAAGACTCGAAACAACTTTTTGTTCAAAAATAGAAAAGTGATCGAAATAATATTAAAATGATTTTTTTTAAGATAAAATAACCTCAACTAAGTATCATCATATTTTATGTCAACTTTTGTTAATCATGTCAGTAAAAACTAGTTTTGTTTAATAATTTTTTAACAGTAGAGACTAATTAAGCATCGATATAGAGACCTAAACCAAAATTTTTTTAGTATATAAGAACCTAAACCTATATTTTTTTAATATAGGGATTATAACCAAAATTTAGAACGCACATAGGGACCAAAAATTAATTTTAACCAAACATAAAATGTTGGTAACCTTTTTCTTGCAGTCTTTTAGGATTTCTCTACAAAAATTGCTAAAATTAATCTCTCAGTCACCTTCGCAGATAAGAAATTCTCCTAATAATTTTTTTTTAGGATTTGAACCTTGATTTTTTTTTAGGAGTATAGTTTGCTTACCATTACACCTAATTTTTGTTGGTAGATAATAATTGATTGTGATATACATGATGGGATCTTTTAAAAAAACTAATGATGATAAAATTAGTTTTTGTTAAGATATTTTAATTAAAAATAAATTCAAAGCATTATGTTTTGATTCATTTGTATTAAAAAAAAAATAATTATTTAAAGATATTTGTTTAGAGGATAAAGAAGTATCTTTGTGCAAACTTTTGGAATTAATAATAAAAAGCTTGAAAGTATAGCTTTTTAAAAAGTTATTTTTAGTGTATGTATGTACAAAAAAAAAGTTATTTTTAGTGTAAAAAAATATAATTTAATTTTGATATGTAAAAAAAATTTATGCGACTTTACATTTATGTATTATTTAGTTATTAAAGATATTTTACTCTTATGATAATTATATTAAAAGTTAAGCAATAATATATAGGTTGTTGATAGTGTAAAGAAACTATATACTATGAAGTTAAAATTAAGAGTAAAGCTACACTTTAGTCTATGAAAAATTTGTGTTTAAAGAATTGTGTTTTAACATTTTAGTCTTTAAAAGATCAATTGCATATACTTGAGTCTTCCAAAAATTTGGCGTTATAACACCAAATCTTTCGGGATTTAAGTGTATACAATTAACCTTTCGAGGACTAAGTGCCCGTTTGGTTACACTTCTGGGAAGCCCAGAAGGCCTTTTATTAGAATAAGAATGAAAATGTATAGTAACTAACGTGTTTGGTATGTAAAGGCCTTTTTTTAAAAGGTCTTTTGAAATTCCAAAACGCCTTTTAAGAGAAGTATCTTTGAGGTTACTTTTCATTCTAGAAAAAGGCCTTTTGAAAAGGAATCTTACTATTACTCTTACATCAATAACCAAAAGTAATTTTACTTTAGAGTTTAATTGAAGTGCACTGACAGTGTAAAAGTTTTTTACACTGTTATCCAATCAAAATATTCCATTTGCATGACCATACAAGTAGTGGGGATTATGTTAATGACTTTTACTGATGTGGTAATATATGATTGGATGTCTATGTAAAAGTTTTTTACACTGACAGTGTATTCAAATTAAATCCTTTATTTTATCCTATCCAAACAAAACTCATTTTTCTAAGCTTACTTTTGACATATTCAGACCAAACAAAAATTATTCTTTTAAAAGATCTTTTTTTAAAAGACCTTCTCCCAAAAGTTAAATCAAACGGACCGTAAAGTGTTAAAACACAAATATTTCAGGGACCAAAGTGTAATTTTACTCTAAAATTAAACTGAAAAAAAATAATTAATAATTTTAAATTTAACACCTCAAACATGTACTAAGTATCGAATGTGGCTCACTAAAAGTTCATGATTTCAGAGGCTACCTGTAAAATCCTTCTACAGGACTTTCTTCTAATGCGTGTATGGATGGAGGATAATCAAAGTGTTTGCACTATTGATCTTTGAGTGTGAAGAAAGGAACATACTAGGCCATGGAAAGTTTCTTCTCATTAAAAATGATCATTGCTTCGGATTTCTATATGATTCTAAAAGCATGCGTAATCTTTACCTTTTCGCTTGGTCGCTGAATGGTAGCGCTCAAACCCCTTTATGTTCATCTAGAACCAGAAGTGAAGTATCAATGAAAGTTAAAAACATTTAAAAAAAAAATCCACCAAGAACATTTTTAGGAATAGATTATTTTAAAGAAAGAATCGTTTTTCTTTCTTTTTCTAAAGCTATTCCAAGAATTCTTTAATCATAAACTCTTTTGCTCGTAAAATAAGCTAATCCAAACCCACACCAAAAGTTTGTTAACAAGTGTCCCAAGTATATAGGATGACGACTTGTAGTATATTAACGAAATTCCAAAAAAAAAAAATGGTATTTTTTTTATGAGAGATGACATTAAAGCTCACATCCATATTCTACTGCTCAAAAAAGAAAAATATCGCATAATTATAATAAATTTCCATTGAATCCTTCATAAATTCGCATACCAAATTTTCATTTTTATTTTTCTTGATACAATACAAATTTTCTTTCAAACAACATATTAATATTATAGATTAAGTTGTGAAATCAGAAAAGATAATTAATTGGATTAACACCAAATTTGCCAACAAAACTAGAGCGAAAGTCGTAAGTTTCCTTTCTTTGTTTGGGGAAATGCATGATTAAAGATTATTCAATTTAATCTCACAATTATTATAATTATGTAGAATTATTTTGGTTGGTTACTTGATCATAATTATGCATGATTTATATGGGTTGGAAATGGATCATCTCATGTGCTCTTGTCCATATGATCATATCATATGAAGAGGGAGATAAACAAAGAAAAAACTTTGACCCAAAAGGGGATAAAAACACTTCAATTAGGCCTTATAAACTTTTACTAGACCTATTGAAAAGAATAATATTTGGTGAACGCACAAAATTGTGACACATACGGGACATATACGAGAAAAATGAGAAAAATGATAGAAATACTTGGATGATGAGTCTCATATTATTATTGTTACTTTTATTCAATTTTTTTTTAATCCAAAAACTTATAAATACAAAACTTACCAGCGCAAACAGTGCAATGCCAGTAAGTTTAACTTAATGCAAACAGTGCAACACTAGTAAGTTTAACTTAGCAAAAACAATGCAACGTTGGTAAGTTTAACGATAATCATGTGGAATCGATCATTCAAATATTTTTGTCGTTTTCTTTACTTTTTCCGTATTCGTCATGATTTTGTATGATCATCTGTCATTACTATATTGAAAATGAAATCTCTTATATTTCTTATTTATATTATCATGCCATATGAATAAAGAGATAGATATAAATATTTAAATTGATTCCATAAATTTTAATAAGACCCTATTCCTTGTCAAAAGAAAAATAAGACCCCGTTCATTTAAAGCACCTTGTTTATTTCTCTATGTCATGTAGATAAGGAATATAACAGGAATCATTCTCTTAGTATCTTTATAAACTCTAATTAGGCACTATGAACGCTAAGACGCGGCGCTAACCAAAAAAGGCTATTAAATTTGAATCCTTTAAAATGAGATCTCTCGTAGAGTGACATAGTAAGATATTATTTACTTTTATATTATCGGTTGGAATTCACACATAATGCAATATATTAATCAAAGTATGGATATCCTATCACTTTATTAGTGATCTCACTCTAAAGTATCTTAATCCTTGCTAGTACAATCACATCTCTCATTTAGTTGCAGGAGGGACTGGCTTTAACTTTTAGGTTCTCTCATTTAAGATATATTTGAGAGCACATTAGAACATGTATTAGTGATTAAATAGGGAGGGAGAATAGTTTCTATGCACTGACAATATAAAATTATTCTATATTGCCTTAAAAGAAAAATTTCAAAATCTTGCCAATCATGGTGAATAATAACTACATATCATAATTTAAAAATTTCTTAAATTTTTATTGGTTGGCAATACATAAAAATTATTCTCATTAAGTCTCCACTCTCTACAATAATGTAATTTATTAACATTATTATTATTGGAAAAAGAGAATTCGTTCTGCAAGCCCCTCTACTCACTACATATATATTTTGGTTGTTTCTCAATCTCATAATATACATGCACGGTTGCCTAATCAGTAAATTTTCATAATCACAAAAAAGCATACAGTAATTATACTACTTGCAAGAATCATGAGTGAGAGAACAGAAAGTAGGGAGGAGGGGACTGAAAGGATAGGCTGCTATCAAATGCTTTGGACACTGAAACTAATTACAAACTGGATTTAGACTCGTGTGATGTGTGGGAAAATTAAGTTATAAAAGTGAATATATATTGCTTTTTTGTTAAAAAAGAGAGATAGATGATATTATTTAGTCTAATATAGATATAAATTAGTAGATGCTATATCAATATTGTAAAGCCTAATAATTATGTAATGGAAGGAAAATGTTATTTATTTATTAACAAAGTGATAGGGTTGTAATATAGGTAAAATAAAGATATATGAGCTTTATAGCAATTTTGAATACTATGAAATCACATATAGATATATGATCTTCAAATGAATTTTATCCTTTTAACTCTATATTTACTCTTGTTGGCACTAGTCTTCTTTTTTGCACTTGTATCACCTTTTTTAGTTGAACTAGTTGTAGGTTATGTTTGTTTGGAATTGTTTCTCCTTAGGTTTCTAATTAAGATAACTCTTCATTTAATAATGATATGTCATTTATTTTCATTGATGTCTTTTTTCTTCCTTCATAAATGTCCTCTTGATAGTCTTATGGTTGCTAATTATTCATGCATTGTTAAAAATACAAAATTAATGTGTTGTCTTATATTTGTGTTTATGACTCGTAGTTACATACACAATTTGTTGTGTTTAAGAAGATTAACTAAATTAGCAAATTGACATATGTATAGAAAGAAAAATATTGCTGCTAATAAAAATTATAATTTGAAAGTGTTAGTTCTTTAACATATAATTTTTTTTTAATGATACACTAAAAATGTAACATTGAAATTGCAAAGAAACCGATATTCCAAGTTAATATTTGTGGAACTTTTTCTATGAAATATAAAGGTTCAATGTAAAATAGTTATAGAATGACATGATGTATGAGTTTAGATGCATATTGATTTTTGTGACGGTATACTTATATATAGGTGTAGCCAATGGACAATGATAAGTTGTAATTATTTCTAATGAATTTTCAGTTTTATTTTATTGTTAAATTGAATTTAATAGAATAAATAGTATTTCTATTGTCTTAATGTTGATAGGTTAATATCTTTTACCATAAATAAGGTGTACATCTCCCATTAATTTGTATTAATGATTGAGAGTTTAGTCACTTTATAACAATTTTTGTTATTAAATCTAATATTATAATTTGCAGAATCTTGGATGGTTAATCTATGTCAAGTATGTACATAGAATTGTTCAACTAAAATTATAGTACTATGTGTGATATGCAATAAGGTTAAGTTAAAGAATATCAACTCCAATAAAAAGCTGATATAACAAGGTTATAGACTATATAAGATGACAATAACTTATATTCTGTCATAACCTTGGTCTCAACTTCAATATATTATAATAGATAGATTGCTAAGAAGTTGGAGTAGCCTTGGACAACAAAAGCCAACGACAAGTCTTGAGAATTTGCACCAAGATTCCCATTTGTGCTAATTTTTTCCTTAGGCTATTGCTAATCGTGATTGGAAAATAAATAGTTACTCCCTACGTACACTTATAAGTATCTTTTAAAATTTTAATATAAGGATTAAGGATGTTATTAAACTAGTTTAGATATAAAATAAATATAGCTTAATTTTGTGAAATTATCTTCTCTCTCTCTCTCTCTCTCTCTCTCTATTAATTAGTTGGAAAAAATAAGAGTAAAATGAAAAAAATTAATTAATATTTTATTTATATTTCTAAATAACAGATAATTTGAAATCATATTTTTCTTTAAAGATATTATAAGTGAACATGTTATCATTTGCTTCGTGCACTACAGATGTTGGTTCGCCAGGCAGATGCATGTCAATAGTGATTACCGAAAAAAAAAAAATTACATGCATTAACACACTCTCGAAGGACGGAAAGCCTAGGAGACCTCATCATTAATAAAACTCCGTGAATGTTGCTCAAACCTTTGATAGTATAATAATTGTAATTATTATTCATGATTAGTACAACTGGGTATTTGCTTGTATTTCATGCAATTCGATCGATATACAAAATAATGCATTAATCAGTTGCCTTACATATGGAAGGGCCTTATAGCATTATTATTAGGATAATAATAAATAGTTAAATACATAGGACCCGAAGCGGTTGGATACACGTGTTCTCTTCACTCAACAGCCTCGTTACTTTAATTATATCATATAAATTAACAAATTAAGTATATATATAAGAAGATACATTATGAAGATGATCAGGAAAAAACAATAGTACTATATCATGCAAAATATATGTCCCTTTGACATGGCCAGTGACTGTATCTAAAAGAAGTTGGCAAAACATAATTCAATTCTGCGGAACGGCTCATCAGATTGACTCAAATTATACTAAACACATTGCTTTTGGTATAACTGATCATTGTCTTAAAATCTTAAGAAACTATGTGAGACATGTGTCTGGCCAAAGCATATAATTCAGAGGCCCGCTGCATATATAAATCCAATTAAGTCTACATCTATTACATTCTTTCCGTAAAAATTATCTTCTTGTATCTTCTTAGTTGTATAAATGTTTGATTCAATGAAATGATTAGAAAGTTTAATAAGGAGTTCATATATATAATCTGTTGTTGTATAGGTCCAGCAGCAAGTTAGAAAGCGCGGATGTAGACATTAGACATGGACATAATACGACAGTACAACAAATTTTAAAAATTATAAGATATAATTAAGATGATTTTTTTCCCCATACATGTATATTGCCATTGAAAATAATATTATTCAAGCATTTGAGTCCTATAGAGATTATGGCTCTTCCAACATCGATTTCTCTATATTCAAGGCTTAAATTTAGTTAAGAGGAATATCTATCACTCCAATCAATCATATATTGATATATCTTAAAATAAATGTTAATCATGTAGATGCAAGATTTCTATCAGTCTTTTTTGTGAATTACTGTTCATAAATGTATGATGGTATTGGATGTGTATAATATTTGTTTGTATTTTCTGCCTAGTGCCGGCTGCTTTTTGTCTCTTGTCTAGTGAACCCATTTTTTAAAGATTGTTTCTTAATATGACAGTGATGATCGAATATAAGCTTGGCGTTGATTAATCTGAAAATTCTACTATTGCATATGAAAAGCTTTCAGCTAAGCTTGTCAAAACATTAATTTACCATGTCAATGGATCAGCATTTACAATGTCAACGATAGACGGACATAAATAAGAAGATGATTTGATTGATATATGTGGCTCCAAAACTAGTTTATACAGCTAATTATTATTATTAATTTATAGTATCATGTCCTTTCATTCTTCTTAGAGGCCCCATCGCTATCTGAGAGGCGTAAGTAGAATAACTTCGAATATTTATTGTTTTTTAGAACCAATTTTTTATTTATTTGATTTTGGTAAAGGACTGTTGACTGATAATCTGATAGATTCTGCCTGCTTGAAAAGAACAAAAAAAAAAAAAAAAAGAATAATAATATATCATAGCTTGCACGAATTAAAATCATTATAAATTTAGGCACACCCGAAAACGCAGAGGTTATGGAAGTATGTTGTAGTTATACTATGCTCTTGGAGTGTCTAAAAGGCGAAATGTTTTCTTTTTTATTTACAATTTGGATCGCAAAAAAGGTATACAACTTTAAAATTATAAAAACATTCAATACTCAATTACTAAAAATTTTGTCTTGTGATTTTATCTTCTAATTTCAAGATTTAGCTTGATACATTTCTTGTTTTGTTTTCAATAAAAGTTAAATAATCTAAATCGTAATCACCCAAAAAAATATGTCAACAATATTTTACTGTAATTAGTTAATTTTAAGAAATATGCAACTATTTTTGAAAATTTAGATAACAAAAACATGCAAATATCAGTTTAAATATTTTCAAAAATAACAAACGATACTAAACAAATCTACCATCTTTATGGTTAAACATAAGGTAAAAAAAGAAAAAAAAAAAAAAACAGCCCAGAAAATTATGCGTGCATGCTCTCATGTGACTCAAGCTCTTCATGGTGGACATGATGTAACGTCACCTCCAAGTTTCACACGACAAGCATTTTGTGGAGTATATACAAAAATGTTATTTGTATATACATTTGTAATCGACATACTTAATCCGACACTTTTATTATTTTTCACCTATATCTCTATGCTTTCCGGGGACAGAAGTACATACATAATTTTGGGGCAGATGTTCCACCAAAATTTGAAAATTCTTTTAATAGTATATAGGTATTATATATATTTTATCTCTATTATCTTATTAAGTTTACCACCATATCAAGATAAAAATTTTATAGACTTTTTAAAAGTATATTTGGTTTAATTTTTAGGAGAATTATTTTAAAAAAAATTAAGTCAAAAAAATATTTTTAGAAAAATTACTTTTAAAAGAATTAATTTATATTTACTTTAAATATGTCAAAAATAAATATAAGAAAATAATTTTTATTTAAATATAATAAAATAAAATTACTTTTAATTATTAATATGAATATAATAATAAAATTTTATTTTAAAAATATTTTTTAAAATAAAAAATAATATCAAAATTACTTCCCTTAAAAATATTTTTAATTATAAAAAAAATAAATATATTAAATTACTATATAACTTCATTCTCATCCTACTAAAAATACTTTTTCCTATAACTTTAAACCAAAGAGGCGTAATTGTGTATTAGCTTTGCCCCTGCCCTAAATTTTCCGGACCTATCAGTCATGCTTTTTCACATGTTTTTCTTTTTCTTCTCTCATTTTTTGTTTCTTTTGTTCAGGAGGTTGATGATGGTACAAGTATCGTATCTCTAAATAATATGAGGTCAAATATAGCAGCTACTACCTGCAAGCCCCCAACGCAACAAACACACGAAGGGCACAAATTTTAGTAGGACCCGTATAAACAGTTGCATAATTATTTTCGTTCGCTGTTGGGTGGAAAACTACGGGGGAGGGGTGCGTTTTTTGCTTTTTCATTCTTGCCCTCTGATTTCAGAGAGAGAGAGAGAGAGAGAGAGAGAATAAGAGGGAGATGAATTAGGGTGTGCAATATCATTGAATGTATTATATGAACCCTCCCCTCTTTTATTTTTTTTTTTAAATCCACACTTTTAAGTTTTTTATCAAAATAATTTTAATACATCTATCATTATATTATTAAAAATAAATATAAAAAATACTCAAAACACAAGTTATGTAAAATTTTAAAATTTTTTGATTATTGATATTTTATTGTAAGCAAATATTTTATTTTAAATATGGAATTAAATAATAATTAAATAATATTTTTAGTATTATTTAATAAATTTAATTTAAATATATTGACAGTATAAAATAGTTTTATACTGTCAGCCAATAGAAATAGTAAAAAATACCAACTCATACAAATAATCATCCATTATAGAGAGGGATCCGCTATAATTTCTTACTTTTTCTTATTTTTATTAATTGATAGTGTCAAATTATTTTACACTATCAATATAATTAAACTCTTATTTAATTGATAAAATACATTTTTAAGTAATATTTTAAAATATCATATTAACTAACAATACTAGTTTGATTTAATAGGCCGATATTATTTTAAATAGTTAAATTACAAATAGTGAAATTTTTTATTTGATATTAATTAATATAGTTAAAATATCGTTTATGACAAAATAATAGTAAAATCATCATTTGTCAGCATTATCTCTTTCTTTTCTTTTATTTTTCATATAAACAAATAAGAAAAAATTATTTTTCTTTTATCTTATTTTTTTTATCCAAACATACCAATAAAAAATATAAATTTATTCTAATTCTTTTCACTCAATTTCTGCCCTCTCAACTTCCTTCCTTCTAATTTTTTTCCTTCATCCAAACTATATATATATATAAAAGAATACAAATATCATTACTCTTACATCAAATATGTATGTCTTTTTTGATAAAATCAAATATGTATG
The DNA here is from genome assembly GCA_031439585.1 of Pterocarpus macrocarpus. Taxonomy (NCBI): domain Eukaryota; kingdom Viridiplantae; phylum Streptophyta; class Magnoliopsida; order Fabales; family Fabaceae; genus Pterocarpus; species Pterocarpus macrocarpus. Next base: position 1,050,366 of record CM062516.1, read on the forward strand.
CCTTCACCTTCATCAGCATTGTGGCATATGGATAGGTTTCCCATTTTTGTTATCAAAGCTGCGATGTGAGCCACGTGGCTACTTCCATCAATTAACATCTTTAATGATGTACAAACATCCTTAATTCTTCTAGAATTGCGATCGCATTGAAAATCAGGGGTTGAATCTCATATGCATATACATGAACGAGCCACTTTTGAAGACCATTATTACTAATGCCTTCATGGCTATACTCCTGAATTTGGATATCATCAATATCTGTCTTGGTTATATAGCTAATTGCATATGATTTTTGGGAACATGATGATGACATATATATATACACACGCGTACACTTGATCAATAGCTAATATTAAACCAAATACGGAATAATTTTCTGACACTACCGCATAGTAGAGAATCATATTACTATTTTTAGATGAGGAATGAAGGCTTTAGTAACCTTATGCCTGTCCTAACCTCATGAGGCACATCTCATAATGAAGTTCAAGTATTTCTTTCTCTGAAAATGACAATTTTAACATTTCTCCTAAGCCCATGGTATTGTAGCATTTTCTTACTGCTCCTAATTTCTTTTTACAATTAACTATCAATTTCAAATCAGCACGCTACTTACCTGTAATCATTCACAAACACCTAACTCACAACCTTATGTGACGGATAAGAAGTGAGGAAAAGCCAGCTAGGCCCTTGGACCTTACCAAGCTAACTGTTTAGTTTCAAAACGATGGCTCTAAACCCACAAAAAACAAATTTGTAGTAGTTGTGTTTGTATATTTAGCAGTGAGGGCTTTGGAATAATCACTTACGCGGACATCAAAGACTAATCTAGTAAGATTCACCAGTTTATGAAACTATAAAATTACCCCCCTTGGAAAATGGAGAATTGGTAAACACTAAACAACATAAAATAAAGGGAGTGAAACATGTGTGGGTCCATTCACAAATTGACATGAAAGAAGGCCGCAAAAAAGACCCTTTGTATTGTATATATATATATAAATCTAGGCCAGCTCCTTCTCCTTCACTTCACCACTTCACTTCACTTAAGACACCTTCTTCTCTCTCTCTCAAAGACACTTCACAAGCAAGTTTGGGTTCTCAACCTTGAAGTTCTTATTTTCCTCATCATCATGGCTAGACCCCAACAACGCTATAGAGGTGTCCGCCAGAGGCACTGGGGCTCTTGGGTCTCTGAAATTCGTCACCCTTTATTGTAATTCACTTTCCCCTTCAACCCCTTTATTGTAACAAGCCTGTTTTAATTATTTATGGCACACGAACTTTGAGTTTGGCATTAGCATGAACACTTCTTGATATTGCTCTTTCGTGTTTGTTACTTTATAGTAATTTACTACATTATTAATTATGCACTTGATGTGATTATTGAACTTTGAATTTTTTAATTTTGGACTATAGGAAGACTAGAATATGGCTAGGGACATTTGAAACTGCAGAAGATGCAGCAAGAGCTTATGATGAAGCAGCTAGGCTCATGTGTGGACCAAAAGCAAGAACCAATTTCCCATACAACCCCAATGTGCCTCAATCATCTTCATCCAAGCTACTATCTGCCACTTTGACAGCAAAGCTACACAAGTGTCACATGGCTTCCCTTTCCCTTCAAATGGCCAAGCAGAAACCACCACAACAGAAAGAGCCTCAAGCATCATCATCACAACATAGGTGCAATAATCCATTTGCATCTGGCAATGCCATTGCTGGAACAAGCGCTGAGGCCGGTTTTCGATGGCCAGAGAATAGGCATGAGGAGTTGCATTGGCTAGAAGGGAACAATTGGGGTGGTGTTGATGGCCAAGTTGAAGTTGCACAGCAACAATTTCAGCCAGTTCTTGAAGATGATCACATAGAGCAGATGATACAGGAGTTGCTGGATTGTGGATCAATTGAACTTTGCTCTATTGGTCCAGATTAGGCTCTAAAATGTAGCATTCTGCATTGGCCAATGAAAGAACCACTTTTCTGGGGGTGAGGGTGGTACTAATTCATCATGTAATAAAAGATATTATTATAAGCTTTAGTACCATAGAAGAGACACCATGAGTTTCAATCACTTCACCAATTAGTGACAACCATGTGGAACCGGAATGTAGCCAATCAAGCCAAAAACCAAATCATGCATATGGTGGACTGTAATATAGAATTAGTATCAAAAGATTACAATTTTCCAACTTCTTTTTTTGTTTATATCTGGTTTCTTGAGAAAAGTGCAATTTATGGTTGTGGGACCTCTGTCTATGTTACATATGATAATCCCAGCATTTATCTGTTTATACATAGTTTATCAACATTATTATACAAACATATTTTGGATTATATGTCAAGAAAGACAAAAACAAGAACACAGAGAGAAGAAAATGGGGCTAATCATGTTAGTAGTCAAATTGATCAGACATTTGTTACAAAGCAATTGTGGAAAAACACAGAAAGTGGATATTTCATCTGACAAACTTTAACCATTGTACTGCCAAGGTAAAAAGGCAAAATTATTTCGCACATGGTTAGCACATTGTTGTCACAAAGCCACCACTTTTGGCATTAGCAGGCGTGATGGAAAGGGAGAGATGGAAACATAGCAGGCAACAGTTTGAAAAATGTTCACACAGTGTTTTATTGTCCAAACATATAAAAGTCAATATCCCTTTGCTTTGGTGTTGGATCCGAGGAACGTGCACACAAATACTGCCAATTATGACCAAGTATGCCAATTTGTAGGGATGGTGATGAAGCATTACCTCTTTAACAATAAAACATTCCTTGTTCTTAATGTTTTCTAACTCGCTTTTTCTAGTTGATAACAGACCATAAGGCCTTTTCTTATTCTCTTTTGAAGCATCCTTCCATCCTTGATCCTTTGTTTTCTGTAAAAGCACAACTTTTTTGACCCACATACTCATTTTTGCTCACTAACTACAAGACGTGTATCCATTCACAATCCACATAACCAGCTCCTTTTAATTTTAAAGTCATGTTACTTGGACATATCTTTTTATGTGTCAAGCGATCATTGACAATTTAGGAGTAAATAAGTAGGAAATTTGCATATATAATTGGAGAATTATATATATATATGTATTACTAATGGTTGATTGATTCAATATAAAAAGATATATCCAAATAATATTTTTCTTGATTTTATGCACATTTCACCTAGTGTATGATTGTATTTTCTTTGCCGTCTTAAAGATCCTTTTATCTTAACATTGTAGTTAAAATCTGATCAATTTTCAAGTATGTAAGCTTCATATTCAACTAGAATCATCTCTTTTTCTTAAACCATATCTTTGGCAAAGACATTATTGCATTTTAAATTCTTCAAAATCACAAGTTGGAATGCATGATACTCGTCCAATTAAGTAGATACCAATCTTTATCCGATTTAAGCATAAAGAATCTCTAACATTTAAGCAAAAATTAAAGGTTATTGATTGCATCACACTCTATACTAGGGATATCAACGAGGCGAGATGGGGTCGGGGTATAGGCCCTCATCCCCTACCCTATAGATAAATATCCACCTTTATTCTCTGCCCGATATCTACATGGATACCTATTTTTTACTTCCCCGCAGATTTACGGGTACCCGCCCATATCTATAAATGCATGTTAAAATGCTAAAAATTCAAAAAAAATAAATAAAGAAATTCTAATATAATAAAATACTTAAAAAAGTATAAATAGTAATCCAATTCCACAATCCAAATTTTAACAACTTAAGATACTTAAAATAAAAATAAACATATAATAAGTACAATTATTCAATTAAAATACTTAAAATAAAAATAAACACATAATAGTAATGCAACCATTTAGTCCAACACATAATAAGTATAAATAAATCTAACTTTTAAATTTAAACTTTAGTCCAATCAATTTAAATAACAACAATAATATTAGCCTAACTAAGTTAATAACTTAAAAGTAAAATAGTAATTTCATAGCGGGTATCTGCGGGTATTGGACAATGATCTCCACCCCTGCCCTATTTAATATGCGGGTATTTAAAATCTCAGTCTTTATTACCTGCAGAGGCAAAATCTTCCCCCATATCAGTCTCGTTGCGGGTATTATCCATGAGTATTTGAAGGGGCATATTGTTTTGCCATCCCTACTGCATACTTTTTTGCGGACCATTGTTCTTAACAAATTGAAATTTCAAAGTTTATTGTTGGACAAAATTTCTTAATGATGAAATAGTCAAGACTTACAGTCCGCATGATGCAAACAAGCACAAATTAGAGGATGTCTCTCACATTTCTTCTCTTTTCTCCCAATAAATAAATTGGAAACTTTTTTCTGTCACTTTGGAAATGTGATAGTTGTTCAGCTAGCAACTTTAATTATTTGCATGGGGAGTGTCCTGCATGCCTACAATCAAGACCTTGTTTGTTTCCAACATTGCGGACCCGTTTGTCTTTTTGGCTTTGCAATTATGCTCAAGTCATATAATATGATTTACTCAAATCAAACGCTTACAGAGGAATATCAGGGATAAGATAAATAAGTGTCAAACATTGTAGCGGGGGGATAATAAATTATAATAAAATGCTCAATTTCTAGCCATATGAGATTCTATTCTACCTAATTTGTCCAAGCATATATGGATGAAGCACCAAAGTATCAACTAATGGACCATAACACGTTACATTTTTTTGAGGTTAAGGTTAAAAACATAAGCCACAAAGCTATAAATAACCATATGAAGAACCCTGACAAGATTTTGTGCTCAATACTGTGTAGGCCAAAATTGGGCCCCTGAATGTTCTTATGTTTGCTCTTGTCGACCTTAAATGAAATTGGGTTCAATGTTCTCAGTGAACTCTTTTTGCATGTGAAATATGTTCACGGGGTGAAAACAACGGCTGTTATAATAAAAAAATCTGCATCATTTTCTACTACTATGTTGATTTAACTTTTTCAAAAAATAAAAGAAGAAAAATCTTTGAAAAGATGGACGGCACAATGAATTCCACTATGCTAGCCTCATGCTTAATGATTATTTAGCTATCTGGTAATTGATTTTGTCCCCCACCACCATTTAAAAGCAGAAATTTGATAAGCCTAATGACATGACAATGAAAACTATATATATTCATGGTAGATGAATATTCTCTAATGGTATGTCTAGCAAGGCTGCCATAAAATAGGGTCATATTTCTGTCTTAATCTAAATTGTATGCCAAGCAGTAGGCTGGTTTGACCTTAAAGATGATGATAAAATGGAGGAACTCTACTTAACAGTTAACACAATTTACGTGATTGACAAACAATTTGTCATGAACCGTCTCCCAAATTTAACTTTTCATTTAGAAGGATTGGGGCAGATAAAAATCAAACTCTACAACACATGGTCATAGGCAAGGGCAAAGCTAGATCCTTTTGTTAGGAGGAGCCAATATTTAATAGTTAATTTTATGTATAGAATAATATATATTTTTAATTTTTATACTTATCTATAAGTGTACATAAAAATCACAACATATAAAATAAAATGAACATTTTACAATCAAATTTAGAGAAACACATATATGCATAATGTATATTGTCTGTTCTAGTATTTTTAACCTCTAATCAAGTGAAGAATTTATAAGAATTAACCAAGTATAAAATTTTAGGGGAGGCCAAACAAAGAAAAAAAGAAGAATTTACAAAAAAGTTGAAAATGAGGAGGGGGCACTGCCCCCTTAAACTATAAAAGGCTCCGCCCCTGATTATAGAGACTCTAATACTATGTCAATATGTTATGAATTATCTCTCCTAAAAATTTAAATTGTCAGGTATAGACACATGAACGATATTATATGTTAGTAGAAGCCTAAAAGAGTACTTTTCACTGGTACAACATCGATGAAAAAATGACATCAAATCTATAACTATTATCAATAAAATTCAAGAAGGGAGTCTTCACTTCCAAGTGAACAAACTATGCAAATAGAGTTTATGCACTCTTCCAATTTTTGGGTCCTTACCAAACAATTTTATGACATTGATGTTCATTGAGCACATCGAATATACATTTTTGTCGGCACAGGAGCTTCTACTTTAGGCCAGGATTAGAACCAAATTCTCTGTATATATCTTGTAAGCACTTACTGAGAGAGACATGTACACACATGGGATGCCATGCACGTTTCCCTTTCAGTTCTCTTTGTCATTCTCCATTTCTTCACATGGGAAACCATGTTATCCAAGGCCTTGTAGCCTATAGTCTTGTGTTATGTCTATGGTTGTTGCATCCTTGCAGGGTCTATTATCAGTTGATTGCAACTATTCAGTTTCTGATTTTGGTCTTCATCTTTTGTTCATTATTTATTTATTTATTTATTTTTTGTATGGTCGTGGACCAGAATTATTCAGGGTGCATTCCAAATAATTGGGCCTAGCTACCTAGCTATTCACCTACCTTGCTATTAAAATTTTGTTTGCTCATATGGTTAATCGATGATCACCTATCAGATGTATCCTAGTACATGGAGTCACAGAGAATGTTTCTCCAATAAGTCTCCGACTAACTGACTTGATCATATAGGTCAATGAAGCGCTGTGTTAAATTACCTCCAATATATAGATGCAGTTTATGGACAAGGATAACTACAATTTATAAAATATGCAAACAGTTATCATTAATTTACGCTTTGTTTTTTTTTTTTTTCCCGGTTAATTAGTTGTACTTGGTTTTCAATTTACCTAACAAAAACAAGGTTAATTTATCTATTTTCTGTTGTTTGCATCTTCATATTTTTCAGGTTCAGTTATTGTCCGAATTTCTTTTTAAAAGACATTTCATAGAAATTTAGATTGAGGAAAGACCTGTATTCTCGACACACACTCAAATATTTATGAGATTAGTTATTTGAACCAAATAAAAGCGACACATATATCGACATACAGAGATAAAAATGAAGCCCACCATATGTATTAATTTCCCCCATTCATTATTGGTCTACAACGTACTCTCACCATCGTGTATATGACAAACAAATCAATGTTCAAATAACTTTTTCCAGGATTTACAGTGATACTTATCCAATAATCAAACCCAAAACACGGTGACAACAACTACAAGTTTATAATAAGAATAAGTAACTACGCTTCAAATTTCAGTTTGGTATACAGGATCTCGTGGCTACAAATCTTCGTTTCCCTATTCCAAATGAAAGTAGTCAAAGTAACCAAAGAGGGCAAAACAATGTCATATTCAAAGATTTAATGTAACTGCCTCTTTATTATCTGGATAGCTCTCTCTCACACACATATGCATGGAGAGGTATACAAACACACATGGGGTGTCATGAATGCTTCGTTTTCAGTTCTCTTTCAGCTTCTCCATTCCTTCACAGAGCAACCATGCCATCCATACAAAAAGCCAAAATTCACATGGATCAAAGACTTAAGAACTCTGCATTGTAACTGCTAATTAAGTTTCTGATTTTGGTCTCTTCTGATCACTGGTCTCCATTTTGACGTGGACATGCAAGAATTATTGGCGGGGCTTAGTTTGTATCACCAAGCTGGTCAACCCACTAGCTCAAGAGAAGTCAAAAACAAGCACAAGCTACTGAATATTGGAGAATGACATCTGATACCAGGTACGCTGAACCACAGGGGTGTTACTGTCACATGCCTCTAATTCACGTAATCACATGGGACCCTTTGTTGATACCTTAAGCTAATAATTCAAGTGCGGAGTAAATTAGATGAAAAATATCTAAGAGACTGAAATCTTTGCCGAATTTGTTAGTGATATGTTTATTGATTTTTGGATGAATAAGTCAGTCCACTTTGTTTAATTCAATATCAATGTCAATGTCAAAAAATTTGATATTTTTTCCCTAATTGTGTAGCATTGCTCAAAATAGAGATGCAAAACATAGTATGTGTATGACTTCCATATAAACTATAGTAGGCCTTAGCAAAGTGCATATTGTAATTAATGAGAGTAGTTCAATATCTCCTCTCATAAAAATTACTATATTCGGTTCATAATAGTTGTCAATTTATCTATTTTTACGTAGATTAAAAAATTTAAAATTAATCATAATTATGATCAAAGTTTAATAAAATATTCTTATTAAATTTTATTATGTGATAAAAAATATGATATTATTATATGATAAAAAGTAATCACTTTTTCAACTATTGAAGATGAAGCGTAAAATTGAAAAATTAATAATAAATATTGCATTAATATATAAAAATAATAATTATTATGAATTAAAATTTTTTATCCAAATTAACAATTATTATGAATCGGAGAGACTACTTTAGAATATTCATGATTTTGCTTTGAGAATTGAATTTTCCCGTTATTTTAGAAACCAATCGAACTATAAATAAGTATTACCAAAGACCCATAATATTTGTACCTAAATGTACAAACACAACCTTTGACACATTGTACATGAATAGTTAAAAGTACTTTTTTTTTCCCATTTTTTTTAACTAATTCAAAGCGTGTGGGGCAAGAGTGTATGTGGACATCTCTTTTAAGTACAAAGAATCATTTTGAATTGACAAGTAACAATCACATGAAAATATGAGAAATGGATCTTTTTAATTTAATTTTTTACTTGATAAATTTAAATGTGATATTTTATTATTAATTTTTTTTATGTCAAATATCTTATATAAGTTCACCTTTTAAGTTAATAGTAAGAGATTATATTTGACTTTGCTAATTAAATTGAGATATATGAGAGGAAAAGCAAAAACATCAACCAAGGCCTAATAGTTAAGCACATGGGGCGCGTCCTCTACCCAGGTAGTATCGTGACCGACAAAGGCTAAAGATGATATACCTATCAATGTTTCATGTAAAACTCAAACAAATGTAATTTTGCGACTTATTAAATTGGAAACAAAGAACCCTATATAATTTTGTCAATAAATCAAACTTAAGAAGATTTAAAAAATCATTTATATGAGTAGAAAATATTTCTACCTGGAATTTTTCATTAATATTATTTATTAAAAATGCTTTATATTATAAAATTATTATCATAATATTATAAAAATTATTATTCATGACGAGCAGTAGATTAAAAAATAAAAAGATGAACCAATAAGTTTTTCATGTGATAATAAGCAAGCAATAATTTTGAAGAAAACAGTAGTTTTTTCAATAAAGAAAACAGTTATTAATTTTATTTTATTTTTTCTCTTTTCTTTGATACGGGCAAAGGTGTGGGAGCCAAGGATTGAACTTGATCCCTTTCTCACAAGGCTCTTTAGTTGTTACCACTAAGTTACTGACCTCGTCCACTTTTTCTTTTCAAAATTAAGAATGTTTTTGTTGTAAAATTACTTTGGAGCCTTAAAAAAAAAGGGGATTGTATTTTATGCTTTGAATTATGTGTCATATGTATTTTAATCCCTATATTTTAAAAAGTATAAATTGATCTTATAAACTTTTTTGAATATGCATTTTAATCAAAATAAGTGTATTATACCTTCTAAACTCTAGGTTATGAACAAATCAATCTCTTGAGTTTTTTTAAATATGTAATTCAATATCCTAAACTTTTTAAAATGTGTGATATTTTTGTCAACAATCAGTCAAAAAATTAACAAAAGAATCAATCTGTATATTCAAAAGAGTTTAGAGAATCAATTTATACTTTTTTAAAAATACAGGAATTAAAGTATATATAATTTATAGTTCAAAAGGTAAAGTATTTTATTCCAAAAAAAACATTTCTTTAATTTTCATTGTTTCTGTAACAAAAATATAAAAATTAGAAACATGATAAAAACAATGTGATAGTTATATAATTTAGAGATTATATTTCTATGTTCTATCCATAGAATGCTAAGAAAATAATAAATTATAGTTGGTAATTATATTTCATGACAATTATCTATCATAATTTGATATTTTTTTACAATTCTATTGCTTAATCGTATAATGTTATTTTACGTTGTGAATGCATAAAAATTAATCTCTATAATTAATATTAAAGACAAAAAATAAAAAATATTTTCTATTTTTTTTTTTGGGTCATGCATACTGACACCCCTAAGGAGGGGAGAATGGGAGGAGAAGGGGCTCTGCCCCCAAGACTCGAAGACGCAGAGTCTATCCATATGCAGTTGTCCCTCTGAGGCAATGGCTCATCCGCAAACATTTTCTAAAATTAAACAGGGCTAAAGTAAAATTCAGGTCTGTGTCGATTCAACAAAAATGGTCTTTTTTTTCTGGTTCGTGACAAACAGGTTTAATTTAACCCACTAAATAATTACAAAAATGAACAAAGAAATTGCACACAAAGGAGCCCATGTTCTAATTTTTCATCAAATCTCATACAGGTTTTTCTTAACGGGCCTAAACATCATAACGGGCCTAGGGTTTCCACAGCGGCCCGTATCCTCCATACATATTTCAACTAGGGTTTTATTCACCACTTGCCTCCAGAGCCAGAACCCTAGAAAGAACCTTAGCCGAGGAAGAAGAAGAAGAGGAAGAAAATGGTGAAGTTCTTGAAGCCGAGCAAAGCAGTGATCGTGCTGCAAGGCCGTTATGCTGGCCGGAAGGCCGTTATCGTGCGCACCTTCGACGACGGCACGCGCGACCGCCCTTACGGCCACTGCCTGGTCGCCGGGATCAAGAAGTACCCATCGAAGGTGATAAAGGAGGACTCGGCGAAGAAGACGGCGAAGAAGTCGCGCGTGAAGGCGTTCGTGAAGCTGGTGAACTACCAGCACGTGATGCCCACGCGCTACACCCTCGACGTGGACCTCAAGGACGCCGTTACGGTGGATTCGCTGCAGTCGAAGGACAAGAAGGTCACGGCGCTCAAGGAGACCAAGAAGAGGCTCGAGGAGAGGTTCAAGACCGGTAAGAACAGGTGGTTCTTCACCAAGCTCAGATTCTGAGGAACCAAAACGGTGTCGTCTTCTGATTTCAAGTTTTTTTTTTTTCTCCTTTTGTGTTTGAACTCATTGAGCATCTGTTTGGTTGTAATGCTACATTTTGGAGATTATATTTAGTAAACGGTGCGTTTAGCTTATAGATTGGTTGTCTTTTTTTCTTTTTCTTTTTTTTTTTTCGTGGATTAGAAATAGAATGTATCTTGAATCTAATTGGTTACAAGTTTTTAACCAAATAAAAAAAAGATTATAATTAATTCCTAGTCAAATTCTAATTTAACGCATTACTTGTGCACTAACATTTGACTATGTGGGTTAATTCTAATGTAAGTGTGCACTGAATGTTAGGATGTGAATGTGTTCAAAAGATGTGGGCTAATTTGAAGGTGAAAGTAGGCAAGTGTGAGGATGAGGATGAGGATGAGTAAGTTGCTACTTGCTACTTGCTACATTGTTGTAGCACCTTGAGTGAGAGTGAGAGAGACTATGATGTGTTGTTACTTGTTATTGCCTTGAATTATATTGTTTAGGATGAAAGTGAAAGCGAGTTATTACCATGGCATAGGATGCTTTGGTGATTGGCAAAGGGCAACGGCGACTCAACCTTCCTATCTAGTTGGTTGGTTGTTATTTATTATAATTCCCTTTCTGTCTTGCATTCTCTATGGTGGACTTGGCTTCAAATGTTAGCTCTAGCTATTTTTAATTATGAGGGGCTACAAGGTGTAATCACAGTTGATGATATAGCAATATGGCATACCCATATTGCAAGCTAAGCGTATTTGCAGCCTTTTTTTTTTTCCCCATTCCCGTCACCAGATTCATTGGATGGGAGGGAAAGGTAGCAAAAACATCCTCACAGGTAGCAGAAATGGCCAGGATCTCATTGGAGACTTTCCAACAACCTCGAGCTCTCTCTTCAGGGCAGAGAGGCCCCTAAAGAGTGGAGAAGACCACCCTCACCACTTGTTAAGGTGAATGTGGATGTTGCAATTTGAGAAACCGTATTTGTACATTAGAAAAGTAGACATAATGGTTAAGGAACCCACCAAGCTTCCTGGTTCTACTGTTAAGCTCTGATTCTTGGTCAAAATAAAATGAGCATTTCACGTAAAAAATAATCCTAGCAACTTATATATCTTATAATTTTTGTTCTTTATTTAAATTTTTGTATTAATACAAATAATATATTATCAATAAGATGAAAAATGCTCGTCTTTTTTCACGCCTTTGCGTGTGCCATTAATGCATACCTTCAACAATTTGTGGAATTATTATTATTTGTATTAATTAAGTTTTTAGACAAATTATTTTGTATTAAAATTACATAGAATACTTAAAATTTTAATTTTGTGTAATGTCTAATTATACATAACAGAAAAATAATAATTAACATTTAAGCATATTAAGCATGTGAATATGAACGGTTAGTTAGCTTAAACTCCAAGCCCTTATGTAATAATTATGGGGATGGGCTTCACATTTTTTGTTGATGGACTTCCTTCATATATGACATGGGATTGACTTATGCAAATTTTCGAGGAGTAGGAGAAATCGAAGACGTTTTTGTATCACAAAAAAGAAGAAGAAGCAAGGAATGTCACTTTGGCTTCATTCGGTTTAGGTACATAGAGGATGCGAGGAGGGCAATATGAGACTTAAATGGTATTGTGATTAGAGGCAAAAGGATGATGATATCCTTTGCAAAATATGATAGGAACGGAAAGCGATGGAGCATTGAGAAAGATAATGGAGCGAAGTTACCATTGAGAAGTGAAGAGATTCAATGGAAGAATGCAAATGGAGAAAGGACATTCAAAGAGGTGATACTAAATCTGCCCCCCCCCCCCCCCCAAATTTAGAAAAATGAAGCTTGGGTGAGAAAAAGTAACATAAAAGTGCAAGATTCTGAGTCAAATAGAATCAATAAACAATTGGATGAAGCAAGGTTGAAAGAGTTGGCATTGAAAGTGATGGAAGAGGTGTTTCAGTCAGAAAACCTTGTGGAGATCAAATGTATGCTTGCGGCAGTGATAGTGGAGGTGATGAACAAGCTCCAGAGAAAAGGGGCGATTTTGGATGAAGCTCCAGTCTACATGAAGGAAGCAAATGAGCCAAGGATGAATGGACAGGAGGAGGAGCAGTACATGTTCTAGGAGGATGAACTTGTCCAGACAATACGGCGAAAGAACCGAGAAAACGAAGGTGTGTTCAGGATGCTGCTGATAGTGGAAGGTCCGAGATAGAGCACGATAGAGGAGGGTCCCACGAGGAAGAGTGTTGAGGAAGTCTCTCGCATTGGGCCAAGGTTGGAACTCATGCCCATTGTGGAAGATGAAAATAGGTCAATCGAAGTGGGCTTTGTCAGCCCAACTAGCAGCGGCCCGGAAGCTCCTCTTGGATTCAAAGTCCATTATGGATGAATGGGGAAGTCTAACACAGAACAAGAGCAGAGACCTTCCTTAGACATTCATGAGGGTGAAATTGAAGTGGAGGAGAGTGAGGAAATTGAGAAGAATGGTGGGGAATCTAATGAGAAGGTGCCCCAAACACCTCAGTTTGATTCGATGTCAAGTAGGCAGAGGTATATTGATGAAGTTGAGAAGCCTTGTGATGAAGACCTTGTGGAAGCTTGGTCACATGGGTGGTTGGGAAGTTTCTGGGTTGTTCGACTAATAATGAAAAGGCCGTGACCAAGGCGTTAGCCAATATTCCAGAATGTCAAGACTTCATTATGCCTAGGAAAAGAGGAAGGCCAAAGAAAAACAAAGGCAAGACTAAAGTGTAAGTATTTCTTTGGGTAGTTGCTATGGGCTTCTAATCTGGGCATGTCTATTCTGGTTCTATGGTCCTTGGCTGGGGTTGCTTTGTTGTTACTTTATTCGTCTGCTTGCCTTGTGCCTGGTTTGTCTTTAGGCTGTGGTGGTGGTTTTCTTGCCTGGTGCTTTTTGCTGTGTCATTTTGTTGTTGATGTTGTTCTTCTAGTGGGCTTGGTTGGTTGGCTGGCTCTCTGGTTTTGGCTGCTACTGCTTGTGTTGTGGTTTGTGGCGTTGTTTGTTCTGAGGTTGTTGTTTGGCGGCTCTATTCCGTTGGATAGTCAAGTGTGATTGGCTTCTTGTTTTTTCGATTTTCGGCTCTTGTTAGTGGTGCTTTGGTGCTTGGTGCTACGTGACTTCTTTTGGTGTCCTTTGCTGTGTTGTGTTCTTGGGTTTTTTGTAGCTGGATTTTTTTGCAGTTGTTTCTTGTTTCTAGGTTGGTTGTTGTTTTGTTGTGTTTGTTTGGTTTTTATTCTCTTTAATTGTTCCTTTGCTCCTCACTTTAAGTGAATTGAGCCTTCTTCCCAATTATCGAAAAAAACGATTAATTAGTTTAAGTGGTATGATATTTCTTCTTTTAAATAAAGTCTTGACTTTAAATCTTACAAATAAAAAAGAATTAGTGTGGAGAGAGTTTTATCTTACAATGAATTGATCTAATTTGAGATAGATTTTTTTTTTTTTTATGGAAAGTATGAATTTATTCACAAACTAACCTCAAGGACAAGAACATCACAAATACAAATAATTTAGATAAGAGAAATTGTAGTTTAATAAACTTTAAATACTGATATAATTTAGATAAAAAAATATTAAACATTTGGGGAAAGATAAGAAATTAAATCAGGGAACATTTTGTATTATTTTCTTATCTAGAAATGGAATATGATTTGTAACAGATTTTAGATCTTTTTTTTTTTGGTAGATAACAGATTTCAGATCTGAATAAGAAAGGATAATAATGAATTAATGATTGCCAAATATCAGGTCAGGAAAGTAAATAAAAATTAAAAAAAAAAAAAACATGTTAACAGCAATAAGAGGGCGGTGGCGAATGAATAGGGCCAATAACATAGATGCATCATTCAAGAGAGAGAAATCGTCACTCGTTACCCAAAAGCGGTCTCATGCAGCGGGCTCGGAGGCGCATTTGAAGGACTTCTAGAAATCTTTCTATCATGCCTTTGCATGTCCCAGTGCACACCTTCAACAATTTGTGAAATTATTATTGTTTGCATTAATTAAGTTTTTAGGTTAATGAGTGAAGCTCAAATTTGTAACAAGACTGAAACAGATTGAATGTAAAAAAAAAATTAGAAAAAAACTGAAATATTAATAGCTTAATTTAAATTTATATATTGAGTTTAATCTTATTATATTGTTAGTGTATAACATTTTACTCTATCAACCAATTATTTATTATCTAATTATCTAATTATAACATTTGAATTAGTTATTATAAGAGTCAACTATTTTTAATAATTTCACAATACATAATTAAATGACTATAAAAAATTTACACTTACATACCGATTGACTTTCTACTCATACATTTTCATGACTTAGGTTTGATTTTTAGGTTTTTTTTTTATAGGTAAATGATCTGTAAGTAACTCTATAAATATTTGATGAATTCGAAGGCATACCTAGAGTGGTGTAAGCCTTGTCCTCCTCAAGTTAAACCTTTTTGTTACCAAAAAAAAAAAGGGATAATAAATAATAAATAATAAAACCTCAAATTAAACATAGTATAAAATAGAACTAATTATATTAATAGGGATTAACTCACTAGATCGATCTTCTGCTCATATATTGTCATAATTTGGATTTAATAAATAATGTTTGGTTTGAAATTAACTTTAAAATTAATTTTCACCAAATAAAGTCATAATAAAAAAAAACAAATTTAATTAGTTTTTAAATTATTTGGAAAGGATAACGTGATAAGGTCGGGGAGAAGAAAATGAAATTAGATAAATTATTTACCTAAAACTTAAAATTAGTTTAGATAAAAGTGGGTTTTAAAATATTTTAGTAGTTACCAAAGCATCATTTTGCTAATTTGATTGAAACTACAAGTATTCTCCCATCATAGATAATTTTGCTTGAGCAGGGGAGAACCACTTAGGTCTCAAAGTTTTTCCTTCCGAATTTCAACACAGGTACATACCCAAAATTCGAGCCTGAGACCTTGGAGATGGTACAAAATAAAGTCAATTATATTAATCTATAATAAAATAAATTGGTTTATTATCAAATAGTGTTTGGTTTCAAAGTAACTTAAAACTTTTAATTAATTTTTAAACTTTTTTATATATAAAAGAAAAGATAACCGATATAAAGAGAAAGATGACATTAGATAAAAACTAACTTGAAAAAAATTGTTTATAACTAATTTTAGGCTGAAATTGGTTTAGATAAAAATTAATTTCAAAATTTTTTGTTAGTTACCAAACAAATTCCATCTAAAACCTGACTCAATTGTACTTGCATATTTGATTCTTCAAGATTATCGAACACCCACCCATTGTACTTCAATATTTGATTTTTAAAGGATTTCAAATAGACTCTTAAACTCATTAAATTGTTAATGGAGCGAACTGGAAATAGGTTCATAAACTAAATTAATTAACTCATTCCTGGCCGTACATAATTATGTAAAAATATAAAATAAAAAGATAAATGTTCACCAAAAAATAAAAAGTTAACTAAAAAATACACTAAATCTATTATATTTATTATCTATACACATATTTTTAAATTATTACAATAAATGTCATTTGAATCATAATTACTTACCGATTGAAGAGCGAAATATTTTTAAAAATATTACCAAAAAATTCAGCCCAATTAATTTGTATTAGAACTGAACAGACTGGTTAAAATTTTAATTTTATTATTTTAATTTAGTCAAATGCCTAATTACACATATATAAAAGAAATAATTTAATTTAAATGCACCAACAGTATAAAACAGTTTTACACTATCAGCTAATAAAAATAGTGAAAAATACTAACTCATACAAATAACTACCTATTATAGTGAAAGATTCATCATGATTTATCACTTTACACTCAATGCATACCAATTAAACTCAAAAAAAAAAAAATTTCTAATTGTAATTATTTAAACACATTAAGAATGTGAGAAAAAATAAGAAACTAAATCAGGGAACTTTTTATATCATTTTCTTATCTCGAAACTAGAAATGGAATACGATTTACAACAGATTTGAATACGAAAGGATAATGCTGAATGATTGCCATATATCAGGTTAGGAAAATAAATAAAATCAAAAAATCAAAAAATATTTAACTGCAAAAAGATGGCCTTGGCGAATGACCAGGGCTAATGACAATTGGAAGTAGCTGGTTCGCCTATTCGGTATTTGGAAGAATCCTTTTCCCTAAAATAATTGACTTGTTACGCGCAAAAGAGACTAAGAGAGCCGCAAAGTCAAGTGTTCTAGTTCACTGGTGAATGAACCAAACCACTCTGCCAGGTGAATTCACTTTGTTTTTTGAATGAACCAAACCACTCTGCCAGGTGAATTCACTCTGTTTTTTATTTTGGTATTCCTATTGGACATCATAGCACAGTCCCTATGACACATGCATCATATTAAAGAGAAGAATCATCATTAGTTAATCACTCTAACGTGGTCTCATACAACAGTGTTGGAGACGCAATTGGATTAATCAGCCATGGAGGACCTGGAACAAATCAAATTAGAGAACGTCGATCTTGTTAGTATTTCTCTTGAACATTTGTTTATCTTCATTGTATTTGTTTGTGCGTACGTATTATATTATTATCATGTAAAAAATCATAATTTTTCGTTATATATATAATGCTTGGAACGTTTGTGAAGTTTTTCTGATTATGATTCGATTTCTGATTTCATACTAAATGTCATGGCTCGAGCTCATCAATTGCTTTTCAATTGTTATCAATTATTTGATTTTTGATTAACGAGGCGGGAAGAATCACAATATATGTACTGTACCAACAACAGGGTTGTATAAGTAGTACAATGTTATCTAGCTATGAATTGAGAAAAAAAAAAAAACTGGGGAATTCATCTAGTTTTCTTTGTTCTTCTTTTATCTATTTTAGTTGAATTATTTTTCATAACAAACCCTATATTAATATTCAGGAATGCTATACACAACTACGGAAAGTTGTACGAAAGTGTCACGAAATAAAAAATAACCAATCAACATAAGAGTTTGTTATAGAGTTAGAGAAAGAAAATTAATCTGCCGGAAAAGTCATTATTTTTCTATCTATTCACCTTTTCGTACATGATACACCAATATCTATTCGTACCATCTACCACTTTTTATTAGATTTCTATATCACTAATAGTGTATTTGGATTTGTGGCGAGGAGGTCAAAATTGATTTTGAGTTGTCAAAATTGATTTTAATTATTTTTTTATAATGTTTGATTTTTCATTTTTAGAAATTAATTTTTGTCTTTAAAATTGATTTTGGGATAAGTGAAAATTTTTTACTTTCTATTATAATTATTTTTAGAGGAACTACCAAATATAAATCATTTTACCTCAAAATCAATTTTAACTAAGTGTGTGTTTGAAAAGGTGTAAGATTAAAATTATTTTAATAATCACTTATTTGTATAATTTGTATAATCACTTTTATGTATAATCGATTATATAAGAATCAATTTATATTTGGATACTTTGGCTAAAGAGAGGTTTTAAGATAATCAATTTTATTTGAATTGTAGAAAAAAGTTGCTTTTGCATGATAAAATTATTAAAAAAGGTATAGAATGATTATCTATATTATATAATATTTGATACTTAAGTTTAATTTGGTAAAAATATAACAATTGTGAAATAATCAGCTTCTGCTTATAATCATAAGCTCCAAAATATTGTTTATGCTTATAAACTATTTTTCAACTTAAAATTATCAATTTTATACTATAATCTATTTTCAAATTTTAACCAAACATGATTATTTTTGCAAAACAGCTTTTTACCCAAAAAAAAAAGCTATTTTAGGTGCTACCCAAACATACACTAAATTAATTTTATCTAAAATCAATTATATAAAAGTAGAATAAAAAACGCACTAAATTTATGTGAATTTTCATTTTACAGTTATGTTATATAATCTCTTTGTACATTTGTTTTTTATTTTGTTCTTTTATTTAGGTAGACTTATCCTCTTAAACAATCACATCTCAACTATAAGCTGTCTTTATTTGTTGCTTTTGTTGTTATCTTAGTGTACAATATGTTTTATCACATAGCTTCTTTTATGTGTTTTTTAGGCATCTTATAATCATAAATTACATTTGAAGTATTATTTTTTTTTTCTTTTTCATTTGTCCACTTGAGTTATTAAATAGAATTTTAATTTGAAAGTTTGCCAAATTGCTGATTGGGATTGTGATATCTACTTGCTTGTGTTACAGGCACGAATACCATTGGACGAAGTGTTTGAAAAACTGAACTGCTCAAAGGAGGGGCTGACAAGTGAGGATGGCCAAAAGCGGTTGCAACTTTTTGGCCCCAACAAATTGGAAGAAAAGAAGGCAATGAATTGATCTTTGTCTAGCTACTTCATATTTGGATTACTACATAATGTGTTCTACCTTCAAACTTAATTAGTTACTAAGCCTTGCTGAACAATTTTTAAAATAGGAAAGCAAGTTGCTGAAGTTCTTGGGCTTTATGTGGAACCCTTTGTCATGGGTTATGGAAGCTGCTGCTATCATGGCCATTGCATTGGCAAATGGAGGGGTAATAACTCTTAAACATGTGCATGCATTTGATCATGAGTAGGAATTTTTTTATTTAAAGAAAAAGGGCAATGTTTTAGTATTTGCTTAATTCTTGTCCTTGTTTTAACTCATTTTTGCATTTTTTTCCTTAAAACATAAAGGGGAAGCCACCAGACTGGCAGGATTTTGTGGGAATATTAGCATTGCTTATTATCAACTCCACCATTAGTTTTATAGAAGAAAACAACGCAGGCAATGCAGCTGCAGCACTGATGGCAGGTCTTGCTCCAAAAACCAAGGTATAAAACTTCCACAAAAAGTCAAGATCTTTTTCTTGTTGATTTGCATGTATAACACGCTTGGAGAAATTATTGTATAGTCATAGAGTATCAGGTGAATTGTACTCTACCTAATAAGAGCAATGCTAAATGGTGCAAAAAAATATTATTTAAAATAAAATTTATGAACCACTATACGAAACACTAGGCTTAATTGTAAAGAAGGATAAAGTAAAACAACCTGGATAACAATACATAGTAGGTGAATGTGTAAAATGCAGCTTTCATTGGTCGTTTGTACTGAATTATTTCATACCAAAAAGTATTATCGACCCGATAATAAAGTGATATTTTCAAATAAAAGTGCAGGTCCTACCACTAACCGAAGCTAAAATGTTACTCTATCATTAGGATAAAGCATAATCTATCTTGGCACTCTATGACTATGCAATAATTTCTCGTAGGCTTGACATATTCTAAGTTTGATCTTTTTGCATGAATGACAGGTTCTAAGAAACGGAAATTGGGTTGAGGAGGAAGCTGCTATATTGGTACCCGGAGATATCATAAGCATCAAATTGGGAGATATAATTCCAGCTGATGCTCGTCTCTTGGATGGAGATCCACTCAAGATTGATCAGTCTGCACTTACCGGTGAATCGTTGCCGGCTTCGAAGAATCCGGGTGATGAAGTCTTCTCTGGATCCACAGTAAAGCAAGGAGAGATTGAGGCTGTTGTAATTGCTACTGGGGTGCACACTTTCTTTGGTAAGGCTGCTCATTTGGTGGACAGCACCAACCAAGAAGGGCACTTTCAAAAGGTAATATACTTCTCTATTGCAATCATGATTTTAAATTGTGGTCTATAACTACATTGCAGCAACAATTGCGGCCACATTAGCCAAATTTTCCCGCAATTTTCCATAATTGCAGTAATCGCAACGCAATCGCAATTGATACTTAAACCGCATTTTAGCAACTAAAACTGCAATTTAAAACCATGATTCCAATATTGTAATGTCCAAGGACAAGGTAGAGTGTTCAACTTGTTTGACATGTATTTGATGGTTTGACTTGGTTAGGTGTTGACTGCCATTGGTAACTTCTGCATTTGCTCAATTGCTGTGGGCATGGTTATAGAGATTATTGTCATGTACCCAATTCAACACCGACCCTATAGGAGTGGAATTGACAATCTCTTGGTGCTTCTCATTGGTGGTATTCCTATTGCCATGCCAACAGTATTGTCAGTGACAATGGCTATTGGTTCCCATCGGCTGTCCAAACAAGGTGCTATCACTAAGAGGATGACAGCCATAGAAGAGATGGCTGGGATGGATGTTTTATGTAGCGACAAGACTGGCACCCTAACATTGAACAAGCTCACTGTAGACAAGAATTTGGTTGAGGTATGTAAATGACAAACAAATTATTTTTATATTGATTATATATGTATGGATTAGTATCCATCAATTTAATGTTCAACTAATAAATTTTGATTTGGGATTGTGAGGTATAAAGCCATTCACAAGCTTTCACGTAGCACTTATGCTTTTAGGAGATATTTGGTCATTGATAGGTATGGTCAATTGCTTAGAACTCTTTTTGACGTACTAAAAGTGATTTGTTCATATTAGCAGGTTTTTGCAAAAGATGCTGACAAGGACACTGTAATTTTGCTTGGAGCTAGGGCATCTAGGGTAGAGAACCAAGATGCTATTGATGCTTGCATTGTTGGAATGTTGGGTGATCCAAAGGAGGTTTGTTACTTCTTCCCATTGATACATTGGCTTGCTAGTTACAAACAGGAGAAAAAGATTTGTAATGTAACTTTTCATGGAGGTTCAGTTCAAAGCACCATCCTTAGAGTCAGTTTGGTATTTACTTATAATATGACCACGGCATGAAATAGGATAAATTGCTAAGTTTCAGGTTGTGAACATGTTGAGCATCACCTGCATATGATACAAGAAAAGTCATATTTCACATGCACAGAGAATTAAAGATCTCTTGCAGGCCTAGTGAATGGTTTTGATTGTAAAATCTCTTCAGAGTCTTAACTAGCATACCAAACTTTTAAATTATCATGATCTTTGGTCTTTGATATATCATAACTATGTTGACAACCATGTCATACTTTTTTACAGGCCAGAGATGGCATCACAGAGGTGCATTTCTTGCCCTTCAATCCAGTGGACAAACGCACAGCCATAACATACATAGATGCTGAGGGTAAGTGGCACCGAGTAAGCAAAGGGGCGCCGGAGCAGGTAAATAGATTTTCTCTTGCACATTATTGATGTCTCTCATTCCCTTGTACAGTTTCCATCAATAGTGTCGCTCATATAGAATTTCTCTCCAGATTATAGCTCTTTGCAATCTGCGCGAAGATGTGAAGAAGAAAGCTCATTCCATTATTGATAAATTTGCTGATAGGGGTCTCCGTTCCCTTGCTGTTGCTAAACAAGTGAGTTGTGGCTCTTTACACTCACAAAATGTTGTTATCTTTGTAGCAACTATGAGCCAAAAAGTAAAGTTATTTTCATGATTAATTATCTACTACCAGGAAGTTCCAGAGAAGAGCAAGGAGAGTCCAGGAGGACCATGGCAATTTGTGGGTCTCTTGCCTCTCTTTGACCCGCCTAGGCACGACAGCGCAGAGACCATTCGCCGTGCTCTCCATCTTGGAGTGAATGTCAAGATGATTACAGGTGATCAGCTAGCTATCGGCAAGGAGACCGCTCGCAGGCTCGGCATGGGAAGTAACATGTACCCTTCTTCCTCCCTCCTTGGCAACAACAAGGATGATTCTGTTGCTGGCCTTCCAGTTGATGATCTTATTGAGAAGGCTGATGGCTTTGCTGGTGTCTTTCCTGGTAAGTAGATATTATATCTACCATTTAAAAAATTTGTGTGACATGTCTAGTATTGGTGATCTTAGTATTTTAATACTTGATAAGAACTTGCTACTGTGTTTTTTACAATCAAATTGAAGCAGACTCCTTTTAATGAATTTTAAATGAGGATTTTACCTCATTGATTGAGACATGATTTTGTTGTGAATGACTTCAACAATATTAATCAATTGATGATTAATGTTGAGTGTAGAGCACAAATTTGAAATTGTGAAGAGACTCCAAGAGAGAAAGCACATATGTGGGATGACTGGAGATGGTGTCAATGATGCTCCTGCACTTAAAAAGGCAGACATTGGAATTGCGGTGGCTGATGCAACCGATGCAGCGCGAAGCGCATCTGACATAGTCCTGACAGAGCCTGGTTTAAGTGTGATTGTGAGTGCAGTCTTGACAAGCAGGGCCATTTTCCAGAGAATGAAGAACTACACCATTTATGCTGTTTCTATAACAATTCGAATCGTGCTAGGCTTTATGCTTCTAGCTCTAATATGGAAGTTTGATTTCTCACCCTTTATGGTTTTGATCATTGCCATACTAAATGATGGGACAATTATGACCATTTCTAAGGACAGGGTGAAGCCATCTCCTATGCCAGATTCATGGAAGCTGAATGAGATTTTTGCAACAGGTGTAGTGCTTGGTACCTACCTTGCTATCATGACTGTGATTTTCTTTTGGGCTGCTCATGCAACTGATTTCTTCTCGGTAAGAAATAAAGCTCTTTTTAAGTAGACTTGCAAAAAAATGAAAATTAAAAAAATTGAAGATTGAAATCTTTTTTTCCAAGCTTAACCTAAAGAAGAGCAAAAACATTGGCAGGAAAAATTTGGTGTTAGATCTATCAGGTACAATGAGGATGAGCTCACATCAGCTGTATATCTTCAAGTGAGCATTATAAGTCAGGCTCTCATCTTTGTTACTCGATCAAGGAGCTGGTCTTATATTGAACGACCTGGCCTCTTGCTTGTCACAGCCTTTATCTTAGCACAACTGGTGAGTTGTAATGAAGAGCTTTTGTTTTGCTTAATATTGTTTCTCTTGAAGTGTGTTTGATAAGAAGATAAAAATGGGGTGAAAATTTTCATAGAATATCTTCATGCGTAATTTTATGCATGACTTTACTCCATAGAAATTTTCATCCTTTTTTAATGCCGTACCAAACACACCCATGGGATAACATAGTTCTCATCTTTAATACTTGTTTCTCTAAATATTTTTATCTTAGGCTGCCACATTCCTAGCTGTGTATGCAAATTGGGGATTTGCAAAAATTAAAGGAATTGGATGGGGTTGGGCCGGTATCATTTGGCTCTACACCATCATTATCTACCTCCCATTGGATATTCTTAAATTCATTATCCGATATGCATTGAGTGGCAAGGCATGGAATAATATTACCGAAAACAAGGTGACATTTAAATGTTTGTGTACTTGATAATGCAATGATATAAATGCTAAATTTGTATCTATCTAACTATATGCCCCTTTTTTTTTTTTTTTTTGTGCTCTATGGTGCAGACTGCTTTCACAACAAAGAAGGATTATGGGAGGGAAGAGCGTGAAGCACAATGGGCTAGAGAGGAACGCACGAAACATGGGCTGAATCCCCCTGAAGCTACGCAGATATTGAATGAAGGGAACAACTATAGGGAATTGTCTGAACTTGCAGAACAAGCCAGAAAACGTGCTGAAATTGCAAGGTAATGTTTAGTGAATGCTAATCCACAATGTTTTCTTGTTTATATATATATATATATAGCCCAAAAATATAAACCCACACCAATGTGGTCCATTTGTTTTGTAGGTTGAGGGAGCTTCACACACTGAAAGGGCATGTTGAGTCTGTTGTGAGGCTCAAGGGACTTGACATTGAGACAATTAAGCAGCATTACACTCTTTGAGTGAAGCAATTTCTATTAGAAAAACAGTTACTAGAGAGTAGGAGCGTAGGAGCGTAGGAGGATTGTTAGAGTTCAATGTGTTGTTCTTTAATTTCCTTTATTATTATGTTACACCTGAATTATTTGGATTTTCAAGGATGCATGGGCTTTGAAATAATCCAATACTTTTGAGATTGTGCAAGACAATCCAAGGTTGGGTCCAGAGACCTAATGAATTGCATATGTTATTTATTCTATTATGAAATGTTAGTGGACATCATATTGAAATTTGTTTTCTTAGCATTGTCCTAAGTGGTAATGGTGTATATTGTTTTTTGGAGCTCAATCTGATCTGATCAATTTGTTATTCCACAAAATGTGATGTTAAATTAGCCTCTAGAGATTGAAGTTCATGTTAAATTTGTTATCGAATGTAGAACTTGAAGTCGCCTTTCTTATTAAATATTGGGAAAGAAATGATTTTTTTTTTTCAAAGAAAAATAAAGCAACATCATTCATATAGCAACTCAAGTGGATATTTGTTGTGGCATATTATATGATTCATCTTTTGAAAGATACTTTCCTAATCTGAAAAGGGATTTTTTCAATTTTTTATTTAAGTTATAAACATACCTTAAGTTATATCAAAGATAAGTATTTTTCTTTTTTGGTATATCGGTGACAAAGAGATTCGACCTTACGACCTTAAGTTATTCTATTGAAAAATTTATTTATTATATTTGTTAATAATAATTTGAATATTATATAAACATATTTGTTTCATTATAGATTTTTATAAAAGATACATAACATAAAAATGTCAAATTATTATTTTCCTACATCTCTAGTACAATTAATAAAAATATTTTTTAAAGTGACAACAATAAATAAAAATAATAAAAAATTAATATGATAAATTATGCAAGGAATAAAAAATTTTGAATCCTTAATCACCATAAAATATAGAGTTATATGTCAATTAACATAATCATCAATTTGCAAGTGATTGATCTTAACAAATTTTGACAAAAACTCTTAAACAACATTCATATCTTAACAAGTTTTCATGCAAACTTTGTTTCTTGCAATTTGCATGAAATAATTTGCATATTTTCGACACACATATAAAATTTACTTATAATTCATCATTGGATTTCGGATTCTGGTGATTTATACCACATAATATGAGAAGTTGACTAATGAATTTATAACCTTCACATGTTATAATATGAGTTGCCCCTTTCATTCCAAAAAATAATATTCATTTTTTAAAAATATTATTTCATATTATTTGTCATTTTAAATTTTCAATATAGTATTAATTATTTTATAGCAATTTTGATTTTGTCTTCATTAATTACAATTGTTATACTCACTTTCATTACCTCTTCCATTGGCTTATCATGTAATATGACTCCTTAATAAATCAAGAGATAATTTAATCTTTCATAGTGTTTTTTTTTGTTTTGTTTGGGGGGGGGGGGGAGGGTTAAAAAATGAGAACTATTAAATTGTTTTCTTAATTCTTATACTATTATTGCGGTATGGAGGGAGTAAATAGAGATAATTCCTATGTTTTTCATAGGTTTGTTTAAATTTTTTTATAATTGCTTTTAACAATAATAATAATACTTTTAAAAGAAAGATATGATAGTGCTTAAAAATTATATATGATAAGAATATATTAAGTGTGTATTTAGGAAAGTTAAAAAACTAAAATTATTTAAATAATCGCTTATTTATATAATCGCTTATATGAAATTAATTTATGTTTGGATACTTCAGCTAAAAAATAATTTTAAGATAATCTATTTTGTTTGGGTTATATGAAAAAAAGTTACCTTTGTATGGTAAAATTACAAAAAAATATATATGAAATGATTGTTTATATTATATATTATTTGTTATTTAGGATCAATTTGGTAAAAATATAATAATTCTGAAATAATCAGCTTCTGTTTATAATTATAAACTCCAAAAATTTGTTTATACTCATAAACTATTTTTTAGCTTAAAATTATCAACTTTAAATTATAATCTGGTTAGACAAATTTGCCAAACAAGATTAATTTTCCCAAAACAAATTCTTTTTTAAAAAAAAAAAGCTCCCAAACATGCAGTAAGAATTTTTTTCTTTAATTATTCTACACAATGAAATAGATCAAAGATAAATTAAATTATATTGAGGTAGCTCATTAAATATTTCATTGTAAATAACATTTTTAATGTAGTTTATATATTCATCCTCATAAATCATAAGAATTCTTAACTATTTCGGTGGGATCACACTTACCAATGCAGTATATAATTGTTCACAACAAAATACAATTTTTGGCAAATGTAACTCATATAATTCAATAATTAACCTTGACTTTTATTTGTTATAATTGCATAGTAGACTTTTATCAATAATAATTTTTTTTTAAAACAAAATATCATTTTGAATCCTTTGCTATCAAAACACATCTACAAATTACTATATATCATATTATAATGTTCTTATTTTCTAGGCTATGGCATTTTCCACTGTTGGGTTTGTCTTCTTTCTCAATTTGCAAGACAAAAAATATGTTTAAAGATTTTCAAATTATATTATCAAGTTTTTTTTTTCTTAAGAAAATTTAAATTTTTATGGTTAACTTTGGCTTCAAAATTTTATTTAATACAAAACTTTTTCTTCTACGAAATATGAGAAGAGCCCATAATTTTAAGGAGTTGTGGAGGCAACTTCAATTCATCATATCACATCTCCCTCTATGAAATAAATCTACAAATGGATTAGTGCTTGATATGGTTGTTTTATTTATTTTAATTTTACTATTACACATTATTGCCTAATAAAGACCTATCAAACCATTACAAATTTAAGTAATGAGATATTTTTTAATACTTGTAATGGAAACATTACTGCTTAATGAACCATCACATTTTTTTACCATTAATTTTTTAAGTAGATTATAAATATGTAATAATTACAAACCGAAGTAAATTTATTCTAAATATATCTTAGACAAAGCTGATCTTCATTATAAATGTACCTAAATATTTTAAGTTTATCAAATTTGTATCTATGCAAAAATCTATCCCACCCCTCTCCCACCTAGATATATCAGAAAATTATGGATGAAGTTTATATACATAGATACTTTTGCTAGAAAAATTCTTAAGTACTCTTAAAGCAAGAAAAAATGTACATTCTATGGTGCCCAACACTAAAAGTGGGTACTAATACCCGATTCACCTGGACCTAACATGTTGCTCCATTTGGCATACTTTTCAACAGTAATATATGGTTGAAAAAAAAAATGAAAAAATTGATTTCAAAACTAACAAAGAAGCAAACAATGTGAAGTTAAGGTGCTTTCCATCATATCTTCTTCTTCCAAATTTGGAACCCTAAGTTGTGGATCAAAACTCATCCTACCTAGTTCATCTAGCTCCATTTGAGCTAGCTTCAACGACAATCCTAGAGATTTGTGCTCCAATTCATCTATTTCTATTTGATCTACATATTTAAAAAGTTACTCATTTAGTCTGTTGGTCCTGTAAAATGTTGTTTGTCTTATTATTGTTTCGATGAAAAGTATCCTATTATCAAGCTAATTACTCGTTCGATGCTCTCCTTGTTTTCAACTATTCAACAACTTTCTATTTTGTATTTTAGATTCCACCCACCACTACATCACCTTGGTCTTGCCAAACAAAATGAGATAGATGGCATAGATGGAGGTAGATAAAATAGAGCAAGATGATTTGAATCACTATTAAGGGTTCCAAATTTGGAAGAAGACGATATAATGAAGAATCTTAACATCGTTCATTTCTTTGTTAGTTTTGAAATCAATTTTTTCTTTTTTTTTTTATTGTATAATATTATCGTTCAAAAGTATGCCAATGGAACAACATAATAAGTCTAGGTGAACTGGACATTAGTGTCTGCTCTTAGTCATAGACATCGAAAAAATTGCCCTATTTTTAATACAATTATTGAGATGTTCAACATTAAATAATTTAGTGCAAAAACTTTTCCTTAGTTTAAGAATATCTAACACTCTCTCATTTTCCTTGCTTCAAGCCACTCCTCTCCTCTCTTGATTCCGGAGGATCTAAGTTTCCATGCATGCAAATACTTGGCATAAGGATTTGACACGCAAAGGGTAAGTAATAAGTGTATATACGTGTCACCCTTCGGCTGGGTTGCTTACACGTTACAATTGCATTTTTTTTTTTTCAGCCGTGAGTTACAAATCTCAATAGTATTGAAGACAAGTAGTGAAGTAGGCACGTACAACTATGCAGCCCCTTCCTTCCCCATTAATTCACTTCTCAAGACTAAGAGCCATCAGCTCCTGCGAGTCTTGGGGTCTTTGCAGAAGGAAAATGATCAAAAGAAGAAAAGCCTCACACGTTTGATTGTGTATATATGTTGTGTCAATGAGAGAGTGCGCATGGTAGATGGTGCCAATTCAGATATATTAAAAGGCTTTACTCTTGCTGTCCTTGTTGCTCATGTTCTTATCTCTACAGTATTTACTTCTCTTCTTAATGTACACGCTGCATTTAAGTCTTCTATTCAGATTGATACACAATTACACATACAGAATAGTAGTTAACTAAAACAGTAGAAAATATACACAAGCAATCTTGTCAAATTATTAAAGCAGTGCTTTGGAGAGCTTTACTAGTATATATGTGTTTACACGACTTAAGTTAGATTAATTAAATTTAGTATACTTATACTAGTGATTTAAATTTTTTTTTTAAAAAAATACAATTAAAAAAAAAGCAGTGTGTATGTATATAGACAGTTGATACCTTGTAGTTTGACAATGTCAACCAAGCAGATTCCAAAACATATGAAACATACAAGAAATGAAAGCAAATACAGTGATTACAACTCTACTAGCACTTCTTTTGCTCACACAGCCTCTTGTAGAAACTAAACAACACAAACAAGAAGAATGGAAAGGATCTAGAGGCAAAAGAAGCAGAAGAAGTGGAGGGAGAAGGACTAGAGGATCATCAAATTGTGACCCATTTTTCCTATATCTATATGGAGCCTGTGGCCAATGGCCTTTCCCTATCTTACCTTGCCCTGATAACCCATTTGATCAAACACCAACACCACCACCGATAGTATATCCATCTCCTCCACCAATTACTTACACACCAAGAATCCCGCCACCACCTCCACTAGTGCAATATTTTCCACCACCATTGCCACCATCACCGCCACCGCTGTCACCACCACCTCCGCCTCCTTCACCCTGCCCATCACCACCACCTCCACCTCCACCTCCACCACCACCAGCCTGTCCACCACCACCATCACCACCACCTGCTGCACCTTGCTGCCCATTACCGCCCCCTACTACCACACCTTGCTGCCCATTACCAACCCCATCACCATCACCATCACCTTCCCCACCACCACCATTGCCACCATCTCCACCATTAGTCCCATCACCACCACCGCCATCACCACCCCCATCACTACCACCTTTGATAATCCCACCCCCACTTGCCCTTCCTCCTCCCTTACCACCAACATTCCCATGGCTATCACCTCCAAACCCCTTCATCACTAACCCTTCTCCAGACACTTCACTTCTTCCACCACCACTTGTCCCCATGTTTTGGACACCACCGGAAACGCCGCAACTTCCGGTGCTGCCGCCGCCAGATGATCCATTCTCAGCATTTTCACCACCATTCCTATCAACCCCAACTGTGCCAGACATTTTCATTCCTTCACCAGAACTCCCAGATAATCCACAAGAACCAACACCGTTTTTTTCAACCCCACCGGCTTTTACTATGCCAGAGACACCACCGGATATTTTGTTGCCGCCACCTTTGGTTCCAGAGTTGCCTGATGAACCACCGGCCTTTACCATGCCGCAGACACCACCGGATGTTTTCTTTGCGCCGCCAGCACCGGAGGGATTTGTACCTGAGCCATGGGAAGAGCCACCATCGCCACTACTGTTGTTGCCACCACCCTTTGATGATTCTTCTCCCTTTGGAAACTGAGTCCTTCCTTCACTTGGTTTATTATATGCTTCTATATGTGTGTATAAATAATCTGGGAATTCTCAAAATTTTCGTTGCGCCTCTAATTAAGATTAAAATTTCAACCTTAGTGTGAGAGAAATTTTTATATGGTCCGGAGCACAATTTTGTGCTCTCGGATCATGCAGGTCTTTCTCCATGGTGCTGCATAATGTTGGGATTTGGAAATTTCCAAATGAAATGAAACTCTGTGCAGCTTGCCTTAAAAATTATGCAACCTGTCGAGTAACGCGTTAACTGGCTCTGGGTATAAGAAGAGTATATTATAGCAAGGGAAATTGTGCTTTTGGCTACTCCTACTAACATTAATATGTCATGAGCATCACACAGATCATGAAATGAGTAGTGAAAAACAATAATAATTTAATTTTGATGCACGTAAAGTAGTTTTACACCTATATTTAATCTATAATTATTGATAACTCATATTATTAAAAGTATTTGACTTAACTACTCATTATTTTAAAAATTTTTTAAATGAAAATACCATAAAATTTATTTATATTAATAGTACATCAAAATTAATCTTAAACAATAATTAATTAATCACTACTTTTAGCCATGCATAAATAAATCTGTGAGAGTTCTATATGCACCATATTAGAAAGGTAATATTTATAAAAATATCTTTACATAGGTTAACTATTATTAAATAAACTGTCTATAGTAAGCAATGTGATTTATTTGTAGCATGTTTCTTCACACAAGAGTTTGCTTAATTTACAAGGATTAGCTTTTTTATGGATTTAATTTATATATACTAATAGTGAAAAATATTTTACTGTCCTCCAAAAAAATCAAGAAAATTGATAACATGATTTATATTAGGTAACTACCTATAATAATATGACATTTTTTATAATTTTTATTAGAAGATAATATAAAATTATTTTATATTGTCCGTGCATGTCAATTAAAGTCTTTTTTTTTTTTGTAAACTCGAATGTTTAATAAAATATACACAAATAATTTTATATCTAAAAATATTATTTGTATTCAATTATGAGACTCATTAATATACTAAAAAAAATTATGAGACTCATTTTAAAAGACATATTAAGGTATTTCTTAATTATTGATTACGAGTGGATTCTATTTTTTTTTTCTCAATCAATAATTAATGGACATCTTTGTGAGTTCGTTAAATGAGTCCAAAAAAAAATACAAATAACCTTATACTTTTATATCTAGCATCACATAGTTAAGGTGTCATATTAAAGGGTAATTAAATTTTTTTATATAATAATATCTTATGCAATAATGGAACCGGTGTCATATTAAATTCTTTTATTAGATATTGATGGGTCAGAAATTCTACTGCCAAAGTCCAAAAGAATCTGAACTTTTCTTTTGCGCACTTGGGATCATTTGAATTTCAATTTTCATTTTAAACCTCGCAACAATTGCCTCCCACCCCACAAAACCAAAACCCCCAACCCCTCAAAATGATAAAAACCAACAATAGTTCCATAACCCTCCTCAATAGAGGCTAGAACTTCTTGCCTTGAAATAATTGGTAGTAGAAATTCATTCCGAACCCACACATACTCACACTTCCATGCAAAGTCTCAACCCATGACCCTAACCATCCACAAACACAAACCAATGCCATCATCAAATTCAGATTCTTCCTCATACCTACACTTCCCAGACGAATGCTGGGAATCAGTGTTCAGTTACCTCCACGACCTCTCTACCATGAAACCCTCTCCCTCATCTCACACCAATTCCCGTCCATCACCAACCGTCTCTGCACCTCCCAAACCCTCCCTCTCCGACAAAACCCTCCTCCATCGCTTCCCCAACCTCACGCGCTCCTTCCATGGCGACCTCCACACGCTTATCACCCAGATCGCATCCTCCAACTTACCCTTCCTCAATTCCCTCGACCTCTCGTACCAACCCACTTTCCCCTCAAATGGGTTGCGAGAATTTGCCCAAAAGTTTCCAACTTTGAAGTCCTTGAACTGCTCCTTCATGTGTCCACTCACAAGCACCGATTTGGTCCTAATCGCCTATTGCTTCCTTGGCCTCGAAGAAATCGATGTAAGCTTCCCCAAAGGCTCTCATAAAGTCCGTTATATAATCAGATTTCTTCAGCTTGAGCACGAGCGCATTGAATGCAGCGACGATCTCAATATGCCCATGTCCTGTTCATGAAATCACAGCCAATGGGGTGAAGCAGGTGGTGGAAAATTGCAAGCAACTGAGAGTGATAAGTTTGAAGTCTTGTGAGAAAGTGGCTGCTGATGGTTTTGTTAGTTGTACTAGCTGATTAATGGATAACAGCTATTGAGCTAATTTTCAAGTTTTTGTTTTAGTGAACTAGGCTTTTATGTGTGCTGTGTTTTGAGTTGATTCTGAACTAATTGTTGAACATGCCCCCTTTGATATTAAGAATGGAAGACACTGATCTACGATATGCATTAGTGCTTTTAATCATCTCCTTAGATATTATAAAGTACACAAATATTATCTTCTTCATTCACTGCTTATTTTGTTAGGCATAGTTAAAACTGTTGTGTTACACTTCTATACTCATGTAGCAATGAAAAATTTTGCCATACTTCTGTAGGAAATTAATTCTTCCTCCATAATCTCACCTCAACCCTTGATTTTTTCCTCTCTTCCTTTCTCCTTCATTTGCCCAAAGAATCAAGGACTCACATGTTATGTGAAAGAAATCCACTCTTGCTCCAAGAGGAGGAAAGTATGAGGAAAGTATGACTCTATAGCATTGTGAATTAATACAAATATCGGTATGGTGGATTCTCTAGTGAAACACACTTTAGTTGCTTCACCATGAAGTGTTAAGCTGGCCCAATGTTAAGGTGACATGTTGGTAGTATGGCAGTTATTAATCAAACTTGTGTTAGATTTGTTAAACATGGTTAAGAAAACCCAGCGTATTGAATTAGTTTCTTAATCATTAAAGAATTAAATTTTAAAAAAAAAATTGCATTGCACGCCATCTTTTTTTCCTCCTGTGATTGACGAATTTGAAGGCCTAAAAAACCATCCAACAAGAAGCATCCCTTAGTATAACCAGAAACATCTAGAACAATTTTAGAACAACTCATAACACTTAAAATATCATTAACAGATCCACCATAAGTAAGGAAAATTTCATAATACAACAATAAATAATAGATCTTAACACAAAAAGGAATACAATAACAGATTCTCAACACATAACCTCACTCAATTGCAGAATACCAAGAAAAAAAAAAAAAACTTCAAACCAACACCCAATCACCCACCCTAGTAGATGGATGGATGCCGATCCAGACGCAGACCTACATGTGGACGAGACGTTGATAGGGACGTTGGACAACGACCACAGTCTTGATGGCGGCGGCGCCATAGTCTACAAGGCTACGTTGATGCGGAGGAGTGCGAACATGCGGGAGCCATCGGGCAAGACGGGCATGACGGCAAGGTGCCGAGAATAGAGGCTCCGGTGATTGTCGGCGTCGTTTACGCCGGGATCCTCACAGGCATTTGGGGTTCCAGAAGGGGATTTTTTGGTTTCGTATTTTGTCTTCAAACCAAAACGGTGCGCATCACTAATGTTCCAGTAATATTTTAAACACTCTTAACCAACTTTGACTGAGTTCTGACAAGCTCTCCACGTGACAACTTACCATTTGGCCAGCACCGCACTTCATCGTGAAGCAATGTAGATGCGCTTTATCAGAGCACGCACCGGTATATCGGTATTTAAATCAAGATTTCAGCTATACTTTGGATTTCACTTATTTTCTTCTTTTGCTGCTGAACTTGAATAATAAAAGCCTAATTTTTATTTTTCTAGAAAGAGCAAAATAGGAAGTCTTAAGAATAAATGGATAGGGAGCGTTACTAGCAGGCAGGAAATTGTAAGCACAGGACAATTATGGCGTAATCTTAAGATGTCATACCAATACTGTTTTTAATGCTGAGAAAGGAGGCTGATTGAGTGGGTGGCTTGATGTTAGATATGTCAGATTTTGATGCAAGAAATGATGTATGCAGGTCTAAGTTTTGTAGCCTACTAGCTCTATTTTCTTGTTTTTGTTTCTTATATTCTTTTTCAGATTTTGCCCTGCTCCTCACTACCATTTTGTGAGTTGAGCTTGTATTTTCCATCTATCGAGAGAAAATGGGAAAAAGAAAGAGCTTATGATGTTTAGTAGAAGCAGTTGCATGCAATCTTTCCCCCCTGCCTTTAAATAATTAGATAATGCAGACTGCATTATTTAGATTTCTAATTATTATCAGCAATTTGATTTTAGTACAGAGGTTGGAATGATCAATGTCATCACACATCAAAGTTTCCTTAGCCATGACCAGCTGTCATTGTTACTTAGTATGATTATGATGGACAAAAATTTGCACTCACTTTGTCCGTTACTTAGTATGATTTCTGAACATGTATGTCATATACCAAATATATAACAGCTTGTCAAATTAATCATCCACGCTAGCAATATTATCTTATCTTTGTGGTGAGGAAACTGCTCAGGCTTGTTTATTAATCTGACAGGGGTGAGAACAATATGCTGGTGGTTGTGAAGCTTTTCCTAGCTGGCTTTTGTTTCTGGAGATCTGATGCTTTTGGTGCTATTTTCTAATCAGAATACTAGAATGGTGGTCTGTGCATAAATGCCTTTGGTGTTATCTTGCTGATATGGGAGTGGTCTCTGTTATGCAATTGGCTGTTAGGGTTTGATTTCTTAGCATCAAATCTTACATTGATTTCATACCTTTACTAAGAAAGACCGATTACAATCATTGTCATTCCTAACAACATGGGTTTTAAACATAACTCTAACCAAGTAAATTACAATTTCAAACTCAACTTCTACGATAATCAATTACACAAGTCCAATTCCCCCCTTTTTCATTCAGAAAAATTTTAGAAAGCGTTTTAAACAACTGGAGATTGGATAAGAATCTACAATGCACTCAAATGTCCCTGTTGATGATCCTTTACTCTAACGGTATCTAGGGTTTCTTAAACAATGTGACATCTCACACCTGGTAGATTCTTTACCCAATTCACCAAGGAACATTTTGGTTGCTTTTGGCGGCCTGTTTACTACTAGGTTGGATCAAATGTCAACCTGCGCAGCCACCATTTGTTACTATTGTCCATGACTTTTTCTTTGCACTGCCAGAGCCATGGGAAGAGCCACCATAGCCACTAGTGTTGTTGCCACCACCCTTTGATGATTTTACTCCCTTTGAAACTGAAACTTCCCTTCACTTGTTTTCTTATATGGTTCTGTATGTATAAATAATCGAGGAATTATCAGTTTTTCCTTTGTGAATTGAAATTTGATGATATTCCTCCCTTTGAAACTGAATCTTTCCTTCACTTGGTTTATTGTATGGTTCTGTACGTACAAATAATCGAGGAATTACCAGTTTTCCCTTGTGAATTGAAATTGATATTTCGACCTTGATGTGGTGCTGTAAAATGTTGGGATTTGGAAATGAAACCCTGTGCAGCTTGCTATGGAAAATAAAATTATGCAACATGACGGGTAACACGTTTATTAGCTCAGTGTATAGTACTGTATAGCAAGGGAGAAAGTGTTAATTGTGCAATTACCTACTCCTATTAACATTAATATTTCATGTGCACCACACAGATCATGAAATAGGTAGTGAAAAAACAATAATTAATCACTACTTTATATTATGTATAAAAGTTTTTAGCCGTGCATAAATGAATTTGTGAGAGTTGTGTTAGCACCATTTTGGAAACGTAACATTTATATAAAAAAAATATCTTTATATTGGTTAATTATTATTAAATAAGCTGTCTACAATAAGCAATGTGATTTTATTTTGTAGCATATTTCTTCACAGAGAAATTTGTTTATGTTATAAACACTATGTTTTTATAAATTCGAATTGTTAATAAAAATTGTACGAATAATTTTATATCTAGTATCACATAGTTACGGTGACATATTCAACAGTATATGATAAAGGAAATATTTTACTCAGAAAACACCCAAGCCATAAGCAAGTACGCAATGTATACCTAAATCTTCCTCCATAAAGTAATTAAATTTTCTAGATTAATTTTGATGTACAACTAATCAAATCTAGTTATATGTATGATTTTTAATATATGTATTATAAATTTCTTTTTTGAGGAACATATAGTTATTATAAAAATTAAACACTTATAATAATGTGATAATATATAGTTAGATAATTATTATGATATTATATTAAAATTAAATTAATATAATAATGTCTTTTGGAAAATAATAAATAATATGAGATTAATTTTGATATATTAAAATTATAAAATAACTTTATACTATGAATCAATAAAATTGTAAAAAAGTGATTAATCATAATAAATTATTTTTAACAATTTTAATGATTAATAATGTAAAATTATTTTATACTATTAGTATATAAAAATTAATCTCGTATAATATTAAAAAAAAAGACAAATTAATTTTTTTTATTACATATTGGTGGATCAGAAATTCTACTGCCAAATTCCAAAAGAATTTTTATTTTTTGCACTTGGGTTAAGGGCTTCTCTGTTCCTTAAAATATAAATTTCAATTTTCAAACCCGGCTAAAATTGGGCCTCCCACCTGCTCCCCCAAACAGCACTAACAAAAAGATATATAAAAAAAAGACAGCATTATCCTATTAACATTTAAAATAAAAAATAAAATTAAATATAATAATAACAACCAAGCATTATCCTATTAGATGGAATCAATTACAATGAATACTAAAATAAAAAATTGTTTCATAATAGATAATTATCGATTGCGATTACATGAATGCCAACATGTAATTTTGCTTTTTATTAACATAAATAAATAAATATAACAACCAAGTGAAACATTTTTATATACAACTATTAACTGATGGGTAAACAGGCATAAAAATATCTATCAATTCACATTTCTTATAATTTTAGTATTTATGTAAAATTCCGCAGAAAAAACGCCTCATCAAGAGAGCCAGAAACCATTTTTTAGCAAAATAATATTAAGTGAATATATTTTTTTATAAGATATTACATCAATTCATAATCTTATTTATTATTAAATAAAAGCATGAATCGAATAATAAATAGTATGTAAATTAATATAAGAGCGTTGCTATATAACGCGAAAGTAATGTGCACGAAACACAATAAATACAGTTGACAACATATTATTAGCAAGAAAATCAATGAATGACGGCAAAAAACATGGAAGCTAGTGTATTAAGCAATTATATTCTGAAGATACAACTATTCGTATATAATGTGCGAATTTCCTTTCATTCCATATATCATTATCCTTAATATATTATTTTAAATACTTTCACCTATTATTATTTAAATAGAAATTCATCCGAGCCAACACTCACACACTCGCTCCCTTGCAAAGTCTCATCTCAAACTTATAGGGATATCTATCTTTCTCATCTATCTCTTCAATCCCAACACTCTCAATTCCATTCCATTTCCATGCTAATCCACAAACACAAACCAAAACCCGATGTCATCATCGTCATCAAATTCAGATTCAGATTCAAATGCTTCCTCATACCTACTACAGTTACCAGACGAGTGCTGGAAATTAGCATTCAAGCACCTCCATGACCTTTTCTGCCACGAAACCCTCTCCCTCGTCTCACACCAATTCCTTTCCATCACCAACCGTCTCTGCACCTCGCTCTCCATCTCCAACCAAACCCTCCCTATCCTCCCCACCCTCCTCTGCCGCTTCCCAGACCTCACCTCCCTCAACCTCACGCGCTCCCTCCGCACAGACCTCCACGCGCTTCTCACCCAAATCGCCTCCTCCAACCTACCCTCCCTTAACTCCCTCAGTCTCTCGCACTAGCCTTCGTTCCCCTCAAATGGGTTGCGAGAATTTGCCGAAAAGTTTCCAACTTTGAAGTCCCTCAACTGTTCCTTCGTGGTTCACTCACAAACGCGGATTTGGTCCTAATCGCGAATTACTTCCCAAATCTCGAGGAACTCGATGTTAGCTTCCCCAAAGACTCTTATAGTATCTGGTACAATAACTGCAACGATTTCAACGGCCCATTTCGGGTTTGGGTGTAGAGGCCTTGGCTTCGGGGCTTAAGAAGCTCAGAAAGGTGAATCTCTCTGGTAATGACTTCCTTCGGGACCCTTCGATTTTGAGTTTGTGTAAGAATTGTGAGTTTTTAGAAGAGTTAGTTGTGGTTGATAGCAACCTTATAAGTCAGAGTAGGAAATTGAGGTTGCTTAATGTTAGCGGTTTGGGGGATGGGATTAAGGATGGGGTTTTTAAAAGGGACAAGGCGACTTTGGAGTTCATTGATGCGTTGGTGAGTTTGAAGGGGTTAACTTGTGTTGATTTGTCTTATTCGCATTTATCTGATGAGTTGTTGTGTGCTGTTGCTGAGGAAGGTCTTCCCTTGAGGAAGCTTGTGCTCCAAGGTTGTTCGGATCATAGTTATGCTGGGATCTCTTGCTTGTTGAGAAAGTGTAAACCTTTGCAGCATTTGGATCTTCAGAGCACAATGTTTCTGGATGATCAATGTGATATTGCTTTGTCTTTGTTTCTTGGTAATTTGATCTTTGTGAACCTTAGTGGTAGTGCGATGGTTACCGATTTGAGCCTAGGAGGCTAAGACTCCCTATCCATCGGTTATGGCCCAGCTTGGGCCTTGACATATCATCAGAAATTAAAAGATAATAGAAGCATTATTATTTTTATCTTTAAGCTTCATATCTTTTATATTTCTGTCTTATTATATATTTTCCTCTTTTATTAAAATTTCATAATCTCTTTTTTTTTACAATGGTTGCTTTCCATTTTCTATTTCATTCTAGATATTGTCGTCGGATTTATTCTTGTATAGCCAATGGATGTAGTAGCATCGGGAGCTCTTGTGATTAATAGTAAGAAAATAGAAATTTATTTTATTATTTCTTTCTATATTTATGATCACAATCGTGTAAATTGAGTTTTTATCATAGCTTTTGTTCTTATCATTGAATCTTTATTTTTATTTATATGATTTCATATTATTTTAAACTTTAAGAAATTGAATTTGGGGATTTTTTTTTTCCATGTGATAGATATAGATTTGATATTGTGGAATAGATTTTTTTATTGTATTTTACTATTAGATCGTTGAGATACAGTCCAAGCATCCGAAATGTACTTTGCTTCAAAATAATGCGTTTGTTTATTTTCTTTGAAATAGTAAAGTAATGATATATGTATTTTTTTATTCTTTTTTTTTAGTTTAAAATAAATTTCCATACTGTTATAAAAAAAATTCTATACAATTTTTATTTTATATAAAACATTTTTTTATTTTGAAAATCAAGTTTAGAAAAAATTATTCTTATAATATATATGTTTCAAATGATTCCTTTATTTTGTTTTTATACAACTAATTTAATAAGAATTAATCAATATCAATACAAAGCTTATTCAAATTCCTAATTTCAAAACAAATGAAAATACTATGCTATAATAAATATAGAATTTAATTGGTATATACTAATAGTGTAAAATAGTTTTACACTGTCAATCAATAGTAATAGGGGAAAGTGAGAAATCATGGTAAGTCATTCATTATAACGGGCGGTTATTTGTATGAATTGATATTTTTCACTATTTTTACTGACTGTACTTTTCACTATTTCTATTGGTTGACAGTGTGAAACTATTTCACACTGTCAGTGTATTTAAATTAAATTTATAAATATATAACTCGACTTTTTCTATTTTTAATAGAATCTATAAAAGCTATATAAATTATCAATTTAGTAAATCGATTTTAAATATTTTCAATCATCTCTTAAAATTTAGAAATATATATTTTTAAAAACTAAATTATACTTTTAATAATTAATTGTTTTCTTTGTGTGAATAATTAATTCTGAATGGAATAGTTTTATCTAATTTTATCTTTTAAATTAATTCACCATGATGTTGAAAAATAAGGAAGGAGAAAAAATAGAATTTTTTTTTTTTTAAAGTTGTTTGATAATCATTTAAAAATGAAAAATAGAGAATTTTATTTATCTTTATTTAATAATTATTATTATTATATAATTTATAATTTTTATACTTATTTTAATATAATGTCTTATAAAAGGTTTGGATTTTTAATGGAACATCAAATATAAATAATTTATTTTACTACTTTTATTTTTATTTTTATTTTTTGTTATTAGAGCCCTATTATTAATTCCAGTTTATTTGTTTAATAATTATTTACTTATTTATTTATTTTATCTGGAAAAAAAAAAAAAACCGCATCATGATTCACATGCAACGCACGGCTATAACTTGAAACCCCAATCTCAATTGCTCTAAATCCTACAACTGCGTTGCGTTACTCACCCTGCACCCTCCTTACGTTGAAGCATCGACCAGTTAGTTCGTTCGTTCTCCTTAGTCGAGGTGGACGCTCTGCTTCAGCGCCTACTACAAGTTGAAGGTAATTGCGTTGCGTTGTGTTGTTTTGTTTGTTGGGTTGCGTTGTTGCGCGGGTCTCTATTATCAATCAAGGGCAATACTTCTGGTACCTCTTTATGTGTGTATATTTTACACATTTTAATGTGATTATCGAATAGATAAATAACATGTGTATAGTTCTATATATACACCTTAAGTTATCTGTTCCATTTTATAAATACTTTATGATTGATTTAAAAAAAAAATGCAGATTCTATCCTGGGAAATAAAATTTTTTGTGCACGGTGAACATGAACTCTACTTCAACCTCGTTTTGGTGTGTTCGGTTCTTGCAATCATACTCCTGCTGGCTGATCTTTTAGCACTGGAGTATTGGAATCATCAAATAGGAGGTGCCCGGCGAGTAGCACGTAGAGGATGAGGTCGCACGACGACATGTCGTCCTTGGCACCGTCGATAGAGGATCTCGAGCACAGTGTATGCCGGTGTGTAAAAGGCGATATGGAGGAGGCCATTCTTGAGCTCATCTAGCAGCGCGAAGACTCTGACGTCAAAGCTTGAGGTTGCCGGCAGCATCAAGCGGGAGGTGGTGTGGCTTGAGGTTGCGGTGTGCGATGCCATTACGATGGCAGAAGCGGAGCACAGAGATGAGCAACTGGAAGTGGTGGTGTGCAGTGAGCTCAGGGAGGTGCTTGCGACAGGAGATCTTGCAGAAGAGCTCGCAACCGCCGGCAAACTCGACGACCACCGGCGAACTTGACGACGAGGTAGATCTTGGTCCTACCCATGTTAGGGTGGTGGTGGAGGTAGCGCATGATGTCGCACGATCTGCATCTCTATGGTGGCTTCTGTCTTCAGCATCTTGAAGGCAAAAGGCCGGAGGGCTGATGGAGAAGGGATGGTTCACGATGGATTCAAATTTTTTTTTTCCCACAGTAGATTGCACCTTAACAAAATGAAAAATAAACTGCAGGTTGAAAGCCCACGGGTTGCTATTGTTTTGGTCCACATAAAAATGTACAAAATATTACGTATAGAGAGAGGTACCAGAGTATTGCCAATCTATCAATTCATTCCTCTTACAATTGCGTGCGCTGGGTAGGTGCGGTTGGGTTAATAGGGTTCTTGTATAAATATATATATATATTCTGACTGCAATTTCGACAGATCAATAGCGAAAGGGAAATTAGAGATATGGCTCTCGTGCAAGAAGAAAAGAATCAGAAGCAGGAAATTAGAGATATGAGTCACGTGCAAGAAGAAAAGGAGCAGCAGGATCAGGATGAACCGTACTACATCTGAGTCAATTTGTCTGATGATGAAGATGAAGATCCCAATGAATATGAAAATATTCCGTCTCCTCCTCCCATGACCGATGAAGGACTTGCTCAATATTATAGGCAGGTCATCCAGAGTAAGCTGCCCTTCCCGCGTACCCTAAATAACTTCACACTCTTATTTATTATTATTATTATTATTTTCTTTTGTTCTGTTTTATATTTCTTTTTCCATTCTCTCAGTATATGATATAATCTAATTAATTGGGGTTTGAATTTTGACTTTACAGGGCTTTGATGTTCAAAGGTTTGAGGGTGCAGTTGTTGGGGGAGTCGCGCCCTGTGACATAGACAAAAGCAATGAGCAATTATTGACCGACTACTCCAAGCAAGCCTTGCAAGTTTATAATGAGCAAAACGTAGTAATATTATGATTACCTTTCCGCATTGTTTCTATATATATATATATATATATATGATGATGATGATGATGATGATGATGATGATGATGATTTTGTTATAATTTAAGCCCCTCTGATCTTATTCGCTTAATTATTTCTCTAATTATGTATATATATTCTTATGTAGAATGCAAGTTTCGAGTTTGATCGCCTTGTCAAGGAAAATGAGCAGGGTGTTGCCGGCTTTATGTATTACATTACCTTCGCTGCACTCTCTAGCGGCACATCTCGAACCTTTCGTGCCAAAGTATGGAGCAAGATAAATAACCAGGGATCAGAGGTCAAGTTTTGTGAGATGATATGAGTTTGTGTAGGTACCAACACTACCACTTTCATCTCGATTTGTAGTTAGGGTACTTATGATAATGCTTTGTTTGTTTTAGATATACTAATTATAAATTAATTCTTACCACCGTTGGATTTTAATGCATGTCTGATGCTCTCTTATTTTGCCTTTTAAATGTTGTCTCCAAGACAAACTAAACCCTTTACTAGTTATATATCATGCACATCTAAACACTTTACTAGTTATATATCATGCATATCTGAGTTGTGACTTTTGTTGTGCAGATGCTTCGTTTTCATATTGAGGTTTACTTTGTTATTACCTTGTCACTTTATGATAAAGTTTGCATATATTTTGTCTCTGTGACTCCATGTAATTATATTTGGGTTAGTTAAGTCATTTGCATGAGGTATCATAGTTATTACCTTTTGTTAAATCATCAAATTATTAGTGATATTGCTTCATCCTTTTACCTATTTTGTTTAGATTTTATTGTAGCTTCTTGTCATGTTTATTTCATATCTTGTCAAGATATCTGATTTAATTTTAGTTGATCTTCCTTGTTTATAATTGACAATTGACAAATGACAAATTAGAAATGTAACGGCTTCAAGGATTTCACAGTTGTGGTTTATATAAGATTTAAACATTTGGTTCCAACTTTTGATGTGGTTTGTCGGTTTTTCTGCATTGATTGTTTGCATTGCGCAGAATGTTAAAATGCTAGTGTTCTCTTTTAATTTTATTTTATTTTTGTTTTCAGGAAGCTGGTCCATGTCAGTTGTATGCTGAGCAGCTGAGTCTAGTTATGTGTTGGGTCACTATTGTGGTTGAAAGCCATGACATTTGATACTATGCTGAAGCTTTATGGCTTCTTTAATCTAGTGTGTTTATGGTATTTACGTGCAAATTGATACTACTCAAATTGATATTAACCATGGTGGTAGTCCCTCCAAAGTCACAGCTTGTTGGCATTGGATTCTTTTGGCAGTAGTTGTTGGAGGCAAGAGAAGCATGGTTTTATATTGAATTTGAATTGTAACAAAATATGAACATTTTTTTCGATAAAAGGATAAGCGTGGGCTCAAAACTCCCAAAAGCCAAAAAAGAAGCCGAAAGAGCATAATCAGACTGCAATACAAAACTCCACCTATCATTATACAAGCTAAGGAGAAAAAAAACCACACTCAATAACATTTGTCTCTATTGTCTCAGATTTAAAAACATTACAATTGCAACCTGTATAACTTTATCGACCATAATCATATGAGCCCAATTGCTTAGAGTCAATTCTTGCCATATCATCGCCCTTATGT
Source organism: Pterocarpus macrocarpus (assembly GCA_031439585.1). NCBI lineage: Eukaryota > Viridiplantae > Streptophyta > Magnoliopsida > Fabales > Fabaceae > Pterocarpus > Pterocarpus macrocarpus. The sequence goes on from CM062516.1 coordinate 1,094,757, forward strand.
AGAGAAATTAGTAATCTAAAATTTCAGCAGCATAAGAATTTTCATATCAGAACACATTTGTTGTTTACATCGTAACTTCGATATTATTAGTGTTAAAAAAATATGAACCAATACTTGTTATTTTTGTTTCTCGCTGGTTAGAGCTCATTTTCTCCATTTCCAAAATGGTTCTTGTAAGTTTTGATCTGTGTCTTAATATAAAGAAAACCAAGTTCTCTTAGGCATACTGTCAAATAACTCAGAGGCACTCTCCACAAGCCAACATTTTCTTCTATGGTGTTCTACTTTTCATAATCTAAACAATTGCCTGTGCAAAATTTAATGTAATGAAGAAAGCAACTCAAATTTGCAAACTAAAAGCAAAAAGAAAAAAGGAAACTTGATTTATTAGAAACCTAGGTTTCAAAATTCTTAGAATCTGATGCCAATGAGGTGAACAAAAAGAATTAAAAATATGTACCTTTAACAAAATCCTTGTAAGTAATTGTTGGGAGGAAGAGAAGTTGAGAAAAAGGGCTGAAAGTTTCTTGCAAAGCTGCCATGTGAAGCTGAGAAAGAAGCAAAATCTTAGTGGTGATGGCTGAGGCACATTGGTGTCAAGGGATGGTGGTAGGGGCGGCCTCTCGCATGGTGGCGATGGTAGCGTCGCGGTGGTGCTACGGTGTGTTTCGGAAGGGAGGGCCAAACTGAGTGGGAGCAGCATAGAGCACAAGCACAATATAGAGCATGAGTGAAGCTGAGGAAATGTTTTCTTTGGGGCAAAATAGCACATAAAGATTGAGTTTTATTCTTGACCATTGATTTTGTTTTAATGGTCATGGACGGTGTAGATCATAACATATAACACTGTTATGTTAAAGTGAAAATTGAGAGGATCCGCTCCTGTGTAGATCCGTGAGTGTCAAATTCTCCAGATTCAACAGCAATGTTAATGTCAGTAACAATATTTACGAGATCAACCAGCGACCCGGGCCTCAGCAGTGTCCACGTTTAGCAAACTACAAAAGTAAAAATAAGGGAACAACAGCATAGATGTATTGCTCAGAAGTACCATACCATCTTCTTTTATTTTTTATTTTTGGCCATTAAGTACCGTACTAATTCAAACATGGTAATGAGCATGTTTTGAAGACCTCAAAAATTATGCAAGTTTCAACTAGATGATTCTCTGGATCAGAGTGTCCATTATGTCAAGGAAGAAGCAGAAGTATGCATCACCTACGATCTGGGCCATCATCAGGAGTTTATGTGGGCTGCTATGTCCATGTCAACCTGAATGATATCAACAAGAATATAAATCAGGTTGCAGAGGACCTTTAAAGTCAAAGACAATTAATCATGAGTAAATTAATATTTTAGTCACGCAAGATTTTCGTTTTAATATATATATATATATATATATATATATATATATATATATATATATATATATTTAAAAAATTAAATATATATTTTATATATTTGATATTTTCTATTTTTTATTATAAAGTATAACCAAAAATAAATTATAATAGAATATAATTTTTATTAATTATTTAATCTAACATTTAAAATTTAATATAATTATTTAAATATTTACTATATTAATTGTAAATTTTTAATTATTTTTATATATAAATAAACCATTTATATTATAAATATTGATAAATTTTGTATGTAAGTATATGGTGGTAAGTTTTATATATATAAAAAATTTAATTGATATGTATTGATAGTGTAAAATTATTTTATACTGTTAATTAATAAAAATAGAGGAAAGTAAGAAATCATAGTGAATATCTCATTATAATGGGTGGTTATTTATGTGAGTTGGCACTTTATTAATAGTATAAAATTATTTTATATTATCAGTATATTTAAATTAAATTCATATATAAATACAAAATTTACTAATATATTATTGAAAAATATTAATAAATTTTCGAATAAAAAAATATTAAATAAAAATAAAAATAATCATATAAAACCATCACCTAAATATTTTTTATTATTTTATTCATATTTTTATAGACGTCACGTATTACGTCGGAAAAATTGCATACCCGAAAATTTTTCTAGCTAAGAACGCCTCATCATGAGAGCCAGAAACCACTTTTGCCAACTACAAATTCATCTCAACCAACGCACACTCTCTCACACGCTCGCACAGTCACTCCCTTGCAGAGTCTCATCTCAATCTTATTCCCTGTCTTTCTCGTCCCTCTCTTCAATCCCAACAATCTCAATTCCATTCCATTTCCACCCTAATCCACAAACGCAAACACAAACCCAATGTCATCATCGTCATCATCATCATCATCATCAAATTCCGATGCAGATTCTTCCTCATGCACACACTTACCTGACGACTGCTGGGAATCAGTGGTCAAACACCTCCACGACCCTCTCTGCCACGAAACCCTGTCCCTCGTCTCACACCAATTCCTGTCCATCACCAACCGCCTCCGCTTCTCCCTCTCCATCTCCAACCAAACCCTCCCTCTCCTCCCCACCCTCCTCCGCCGCTTCCCCAACCTCACCTCCCTCAACCTCACGCGCTCCTTCCACGGGGGCCTCCACGTGCTTCTCACCCAAATCGCATCCTCCAACCTACCCTCCCTCAATTCCCTCGACCTCTCTCACCAACCTTCAATTCCCTCAAATGGGTTGCTAGAATTTGCCCAAAAGTTTCCAACTTTGAAGTCCCTCAACTGTTCCTTCATGGGTTCACTAACAAACGCGGATTTGGTCCTAATTGCGAATTGCTTCCCAAATCTCGAAGAACTCAATGTCAGCTTCCCGAAACACTCTTATAGCACCTCGTTTTTTGGGTACAACATCTGCGACGATTTCGGTGTAAAGGCCTTGGCTTCGGGGCTCAAGAAGCTCAGAAAGGTGAATCTCTCTGGTAATGACTTCCTTCGGGACCCTTCGATTTTGAGTTTGTGTAAGAATTGTGAGCTTCTAGAAGAGTTAGTTGTGGCTGATTGCAACCTTATTAGTCAGAGTGGCATTGCTGATGCGATCCGCGAGAGGCCGGAATTGAGGTCTCTGATTGTTAGCGGTTTGGGGCATGGGACTCTGAATGGGGATTTTAGAAGGAACGAGGTGACTTTGGAGTTCATTGATGCGTTGGTGAGTTTGAAAAGTTTGACTTGTGTTGATTTGTCTTATTCGCGTATATCTGATGAGTTGTTGTGTGCCGTTGCGGAGGAAGGTCTTCCCTTGGGGAAGCTTGTGCTCCAAGGTTGTTCGGGTTATAGTTATGCTGGGATCTCTTGCTTGTTGAGAAAGTGTAACCTTTTGCAGCACCTGGATCTTCAGAGCACAATGTTTCTGGATGATCAGTGTGTTATTGAGTTGTCTTTGTTTCTTGGTAATTTGATCTTTGTGAACCTTAGTGGGAATGTGATGGTTACCGATTTGAGCTTCTTCGCGATTGCGCGGAACTGTCCTTTGATTACCGAGATCAAGATGGAGCAAACGGGTATTGGGAAACAAAAGGTGGAGGAGGATTCTTTGATGGGTTTGGTTGTGAATTCTCATGTGAAGTTTCTCCGTTTGGCTCACAACACGTGGTTGAAGGATGAAAGTGTTGAAATGTTTGCTTCCGTTTGCCCCAATTTGGTGAGGATGGACTTGAGCTCTTGCGGGCGTATTTTGGAATGTGCCGTTGAAGTCTTGCGGAGGTGTTGTAAGATTAGGCATTTGAGCTTACCTTGGTCGGGGGGAGCAAAGCTTTTTCGGGTTGATTTTGAAGTTCCCACATTGTTTATGTTGGACTTGTCAGGGTTAAGGATTCATGATGAAACACTCTCTGCGATCTCGAAGAGTTGTTATAGGCTAAAATGGCTGCACTTGGATTATTGTCATGAAATCACAGCCAAGGGAGTGAAGCAGGTGGTGGAAAACTGCAAGCAGCTGAGAGTGATAAGTTTGAAGTCTTGTGAGAAAGTGGCTGCTGATGTTGTTGCTTGGATGGTAGTTGCAAGGCCATCATTGAGGGAAATAATAGCTCCACCTCGATTTCGTCTTACTGAGAGCCAGAGGGAACTCTTCCTGCGTCATGGATGCCTTGTTTCCGTGTGTTCTAGGTAATGTAAGAGGTTCTGCTAGTGAACTCTGAGTCTGAATTGTTGTAAGGCGTTTTTGTTTCCTTCAGTTGCTTCTCTGAGAAATAAAATTAGAGAATGTATCAATTTACATTTGTTGTATTTGCTTATCAGTTTCTCCATTATGATTGCCTACTTAATTGTGTATCTTTATACTTGTAATAACCAGTTATCAGTTTAAATGCAAATAATGTACATTGTAAGCAGATGGGTTTTAAGTACAATTCCAAATTGTGTTGCTTTTTATTTCCTTCACCTTGAATTGTATGACTTGGATTCTTCTGTGTTGTTGGAAATAAGTTATTTATTTTTAAAGGGAATGAAGAGTTCTGCATACTTACCTTTGGCTTTTGACCGCTGAAGAGTTTGAGCGCTTCAAATTTCCAAGAGCTTTGGATGTGTGACACAAAGGCTTTCCACCTAAACCTTCTTGTTATATAAAAATTCAGTGAAAAAATGCATAGCAGCAGTAGTAATCCGATTCAACGACTAGCACGATCAATAAATTATTCGTTCTGAATTTTGGTTGGCAATCAAACTTCTTTTAGATGAGAGTCTAAACAATATCACACGCTCTTTGGAAAAATGATTTGTGTCTGTGCAGAAAAATTCCGAATTCCAAATGCATTGTAGTGGTTAGGAATAATTATGAATTTTTATGATGACCAAACTTTTATTTAAGCACTTACATCGGTTCTTCTAAGAAATTAATATTTTTCTAAGTCCCTTTGTATTATTCTCCCAAGCCTTTTGTTGAATTGGAATTCTTGCTTAAGCTGCCAAAATAGACGTTATACAGCTTGCATCTCGTTCTGGTCAGTAAAGCGCTCGTAGATAGAATACATGCACTCCACGTCATAGATAGGTACACACTAATTAAGTTTTACAAAAATAATAATAAAATTGAAATTATACATGACAAATATTAAATTATGGCATCAAAATGAATTAAGTCCTGAACTAAATGCTACAGGCTGCATGCTTTTCTTTTTATAATTACTCTATGCGTATGCCAATTCTTTACTTTATATTAAGAATGACTGATTTTGGAAGAAGGAAATACTTTGTGGGTGCTCCCTTGCCCTGGATGAATTGAATATTCTTGTGTCCAGGGAAGTCGTGCGTTGCACATTCATTCTTTTGTGTAGAGATGTTGAAAATCGATACAATCCAAATTAAAATTAAAACTATTCCAAAAAAGTTGAATACCGATTGGTTCTATTTGGTTTTAGTTTCTAAAACCAATCAAAGCGAATCAAATCGAATTGAATTAATAATTATATATATTTATGAGATATAGTACATATTTTATATTATTTATCTATATCTATATTTATGTAAGTATACAATTTGTTTTAATTTTTTATTATTTGGTAAGCTTGTTAATATTAAATATTAGTATAACTTTTGATAATTAATTTAGATTTTATAATTGTATGGTTTTATTAAAAAAAAAAACTAATGATTAATCTAATTTAATGAAATTAAGAGTTACTTTTTTATTTTATAAAATATTAAATAGAAAATCAAAAACCAAACCAATCCAAACCGATTTAAATTGATTTTTCAAATATAATCAAATCAAATCGAACCAAATCGAAATTTATCTTTTTGTAAGTTGCATCCATATTAATACTAGCTCATTTTTTACCAAAATTAACTTTATAAAACCAAGTTGGAGCAAACTCCTATCCACAAATTTTAATCCAAACACACACTAATGTAGTGTCTTCTTTCCGTATGTATATTTATGATAATTTTACTCTTTACAAATAGGATTTGAGTTCCATGTAAAAAAACATTGTTGTACTTAAAAAAAAAAAAAAAACTGGTCGTTTGTGGGCTGGAATGTTTGTTGCTTGGGCACCACACCACAATTAAAAAAGTTGTATGAAAAGTAAAAGCCTGGAAAGTGAAAATTACAGATCACCATACCAGATGCCTGCTTAACAACCAAAAGACTTTCTAGAGTTTGATAACTTCTGTTGGTCAAGCTCAAACACAAGGTTTCTTCTGGAGCTTCATTCATCAATCTGACCATAATACAAAATTGACAGCCTGCACTTTTTGACATTCCATGAACTTGTTAAATATCCACTGAATACCCTTTTGGTTGATCAATCATTATCATTAACCCATTAATTACATTGTCTCTTGATCACCTGTATCAGCCCCTCTTTCTTACTCTCACTTTTGAGGTTATCCCTGTAGCTTCAAGTTCCAAACTTGTTCTGGTATCAGTCCTGTTTGTTTTTACTTGGTAATAGATCAAGATCAAGATCAAGATCAAGATGCCAGTTAGTTCCATAGACATTCCTGGTGAATGCTGGGAATTGGTCTTCAGATTCCTTGGCCATGGCAGTGACTTGGAGTCTGTGTCTATGGTCTGCAAGCAGTTCCTTTCCATTGCAAGCCGGCTTCAACATTCCCTCACAATATTTGATCCAACAATCCAACTCCTTCCTCAGCTATTCTTGAGGTTTTCAAGGCTCAAAATATTAGACCTCAGTAACTTCAGTGGCAACCTTGAAGGCCTGCTTCATCAAATTTCACAATCTGAGTTGGACCTTGATTTGCTTAATCTTTCCAATCAGAGAACACTTCCCGTTGACGGTTTGCGGGAACTCGGTTCAAAGATGAAAAATTTGAGGGTCTTGATATGCTCAAACATTGGCTTTCTGCAAGATAGCCATCTGGTGGTCATGGCCTATTGTTTCCCATTGCTTCAAGAGCTTGACATTAGCTTCCCATTGGATTCTCAAGCATCAGATTTTGGGATATCAAAGCTGTCTTCCATGCTTGAGAAACTGCGCAAGATTAACCTTTCTGGTAATTACTTAATCACTGATCAATCACTTTTCTCTCTATGCCAAAACTGTATGTCAATGGAAGAGATTTCATTCTTCACCTGTTTTAAAATTACCCAAGTTGGCATTGCTTCTGCTATCCGCCTCAGGCCGAGTTTGACTTCCATATCCTTTAACATTGAAAAGAAAAGAATACATGGACCTGGTTTGGCACCTATGCCAATTAACTTGGATTTGATTGATTCACTCAGGAGTTTGAAAAGGTTAACTGCTATTGATTTGTCAAGTTCTTTTATCTCGGACGACTTGCTCTTTTCGGTTGCCGAAGGTAGTCATATGCTGAAGAAACTCATCCTGCAAGGCTGCTGCAATTGTACATTTGCAGGAATCTCTTATTTGTTATCCAAGTGTCAATCTGTTCAATGCTTAGATCTTCGAAAAGCTGACTTCCTAACGGATCAATGTATCGGCAAGTTATCCATGTTTCTTCTTAATTTAACCTCTATAAACCTTAGTGGTTGTTGCCGGCTGACCAATTCAACCTTCTTCATACTCACAAGAAATTGTCCTATGCTCATTGGGATCAAAATGGAAAGAACTTATCTTGGGGTAGAAGGGGAAGAAGATTCTTTGCAGGATATTGTTTCCAACCCTCAAGTGAAAAGTCTCTATATGGGTGATAATATTTTACTTGGTGATGCAAGTTTAATAAAACTTGCTTCCATTTGTCCCAGTTTGCAGGTTCTTGACTTAAACTCTTGTGGGAGTATATCCGGAGAATGTATTGCTGAGGTTTTTAAGAGATGCTGTGAGATAAGGCATTTAAACTTAGCCTATACGGGAGTGAAGCTTTTCAAGATAGACTTTGAAGTTTCACAACTGAAGGTGTTGAACTTGTCAGGGTCAAGAATTGATGATGAAACACTCTCAATAATCTCAAGGAAGTGTTGTGGATTAGTACTCCTGGACATCCAGAGTTGCAGTGATGTTACAACAAAAGGGGTGAGGGAAGTAGTAGAAAATTGCATAGCATTGAGAGAGTTAAATTTGAAGAATTGTGGCTTAGTGTGTGATGATTTTGTTGCTTCCCTGGCGTATTCAAGGCCATCATTGAGGAAAATAATCACACCCTCTGGTGCTGGTGTTAATTACTGATAAGAAGAATAATGCTTGGTGTTAATTACGGACAATATCAGAATATAAGTGTGCAAGAAATGATGTGACATGTTACAATCCCATAGTAAAAATTATGCAGATGTATAGTAACGTGTGTGAAAAATGTGCGTATAACATTGTTCATTAAGAGTCCTGTTTTGTGCTTTGATAGCATTCTTGTGATTGAGTATGTTGCAAGCAATATGTATGTATCTGTGGTATTAGTTATTTCATTCATTTATTATTATTATTATTATTATTATTTTTGACTAGGATATCATCAATGCTATTGATCTGTGTTGTATTCTGCTACTCCACAATTTTTGTATAAATACAATTCCTCATACTAGATGCAGTTTTACCATTCCATTTCCTTCTACTAGTATTTTTCAAACAAGGATGTAAAAACTCCTCTCCGATCCATCTTTTAATATTTAATCAATGGCTTTAGACTTTTATTCCATTCCATTCTATTTAACATTCTAAAGTCATAAAACTTGAATTTTCAGCAGAAGACTGTATGTTTTTCTTCACTGGAAAGTAGATTGAAGCTTGAAACATTGACAAGCTCAATATTTGAGAACACTGGCCTTCAGTCATTGAAAAGTTAAAATCCCATATTTATAAGCACTGATTGGTCAAATACAATACAGTGATAATCCAGTACAAGCACATTGCAACAACTCAAAGGCATTCATTCACAAATCCCATCCAATAGGGAGATGCTGAATGACAAGTCACATTTATTCTTTGCTCCAAGAGCCCTGCCTCCCAAACAGGGAGATGACAAATAACCAACCAAATTTATTTTGATTCCAGGAGTCCAGCCTCTCTATAGCTCTCAACAGAATCAATGAGTGTCTCCTCAAGTGGCCTGTATCTCCATCCCAACCTCTGCAGTTTTACTGAGCTCAAACTTATGTAATCATCCACCTCAATAAAGCTGCCAATAATGAAAGTTATGTTTAAGCATTTAAATATAAGTGTGTTTCGATAAACTTTTAAAATTAACAATGATTTTAAGCTCAAACTTATAATTGATTTTTGAGTAAGTCTACTTTAGTCCTCAAAATATATAAGCGTCACCACATGACTCCTCCAAAGGTGATTATCACCACATAAGTCCCTCAAAAATCTAAGTCATCATATTCATCTTTTTGGAAAACTAAAGTGGCGAGATAAAAGGACACAGAGGCAGTAGTTATCTAATTGTTTTGGACTTTTGAAAGACTTATGTGATGACAATGATATTTGAAAGATTATTGTAGTGATGCCTATATCTTTAGAGGACTAAAATAAGGTTTTACAATCACTTTCAACTCTTATTTGAAAAAAAAAAAAAAAAAAAAGATTGATCATTTTTTTAGTCTTGTTTTTTTAAGAATCTTATCTAAATGGTCTAAAAAATTTACAAAGTGATCTTTTTATTGAAAAAAAAAAAAAGCACTTTTCTTACAAAATAAATAGGATGGCTAGACTGGTGCATGAAACCCAAAATAAGAGTCAAGACATTTAGGATGATACTTGGTTTATGACTATTACTTGAAAAATTTCCTTTGATTTATAGATCATGGGGGAACTGAAGCTTACTTTGTAGGGTAATTGTAATTGGGATATATACTCTTTAATTTCTCCACCAAATCCTTTGCCTTGACAGAGTGTGAAGTGCATAGGTATCTCCCTTCTGCTTCAAGCTTTTCATAAGCCAAAAGTATTGCATCAACTAGATCTCGTACATCTATTATCCAGCGAAGCTTATTCTCCAATGACTCACAACCTTAAAAAAGCAAGACAGACCAAATAATATATATATATATATATATATATATATAGAAAAAGGAGAACTATGTTAACAATTATAAATCAAATAAAATACATGGCAACGCTTTAAGTTTGTGATACGTGCTCCAGAAACCCCAGGCACACACTTTAATAGAAAACAAGATATAGAATAAAGACCCTCCCTACTAAACCCCCAAGAAACCTGTCCTTGGAAACGTAGATAATCGGGAATAGATAGAAAATTCTGCATCACACAGAATAAAGTGTAGAAATTCTGCATAAAGTGAGGAAAACCTCACAACTGTATTGGTAATCAAACCATGATCAAAACTATATGATAAAATTCTCCTATAGGCCAAGTTGCCTATTTATACATAAATCCTAAAAATAGAAATTATCTAGTCCTATTTCAATAGATCTAATTTGAAACTAAAATTCAAAAATTAAAGATATGATTCTATTCTAAAAGATTTATTCCTAACTAATTTAAATCAGATCTGATCTTTATAGATTAGATCAGATTTGATTTAAATTCTAAAAGATAAACTGAATCAATTTAAATCTAAACAAATCTAGACTAAGTCAAAACAAATAAAAATGAATCTAAACACAATCTAAACATATTTTCAACATAATCAAATTGCTTGCTCCCCAAGTTACTTTAATTAAGCTTGATTCCTTGATCTCCAAGTAACTTGAAATGAGCTCTTGGATTGCTTGATCTCCAAGGCAGAACCGACTTGTTAGAAACAAGCTATTTTCCAGTGTTGGAATAACCAAAATACCCTCCTGAGCACGTATCAGTTTGTGTTTGGATTAGCTTTGTGTTCAACATAACTTACAAATCAAAATCTTGATGAGAGCACGTTAGGGGGAAAAAAGGCCAACTTTTTCCTAAAAATTAAGCTTTACCAAACACACAACAAGTATTTGCGGTAGTGAAGCAAGTGACACAGCACAATCACCATTAAGGGCATAATCGTGATGACCAAAATTCTGAATATGCTTGCAAATGAAAAACTTTACACCACTTTCACTGTTTCACATGTCCAAAGATGTTAATTGTTATGTATTTAAAGGTATGAGATTATCATGTAAAACAATGAGGCATTTTAACTAGCAGTAGCAATGCACACTTGGTAAACTAGTATATTGTAGGAAAAATATTTTACAAGGCATTAGTAGGCACCTTTTAAAAGCTTGAGGAGAACCAAGCTACTTGCATTCACAGTAGTCGACTGTAAAATCGGCCCCAAAATTAGGGTAGGACAAATGCTCACCACAGCAAGCCCAGTTCTTTTTGCAAAGTCCAGGGCCTGCTCTTCCGCCTCGGTCTTGGAAAAACAGTACCAGTTCTGGATCATATGTGAAACACAGTTCAGTAATATAGCACAAACATTCTTGATGATTGAAACTTAGCAGTTTTTGCAACTGAAAATCTGAAATAAAATAGCATGACTTAATGAAAGACCAGGCTATTATTGTAGGATAAGACCAATGACAAACCATATCATAAGCACATATGTAACAAAATTATACTGACCTTAGTTTTTTTGCAGTACTCTTTATCAGACCAATAAGACTCATCGATCACTTTATCTTTGGGCAAATTGGGGTTCATCACAAGAGCAGCTACGGATGATACATAGACAACTCGTTCCACTTTAGCTTCATGAGAAGCTTCAAGTACATTAGTAGTTCCCTTCACAGCTGGCTCAATCATTTCTACCTACAGAATTCTATGACTACTAGCATCAATGATCCCCAAAAAACTAAATCTATAGTGTCAATTGTACACCTTGCATGCTCAATGGAACCCAACTGAAATTTAATTTCTAGTACTGAAATTGGATAAATAAGATCATCAACACAACATTAACATCATAGACATAAGAACTACACACTGAAGTAAAGATTTATCACCTACACGAATTCTAGAAACAAAATACAATATTGACACCACAGATCGAGAGGAAAAAAAGGTTCCAAGACTTAATCATTTCAGTTTAATGAACATCCACAAAAAAAGTATGGCAATGCTTAAATGACCTTTAGTAAATTATATTACAAAGTCTCAAGCACACATGAATTTCAAAACGTGTTTGAAATAAACTAAATCCTTAAGCTTATTAATTTCTCTAAGGATGAAGGCGTCAGTCAGAAATGAGAGTGAAATAAGTACATCAAAGAATATGAAAAAGCAAAAAAAAAAAAAAATTCCAGATACATGTTTGCATAAAATTAATGAACAGAAACTAATTAAACCAAAAAAAAAATTGCATGTCAATAGAAGCAGATGCATGCCTCAGGATTTTCTGAAGTTGTTGAGGGTACAGGGCAAGCAACATGGAAAACTGCATTGCATCCAGCAATTGCCGAGTAAAGAGATTCATAACTCAACAGATTTGCCTTGAAGAGTTTAAGGTTCTCAGAAGCTCCCTCAAGTTTCAACAAGTGAGCATATTTCTCATCACCTGGTCACACATACACTTCAAAGGAATCAGACCATTTCTTTTTCAAGAAAAAAACCATAACTTAGATTAAGGTACTTATTATATGCAATTCTCAAATTAAACAAGTATGGACCTTTTTTTTCTCCAGAAGAGTATCCAAATCTTGATACAACTCTTGTCTAAAAACAAAAACTACAAAAACATCATCATGAACATTTCTACGGAAAACATAACATTCATGTATGCACTCCAAAAGGCATAACAATATTTACCATGCTGAATCAAAAGAGTGACTTTGACTTCAAAAAGAATATATTTTTGGATTCAGTTTTGCACTAATTCAAAAGGGTATTCTCCAAAGATTAATAAAATTTTGATTAAATGAGTTTTGATTGGGAAAAAAAAAAAAAAAAAAAAAAAACAAGGGGTGTGATGAAAAGTAAAGTACCGGGTTGTCTGACGGTTCCATGAACAATGTATCCCTTGGAAAGGAGAAGCTTAACGAGCCAAGAAGCTACAAAACCTCCTGCACCAGTTACGCATACCTTCTTCTTCGACGTAGAAGCTGCCATTGCCATTTTCCTTGTCTCAACCGATTTCTTCTTCTTCTTCTTCCCCTCTGCTCAAGAATGTTCTGTTTTACTATTCGATCAATATTATTTAGATAAATGTTTGGGGGGCGCATGACACAATACGAGGGATATACGAAAAAATGAACAAAACGATAAAAAGACTCGAATAATTGGTCCATATAATTATTATTATTTTACTTTAGTGTTTTTTTTTTCAATCCAAAAATTTATCGACATTTTTACAACAATACGCAAGTGAGTTTTTATATTTTGTATACAAAATTTATTGAGATGCTGATAGTCGACATATTATTGAAAAAATATTGGTAAGTTTATCAGCATATTATTAAAAAAATACTGGTAAGTTGTTTTTTTTTTTTAATAAAACTTATCAACTAAACAGAATATATATTAGTAAGTTTTTTTTTTTTACAAAATTTATCGACATAAACAGTGCATATGCCGATAATTTAGTGTAATATACACAAAATTTGTTAGTTTGTATACTGTTTATATTAGTAAGTATTATTTTTTTACAAAATTTACCAATATGTTTTTGCACATTGGTAAATTATTTTTTTTTTTTACAAAACTTATTAGTACAAATAGTGCATATGCTGATAATTTTGTGTAATATACACAACTTATCAATGTATGTACTATTTATGCTAGTAAGTATTTTTTTTACAAAACTTATCGTTATAAATAGTACATATACTAATAAATTTTGTGTAAAATTTTTGACAAAAAAATATTTTGAACAAAAATAATAATAATTATATAAAACTCATCATCTAAATATTTTTTATCATTTTTTTTACTTTTTCCTTTGTATCAATTCTCAATTTATGATGAGTACGTAGTGGCAAAAGTTATCGGTGCAGCTAAAATATCATTATTTATTCACACTCATTTTTGTTTTTGTTTTTTAATTAAATACCCATTTTAGCATTTGATAAAAATAAGTTTTCAGGTGGCTACTCATCCCTCATTATTTAGAAAAGGGATACATTAGTTTCTTTACAAAAATTTTTTTGGAGATATAAATATGTACAGAAAAATTAATATATCTCTTTTTAAATGATAAGAGATTATTTAAAATTTTAATAAATATTTACTTTCTTGAATGGCTTTTCTGTGAATCTTGAAAGTTGTCCCGTCACTATAGCAGCAGTTTGGGATGCTTTCTATGGTCTTGAGCTTGCTTGGATCAAAGGGTTCCATCTTATCCAACTTGAGTTAAAGACTCCAGTAGCGCTATTGCTCTTATTTCAGCTTCAGCAAATCTTCTTCATCCTTATGCTACTGTTATTCAAAGTGTTTGTGATCTTATTCATAGACCTTGGACAGTGAAGATTATGCATGTGTTTAGAGAAGGCAATAGAGCTATGGATGCTTTTGCAGCTTTGGGTCATTCTCAGCACCTGCAGATTATTTTTCATTCTTCTCCTCCTTTGAGTATTGCTACTATATTGCGTGAAGACTTGGCTGGTGTAGCCGTGCCTCATGCTGTTGTTTACTTCTTGGCTTGGGTTTTTGTCCTGTTTATTCACAAAAAAAAAAAAAAAAGGTCATAAGATCAAATTTTACTGCAATTGACGTAAATAAATAATTCAGCGTACGACCTCCAGAGGCATAATTATGCTTGATATAATAGTTGAGGCTGAACCTCCGCACCATTAATGTTGGAGAGAGTATTTGCTTCGTCCCTTTCATAAAATGTGTTACATTAAAAAAATTATTTTGTATTTACATTTTTATTGTTTAAAAGAAATTAACTCTTAAGTTTTTAAATTTTACCTATATTTTGATATTTTCACTATATGAAATGAAATGAAAATATATATATATATATATATATATAAGCAGTGATATATTTTAAGTATTTTTAAAAAAAATTAATTAAATATAAAGATTTAATTTTGATACATTATTAAAGTTCTAAAATCATATATGATATTATATGATTAATTAATAATAAAAGATATTTGATATTAACAGTATATCAAAATTAATTTACAAAAATCATTGCAGTTTTTATAATTGAGATTATCGAATAGTTTCTTATTTTTGAAACGTCTACTATAGATAATAACTGAAGCTGATGGAGGTATTGTCCAGTCGTTTGTCTCATGTTCCTCTGTGCCATTTTCCTATTCTCTCTTAAATTTCTATCTAGTTAGATTATGTACGTACTATATCGAATACATGAATTTTTATTTAAATATGCATGTATATGTGATTTAAACTTTCAAAAGTAACTATATATGTGAAGAGCCATGAAAAACTTGATCCTCAAAACACACAAACTCCTATTAGCTTTGAAACAAGTTAATATTTAAAATCAGAATGGAGACTCGTAATTTTTGTTTTATACCACTACAAAGAGTGGCCCCTTTAGGGGGGATCAATTTTTTTATGGCGTTATTCTTTTATAATTATTACAATATGAGTTATTTTGAATATTTACTAAAATATGGGGTTTTCTTTCTCTATCTGCCATATGATTTTTTGAATCACCTTATATATTTATTTTAGAAGACTGCAAAAGCTTATCAGAATCTCTACAAAAGCTGTCTAGATTCTTACTTAATGTGTGGAGGATTGTGATACACAAGACACAACACCTGCAAAAGCTGGAGGAATCTCTGCCACATTCAATGGAACCCTACTCGCACCATGGTGGATTGCACGCCCAAGCAAAGCCCCTGCAAAAGCTATTGGGAGTCTCTACCATATTGACCGAAACTCTACCCAGACTATGGCGAGTTTTGACTGAGACTGTCGAAATGGCTACAACACAGAGCAAAGCACCTGTAAAAGTTGGAGGAATCTCTAATCCCTCCTCGAATTGTGGCATAATTTGACTGAAAAGACTTTTGGAATCTTTGTCATGTCGATTGGATTCCATATCTAGACCGTGGCGGATTGTGAGTGAAGAAACCCCTTCCTTGTGTAGTGTGTGGTAGCTCGCAAACCATGGATTTTGCACTATAAATATGGGCGCCGACTTCGGTGCGCTTCGCTGTCCAAGGTGCTTAGTGCACCTTGTGACTGTAGCGCATCGGATGGTGTAGATTTGTGAGGTGTATCGATATATTAATTACCTATGATGCATTATAGTAATATATTAATTTTAAAAAAATTAAAAAATATAATTAAATATATTTTAAAAATTAATTTTTATACACTAATAATATAAAATTATACTGATAATATAAAATAATTTTATATTATCAATGTAATATTATACTGATAGACAGTATAAAATTATATTAATGAGTAAAATTATCTTGATAAAATTTTTATAATTTTTAAAAATTAATTTTTATACATTAGTAGTGTAAAATTACTGTGCAGTATAAAATAATTTTACTCATCGTATAAAATTATATTAATGAGTAAAATTATCTTGATAAAATTTTTGATTATAATGACAGTGTAAAATTATTTTATACTGCAAGATAAAATTACTGACAGTAAAATTATATTGATAAAATTTTTTTATTATAATGATAGTATAAAATTATTTTATCTTTAAGGTATAATTTTATATTGTCAATATATAATAATTAATTTTTAAAATATATTTAATTATATTTTTAAATTTTCTTAAAATTAGATATTCTACTGATCATCGTAAGTGATTGGTATATCGATACACCTCATAATCTGTATCAGTTAGGCACTAAGCCTGCGAAGAGCACCGAAGTCGGCGCCATAAATATGAGGCCTTCTCGGTGTGTGGCGGATTGATTGAGAAAGAAAAAGATTGAGAGTAGGGTTGGGTGTGTGGTGGATTAAAAAAGAAAGAAAGGTTGAGACTGATAGTTAGGATTTAGAAGAAAGAGAGGGTTAGGATTTAGGGTTTAAAAGAGAAGAAAAAAAGAGTTTAGTGTAATAGAGAGGGGAAAGAAAGAAAACACAAATTAAAAGGATTTGCAACAATGGCATGAAACAATTGACATGATGCAACAATAGGTCCAAACCATCATATTTATAAGCGAATTCACAATGCTAATGTAATGTATTTTTTTTTAGAAATTATATTTTTTATTTTGTTTGTGAAATTTTATAATGATAAATTAACCTTGATTTGTTTGTTATATAATATTAGTCTGGGCATGCTACGGCTATTTTGGCTTTCTTTTAAAATTTTGGTAAGTATTATTTTCTTGTCTAGATTAATTAATTTACTGTATCTGCATCTTCATATATTAAGGAGTCTGTCTCCTCTCCTGCCTCTCTCTGTGATTTGTCTCCTACATCTCTCTCTATTATTTACCTTGGTTGTTTTTTTTTTTTTAAAACAAAATTTCTTGTATCAAAACCTACCACACTATGTGGCAAATTGGCAGAGTGTGGCAGATTGTGTTTGTTCTTTTTCTTCAATCAATATCTTATATTATGTGCGGTGGATTGTGTTTTGAAAAAAACCATATTCCAGTAAATACTTATAAAACACTATAGTTTGGTATTATTTTCTCACAAATCTCATGAAAAAAAAGGAGCCATCTGCCACCTACTTTATTTTTTGTTAGAAGTTATTGATACTCAACCGTCTGAACAGTCGTGCCTACAGTACCACTGTTTACAAAAATTTAAATCATTCAATCAAGCATTAATATACTATTTAAAAATACTTTTTAAAAAATATATTATATCAACCAATTTATTTTAATAATTTGAAAAAAAAAATATAATTAAGTGATAGTACAAAAATTGATGACACATCAAGATTTGACAAACTTTACATTCTAACCCATAATATTGGTAATAAATACATCCCCTTATGTTAGATATTGTTTTATCATTCCATTTCCTTCAACTAGTATTTTCAAACGAGGATGTAATACTCCTCTCCGTTCCATCTCTCAATATTTAATCAATAGTATAAGATTTTTATTCCATCCCATTCTATTTAACATTCTAAAGCTGAAAGTCATAGACCTTGATTTTTTAGCAGAAGACTTGATTCTCTTGTTCACTGGAAAAGCAGATTCAACCTTGAAATATTGACAAGCTCAATATTTGAGAACACTGGCCTTGAAGTCAATGGAAATCCTGAACATATATGAGCACTAATTGGTCACATACAATACAACTATAGTGATAATCCACTACAAGAACATAGCACCAACACAAAGACAATCATTCACAAATCCTTTCCAATAGGGAGATACTGAATAACAAGTCACATTTATTTTTTGATTCCAAGAGAGCCAAGCCTCCCAAACAAGGAGATGACAATTAACCAAACCAAATTTATTTTGATTCCAAGAGCCCAGCCTCCCTATAGCTCTCAACAGAATCAATGAGTGTTTCCTCCAGTGGCCTGTATTTCCAGCCCAACCTCTGCACTTTCTCTGAGCTCAACATTATGTAATCATCCACCTCAATAAAGCTGCCAATAACATAAGTCATGTTTAAGCATCTAACTATAGATGCGTTTGATTAAACTCTCAACAAAACGTGACTTGAATGGTACTTAGAGTTGATTTTTTTGATAAGCAGGAAGTTATTTTGTATTTGGACATAATTATAAAAATCATTTTTGTCTCTAAAAAACAACTCTTACCTACCTCTCAGAAAAAACAGAAAATTGATTATTTTCTTTTATTCTATGTTTTTAAGAATTTTATCCAAATGGTCTGAAAAATTATGAAGTGAATTATTTTACAAATACACACAACTGTTGGTCATAAATAAGTTGGTCATAAATAAGATGGCTAGATGGGTGCATCAAACTCAAAGTAAGAGGCAAGACATTTAGGATGACACTTGGTTTATGACTACTACTTGAAACTTTTCCTTGTAGATCATGGGGGAACTGAAGCTTACTTTGTAGGGTAATTGTAGTTGGGATATATACTCTTTAATTTCTCCACCAAATCCTTCGACTTGACTGGGTGTGAAGTGCATATGTATCTCCCTTCTGCTTCAAGCTTTTCATAAGCCAAAAGTATTGCATCAGCTAGATCTCGGACATCTATTATCCAGCGAAGCTTATTCTCCAATGACTCGCAACCTTAAACAACAAGGACAAGCCCAATAACATTAAATATATATATACACATTTTTTTTTAAAGAAAAAAGAGAACTAAGTTAACAATGGCATTGCTTTAAGTTTGTGTTTGGATTAGTTTACTTAGTGTTCAACATAACTTACAAATCAAAATCTAGCTGAGAGATCTTTAGGAAGGAGGGGGGGGGGGGGACCTTTTTTTTCCCCCCCTAAAATTGAGCTTTACCAAAATGTAACAAGCATTTGGGTAGTGAAGCAAATGACACAGAGCAAAAACACCGTGAAGAGCATATTTGTAATGACCAAACTCTGAATCTGCTTGCACACAAAAGAACCTTTCACCACTTTTGCTGTTTCACATGTCCAAAGATTTCAATTGTTATTTACTTGAAGGTATGTGATTATCATGTGAAACAAGGTAGCATTTTAACTAGCAATGCACAATTTACCACAACAAGAGGCTTCCACGTGGTGGGGTCTAAGGAAAATAAATATACGCAGCCTTTAACCCCCAACTAGAGAGGCTGTTCTAGGATTTAAACTTGTGACCTCTAGCTTACAATGCAACAACCTTACTATTGCGTGAAGGCCCACCCTCAAACTAGTATTTTGTAGAAAGAATATTTTATAAGGCATTAGTAAGCACCTTTTAAAAGTTTGAGGACAACCAAACTACTTGCATTCACAGTAGTTGACTGCAAAATTGGCCCCAAGACAACAGTAGGACAAATCCTCACCAAAGCAAGCCCCGTTCTTTTTGCAAAGTCCAGGGCCTGCTCTTCCGCCTCTGTCTTGGAAAAGGGATACCAGTTCTGGATCATTTGTGAAACACGAGTTCAGTAATATAACACAAACATTCTTGACGATTGAAACTTAGCAGTTGCTGCAACTTAAAATCTGAAATAAAATAGTATGACTCAATGAAAGGCTATGCTTCTATTGTTGGACAAGACCAACGACAAATCCATATCATAAGCACATTATGTAACAAAATTATACTGACCTTGATTTTTCTGCAATACTCTTTGTCAGACCAATAAGACTCATCGATCACTTTATCATTAGGCAAATTGGGGTTCATGAAAATAGCAGTTGAGGATGACACATAGACAACTCTTTCCACTTTAGCTTCAAGACAAGCTTCAAGTACATTAGTAGTTCCCTTCACAGCTGGCCCAATCATTTCTACCTGCAAAATTCTATGCTACTAGGATCAGTGATCCCCCCAAAATAATAAATAAATAAATCTATAGTGTCAATTGTACACCTTACATGCTCCTAATAATGGAACCCAACTGAAATTTAATTTCTACTACTAAGATTGGATAAATAAGACAATAAACACAACAATAACTCCATAACCATAAGAATTATCCCAAAACACAAAGCTAATGCCACTAACTAAACGAGTTCTGGATGTCAGGTTCACTTAAGGTAGGAACTGCACATTGACGTAAAGATTTATCACCTACACAAATTTCAGAAACAACAGATCAAAATTGACACCATAGATTAAAAGAAAAAAGTTCCAGGACTTAATCATCTCAATTTAATGTGAACGTTTGCTAAAACACTATGGCAGTGCTTAAATGACCTTTCATAAATAATAGCACAAAGCAATCAAATCTCAAGTATACATGAATTTCAAAACGTGTTTGTAACAATTTTGATGACATTGATAACATAAACTGAATCCTTAAGCTTGTTAATATTCCAAATACATGTTTTCATAAAAACAATGAACACAAAGTAATTAAACCCCCCCCCCCCAAAAAAAAAAATGTTGAATAGAAGCAGATGCATGCCTCAGGATTTTCCAAAGTTTCTGAGGGTACAGGGCAAGCAACATGGAAAACAGCACTGCATCCAACAATTGCTGAGTAAACGGATTCATAACTCAACACATCTGCCTTGAAGAGTTTAAGGTTCTCAGAAGCTCCCTCAAGTTTCAACAAGTGAGCATATTTCTCATCACCTGGTCACACATACACTTCAAAGGAATCAGACCATTTCTTTTTCAAGGAAAAAGACCATAACATAGATTAAGTTACTTATTATATCCATTATATCCAATTCTCAAATTAAACAAGTATGGACCCTTTTTTTTCTCCAGAAGAGTATCCAAATCCTGATATAACTCTAGTGTAAAAACAAAAACTACAAAAACATCATCTGGAACATTTCTACGGAAAACAAAACATTCATGTATGCACTCCAAAAGGCATAAAAATATTTACCATGCTGAATCAAAAGAGTGACTTTGACTTCGAAAAGAATATATTTTTGGATTCAGTTTTGCACTAACTCAAAAGGGTATTCTCCAAAGATTAATAAAATTTTGGTGAAATGAGTTTTGATTGGGGAAAAAAAAGGGGGGTGATGAAAAGTAAAGTACCAGGTTGTCTAACAGTTCCATGAACAATGTATCCCTTGGAAAGGAGAAGCTTAACCAGCCAAGAAGCTACAAAACCTCCTGCACCAGTTACGCATAACTTCTTCTTCGATGCAGAAGCTGCCATTGCACTTTTCCTTGTCTCAACCGAGTTCTCCTTCTTCTTCTTCTTCCCCTCTGCCCAAGAATATTCTGTTTTTCTATTTCGATCGACATTATCTATGAGTTCCACGTTGCGGCAAAAGCTATTGGTGCCGCTAAAATATCATCATTTTTATTCACACTCATTTTTGTTTTTGGTTTTTTTTGTAAGTAAATACTTATTTTAGATTTTGATAAAAATTTTAAAGGAAAAATTATTCTACCATAATTTAAAAAATTTGAGGTGGCTTTTATCATTGAAAATAAACAATATGTTAATTCCTTCATATAAATTTTATATATATAAAAATTAATATATTTTATTTTTAAATAATAAAAAAATATTTAAAAATTTTTAATCCTTAAAAGTTAGTTTATCCTCCCAAATTTTTATAAGAAGTTAAACTAAGTATTTGTCATTTTTTTTCTCTTTCTTTATTTTAATTTCAGAAAGTCATAAATTTAAACTTTATCGGAACTGAAGTTACAAAAAAACAAAAAAATTCCTGACAAGAATATTGCAGATTTTTAGTGATTATTTGGTTTAAATTATAGGAGAAGTATTTTTTTAAAAAATAAAAATAGAAATAAAAATAGAAAAATATTTTATATTTAGATATAATTATATAAGTATTTTTTATTAAAATTAAAAGTTATTAATTATTTCGATATGATAAATATAAAAGTATTTTATTTAATAAAATTATAATTAAGAATATGGAAAGAGAGTATGAGAGTGAGAAGAGAATAGTAATTTTTTAAAATTTTAAAGATAAAATTATAATTGAATAGAAATAAAGTGGTTATAAATTTTAAAAAATAATATTTTTTCTCTTTTATTATTTCTATTTTTAAGGGAAGTAATTTTTATCTATTTCTCAAAAAAATAAAAAAAATTAATTATTTCTAACTTTTATCTTTTTTTAAAATTAAAAATAAATAATATTAAAAATTTTATAAATATTTTATTTAAAAAATTTTAAATACTTTTTATTATACCATAAGTACAAACAAACTCAACCAATTATGCTTGATGCAATAGTTGAGGGCCGAACGCCTGCACCATTAACGTTAGAAAGAAATTATTTGCTTCGTCCCTTTAATAAAATGCGTTACATTTAAAAAAGAATTTGTTTTCATTTGTTTTTGTTTTTTCGAAAAAAAATTAAGTATTAAGTATTTAAATTTTATCTATATCTTTTTATATTTTCACTGTATGAAATAAAATGAAAAAAAAAATAATGCAGCGATATATTTTAAGTATTTTATTAAAAAAAACTAAATATAAAGATTTAATTTTGATGAATTATCAAAGTTCTAGTCTTATATAAGATATTATATAATTAGTTATTAGTCAATAATATAAAATATTTTAGAAAAAATTACACTTTTTCTTTCTAAATTATAGGTTATATGTATTTTTAATTCCTAAAATTTAAATATATATAAATTAATCCCTTGAATTTTGATAAATGTGTATTTTAACCAAAATAAATGTAATTATCCCCCTAAACTTTAGGTTATATATAAATCAATCTCCTAAATTTTCTTAAATATGTAATTTGATATCCTAAATTTTCTTGAATATGTAATTTTTATTAATAATTAATAAAAAAAATTAATAGAAAGGATAATTTGAACATTCAGAAAACTTTAGAGGATTGATTTGCATATTTTTTAAATATTGAGATTAAAGTATATATGACTTATAATTTAAAAAATAAGGTATAATGTTTCAAATATTTTATACTATTAGTCTATCAAAATTAATTTTTAAATATAATTGCTGTTTTTATACTTGAGATTATTGAATAATTTCTTATTTTTTAAATGACTATCTTAGATAATAAATTTGAAACTGATGAAAGTGTTGTCCAGTCATTTGTCTCATGTTCCTGTATGCCATTTCCCTATTTCCTCTTTAATTTATATCTAGTTAGATTATGATGTACGTATTGTGTCGAATACATGAATTTTTATTTAGATGCGCATGTATATGCGATTTAAATTTTTGAAAGTAACTTTATATGTGAAAAGCTATGAAAAACTTATACTTCAAACACAGAAACTCCTATTAGCTACTCAACAAGTTAATATTTTAAAACCAAAATGGAGATTCGTAATTTTTGTTTTGCACCACCACAAAGGGTGGCGTGTTTAGGCATCACCCACATTATATTTTGTTACAAGTTATTGATACTCGACCATTTGAACAGTCATGCCTACAGTATCATTGTTTAAAAATATTTAAATCATTCAATCAAGTATTAATATACCATTGAAAAATATTGTTTTTTTTTTTAAAAAATATTATATCAATCAAATTATTTTAGTAATTTGAAAAAAATATAATTAAGTGATAGCAGAAAAATTGACAACATCCTTAAAATTTGATAAACTTAATATTCTAACCCATAATACTTGTTATAAATGCTGCCCGTTATATTAGATACAGTAAGGCAACGTTGACTTGGCCCTGTGCCAAAGCTTCTTGTTCCATTCCCTTCTGCTAGTATTTTCAAACGAGGATGCAATACTCCTCTCTGTTCCATCTCTCAATATTTAATCAATGGTATAAGCTTTTTACTCCATTCCATTCTATTTAACATTCTAAAGCTGAAAGTCACAAACCTTTGAATTTTTAGCAGAAGACTTGATTCTCTTCTTCACTGGAAAGCAGATTCAACCTTGCCATATTGACAAGCTCAATATTTGAGAATACTGGCCTTAAGTCATTGGAAATCCTGAACATATATAAGCACTAATTGGTCACATAGAATACAAATATAGTGATCAACCAGTACAAGAACATGGCACCAACACAAAGACATTCATTCATTCACAAATCCATTCCAATAGGGAGATGCTGGATAACAAGTCACATTTATTTTGATTCCAAGAGAGCCAAGCCTCCCAAACAGGGAGATGACAATTAACGAAGCCAAATTTATTATTTTGATTCCAAGAGTCCAGCCTCCCTATAGCTCTCAACAGAATCAATGAGTGTTTCCTCCAGTGGCCTGTATTTCCAACGCAACCTCTGCAGTTTCTCTGAGCTCAACCTTATGTAATCATCCACCTCAATAAAGCTGCCAATACCAATAACGTAAGTTATGTTTGAGCATCAAACTGTAGATGCGTTTAATTAAACTTTCAACAAAAAGTGATTTGAATGGTACTCAGAATTTATTTTTTGATAAGCAAAAGTTATTTTGTATTTGTATATCTAAAAAACAACTTTTACCTACCTCTCCAAAAAATAAAAAATAAAAAATTAATTTTTTTTTTATTCTATGTTTTTAAGAATTTTATCCAAATGGTCTGAAATAAGATGGCTAGACGGGTGCATGAAACTCAAAGTAAGAGGCAAGACATTTAGGATGGTACTTGGTTTATGACTACTACTCGAAAATTTTCCTTATAGGTCATGAGGGAACTGAAGCCTACTTTGTAGGGTAGTTGTAGTTAGGATATGTACTCTTCAATTTCTCCACCAAATCCTTTGCCTTGACTGGGTGTGAAGTACATATGTATCTCCCTTCTGCTTCATGCTTTTCATAAGCCAAAAGTATTGCATCAGCTAGATCTCGTACATCTATTATCCAGCGAAGCTTATTCTCCAATGACTCACAACCTTAAACAATAAAGGCAAGCCCAATAACATGAAAAATATTTTTTTTTTCAGAAAAAAAGAGAACTATGTTAACAATTACAAATCAAATAAAATATATGGCATCACTTTAAGTTTGTGTTTGCATTAGTTTACTTTGTGTTCAACATAACTTGCAAATCAAAATCTAGCTGAGAGAGCTTTAGGAGGGGAAAAAGAAGACAATTTTTCCCCTAAAAATTAAGCTTTACCAAACATGCAATAAGTATTTGGGGTAGTGAAGCAAGTGACACAGCAAAAACACCGTGAAGGGCATAATTGTGATGACCAAAACTTTGAATCTGCTTGAACACGAAAAACTTTACACCACTTTCACTGTTTCACATGTCCAATGATGTTATGTATTTGAAGGTACATGATTATCGTGTAAAACAAGGAAGCATTTTAACTAGCAATGAACAGTTTATCATTGCAAGAGGCTCCTATCTGGTGGAGTCTGAGGAGAATAAATCTACACAGCCCTTACCTTACAAGTAGAGAGGCTATTTCAAGAATTTAAACTCGTGACCTCTGGTTTACGAGGCAACAACCTTATTGTTAGCACTAAGGCTCACCCTCAAACTAGTATATTGTAGGAAGAATATTTTATAAGGCATTAGTAGGCACCTTTTAAAAGTTTGAGGACAACCAAGCTACTTGCATTCACAGTAGTTGACTGTAAAATTGGCCCCAACACAACAGTAGGACAAATCCTCACCAAAGCAAGACCGGTTCTTTTTGCGAAGTCCAGGGCCTGCTCTTCCGCCTCTGTCTTGGAAAAGTGATACCAGTTCTGGATCATATGTGAAACATGAGTTCAGTGATATAACACACACTTTCTTGATGATTGAAACTTATCAGTTGTTGCAACTGAAAATCTGAAATAAAATAGTATGACTCAATGAAAGGCTATGCTACTATTGTAGGATAAGACCAATGACACATCAATATCATGAACACATATGTAACAAAATTATACTGACCTTGATTTTTCTGCAGTACTCTTTATCAGACCAATAAGACTCATCGATCACTTTATCATTAGGCAAATTGGGGTTCATGATAATAGCAGTTGAGGATGACACATAGACAACTCTTTCCACTTTAGCTTCAAGAGAAGCTTCAAGTACATTAGTAGTTCCCTTCACAGCTGGCTCAATCATTTCTAACTGCAGAATTCTATGGCTACTAGAATCAGTGATTCTCCTCCCCCCTCCCCCCCCAAAAAAAAAAAACTAAAACTAAAAAAAAATCTATAGTGTCAATTGTACACCTTACATGCTCGTAATAATGGAACCCAAGTGAAATTTAATTTCTAGAACTAAGATTGGATAAATGAGACAATAAACACAACATTAACTCCATGACCATAAGAATTTTCGCAAAACACAAAGCTAATGCCACTAACTAAATGAGTTTTGGATGTCAGGTTCACTTCAGGTAGGAAATACACGCCGAAGTAGTGATTTATCACCAACACGAATTTCAGAAACAACAAATCAATATTGAGACCATAGTTTAAAAGAAAAAAGTTCCAGGACTTCATCATGTCAATTTAATTTGAACATTTACAAAAATACGATGGCAATGCTTAAATTACAATTAGCAAATAATACCACGAAGCAATCAAATCTCAAGTATACATGAATTTCAAAACGTGTTTGCAACAATTTTGATGACAACGATGAAATAAACTAAATCCTTAAGCTTATTAATGTCTGTCAGGATGAAGGCATTAGTTAGAAAATGACAGTGAAATAATTATACCAGCGTATGAAAAGCAGAAAACATTCCATAAAAACAATGAACAGAAAGTAATTAAACCAAAAGAAAAAAAAAAAAAAAGACAAGAAACAATTGCATGTGAATAGAAGCAGATGCATGCCTCAGGATTTTCTAAAGCGTCTGAGGGTACAGGGCAAGCAACATGGGAAACAGCACTGCATCCAACGATTGCTGAGTAAACAGATTCATAACTCAACACATCTGCCTTGAAGAGTTTAAGGTTCTTAGAAGCTCCCTCAAGTTTCAACAAGTGAGCATGTTTCTCATCACCTGGTCACACATACACTTCAAAGGAATCAGACCATTTCTTTTTCAAGGAAAAGAACCATAACTTAGATCAAGTTACTTATTATATCCAATTGTCAAATTAGATAAGTATGTTCTTTTTTTTTTTTTTTTCTCCAGAAGAGTATCCAAATCTTGATACAACTCTTATCCAAAAACAAAGACTACAAAAACATCATCATCAACATTTGCACGGAAAACACAACATTCATTTATGCATTCCAAAGGCATCATAACAATAATAATCATGCTGAATCAAAAGAGCGAGTGAGACTTCAAAAAGAATATATTTTTGGATTCAGTTTAGCATCAATTCAAAATGGTATTCTCCAAGTATTAAACAAAATTTTGGTGAAATGAGTTTCAATTGGAAAAAAAAAAAAAAAAAAAACAAGGTGGGTGATCAAAGTACCAGGTTTTCTGACAGTTCCATGAACAATGTATCCCTTGGAAAGGAGAAGCTTGACCAGCCAAGAAGCTACAAATCCTCCTGCACCAGTTACGCATACCTTCTTTGCTGCAGAAGCTGCCATTGCCATTTTCCTTGTCTCAACCGAGTTCTTCTTCACCTCTAGCAAAGAATCTTCTTGTTTTTCCATTTTGAGGAATGCCGTATATGAAGGGCAAGTTGTGGCAAAAGATATTATTACTGCCGCCTAATATATCATTATTTATTCACATTCAAATTTTCTTTTCTCCCCTCTGAATTGCAGTTGTAATTTTGGAGTAGAAATATCAAATAATAGATGGATAAAACTCTCGCCTAACATTTTTTTCCCCACATATATCCTTTCAGCGGAGACAAATCAACCCAAGTATTGTAGTCACTTAAATATGGGTGACTATTTTAGCTGAAATTCAAATCATAATTTATGATATTATAGTGGACTATTTCTCTTACTGCTAGACCAAATTTTAGTTTATTCTCCCCTAATAATTTGAGATTCAAACTCGGACATTGCAAATAAAATTTGCTTAAAGTTATCATTTCTTTTATAATTACAAGATTAATTCTGAAATTTTAAACTTTCAACATTTATTTACGCAAGAGAATATTGATTTGATTATTGAAAAGTATAAAAGGTTATTCACTTTTTTTTTTTAAGTCTATAATAGAATTGAAATTTTCTTTTTCTTTTTTTGGGGTGTCAAAGAACCCTCAAAATGCCTAATTGCCTACCAATTTAACAGTCACTTACGATATTTTTCTTCAAGAGAACAACGAATTTTTTTCAAAATAGAGAAGCATGTGTAATCCAAAGAAGAAGCATCTTTTCTTTTTTTTGGATCTTTATAGGACATTGTGAAACTAACAAGTTTAGGTCTTTATCACCGTCAAGGCTTAATGCAAAGGGTATGGACAAAGTTTAACACGAAGGATTCAATCATATTAGTGCACATAAAAATTAATAATTTTCACTCAAAATATAAGAGTAATGCTCAATTCCTCCAACAACTGGGATTGATTCACCTACTCTGTCTATCATTCATAATTTTTAAATTTTTGAATTGGTGAATTATATGAAAATATTTTTATAACTAGTCTACAAATTAGACACATTTGAACTCTAAAGTGAGACAGGTCTTCTTCTCTATTAAATTTTTTTGAAAGAAAAAAATTAATCAATCGAATAGCATTTCCCGAAAAAAAAATCATGAAAGATATTAATTGAAGGGAGATGCTGAATAACAAGTCACATTTATATTTTGATTCCATGAGCCTTGCCTCCCAAACAGGGAGATGACAATCAACCAAGCCAAATTTATTTTGATTCCAAGAGTCCAGCCTCCCTGTAGCTCTCAACAGAATCAATGAGTGTTTCCTCTAGTGGCCTGTATTTCCAGCCCAACCTCTGCAAGTTCTCTGAGCTCAACCTTATGTAATCATCTACCTCAATGAAGCTGCCAATAATGAAAGTTAAGTATCAGCATTTAGCTACAACTGTGTTTGGATAAATTTTTTTAAAAATATGATTTTAAGATCAAATTTATAATTGATTTTTCAGTAAATCCCTATTTTAGTTCTTGAAAGACATGAGCGCCACCGTGTTTACTACTCCAAAGATCATTGTCATCATCTAAGTCTCTCAAATATCTAAGTCATCAGTGCCAAGATAAAAAGACATTGAAGAACTAGTTATCCAATTGTTTTGGGTATTTGAGAGATTTATGTGATAACAATGCTATTTGAAGGATTAATGTAGTGATGCCTATATATTTGGAGGACTAAAATAAGGTCTTACTCTTGATTTTTCTTGCATTGATTTTATGATAAGCAAAAGATATTTTGTATTGGATGTAATTATAAAAATCACTTTCATCTCTAAAAAGCAACTCTTACTCATTGGTAAAAAAGAAATAGAAAATTGATCATTTTTCTAATCTGATTTTTTTTTTTAAGAATCTTATCTAAATGGTCTAAAAGAATTTGCAAAGTGATCTTTTTGTTGAAAAATAAAAAGGGAACTTACAAAATGAATAGGGTGCCTAGACAAGCGCATGAAACCCAAAATATGAGTCAAGACATTTAGGATGACACTTGGTTTATGACTTTTACCTGAAAATTTTCCTTTGATTTATAGATCATGGGGAAACTGAAGCTTACCTTGTAGGGTAGTTGTACTTGGAATGTACACTCTCTAATTTCTCCACCAAATCCTTTGCCTTGATATGGTGTGAAGTGCATATGTATCTCCCTTCTGCTCCAATCTTTTCGTAAGCCAAAAGTATTACATCAGCTAGATCTCGTACATCTACTATCCAACGAAGAAGCTTATTCTCCATTGACTCACAACCTTAAACAAGAAAGACAAGCCCAATAATATGAAAAATATTTTTCCTTTTCTTTTTTTTTTTTAGTAGAGAACTATGTTAAAAATTATAAATTAAATAAAATATATGGCATCGCATTAAGTTGGTGTTTGGATTAGTTTATTTTGCATTCAACATAACTTACAAATCAAAATCTTGGTGAGAGAGCTTTTGGGGGAGGGGGGGGGGGATGACAATCTTTTCCCCCTAATAATTAAGCTTTACCAAACAAGCACCAAGTATTTGGGGTAGTGAAGCAAGTGACACTGAGCAAAAAAGTCGCCATGAAGGGCATACTCGTAATGACCAAACTCTGCACCTGTTTGCACATGAAAAACTTTACACCACTTGCACTGTTTGACACGTCCAAAGAAGTTAATTATGTATTTGAAGGTATGTGATTATCATGTAAACCAATGAGGCATTTTAACTAGCATTGCACAGTTGCAAAACTAGTATATGATGGGAAGAATATTTTACATGACATTAGTATACACCTTTTAAAAGTTTGAGGAGAACCAAGCTACTTGCACCCACAGTAGTTGACTGCAAAACTGGCCCCAACACAAGGGTAGGACAAATGCTCACCACAGCAAGCCCAGTTCTTTTTGCAAAGTCCAGGGCCTGCTCTTCCGCCTCTGTCTTGGAAAAACAATACCAGTTCTGGATCAAATGTGAAATATGAGTTCAGTAATATAATGCAAACATTCTTGCTGATTGAAACTCAGCAGTTTTTAACTATGGAGCACCAATACTAATACGGGATATATATATGATACGATACAGACATAGGGATACGACAATGTTCAAAATCTATAAGACACAACATGGCTATAGTATAACACATAAAATTAGTATGAAATTAACATAAAAACATAAATTTTAAATTAAAAGAGCAGAATAATGATTTCAATATTAGTATTTATTCTTATAAAAATAGTAAAATTCAGCTAACTTATTGATTGTTAAAAAATTTCCATTTATATATGTATAAAAATTCAAGAAATTAAAGCAAAAATTTGTAAAATACAATTATAATTATCTGAAAGTATTTGCGAAGTATCCAATGCGACACGTATTCGATATAGACGCGCGACTATTTTGAAACATCCATGCTATATAGGTTTTTAAAAGCTAAAAATATGAAATAAGATAATATGACTCAATGAAAGACTATGCTACTATTGAAGGATAAGACCAATGACAAATCCATATCATAAGCACATAGGTAACAAAATTATACATACCATAGTTTTTTTGCAGCACTCTTTATCAGACCAGTAAGACTCATCGATCAGTTTATCACTGGGCAAATTGGGATTCATGAGAAGAGCAGCTACGGATGATACACAGACAACTAGTTCCAC
Organism: Pterocarpus macrocarpus; assembly: GCA_031439585.1. Classification (NCBI taxonomy): domain Eukaryota; kingdom Viridiplantae; phylum Streptophyta; class Magnoliopsida; order Fabales; family Fabaceae; genus Pterocarpus; species Pterocarpus macrocarpus. The sequence goes on from CM062516.1 coordinate 1,126,072, forward strand.
TTTAGCTTGAAGAGAAGCTCTCTTCAACTACATTAGTAGTTCCCTTCACTGCAGGCTCAATCACTTCTACCTGCAGAATTCTATGACTACCAGCATCAGTGGAACCCAACTGGAAAGTAATTCCTAGTGTTAAAATTTGATAAATAAGACCATAAACACAACATTAACTTCATGACCATAAGAATTTGCCCAAAAAACACAAAACTAATGCCACTGAGGTCAGGTTCACTTCTTCAGATAGGAATTATAAACAGAAGTAAAGATGCATCACCTACATGAAATTCAGAAACAACGGACCAATATTGACACCATAGATTAAAAGAAAAAATTTCCAAGATTAATCATGTCAATTTAATGAACATTTACGAAAAATACGATGGCAATGCCTAATGATCTTTAGTAAATTATACCACGAAGCAATCAAATTCTCAAGTACACATGAATTTCAAAATGAGATCAGGACAATTTTGATGACATTGATGAAATAAACTAAATCCTTAAGCTTATTGATGTTTGTCAGGACGAAGGCGTAGGTTAGAAAATGGGAGTGACTAAATATACCAAAGAGTGTGAAAAGCTGAAAACAATCCAAATACACGTTTTCAAAAATGAAAAACAATTAATAGAAAGTAATTAAACCAAAAGAAATTGCATGTCAATAGAAGAATATGCATGCCTCAGGATTGGGTACAATAGTTGAGGGTGCAGGGCAAGCAACATGGAAAACTGCACTGCATCCAACAATTGCTAAGTAAAAAGATTCATAACTCAATAGATCTGCTTTGAAGAGTTTAAGGCCCTCAGAAGCTCCCTCAAGTTTCAACAAGTGAGCATATTTCTCATTACCTGATCACACATACACTTCAAAGGAATTAGACCATGTCTTTTTCAAAAAAAAAAAACCCTTAGATCAAGTTACTTATAATATCCATTATATCCTATTCTCAAGTTAAAGTAAGTGCTGCATTTTTTCTCCAGAAGAGTAGGTACTCTTGACTTTTATATTACTCATCTCAAGGGAAATGTCCATATTATCTTACTTGATTTAAGAATTAAATAAAATGGATATAAACATCAGTTAAAACTCTTATCCAGAAAAAAAAGAATTTAATTTTGATATACTACACAACTATCCAATTTTATATTAAAATATTATTAAAAATATTTGACTCTTGCATTGATTACCTCAAAAGACATGTATCCGATGATAGTATAAAAATCTTCTTGGATATTTTATAATATATCAGAATTAATCTCGAAAGGGAAACTATGAAAACATCATCCTGAACATTTCTATGGAAACATAACATTCATTTATGCATGGATTACAAGAGGCATAACAATTACCACGCTGAATCAAAAGAGTGACTGAGACTTCAAAAAGAACATATTTTTGGATTCAGTTTAGCATTAATTCAAAAGGGTCTTCTCCAAATATTAATGAAATATTGGTGAAATTAGTTTTATAATTGATAAGTACCAGGTTCTCTGACGGTTCCATCAACAATGTATCCCTTGGAAAGGAGAAGCTTAACGAGCCAAGAAGCTACAAAACCTCCTGCACCAGTTACGCATACCTTCTTCTTCGATGCAGAAGCTGCCATTGCCATTTTCCTTGTCTCAAGTGAATTCTTCTTCCCCTCTGGGCTATGAATCTTCTATTTTTCTATTTTGAGCAAGTTATAAATGGAGGGCACGTTACCTGCGGCAAGAGCTATTACTACCGCTACACTAATATTATTTATTTATATTCACTTTCATTTCTTTCTTTTGTAGTTATCAAAATAGTTCATGAGATTTTGAACTTTTATGGTTTATCTTTGGAGTTTAATTTTGATGCATCCCACCACAAACAATTTTTGATGCATTGGCAATGTAATCCAATGATACAAGTGTATGACTTATGAATTAGTAGATGTAAGAGTTAAAAGAATTTTACCCTGAATCAAAATTAAATTCTTATTGTTTTTAAGAAATATTGATTTGTTGTTAAAAAATATGTAAGGACAATCACTTTTAAAAAAAAAAAAAATTGTATAATAAGCACTATGATTTTTTTTCGGTGCCAAGTTAAAGAACCCACATAATGTCTGTCGATTCAATCGTTGTTTATGAGGCAGGATCAAATAATTTGTATAAAAAAATTACACTAGTGTAATTATATTTATATGTAAAATATAAATGTTTTTATTTCATTAAAAAAATTGTTATTTTTATTATTTTTAACAAAAATACGCTTAAATTCTCTTTCTTTATTAATTATTATATTTAATTATTTTCCCTTTATTAAAATTTTGTACACTATTCTCTTTTTTTATTAAATTGTGTTATTTTAAATCGTTTAATCAATAATGTACTAAAAATATCGTTAAATTTAATATAAAATTAATGGTCAGGAATTGATATTAAATACTCCTAATAATTCTTTTACATGTCAACAAACTCTTTCTTCCCTTTTTTATGTTAGAAATTGCTCATGCTGATCGAGAAAAAAATTTAAACGGACACAAAAAAAAAAAAAAGTCAAACAGAAAAGCTAACAATCGAAATTATAGCATGAACTCTCGCTTCTCCACATTGCTGACTGAATCATATAAGCATTCCACTTAAAGTCATTATGCTTGATCCAAAAAGCAAAGTCATTATACCATAATCTAGTTACAAAATTGAGGTTACTCGGTAAAAATATAAATGGTGATTCTTCATATGATAACCGAAACAGAATACTTTGCTAGCCTAATTATCTGTTTCCCATTATGATACATGATGTATTCTTGTGGCAAAGACACATATATACAAAATAAACAGTGCACAGAAAATTAAACAACCGTCAGTAATTCAACCCAAAACTGGTTAAAATAATATAATGGGTTGACCATAAGTTTAATCTCATCCTCATACAGAAAAATGGACTAAATTAATCTCACCCTCATCCAGAAAAATGGACTAACACATCTCTTCAGCAGTTGATAGCTGGATCATACTGATCAAAACCAGATTGAAAACTCTTGACTCAGCCAATTGTTCAGTCTGGTTTTAAAACAATCAAAACCGGACAGAACTGGTCTACCCAGCCAGTTTACCAACAACCAGGATGAGTAATTATCCTCTTTCTTTTGTCCAATTTGTCTATGTTCAGGGGTTTTCTCATTAGAGTACCAAATAAGTGAACTTATGAACTAACTGGTTGCCTGACTTGATCTACCTCTGGTCTGAGTTTTGTGACTATGATCTGGATTATCACGTAGACCAAGCTTAGATATAACAAAACAATAAGAATCCCAGTCAGTCCTTCTGAGGTATTTCAGTAATCTTTTTCTCCTCTGAACCATTGCTAGCAGGCCTTTACGAGAATGCACATCCTAAAGCATCATAGAATGAATTGAATCAGGGATAAGGTGGTAATGCTAAGCCAGATATTCACCATCTAAACTGACATAAAAACCACAGGGTCACACTGCATATAACAAATCTCAATCGTCAAGTTCACAAAGAAAATACAGATTGAGTCTACTTAAGAATTTGCCCTATTTCACTAGTAAAAGGGCAATTATGTAACGTACAAAGTACACTACGAAAGGCTGGTCACATAACATAAACAGCTGCAAGGAAAAACAAAGAACACAGTACATAACTTTTGGGTGGGGAGAAGGGGGGAAGTAAGCTTAAATGTCCGCAGTATACAGTCACATCACAAATTCACAATTTAACCTGAGGCCATACATATCTGAAGTTTGGTTAATAGAAGAAGCATAACAACATATTTGCTCTGCACTAGGGATCAATTCAAATGGCGTGGGAAAAAGCAACTCACCTTCTTGTGTAGAACTGCCGATAGATGCTTAATCTTAGTTGTGAGTTGTGCAACTGCATACAAGCAGTGGGATATTATTAATTCCTTAACAAGTGCCTATACCATTTTCACAAGCATCGGCAAGACACATTTGAGATTATCACCTCAACCTTCATTCCAGATCTATATTGCAATAAGAGACTCACATTCTGTTTCAGATTTGATAGGAAGGTAAGAAAAGCAAATCTATTCCCTTCCTTGGAAATCCTACTTATAAAAGCATTGCACAAATCAGTTAATTAATAATTTCCCTTACCTTGAACACCAGCAGATCCACAATCTGACTCTGACATTTTAAATTCATCTCTAACCTTTGCAAGCTCAATTTTCAACTTTTCTGCTGAGGACATATTATCCGGATGAAAGTACTGGTATAAACATAAAGTGGCAAAATTAGGGCATCAAATTTGTTAACACTATCAACAATCTTAGATGTTAAGCTATACACATTTGTAATAAAACAGCACAGATATCAACAGGTTGACACAATAATATCAAACACCATGCAATTTTTGAGTACTGAAGTCCGAAGTGAATGACACCAGCAATCAGCAATCCTAAAACCAAAAGCACCTCATGTAAAACTGAGAGAGGCCAACAGCAATCAACTAATAGTTAGGCACTAGTCAATAACTTGAATTAGCAGTAACTAAGATTATGTCAATATAGAGATAAGAAACAGCAACAAATATCTGAACTATAGGATTTGACATTAGCAAACCATTTCACTCTAAACTTGTAATGTTGCAAGTTTTAAGTTTTAACAATGAAATGAAGGTTCACATCACCAAACCAGTAAAGAGAGACAACATATAAATAAAAAATAGACCAAAGCAAACCATTAGTTACCTTTTCAACAAGATGCTCCTTAGGAGGATCCAAAAAGTAGGCTGGAGTCCCGCCCAATTGGCTTAAGATATCAAATTTCAGCACTGGAAAATTCAAACAATTAGTAATTTCTTTCAATCAAAAATCATGCCACATTAGTATTACAACACGAACACAGATGTAACATATATGCACAAGAACTCGAATGGATTCCCCTTCACATCAAATTGTAATGATTCAGGGCAAGTCTAGGCTTCATCAACCTCATGCTAAAAGTTTAAACTACAACAACAACCAAACTTTATCCCGCTAACTAGGGTCGGCTAGCTACATGTATCGGACAATGCTGAAGCACCCTATCCTAATCCATGTCAACATGGATGATGCTAAAGTTTAAATTACATCCAACAAATAAGCCCTATTCTGCTCGGTGGAATTAGCAACATGAATCAGGCATGCCATAGACTCCTATCATAAATTATATCTACAATCAACCCATTACCCATCAAAATCTAAATTTTCAATCTCATGGTAAAGTTAAAATTAAGTCCAGAAAACAAAACAAAAAAGTTGAACTTGTTACTGACGTGAGCTTTTCTTTGACTTTTCATCACTTGTCTCATTAATCCTTGTCAAGCAATCTCTCAAGTCCTTAAAGGAGACCCCTCCTTTGATATTGGAATCAGCTTCCTTCTCCTCCATCTCCCTCAACCTCATCAACCTCTCATTCAACTCTCCAATAGAAAACCACTCCTTCCCTTTCCCTTTCCCTTTCCCTTCGAAAGGCCTCAGTTTCCTCAATTTCTCCCCCAATTCCCCGTAGCTATAAATCCTCACAAACTCGCTCCTCGCCACCGCCGTCTCATCCCTCCCTCTCTTCTCCCTCATCTCCCGCCCGAACACCGCCTCCGGCAACGCGCTCGTCCCGCCGATCACATTCTCCAGCGAGGACGCGGCGGAATCCGATGGCCTCAATCTCAACGCGTCCTTGTACGCCGCCAACGATATCGGATCAGTTCCCTTCCGGTCGCCGGCGCGCGAAGCACCAATCTTCCGCAAGCTATCGCGAATGGAGTCGAGGGAGAAATGTCTTCCGCCGTGTCCCGAACCGGAATCTGCGTCCGGTTCGGGCGGTTTCTGAAGCCCGGTTCGGTTGTAGAGCTCCCGGAAGGAAACCGGTTCGGCCGGTTTCTCAGGGGCGGCGGTGCGGCGGCGGAACTCGGAGAGGTTGCGGCGGATCTCTTCGAGTGAGGGTTGTTGTTGTTGTTGTTGTTCGGAGTTGGTGAATGATGAAGTTGGTGACGGTGATTGTTGTTGTTGTTGTTGTTGTTTGAGGGTGTGCTTGAGATCTCTGAAGTAAGAGGAGAAGGGAGACGAGGAAGTGGAGAAGAGGAGAGAGGGGTTTGTGAAAGGGTGGTTGTAGTTATTGTTGGGTTTGGTTCTGAGTCGGAGAAGGAGGGTCATGGCGGAACAATAACAAGAAGAAGGTGATGATGGTGATTGAAGGGGGTTTTGGAATGGAAGGTTTTAGGGTTTTAGCCCCCCGCTTGGCCAGATATTCCCTCCAAATTTTTTTTTTTTTTATTTTTTTTCTTGTATCCCCCTCTATTATTAGAGAAAGACTAATCCCCTTTTCAACATAATAGTCAAGTTTGTTCTCCCAATTTGAGTCCTTTCCAAGAACCAAATCAAAATTCTTCCCGAAGCTATAGTGTGCCTTTACCGGTATATCAACTCCCTTCCTTTACCGGTATATCAACTCCCTTCTTAGTTGATACTCCCTCCAATTCAAGCCACAAATTGGCTAGTTGCACTTTTTTGTTTTATTGTTTTTTTGGGTTTTTCGGTGAACACCATTGTTTAATTTTTCTTGAGGCTAATTTTTTTAAGTGTGTCGTATGAAAATCAAGCATACAAATTAAATCATTTGTATTATTTTCTTTATTTTATTTGATCTGGCGCAGCAATTGTATTATTGAGATTCAAATTTACGTCTTTTTTTGTTTTTTTGGTTTTTAACTTACGTCTTATCTTATCATTTGAACCAATGGGTTCGGATATATATAATCAAAATCTTGTTAGTTATAAAATATTTTAAAAAAATTTAATTCAATATTTTTTTTAACTTTAAGAATATTTAAAATATTTCAGGTAAAATAAAATAATATTTTAAATATTTTGTCATAAAAGATTACAAATAAAGTTATGAAAGAGTGATTTAATGGTGAAAAGTTTAGATAATTTAAGTAAAGTCCTAAGTTCAAGGTGCGTCTTATAATGTACCCTACAAAATAGAGTGCGTGATGCACCTTGTGCATAAAGTTGGATGGACCATGTTCCCCTCCCTCTCCCCCATTTTCTCTTCCCCTTCCCTTGTTTCTCTTCTGCCACCTAGCTACCTTTCGCTTCGAAATCCAGCTCTGGCTCCAGGCTCCGACCCTCCATCGCACTTTACCTTCGGGTTACGACCTTCCATCGCGTTCCATCATGTTCGCGTCTGCCTCCTCTTCGCGCTCCATCGGGTCCCAGCTACAGCGGCTAGATTTAAGACACAACTGCAGCAACGCGGCAACCTTGAGACGAGCCGCTTCCAATGGCGACGATGAATGAGCTTTGCAAGGGAGGAGCAGAGTGGAAAAATGTGAGGTAGTCCATGTCGGAGACGAGCAATCGAAGGTTGTTGACCGCGAGGAAGATGTTGGATTCTTGTGAGCGTGCAAGCTTACCGGAGCGAAGATCTTGCGGATGAAGGGGCAGAGGTCGTCGTTGTTGCAGTCTTGCAGATGATGGAGGAAAGGAGGAGCAAGGGAGCCGCAAGGTCAGAACTGAGGGGGAGGGAGACAAAGCTCATTTAGCCACAGCTTCAACAGACATTTACCTGCATTTTCGAGTTTGTTTAGCCACATCTCCAAATCATTCAGCCACATTTTCTGAATGCGGCTAAAAAGGAAGTGCACCTACACAAACAAGTGCATAATGCTCCATACTTTATAAGGTACATTTAAGATAGAACTTAAGTTCAAACCTCATTACCACCAATATACGTAGACGTTGTGATTTTCGAGGGAGAGAATGCGATGGCCTTGGTGCGGCAATCAAGGACGACAATAGCGAGCTTGTAGCGACAAGGTCAGAGAGGAGAGAAGGGTGATGTAGGGCTAAGTTCCTAACGGCATTGGAAGGGCTAAGGTTGGCAAGCTCTTTGGGCCTCCAATTGATTATCGTAGAGGGGAATTCCAGAGTTGTGATGGATCAAATTGAGAGTAGCTTAGAAGACTTAACCTATAATGGGACTTTATAGCTCTTTAGCTCATGAGATCTGTAGCATGGGTCTTAGAAAACCCAATATGTACCTAGACCCTAGGATTTGTAATAAAGTGGCAAATGCCTTGACCCATTTGCAAAGTTTGTAGGTACTAAGGTTTGGATTAAGAAAGCTCCAAATTGTATTGAATACCTTGTAACTCAAGATGTTTGTCGTGAATGAATTTCAATCTTTCATCACACACACACACACACACACACACACACACACACACACACACATATATATATATATATATATATATATATATATATATATATATATATATATATATATTTCTTTATAAAATTTGTAAATAATTGTTATTAAAATTTATAATATATATGTATTTATTGAAAAATACATCTTTTTTACTTGATACCCCCTTAAAAAATGAACTAATTATTGTTAGTGCATCTAGTATGTTAATGATGTTTTAAATAAGTTGCAATAATATATAAGGAATGCTAATCTCTACATCTTCATGTAAAGATTAGCAAGTTTCATATTTTATTGAAACAAAAACTCATTTTTCCCTTTTCTGAATTAGCTTATGATTATGGACAATTTTTTTAATTTAATTTTATCCATATTAAGTACTATTTTTTTTTTCTCTTACACAATTAATATTCAATCTTTGCTATTTTCATTTACCTAATAATATTATCTCTATTCTATTTGTCTCCTATCTAAATAATATATTAATAATTAAAAATTCAAATAATATTATCATATGCTACAATGTACATGATTAAATAACTGTAAAAAATCATTTACATTCATAGTATATTAATTTTGTTTTAATATAGACAATAATCTTAAATTAATATTATAAAAATTTAATGTTGACTAAAATATTCTATAACTATGAGACTAATTTTTTAGCATTGCCGTAATAATAAGAATAGCTTTTCAACAATATTAGATACTAATTAGTTTAGCAAGTCCCATAGTTTATATACTTTTAAAATATTTACATATATTATTGAACCTATAGTTTAAACATAATTCATATATTAGTTGTACTAATAAATAAGTAATTTATTTTTTAAGGAATGTAATTCACGTTGAGAGATGTAATTTTGAAAAATACATATATATTAAAAAAAATTAATGATAGTTGTTTATGAATTTTATAAAAAAATACTTTATTAAATTATTATTAAAAATATATATTTATTTATGTTAAGAATATATTAAAATTAAATTCTTATGACTATAATATTATGAGGTTTTATGATACGTTTATTTCAACTTTTGAAAAAGTTATTATGAAATTAAATTTTTTTATATAACTAAAAAAGTTGAAATTAATTTTTTCATAAACTACCTTTTTTCAACTTCTACTAAAACGTCAAAAATAAAATTTTTTAAAATTTTGACTATTTTTAAAAATTTATTCAAATATATTAAAAATAATTTTTTAAATAAAAAAAGTAATTTTTTTGCCAATAACTCAAACGCATCCTTAATCTTTACAAAGGTATTATGATACTTACCTTTTAGTATTGTCAGTAGCTTTTCAACAATATTAATTATTAATTAGTTTAACAAATTTGCACTAACAATAATTAGTTTATTTTTTAAGGGATATAATCCACATAGAAAAATGTATTTTTTAGAAAATACATATATTAAAATTTTAATAATAATTATTTACAAGTTTTAAGAAATTATTTTTTTATTACATTATTATTAAAATATATTTATTTAACATTTTTTTGCCACAATATTTATTTAGCATATAATAATATTAATATTATTTTAATTATTAGTATATACTTTTTTAATAATGAAGTGGGGTGTCTATTTTTAACAAATTTAGAATTTAGTGTTTTTTCTTAAAACCTCAAAAAGATATATTTTTCTCTAATTTTAATTATTTATTGACAAATATTTTAATAATCTAATTTTGATATGTTGTCGACTAATTAAAAATTAATTATTATATGATTTTCAAAGTAATTGTTGTAAAAACCAATTACTTTTGATGACTTAAAAATACATAATAAAATAATTGTACAAAAAAATTTTATACTAATAATATTTTAAAATTAAAAATTAAAAATATAAAGACTAACATCATGTTAAGAAGGACAAAAATTTTAAAAATATAAAGAAAAATATTATAAGGACTAAAATATACAATATATAAGAGTATAAGAACTAATTAATTAATTTATTCGTAAAGATTTTATTTCAAGTGCCATTATGGCTCTTTAACTTTTTTTTTTATTTAAATAAAGATTATATAAAATATAATCATGATATATATTATGGGGATATTATATATAAAAGACCATTGCTTATCTATTTTTTCCATCATCAAAAAATAAATCCATTTTAAAGATTGAAAAAAAATTATACACACTTCTGTTTCATTTTTTTTGATGAATTATCTTCTGTTTCATCTAAGATAATTTTTTTGGTAGAGAAACGAGGCAGGGCGAGTTCTGCTAAATCATCGGACAAGATAATTAGTTAATGAGATAGTAACAACCGAATTGGCTAGATTAAATTATTTAACTCACATAGAAATTGCATCTGCAATAAACAAAAGTTAAACTACTAATATAAAATATGTACCAATAAAAAAGAGCATTCTGAACAAAAAATAATAATAAAAAAGGAGCAGTGCTAAAATAAAATTGACAAACCACGCTACGGATTGCGTGACAGCATCGAAAATAAAGTTACCAATGTTAAACATACTACACAATTTATTAGGAATCAAATTTAAAATCAGCGGTAGATATTATTGGTAAGAGAGTTTGCAAAATGAGTCATCCTACCATTCAGTTCCAGTGTTCCCGAACTGATAAGAAAATCCACATAGATTATCTGAAGTATGATGAAGCTTTAACAACACAATCTTGACAGATCAAAGAAGTAGCCACTAATTAAGGTAACTGGAAAATCGTTTTTACTCATTTCATATTTCTTTTCTTTTTTTTTTTTATGTGATATTCATTTCATATTTCACTTCTATGTCATTGGAATAAAAAAAATAAAAAATCTATTACCGACCATAACGGAAGTGAAAATTGAAGTAAAAGAAAGATTTACGGATTGCCACGTCAGCAATTTTGTTTCGTCAACAAACACCATCCCGCTCATGCTATTCACGGTATAAATAGAAGAACCTCCCACTTCCTCCCAAATTCATAAATGTTACCGTAACAATATTCCCTCACAAGAATTTTCTCAACGCAAAGTTCAATCTTCTTCTTCATCTTCGCGTTCACACACACTCCTTTCAACTCTCTCTCTCTCTCGTTGAACATGGATGACGACAATTGGGTTAACCTAGCCATGTCCAACGAACTCCTCGTTGCAAACCTACTGCTCCAACTCAAACATGATACACTTCATTCTCCGTCACTGCCGCCGCGGCGTTCCGCCAAACGCTCTTCTCCGATTCTGCACTGCTGGTGGAGTGTGCATAGGGCACGCTCAACAAAGAGGCACTCCAAGTCCCCAACAAAGAGACTCTTCGAGTCACCGACGAGGCAAGCTGCTACCACCGCCGGTAAGAAAGGAGAGCCGGAGCTGAAGCCGGAGCCGAAGCCGGAGCCCTTCAGCCCTGACACGCCATTCTCGTGGAACGGCTCCATGTGCACCGGTGGCACCGTTGCCGCCACTGACGGCCACTACAATAATCCGCTTGATAGAGCAAGACCAAAGGTTCGATACCAATGCTTATTAGTATTGCCACGAATAAATCTCCAGTTCTTCTTTTTTTTTTAAATAAAATAAAATAGCATCGAACATGTTAATATCTGATAAATAATTTTGATAAATATCAATATATGGTTAATTAGGGTAATTGATGTTCCTTCTTCTTAATTAATAATCTTGCATTTGAGTTTTTGATATCAAATAATTGGTGTTGGGATAATCATATTACTATAAAATTTCAAATATTCGAACATGATTACTCTCCATCAAAAGATATAACTAAAGAATAAAAAAAGTTAATTTTTTTAAAGTACTCTTGAAATAAAAAAACCTCAATTATGCTATTTTTTTAATACATTCCTTCTTGGTATAAGATATTAGTGTTCAAAGTTGATTGCAATCCAATCAATCCAACAAGTAATTTTTTGTTTTGAATTTTTCAGCAGGAGCTAGGATCCTCGCATCACACCGTTGAGAAAAATGGAGTTACAAATGAAAGCTCAAAGAGAAAGTTGACCTTAAAGGTGACCTCATTGTTCTTCTACCTATTTTTAAACCTATTATTTCCTTAGGTGACATGTCTAAGTGCTACCTCCTGATTCTCTTTTACATTCCACAGTTCCAAATCGCTCCTTAACACACTTCTTGAACTGAATAGTTGAATACACATGTGCAAAAATATGATGCATTAGAATCTAACTATGCTAGCTCTGACCTCTTTTGACAGATTAATTTGGCATCACGAAAGATCGTTACAACAGGTACAAGCTCTATGGGGTCAGGAAATGATGTCTGTGACCAATCGCAGCTTGCGGAGGCACATTGTCGTCCATCTGAATCAGTCACACCACAAACAGTCCAAGCCAACAAGGTTCTTGATGATGTAGCAAATTCTGCATCCAAACAACAAGAGATTAGAAACCAAGATCCTTTGTTCTTGCTTCCTGATTTAAATATGTCTTTAGGGGAGGATTTCAACTCCCAAGATTGAATAAGTTACTGAGGCGCTAAATCATTAATTTTCCACATTTCTATGTTTATAGGCATATTGTTAATGGGATTTTAGCTTGTTTCCCATTTGGTAAATTTGTACAAAGTTATTTTTCCCAAAGATTAACGTTATTTGTAAATTGAAAGTAAATATTCTTTTTGGATATTATAAAGAGAGAAAGACACAAAATTTTTTATTGTTGTGAGTGGAACTAAGATTTTTTATCTTTATGTCTTTATAGTATTTATCAAGGTTACCCACTTTTGATGTATAACATTATTCTTGTAAACTATGTTGCTCAAATTTTTGTGACTAAGTCAATTTCTAATCAATGTTATTGTTTGTATATAAAGATTACAACATATCTTTTTCATTGATATACGATAAATTTATTTTACCCCGGCCCATATATATTGTATTTACTCATTTTCACATCAGCATACATGATAGCTCCGTACACTCACCAAACAACCGAATTTTGATGCCATTTCTAATTGGTGCTTTGATCTAGGAAGTATAGTATAAAAATTAAGATTCAAAGCAATTCTACTTTAATAAAATGTACTCAAAATTCCAAAATAAATTAGAGAAGAAAAATATTAGATAGTTAAAATTTAGTTATCAAAATGATATGATATAATTATTGACTTTTAAATAAGTTAATGGATTACGTAACTTTATTCCATTCAACAACTACTGTACTTAATGGATGATATGGCTTAATTGAAGTGTAGCATTTTAATAATACATTCAAAAGCACACTAATAAAGGCCAAAATTACCAAACAAAATGATAAATTTGCTATGTGTTTAACTTTCGAGATGAAACTAGTGGCAAATTTTTAAGTGGCTTCCTCCCTACATTTCAATTGAATTCCTTGCGAACTCAACCAGACATTGTAATCCTCAAATAGTGTATACTTAATCTCTTGAGCTTAGGCATTGTTGTTTATGAAAAAAAAAATATGTTAGCAAGTTTTTTATTAGTGACTAATCAATCAAATCTTGATTTTTTTTAGAGAACAAATTGTATATTAACTTTAAGAAAAGGATTGACTTAGGTTTGATTTGGTATTGTTACGGTTTTTTAAAAACTGCTAAGCTCTCTCAGCTCTCAAAAAGTCATAGTAGTATCATTTGGTAAAATGATGTAAAAATTATTTTTAATAAGCAGAAGTCACAAAAGTAGTATTTGATAAAACTACTCTTAATATTTAAAATGACTATAATAGTTATAAATATTAAAGAGAATAATTTCTATTTTTGATATCATTAAATAGAGTAAAGTTTTATTAACCTTTTAAATTTTGGAGAGCACAAATTAGTTTTAAAAAGTACCTTATGAAAGCTTCTGAGAGCACTCCATGGCTCTCAAAAGCCAAGAGCAAAAGCATCTCATTTTTTCAAGTTATCAAATAGAAAAAATTAGCTTATGTTTTTTATAAATTAGAGCACTCTTTCGGAGAGCACTATCAAACTAGACCTAGTACAATGTATTTAATTTTAAGGATAAAAGTGTTAACAAATCTTTTTGAGAGATTAATCTGTTAAATTTCAATTTTTTCAATAATCAAAATGTATATCAACTCTAGAAAATAACTAGGAGTACTTAAAATATATACATTAACATATACTCAAATTTATTTTTAAAATTTTTTATTTTCGCTAGTTTTTAGATGACTTATAAGTGTTTACGAGGATGTCTAAAAGTAATGTATATGCATGTATGTATACCCACCAAAAAAAATAATGTATGTATAACATTTCTGTAAATCACTTAACTCATGTATAAAGGAAGAGTGCTATTTACTACGCAAAAAAAAACAACCTATGTACGAATTGTGTGACAGCATGAAAAATACAATTATCAATTATAGGAATCAATTAAGAAATCAAGTTTACCAAAAAAAAAAAAATTAAGAAATCAATCAATGGTAGATATTATTGGTAAGAGAGTTTGTAAAATGAGTCATTCTACCATTATTCAGTGTTACCGAACTGATAAAGTAAATCTAAATAGAATATCTCAAGTATAACGGAGCTTTAATTACACAATCTTTCTGATCGCAGAAGTTGCCGCAAATCATGGAAACTGGAAAATATTCGTTTTTATTCACCTCATGTTTCATTTCATTCATTAGATAAAAAATATAATAAATCTACGTGCCCACTGAAGAGGGAGTGAAAATTCAAGTACAAAAGAAAGAGTTGAGAATTGCCACGTAAGCAATAGCGGGGCCCTCACTCTAGGTTTTGGTTTTGTCAACAGAAAAAACATTCCATTGACAGCATAAATAGAAGAACCTTCCACTCCTCCGAAATTCATCGATGTTACCGTAACAAGATTTTTTTCTCTTCGTTCATTCATTCTTCTTCTCCTTCGCCGTTTCAACTCTCTCTCTCTCTCTCTCTCTCTCTCTCTCTGTGTCGCTGAACATGGACGACGACGACGGCTGGGTCAGTATGGCCATGTCCAACGAACTCCTCGTCGCAAACCTACTGCTCCAACTCCGCCGTGACACTCTTCCATCTCCGCCGCCCCCGCCGCCGCGTTCCACCAAACGCGCTTCTCCCTTTCTGAACGTCCAGTGGAGCGTGCATCGGCCGCGCTCAACAAAGAAGCGTTCCAAGTCAACGAAAGGGGAGCCGGTAAGCCCCAACACGCCGCTCTCGTGGAACCCCTCCACTTCCACCGGCGGCGCCGTCGCCGTCGCCTCCGCCGCTGAAGGCCGCGACATTTCTAGCCGCTCAACCAATCCCGTCGATAGCTCAAGATCAAAGGTTCGATGTCCCATGCTTATTAGTATTATTGCTATGAATTTTTTTTTTTCCAGAACAAATATAGGGATTACTCTGTTGATAATTTGGTATGAGAAAAGTAATTTGTATATATTTATTATTGATACATTTTGACATTTTTTTTATCTCTCCTCTCTTTTCTTTTGTTTTTTTTTTTAATTTTTTTTTTCAACTTTATGAATGGTGTCTAATTGAGCATATTTAAAAATATTTTGAGAAGAGAGGGGGGGGGGGGGTTTGATTCTTGATTTTGTCCAGTTGCCAGCGTGTCTGACGCATTCTTGTGTGGGGCGTGTGCCGCTCTCCCTTTCTGGTCTTTGTAGTCTGACTCTGACTGTTTTGAGTTTTATAGTGATGGGACGAAAATGCCATTCATGAACTTTTATATTTACGCTGTTGTGCCCAGGGCTAGTTTTGTCATTCCGTATGTCAGATCATCCCCTGCGACTCTAATCTCCAGAACCGCCGAGATTGTGCTTAGTTCCCTTCCCGGGATTCAACTATGACTCTCCCCTCCCCTTCTTTCTCTTTTTAATAAATAAAATTAGTATAAGTTTTTATACTTATTTTACCCAATTCTTATACAATTAAAAATATTTGGGTTATGGAATAATTAGTGTTGAGATAGTTATAGTCTATGAGATCTCAAATGTTCAAACCAGATCCCAGCGAGAGAATACATTTGAAAAATAAAAAAGAAATAGACATGTAAATATTTTTTAAAATTAAAAAATACATACTAATTATAATATCATTATTTGATCGAAGAATCGGGTAAAATAGTGAAGTCTATTAGGCTTGGTAATAGAAGAGTCCAAAGTTTAGAATCTATGGTCAAGTTTTTTTATTTGAAAACGAATTTATTTAATCAAGGACTTTGTTTTGAATTTTTTTTTTTCCGAAAAAAAAAATGCTACTTTTCATCCCTTGAATATGCAAATGGATGGACTATCTGATAGCTTACAAATGGGGAAAACGTTGACATCAATTTAATGACATCAACTTACTTAAGCTGGCCTGGTTAGGCAGTTACTGATGTTTATTATTCTTAAGCCTATTCCTTTCAAACCCATTTTTGTTTCTACCTTTTTTTATGGTAACTAGCCAATTTTTCTTGGAATGCTTTTGGTGCAAAGAGTATTTTAATTATCACCAGGAATAAGAGCTGGTAAATTAGGTGATGTATTTAGTTTAATTTGACGAATGTCTAAACACTTCTATATCTGGTGTCTTGCAGGTTGGTGATCAAAAGAAAACTGCTACTGCCAAGAATTCGACAAAAAAAAGGGTAACTATAAACTTTCCTATGATTGTCTATAAGTGTATATTACTAGCTAATTCTCAGTTGAAGTAGTAAAACTAAAGATGGGAGTTAAAATATTATAAACCAACAAAATTGCATCACAACCAATTAATCTATTTGTACAACCTTTACATCAGTTGTTTCCTGACATTATAGTTTACAATGAAAGTAATTTCATCATGTGTATAGGTAATAGAAGAAATGTTTTTCTTCTTGTCTGTTTATGTCTGTTCATGTGAGGTTGTGCTGTGTTTTCAGTTACTTGTTTGATCTTAATGCTTTTAACTTTGACCATGCTTTCAGACTTTAGCTGAACTAAAAGAGGAGGAGAGTTTGCTGCTGAAACAAAGGACAGATTTGAAAAATGTATGATCTATGGTTTCACGCATGTATAAAGCCGTGCTTGGAAATATATTCCTCATTGTTTGTTCTTGTTTTGAAATTTTTTAGCAGGAGCTGGCATCCTTGCATCACACTGTTGAGAAACATAGAGCTACAAATCAAAGCTTAAAGAGAATAAAGGTGACCTTATTGTTCTTCTACCTATTTTCAGACCTATTATTTTCCTAGGTGACATGTCTAAGTACTACTCCCTGACTCTCTTTTAATTACATTCCACCGTTCTAAATCTCTCCTTAACACTTCTTTGAACTGAATGGTTATATACACAATAATATGATGCATTAGAATCTAATTATGCTCTGACCTCTTTGACAGCTTAATTTGGCATCACGACATATCCTTACAATATGTACAACCTCTATGGTGTCCGGGGAAACTGTCCTTGGCCCACCTCAGCTTGCGGCGGCACATTGTCATCCATCTGAATCAGTCTCACCGCAAACAGTCAAAGACAGCAAGGTTCTTGCTGGTGCACCAAATGCTTCTTCCAAGCAAGAAGAGATTAGTAACCAAAAGCCTTTGTTCTTGCTTCCTGATTTAAATCTGCCTGCAGGGGATGATTTCAGCTCCCAAGTTTGATAAAGTTAATGAAGAGTTGGATGTCCACTGATATTCTGCCTGCTTCTAAGTTAGACCAAAGTTCCTAGTCCTAACCATTTAGTTTGTGCTATTGTAAATGTAAGTGCTAATCCATTCACTTTCCCCATTTAGGCAGAGTCAATGGAATTTATTTTTTTGATTCATTATGGTATTGAGGGAAGTGTAGAGATCAGGTATGTATAGTTCCATTCTTTCTTTCTCAAGTTTCTACGTTGTCCAAGATTCTTTGTGGCAATTTTTCTGATATGATTTCAGAAATATTTACTGGTAAATGTAATTAAAGATAATTCAGGAGTTTTGGTTCTTGTAGCAAGTTTTTTGATAGCATTTTTGTGGTCTCTGTTGGTTCCCTCAAGTTTGTAATGGTTTACTGAAGGAGATAACTTGATTTGTGTTGATAACCGAAAATTGGTATTAGGCTAAGAGAATGATTAAGCAATAATTAAAGAAATATATAGTTAACAAGAAGGTAATGGTCATCAATGGGAAACTAGTCATCAATGGGAAACTGGGCATTAGGAGCCATTTTGAATTCCTAAAAATTGACTATGTTCACCCTGGGAACTATCTCTTATTGTGGACCAGAAGGATTTTGGGATATAATTTTGCCTTAAGAGATGAGATCTCTGGAAAGAGACATTATCCCAATCCAAGAGTGAGGTCAAAAGATACCCTACATTGCAAGATGCCTTAGACAACTTGTCCTTTTCATAACCCACAAACCCAAAATGCCTCGAACAAGAATTACACCCAAAGGGAAAGATTCCCAATAGCCTATTTCTCCTACATGCTTTTAGCTGCAACTCAACTGGTTTATCTTACTAGTTAGCTAATGCAAAAGTGGTGCACAAGGCCTCATATTGAGGAAATGTCACTTTCATATTGGTTAAAGGGCCTTGTCTCTTACTATTGCTTTGATTTTCTACAAAGATTTGGTGCCTTCTCAGACAACTCCATCAATACTAAAGAGAAAGCCCAAAAATATATTTTACACACACAAGACTTCTCAAACACCCCCCCAACACATACACATCTCAAATAACTGAACCCACTAGCATTCTTAAGCATCCCAAACTTCCTAAACCCAAGACACACTCACCCCAACTAGAAACACACAACCCAGTACCCCAAAAGCTATCTTTGTACAAAGAGGGCGTCTTGCAGTCCGGCAATGGTTAAACATCTCATTAGCCTCAATGGGCTTGGTAGTGGCCATATATGTCTTTTTTCATCCAAAGTCATAAAACAGATAGTCTCATTTAGTCTCATTTTGGTCATACATTCCCTAATACTTACAAACCTAAATCTCATAATCTTAGTCTGGAGCTTAAACTCTTACTAAGAAAAACAGGTTCGGAACAATTTGATTCTCATTTGTCTTGAAAAATTGTTGCTAGTTTTCAACTTGTATTGCGTTAGATTGTATGATAGTTTGATAATGAGGTCATATACACACTCAGTAAAACGGTACTAACTTATTTCATGTTTGGATAAATGTTTTATTTCAAAACAAGTTATAATAAAAATTTTATTGAGATACTACTTAAAAAAAGGGTAATTTTATCTTGAAAAAGAGTTATTCTCAAACATGCCTCTATAGAGAATATTGGTGGGATAGCGGTGGGTTTAGTCAAAATCTTCTCTGAAGTCTGGGTTTATATTATGTTATGTCTGTGTTATGGGTTTATTTCACTGTCATTTATGTTGTATTTACTCATTTTCACATCAGCATATAGGATAGATTTATTTATTTTTGGGTCATTGCATATAGGATAGGTTTGTATATTTACAAAACAATTTATATTACCATTTCTAACTACTGCTTTGGCCTGGGAAGTATAGCATAAAAATTAAGATTAAAAACAATTCTACTTTAACTAAACGCACTCAAAATTTCAAATCAGGTTTTATAATTACCATTTCTTTTATTGCCCTAATAAAAAAAAGCACATAATTTACATCCAAAGAAACATGCCATGGAGATTCTCCAAATAAAAGAAACCCAATTCCATCTTCATCAAATGCAGCAAGTAGTGCATGCAAGATAAGTCTTGCCTAAATGAGAATTTGGAGCTCCTTGAACATTTCTTCCAGCAATTTGAGGACAATCTCCCACGCTGAGAAACTTAATTTGCAACAATCCAACAAAGAGCTCTAATGCATCATCATTCATCTATGATCCCCAAACACTTGCTTTATTAATCCTAAAAGCGCAATCTCAAGTTTTATCCCCTCTCCATTCATTAGTTCAAGGGGATTCAAGATATTCTGCTAGCAAATAGCTTCCATTCTAACATATTTGGTCAAGAGAATGCTTCCAATCTGGGGTTTGAATGAAAGCATTGACATGAGGAATGAGGATAAGGATCACTCCTCATAAAAAAAAAGATATTCATTCCACATGCATCCAAACACTTTGAGAATGTCTTTGTGCATTGTCTAAATGTTGTAGTGGTAACTGTGCTGTACTTTCCTTAAAAGTATTAAAGTTCAAACTTTAGACAAGTAAAAACAAAAAAATTGTGGAGTACATGATAGAGAAGAAGACTTTCTATCACTTCTTTTCCTTATGATGTCTATATAACTCCCAAGCTAAATGGTCGGGTAGGTATGCTGCACATTAAGTTATATACATTGCAAATAATAATGATAATTAACCTTACATCCTGAAGTTATTTCATTGAAAAAGACAAAATAAAAACTTTTGCCTCATAGGTCGGAAATATAATGATTACATTTACTTCCGACTTTGCAATGAAAATTATTTATAACGAAAAATAAAAATTTAAAATAATCAAACATAGGAACTAGTCAAGATCAATAACGGGGCTTATATTGTCAAATCATCATAGGGGCAAAAGACTCCGAGTTGTGGTTTGAGATAAAGTGTTGTATGACTTTTGGTAACTAACTAATAACATAATTTAATCTAAAATATGAACATAATTAAATACTGAATATGGCTCCAAACGACACGTATGTTCATAAATGAATAAAATTAATCTAAACTAAAAGAAATTTAAAACTTAATAAAACCGTTTAAACTAAATTTCGTTTAGTTATCTTTTGGGAAAACATATATACTGGGACAAGAGTCTAAACATTCCTCAATTTCTTCTTAAAAAATCAAGCATTTTGCTGATACTTGAATTAAGAATGCAAACTGCAACAATATGCCACAAGTTTTCTTCTTCGGATATGAGAGCGCCCAAAACAACAGGCCTGTTCTGTTGCTCCAAGTAGGAACCGAGCCCAAGCCCAACCTTGTGTGGTTTGTAGGTCATTTTCAATGTCATGGACAATTCTATTTTCGGATGACTGACTAATGGTTCATTGTAAATAGGACCGCAGTCCTGATGTAAAGCGAGAAATGATGTTAGTACTCATTTCTCTACTCGATTCGCTTTCCAATTCACTCAAGGTCTAACAAGAGAGAGTTATTGAACAAAAATATATGATATATTATCAAAAAATGGATTTCATAATTTTTTGTGAAGATATGTCAGATAATAAATTTTAATTTATGAGTACAAATATCAATACTTGATATAAAACCATGACTTGTGGCTTGTACATCTTTTTCTTTTTTCTTTTTTTTGGGGGGTCGATGTCTTGTACATCTCTGAGTGTAAGGGTGTAAAGTTGATTAACATAAGAGATGGCCTCAACGCTAGGAACCGTCTTCGAGGGCTTATGAACGTGTGGATCAACTCCATCTTGCATAATATCGCATTTTACTAATTCAAGCCACACTTAAGAGTTCCACCCCTGTATCCTGGTCAAATTAATTATTATCTCTGCGAATAAAACATGTAAGAATAACATTATGTGGGAATACATTAGGTTAGGCTTTTCAAGCCATACATGTTTGTGAAATAACTAGTTTAAGCTGGCCTATTTATCACAGTTAGTTTTTTCAGATTTAGATTCGTTGAAGTGATAGAATAAAGTGTAATAACAAAAGTGTTCTTTTAAGTTATAATAAACTCTCTTTTTTAATAACTTACTTTAATGAACTAGTAAAATGGAGAAAAATCTTTGAAAAAACACACACGCACACACGCACACACATATCACTGTTTTACATTCACCATATAAAGTAATTTGCATCGATAGAATAAGTTACAATAATAAGAAGATAAATAAAATGAATTAACTTTCCAGATCAATTTCACCTAATTAAGCATATATCCATAGCTTTAACAAACATTTTTCAAATTAGGTGGCTTTGATAGACGTCCCTGCTAGGCACCTACATAGTTAAATAGACGTAACTATAAATGGTTTAAATCAAATTAAGTGGATAAAAGTAGATTAGGTTATATGATTTTGATAATACATCTATCTATACTCTCACTCCTAAACTGAAGTTTGCATGAACAACAGAAAAACAACAAATGTGCTAATTGTACAATCAATTCTTGAACACTTGAGGAGCTAAATAAATTTGAATATATATATATATATATATATATATATATAAGCTAATTGAACTCTAACTAATTAATCTGTTTTGAGATGAGTTGATTGTACAATAATAATGAAGCTCTCTTATCACTAATTTTTTTTAATATACAAAACTCAAATTTAAGATCTTACTTAAAGGAATAACTAATATATATATATATTAGTTATTCCTTTAAGTAAGATCTTAAATTTGAGTTTTGTATATTAAAAAAAATTAGTGATAAGAGAGCTTCATTATTATTGTACAATCAACTTATCTCAAAACAGATTAGTTAGAGTTCAATTAACTAAAAATATTGATGGTTTATAAAAAATTAAATCTTTTATTTACTTCTAAAAGCTAACACTTGAGATTTCTCCTAGGGTAATGAATTGGATTAACATGCAATCGACACATGTGTACATTGAAAGTTCTACTGAATACAAATGTGAACGTAGAAATGGGTGATGTAGTTTTCACATAATTTTCTTTACACTATATATTTTTACGTGTTTTTAAGATAATAAAATAAGAGACTTGTTAATACACAAGTACTTTTTCTTTATTTTACTTAAAAGCAAAAAAAGGATGTAGATAAAAGATGTGAAGAAAAATCAATATAGAAATCATTTTCCTTGTGAAAAGGACGTGACAAACCTCCTCCTGCATAAGAAGAAGACAAATTTTCAGTGATTTTATAACTTTTTCATTGAACAGTATGTGAACTGTAATGCTGTTTTGAAGCAGCAACCGAGGACTCCAAAAAGTTTCCGTTTTCTTTCGTGCAACAATAATGCTGTTATGTTCACATCTGAGTTTGACAAGAAACAGGAAAACACATGGACACTTATATATGAATGCACGGCGAAATTTGTACTTTGTATAAGACTGAAATGAAATGACGATTTGTGTTTGATGGTTTCACACAACATGCCATGCAGAACGAAAAGGAAGAAGGCTTTTCTGACACGGTCCACAAGTACGTCTTCAAGTACTCTTCATTTCTACAACATCTGCTTTTTTAAAAAAAAATAAATATTAACAAATATAATATCGATCATCTCACTGTTCCAGAGTTCATCCCTTGGGATCAAAAAACACTTATAAGAAATTTACGAAATTATATATTATTGGGGTTCTTAAAATTGAACTTACATTCTTATATGATGCGAACTCGTTTCTTAGTAGCTTTACCAACTCTCGTTGACACAACATGTGCATATTCCACAGAGATTATATCATTGTGATTGATATACCACCTTTATTGCTTAGTTTTGTCCCATGAAAATCAGCCTTTGCACCATCATATCTTTTAAAAAATTTATTAGAGTTTAGAGTCTAGAATTTAAAGTTAGAATTTAGGGTTACTTCTTTAAAAATATAACCAAAGTGAAAAAAAATGACTCACAAGTGTTAAATCTTACATTATTTAATAATATGATAAAGATATCATTTTTAAATATTAGGAGATTCCTCTCTTTGATTCAACTTTAGAAGTAGAATTAGAATTAAATCTTCATTATTAGAGTCTAGCTATTATATGATTGATATTTGGCCACTCACAAATATCCAATTCTACAAGTAAATATATGATTTTTCAGAAACATAAAAATAAAATAAAATAATAATTTCATCTATGATAATGAGGGGACTACCATTTAATTAGCTTAAGAAGTTCAATATTTATTCTTCTCAAATAAATCTAAGTTTGAGTCTAAAATATAATAAATAAATAGTATTGTAAAAATTTTATCGTATAATAAGCTAACTTGATTTGAATTAAATTAGAGTCTAATATATTTTAAATACTAGTAATTTCATCCATGACTGGCGATTGGTAATTTACCTTTAAAATTCCCAATTCCCAATTTTGAGTATTAGTGGTTGAATTGTATTTAAAAAGATTGAAAATTCATCAAAATGATCACGTTATATATTATAGAAAGAGTTGTTTTTTCTGATTTGTCACTTCGCATCGTTAGGTTTGATTTTTCCTCAACCTTCTTTCCTAATCCTAGTTTTGTTTTTTGGTCGAAAGTAGTCCTAGTTTTACAATAATTTTTTTTATTCATACTCACACACCCGGAGGAGGTAGGGATTGAGGGGGGATTCTACCCGTATGGGCCGAACTCGCAACCCCTTACCTACGTAGACTTATCAATGTAGCGGTAACTACTGTGCCACATGCACTTCTGCTAGTTTTACAATAGTTAAGTGATGCTACATGACTCCCTCTTGTTTTTTTGGGTTTGGATTTCCCCCTTTCTGTAGATTGAGACCACATATTGAGATCAATATATGGTGCTAAAAAATCAACAAAAAGATAATTGCTTACTTAGTTTAAGTAATTTGACATTTCACTTCCTTAAATCAATTTTTGAATTCGAGTTTTGTAGATAAAAAGTTAGAGTTGAGAATGTTTTATTCTCATAATAAACTGACTTAATTTGAGATAAATTATTTGAAATTTAGTAAATTTTGAATATTAATAATTTTTAAAAATCAACCAAAAGAAATATTTTGAAGGCAATGCAGAAAATAAGCAAACTTTTAGCGGAAAAATAGTTAAAATTTTGATGAAAAACAAAATTAATCATTGGATAAAATAAATTGTTCTTACTTGTATATTAAAGAATTGATAAATATACCATATTATTTGACAGAAATTTCTAATAAATTTTTTTATTATATTGTATTTTTCAAACGTGTATACAGATCAAGAAAAATGCTTTTCGGACAATGTATAGACATTTTGATTGATATTTATTGATCATTATTTAAATAAATATATATTTTAATTATATAAATATTAATGATAATATTAACTAAGAATTTATAGCATTGGTAAAGACAAAATATACTTAACTAAAATTCATACTTATTTCAAGAGTAATCTACATGTACTTTTAATGAGTATGTGTATAGAGAAATTTGTACCAAAATTGACCACTTTGGTGTCCGCAAGAAGGGATAGTACGTCACTCCCTGGCCCACCCGTATGGGCTGTGGTCCTGGCTCTTAATGATCACGCAATGATGATATGCACAACGCATGAAGACAAATTGAGATCCAACGGTGGACATAAAGGTTGCATGTTCAACGAGTCTTTTTGTTTTCTCTGTGGTTCCTCCATTAATTCATTCTCTTCTTCCGTCTGACTAAAACCCAATCCATACCCAGCAACAACCAATTCAGTCCCTATCGTTTCTTTCTTCTCCATTTCGTTGCCAATGGGGGAACCATGCCACAATTGGTTCTCTGATATGGTAACTGAGTAAACATCATATTATACATTTATATTCTACATATTCTTTATATTAGACTATATGATATATGTGTATCAATATATGATCAAGTTTTATGTATAGATATTTGATGTTCATTTTAATTTGATTTTGTTCTATTATTCTATATATAGGAAATGCAAGATGATGATTTCTTCAACCAACGTCACAAGATTAACTCGTTGGATGTTGAAGATCAGATCTTCCGAGAGATCATGCAACATCATCATCATCATCACCAGCCAGCTTTTTCATCTGAAAGCGATAGTCACTCTCCCACGAATCAAAGTAAGTGTGTGTTTGGATTTGTTTTTTTTATTCGAAACAGCTTATAATAAATTTCCCAAAATAGCTTTTATATAAAAAAAAAAATTAAAAAGATTATTTGAGAAATAATCAGTTACCAAACATGCCTCTAGCTGAAGGTGGTAGTGGCAACACAAACATCACCAACAACAAGAGTGGCAATAACCTTGTGCCCAAGAACAACAACATCAACAATAACAACAATAGCTCCATCTCCATGATCTTCTCCCAACATGCACCATTGAAACCTTCCACTTCCACCACTCCAACCACATACATTCTATCTTTCGATGACTCCACCGTTGTGGCAGCTACCCCAGAAACCTATAGTGGGAAACGACCTTACCATGAACAAGCACCTTCAAAAGGGGTCGTGGAAAAGCATGAGTTTGACCCAAAGGCCAATCAAACAAGGAAGGGTAGAAGCTCCTCGGAGACACTAGATCACATAATGGCTGAGAGAAAAAGGAGAAGGGAACTCACTGAGAGATTCATAGCACTTTCAGCCACTATACCTGGCTTGAAGAAGGTTAGTAAGCGATAATATGGCACGTATTCTTTAACAAATGGAATAGTTACATGTTAATGTCAAGTGTCAATTATGATTTTCAATCATTTATCCCTTGAAGTTTAATTTGATCTCTGTTGATTATTCTACTTCATCTATAAGTTTGATCTGCCATGTACCATAATGGTATTCAATATCACAAAAATTGAGTTCAGTGTAGCCTACACGTGGCTACAAAAAATATATTAAAAAAAATCTCTAACAAAAGGAGAAACTTAGAAAATGCAATTTGCATTTAAAATGTTTTCGTCTTATTTGTTGTTTCTTTGTATTTCTTTAGTATAATAACATATACCACGTTGGAATGTCAAATTGTTTGATTTCATGTGATTGTATATAATACTTAAATGTTGACAATGTTGATGAGCAAGATCAATATCATGGACATTAACTTAATTAGAATCAATGCAAATCCCAAATGTAATGCAAAGAAACAAAACATTTCAAATTTCTCATATGATATTGTTTAATTTGTAACTTAAGAATGAAATGGTTTGTGAAGTCTAGATTGACAAGTCCACTATACTTAGCGAAGCAATCACTCATGTGAAACAACTTAAAGAGCGTGTAAGGGAGCTAGAAGAACAAAGCAAGAAGATAAGCGTAGAGTCAGTGTCATCCATTCGGAAATCCCACATCGCCACTGAAGAAGGCACCACCTCTGGTGCAATGAACTCTGGTGATTGCTATAGACCCAACGAAGCACTCCCTACGGTGGAAGCAAGAGCGTTGAAGAAGGACGTACTCATCAGAATACACTGCAAGAAACAAAGTGGTATTGTGCTCAAAATTTTGGCCCATCTTAAAAGTCAAGGTCTCTCCACAATCAGCAACAGTGTCTTGCCATTTGGAAATTCCACTCTTGACATTAGCATTATTGCTCAGGTACATAACAATTTATTAGCATCAGTATTAATTTGAAGGAATATCTAATTGAGATCCAATTCATGTGTCTTATGCAATTATGATCACCACCCAATTATTAGATTTTCGTTGAGGTTTTAATGTACACTACCATGTTTGGATTTCAATTTGCACACCTCTTGATTTGAAGGATGTAAATTAAGTTTTAATTTATTTTAATATGTTTGTCAAAATCACGCTCAGCTGCAATTTTACGTAATTTTAGTCTCAACAATAATTTGAGTATAAGCAAAGAGAAGTTATTTTATGATTGAATCAAACCATGATTTGTAAACTATAAACAAAATATAAATGTGTAAAGAACATTATTATGATATTGCAAATTGCTATAACTTTACTGCAGATGGGTGACAAATTCAACGTAACAATGAATGATCTAGTGAAAAACCTGAGAATGGCTATCTTGGAGCCTCCTGAAGTACAACAGTGATCCATGCTAGAGTATCAAACTAGAAGTTTGATGATCCAAAAATTCTACAAGTCCGTGAGAGTGTGACCTTGGCTTAGGGTACGCTTATGTTATTCATGAAGGAGAATCTACTACAGTTGATGAATGAAGTGAGTTACGGTTTCATCATACTATCAAATTATGGCACTATCTTATACCACATTTTGCATATGAATGCTTGATCAGTTTCGGCATATATTGGAGGATATACGGGTCTAGTTCAAACTTCGAAGGGTTGTGAATACCGCAGCAAATAAAGGTTTGCTCAGTTTGGCAAATGAATAGTGTCTTCAAGTTATTTGTGGAATAAGGAACAGCCTGGCTTCCTCTCTTTGATGTACTGGTTGTTGATGCTTTATAATTAATAATTAAAATCGGCATTTGACATTTAAAAAAAAAAAAGTGCACTAAGCCTAGTTAAATTTGGAAGTGTTGGAGATTCATATTGCTCCTTTGTACTGAAGTTTCTTTTCTTTGTTTTTCGATACAATATGAAAATGATATCTGTGCGCCTATTTTTCTTATTTACGTGAATTGATTGAATTCATTCTTGTGTTACGATATCCTAGTCATATATTCATAAGTAAATTATTGTCTGGGTGTTTTTAATTATAATTAGGTCGTTTGATCTTGCATCCAAATTGTATTTTTAATTTTAATTTTTAATATTAAAAGTTTGAATAACTACTGAGTAACTATCATCTCAAAAAAAAAAAAAAAAAAAAGAAAAGAAAAGAAAAGAAAAAGAATAACTACTATGTAACTAAGAGCATCTCCAATGGCAAAGGCATATTTGATCGTATTTTTAGAACATCTCCAATGGTAAATTCCATTTTGGATCCTACTTTTAGCCCCACTACTTGATATATCAATAATACATTATAAAAATTAAAAGTGGGTTGGGATAGGGACTCTTATCTTCAATAGAAGGTCCCAACTTTTATCTCACATACTTTTTAAATTTAAAAAATAAATCAACATATTTATTAAATACTTTATTATAAATATATAGTTTTATCTTTGAATTTCTATGAAAATATAAAATATAAAATTTAAAATTTTGGATATTTGGATTTTTGAAAAAGTTAAAGTTTTGCAAATATTGGATAAAAGAATTTAAATTAAATTTATTCGAATCCATTTTTGTGAAAGAAGAGATAAGTACAATTTGTGTGTAAAGAATTTGAAAGGTGTTGAAAAGGATTGGAAAGGCATATAAAGAAGGAAGTTGAAAAAAATTGATACTTATAAAATAAAAACAAAAAAATTAACCAAAAACAAAACATAAAAGGATGCAATATGAATAAAAATGCACACATGTCATAATTTTATTAAATGGTTTACAGTTGGGATCATCCCTGCAAGGTGGGATGTGTCCTATTTTGTCTATGAGCTCTAATAGTTGAAAAATTGGCATCCCAAATGGTAGGGTCCATCAACAAAATGGGACGCTAAGAAGGTCCCAACTTTGGTCCTATATATTTTTAAAATTAGAAACAAATATCAACATATTTATCAAATACTTTGTTATAAATATATTATAAATATTTTTAATATACAATTTTATTTTTGGATTGAACAAAAATATAAAAAGAAATTTGAAATGGGAATGAAAATGAAAATGAAAATTGAAAGAGTAAACAAAGAGAACCATGCAGATTCAGATAGAAAGGGGAGAAGCTATGGAAGTGGATATGAACCCTAGTAGTCTGAAAATTAAAAGAGTAAGCAAAGTAGTACCAATAAACGAAGACAAGAATAAGTCAATGGTAGAGTTTGAAAGCCAACTCTACCGAGATCAATGAAAATGTTGGTTTGGAATTACCGGGGGCTTGGAAACCACTTGGCAATTCTAGCTTTATGCCTCTTTTTGAGGCAACAAGATCCCAAATTGGTTTTCCTTAATGAGACAAAGTTGTTTAGTCAAGAGTTTGATAGTGTGAAGAGGAAGGTGAACTTCCCAAAGGGGTTAGGGGTGAGTAGCAATGAGAGAAGAGGTGGTCTTAGCATTCTATGAAAAGATGACCTGGAAGTTGACTTAATATCATATAACAACAACGTGATTGATGTGATGGTGAAAAGAATTATGGATGGCCAGGTATTTCATTTCTCTAGGTTTTATGATTTTCCAAGTGTATCAGATAGAGAAAGGTCATGGCAAATCTTAAGAGGGATTCATAGAGATGATGGTATACCCTGGATAGTGGGAGGAGACTTTAATGAAATCCTACAAGAGGATGAAAAGATGGGGGTGTGCCTAGACCATAAGGGCAAATGGATTCTTTCAAAAATGTAGTTAACTACTATGGTTTATATGATTTCCACTTTTTGGGTCACCCATTTACATGGTCTAATGGAAGAGAAGGAGATATCAAGATAGGAACATTCAATGTCATTTGGACAGATTTTTGGGTAATATCCAATGTACTCAAACATGGTCATGTATCAAGGTTTCTCATCTCCACTCTTCTTATTTAGATCATTTACCCATTCTGTTGGAGATAAAAGAACCTAGATATCAAAGAGAAGAGAAAAAAGGAGAGAGCTTTCCATTTTGAGAAGATGTGGTGTGGTGAGGAAGGCTTCTTAGATATTATTAATTTAGCATAGTGTGGAATGGGAGGAAAATAGGGCAAAACAGAAGTTACTGAGGCTATTGACAAGTTGGGAAAAGATCTTAAAACTTGGAACGAATATGTATTTAGGAATATCAACTCCCAAATTAAGAAGGAGTCAAAGAAAATGGAGGGATTGGCAATTAGGCCTCGTACCATAACTAACCTGACTAGGCTTCATGAACAGAAGAAAATAGTGAATGATCTCCTTCAAAAATAGGAAATCATGTGGTGGCAAAGGTCTAAGGTGGAATGGCTTAAAGAAGGGGACTCAAACACTAAATTCTTCTATGGGAGAGCATCAATGAGGAAAAGAAAACCAAAATATCTAGATTGAAGGACTTAAGAGGTGAATGGATTTATGATATAGAAGAAATTGGGAATATGGCAGTCAACTATTTCAGGGACTTATTCATAACTTCAAACCCAAATGGAATTGAGGAGGCTTACGAAGCCATTGTGAACAAAATTGATCAAAATATATCTACCTTTTTGGATATGCCTTTTACTACTTTGGAAGTTACAGAGGCTTTATTCCAATTGGGGCCAACCAAATCTCTGGGGCTGAATGGTATGCTCTTATTGTTTTACCAAAAATAATGGCATGTGGTGGGAGAAGAAGTTACTAGAGCAGCTCTCAACATTTTAAACGGTAATGATTCCCTTCTTGAGATTAACCATACATATATTGTGCTCATCCCTATAATAAAAGCCCACAAGATTTGTCCCATTTTAGGCCTATATCCTTATGCAATGTGCTTTATAAGATGGTTAGTAAGGTTCTAGCTAATAGGATAAAAATGATACTACCTAACCTTATCTCAAAGTCTCAAAGAACTTTTGTTAAGAATATACTTATTTCTGACAATGTCCTTATAGCTTATGAAGTAATCCATGCTATTAAGAATAGGAGAGTAGGGAAGGATGGCTACTTTGCTCCTAAACTTAACATGAGTAAGGCTTACAACAGAATAGAATGCAAGTATCTTTTAGTAATCATGAAAAAGATGGGTTTCATTGAGAGATGGCTTTATCTAATTAATCAATGTATCTCTATTATTTCAAACTCGATTATTCTAAATGGTTACCCGGGAGACCCTTTTAGCCCCAAAGGGGTCTTAGACAATGTGATCCTTTGTCCCCTTACTTGTTTGTCATATGTGCAGAAGGACTTTCAGCTTTATTGCAAAAAGCTGAAATGGAACAGAAAATTGTAGAAATTAGAGTTTGTAAAGTTGCCCCTAAAGTGTCCCCACCTATTTTTCATAGATGACACCCTAATCTTTTCTAAAGCTAATATGAGAGATTGTGAGGAAATATTAAGGATTATTCATAAATATGGTGAGGCTTCCGAACAAAGAATCAATTTTGATAACTCCGCCATCCTCCTAAGCACAAATGTAAGCCAACAAACACGAGACCGGATCTTAAACTACTTTGGTATTAACTCAATAGTCTTCTCTAAAAAATATTTAGGACTCCCATCCATGGTTGGTAAATCAAAGAATTACTCTTTTCAATCCTTTAAAGATAGAATTTGGAAACATATCCAAGGGTGGAAAGATAAGTTTCTGTCTAAAGGAGGTAAAGAAGTACTAATTAAAGTTGTCGCACAGACCATATCTATATACTCCATGGGATGTCTTAAAATCCCTATATCTCTCTGCAAAAATTTAGAGGGCCTTATGGCCAAATTCTAATGGGGCGATCAAACAGATTCTAGAAAAATCCGCTAGGTGAGCTGGGAAAAATTATGTTGGCCTAGGGATTCGTGAGGCTTTGGTTTCAGAGACCTACATTCTTTCAATTTAGCCATGCTAGCTAAACATGCTTGGCAGCTCATTCAACATGAAGACTCTCTTGTAGCTAGGATTCTTAAAGCTAAATATTATGCAAATGGAGACTTCATGACTACACAAGTAGGGAATAATCCATCCTACACTTGGAGAAGTATTATTGAAGGCAGAGCAGTTCTAGAGAAAGGGTTAATTTGGAGGGTGGGAAATGGAATCAACATCAATATAAGAGACTCCCCATGGTTTTCAAATGTGCCAAACTTCAAGGTGCAAATGAGAAGTAGCCAAACAAATGACATTGAATGGGTTAATCAGTTGCTTTTAAACAACCCAAGTAGATGGAACTCTGAGTTAATTGAGGAAGCCCTTGACACACATGAGGCAGCTATGATTCAACAAATTTCTCTAATTTAAGGGGATTATTAGGACTCAAGATATTGGGCTTTTAACATAAAAGGGATATATATAGTAAAAGTGGTTATAAAGCCTACTGGAATTCAATCATTGAACAACACAGAGCAGAAGACCAGGGGCATAATCAACAATCCACTACATTATCTTAATTCAAACAGACATGAAAAGCTATTTGGGAAATGAAAACACAACCAAAGACCAGAATTTTCACATGGAGAACAGCTAGAAACATTTTAAGAGTCTGCTTATCTCAAAAAACATTCAAGTAGTTGATAGGTGTTACTTGTGTAACGCAAACACAGAGGAGGTATAGCATGTGTTAAATTCCTATTCTTTTTTCCAAACTATTCTCGACTTTTTCCAATGTACAGGGTCAGTTCCAATCAAATGCTCAAGACATAGAGTCATGGCTGGAATTCCTACAAACAAGTTTCATCAAGTTCCCAATTAGAGACAAAGAAATGATAGCAACCTTGTGGGAAGGATGCTGGAACCAGAGGAATCAAGTTTGGCAAGACAAACCTATGGAAAGTCCAGTGCAAGTCTTCCTTTAAACCATAACTAAGATGAGTTGCTACCATTGAGCTATGACATGGGAGCCCCGCATACCAGAAAAGAATTGCCACCCTAATCAATGGACGGCACCGCCGCAAGGAGTTCTGAAACTAAACATGGATAAAGCCACCTTTGTGAATTATTTCGCGATTAGAGTAGGAGCAGTGATCAAGGACTGGAAAGGAAAGTTTATCACTGCAGTA
Organism: Pterocarpus macrocarpus; assembly: GCA_031439585.1. Classification (NCBI taxonomy): domain Eukaryota; kingdom Viridiplantae; phylum Streptophyta; class Magnoliopsida; order Fabales; family Fabaceae; genus Pterocarpus; species Pterocarpus macrocarpus. The sequence continues at coordinate 1,159,389 of CM062516.1, forward strand.
GTGAGGAAATGTCACTGAAGCCCTTAAGACCGAGGTTTTGGTCATGAAGGAAGGATTGCTCCTAGCTCAAAATTTGGGAATTAGAGCTTTAATAGGGTGAAATCAAGATGGTTTTAGAAAGCTTTGAACAGGGCTCAATTATTCTTTCTCACAATGGGATCATGTATATTATTAGAAGCTTATGGGATAGCCTCTAAATTTAGTTTCTTTAAGGCCCAATTTGTCTCTAGATGTTGTAATTTAGTTGCTGATAAGTTAGCAAGATTAGCCAAAAATAGGGACAACAAAATTTGGGCCAATGAGAGCCCCTAGTTGTATTATCGATGTTCTAGCCCATGAGGCTTGCCTTTAAATGAATTAATGTACCCCATAAAAAAAATGAAAATGAAAATTGAAATGTTTGGAGATTTTGGTTGTTTGAAAAAGAAAAAGAATTTGAAAATTTGAAAGAACTTGAAAATTGAAAATTTGAAAGTTTGAGGAATTTTGATTTGGGAAGAAGTTTGGATTTTGAGGGTTTGAAGATTGTGAATTTTGGATATTTAGATTTTGAGGGAAGTTTGGAATTTTGTAAGTAATTGAGAAAAGAATTTAAATTAAAGTGGTTTAGATCCATTGTGGAAGAATAAAAGAGGGGAATTTGTGTGGTAAGAATTTAGAAAGTATTAGAAAGGATTAAGAAGATATATGAAAAAGAAATTGGAATAGATTAATATTTATAGAGTAAAAGAATAAATAAATTAATAATATTTCAATTATAATCGTTGGATACTCCAACCGTAAAAAGTGTGTTATGTTTTTTTTTTTAATAAAAAAATGAGACTGATACAATCCAATATGTGTCAACTCTATATTTATGCTATACAAAATCGGGTAAGGGATGTTTTGGAAGGATGCAGGGATGAAGTCCTAGTCCCACTTTTCTTCTACAATAGTTATAGTAAAATTGTCCCTTATACCAATGGTAAATGGGACTTGAAAATAGCACTGCTAGAGGTTATCTAAGTAACCGACTCCAACAGTGCTACTTTCAAGTCCTATTTATTATTGGTGTCAAAGATAATTTTACTATAGCCATTGGAGGAGAAAAATGGTATTGGGACTTCATCCCTATGTCCCTCAAAAGTGTCCCTCACCCTATTTGTTATGGCACAAATTTAGAGTTGACACATATTGGATTGTGTTAGTCTCTCTCTCTCTCTCTCTCTAAATAAAAAAAAGTAACACTTTTTTATTATTGGAGTGTCTAATAGTTATAATTGAAATATTATTAATTTATTTATACTCGTACTTTATAAATATCAATCTATTCCAAACTTTTTTTCACATATCTTCTAAATTCTTACCATGCAAATTCCACTCTTTCATTCTTCCACAAACAATAGATCTAAACCAATTTAATTTAAATTCTTTTCTCAATTACTTACAAAATTCTAACTTCCTTCAAAATATAAATATCCAAAATTCATAATTTTCAAACCTTCAAAATTCAAATCCTAATTTTCAAATTTCAAACTTCTTCCCAAATGAAAATTCCCAAAACTTTCAAAATTCTAATTTTGAAGTTCTTTTGAATTTTCAAGATCCTTTTTTTTTTCAAACAACCAAAATTTGTAAACATTTCAATTTTCATTTTCATTCCCATTTCAAATTTCTTTTTATATTTTTGTTGAATCCAAAAATAAAATTGTATATTAAAAAATATTTATAACAAAGTATTTAATAAATATGTTGATATTTGTTTTTAATTTGAAAAATATGTGAGATCAAAGTTGGAACTTTCCATTAAAGAGAAGAGTCTTATTTTTTAAACACTTTTACTTTTTATGATACGTTGGCCTACAAGTGTTGATGCGGCATATTGTGGCGCCTAAAGTGGGATTAAAAATGTCTTTGTCATTGAAGATGCTTTAATGACTTAGCTAGGGTAAGTTTGATATGTGGATAAAAATCAAGATAAAAATTTTAGGGATTAAGTTTTTATGTAATTTTATTCATAAAATTTACTTACTCAATTTTATCCCATAGCTGACCTTTAACAGTATTCTATTTCTTGCTCTTCGTAGCATTCTTGATTAAGATATTATTTTTCATATGACAATTTATTAAGGCAGTCTCTACTATGTTAACTAAATTTTTTCTTAACAAGTGCATAATATCAATATAAAACATGAGTATAATTGATTTGATCGTGAAAGATGATCAAAGACATGGATGAGGTACTAATATGTGTTATAGGAAAATTAAGACATATCCACCCGATCTGTGTTTGCACCATAATATGGAGAATAGGATGGGACTATGGATCTCATTTGAATGGATGCATGAATGCCAAGATATCCATATGGTGTTAGAAACTGAAAAGCTGTGAATGCACAAAGAAAGCTTTTGAAGCGTTGTTGTGCAATTAATTAATGTGGTAGGTTTAGCATTGTTGATAGCTAGGGTTTTCCTCTTATGCGCCATAAGTGTTCATGCAACAAATAAAGGGCATTATGCAACGCAACTCCGCAGACGTAGGCAATGGAGTGCACATCACGTTAAGCAAAAATAAAGAAATTAAATATATTACTGCACGAGACTAATCCCATGCAAAAATTCTACACGATTAAAGTAATAATGTGACTTCTCTTGAAATAATTCTTTTCTACTTTTTATTTCTTTTTTATTCATCTATCATTTATATGATTTTCGTTATCCTTATATATCTTTGCACATTCATGAATCTTACCTCATATCAAATAGCAAATTAGCTCTAAATTCAAATAATAAAACCGTGCAGCAGTTAAAGAGCATGCACCCTAGCACCAATTAATCTTCAAGAAGTGGTTCAAGTCATAGGCAAACTTAATTAAATTGATCAAATCCATTGTCAAGCTTATGTAACATCTAGAGCTTGAGTCCACAAATGGTAATGTCAGCTATTTATATATAGAAAAACTTTGTAAGGATCCCAAAAAAAAAAAAAAATCAGATATTCACATCTAACAGAAACAAGGAAGAAGCTAATTAGTTTCTTTTATTGTGCTGGGTTTTACAAGAGGAGGGAGTAAACTCGGTAGATATTTGAATCTATAGGGCTTTTTTAAAAAAAAAAAAAAATTTTCCTCTCTTGTTTAAATCTGTACATATCATATTCCTTTCTTTTAACTAGTGCATGATGTTTAATAGTTTTCCTCAAGTAACAATAGTCGATGGTCGGGATATTCCCTTCTTGGCTTTTCAAATCCTTTTGTTGCATGGTAAAAATAACAATAAAAAAGAATTAACTTGTTTAAGGGTTTTTCGTTTCACGTTTTTATTTTCTGTTTTTAATTTTAATTACAAAATTACCACCTTATTCTCAATTCATTTTCTATTTTTGGAATTTTGTAAAAAAAAAGCAAATTTTATTTTTATTATTTTCTTTATGAAATCTTGAAAACAAGAAATAAATAATAAAGTGAAATTTTTATAATTAAAAATAGAAAATAAAAAAAAAAGAACAGAAACCAAATATACCTTTAATTTCTCAACATTTTTATCAACTATATCCTGAGTTATTGTGTATGTGTTGATATGCAGTTGAAACACCGAGTGGCTACTTTCCAATAAATTTATTAATGTATACCCTTGGCTAATTTCTTTGTTTTCATCTTTAAGTGAATTCAGATTGCAACATTTGCATGTCTAAATGTCAAATAACCACCCATCAAAAAAAGAAAAATTGTGAAATGACCACGTTTACTATTTACATGGGTATTATATTTGTTTTTTGAATTGGTAATTACCATGAAAGTCAACTTGTGCTGGTCATGTCTTTGGATTATTCATCAGAATGAAAATTCTAGAGTCAGGTATGTATTGCTTCAACTCTAGTGGCCTACTCATTATTGAAGTTTAATTACGGTTTGTATATAATTTCTCTTTTCAGAAAGTATTATAAGTGATCAACATCCAGACAGTCCTTTTTACAAATATTTATCATTAAAAAGTCATCAAGTTAATTACAAATATTTATTCTAACTTTTATTTTCATCCCATTCTTATATCTTGTTTTATTTTCATCTCAAAATAGGGATGCACATGGATCTAGGCCAACCCAATGATTCAACCAACCTACTTGATTAAATGTAATATTTTTGAGTTGTGTTAAGTCATTGGGGTAGTTCGGATCTAACTTGATGAACCTGACTCCTAATTGGTCTAGGTAGTGGGTTTTAGAATTATACTTTGCTAGTTCTTTCTCAACTTCTCCTTTGTGACGACTGTTGGTTCCTTCTCCTTCGTGATTGCCTTTCTTCATTCTGCAATCGTTGGCCATCATTTGGTAAAATGGTTTGGTTTGGTTTGGTTTGCTCTTATTTCATTTTCACTGTTTTTCGGTTGTGTGCTTAGGTTTTTTTGTTGAATGATTGTATATTTATAAAAGGATTTCTTGATTTGTAGTTTGTGTCTTTGTGATTGCCTAGGGGTGCTCACTTTTTTTATTTTCTGTAGCTCTTCTACTGTGTATCTGTGATTGCCCTGGGGTGCCTCATTTTGGCATCTTTTCTTCAAGTCCGAGAAAAAAGAGTTAGCTAGAATCCAAATACCCGACCCAATACAATTGACAACCTGACCTAGATCGAGTTAGATAGGTTCAGGTTGACTGTTCTTTTTTTTTAGGAACCAACCTAACACAAGTCCATTTGATTGGTTTGGACTCTTTCTTCCCAAACTCGATCGGACTCATGTGCAACCCTATCTTAAACTGTTTACAACCTACCAAGAGGAGAAGAGAAAATTTGTTCACCAACACTATCAAATGTTTATGACCCCAAAAAAAACACACTATCAAATCAAATGTTATCTAGATTTGTTAAGACAACATCAATGTGAATATAAGTACACACTTTGTACAACTTTTAGGATGTTTTTAAGATGAATTTGGCAATTTAATTTTTGAAAATATTTGAAATTTGATGTGAATATATTGTCGGTGTTATAAAAAAATTTATACTTACATATAATGATAATTATCACATTATTGTGCACTCAATTGTTAACAATCCAGGCAAAATTTATCTGCAATATCAGCAATTTAAATCTTAGAGTTGATCACATTTTGGGAGACTTTACCTAACTACTATCTCAACCCAAAATTGCATGAACAATTTCTTAAAATATTTTAATTTTAGAGTAACATATCATTCGTAACATTCATCTTGTACTAACAAGTGTTTCAGATTAAATTTGATTATCCAATTCGAATAGAAAACCCAAAATAAACTTTTTTGCTCAATCAAAGAAATGAAGGACACTAACTTTCATCCAAATGGGGGGAAGCTAGACCACTCCCATTGAATTATGTTTTTTTTTATATATAAATTGATTACGAAAATATGCATTGAACTAATTTAATGAGAACAAACATTTACGACCTGTTTGATTAGATGAAATAGAATTAGATATTTCCATTCTCTTTTCTTTTTTTTTTTCAATCAGCATTCTTTTTTACGTTTTTTTTTTCAGGTCTGAAAAATGGTTCAGATTATTCAACCCCAGCTGCTCAGCCCCAAAATCAGTTTGGGCAGTTGCAGCTCTCATCCTCTGACAGCAAATATCTTGGGCTGAGCTAAAAACACTATTTTAGCAATAATGGGCCAAACTAAGCCTATTTAATTTTGACAAAAAAAGGGGCCTATCTAATAGTAAAGAATAATCAGACCAAAAATATATTAAAGAATAAATTTAGTGCATGTTTGAGAAGTTACATTATTTCTCAATATATTTTTTCAAAAAAAGTTACTTTCAGTAAAATATATATTCGGTAAATATTGATAAAATTAATTATAGTCTTTAGCAAGAAATAACTTTTATTTTTCCCCAAAAAATATTTTTGAGTATTTTGATTATAAGAAAAAGTTGATTATTATGAAATTATGATATTTTTATCAAATTAGTCCTAAGTATCAAATACTATATATTGATATAAACAAGTATTTCATATTTTTTTTAGTAATTTATCATACATAAATAATTTTTTTAAATATAATCCAAACAAAATATATTACCTTAAAATTACTTTTTAGTTAATTCATCCAAACAAGAAATTAATTGTATCATAATTGATCATAAAAAATTAACTACATATATAATCAATTATTAGAGTAATTTTTATTTTTCAGCTAATCCAGACGCCAATTTTTGTTGCACAATAAAGGTATCTCATTGGAATTATTATGTAAAAACACAAATCCTTTTAATACAAAATATAGAAATTCAAAAATTGGACATAAATTTTACTGTAAGAATATATTGTACTTTACTTTCATCAGATAATTATATTATATTATTTCTATTTTTTAAATATTTTCAAATTTTACTATTTTTAAATCTTACCTGAACGTGATCATCGTGGACTGCTATCCACACATATGTCAACAAATTACCGTGCCAACCTTAATGATGATGTTGATTTTTCGAATGAGTTTGGAGGTAGAATGAAACAGAGAATAACACGAGGTGAATGAATGAAAGTGAAACTTGTCAAGGAACGGAGAATTAAAGGAAAAAACACAAACGAACTAGTTACTTTGAATGAAAGAACACCTCCCAGCCAAAAAAAATAAAAAATAAAAAATAAAGAAAAAACGCACGTTGTAAATTATGCTAAAGCAACGTCAATCATGCAGACATTTATCTCCTTTTTAATTCTTTAATAGTAAACCGGCTAGTCTCGATCGTGGGATTAGGTATTCGTAGAGTGGGGACAATATTTGAAAAGAAAGTGTGATAACAGACACTTGTCAGAAAAAGTTGACAAGCATATTTTTTAAAAACTTTTACAATAAAATTTAATTTAAATATATTAATATAATAAAAATAATAAAAAATATCAATAAATATAAATAATCATCTATTATGATAAAAAATTTATTATAATTTTTTATTTTTTAATATTTTTATTAATTAACAATATCAATGCATATCAATCAAATTCTTTCCCATAATAACTTTTGAAAAATACACTACTGTCACCCAATAATCTGGCTGGAGAACGAAACCGGAAGATCCCAAGTGAATATTAAAACAGCGAGTTCCACCCCTTTACTTCTTCACATTTTGGCCCTGAAGGAAAGGTTTCTCCTTTTATTAATTATTCAATAAAATTATTGGATTCTCATAAAATTTGTGTTCTTAATCCTTTCTTTTCTTGGCTTATTCCGATATCCTTCAGCTACATCGTATACTAGCCAATTTTTTTTTTTAAGGGTGCTGTTTCATATACTAATTAAGTTGATAATATTATTGCCAAAGAAGTAGCTCCATCGTTCATTTTCTTCTCTTAGCGTGTTTTTTTTTTTGGAAAACTTTAAATTATAATTTGACCAAAAAATTTTCTCTTATACTTTTTTGTCTTACTCGAAATTTGAAGCTTTCAAATGGGAATCAAAACATGCTATTATCCAAGCAGTAGCCCTTATACAACATGTGAAAATTTAAAAGCATATTCTAATGGTTCATTTGGGATCTTCTCATGCGTGGAAGATCAAATGTATATTTGGATTAGAGTTTGTAAACTAAAAATTTAGATTAACTTAATTTTATAAAATTAATTTTAATTAAAATTCAATTATATCAACATGATTTATATTTAAAAATTTTTATGTCAAAAGTAAACAATTCTACAGGAGGGCAATGAGTATGATTATGTTATAAAGGTGCATGTGCTTTTGGTGCTTTTTGGTGGTTAGGGTAGGAGAATACTAATAGGTATACTATTGGTGTGGCCTGTTTTCTTTTTGTGTTTTGATGCTTTAACGTTGCTGTTCTTATTATGTGCATGTTTTTGTGGCTCGTGGTTGAACAGTTTGTTAATTATTGAAAAAAAAATCAAAAAGAATTATAATAGAATGAATATTATTTAAATAATATTAGTTAAAATTATTTTTAAATTTATAATTATTAAAAAGATATGAATTTTATACTTTGTTTGTAAGAACATCCTTTTATTTCATTTTTATTTTTAAGATATTTGAATATCATTTGTGCTAATATTAAATTATAAATATAAAACTAAATTAACAACAAATATATAAAGTACTTGAATAAAAATTAGTTAAATTAAAATTTTAATTATAAGATTATAAAATATATATTTTTTAATATTAATATTATTCATTATTTTTCTAACCATTACTTTATAATAGAAAACATTTTAAATAATATAGTTGAATACAATACATAATATAAAAAATAAAATAAGCATTTATGAAAAAAATATTTATAATTCAAATAAAATTTTTTAAAACATGTAAAGCTCCCAAATAGAATATATCTTTTTTTAAAATAGAATTCATAAAAGATAATTAAAGAATATAAAATTAGACTAATCATAATTATTTAGGGGTAAAAATGGAAATTTAATTCTAATAAAATATTAATAAATACTGAACGTGAAAAATGTTAATCAATGTAAAAGCAACTTGTAATTGCTTCTATTCAACTGAGATCTAGGAGCATAATTGATTTTGTTATTTAGCAGCCAAACAATATTTTTTTCTCTAAAGTCACGTTTAGGGATGTCAATGGGGCGGGTGGGGCGGATAGCGTGCCTCGCCTTCATAAGAACTCTCCTCCGCTCATACTCCAGCTGCATCTGTTTTTCCTTACCGAGTTTATTTACTGCGTGGATATCCATGGATACCCGTTAAAATTTTAAAATTTTAAATTAAATATAAAATTTTAATATCATAAAATACTTAAAATAATTATAAATAATAATCTAATTTAACAATTCAAATTCTAACAATTTAATATACTTAAAATAAAAATAAACACATAAAATAAATAAAAATAAGTACAATAATCCAATTCTACAATCTAAATTCTATCAACTTAAAATACTTAAAATAAAAATAAATACATAATAGTAATCCAATCATTAGTCTAATATATAATAAATACAAATAAATCTAATTTATAAATTTAAACCTTAGTCTAATCAATTTAAATAACAATAATATTAGTTTAACTAAATTAATAATTTAAGGATAAAATAGTAATTTCATGGAGGGTACCCGCAGATATGGGGATAATGATCTCCACCTCCGCCCCATTTAACATGCGGGTATTTAAAATTAAGTCAAAGTGGGACAAAATCTTCCCCATATCCGCATTACGGGTATTACCACTGATGTCAGTGATTTTTTTACATCCCTAATGACGTTGGAGACCTTTTCAATTGGGGTTGGGTTTCGAAACGCCAAACTACAAGAGGTTATTAGGACCTCCAATCGTTTTGCTGGATTAGTTGATTCTGCGAGATGTGATCACCTCCATGCAACTTAGGATTGTTGAGCAACTTTTTTCAGTTAAAAATAAAACGTATCAGAATTGTTACTGTATTTAAGTAAAAAAACATTTTATCAATGTTCAAATCAAACAGCTTTTGTTGTCGTTACTTACCAAAAAAATTATTTCGTTGTCGTTAACTGGCCCATTTGTTAACAGCTGGATTTGTCCTTGATACTTCAGATTTGTGTCCTGGTTTCTGCGCCATTTCCCGTGAGTTTTCTTGTGGTAAAGAATCATAACTTAAACCGAGGTGTCGTGATTTATAATTAGTAAACATGCATGTTGAAGAATTTGATCATTTTCCCTAACAATCATAATTAATCCTTTCCAATTTACCGTTAATTCTCATAAACTATATAATTCTATAACGTATATATCCATGTGCACTTCTTGTTCCATTAAATGTGTATTTATTTCAGTTTTTAAATGGTTATAAAATTTAAATTTTATATATAATTAAAAAAATTAAAAATTAATTTTTTTTAGAATTTTTTGAATTTTTATAAAAAATTGAAAATAATTTTTTAAAAATTTTAATTATTTTTAAAAAATTATCTAAATATATAAAAATTTATTTTTTATCAAAAAAAAAAACATTACAGACAAACCCACCCTAGATATGATTTGAATAAAGCTGTCTAAGCTAGCGCAGAGTTGGCAATTCAACTTTATAGCTTATACTGTTACACATTAAAAAACTCAACCTTTTGGCGTTTATAATGGCACAGTGGATTTGACCGTTAAAGATTGATCACTTGCATTGAGCAAGATGTATGTTGGGACCATTGTCACTCATATCTGTCATGATTGATATACACAATTCCTTTAACGCCATGTCCAATTTCTGCACTATAATTAATTGGGACCATATGGTAGAAAGTATAAATAATTTCAAATACTATGAAATAAGAGTTAATGCGTACCATAAATTTATTCTAAAACATGCTTTTTGTGGATTTTAACAACGAGACGACCTAAACTCAGGACAGCGAAACCAAAACTTCCAAGTTCATACGCTACACCTTGTTTTGATACACTAGTACGGATCACTTTTGCAGGCCATGTGTGACTTCATGAGCAGGTGCCTAAGGCTTTTCACCAGATCATTCACTGTCATTTCGTACGCGTCACCCATCTGTAATAGATATACAGTGAAATAATATTGCATATAAATATACATATATCAATTCAGGACTTCAAGTTGACAAACAGGCACAATTATGTTCATAAAGCAACGTCTAAATATAGGGACATATTTTCTGAGTACAATTTTAAGATAGTCTCATAATATTAAGAATCTCTACCATTAAATTAAGCATATTAAAAAAGATAAAAAAATAAATTAAATTGTAAAAATTTATATATGATTCAGTCAAATGCAAAGAGATAATAATAATAATAATAATAATAATAGTAACAATTCACAATTGTGTAACCAAATTAAATAACTTTAGAAATCAGAAGATGAAACTTGGAAACTATAATAGTATAATTTCTCGATGCATATAGTACATATATATATATATACCTGAGCGATAATAGTAATCCCAAGAGCGTACTTTCCAAATGGCAGGACACTGCTACCGGTGACACAAAGATGGAGATTTTCAAGCTGGTCCAGTATTTTGAGCTCAACACCATTTTCTTTCTCACAGTGAATCTCAATTAGCACCTCCTTCCCCATTACTCTTGCTTCAATATCAGGGAGCGTGCCACATTCATCACAGCTTGTTTCACTTGATGTGGTGTCTTCATTTGCACACGGGTCGGATTTCCTCACCAATATCACTGACTCTATATTCGTCTTTTTGTCTAGTTTTTCTAGTTCTTGCACGCGCTTTTGAAGTTGTTTCACATAATCTATGGCTGCTCGAAGTATAGATGCCTTGTCCGTCTACACACCAGAATTTCACAAAAGGAAAAATTTTGTGAATGTTAATGTATAAATATAAGTATCAAAAGACATATTAATGTGAAGTAGATGAATTAAAAGTATATCGTATATAAGATAAAATTATATAATATAACATATATTAATATGAAGACATTATTGTTGAATTTGAACATGTGACGCCAAAACTCTTTCTATTCTGTGTTAAGTGGAATTCATTTATAAACCATAACTTTTTTTTCAGAAATGAATCTTTTCATATATGAAAATTTTATATGATCATATATATTAATTTTATTATTAATCAAGGAGATAGAATCAAAAATGAGATCAATAAGAAAATTCGATTGATGAAAATTAACATATAATTTAATTATGTGAAATTTTTACATATCCCTATCTTACTTTTCAACTAGTGATTCTAAAAGTGCCACGTCTTTTTTTCCTGAATGGTATACTAAAAATTCATATGGGACATAGAAAATCCGAGACAGTCAATTAGCATGTATTTGATTTAATTTTTTAAAAGAATATTTTTAAAAAAAAATTAAAAAAATAATTTTTATTTAATTTAAATATATTAAAAATAATTTTAACAAAATATTTTATTTAAATAAAATAAAATAAAATAACCTTTAATTATTAATATAAAAATAATAACAATATTTTTTTAAAAAGATTTTTTTACAATAAAAAATAAATTCAAAAATATTTTTTTAAAAAAATATTTTAAAATTTAAAAAAAAAATTTTAAAAAATTTATATATCTAAATATATTAATTATTATTTATTGTTATTCTTATTTTAATAAAATATCTTTTAAATTTTTTAAATCTACCACCAAACAGACACTAAACCATTATTCTAGAGATTTTGCCATCAGTGTATAATTTTAAAATTATGTTATTTATATATAAAGGTGAAATATTTAAATATAATATTTTTTTATATAAATATATAATTTATAATTTATCTTGATATATATATTTTTTAATATTTATTTATATTTATATAAATATATTATATCACATATTATACCTATAAATAACACATTCAAAAAAAACATTTCTCATAATTTATAATTTATGAGTGATCTATTGTAGAGACAAGTTGCATACATATATTTAATTATATGTGGTTGCCTGATGACGCTTACACAGTGACTGTGATTGATTTAATGAAATGTCAGGGACAACTCTGCTATTAAATACTATGTAAAGCACTCTGATTGTCAAAAGTACGTAATTAATTTAATTTAATTTAATTTCGTTAAAATTAATACTATTTATTAAAGCGTATTAATCGACAATAAGCAAAATATTTAAAAGAAAATAAAACCCACTACAGGATTTGATATAGGGGAGAGTGTATTAAAATATGTATGCGACAATAGCTAGGTTAACTGACAAGTGGATGTAGTGGGCACTAAATGCTAAGAGATCATTAGAGAATCAAGTGAAAAAAAGGAATATACGTACTTTATTGAAAAAAAATAATTACTTAATAATTTAATTTTACTGAATTGTCATTATAAATATTTTATATAAATATTTAATTATATATTTATTAGAATTTAATTAATATATATTAATAATATAAAATTATTTTATATTATTAATTAATAGAAATAAAAATAATAATAAATTATAATGAATCTCTCATTATAATAGATAATTATTTGTATGAATTAACAATTTTTACTATTTCTATTGACTGATAATATAAAATTATTTTATACTATCATTACGTATCAATTAAACTTTATCTATTAAGTTATTAGAGATGATTTAAAAATAAGAAATTTTAATAATTTATATAAAATTTTATATTTAAATCCCTTTATTACAAATATATTAAAGAAATTGTTACATTTATTATCTCAAAAATTTCTAATATATTAATATATAATTAAATATAAATATTTTATATAAAATATTTAGTCATCCCATTATTATTTTAAAATTTTAAATATAACTACATATAATTAAATAATAATATAAAAATATTTTATACGATAATACAAAATTTAATCTCATAATAATGAGACTGCCATCAACTTTCTCATAATAGTAAATTGAATTAACTAACAATAATTACCTTGCTCAATCCAGGAATCGTTGCTGAAAGTGCTATGAACCTCTCCGTTAGTTCCTGTCTCCTCTTTCTCTCCGCCATTATGTGATCCATAGTCTGAGAAGAGTTTCTGGCCTTCTTTGCTACTTGGTTAGTACTATCCTTCACTCTTGGTTCAGGCATGGTTCGTTTTGATGGCAAAGGAGAATGATTAGATGAACCTGTTGTTCGCTTCAACAATTGGTCATAATTATTATTGTTGAGGTAAGGTTCTTGTTCTGGGGTAGCTGGTGTCATCGTTGAGTTATCAAAGGACAAAATGTATGTCCTTGGAGCAGAGGAGCCACGAGGCCTCTTAGTATTGGAAGCATTATTTTGAGACACTACGGAGTTGAAGCTGTCATCACTCTTGAATATGTTCCCACCAGCCGTTTGATCCAGCACCTCCACCCCCGATCCAACGGCGATGGTAGAGTTGTTGTTTTGGAGAGTAGAAGAATTAGAATGGGTAGCATGATGAAAGGGGTGATATTGATCACTTTCACCTTGTGAAGAGAAAGATGGCTGCAATAGGATGTCTCTTAGGAACTCATCACCATCATCATCATCAACATCATCATCATCAGGGTGGCACGTGTCTAGGAAATTGGTGTCATGATCCATTTCCTACAACAAACACAATTAATTGAAAACAAACCCAAATTATATATGAGTTTAGATTAATGTTTATGTATAGTGATCCGAGTAATAAATATCATGATTGAACATATATAAATATGTTATATGAGGAAGCATGATGTGGTGTTAGAGTTAGTTACCATTCGAAGATGCCAGTTCTCCCATGACTCCTCCATTGGAATTTGGAATTTGGTGGTTTGTGTGATGTTTATTGGAATGGGTTTGCCGAGGAGGAATAATGATACTTGTAGCCCTGTGTGAAGGGCGGGTGCGCAGGTGTAGGTACGGGATGGAGACAAGATATTATACTCGTTTATCATGCAAATTTAATTTCAGCCGTTCGATCATATCGATATTGTTGGTGGGCCAAGATTATTATTTGTGTGGTGGGACCATGGGCGATTGTGCCGCATGATCAGGCCGGTCCCACCGACAGGAGAATTTTAAATATTCGTAGAGTAAATTAATAAAATATTATACCCTTGAATACATATGTCTAACTTAATTAAAAATCTTAAATTTTTGAATCTCGGATATATAATTAGATTAAAATTTAAAAAGGAAAGTTTTGGCAATTGAGAGAAATTTTATCTGACTTAAACATAATTATCCTTAATAGGAGAATATATGTGATTTTTATTGAAAAATAATAATATGATATTATTGTTTGATATCATTTAATATTAATTATATCAATTGTAAATAAATTATAAGATAATATTAGGTTATAACAATTTTTCTTATATTATAAGAATATTTAAAAATTTCCGTGGACAGAGGGAATAATGCTAGGTTCAACAAGCTGTGCCCACGTTAATGAATCCATGATATTAGGTAGCATTTTGTGCGAGGAAATTTATTTGGATTACTGGTAATATTTGATTAAATTATTTGGATTTATAATATTATTTTATTTGGTTGGATAATATTATTAACAATTCAAATTTTTAAGGTAATATAAATTATTATCAATGTGATAATATGGATTACCACCAATGTAGTAATCTTCCTATTATTATTATTATTGTTGTTGTTGTTGTTATTAAAAATAATATTATTATTATCAATAACTAATAATAATAATTTATTATTATTAAAAATAAATATTAATTATTAATTATTATTAATAATATTATTGTTATTAATATTATTATGATTAATTTTTAATAATAATTATAATTATTATTATGATTAAATATTAATTATGTTAATAATTAAAATTTCTCCTTCTTTTTAATTAATAATAATTATTAATTATAATAATATTATTATTATTATTGCTATTATATTAATTTAATACATATATTACTTAATAATTTTTTTATATATCAACTAGAATAATATAAATTATCACTTAAATTATTTATACATAACAAATATTATAATTAATATTATTAATAATTTAAAAAATAATAATCTTTCTAAATAATAATCTATATTACTGATAATTTTAATAAATAATATATCAAATACTACCTAAGATTTTATTAGTATTAACGTTTTGTCTGGGTTCAAAATCGCAAATTCAAGAGGTGGAGAATCGCGTTTAAGCCTTGGGGGTAACGCTCGTTCGACTGTTACTGGAATTGGTAAGTGGACAAACGCATACTTGACTAGCTCGGCTACATATAAACGTAATAATAATTCCATTGACTAGCTAATCAGTTGGTAAGAGGCCATCTTATTTTAATTAGAAGTTTCATATTCAAATATTGAGTATATGGGTATATTAAAATTCAAAGGTGAGGTTTATCGCCTAAATAGTGCTTATCCAGGGACAACCTGAAAAAAAAATATTTTTTTATCCCATATTTATAAATTAATTTTTTTAAATTTATTTTCATTATGATAATTTTTTTGAATTATTTTAATAAAAATAAAACTTTATTTTCATCTCTCATATTTTATAAAAATTTCGATATAATTTCAAAAAAAATTTGATTTTATTTAACTAACTAATATTTTTAAAATATTTTAATTTTATTTTTTTAATAAATAATATCCAAATTATAAATAAAAAAAATTAATATAGAGATAAGATTATAATATTCGTGAAATCCAAACACCATTAACAAATATTTTTTACCTTTAATTCTCTAAAAAAACACTTTACATATAAATTTTAGTATAAAAGATTTATTAAATGCTACAGGTGAGGACCTAGCACTGACGTCATAAAAAAAAAGCCAACGGTGCTGGAGACCTAACTCACACGGCATCGTCAAAAAAGCCATCAATGCTGGGGACCAAGCAGCAACTGATAGCGGCAGATGAAGAGAAGGAGGGGGAAAGGGCTAAGAAGATATTAGAGAGGGTAAAGCAAGGGGTTAACATGATCCAAAAGGAAAAAGGATGTGACTAGACTGCCATGGAAGAAAAAGAATTTAAGAATTTCACCAACTGGAGACAAATATCTTAAAATTTTTAGATTATTCCAAGTAAATATTTAAATAAAATATTTTTTTATTTTAATTTATCTAATAATTTAGATAATTTGATATATTTTAAAATTAATATATTTGGATAATATGTATTCAGATATATTGATTTAAGAATATATCAAATTATCTGATAATATGTATTCAAATATATTAATTTAAGAATAATCAAATTATCTAAATTGATAAATAAATTAAAATAAATAAAATGTATAGAAAAATCTTAAATTATTTCAGAAAATACATTCAAACTCTAAAGGATCTGGTTTAAAAATTATGACAACCAACTATGATATTGTTGACAGTTTAAAAATATATTATTTCTATTTTAATTTATTTATTAATTTGGATAATTTAATATATTTTTAAATTAATATAATTGACAAATAAATTAAAATAAAAAAGTATAATATTATATAAATATCTTAAATCAACTTAATTAAATCAACTTAATCATGCATGTCTTTAGCTTTTATAAAGAAAAAGTCGTAATCGCTCGTTTGCCATTGTTGAACACATGGACTTTTATACAAAATTATTGCAACTTTTCTATATAGAAGGGAGGGGGTTATTTTCTAATGTTTTTCTTCAATAAAAAAAAAAGATTAAATTTCTTATACTCATTCTATATAAAAGAACAACATGTGGATATATTTTAAAAAAAGAATATACATTTTTAAGATCGTGGTAGTCCCATGGCCGTGCTGGACAGGACCTGCTGGTTTGTAGGGATTGATGCACAGTAAAAATTAATAGCCTCACATGGGTGTATCGGTGTTCCAAGTAGTAC
The DNA here is from genome assembly GCA_031439585.1 of Pterocarpus macrocarpus. Lineage (NCBI taxonomy): Eukaryota > Viridiplantae > Streptophyta > Magnoliopsida > Fabales > Fabaceae > Pterocarpus > Pterocarpus macrocarpus. Next base: position 1,176,580 of record CM062516.1, read on the forward strand.
TCTCTTTTGTCCCTTTGCGAATAAAAAAGCAGTGAATTTGGCCAACGTAATTAATGTTCTTTTAATGTTTTTGCTCTCAGTGCTACCGTTTTCATGTTTAATTTTTTAGAGTATTTACTTTGCCTTTTATTGATACGGCAGATCCACTCTAATAAAGGAATCAATAATGCTATAGGTTTCATATAAACAAATGTTCCATAAATATTTAGAACATTTAATATTTTTTAAAACATAATACAATACAAGAAAATATGGTTGTTTGTGGCGGATTTTGCTACCACAAATGAGCCAAAATTGAGCACAAAGCGTTTATTTGTGGGGGATTTATGGCGGATAACGGGCCGCCGCATAATTATGGACTACCAATTATTTGTAGTGGCATTAATGACAGTTTTATTCCCCTCTAATTTGTGGTGGATTTAGCCTTCTCTAATTAACGACAACTTATTCCCTCACCAATTAGTTAAAGGCAGAAATAACTACCACAAACAACAAATTCAAGGGAAAAAAATTAGACCTTTATATTCATATAAATATTATATAACAAAGTAAATCCAATCCAAATATTTCAAATTTATATAAATAAATAAGATAGATATTTTAACAAAACTTTGGAAGCCATATTTTCAACATAGTTCTCAGTACATCTGGTTTATCTCGAAACTATTGAGATTCATTTTCCTCCATTGAATGTTGAGTAACTTCCATTGAGTCTTCAACAACTTTCATTGAGTCTTCAATTTTTTCTAGTGAATTTTGAACAATTTTCACTGACTCTTCAAGATCTTCTATTGAATCTTCGACAATTTCAACCAAGTTTTCAACATATTTATCTAATCCCTCCGGTGAGTCTTCCACTATCTCAATTTCTTCAAATCTCTCTATTAAATCTTTAATAATGAAATACATAATAATCATTAACAATATCAATAATAATAAAATTAGTAATATATTATGAAAAAATAAACTTAGTGGCAGTGGTGGCAAGCTAGCAACAGCAGCAATGGTTAGCGACCATAGTGGGTAGTCAATGGCAGTGGCTAGATGAGGTTAGGAAAATGTCTAGAGAGAGAGAGAGAGAGAGAGAGGGAGGAGGAAAGCAGAAGAGAAGAAGGAGAAAAGAGGGGAAAAAGAAAAAAAAAATTTTACTTGTGGATTTTAAATTTTTGTGGTGGCTCTACAAGGTCCTTTATTTGTTTTTCAAATTTTTATTTTTAAAAATTATATGATATAATTAACAGTGGCAAAAGTCGAAGCAAATGCTATGAGGTTTTTGTTTAAAAAGAAATATTTATGTGATTAGGCCGCTACAAACATTTTTTGAATTAGCATCTTTATTTTTTAAGTACATGTAATAATTAATAGTAACAAAATATTTGATCACTTAGCAATGACAATTGCGCCACAAACTATTTCACATATATATTTTTTTTAAATAGATATAATAATTAGCAGTGACAATTGTCATGGCAAATTGTTTCGCATGCTTTTTTTTTTTTTCAAAATCGAAATTATAATTAGCGGTGCACCGACTGCTGCAAATTGCATGAACAACTTTTTTTTGTAATAAGAATTGTATTTAGCAATAGCATTTGCACCACAAATTCTTTATGGCCTTCCCCCAATTATGAACTTCAATAAGTTAGCGGCGGCCTGCTTGGGCCACTACAATTGCTTTCCTGGTTTAGCAGTAGCATATGCCACTGCAAATACTTTTTTTTTTTATTTTTTGGTGTCTTTTCTGATAACATAACGTCCGTCTTCCGCTGCAAATCTACTGGAGATCTGCCACAAATTTTTCGCCACTAATTGGCATTTTTCTTCTAGTGATAAATATTGGAAAAGCAACCGAACTTTTAACTTTTGATTTGTAATGTATATATTTTGATGTTTTTGTTCTTAAAATATATTAAACTCTAGTTTTAATTAGTTTTATAAAATTTTTATTTAGTTTCAGTCAGAATTTTATTATTATTTTTTGGTTTCAATGAAATCATTTGTATCCAGGCTCTATTAACAGGAATTCGACTAATCCAATCAGACCCGACAAAAGTTTCTGAAAGGGGTAGGGGTCTTCTAACAAATTTTTTATTTTCATTTTTAGGGCTTGAATCCAAAACTTTTGGTTAAGGGTCAAGGCACCTATCACATTGACCAATTCCACGTTAGTGTTTAAAATTTTTTATAATGTACATATTTAGTCTTTAAATAATTCTTGTGCAGGAGAAAATAACTTTTTAAATCTTTCAATCATCATTTATGCTATTTTTAAAAAATATCAATTGAAATCAAATAAAAAGTTTTACAGGAATTAAAACTAAAATTTAGAATATCTTTTTTCAAAAAAAATTAAGCTATTAAAAAATAAGATAAAATTTCTCACAGGTACAAAAACTCGACCACTTAACGGCTTAAGTGTTTCGTAGCATTGGCCAGAAGCATGTAATAAACTTGCGTAATCTAATTATATAGCAAAAAAGTTTTGACAATATATGCGAACCCTTTTTTGGAACATAGTGTAGATACGTTCAAAAGAATGGAATAAAATCTGCTACGACCAATACAAAGAAAGAGCAAAATATTTTTCTCTAAAGAAAATAAAAATCATGAGTAGGTTGGCTTGCGGCACAGAACACAAATGTGGACAAGAAAAGCAACACTTGTTAACCAGAGAACATCATTTTTTGGTGCTTTGCATGATACTCGTCGCTTTTTTTTATCATTAACATATTTGAAATCCATGAAGAAAAAGAATTTTTCTTTTTACAATGATGAAAATAAAATTTGCCCTTATAATTAGATGTTAGTTATCCAAGCCCCTCATTACTAATTTATTTCTAGTAGCTTAAAAATTTTTTTTCCTTACCAAATAAAAGGAAGGGATCACATGATCAATTCGGTAGTACTACATTAATTCTTTTTTATTACGATTGTAATTTTTTATTTCAGGGTTTAATCTTTGTATAGAAGTAGCCCTACTCCCTAGCCAAAAAAAGAATTGCCAAAGTAGACTCTCAAAAAACAATTTGTCTCTTGTTCTATCATTGACAGTAGAAAAGTAATTTCATTATCAGGATAAATGTGTAAAATTATTTTTTTTAATATTTTAATAACCCTATTTTATATATATAATAGTTAAAATTGGCTTTTATTATTATATATGAAAGATATTTTTCAAATTCACATTGCATAAATATTGTATGGAATGCCATATTAATGCGAGTATTGTGGGTATTGAAGTAGGCATGTATTAAGATAATATATATTTATGATACACTTATGTGAGGGAACTGTTGTATTAGATAGTCAAATTCTGATGTTAAATAATTGTATATATAAGAAAATTCTTTTATTACTCTCATCTTAAGATATGTTAATATCTTTGATGATTAGTGGCGCGAAGTTGATGGTTATGTTGAGTCCAATCAGCCTGAAAAATTAGAATTTTGAAGAGCCGATCAAAATTTGGTCAAAAATCGGTGAGATAAAGTAATAAGTAGTTTATCAATAAAAGACGTAAGATTCAAATCCAAGTGATCCCGAAACTATGAGGAAAAAGTTGATGAAGGAACGCATTGGCAAAGAAATGTTCGGTACTTATGTTTAGTTTGTTTCAATAATTTAATATTGAAATTAATTTTAATGTATTCTCATTTAATTTAATTACATGTTTCATTTGTAAGACTTTTAAGGTCATAGATTATTAAGTCAAATACTTTTGTTAATATAATAATACATAATTAAATATTTATGTAACCTCTTTTTTTTTTTTTTACACTGAGACAATATATTAAAATTAAATTTTTTAATGTTTATTTTAATTTAAAATTTTGTGAATAAAAAATTAATATTAAAAAATTATTTTTATAACAAATCAATTTAAATCAAATCAAATTAAACTAATTAAAATTTAATAAATTTTAAATATTGATAATTTAAAAAAAATAAAAAAAGATAAAAGATAAGGATTTATTTGATTTTTATTTTCATTTTTTGTATTTTTTATTTTTAAAATTTCGTGAAGAAAATAATAAAATTAAAAAATGAAAATAAAAATTAGAATTTTATTATTGTTATTATTTTTACTTTTTTTAACAAAATTATAAAAATAAAAAATACAAGAAATAAAAACAAGAAATAGAAATAAAGACCAAACATGCTCTAAATACCGATAATTTGGCCACATTTGGAAACGTGCCCTAGTAATGCCATCATCAAGTAATCTATTTTTTTGTCTCAAATTTCTAAACTGCGCTTCTAGACAACTATACACGCTTTTCTGGACCCAACGAATTTGTCCATTAATAACTGTGAGACTGATGGCCATCATCCTATTCTACTATTTTTATCAAGAGTTATGATAGGTAAACTTATTTTATATATAGTATCATATTGATTCATATTTTATCTACTATTAAATAAGGTATCGGCCTAATTTAAATGAGGTTTACACTCTATTAAATAGTAGGTGGGATGTGAAGGCTATGAGTCGACATAATATCTTATGCAAAAATGAGTTTGTCAAATATTTCCCTACTATAAAAGAGAGTTTTATATTAATAGTTTTGATGATGTGCAAAATGTTGTAAATTCATTTTCTCACCCAAAATTTGGGTCATTCCACTTAACCAATTACATTTTTTTATTTTTATTTTCTTTTATTGATTTTATCTATGAAGCTTCTTCTATAAATGTTTATTATGTCACATGTTACAATAAGATTTGTTAGTTAAGTTTTCCCATGTTTGCCTTTTAAGTCTCCTTTTTAAATTTTTTAAATCTAGTTTAAATCAATTCATATTTTAGAGAAGTGAAGTGATTCTCAAATGTTTGTTAGAGAAGTTTCTTCCTAAGCTTCCATGGTAAACTTTTATCTAATTATCTTTCTCCTATCTCTTTCAAACATCTTTCTCTTATCTCTTTCAAATATCTCTTTTATTGTCTCTATATTACCAAATTATTAAAAAAAAAAAGATAACTCTTACCTAAATTGACTTACAATTTGGTGTTTCAATTCAGGAGTACTGGGATTTCTGAAGGTTAATCTTCATGAAGTGCTTCTTAAAGATATTGCATCTTTGGGAATATTGGAATATGTGGAGTAACAAATTCCTTTTATGATATCAAAAAATATTTTTTTTTGATAAAATGATACCAAAATATATTACTTTTAAATTGATGCCTTTAATTTGCATTCTCTTGCATGATTTTCTTTTTCCTTTTCAACAAAAAAAGATGAAAATAGTGCACGTTTCAACGTTGTAACTTGCCATTTGTATATTGCAGGATTAAATATCTTGATGTAAACAAAGGCTTCTAAACTACACAAATTTCTTCCACATCAACATCTTGAATATAGAGTAATAGTCCCCTGATTTACCATCTCTTCCTATATTTAAAATTTTAAATATGTAACTAACGATAGCTGATACTTAAAGCAAAATGTAAATGAAAATATTCATGGGTTCTATCAAATATTTTATTGGGAAGAGATGCAATAATAGTTATATGGAGTAATAATTGTCTCCCATTACTCAATTCTAATAATAAACCATGAGTCAAATACGTTTCATGTTCTAATTGACACTTCAAATTGAGATTTCAAAAGATGAAAGAAATTTTTAGATATTCTGAGAGTAAAATAAAAGTTTTTTTTCTATACTATTCATAGTTTAATTTATTAGTTTTTTATGATTCTATTAATTTTTAACAGAAATTTTATTTTAATAAATTAATAAAATTGTTTATATTTATTTTAAGAATTACACCCAATTTTTTATTGAAAGTGTAAATAAATATGTATTACACGGGTGATGCAAACATAAAAATTGAACTTTGAGGTGATACTAAACATATATTATATGCATAATACAAACATATAAATTGCATGAATAATGATTAATATATATTATAATTATTAACAATTAAAATCAAATTTAAAATTAAATATTTCAACTCTAAAGCTTATAGCATAATGTAAAGTTATATCAATTTAGTTTTGTAATTGGCAATTTAAATTATTTTTAATTAATTTTTTTAATCTTATAACACTCAAATTATATATCTATATCATTTATTTATATCTGTATAAGATTCGATGTCGGAAGTTTTAATAAGCAATATTATTTACTTTTTGTTGATAAAAATGCTATAGAATTAATGGCTCAAAAAGCAAGATATGAAAAATTTTATAAATTCTTTAAAACTTACTCATAGATGAGAACTTTATAAGTTTGTTAAATAACATAAAGAATTCTAATGACAAAAAAAATAATCATAGAGTGGTTTCCTAACAAATATAGATACCCCAAATAGGTGATACTATAAATGTATTATATCACGTGATGCAAATATAAAAATTGTACTTTAAGATAATATTAAATATATATTACATAGGTGATACAAATATATAAATTAAATGGATAATAATTAATATATATTGGTTCTCAGGAGCTCCTAATAGAACTAAAGAGATAGGGAGAATAGTGGATATGCGAGGATCGAATCCCCGACCCAACACCACAACTTCTTGGCACAAGGATTAAAGAAGATGCCATTTAAACTACAGCTAATTGGTAATATATATTATAATTATTAATAGTTAATATCAAATTTAAAATTAAATATTTGAACTTTAATACTTTTAGCATATTATAAAGTTATATCAATTCAGCTTTTCAATTAGCGATTTAAATTATTATTAACTTTTTTAATCTTATGACACTCAAGTTGTAGATTTATATTATATATTTATAGCAATAAGATTACATATTTGAATTTTTTAATATGTAATATTATTTACTTTTTATTAATAAAAATGGCATAGGATTTAATGGTTCAAAAAGTAGGGATGAAGAGTTTTATAAGATCCTTAAATAACATAAGGTATTTTAATGACAAAAAAAGGCCATAGAGTAGTTTTCTAACAAATATTCAAATTTCAAATTAAATAAATAATACTAAACATGTATTATATAGGTATAATTTTTTGTTCATAATGCACGTAATGGTTAACATCTATGTATTTCCTAGTCTATATCTTTGTAGTTGTACAATATACAAGCGTATGCAATAGATTTATATACATTTCTTCTATTTATGCTTAAATTTATCTTTATTAATATTAAAAATTTTCTGTTCTAAATTCATATATTATTTTTTATTAAATTTTATTGTTAATATTTATTGATACAGCCATAATCTTTAATGTATTACCCTGTTATTTCATTTTTATTAGTGTTAAGACAATTTCATGCATAATTAATTTTATATTTTATATAGATAATTGTATTGTAATTTTTCGTGCACTGCACGGGTATTAAACTAGTTAAATATCAAAATGTTAGTGGGAGGACCATCAATTAGTACTTTATCAATGAATTGACGTATACATCCCACTTTAATAATCAAACATACGTTTTTAACTTAAATTTTTGTTTAAAAGAAGTATTTAATTTGCATATATTATCGATGTAAATTTTTTTTATATAAATATTTAATTATATATTGTTATGTTAATAAAAATATTTGACTCAATCAATTACTATTTTAAAATCTTACAAATAAAAATATCTGATTGAAAATAGTATAAAATTTTCTACACTATTAATGCATCAAAATAATCTCTTAAAAGAATTTACAAATTTTAACATTTGAATATGTGAAAAAAATGTGAATGGTGTTTTTAGTATTGCTTAGGGTGCGCTTATTTTAATTTTTAAGAAAAATGATTTTGAAACTTAAATTTTATATATAATTAAAAAAGTTGAAAATTAAATTTTTTTATAAACTACTCTTTTCAATTTCTAAAAAAAAGTTGAAAATATATTTTTTTGATAATTTGATTATTTTTAAAAAATTATCTAAATATACAAAAATTAATCTTTTTAAATAAAAAAAGTGATTTTTTTCCTCAAAAAATCCCAAAAAAACACACCTTTAATTTCCATGCAACTTTCACATTTATTTGCTAATAATTATGAGAGGACAAATGGACAAATCATAATAGAACATACAATTCAAAAGAGTGGAAAAGCCATGTGTCACTTTCACAAATTTTTAGAATTAAAAATTAAATAATCATTATATTTAAATATTAAAATTAAATAAAATAAAATATTATATCAAATCAAATCAACATTAAAACCAAGTTAAATCAAAATTAAAATCAAAATCAAATTAAAACAATCAAATTGAAACATCTAATAAAAGAGAAATGAGGATTCACCGTATTACGTATCCACAAATTTTTGAAATAAAAAATTTAAAAAGAGCAAATCAAGCTAAAAAAAAATAGTGTATCAAATAAAATATAATATATTACACAATGTAATAATAAGAAATTGTCAATGTAACATAATAAAAATAATATACAAAAAATAAAAATAAAAAAATTACCTAAAGTGCAACCAACTCGTATTTTTTTAGAGAAATTATTAAATACTCATAAAATATCAATTAAATTACTCATACTTAATAATAGAATAATATTTTAATTTAAGATCCATAATTAACTTACACTTTTATATAAAATATTACTATATTATAATGTAAAGTATAGTATAGCCAATACTTTATATATAACAAAAGAGGATTGGATTTGCCACATGACTTCTCTATAAATTTTTTAAATAAAAAAATTGAAAAAGAACAAATTAAGGCACAAAAAAGTACTGCACCAGTTGAGTAAAAAATTAATATATTATTCAATATAATAATAAAAAATTTTAAAATAATATAAAAAAATATATTACTCAACATAAAAAATAAAAATAAATTACATAAAGTGCTGCAAACTTATATATATTTTTTTAGAGAAATTATTAGATATTTATTGAATATTAGCTAAATTATTCTCTATCTAATAATAAATTAATATTTTAGATAAAAATATAAGTTAATGACAGATCATTAATTGAAATGTTATTTTGAAGTGGATGGCAGTGTGTCACTTTCACAAATATTTTGAATAAAAAATTCAAAAAAAAATTATATTCAAATATTGTAATCAAATTAAATAAAATATTATAAAATAAAATACTTAAATATAATAAAATAATATATTAAATCAAATCAAATTAATATAAAAAATAAATCAAATCAAATCAAGATCAAAATCAAAATCAAATCAAATTTAAACATTTAATAAAGGAGAAAAGTGGATTTATCATTTGGCATCTCCACAAACTTTTAAAAAAAATAAAAGGAATAAATTAAAATAAATAAATTAAAATACAAAAAAATAGTGTACCAACTAAGTTAAAAAAAATATTACACAATATAATAATAAAAAATTATTAACATAACATAGTAAAAAAGTAATATATTATTCAACATAAAAAAAAATTATATAAAATGCAACCAACTCGTATATTTTTTTAGAGAAATTATTAGATATTTATAAAATATAAATTGGATTTCTCATACTTAATAATAAAATAATATTTCAATTTAGATCTAATACTAACTTACCTTTTTATCTAAAATGTTACTCTTTTGTATGATAGTAATCTAGCTGGTGCTTCACATGTAACAAAAGAGGAGTGAATTTGCCATGTGGCATCTCCACAAATTTGGTGTCCATGAGAAGCTTAATGAGGGTGATGTTTTGAATTTTTTTATTACAAATATGTTGACATTTTTAGACTTTATATTGTGACAAATTTCTTGAAATATATTTTTTCACCACTTTGATAAAGAATGTTTCCATGTTATAAGCGTTTCTATGTTGCCTAGCATAACACGTTTATTGAAGTCTAATAACACAATATGCTAATACTTGCAATTTGATTTTTTTTTTTTTTTTTGGTTAAGTGTAGTATGTGTCTGTTATAACTTAATAATTTGTTTTGATTTTGAAATTGGTGAGTTATGAAAATTTTTTAGGTGGTCAAGTATTTTGGGTTTGGCTTATGTGCTTTATAATCTTTATTTAAAATTGCAAAATGGTTATCTTTTATAATTGGAGTGTCAGGTAATACAACAATTTGAAATTGATATTTTGTTTCAAAACAATTGAGGGTAGTGTCATATTTTTATTATATTATTTATTTGAATCAGTGTCTGTAATTTTCTATATAATATGTTTGTTATAGATTATAACCGTTCAGCTAGTACGACTCAGACCGAACGTGCAGTATATGAAGACTGTTTCGGCTTATGTTAGAACTTGTTTCTTCGTTTTACACGATAAGGTACTTTGGTCAATTCTGGTAGTCGAGATTTTTTTAAAAAAATAATAAATAAAAACAGTTTTAAGAGTCCACTTTCTTTGTTAACCTAATGTATTTGAAAGAATAAATCATTCTAAATATCATTTCAAAGTGTGAATTCAGGCTTAGAATAGTAAATTGTCCTAAAAGGATCATATGTATGTTATGAACTCCAATTCAAGGGAAAGCCACTAATATATTGCATGGGCAAACTCAAGGGGACATCCATGGGCCATGCTCCACTACTTGCCTATTCAATGGAGAGCTTCTAAACTTCAATATCACAATTGGATAGCATGGTTTTACGACGTGGGACTTAAGGGTGGCAAATGGGTCAACTCATCTTGGCCCATCCTATTTCACTATGGGTCAATTCAAAAGTAGGACAAGATGGATTAACTTGTTTTACTAATATGAACTGAATATGTCACTCCACCCCATTTTGCAGGTTGGTGGGATGGCCATAAAATAATTAAAAAAAAGGGACCCAGACCCATGCACACAAAAGCAAATTTGTAGCAAAATTTCAAGTCCAAAATAGTACATCAACCTTCACCTAATACTGGAAAACACACAAATTGATACTAGAATACACAATCAAGCCAACACTAGAGCCAAAATACAACCAAAATCAAAGCTCAAAAAAGCCCTAACTCAAAAGCTAGCATCCATGACCCCAAAGAAAACCAAATCAAAACCATAAAAGAGAAAGAAAACAGTCACCCTAGCCTCGTCGTGCCTCCGTCGAACGTGGCCATCCCCGTCTCGTGGTACCTCTACATCAACGAACCTTGAACAAACTGCCACTGCCATGCCACCGGCCAGGAAGCAACATCGAAGAAGAACCGCTGTGTGCCGTTGTTGTCCCTGTGAGTGCTTGTGATTTGTGGGGACTTAAGAGTTAGAGATGAAGCGCAGTTGTTGGCTGAGAGAAGAAAAGTAATGAGCAGTACAGTAGCAATGGGCCAGTGGCTTAGGTTAGGGCTAGGGGGAATAGGGTATTAGGGCAATGGGGCATTGGACCAAGAATATTGAGCCAAAAAAAAACATGACCTTTCCCGTCCCTAACCCTAGGCAATTTTTTTTTTTAAAGACAACCAGCGAGCTCAACTCACCCCAACCGGCCTTAACCCGTGAGTCAAGTCAAGTGGGTCAAATTTTTTTGGTGGGTTGAAAATATTACCCCATCTCACCAAGAATAGTGGGTTGGGCGTGTTAACTCGACATGTTGAACTCGTTTTGCCATCTTTAGTGGGACTTATAACATTGTCATCCCCATTTAAAGGTTAACAATTATGGCGACCCACTTTAGGCTCTCCACTTCAAGCGGCTTCACCTTGGGCTTCTAGGTAGCCCTTTCCCAAGCTGTCCCTTCCATGTGTCAGTTTCTTAATAAAAGCACCAATATTATGGATTTATGCCCAGGAGAGAGCATATCCAAAAAATTAACCTATTGGGGAAGAGAGTCCCTAGATTTAAGTATTATACTTGGATGATGTGGCTCTTCAATATGAAATTTGTAACATATTGGTTAAAAAATATAATTACTTTTGGTGTTCTCACTTTAAGTTTCTTTTTAATTTTTTTTCAAATTTAGAGAAATGAGAACAAAATTTCTTCAACTAATTTGATTAGAATTAGATTAACACATTATAAATTTAAAATTTCCTATAATGTTAGAACTTAAAATCTTTACTTAAAGAAAGTAAATAATGGATCACCTGAATTAATGAATTGGTAGTTTTATTTGGAATATTTTAAACCATAACGCAACCTTCAATAAATATAAAGATAGGCTATATTATTGTTATTAGGAGAGATCAGTTGGCACCAGGATAAGAGTTGACATACTTATACCTTTAATAGCTTTTTATAGAAAGTAGTTCTTATTAATTCAAACGTTGAATTATAGCTATATATCATGTAGATTATTTTTGCTAAATTTAAAAAAAATTGGACCTCAACAAGAATATGATCAAATAGATTCTTTTTACATATATTTAAGAAGTATTTATTATGTTGATTTACATGTATATAAAAAGTGTATTAAATATTTTTCAGATAAATGTGAAATTTTATAGATATGATCTATATAACATATGAACTTTCAATCCTATTGTTAGTTTTGTAAAAAAAATCTTCAATAAAAAATTATTTAATGGTATAAGATATGAGTTTAACTTATATTGGTATAAGTTGATCCTTTTTCTATTATTATTTTTGACAGGAGATAGGCTATATTATTGTTAAAGTGAGAGCACAAAGAGTACTTCAATTCATTTCAAGTAAAACTTCCAAATATTCTTTTCAAGTAAAACTTTTAACTTCTGTCGTTGGCACTTTTCAATGAATTCCCTAATATCATTATTTACTTTGTAATAGACTTTGGCTGCTGTCCTGTTATAGATTTTTTATTGTTTCATTGGTGAATCTAAAATTATATACCTTATACTGCATCATTGATTATGAGTTTATACTGTGCACTACATTGAAGCTTTCATTGACAGACCAATATATAGAGAAGGCAGCATAGAAAATGAGTGACCTGAGAAAGGACTATTTAAAAGGCCAAAGAAAAGTAGCTAAGAGTGAGCAGCCTAAAGCGAGTCATTGTGGCCATGGAGGAGGCAATTTAAGAAAGGAATGAGTTAGCAAAGGGCTACTTGGCAAATGTTAGAGCGAAGTCGCTTTGAGTGGACAGCTTAGGTTGGGCCCATCGTGGTTGTCGACCTTAAAATGAGGCTGACAATATTACAAGTTTTCCATCAGAGAGCCATGCTATTTAAGTATAATACTAAAATCCGAGGGCTTTCCCACCCAATAAACTAGTCTTTTGAGTTGAGCTCTCGTTTGGGCTTAAGTCCATAACATCATAGATTAACCCAAGCCACTCAAGTTAAATTAGTTAGAGTTCTATAAGCCCTTAGTTGGCACCTGGGATTGTGAGGGAGCACATTCAACTCCCAAGAGGTAGAGCCCCCATGTCCCTCCCAATTCCCCAAAGGTGACAAAAAAAACAGCTCTTAGTTTATGATAGGCTAAATAGAAGAAAAAAGTCATGCATCTCTTTTAGTTACTTAAGGTAACATTTGACACATTACCCATCAAGATTGCTGCTAATAATCCAAATTGTCATTCAGAAGGATTATCATTTTTTAAATTACTAGTAACGTTACAATATAATATTTGGTATGCACAGAAAATATAACTAGCAATTTACATTACTTTGTTTGATATATGAAAAAGATTACTCGGTATTATATGTCTTTTAATAATAATAATAATAATAATAACTTATTATTATATTATTATTATTATTATTATTATTATTCTTTTATGGTGAATCCATATAATTTGATTGAAGATTATCAGTAATCTAGATGGATTATCTTATACCAAACATCACCTAAGTGTTTTGCATCTCTTTTTCACACGAGTGTTATGCCTAAAATGTATCTGTATAATGTATACATTAACGAAAGAATAAAATTAGTGAATATGAGCGAATATTAATAAAAATTGAAAAAAAAAATGATAAGGTTTAGAATCCATTGAAAAATGAAACACATAAGATTCTTTCGAATTAAAAAATATTATATGTATATACGATTATTTCCATAGTGTATATAGTTAAAGTTTGGTTAGCATTATTAATAGATTCCTTCGCTTAGTCTGTTGAGGTGGTAATTAGTTGTTAATTAGTTACTCTTATTCTATTCTCAGGGCATAGTATTGGCTTGTTAACACACCCTTTACCGTTAAGTAAATTTGAAATTTTCATTCTGATATTTTCTAAACTGTCAACTTTTTCTCATTACCATGTTTCTCTATTTACAACGATAAGCATCATGATCGAATAATGAACATAAGCATGCTTATGGTCATATTAGACTATCAGCGTGTTTGGAAACACGTTCGGAAGGCCTGGAATTGATTTTGGTAGACCAAAATTGATTTTGGTCAATTTTTATGATATTTGATTACATGCTTCTAGAATAAATTCTTGCCTCTAGTATTGATTCTGAGAGAAATAAAAATTTTTTACTTTCTATTAGAATTATTTTTAGAGGCACTACCAAACATAAATCACTTTACCTCAAAATCAATTCTAACTAAATTAATTCTACTAAAATCAATTCTACAAAAATAAAACCAAACACGCTATATATCTCCGCGGCGATGTCCTTGATTGTATGCGGATCTCAATTTCTGTTTTTTGTTGGCTTTTTTATAATATTATAGAAGGATAATTAGAAGGGTCTATGTACACCAGGCATCCACGGACATTTTGGGGGTATGATGCTATTTTCAATTGTTATTTTTCTTATTAATTTTATTTTGATGTTTTAAAATTATTTTTAATTAAAAAATTGTTTTGAACTTAGAGTCTATTATCACATTGATATTCTAAATTTATATTAAATAATAGAATAACACCCTATTTTAGTCGTTGAAAAATGAACGAATTCTTATATACATTACTTTTTTTATAGATTCCTACCATCAAATAAATCTTTTAAAGAAAAAAAATGTCACCATGTTCATCCTTTAATTAGCCACCATTTGAAATGGTGCTAATATGGCACATTAACCAGTGACTTGGGCCGTTAAATGCCACATAGACACCGTATTAATCTTCCAAATATCATTGTTGCCATAACTCACTAAAAAATCTAAAACATCATCGTATTTTGCTTCCACCATTGTCATCACAGTCAAGATTCAAATTGACATCTACCATTATTGCCACAGCTGGTCACCTTTTTTCCACATTAGGGACATTGAAAATTTAACACTAAAGATATATGTTTGTTGAGGTTGATGGATGACGTTGTTGGGAACACACTTGAAGCAAAGCACCAACCAAACCATCGACAACTTTGCACATCCAACCCACATCGATTAACATACTTTCTTTTCTCTACCTTGATATTAACACCATTATCATCACATTTACATTCACAATCACACACACAGACAAAAGCAAACACAGAAAAGAGTTGAAGAGAAGCAAGAAATTGGCCCAAACCCAACCGTTAAAAAAAAAAAAAAAACTGCGACAACCAAAAAGAATGTACCCAAGAAACTTCCCATTCCAGTTTCAAATTCAATGAGCAATCACCTGAATCTATGCCAAGATCACATAACCAGATGGAGCTACTAAACACCTCCAATGACTCCCACCGATGCACTTCACATGCTGCCCACATGTCACTCTACTCCTCGATCTTACAGTTCCTTTTGATCTCCACCTTCACTTTCACCGCCAATGATGTTTCCAAGGGCTCAGTGATTTCGCCTTGATTGGCAGTGTCAACTGACCAACACATGAGCAGGAATCTGAGAGATTCATTGTATTGGGGTCAGCGGAGGAGGTTGGTCAACCAAGTCGAGAAAGTGGGCGACCATGGAGGAGGGTGGTAATTCGGGGAGGAGGAGCGATGTTGGTGGAGTTGGAAGTAGAACATGGTGGCATCTAGGTCTTTGAGGGTCTTATGTGGTGACTTCTTAAAATTTTGAGGGACTCGTGGTATCTACATAGTATTTAACAACCCAAGTCAGCATTTAATATGCCACATCAGCAACCACATCAGCAAAATTTTTAAACAGTATGTAATGAAATGATGAATGTGTTGAAGATATAGTTGTTTTCAACGTTAATTGTTGACTTTATATGTACGATGTGTCTGATATTTTACAGCTGTTTCTTGCAAATTACATGCATCTTATATGTTACCTTTGGTCCACTTCATCTAACACTTTATTCATATACAAAATAATTAAAAAATCCAAAATTAAGATTTAATTATAAAACATTTTTATTAAGATTAAGGTTATCAAAATGAGCCAAATTCAATCACCACCATATTTGCCTACAAAAATCTAGTCCAATTTAAATTAACTTATTTTTTGACTAGCCCATTTAATCGTAGGCTAAATCGGCTAATCTAACGAATAAATAAGTTGACTATTTCAACAATTTATTTATTATTTTTTAAAATAGCTAGCCACCACTGGCTCCTTAATCCATAAAAATAAAGTTTACCAAACTCATTACCTAAAAGTAGGGTAATTTTGTTTATCTAAACCTTTTATTAAATTTTTTTGAAATATTTATTTATAAAGCAAATAACTAAAAATAAATTTATCATTTATTTAATATAAAATACACCACAATTTTAAAATACTAAACAGTTTAAGCATAGATAAACTCTTATTTATCCACTTTACAAATAAACTAATTATATAAAAATTTTATTCATTTATTCAAATTGAAAACGAAAACTTGGGCAGTATATGCACTTGAATCAACAAACTCAATCCAAAGACACTTCTAATTAATCCCACGTCAAAATGAAAACACACATAAAATTTATTTTATTGATGTGAAACGAAAACCATTAAGCCTAGGCTGAACAGGACGATTGGACCTTAGCAACGTAGCCCTGAACCTCGTTTGAGTAGTTTTCGTTCGTTCTATCGCCTGTGGCCCTGCCTGCCACAGTTCTTGGTTACATGTTACCGTTGTGATGCTTCAAAGAAAAAAAGACAAAAAAAAAAAAAAGCCTACTAACTCCTCAAACGATAAAAACTTCCAACTCTATAAACAAGGATTAGAGAATTCGTTTGATGCACTAGCATGGACCAAAATCGCATCTCATAAACTTCAGAAGATACTGCTTCAAGGTCTTCACCAAATCGCTCACTGTTAAGTTGAATTCCTCGGTCATCTGCAAGAAAGTTCTAGAAATACTTTAGAACTTCAATTACATCAACAAATACATAATTAGTTTTTTTTTTTTTTTGAGAGCAATACAAAATTAGTTTTGAATTGGATGATTCATAACAACATGAGAGAATAGGATATTTTGGGCCTAGGCCCCTGATTATATAAATGAATATATATTCTTTTTGTCTAAACTATCATTACTTGAAGGCGCTATTGGACATTAAGTAATTTGGGTTGAAGTCCATTAAGGACATTGAAGGGGGCTTTTTGTTTTTTTTAACAAGACTCAAACCCTGAAATTCAAGAAAAATAAGGGTTAAATTATTTAAATGAATTAAGTGTTGATAAGTGAATAGTATATTTGAATTGCAATTATATATTGCTTGAGAAAAAGGAATTATGTTATCGTAATATGGTAACAACACTTAGTTAAAATGATACGAAAATTTTTTGTTTAAGTATTGAATTCGAATTTTATGAATGAAAAAAGCAAATGTTGGGAGACTTTAACCTCAATACTAAATTCATTTGTCTCGAATTAAATTAGTTAAAATATAGTTAATTTCGTATATTAATGATTTAGATAAATAAATATTATTGTAATATGGTACGTACGTACCTGAGCAATAATGATAATGCTGAGGTTAGAGTTTCCAAATGGCAATATGCTGCTACTGGCTACAGAGAGACGATTATCTTCTAGTAGAGCAAAAAGCTCAAGCACGATGCCCTTTCGTTTCTCACAATGGATTCTAATGAGTACATCCTTTTCCAACCCTCTTGCTTCGACTTCTGGGAGCGCTTCATTGGCTCCATAGTCATGATCAGAGTTTGTTTCACATGATGCCGAGCAAAAATGTGATTTCGCGACGATCAATGATTTTATGCTTTTCTCATTAGTCTCTTTTTCAAGCACAGCTATGCGTTCTTGAAGTTGTTTCACGTAATTCATGGCTTCCTGAAGTATAGATGCCTTGTCTATCTAGATATGTAACATTGACCTCAAGTCAATAAAGCAAATTAAAGCAAAATGCCAAAAAAGTTGCTTTTGCCTTTTGTATTTTGGATTTTCTATGAAATGGATATTGATGCATCAAATGCATTTGGACTTCTTACACATGACTTTCTTTTGCAGACATGTGATGTAACAGAATAAAAGATGCTTAAAGGTATGAAGAATTTTCGTACAACGGTATATAAAAAGTGAATAAAAAAAAAGAGAAGTCATGTTTTGTAAATGAGAAATATTTTCTGTACTCATTTTATATAGGATATCGTATTAACGTATTAATTTACATTTATTTATTATTGTATTGGATATAAATCTCATAGTTAGATTATATCCAAATATCATTTAAAAGTAAATAGGATATAACTCAACATAATATTCTATATAAAATAAATATATATAATATAACTCTTTTGAGTTTTTTGTTTTTGACTCTCTAATTTTATAATAAACCCCCACTTAATTGTAATAACATTACTTTAGCAGAATGGAATGAAGGCATATTACCTATAGAAGTTTCATATACTTAGAAAAGCGTGAATACAAGCTACAACTATCGTTTTTATTGTATTTTATTTTATTTTGTTAAAAAAAATTCCAAGTAGTAGATTTCTGATTTCACTTATAGTTCACCCTTTGGTAACTATTTTTTCCCCACATCAGTATCAATCAAATGATAAAGTTTATCATTATTCCTTTTGTTTTTTTAATACCTAAGTGCTTTCACTTGAGTTTGGAAGAGAAAACGTGAGGAAATAGCAAAATGGGATCAAAACCTCAACCAAGGCCGCAACGTTCCAACCCAAGTATATTATTACTTTTTAATATTCAATTTTATCTGTTAAAAAATATATAAAATTATAAAAGTTAATGCAGGTTAGAATTTTACTTCAGTTATTATATAGAAAACATTTTATACCGAAAAAAATTATCATAAAGTGTAATTAAAAGCACATTAAGCCTTACAAGCGATCCAATCTTATCAAACACACTAAATTCTTTATTAATTGACTCTGGGTTGCGGTTTTGAGATGTCAACTTCAGTTGTGGGACATTAATGCTGACTTAAATTGTCAAAATTAATAATAAAAAATGGTAAAGAGTTAAAAATTTTATAAAAATTTATTTGTTAAAATGATATGCTCTTCGATAAATAAATCAGCCATATTATTTTATTTCATGAAATAACTACTATAATTTTTTAAAAAAAATTCTAACAATGTAGCAAATTACTCGTTAATAATTAAGACAATATGCAGGGAGAACTTATTACCTTCTTCAAGCCTGGTATAGTAGCTGAAAGTGCTATGAACTTCTCAGTCATTTCCTGTCTCCTTTTTCTCTCTGACATTATGTGATCCAGTGCCTCAGAAGAGCTTCTTGCCTTCTTTGTTCCTCTCTTTTCCCTTGCCTCCAACTCATGGTTCCCTCGACCCCTTTTCGGGCTCTTCTCTTGTTTAGGCTCAGCAATATTATTGGAGCTATCATCACAAGACTGGCCCTTGAAGCTTATGATCTCTTCAAAGGATAAACTACTGGCAGCACCACCACCACTCATTCCCTTCCACAAAAATTGAATAAAACGCCAAACTAAATTACCAAGTGAATTATTGATATAAAGACTATAATATATAGTGGTATGATATGTCTATAGCAAAATAAATATATTATAAGATGAAAATAATTAATTTACCAAATGAGAGAGCCAATTTTCCCACGAGTCCTCCATTTTAGAAAGCGAGAGAACTGGTTTCTGTTTTTTCCTCTCGGTGCTCCGAGGATTCTTGAATATTGACAAGTTTTGGGTGTGTGTGTGTGTGTGTCTGTATTGGGCACGAGTATGTGTGGATGACGAGCAAAGATGGACAGAGGCAACTCAGACCAGACATATATGATTGAGGGGTAACTTAATGGTCCATTGTGAATATCTATCATTTTAAGGGTTTTGTACGTTTCAAATTATTTATCAATTTTGGGCTATATTTGAGATCTATAAATGATAGAAAGAGGTGATTTATAATGTAATAGAATAAAAAGATAAGTAGTAGAGTGAAATAAATTATATCATTTTTATGTTTGCATGTTTAATAAATTTAATAAAAGAGAGTAAGAGAAAGGGAAAAATGTATCATTTTCCCTCAGCAATCCCCTATTTAATTTGAAAGGACAAAAATAGAGATTTTGAGTGACAAGTAAAAGAGCCACATACCACTCTCTTATCATTCTACTCCCTTTTTTTAAGTCATTCCTTTTACTATGACTTCATTGCCATCATTCTAAAGATAACCTTAAATAAAAAAATATTAATTATTATTTTTTAATTTTATCTTTATATTATTTATGCATATTAATAGAATAAATATAAAATTATAAATAAAGTTATACTTTTAAAATAGGAATAGTTTTATAAAATTAAATTACTTTTTGCTATAATTAAAATAAGTTATCAACCTTCATAATTTGTGTATAAATCTTAAAATGATAGATATTATAAAATAAAGAAAATAGATAAAATCTAATATCTCATATTTAATTAAATTTATAATGAAATTAATAGAATAAAAAAGTAAATAAGTACCTCTTCAATAAAGTTAATAACACTCGATTTTCCTATATATACCTACTTCTTAATCTCTTAATTTAAGGCGCAGATTTATCTCTGCGGTTGAATTGCGGAGCATCTAAGAATGGAGTAAGAGACGTCAATAATAATAATAATAATGGAGCAAGAGGCTCCATTCATTATATTTCTTGACGGACCAAAAGCTGGCTCTAGCACTAGTGAACTGAGTGGTGGAATTGAGAACTTTTTTTGGGTTGAAGCCCATGATTTACCGAGCCTTATTATCATGAACACGATTAATTGGGTTCAATTTGTAAGGGTTTTAGATGAGATTTTAAATTTTTTAATAAATTTTTTTTTATTCTTAGAATTCAAATTCTAGTCACCTAATTAATGAATCGAAGTAGCTAATCACTTTGACCAAATCCACGCTGTTCGGCAGATTGAGCACTTATCCAGCAGAAAGTAAGCGACAGCTAGTCAACTAATAAGGTAATATTATATCTTATGACTTTGTTATATTTACAAATATTTCTAATTAAATTAGCAATTTTATAGTATAAATTGAATTGAATAATTTCAAGAAATTACATCAAAACTGGATTACTATAATGATTTACATATGAGACTATAAATGTTAAGCATGAACATTAAATTTGTGCGAGTGTACTATTTCGATCAAGTGCTGGCTATGTTTTAGTGACTTGTCAATTCATCAGCGCTGTCTTCCCACTCAAATGTTAAAAGTTTCAGTACTGTTTGGTACTTCTGGTTTGCTATATATTCATGATATCTTTCAGGGTTCGACAGTGTGATTTCAGAAACTAGTGCCTATTTTTGAATTTGCAATTAGCATTAGTTATTTTGTTTTTATTTCTTAATCTGGACAAACCAATTAAGTATTAAATTATTAATCCTTTTAGTTAATTACATGTAATTTTTTTTTCTTTCTCGGATGAAAACTCGCTTTTTTATTTAATGTCTTACAAATATTGGGTGCGTTTGAGTAAGAATCTTTTGGCAAAAAAATTATTTTTTTATTAAAAAAATTATCTTTGACATGTTTGAATAAATTTTTAAAAATAATCAAAATTTAAATATATATATATATATATATATATATTTTCAATTATATAAAAATTTTAATTTTAGAATCACTTTTTTTAAAAAATGAAATAAGTACACCCATTATTAATTAATTTACGGACACATCAACTTTAAATTTCCAACACTGCCATTAAAATTGATTTTTCTTAGTGTCTCTAATCCAAGCAAACTAAATGTGATAGATGATTTGAGATACTTCATGGGCTTAGAGATAGCTAGATCAAATCAGGGCATTTGTTTGTCTCAGAGAAATATGCTTTATATCTATTGGAAGATATTGGTTTTGTTATTGCAAAGCTTGCTGTGCTGCCAATGGACTCGGATTTGAAATTGTTAGTGCATCAGTTAGGGAATTGATCGAAGATGCCTCTTTATATAGAAAATTAATTAGAAGACTAATGTATCTTACCATTTCAAGCTAGACATTGCTTATACTGTTACTAAACTTAATCAATTTATGTCTTGTCCTAGAGTTCCCCATTTGAATACCCTTCACCAGCTGCTTAGATATATCAAAGCTAGTCCTAGTTTGGGTCTTCTTTTTTCTACAAAGTCACAAATCAACCTCAAGGGGTATGCTGATGCAAATTGGGGGAATTGTTTAGACACCAAAAGATCCACGACCAATTTTGTGTTTTTTTTTTGGGAGATTCTCTCATCTCTTGGAAATCAAAAAGTAAGCTGCGATGTCAAGGTCATCAACTGAGGTTGAGTATAGGACTTTGGTTGTAGTTGCTTGTGAAATTACTTGGTTAATTGGCCTACTTTAAGTTATTTGAGTTACAACAGATTTAGCTATTATGTTTTGTGATAACTAGGCTGCAATCCATCTCTCCACTTTGGCCAAGACTCAAGAGATCCAGGATTTTATGTTACTAAGAATATGGGGTCTGCTAAGAAGAATAAGAGTAAGTCTAAGGGCTGAGGGGTTGTTGTTTTTGTTCGTGTAGTTAGGTCTTTGTGTGGAGTGTTGGCTGGATTTCTGGCATTTTTTTGGTGCTCCATGTTGTATATATATGGGTCTTAGTGTATTTCAAACTTAGTTATTCTATGTGTATTTAGCTACGGAAGAAGTCCCACATTGCGTGTGAAAATATTTTAATATTTATATATGATGGTATCTAATCAGTAAATACCTTATGGTATTGAGGTAGCATTGTGGACATGAGCCTTAGTTAAATACACACACGCGCGCCCCGCCCCGCCCCATTGCGTCTCGTCCGCACACATGTGTGCCTGCCAAGCTTTTACTACCCGTACAAATTTTATTTTTAATTTTAGTTAAATTTTCTTTTTACCGTTGCATCTCTTTAATGCTCCAACGGCTCTTTTACAACAGAAACCCTACCACATGGCAAAACACAACACACAGAATAAAAATCATCTCCTCATTCTCTCTCTTCTGCACAATAGAAGCTGCTCCCACTGCTTCTGCTGCATTTTCTGCTTCTTGCATGATCTGCTGCTCAACGTACCGGGACCATCGTGTGGACGAGTTCTCGTGGAGACCCACGTCTAATCCTTGAGGGTTAATCGTCAATGCCATTCCACCGAGCATAGCTTTGGATAGGGTGGAATTAAACCCTTAAGGACAGTGCTTTGCACGATTCGTGGTAATCTTGTTCTACTACTTTTTATTGTTGCTGTCATTTTATTCTTATTATTTAAAGCTAAAATACTAGTGTTCAAATTATTTTTGACAACATTCTTAAGGGTTTAATATGGATCCTAGTATTTTAGCTACTGCTAAGGTCATTCTTGATGCTTCAAGGATTGAATCATTTGATGAAAATAATTTTAAACAATGGCAACATAGAATTTTAGAATTTTTAGACTTTTCTCAAATCAATTTTGTTTTGCAAGATCCTAAACCGGAACATGCTTCTGAAAATTATCAACAAGCCTTGAAGGATTGAGAATTAGCTGATAAATTGTGCAAACATAATATTTTAAGAGCTTTATCAAATGATTTGTATGATATTTACTATCATTATGTTCATGCAAAGAATATTTGGGATGCATTGATTCAAAAATATATTTATGAAGAAGAAGATATTAAAAAGTTCTTTGTTCATAATTATAATGCATTTCAAATGAATGAAAATAAATCTATTGCTTCTCAAATTAATGAATTTACTAAGCTTGTAGATGAATTAGCTAAGGAAGGAGATATTCTGCCTGAAAGGTTTGTACCTCAAACTATTGTTGATAAACTACCTGAATTTTGGAAAGATTATAAAATAAATTTCATGTAAAAGAGAAAAGCTATGACATTGCAAGAAACCATTGTGCATATTAAGATTGAGGAGAAAAATAGGCTAATGGCTAATGAACAAAATGCTAAGGAAATGCATGCTACAGCTAACATTGCTAAGGACATACAATCTAAAAATTCATTTTATGGCTCTAGAAATCATAACATTAGAGTTCATAAACCATATTTCAAGCATGATTCTAACCAACAACAAAAGAAGAAGGGTGCTTGTTTTATCTGTCGCAAAACAGGTCATTTTGCATCCGCTTGTAAACTGAGAAGGAACAATCAAGGAGGCCAAAATAAAGGAGGAGGATCATCATCAAAGACAAGAGCAAACGTGGTGGAACACCAAGATGATGTTATAGTGGCAGTGGTGTCTGAATGCTTTTTAGTAAAGGAAGTCAAGGGATAGATTGTGGACTCTGTTGCCACAAAGCACATTTGTGCTAAGAAGGAAATGTTCTCTGAGATTTCTCCCATAGAGGATGGGAAGGATTATGTTTACCTAGGAGATTCAAGCAAAATCTCAGTCTTAGATAAAGGAAAGATATCATTAAAAATGACATCTGGGAAAACCCTTGTACTGTCTGAAGTACTCTTTGTACCTATCATTAAACATTGTCTAGTGTCGGTCCATCTCCTTAACAATGCCAATGTGAAGGTAACCTTTGATAGTAACATAGTTACCCTATCTAAGAATGACATATATGTTGGTAAAGGTTATCTTAATGATGGCCTGTATGTTTTGAATATAGTTACTAATAACAATGAAGGAAGTTCTTCTTTTGCTTACTTGGTTGATTCTCTTGATGTTTGGTATGGTAGATTAGGACATGTAAATGTTCCTTATATCTTAAAATTAAAAGAAATGATGAATGTCTTACTTATTGGTTCAGGATTACCTAACTATATATGGGGGGAAGCTATCCGCTCAGCTTACTATATACAAAATAGGGTACCAGATAATAAACTTAGTAAAACACCTTATGAGCTCTGGTTTGATAAACAACCTAATTTAGGACACCTGAAAGTGTAGGGGTGTTTAGTTAAGGTAATGTTGCCAGACCCTAAGAAACTTGGTTCCAGAACATGTGATTGTGTGTTTATTAAATATGCTCAAAATAGTAGTTCATATAGATTTCTTGTTGTGAAAAGTGATGTGTTAGAACATAATTCTATAATTGAATCTTGTAATGCATCATTCTTTGAGCATGTGTTTCCTATGAAAACTAAAGAGAAGCATATTAGTAACTCACATGAGAATATATCTAAGGATATAGTTGATCAAAATGATAATGAATTGAGAAGGAGTAAAAAAATAAGGAAAGAAAAGGATTTTGGTGATGACTTTTATGCTTATCTTGTTTCTGATGATCATTTAACTTATAATGATGCTATTACATCTATTGATGCTCCTTTTTGGAAAGGTGCTATACAAGTTGAGATTGAATCTATTATGGCCAATCATACTTGGGAATTAGTAGATTTACCACCTAAGACAAAACCTATTGGATGTAAATGGGTATTTAAGAAGAAACTAAAACCGGATGGTAGTGTAGATAAATATAAGGCCAGGTTGGTAGCTAAGGGATACAAGCAATAAAAGAATCTTGATTATTTTGATAATTATTCTCCTATTACTAGAATTGCATCTATTAGAGTTTTGTTTGCCATTGCATCTATCTATAAACTTGTTGTGCATCAAATGGATGTGAAAATCGCATTTCTCAATGGTGATCTTAAAGAAGAGATCTACATGGAATAACCTAAGGGATGTGTGGTTAAGGGCAAAGAGAACAAGGTATGCAAACTTGTTAAATCTCTTTATGGTTTAAAGCAAACTCCAAAACAATGGCATGAAAAGTTTGATCATGTTATGATTTCCAATGGGTATGTGACAAATGAATCTGATAAAGGCATATATAGCAAGTTTAATGATGGTGTTGGTGTTATCATCTACCTATATGTTGATGATTTACTGATCTTTGGTACATGTTTAGATACTGTAACTAAAACTAAGAGATTTTTGTCTTCTCAATTTGATATGAAAGATATGGGTGTTGCTAATGTTATACTTGGAATAAAATTGATTAAGGAAAATGATAGATTCATTTTATCTCAATCTCACTATGTTGAAAGCATGCTTAAGAAATTTGGATATTTTGACTACAAACCTGTATCTACTCCTTATGATTCTAGTTTGCATCTAGTTAAAAACAGAGGTGATAGTGTATCACAAATTGAATATGCACGCATAATTAGTAGTTTGATGTATTTAATGAACTGCACTAGACCAGATATTACATATGCTGTAAATTGACTAAGTAAATATACTCATAATCCTAGTGATATCCATTGGAATGCCTTAATTAGACTTTTAAGATATTTAAAAGGTACTAAAAATTTTGGTTTAATGTATTTTGGTTATCCCTTAATATTAGAGGTATATAGTGATGCAAACTGGATTTCTGACTCTGATGAATTAAAGTCTACAAGTGGTTATGTTTTTATGCTGGCAGGTAGGGCTATTTCTTGGAAGTCCACCAAACAGAATTGTATTGTCACGTCCACCATGGAGTCAGAATTTATAGCTTTAGAAAAGAGAGGAACAGAAGCTGAATGGTTGAGAAACCTATTAGTGGACATACCATTATGGGATAGAACATAAAAATCTATGTCTATTCATTATGATTGTAAAGTTGCCATTGCTCGAGCAAAGGACAAAATATATAATGGAAAAAGTCGGCATATTAGATTGAGACATAATATTGTAAGGCAGTTGATTGAGAACAATGTGATATCCATGGATTTTGTAAGGTCGAAAAAGAATTTGGCTGACTCTTTGACGAAGCCACTTACTAGGATGCTAGTAAGTGAAACATCGAGGAGGATGGAACTGATACCTATTACTTGAGGCGGTATGATGGAAACCTAACTACTGTGATTAGAGATCCCATGAAGGTGGTTCAATGTGGTAAACAAAGTTATACGAGTCTCACAAAGGGTATTGTCGCTTCTTACTGATTTCTGCCATTCATATGAGATGCTTGGTGAAGAGTCCCTCCCTATGATGTATGACAGTACCGCTATAGTAGTGTTTGAGGATGAGCAATACTCTTAATGGATCCATAGCCCTTAATGTGGGGGCGAGGTATCTGCTGTAGCATACTCCTATTGGATGCCACCTAAGTGAGAGTGGAGATGAGACCGTCTCCCATGAGTATGGGCATAAAACTCTAGAGCTCTCATGATTCCAGGATAGCGCACGGCCTTAATGCGCAAAACGGCTAAGAGCAGCATATCTTATGGGATGTTGTGTGGTTGGTGGACGTGCTCCAGCCGCTATCTTAGAAGTTTGGTTCAAAGAGATTTCTCTACCAAATTTTTTTAAGGTTGTCACCCACCTGTACCTAAGGTGAAGTTCAAATCCTTTGGATACTACACTAAAGCATAACATTCCTATTTTTTCCTCTAAGTTTGAAACATGTAGGGGATTGTTGTATATATATGGGTCTTAGTGTGTTTCAAACTTAGTTATTCTATGTGTATTTAGCTACGGAAGAAGTCCAACATTGCTCATGAAAATATTTTAATAAACATTTATATATGATGGTATTTAATTAGTAAATACTTTATAGTATTGAGGTAGCATTGTGGACTTGGGCCTTAGTTAAATACACACACGCACGCCCTGCCCCGCCCTGCCCCGTCTCGTTCGCACGCATGTGGGCATGCCAAGCTTTTACTACCCGTATAAATTTTATTTTTAATTTTAGTCAAATTTCTTTTTTACTGTTGCATCTCTTTAATGCTCCAACGGCTCTTTTTATGATTGTTATCCAACGGCTAGTTTGCAACGACTCTTTTACAACAGAAAGTCTGCTACATGGCACAACACAACACATAGAACAACAATCATCTCCTCATTCTTTCTCTTCTGTGATAGAAGCGCCATCGCTGCATTTTTCGCTTGCAAGATCTGGCCGCTTTCAGCGTCTGGGACCATCGTGTGAGCGAGTTCCGTGGAGACTCCACCTCTAATCCCGGAGGTTAACGTCAACGCCATTCCATGGCGTAGGCTTTGGGTAGAGGCGAATTAAACTCTTAAGGATAGTGCTTTGCACGATTCGTGGTAATCTTGTTCTATTACTTCTTATTGTTGTTGTCATTTTATTCTTATTATTTAAAGCTAAAATACTAGTGTTCAAATTATTTTTGACAACACTCCATTGGGTCCTCTAGCGCGGTCTGGTGGTTCATGGCTTTTGCTCGGTTAGTGTTTCTCTTGATGGCGTTGATCGGGTGTTGTTCTTTTGGTTTCCTGTTTGGTGGCCTAATTGTTTCAATGTTGTCTTTTTCTTTATCGGTGTTTGGTGTTGTGATTGTTGTTGTGTTTGGATTGTGGTGCTATTTTGATTCCATGAGGTTGCTTTTTGTTGGTTTTTGGTTGGTCTTCATTCGGGTAGTTGGTGGTTGGCATTGAGTGTGGGTGTTTATTGTTTGTTCTCCTTTTATCATTGTATTTTTGTGTTTTTTTTGTTTTGGTCTTGTCTTTATCTGCTCCTCTCCCTCGCAGAAAGTTTTAAGTGCTTTTTAAACTATCGAAAAAAAATCTATCCCTCCACTTCTTTTTTTTTTTTTTTTCAGTAAAGCCCACTGATTCATCCGCCCCATTGCCAGGATCCCGACTCAACCTATAGATGTTCCAAAGGGAACTTTAAATCCATCTCTCCACTAATCCAGCATTCCCTTATCAATCAATGCATATGGAAATAAATGGCCACTTCACTAGGGAAAAGTCAATATCAATTGGTTCATGTAAAAAGTCAACATCAACTGGCAGATCTGCTCACAAAACCAATTATTGCTGCTCAATTTCAGAATCTTATCTAGGAATCATCAACATGTACTTTCCACCCTGCAGGGGAGTAATAAGCCATGAATGATATTCATATTGATATTGAGTTAGTTAATTTAGTTAGTCTCGATTAATTAGTTACAAGATTGAGCACATGAATAAATCCTATTCTCTACATTCAATTTGAGCACATGAATAAATCCTATTCTCTGCATTCAATGGATTCAGTTTAATTCATTCTTCAGAAACACTCATCTTTCTTCCTCTCTTTTTCTTAAGTTCTTCTCTCACTTTGATCACCTGTGTTACAGGTAATATTGAGTTCATATGATAGTATTTAAGTAGGAGATAAACAATTTTAATATATATTTAAATATGAACATTTAAATATAAATATTATATTATAGGCAAAGGCCATCTCAATATATATTCTAGGTAAGAATTTGTCTTACATAAAACGATTGTGACAAAATTTCGTAAGAAAAATTAAACCACGTAATTCAGTAGTTATTAATGTGATAAATGACCCATTATTAATTAGGATTACTTTGTCTTTTAATTATGCCTTACGCAAAAGAAATGAAATTACAAAAATATTATTACAATTTAGGAAAATGTTATCTAATCTGACTAATGTACCGCACTGATTGATGTGGTATGTATGGGACTTGTAATTTGTAATTACTATGTAACAGAGCTTTTGGGTTCAGTATTAATTAGTTCCAGCCCCTCTCTGAGAGCAATGCTCCATAATTTTCAAATTTTTTATCAAACACTCCTATAATTCTTAGAAAAAGTTAATTTACATTAAGATTCTTTTGCCTTACAAGCCAAAACGCATTTCGAATATCAGAACTGTACACGTATACCTACTTTAAATTTATAAAACTTTTGCCAAGTCTCCATCGCGAGGACAATTCACATGCTCAGAGACTCAGAAATAAATTGGCCTGACTCGGGAGCTGAGAGGACAGTCCAATGGTAGGCAGAGCAGTAAACGACGAAATAATGTGGTTTTAAATGTACTCCAACGCCTTGTTTTTCTTGGCAAGACACCAAGTTACAAAATCTCATATGCTCCACCACATGTTACGATTTTAATATTTTAGGAAAAAAATTTTGATAGAGACAAGTTTAACTGCATATATTTAGGCGCATCCACAATAATCTACAATAAAATTAATGAATCCCAAAAACGAGTGCGCGTGACGTGAAAAAAAGTTAGTGAAACTTATTTTTATCGTGATTATGCTTAAATATAAATTGTTAAACTTATATAACAATCTCTTATTTTAGATGAATAATATTATTTATATTTATTTTATTTGAAATATTGTGTTAATTTATCTATTATCTATAATTGAAAATAAAAAAATATTTAAACAAAAAATTTATTATTTTTAATAATAAATAATAAATAAGTCAATATAGTGTTTCAGATTAAATAAATATAAATAATATTATTTATTTTAAACCCTATCATTCCATATAATAACTGGTCTTTTAATTTTTTTTTTTTTTAATGAGCATGTACTAACCAGTCACTAGTAACTGTCGTGA
The DNA here is from genome assembly GCA_031439585.1 of Pterocarpus macrocarpus. Classification (NCBI taxonomy): domain Eukaryota; kingdom Viridiplantae; phylum Streptophyta; class Magnoliopsida; order Fabales; family Fabaceae; genus Pterocarpus; species Pterocarpus macrocarpus. Next base: position 1,206,875 of record CM062516.1, read on the forward strand.
CTATTTTAAATGTTCAATCAAGGCAAGCATTGATTCTTGCCGTTATACCCCGGCTTTCAAACTTTTAAGGAGGCATTTACTAGGGCTACATAAGCGGAAAGTGCGATTCGCAATAGACTATTTTTAAATGGGCTGAACCTAGTTGGCTCGCATAATAAATACTCTTAATATACTAATTCGTGTTCATACCACCTTTTAGCTCTCTTTTTAGCTTTTTTTTTTTTCCCTTGTAAATTTTTTGCTTTTTTGGCCCTCTACACATGGGTAAAAGAACTAGAGGTTGATAACATCCAATAAAATGTTTCAAGTATTCTAGAATATCTATCTTCTGCCAACTGAAGTTATGGATTATTTTTATGACTTTGCTGTTGGTGTTATGGTGTAGCTTTTTCTTTTGTTATCCTGCACCTTTATTTTTTTATTTTTTTAATTTTTTAGTAACACATCCAGACTAAAGCCCAAAAAACATCTGTCTAAAGGGGGATCAATTATGGGGAGTTAAAAACTAAAAATACTCATTTCATCATACAACACGAGCAGGGTTCTCTAAGATCCTTAGACCAGGATTATGTTCAAGAATCAAGAATAAGATTAGCAAAGCCTATCTCCACGTTGGTTCCTTGCTTCCTTCCTTGAGGGGATGGCTTATTCTAATGATCCAACAAAATTTGCAAGACCTAAAAGACAACCAGAATGAGAACAAGAGGGGACAAAAAGAGGAAAAAAAAAGGTGCAAAGCATATTACTGTTACAGGTAGCGATGACGACTCCAATGGCAGTGGCGGCGTCTTCTATAGTCAGCACTGGGCAATGCTATAATGGCAGTTGTGCGTGCTGTGATTGTGAGCTTGTGATAGAGAAGGAGTTGTTGTGAAAGATTTGAGATGATGAGAGAGAGGCTGAGGCTGAGGCTGAGGCTTGAGAGCAAGGCCACTGGGGGAAGAAGGAGGGGCGCCACCGCCTCTAATTTTAGGGTTGATGTGAGTCTTCGTGAGTGAGTCACTCTATGTGTGTCTTTGATTTTGAACTTCGGCGCGAGTGAGTTTGTGAAATTGAATGAAATGTTAGCATCGGAAGGGGGAAGATGGACCGCGGTGAGGCGTGCACTGAATGGGTGAAGAGTGGGCGACATTACACTTTGGGCTTTAGCATTCTATAAGAAAAAAAAAATTATATATACATTAAGCAGGAAAATGGGTTAGCCTGCAAACCAGCGGGCTTACTCCGCTTAGCCTGTGAGTTAAATGATACCGAAAAAGGGGACTAAAAATTGTATGGTTTTTAGGTGCAGATTGTAAATTAAATGGATTTACCTGCAGGTCGTGGCCCGTATACTCAACTTGCCATTTACTGTACTCGAACTTATCTGTAGTCTAAGCTAAGTTACCGATAATATCGAGTTCCATTTAGTTAACTTAATCTTTACGCAGATTGCGGGCTAGATCATCGCCATTTACAATCTAGAAGACCAAAGACCACAAAAAATGGAGACAATCATCATATCCAAAACTTCTACTAGCTTATTTGGTTTACATTTCATTTATGTTTCATTGCACCAAAAAGGAAAAATTTATCTTCTCAAAATAATTTTACAGAAAGAAACTTTTTTTCTTAACTTTCGCTAAAAGGCCTTTTAAAACTTGTAAAATGTAAATCAAACAGGCACTACGTAGCTATTCACAGTTAGCCCTAGGCTGTGCATGGCCATGGGTGTGGACAATCCAAAAGAATAAAGTTTACATAAAGAGGCTAATTATTTGAACACACTGTCAACAACACATATTCGACATCCTAGAGATAAAAAAAGGGGAGTCCACCATATGTTTTCTCTCCGTATATTCTCTCTTTACAATTCTATGTCATTACTTTTCGTATGTGTCGAAGTATGAGTCAAAAAAACAATGTTCAAATAATTTTTTTTTGTCCTTGCATAAAACTAAAACCACCACGCCAAAGCCATGTCTATGACCACTGGCATGATTTAACCCCACGCCCAACTACGTGCACGGTCAAATGCGTTGTCAACCAAGGAAAAAAGGTTCACAAAAATTGATATCTGCGCGTCTAGGCCATGTGCATGGCTATGGAGTATGGACGTGATCAACCCATAAAATCAAAATCTATAAACACCTATTAAAGGGTTGCAGGTTCTACGATCTGTAGCATCCATCTTTTGCCCTACATTAATCGTTGGATTCCTGTAAAGTATTTGGTTGGAATATTGAAAACAGAAACAACTTTTAGTGCCTCAGATATCGAGTTTGAATACATAATCATTAATTACATTCCTACAATAAACTCATCTGCTTAACCTTTTGGGGCTAAAAATCAATTCTCAAATCCTAGAATTGATTTCGTTTTATTTGAGGGGCCCAATTCCCTCTCATTTGCATAGAAGAGGCTACCCATAAATGGTCCAACTCTATGACCCAAAAAAAAAAAATGATAAATAAATGGTCCAACTCCAAGACTGTCTTCTTGCTGGCTCTCCATATAAAGTTTGTACTTGGTAGCGAGAGAAAATAAATGAATATTAATAAGAAATAAGACAGAATCAATGAATATTCTTTTGTTTAAATAATCCGTATTTAAAGTCTATTAAATTTCAACCAATCTAACTTAAGTTAAGCTGGTTGGATATGAAAGTAAAGCTTTTTTAACACAAATATTTTTTGTCATTATTAAAACTTAAGCCCAAAACATAGGTTTTGGGAGATTAAAAGTTAATTCTCAAATCCTGAAATTGATTTACTTTTAGTTTGAGGGGACCTATTCCCTCTCATTTGCATAGAAGAGGCTACCCAAGTAAATGGTCCAAGACCTTCGCCTTTCTGTATGTCCATATACAGTAAGTACTTGATACTGACAGATTGAGAGAAAATCAATAAATATATATTTTTAATTTAACTCATTAATATTTAAAATTTATTAGACTTCAATTAATTTAGCTAATTGAGTTGATTTATTATGAAGATAGAGTTCTCTTAGCCTAATTTTTTTTCCACAAAACTCAAACTTAAAATTTTGCTTAAAGCCAATAAGTGTCCAACCATATGATATATATGGGAAAAGCTGCTTACACAAAATGCATGGACAGTTAATGAGTAAAAAATGAGTGAGAGTAATAGATCTTCTTTTCTCCTTCATAAAGGAAGAAAATTCTTCTCTCATTATGTTTTATAATCACTTATTCAATTTTTTTGTTATATCTTTTCTTTCTTCTTCCGAGTATATTGTGCATGATATTCACTTGGATGAAGAGAAACCATTTTGTTTGGGTTTATGCAAGAATTTTTTGAAAGGATTAGAAGAAAAAATAAAATAAATTATTATTAATAAAAAGTATGTAACGAAATATTACTTTTGTCTATATAAAATCACTCTTATAACATATATCTGCATAAACCTATTAATTTTTGAATTATACAAAAAAAAAGCTTAAATATATTTTCAATTCCTATAAATATAGATCGTCTTGATTTTAATTTTTATAAAAAAAATTTTATTTTATAAAAAAAATTTCATTTTTGATCCCTTTCTTTTTTAATATTATATTTTTAGTCATTGTTATTATAAATTTTAGTCTAAAAAAATATTTTAAAACATACATTTAAATTTTACAAATATTAAAAATTTTATTTTTATCCTTATAAATATTTTAATAATCTTCTTTTGATCCTTATAAATATTATTACTTAACAGTATTGATCAATAATAGAGACTAAAAATATAATATTAAAAAAAAGAAGGACTGAAAGCTAAAAAAAATTTTAGAGAGACTAAAACTAAAATAACTTATATTTATAAGAACTAAAAATATATTTAAGCTAAAAGTTATAATAGGTAAACTCATTTTACATAGGATGTCATACCAATTCATACCCTATCCACTATTAAATAAGATATGGGCACAATTCAAGTGAGATATACACCTCATCTAATAATAAATAAAATATAAATTAATATAATATTTTATACAAAATAAATTTACCAATCATTCCTCTTAAAGTACAAAAGTTATGGTTCACGCTGTTACACATAATGTGTTCGAACATTTTCTAAATAAAAGTAACATAATGATTATCCCCGAATGGCCTCTGCAAGTCTGAGAAAGAATCTACGTACATGGAGAGAAGTTATTTATTTATTTATTTTTTTGGTCGTGGGAGGGAAGTTATGTTTAAAAGTTAACAAAGCTCTAGTTGTCGCATCGTTGTCATCTATGAGTCCATCCGCATCAACTTATACGAGCACCCATGCCGCAAACTAGTGCAGAACTCAGTGGTATATCTTTTTCTGTCTTCCTAGAAATGGAGTTGTCACAGCTCACAGGGTCATGACCATGATACAATTCAGGTCACCTTTTCCCCCGTTGTTTTTTCTGAAATAATGTCAAGGCATTTTTTTTTTTTGAAGAATACTGATTATTGAAAATAATCAAGAATTTTTATTTCTAATTCTTTAACTAGTACCTTAAAGGGCACTTACTAGAAAAATCCTAACATTAATTTTCTCCAAGGAGCAATCATTGTTGGAGCTAGTTTGCATGCTGATACTTTTAGGTTGCTTTTACAATGCTTTAAGCCATGTTTAGCATTGTTGTATTAAGTATGATAAATAACCATTTATATATTAAAATTACGGGATAATTTAATTAAACCTAAGCGCTCATTTGATATATATGAAAGATGATGCTATAAGGCTTTATCATAAAAGCTAGTTAAAATTTTAATATTATACAATATTTTGTATAATATTATATAAAATATTATATTATAATATGATCTCTCAATAAATAAAATTTTAATAAAATAATAACTTTAATTATTATTTAATTATCAATTTCAAATAAATATTATTATTTAAATATTTATTATTTATGAAAATAATTATTAAAAATATTCATAATATTTCACTGTTTTTAATATTTATTTTTATTTTAATAAAATACCAAAAAGTTTAAGCAAAAGTGATTTTATTAAAAAAAGTCAGGCCAAATTATACCATACTATATTTAATTTGTTTTGGTCGAATTACTAAATTTAATTTTGAAAGGGAATATTTGTTGGATTCCAAAAATATTTGGGCTTTGAGTTAGCAGCAGCAAGTAGATGTGGTGGGCTCAAAAGCCAGTGTTATGTACACGCCTAGAACTTGCTGAAGCTGAAAATTTGGGCCAATCCATACCAAAAGTGTATGTCCAATTTCAAAATTAAATTTGAATGATTCACAGAAGTAGATGTTATTCGACCAAAAGAATAAGATGTTGCGTTTTTAGTAGCTGTTGCGTGGGACCAGGCTGAGTGGATAAAAGGGACAAAGGAGAATTCCTAAAATGTAGGAGAAGATGGGGGAGTCGCTTTTACACCATATTTTTCTCAGCTTTTACACCACGAAGCTGCATGATCTTGGTTGTTTAAACTCTCCACCATATTAATGTGTGGAGGGAACATGAAGATCTTGGAGGAAAAAAAGAAAAACAAAGACTTGAAGAATGATTAACATGCATGAAGAGGTGTTGAAAGTATAGTTATTTGAGCTTTAACTATATATATAAGTACCTCAAGCACTCAAAAAGGAACCCCCGGCTAATAAACTAAAAGTATCTTACATTTATTTTTAGTTTATCTTTATTTTCAATTATTTGATTGCTTTTCTTTACAATTTTAGCCCGTTTACAGCATTTACTGATATCTAGTACCCGTACAATATTTCTTTATCACATTCTTTTCAAATTCAGTACTTATTTCAACTTTGTACTTTCATTTGTTAGCTGTAGTCATTGTAATTCAGCTTTCATTTTAGTGAACTTTGGCTTTGATGAGCCTAGTCATTAATGAAAATATTCAGTTTCACATGCATTGTTTACTTGTACTTATATATGGAATAAGTATTTTTAGCTAAATATTAATCTTAACTGATTAGTCTATTATTTATATTTTGTTATATAATATGAATATAACTTTATGAATCGTTTGTTAATAAATTATTTATAAAAACATATTCTTTCTGTAAGTACTCGTTGAATTGAAAATCATACCTTAATTCTATATATTGCAGCGATTGTTCTTCTCTACTTTAAATTTTTATGTCACAAAATATCAACCATTGGTGAAAAGAGGTAATACCATAAGTTAAATTATATAAAATTAGATACTCGTTCTTCATGCGACATGTATCGGTACTGTTAGATTATTGCTCATTGTAATAGGCATCTGATAGGAACATGAGAAAACTAAAAAGGAAAGGGTGTAGCATATATGTATAGTATATACCTATAGCTATTAGCTAGGTAGGTTGCTGTTTCGGGAGAAGCAGTCATGGAAATGAGCATTTTGAGGAGCAGGACCACACAGCACTCACGACGGGAACTAGTGGTAATGTACTTGTGTTGCAGGATGCAGACTGCAGAGTTCAGAGAAAAAAGATACATCCCTGTCTAGTCTTCAGTTAGGTGCTCTATAGCTACTGCACCACGCCCCCGTATAAAAGATACATCCTTGTCTTGTCTCTTTGATTTCCATATATATATATATATATTTTTTTTTTTTTGGGTACAATATTATCTCTTTAATACAATGATGTTCATGTGATGTGGAAACTTTTGAATAAAAATTGCCATTAATTTTGGTACGATGTTTTTCTTTATGGTATAATGTGTTGCTTTGTTTAAGTGTATGTTTGGCTAAGTATTGACACCGTCTCAATCGCAATTTCAAGGATACAAATTGATATTTCATTTTTTTTACCATATTTGATAAAATTATATTAAATTTAAACATAATTTTTAGTCTCAAACGATGATTTAAATAAAAATAAAAAATTATTTTTTTATTGAACCAAACTATATTTTGAAAACTGTAATCGAAACACACCCTAGAAGTCATGCTTTGAGAAAAAATAGCAATAAAAATGAAATTAATTTAATATATTATCAGTATAAAATTTTTTATATTATCAATTAATTAAATTTTATCTTTTATATAATCTTTGAGTTATAATAAAAGTCAAACATAATTAATAATGTATAGCTATATATTATTAGATTTTTGTTTGATACATTAGTGATGATGAAGTTTGAATTTATGATCTCATATAAATTATCAAAACTCCTTACGACTAATCTATTCCAAGTGGCTTATCTATACATTGTTAGGTGATTATATGAAAATATTTTATATTGATAATGCATTAAAACTAAATTCATTGAAAATATGATATTAATAGAACTATTTATTACATTCATATCATATTCTCTTGAAATAAGCTTTTTGATCCCTTATCTAATTGTTGAATTTGGTCCTTTACTTTTTATTTTTCTCAATTTAGTCCATTGTGTTTCAAATTGTTTTCAATTTGATCACAAACTACTATCATGTCATATAACTATAAAAAATGATGATGAAGCACAAACAATGCTAGTACATGTGACACACCTGGATCTGACATAGATTGTGGAACATCAATATTTTTAGTTAATTATGTGATAATATAATGATTTAGGACCAAATTAAAAATAATTTGAAACATAAAAGATCAAATTGAGAAAAATAAAAAATAAAAGACCAAATTGAAAAATTAGGCAAAGATAAAGGACCAAAAAGTCTATTTTGCCTATTCTATTAGATTTATCCATCTCATCTATTTTTTAATACGACTAATTTTCATGTACGAGAGTATAAAATAATTTTACAATATCATCTAATAGAAATCATGTAACTTGTCATGTTGTGATAGATAGTTACATAAATATAGACCATGTTGATTTTTTTATTGTCAATTATAACTTTATCTAAACTTAATATTGTTAATTTAATTAATAATTGATTCAATTTTGAGAAAATTTTTACTAGTAATCTCATTTTCTGATTTTTATTTTACTACTAAATATTACAAGTATTTAAAGTAACATATTTAATATAATTATTAATATTTATATATTAAATAATTTTCTTTAAAGTTTTATTAATACAATAATTATCTAAATAGTAGCAGTAAATATTTTAAAAGAGAGCAATACGTAAAAATGAATAACACGAAAGGTAAATCATTATATAATACAAACATTAGTATTTTTACCAACTAGTATTTATAATTTTAAAAAATATCGAATAAATGTATGATATTAGAGTTTATTAGCAATCACTTACTTTTTTATCGTAATTTTTTGTTTGTCATCTATATTATTAAAAACATAAGAAAATTTGATGCACTGACTTAATTATATATTTAATTCATTACCAAAAAATTATATATTTCATTGATATGTATTATCATGATTAGTGGCTTGAAAGATACATTGTACTTGTCAATCTGCAGTTTTAAAATTTAACATTTTATGATAATTATTTTAATTATTTAGAAGTATATAACGTATAATTTACCTAATACAAACTAAATTATCTTTGTGAGTATTAGTGGCTGTGTGTGATAGAAGAAAATATTAAACTTTCTAAATTTTTTTCTAATGCGGGTGTATAACTAATATATTCAATGTATCACGTTAGCTTAACTTTTAAGAATAGAAATAACAATAAAAACTCTAGTAAAAATTATCAATAATAATATATTCTGGTGGCATATATTTATGTAATAGTCTTTTTATTATATAAACACTCTATACTAAAAAGCTAAGCATGTGTTGTATGTTACGATTTATTAGTATATATATTTTTATTTTTATTCATTTTTATTTACTATTTTTTAAGAAATACTTATTACTATAATATTTAAATAATTATTGTATCAAGAAAATTTAAAAAATAATTTAATATTTAAATTTAAATAATTATATTAAATAAATTAATTATCAATACTTATAATATCTAGTGACTATATAAAAATTGAAAATGAAATAAATATTATATATTTTAAATAATTAAATTAATGTTTAAGTGAATTAACAATAATATACAATTATGATTAATAATAAATTGTTAACATTAAGCTATTATTTTAATTACAATTGAAAAAGAAAGATGTTCCTACATGTTTCCTTGCTTCCAAGGAGTTCTTCACTGGCCTAGGCTCTTCAAGACTCTAGCGGAGATCTACAAAGGACTTCAACAATCAAGTCAAAACGGATTTCACTTAGGTGCAAGTGAAAATGGGCCAATAACTTATCTTTCCTCCTAGAGGAGGTTCCTATTGATCTTGGAGGCTTGGGAGATGTTGTGATTTGATTTTGCCCTCCGCAACGATCTTGGTTAGCTCTTTCTTTTGAGGGATTTTCTCATAAACCCTAAATGATAGTGAAACGTGATCTAGTGTGAACTTGCAATTATCCACCGAAATATCCTTAATCTAACACCTTGTTCTGGAGTATAATAGGAGATGGTTACCTAAGAACTATGGTGATTCTCTAATGGCGATATGTTCTCCTCGAACCAACAATGGGGGTTATATCTACAAAGACTCTGATACTCAAGTTAGCAACAATATCAAGAGGGGGTAATATTAGATAATACATGCTTTTTTGTCCTCCTTTCATCACATTATATAGATCTCTCTTTTTAGGGTATCCATTGCATGATAGTAATGTAGACAGGGGCAGAGCTTTATAAGGGTATATATACATATATATATATATATATATAAGCATGAGGTATTAGCATATTATATTACTCTCTTATGGTTACAAATTTAAGTGTACGTTGCAAAGTTTGTTTGCTAGTTAGGAGGAGCTAATAATGGTGTGCTTATCTATGTATAGACTTTTGCTTATCTTTTGTCCTAATATATTTTAGCTCCTCACTGGTTTTAGTGAGTTAAGCAAATCAATGAAATTATTAAAAAAAATTTACATACATATATAAAAAGAAGTTTTGTCTAATAAATATACTTAAATCTGAACACACTACTCTATATAATTGATGCTACTCTACATAAATAGGCTTCTTCAATTTAAAAACCTATTAGCTTATTTTTCAAATTAAAAGTAATTAAAAACTTAAAAGATCATATCATAATTTTAGAGTGGAAATATTTTTTTGTTATAATAGATAATCGATAATTACAAAAGTTGAAAAGCAGGTTCGATGATCAAGCAACGAATTTGCTAACTTTATGCTCTATTTTGATTTCTAAAGATGCTTATAAAACTTTTGATATTGTTAGGTGTTTATTTGGGAATGCAAAGAGACAACCCTTTTTTCTTTTAATAAAAACTATTTTGAAATAATTTCATTTGTTTAAGTAATAAGTTTGAATGGATGATAAGCAAAAAGTTATAATTTTAAGTGTAAGACCTATTTATTAGTGAAAGTAAATTTTTGAAACTTTTGATTATAAATAAAAGTGAATTATTTTTTAATTATAATGATTTTATCAAAATAACTCTAAACTTTAAATATTATAAAATATAAATAAATTAGTTCATACTTTTTTTAGTAATTTATCTTATAAAAATAATTACTTTTATACAAAATACATTACTTAAAATTACTTTTAAGTTAACATTTCTAACACTAAAATATTAATTTTTTTAGTCCTATAGAATTATTTTATTATATTATTTATTTACTTTAAAGTTTACTTATATGATATAGCTGTTATTTTTAATTTAATTATTATATTTAATTTAATTGTTATTATCTAATTTTCGTTTAAATTATTTGGCCTCCTAAAAATTTTCTCCAAAATCCGCCATTGAATGTAGAGCATCTTCCCCGTATGAGCAGGCGAGGAAGGGGGAAACGACACATTTTAAGGAATTTTTGTAACTCCCAGCATTGAGTCTATTTTTCCTCCACGCACGCGGACCTAGCGGAGGTGATCTTTTCGGCGGTTCCAAGTTGTAGTACTCTAATGCAACTCACCTTTTCGATAATACCAAACTCTTGGGCTATTAGGTCAAGTTATAAGCTCGATGAGATAGTTCTGTTTAAAAGATATTTTAATAAAATTAAATAAAATCCTATGTGGCTCCTCACTATTAGTGAGTAGGAGCTTTTGTTTTGTATCGAAAATAAATAAATAAATAAATAAATAAATAAAATTAATATAATAAAAATGCCGACAGATCTCCCAAATAAAAAAAGAGTCATATCATTGTTTGGTCCCAAACTTAAATGACTGGTTTCAACACTGTTTCGTCGAAAACTAATAAACACCCACGCAATCATACATGGTATGCACAATTTTCGTTGTTTAAAAAATGCTTCGCAAGCTTTGCAGTCTATGTGGACGACATTTTGTGACCCTATTGAGGTTAAAATGCTGTTATACTGAAATTTTCGCTGGAAATTGAGGCGCCATCTACAGTGCTCTTCGCTGGTCAAGGAGCATGGTGCTCCTTGCAATCTGATGGTGAGATTGTGAGGTGTATCGATGTATCAATCATCTATGATGCACTGTAATAATATCTAATTTTAAGAAAATTTAAAAATATAATTAAATATATTTTAAAAATTAATTATCATACCCTGACAGTATAAAATTATACTGACAATATAAAATAATTTTATCCTATTAATATAATTAAAAAATTTTATCAATAAAATTTTATTCTGTCAGTGTAATTTTACACTGATAATATAAAATTATTTTATACTATTAATATAATTTTACACTATTAATATATAAAAATTAATTTCTAAAAATTATAAAAATTTTATCAGTATAATTTTATTCTATTAATATAATTTTACACTTCTATCAGTATAATATTATATTGATAATATAAAATTATTTTATATTATCAATATAATTTTATACTATCAATATATAAAAATTAATTTTTAAAATATATTTAATTATATTTTTTTATTTTTTTAAAATTAATATATTACTACAGTGCATCATAGGTGATTGATATATCGATACACCTCATAAATTTAATCCATTGGATATGTTACAGTCACAAGGTGCATAATGCACCTTTGACTGCGAAGAGCATCGCAGTCGACGCCGGAAATTGATACTAACATTTTCACCTTCATGTGAAAGATAGCATGACATGTACTTATTTAAATAGAGCTCGTAAAGTAAACTCTCAAACTTCACTATCATAGCGGTATGAAAAAAAGGTAAAATACTGAAAAGTATTTAAGAAAAAGTTTAAATATCATTTTATTCTTTATACTTTACATCAAATTTTAATTTTAGTCGTTATAATATTTTTTTTTGGTACAAATTAATCTTCATAAATTTCTTCCATTCGGATTAATATTTTTAGAGATCTAAAGCTAAAATAAATTAAACAATGAGAATTAATCTTTTATAAAAAATAGGAACTAATCCTTTATAAAAATTAACAATTATAAGAATTAAAACCTAAAAAATAAAATAAAAAATATAAGAATTGGTACTTGATTGTAGCGATCGAAAACTAAATTTTTGATATTATAAGGATTAAAACTTAAAAAAATTATGGAGACCAAAATCAAAATCAATAAAAGTTGTGGGGACCAAGAATCTTGTGTAAACCTTAAGAAAAAATGAAAGTTTGATCATTTATTAGGATTAGTTAAATCACATATTGTAATACAAATAGCGATCATCTAAATTATTTTTAGTTTTCATAATGCCTTATTTTTATACGTTTTTATTTCTGACTATATAAGTCTTCATAATGCCTTATTTTCATACGTTTTAATTTTTGACTTATATAAGCCCAAAATTTGTTACATGGTTTCAGAAGGTATTTTAATAAGCTTCTCCTAAAATAATTAAAATTTTCATCAGCGCTTATAGAAGTAGATATATACGCTTGGATAAGTCAAAATAAACTCTTCCAAATGGACCTTTAATTAGATAAACAATTCATTATGTGTATTTTAATCAACTTAAAAGACAATTTTTTGATAAGACTTTTATTTTCTAAGACTTTTATTAACAATCATTTAGGTTTTATCCAACAAAATAAATCAATACAATTTGTTTTCTAAGACTTTTATTCTGATAGGCATTTTTTCTTCTAATATTAAGTTATGAGGTTATAATTATTTGTACAGAAAGATTTAATTATCAGTTATTTTAATGGATTAAATTAATGTAGTTGTTATTGTTAAAACAAATAGTCATTTAATTTGATTCGAAAATAATGAAAATGATTGTTTTAATTTAAAATTTAATTTGTATAAACTGTCAATATAAAAAATATTTTATGCAAACATCCAGTGTAAAACTCATGCTATAATCATGAACAAATTATTATTATACATAGAAACTAGTTCTGAGTTATAGAATATCTCTCTTTGAGTCAAAGAGAAAAACTCCAAAATTTTTCAATCCTCATTAACAATCAATTATGATTTTACAATAGCTAGAGTCCCTTATTTATGCCAAACTAACTAATATTCTAACTAACTAGTACCCTGATTAGTATCGTATCAGTATATGATAACAGAGAATATTGGATCAAATAATACAATCATCACTTATATTAATCCACCTTTTCCCGATGTTATTTACTTTATGGAAAAATTGATGTTGTTTATAAATTTTTTTAATAATGCAATATTAAATACAAATACAAAATATGGTTTTTTTTTTTTTTTTTGGGTCTGAATACAAAATATGGTTAAGTAATGTGAAAATGCAAAAATGATAAATCATTCTTATGGCATGTCTATGCACATGGCCAAATCATGTCAAACTGCTTTTTAGTGAGCACATTCAAATCGTGTCCAACCTCACAGGCGGGTCTATATCAATAGAGGCATGTTATTTAAACATTACAAGTTAAATACAATACTTCATTCTTATAAACATATAATATATTTATCTTAACACTCATATAAGTATATAATGTTTATATAACATGGGTTAAACCAACATTTCCCATATCAACCGTACCTAAAGTAATGCTATGCAGAAAAATGATTACATGGTGTACGATTACAGGTTAAAAAAATGGCATTCTTGGAAAGGCTTTCAACTTTAATTTTCTGGACCACATTTTTTTGTCCCGGAAAAAGGACCACATTTTTGGGTTTGCGGTGTAGTTGGCAGATAGGAAAAAGCAACCTGCAAAAAAGAAAAATTGAAATTTGAAAGAGCGTGAATAAAATCACAGAAGAAAAAGAAAGAATAAGAGCGTGACGAATGTGTTTCTGCACGAATATCCATAAACATTCTTAACCACAAATTAAGCCAATTCTGAGTCGAGGAACCAATCTATCCACAGAACCTATTGCATATAATTATTTTCAGTATTCCAAATAAGACATTGAACAAAAAAGAATCATTCCAAATAAGACATGGAATATTAATTATTCGTGGACAATCCCGTCGTCTTCCAACACTGTTTATGAGTACCATTTTGAAAATTTCTTGTTTTTTTATCTACATTTGGAAACATATTGATCATCAATTTGATATACAAAATTCTTAATATATATATATATATATATATATATATATATATATAGAGGGAGAGGATCAAGTAAGAGGAGTGATTAATTATAAAAATGAGTAGAATAAATCTTGATTATTGAATCTTATATGAATGATTAAGATTAAAATATAAAATTATATAATTTTTTTAAGTGATCATATGACCTTTAAACAATTTTAAATTTTGATTATGTATATATAATTATATAATCTAAATTTATTCCTCTTACTTTCATACTAAATTACTCCTATCCTATACTCTCTCTATATATATATAAAGTATTTTTTATAATAATAATATAGTAATAAATAATTAATTAATAATTAAACAAATTTACGTTGATAATATAAAAAATTAATCTTTTAAAAAACTTTTATTTATACTTTTAACTATTTTATTATTATTATTTATTTATATACTTAATAATTAAACTATTTTACCATTAGAAATTGATCTGTATCGATCGTCATGGATATATGTGCAAGGACAATATGCCTTTACATTTATATACATACACTAAATAATTTTAAGGGTAAAGTGCACTTACTGCTCTTGAGGTTTCATAATATTGCAGATGCCTTCAAACTTCTACAAATATTGCACTCTGCCTCACTCTCCACGGACGCTAACTCGAAACTCGGAAAGTATGGGACAAGGAAGAGGTGATGCGTGGGGATGTTTGGTGGATCCAGGGAGTAAGTGTATGCTTTTTGAGTTCCGATTTCAATATTTCGACTTTCGATTTCATTTTTTACATTGCCAAATGGAAAACAATCGTACCATTATGAAATCGGAAGTCTAAATATTGAAGTTGGAACTCAGAAATCCATTTGCATTGGGGTAGAGTGCAATATTTGTATAAATTTGGGAATATCTGCAATATCATGAAATTCAAAAGAGGTAAGTGCAATTTACCCTAATTTTAAATATTTTTAATAATATATTATTTTTTAAATATGAATAACAATGTTTTATATTAAGATATAATTATTTTGAATGCAATGCGCATTACCTATTAGCACAATTGAAATAATTGCTATCCACCAATGCTTAATTGGTTCAAGTGGTTTGATACTTATTTCTTTTAACTAACATCTCAGGTACGAGTCTTATGGATAGAAAAAATTAGCACTAACAGAGTTTTACCCCCATAGTGGATTGACCTAACTCGAATTAGATTAATCAAAGTCTAATAGACTTTTGAATACTGGTGGTTCATACCAAAAAAAGAGATAAGTGCTATCCATATCATAATGACAATACTTCATGAATGGAATTTTGGTGTAACAGAAAGGAAAGGAAAAACAAAACTACAACATTAACTTTCAAAACTAGGCGCTGCACTATATGCACCCTACTAAAGATGATGTATGATGCACCTTGTAGGTGTCTTAAGTCCAAGCTGATGGAATACCATGTCCCTAAATCATAGTTATACACTATAGTAGCCCCCTAAATTCCCAAACTCATCTTGTTGAGAACAAGATCTTTTGCGAGCTTGATGATGATGCTGCCAACGGCCAGTGTTGGTGGCGTCAGCGAGCTTGCAATGGCTCCCTCGCCTCCTTCTAGCAGCGACACCTTTTCCTACTATGTCTCCACCCCTCCTTTTTGTAGACAGTGCAAGCCATCCATCGACAAGGCTTACAACATAGATCCAAACCAAAACCAATCTCATAGAACCACATATTTAAACGAAATCAAATCTTATAGAACACCAAACCAAGCCAAATCAAATCTCATAGAATGACAAATCAAGATAATCATTGAAATTTAAATGATAAAAAAAGCAACAATCTTGCTTAGGCCCATGCTCCACCACGTGATCGCCTCCTCTCGGCCCTTACAACCACAATCGCTAACCCTATCTTGCTGCACTGCTAACTTGTGTTGCCAGCCCAAAGTTGACATCAGTGTGGCCATTGTGGCGCGGAGCTGCCGTCACATCCAGCCATTGCAGAAGAAGGAGGAGGAAGAAGAAGGATGTGATGGTGAAGTTGGCATCGAGGTCACAGAGCTATCTGTCACGGCGTCGAGGCAGTGGCGAACTATGGTCATGGGGTGAGCCAGGGTAGAGGTTGGGAAGAGAGTTAGCAGGATTGAAGAGTTACAGTGTCGAGATGGCTTGGGGGCAGTGGTGGTGAGAGAAGGGAAAATGAAAATTTTTACAGCATAACATATATTATTGGTGCATGGATATACCTTAGATCTGCACCCTTGAATAACACAATGCATAATATGCCATTTTTAAGCTAGAGCATAGCAAAATGCACCTTAAAACTAATGCCTAAGGCATTTGCAAGCAAAGCCCCATGTAGCCCCAATGGAGGTGACTGAAGCACAACCAACCTATATCCTCTTGCCAAGCTCCCTTCTTCGCTAGATAATCAGCACATTGATTCCCCTCTTGGTGGGTATGATTCAAGGAATGGTTTTATTCGAAAGATAACACCATGGAATATTAAAAAAAAAAGTAAAAAAAATAAAAAAAAAGACCGTCAACAATTAGAACAATTTTTTTTTTTCAATTTCACCTTTCTTATAGTCACCATTTGAAATTGTTTTAATAACGAATTTTTGGTTTTTGAATATTTGGCAACATATTTGATTTCTCATAAACTATTCTAAATTTGAAAGTAATTTAATTTCACGATTTTTATTGATAGAAATTTAGTTATCATTAAATAGTTATTTTCTGTTGTATAATAATATTACTATTTTTTTTCGTCTAATCTAACTCGAGCCGAGTTAGTTTACAATGGGCTAAAATCTTTTTGTCTCCCAACTATTTTTTTTTTTTTCATATAACCACAAGATTCGAACTCAAAGACCCTAGTTATAGCGAACAAGTGTCTAACTACTTGAACCAATTAATTATTGGTAATAATATCACTAATTTAAAAAGGCATTAATACTTGTTTGAAGAAAAAAAAGAAGAGAAAATACATCATAAAAATGTGTTTCTTAAAAAAATAATCTATATAATATCATTATACTATTTTTCTCATTATTTTCTTAACAACTAAAAAGAGGAATTTCGTGTCTGTATTCCTTTTTCCACACATGCATTCATTGCACCTGCATTTAAGTTCCAACTACAAAAGTCGTATAAAACAATTAAACAAGTGTCGAGTTCATTGTGCCGTGGTGCTTGAAAACCCCAAACCCATAGTGTCCCTCCCCACCCCATCAACACAATGACAGAAAATTCCATTGCACCACAATCCGACCTCCATTGTAATCCAACAATGGCGGATGACTCATGGAGAGACTGGTTTTCCGAATTGGTATTCTTTTAGACTTTAGAATAAGATTATGGTCATATTTGCCAACTAAATAATTATCCCTTATTGTATAGTGAAAATCTATTATCCTTGTTTTTCAATGTATTATATATCGTTGTGTCCAAATCTTAGGAAATGGATTATCACATCAATTGCTGGCGCGGCAACTCTTTGGATATCATGTTGGAGCAGCCGCAAGGCCTCAGTGCCCCTGTGGCGGACCCTGTCCTAGACACCAAGGGCAGTTCAGTCTTTGAACAAACAAATCTTCAGGTCATGATGAGTAGTAACAATGAGAAGCATAGCATGTCTTATGAGAACTGCACTAATGCATCTTTATTAGTACCAAGTATCCATGGTCCTTCTTGTGCTTCCAAAGAGACCTACGCGTCCCAATTGGGCGGTGATCATTGCACAAATTCTTTGCCTTTGTCACCATCATCAAGGGATACCCAAAGAACAAGGAAAAGTAGAAGAATCTCTGAGACAGTAGATCACATAATGTCTGAGAGGAGAAGGAGACAGGAACTCACAAAGAAGTTCATAGCTCTTTCAGCCACTATACCTGGCTTGAAGAAGGTAGTTTCATATCGCTCAAATGTTCATTGCATTTATTTATTTATTTTTTACTTGATATGTTCATTCCATGTTATTGATAATACCTATCAGCAGAAATGAGCTGTAGGATATATTTGGCAGTTATTAATTTTATTATAAATATTTTAATTTTTTCTCAGATTGACAACTTATTTAGCATATTCACCGGCATTGTTTTTAAAACTAGAACTTAAAAAATAATCTTAGGATTGAATTATCACCCTTTATATATGTAGAATAAATATAAAATTAATAATTTATATTTGATTTTGATATATTATTGGTATAAATTATATTTATATATTATTATATGAGTATATAGACGCCAAGCATCATTAACATAAATGCATGTGAAATTTGTCATTTTCACACCAGAATTTTTACACTTTCTCAACACTTTGCCAATTTCTGGAAAAAAGACAAAGATATTCACATGCCATTTTTCTATGCTAATATTGCATATAAATTTTTACACTTACTATTCACACAAACTTATTTTTGGAAAAAAAGAGATGATATATATGTAGGGTGCATAAGATGAAAGAGGTGTTTTAATATGAAAAGTTAGAGGAGCGAATCTTAATTATATAATCATACATAAATAGTTAGTTAGGGGAGTAAATCTTAATTATATAATCATACATAAATAGTTAAAATTAAAAATTATTTAAAAGTCATGATCACTTTTAAAAGTCAAATAACTTTATGTCTTAATCTTGACAATTTATTTAAGATCCAATAATCAATATATATATCTTAATAATTGCTCATATAATTTGAGAATTGGGGTAGTCATTAAGTAAAACCTCTTGCAAAGTAAGGAAAATTTACCTAGGTTACTGCAGTCCAACACTTTGGGTGAGATGATGTATATTAAAAGCCACATTTATTTTCTTTTATTATCTGAAAAATATTAGTGTAAGAATGGGATAAAAAATGACATAATCAGTATGCATACATGAGTTATTATTGTGATATAAAGATTAAATCCCATAATTCTAATTGGCTGATCAACCATGTGCTATACGTTAACTTCTCAAATATAAAGTGTAGAGAAGTTTTTTTACCTATTTATTGGACATCACATCGGAAACACCACAATTTATAACATAATTATTAGTTGGTATTATTAATGCGGGATCCATTTTTTCCTCTTACTTTTATTTCTTTATTCAAGTGTCTGATTTTCGTGTCACAATTGGGGTTCATATAGTGGATCTCAAAAATGTGTTTTTTATACACTTGTTTCATGATGTATAAAAAGTGTATCTATCTAATGTGTGCATATAGATGGACAAGGCTCATGTACTTAGCGAAGCAAACAAATACGTGAAACAACTTCAAGAACGTGTAAAAGAGCTGGAAGAAGGTATCAAGAAAAGCAATGGAGAATCAGGAATAGCCATATCAAGGGGTCATCTTTACATTGACGAATGCACCACTACTTTCTGCGAAACCAACTTAAGTGGATGCCACAGGCCCAATGGAACACTCTCTGACGTTAAAGCAAGTGTCTTGGGAAAGGATATACTCATCAAAATTCACTGTGGGAAACAAAAGGGCATTCTGCTGAGAATATTGTCCCAGCTTCAAAGTCTTCATCTCTCTATAGTCAGTAGTAACGTCTTGCCATTTGGAAATACACTTGACATCACAATTATTGCTCAGGTACATAACAACATGATTTAAAAAAAAAAAAATCCAACTCATGTTTATTAGCCAATATCATTGTCATCGACTCGGGAACATAAGTGAGAGAATTATTTTCATGTAAAAGATAAAAAAAAAAACAATTCTTGAACATTAAATTATATATATAAATTATTAAGATTAAAAATTATTTAAAGATTACTTACTTATTTACAAAATTATATAATTTTATATTTTAATTTTGACTATTATATAATATTTAATAATTAAGTTTTACTCATCTCCTTCTCATATGTAATTAACCGTGTCTCTCACTTCTTTTGTTGTTGGATAATAAGTTTTTAATTCAACCTTTAATGTATATATAAATGTAAAATATATGGGAATATGAAATATATATACATATATATTGTTAAAATTATATTATGCAGATGGGTGATGAATGCGACATGATTGTGAAGGATCTTGTGAAAAACCTCAGGCTGGCTTTGCTGAAGTCATGTGATGTGCAACGCGATGGCAACTAGCTAGAATTGTACAATTCCAGTGGTCCTTAGTTCAAGGACTTGAGAAGTTTTAATGGAGTTGCTGTTGCTTGTTATTGTTGTTTTTTCTTTAAATTTAGTTTGACTTCGATCATGTGGCATCAACAAAAGGCAATTATATATACACGTATTTGGAATTATTATTTCTTGATTTATAATGAGTAACAAATAAACCGTTATTATGTGTTTGCTAATTTATTTTTTATATTTTATTTTATTAAGATACAAAATAATTTTATTTAAATAAATTACAATTATATAATAAGAAAATTTAAAATATTTATAGATTTTTTGGTAGAAAAATATTTATAGATAATTAAGAATAAATAATAAAAATATTTAAATAATTATATTCATATTTAAACCTTCAACTAAAAATCAATAAATTGTAATTATTTTATTATATTTTTGAATTATGAACTGATTAATAAAATATATTTATTATTTTTATTTCTGTTTAAATATTTAAATGAATAATTAATAATAATAGTTTGTAAACAATTGATACCAAAATATAGAATCCTTTATAACATATTTTTTTGGTTGCAATCTGACATTTGGTTGCAAATCCTTTATAACATATATACCTTTGGATCATAACACTTAAATAAATGGGTTAGTTATGGTACGATGTTATGTTTGTAGTTGTTTTGGTTCAATTTTGAGGAGAAAAACATTGCAGATGATCTTTGGTAGACGAAAAATGTGTTGCCATATAAATACCTCACCACAGTTCGATTCCCTTCCCCTTCTCTGAAATTCCCCCCCCCCCCTTTCCCTCACCAAAAAAGAAAAAGAAGAGAAAATCCATTTAAATCAAACTAAAATATTAAAACTTTATTGATTTGATTGTAAATGGGGTACACTACTAGATGAAACGATTTTAACCAAATGCTATTGCTATAGGTATCAGACTAGAGAAAACAAAGAGAAACCCGGAGAGTCAAGAGAGAAGAATGAGAACGAAAAGTGATTGGATTTGTGAGAATGAATTGAGTTAGTTTTTGATAAAAAGAGTTCACCTCATACATAATTGTCTTACTCTTCCTATGATATAACAACTGTAACATTAACTAATCGTAACTGGTTAACTAATCCTAACTGACTTGTTTTTATCCCTTATACCCCTCCGCAAGCTTAGAAGGGAAATTTCTGAAACTATGAGCTTGGACCAAAAATGATGAAATTGAGAGCAGCTGATGGCCTTACCTTTCCTTTACAAAACATAGATCCAATTCAAAATGTTTTGTTTTGATATGGAGGATTGGATTTGTAGCAAGCAACGCTGCATTGAAATTAATACAATAGGCTATAAGAGGAATAAAACAAGTGATATGAAGCTCATTGAGGAAGGATTGTGTAACTAGGCGAGTTCAGCCATGATTGCAGCCATACTCCTAAACTCTGCTTCTATGCTGGACCTAGACACAACACATTGCTTTCTGGAGGACCAAGAGACCAAATTCGATCGCAAAAATACACAAAAATCATGAGTCAATTTTTGGTCATCAATATCTGAAAGCCTATTTTGAATCACAGACAGATGAAGTTTCTAATTCAAAGAGCTCAGCATATACAGAGGTGTTGTGCTCAGCCTGCAGTGGTGCATTCACATTTTGGTTCTAAGTGATCTCCAATGTTTAACCTCAATGTTTCCCTCAAAATTGTTTATTCAATGGCATTTGAAGATTGAAATTGATCTCTCACATTGCTTAAAATTGAAAAGAAAATGGCTTATTGAAGAGATTTGCTTAGAAGAAAATAAATGCGTTAAATATAAATTGTTAAATAAATGACTTGTAAAGCATTTTCCAGATGGCATGGTTTAAGTGGAGAGACAGTGTATGTGACAGAACGTGGACAGGTGATTTGGATCTCTTCCTTTGATATAAAAATTGTATCAGAAATGTAACTAATCGTAATAATTAACTAATCATAACTGGTTTTTATCCCTTACAAATATTGATCGGTTTGCTTTCTCTATGTTTTCTATGACCTAATTAACAAATAATTTTCCTTAAAATTGTAATAAAGGCATATAACTAATAAATATAAAAAAATTATTGCAAAAGTTTAAAATATGGAGGTTGTCTCTAAATAAGATACAAATAAAGTAATACAAAATAAATATACGGAAGCGTAAACAATGAAGACACAAGGATTTAATAAGGTTCGGCTTATAACCTACATCCACGGGCAAAAATGACAATCAAATATTTTACTAAAAAAATATGATAAAGATACAAAAGTGGTAATACTCAATTGAACTCAAATTTCTAATAATAGAGATACAAACATATTTCATACAAACTCAAGTCTTAAGTGTATCTAAAATATCTCACAGTATTTTTTCATATATATATACACTCAACACACAAAATTATTACAAAAGAGAAGCTCTAACCAACCAAATATTAGTTCTTCTCACAATATTGTATAAGTGTTGCTCTTCACTTGGTGCTTCAAATGACTGGCACCGATGGGTCTATATAGAGGCCTTACATTTTACGCGACTTAAATGTGCTTGCAAAACTGTCAAAGACAAACAAACAACCAAGCCGAAATGGTGCAATTTACAGTGCTCTTTGCTGATGAAGGAGTATGGTGGACCTTACAATCTGATGGTAAGATTGTGAGATATATTGATATATCAATCCCTATGATGTATTGTAATAATATCTAATTTAAAGAAAATTAAAAAATATAGTTAAATATATTTTAAAAATTAATTATTATATATTAATAATATAAAATTTTTTTATTACATTAATAATATAAAATTATTTATACTATTGATATAACTTAATACTATTAATATATAAAAATTAATTTTTAAAATTTATAAAAATTTTATTAATATAATTTTATATTATCAATATAATTTTATATTATTTATTAGTATAATATTATATTAATAATATAAAATTATTTTATATTATTAATATATAAATATTAATTTTTAAAATATTTTTAATTATATTTTAAATTTTTTTAAAATTAATATATTATTATAATATATCATAAATAATTAATATATTAATATATCTCATAACTCTCTACCATTCAATATGCCATAATCACAAAATACATTAATCATCTTACACTGCGAAATGGATCGCAGACGGTGCCAGCCAAAATAGCCACCCACGCTC
Source organism: Pterocarpus macrocarpus (assembly GCA_031439585.1). Lineage (NCBI taxonomy): Eukaryota > Viridiplantae > Streptophyta > Magnoliopsida > Fabales > Fabaceae > Pterocarpus > Pterocarpus macrocarpus. The sequence goes on from CM062516.1 coordinate 1,230,441, forward strand.
GGATTGCAAAATCTAAGAAATTGCACATCACTAAATTTGCATGAAATGCAAACATCACACCTATAGCAACATATAGCTCGGCTATATTTTTCAAAAGCGTTAAGAATATGCCACCCTCACATCATGTCATGTCAACAATATATACGAGGATCCCCTTACTTTAAGAAAAAGTCTTGTTATATTTATTTTATTGAATAATTTTTTATAAATATTAAATATTCATGAATCCAACTATTGACTTCAAAATTGTCATTAAGTAGATTAAAAATATAAAAATTTATATAATTTTAAAATAACTTATTACTTCATTATCCCATTTTATTTTGATATTATAATATGTTTTTGATAATATAAATAAATTTTAATATTAGATTACATGTAAATCAATATTTAACTATGGGTGAAATTCACTTTTTACAAAACAAAAAAACAAATTTGGCATATAAAAAAAATATTTAATATACTTATTTTTTATAAAATATCATATTAATTCATATTTTATTTATTATTAAATAAAATATAAATTTCACTTAAATAAAATTTACATCTCATTTAATAATAAATAAAATATAAATTAATATAATATACTATAAAAAAATAAATACTCCTATCATAGCCATAAATTTATCAATTGACTTTTGAAGCCGCACAAAGCTTTCGGCTACAGGATTAACTGTAGAGCTAATGGGGAGTGAGTGCAGTACACCACTATGGTCATCATGTAGGGGAGAAGACAATGCAATATGTCGAATTCTAATAAAGGGCGTTCACGTGGTGAATGGTAATAGGTAACTTCATCACATATGAACATTCCAACGATGTTTTTTCTTAATTCTGTTCCCAAACATGATCATGAAGCAGTACCTATATAGCTAGGATATATAGATCGCCCTTTTACCCTCTTACAAGGTATTCATGTTATGCATCAAGCTGCAGGGTTTTGGAAACTTTACATGTTATGCATCATGTTTTCTTTACACTAATCTTTACCCATAATTTTTTTTTTTTGGGTGTGGTGTCTCAAATTCTTATTTCACTCATATTTAAGTTATTTCTTACACATAATATATTCTTTTACCTCATCACTACTTACAGGCTCGGAATATATAGAACCTTAAAATTATAATTTTATCCTTATCGAGAATCCCTAGTCTAACTCAAATAAAAAGAATTTTATTATTTAAACTCATATTTTCTTAATTTTTATGCTGATTTACTTTTATCTATTATTGAATAGGTTGTGGATTGAATTTTACATCCCATCTAATAGTGAGTTGGCATGAAAACTAAAAAAATGTGAGTTTAAATCATATTTCTCCTAAAAAAGAGATTCTTATCAAGTTGCTTAATTCTTGGAGAGCATATGGGCCCAAATAAAAAACAATTTTTTGTTTTTATAAAGTCGCATTAGAAAATTTGTAATAAATTATTTTAAATTTATAAAAATATTTTAATCCACACGCTTAAAATTAAACTATGCAAAGCAGAAAATTCTCATTTGGCTGAAGCTACAAATAGCAATTGATATGGATTATATGCGTGCAAATTAAAGTGAAGTCATATCTGCTTTGTTGGCTCAATCAACCCTACCAATATTATTAGCGTATTTGATTCTATTTTTTGTAGAATTAATTCTAGTTATAGTTAATTTTATTAAAATTAATTTAGTTAGAATTAATTTTAAGATAAAATAATTTATATTTAATAATATTTCTAAAAATAATTCTAATAAAAAGTAAAATATTTTTATTTTATTTAAAATTAATTAATTCTAAAAATAAAATTAATTTTAAAAATATATAATTAAATATCATAAAAATTAATCAAAATCAATTTTAAAAAACTCAAATTGATTTTAACATGTGCATATAGATTTTCAAACACACGCTATGATTAATTGCTCATGTATGCCCTTTCTCGGAAATAGGGCTGGATAATTAATCACTTCTTTCAATTTAATTTATTTATTAATTTAAATAATTTAGTATATTCTAATAGTGGCAGGGAGTATTTATCATTAGCCGCCATACTGTCTGTTAGTGTGTTACCACTAATTAATTGGATCCGACAAACGTGTACCAAGATGGGATTATTTTACTCTAATTATGCATATCTGAAGTTGTGCTGCACTGTTTGTCTATTTTAATTATTTTGTACTGATAGAAGAGAAAGTGCTAATGCCTAAGGAAGTACATCCAAATTCCAAAGCATGTAACAGGAATGTTTCTTCAGATGCCACATACAATTGTCCGACAGCTAATGACGGTCATTTGTTTTAATTTAATCTTCTGTTATACTATCAATGATAATAATAATAATAAAGTATTAAATAAAATTGTAACTAAAAATTAATTGACTAATATTGACGAAAGGCAGACAAGGAAAAGAAAAACGATCAGATTCTAAACAGCATTAGCAATTTGTACAATATTAAATAACTAACTATTTAACTCAGACATTGTACGAACAATGTAAATTTAATATCTATGACACTAAATACTAATAGATAAATATATTTATATACACATTTTTAAATTAATTTATTCCATTTTGAGAAAAATATATGATTAAAATATTTAAAAGAGCTGGGTTAAAATATTTGTTGGTAAAAGTTACGAAAAATGTTTTACTTACCCATCACTTTCTAATATAAATTTACGTAATTTGTTGCTAAGATAAAAAGAAATTTAACATTGACAAACTTATAATCTTGTAAAGTATACTATATAGGAAGACTCATATTCAAACTATAATAACTATATAACTAGATTTTTTTTGTGCTAATATGCATGTGCATTTTTCAATTTTATATACCTAATTACCTTTTTTTTATCCTTTTTATATTTTACGAAATAGTTTTTTTATTCAATCTTAATTATATATTTTAATAAGTTTTCTCTTATATATTTAAACAAAATAATTTACATATGATGTTAAACAAGCTAATAGTGTCTTTGATTATTTTTCATTCAATAATTTTATAATTGGTTAATTCAAGATTAACAAGTAATAGTGTTATTAGATACCATAGTTACTCGTATTATATTGGTTGTTTTTATGACAAAAACAATTATATATTGCTTATTTAATTTTTATTTTATAAAATATATATCTTACTCAATTTCAATTATATTTTGATAATTGTTCTCTTAAATTATTGGAATTTTTATTTTTATTTAATGTTAATGGTTATTAATATCATTAATGGTTTCTCTTCCAAGATAATTTTAGAAAAAAAAATTAATAATAAAAAATTAAAAGTTTAGTACAGATTAAAAGTCAAGAAAAATATACAAGTGAGAAATGAAAAGTAAAAAACCGACTTTATGATTAAAAGGAATTTAAAGTATTCAAATTTAAGAAAAATGTCATGTGGTAACTACTGTTGAAAAACTTTATATATATTATAGATAGATAGATAGAAAGACAGATAGACAAATGAGAGAAATGATCTATGTATGTAAATTTCATAATTTAAAAATTTTCAAGTATGATTTTAAAATTATAAATTGTTTATTTAACATGTATATATTTTGATTATTTTCGTAATTGTACAGCAGATGAGCTCCAGAAGATTCAATTTCTAAGAAAATAAGTTCAGGATGACAGACTAAGTCCCTAAAAAAATTATATTAAACCAAAAGTTTGTTTTAGGTTAAAGTAGAATTTTATCGAGATATATAGAAGAGTATTAAAAATATATCAATATAACAAGTTTATATTTGCTCCACCATAGAACATAGTTAACATGTTAATAAAATCACTATAAAGTAGAATACTTAATATTATTAAAAGTGAGTCGCACTTTTTTTTTTTTTTTTTTAAAGATTGGGAGGTGTTTTCTTTTTATAACTGTTGAGTGTAAAATTATTTTTCTCTGGAGTTTTGGCTCAACAATTGATCACAATGTTTCTAATAAGTTTTGAGTATTATTGTCATTTTTACAGATACACTATATTATTTCTTGTACAACCATTTCACTGAAAATATATATATATATATATATAAAACAATATTATTATATAACTATCTTATATATATTTCATGGGAGAAAAAGCATAAATTCGTAAATTAGAAGTTTGACCAGTAAAATACTTTAAACCCAAAAAACTAAAAAGATACACCTTATAAAAATATATTCATGCCTATTCCTTTTTTCCCAAAAAAAAAAAAATCTTAGATATAATTTTAAGGGTTTATACATTGAAAATGAATGTTGGATTATGGATATATTAATCCGAATTAGAGTAAAGTCGCTATATTTGAGCTGAGTCTATGGGAAGTTCACACCAAATCAGCGTAGCACTATTTTGAGTAACATACAAAATATTAACTGTTGCAAAATAATGCGTCCCCGCGTACAGTAATTAGAAACCACAACGGGAATTATGGCACTTTGGAGATCTACATAAAAATAGAATTAGTACTGCTCATACGTACACTAACTATTACAGGCTATTGTGTCAAGATCGCTAATCTCAGGCTTTTCACTAATTCATGCACTGTCATGTTGTATCCATCACCCATCTGCAGTATAATTTAGCAAGTCAGAATTTGTATTACCTATGCAATTAATTGGTAAAAAATATGGCTAAGATAGGTAATTAATATTAAGAATAACTTACATTAACATACTGTTTGCAAAGCTTGCTAAAATATTTGCTAATTTTGGATATTATGTTGCACATAGATTAGTGAACAGAAGCACATGCATTCATTAAAAAAAAATATCAAAACGAAATATAATCAGAAACTGAAGAGATGAGAATACAATCTATATTTTAAAATTAACCAATGACTTTGCACTAACTTGAAATCTTGCATCTCAAAATAAATCTTCTCATATAAAAATTTGATATAATTTGATGATAGATAAATTTAGACTATCAAACAAGAAGATTGGGTCCGAGAAGGGCCCACATGAAAAGTCTTGAAAGTAAAAATTGTACACATGATTGGATCGCACGAAATTTTCATCCATTTCTCTTGACCTCTTAGGGTATCCATCCACTAAATCATATATTAATCGTTATGTACCTGAGCAGTGATGGTAATGTCGAGAGTGGATTTCCCGAATGGCAAGACACTGCTATTGACGACTGATAGATGAAGGTCTTCAAGCTGGGACAGTATTTTGACCATAATGCCCTTTTGTTTCTGACAATGGATTATGACCAGTACTTCCTTCTGTAAGACTCTTGCTTTGACCTCGGGAAGAATTCCATCTTGTCCATAGTAGTCAACAGAGTTTACTTCACAAGAGGTAGAGCCTTTGTTGGTACAAGTGTTGGATTCAACTTGTTGTTCTAGCTCTCTCACGCGTTGTTGGAGTTGTTTAACATAGTTCCTAGCTTTGTCCAGGATTGAAGTATTGTCCATCTACACATATTACATAAAGCTTTTGATTTTAATGATTATAAAGCAACTATATAGAACTTATTTTGAATCTTTTTACGTTTTCTCTTAAAATTTGGTTGTCATAACTATTACAACAAATTTATCAATGGTATTGCCATAATATAAGAAAGAAACTCATGTAATGCATCAAATAAAGAATAAACAATAAACAATAAACAATATTTTTTTGGTTTCCTATTTTTACTTTTTGGTTTCCAAATAATATTTATTAAAAGATAAATGTAGATAAAAAAAATCTAATTTCATAAAAATTAAAAATGTTGAGAGCCATAAGTTCTTTGCCTGCATGTGAAGATGATTTGCTTTTGAAAGATGGTATACCACCTCACTATAAAAATGTTGGATTTGATTCATATCCAAAGTCTTCCTTAGTAGACATTCACTAACTGCAATGCATTGCTTTTAGTTGTGGATCTACTCGTCCACCTCTTAAATTTTGCTGCTTTTGGTTTACTATAGTTGTCAATTTAACTATTTTTACATAGATAAAGAAATCTAAAATTAATACATAATTATGATATAGATTTATTAAAATATCTTTATTAAATTTTATTATGTGATAAAAAATATGATTTTATTATATGATAGAATGTAGCCATATCTTCCAATTAATGAAGATGAAGGATAAAATTAAAAAACCAATAATAAATATTACATTAGCATGTGAGAATGACAATTATTGTGATCCAAAAAATTTTACCCAAATTGATAATTATTGTGAACTAGAGATAGTATCAACGAAAAACTGATATGAGTTTTAAAAGTATTAAATATGCATTGAAAACTAAAAAATTATTTTCTAAATTTAATTTAATCTTTAGGCTTCGAAATTAAGTAAAATTTAATGCTCAAATTTGGAGGGCTTTACTGCTGATCAAAGAAGTTAAATGGTGTCGATAAATGCACATAAGTTTGAAGAATACAACGATATATCTTTCTTTTTTATTGAATTATAACCATTTTTTTTTTTTGGTTCCAAACAATGATTGCACATAACTATGCAAATCGGTTTGAGAACTGCGTAGACTACTGTAATTTTAGGATGTCGCTTGTTTGTTTAAAAATTTCACAAACTGTTCTACATTTTGTGTGAAAATTACTACATATTATTAAAGGAATTAAGATAATGAACTAGTCTGACTTGATTAGCAACCTAAAGTCTATGTGCGAGTAACTTTATCTGTAATAAAATAGGTTTGAAACTCGTTAAAAGTACTGAGTAGATAACGATCATAAGTCCTAACTTGTCCTCAAAAGTGGACTAGTTGATGCAAGTTCGACTTTAATTATTTTAGAGAAAATAATTATTTCTTTAATTTTTTCAAAAAAATAATTATAATTATTTTAAACTTTATAAACTAATATTATTAAATAAATAATAAGAACATTTAATATGAGAAAAAGTTAAAAAAAATAATGCAAAAACAGCTGCCTTTACAATATAATAAAACAAGGACCGGATTACATTGACCTCATTTCACGAGTACCTTTGCTTAAATTACACTCTTCAGTTGTGTTACGTTTGAGAAGAAATAATATTGATCTCCAAGCACATAATTGAATAGATGAAGGAGATCGATAGAACTTCAAAAGCTAAATGGAGAGCAAATTACAATCAAGACAACTTCAAAGGGACACATACGTAGAGTTAAAAGTTAAAAGGCAGTTTCATAGTCTAATATTAAATACATGGCCAGAATTTTCTGCCCGAAAAGGGCTACTAGAAGCTAAAAAGATTTAAATAAGGTGATTGAGCTAGTTAAAATAGTAAATACCATGAATCTATCCAATGGTTAAAAACAATATCAGGTTATCTTGATCAATATTCTGACAACAAAAATTCTAGCTAATTAGTATCTTTCTTTTAAATAATATAAGACCCGTTTGAGTGAGGGCAATTAATTAAAGTTCCTAACCTTCTTCTTCAAGCCAGGTATGGTGGCTGAAAGTGCAAGCAACCTCTCAGTGAGTTCCCGTCGTCTCCTATTTCTGTCGGTCTCACCCATCACGGGATCTACCGTCTCCTCAAAACAATGACTCTCATCATCATCACAGGGGAATTCTTCCTCATCAAAACAGAAATCGTTGTCATCCACTTCCTATATATATAGATATATATACACAACGATATATATATATATATGGAAGCACCAAAGAAGAGAGTCAGATATATATATGTAATATAAGCAACACACACATGACACGCGATGATCATAATTAATTCACAATCATATATAGCATATGTACTATGTGATGCAGTGAGTATATACAGTGTTTGCTTTTACCAAATCAGAATCCGAAGGCCAATTTTCCCCTGACCCTTCCATTAATTGACGAGTATAGCCCTTGTTTTGGGGTACAAAACTATATGAAATGATGCAATATATGGTTAATTTGTGCGGAGAAGATAAGGTGCTAGTAGGAAGAATGAATGGATGTGGATAAGAAGTGGGGTTATAAGAACAAAATTAAACGGTCCCGAAGAGAAGAAAAAAGAAATAAAACAAAGAAAAACTCGATCTGGGGCTCTAGAGTGAGGAGCAGTGATGAGGGTCTGGTGTGTGTAGTGTGGAGCAATGCATTGCACAAACATATAAATATATAATAGAAATACCCAAAGCGGCAACGAAGAAGAGGGAGAGAGAGGACATGAACATGAACAAAATAGGGATTGACAAGTTTAAGGGGCAGCAGTAGCTATATCCTTGTTATACTCGCCAAACATGCAACTTGCATCTCCACCGTTCAAATTCTCCTTTTTACATGTGTCATGCATCGGGCGAACAGGTGAGAGGGATGGAGGAGATAGAGCGTGGTTCGCGTGTTTCATGTTATGTACAACTAAAATTTATTTTAAGGAAAGTGAGATAGGAGAAAGTTTGATTGGTGGTGCTTTTTTGTTTTTTTTCAATCCCTCCCATTTATAATATTTGTTATTTTAGTCATTTATATAAATATCAAAAAATTTAAAATTAAAACTTTATTTTTACATTTTTACAATTTAGCATAATGAATGACATTTATATATACTTATTTAATGTGTCTATCAACAATTGAGTTACATGTAAATAGTAGAAAATTTATATTGATGATTACGGAATTTGGAAGACTATAATAATAAATAATAATATTATTATTCAACTAAAAATTTATATGCAAATAATTAAAAATTTTAAATATATAACTAAAAAATCGGACAACAATATTATCAGTCACAACTATAATCCCCCAATTTCTTAGGCATCAACATAAATTATTCGCTATTTATGCGTGACTCTCCAGTGTTAATAAATGCACTAAATGAGGATGATAAAAATATAATTTCTCGTTTAGCATTCATCTAGACTAGTGGTGGGGTATAATTAGTACGGAAACGAGTATGATATTTGTATGTCAGGTGGGTCAGCATGAGAAGGTTTGAGGCTATGCCTTTGGAGGTTTATTGCAATTTGTCATCCGCGTATCTAAATGTAAGTTAAAACTAATGTTGTTGCGTAGATCTGAATCACAATGAGACTAAGAACAACAACTACCACGGCTGCTGATCACAACTTATGGCCAAACCAAACTATGCACCAAACACCAAAGTAGAATGGTAGTTGAATAGAAAATAAATAATAGAATGACAATTTGCCACATCATACCCACGTGGCAAAATCTTATTCTTATTAGTGTATCAAAAAGTCAAATGACATTTGGATAACTCTATAAATTCTTTTCACATTATTGGTGTATCAAAATTTAATTTAATTTAATATTTTATTCTTATTTTATTTTAACAATTAACAAACAATCATTATAATATATATATAATTAAATAAGTAATTGAATTTTGACATTGATAAATATAATTAATATAATCACATGCTTAAAAAATATTACAAAATACATCTTTAGTATGACTAAATTAAGATGGAATAACTATAGAAATAAACAATATAATTATAAGATCATTATTGTAGAAATTAAATAATTTTTGAAAAATTCATATAAATATATTTCTTATAGCAATTCATTCTTAAAAGTGTAATGCATTATTATATACAACTATATATACATCTCGTAACATTAAATATTTCTTTTGATGATTGCGGACTACCATTTGAAATTATTTAAAAATTGATCACGGATATGGATTTATATAAAATACTAATTAAATATGAATTGCAATGTATAAATTAATTAGAGGGTAGGATAAAAAATTGAACTTTTTATATATAGTTTATAGAAAATAGGTTATATTGAATTCAAATAAACTAATTTGTAAATAAATATTATGGATATACTCTACTTTAATTTTAACTTTTTTTATTAGGATACTAAAGAAAGAGATAAAGGTGAAACAATAAATATTTTTTATTTGTTATTGAATGTTTTCTTAAATATTATAGGAATATATCATTAAATAAATGTTAATTTTAATGATTCATATATAGATTACTTCCATTTGATTTCAATAAATTGTTAATGGGAAAACAAAATTGTTTGCATAAATCCTAAACCTTGAATTCTAAAACAAAATTCATTTTTGAAAATTTATGTATAATCCTCAACATCATACTAACAATTTATTGAAATCAAATGGAAGGAAATTTATATATTAATCATTAAAATTAATATTTAATTAATTATATATATTATAATAATTTTAATTAAAAAATAAAATAAAATAAGAATTTGATGTTAAATTTTATTAAAAAATTATATATGTATATGTTTTTGTGTGTATTTTGTTTTATCTTAATATTTATCAAATAAAATTTAAAAGATAAAATTTGTATTAAAAAATCATCAACGAATAAAAAAAATTGAAAGATAGGCAAGTAAGTATCGAACAAGGACCTCGAATTCGTTGGCCAAATCGGGAAAGCAGAGCTACCAAGTTTGCCACGTTGCGCATACGTCATGTGATCTTTAAAAAGTATATAAAAACTAAAACAGAATTTCACGTAAAGCACTCAATGCATGCTTCACTGGATAATGTACCAGAAAATAAAGAGTAGAACGACAGTTAGCCACATGTCATACCCACGTGACAAAGTGGTGAACATTTGGGCATGGGGCCCTACATTTCTGAGTAAGAAAACCTGACAAATGACTCAGTTTTAGGTACAACAAAGTGTAAATATCTTGAAGATTGAAACATAACGTTGTAGCATCTAATTTTTAGCATGGTGAAAGAAAACCGTTGTAGCATCTAATTTTTAGCATGATGAAAGAAAACCATAAGCGGAAAAAAAAATTCAAGAAAGATGCATTCAATTAGAGTGTACATTTGACAAGATATATCAATTGGTGAGGGTGGAGCCTATTCGAGTGATGACCCGTCATTTTATGTCTTCATGGGATGCATTTCTTGGCTCAATGCCAACTTGCAAGGCGTCTGATTAAAGACCTTTCTTTTTGTATCATCAGCAGAGCGGAACTTAAAGATTAGTACATTGAATGAAAGCTTCTCTATGACCTAAACATTGTCACCCCTTTTAAGAGGCTGACCGTAACCCATGCAGACGTCGACTTAATTTACTGAATTTACTCGCCTAATGATAGCCCTTTTCTTATTTTATTCCCTCATTTCTTAATATTTAATATAATACTCTCATTATTGTCCTTTAATTCAGTTTATAGATAGGTTATAAGAAGAATTTAACTCATATTACCTAAGTATATATTGTCACCCATTTTAGAGTATATTTACGAGTTTGACTTAGAAAAGAAAGGAAGAAAAGGGAGAGATTTATGCAATTTTGGGTCCATTTAGTTAAAATTATAAGATAAGTATTTTTTTAAAAGTAGAAATAGAAGCAAAAATAGAAATTATTCAGTGTTTGAATGTAATTGTCTAAGAATTTTTTATTGAAATTAAAAATTTTTAAACTGTTTAAATATGATAAATATAGAATTATTTACTTATAAAGCTTTGGGGGCACAGGCCCCCACAAAAATTTGGGTATTTGTTTAGAAGCATATGGGTATTATACATTAACTTATTAAATTTGACCCCATACTAGGATAAAAATCATATAAAAATTCTTATTTTGTGTATATGGTATCTTTGCCCCATTATATAAATTTTCTAGATCAGTCACGAGAGAGAGTGAGTGAGAATGAGAGTGATTTTTTTTTTTATATAAAAATTAAGAATAAAATTGTAATCGAGTGCAAATATAGTGATTCCTAAATTCGAGAAATAAAATTCTCTTTCTTCTACTGCTTCTACTTCTGAGAGGAATAACTCCTTGTCTGCTTCTAAAAAATAAAAAATTGATCATTTTTTATTTCTATTTTTTTAGAAATACAATAAATAATATTACAAATTCTATAAGTACTTTTTTTTGAAAAATATATAAAAAGGTATTTTTTATGCTAGAAGCACAAATAAATGTATCCTTTATCCCTATTCACAAGTTTTATTTTTAGGAAGAAAAGATTTTTTAGAGTTTTATTAACTCTTCGAAATGCTCCATTATCTCATCCCATAATTCCCCCAGTGAGCGAGGGAATGGAGGTTTAATGATATTACAATGTAGTTTAATAGTTTATCTTGATTAAAATGTTGAAATGACATTCTTAACATAAAGATGTTTTTTTATATGTATATATGTTAAAAAAAAAACTTTAAAATAAGAGAAAATGAATTTGAAAAAAACATTTTTATGAATAAAAAATTTAAGAGAAAAAATTTTGGAAAAAATCAATATTGAGAAAATATTTTTGAAAAATAAATTTTTTTAAATCTAAAAATACATAATGTTTATAAAATTTTTTAAATTAATATTATTATGAAACATACTAATAAATTTTTTTTTTACCATTTTAAAATATTTAATAAAATTTGTATTAATAAACATATTAACAAAATTTCAAAATGCTCTTTTGCTCAATCTTTAGGGCTTAATTTGATAATTTTGGAGGTGGGTGTTAAGCTAGTGATGGAGAATATTGATAATAACTGTAATGACTTGTCTCTAAATGGGGTTTTGTTACATGAAATTGGGCTAATAGCATATGAGTTCATTAGATTTAAAGCCCAATTTGTGCTTAGATAATGTAATAATATAGCAGATACTTTAACCTCTGCTGCTAAGAGCTTAGGATCACAAATTTGGGTTGATGCTGCTCCATCTTGTATATTTGAGGCTTTGTCCTTGGACTTAGAAGGTTGAATAAATTTGATATTTTTATCCAAATAAAAAAATAAAATAAAATATTTTTATTATTTTAGCAAAGGGTAATAAAATTCTAAAATATATTATAAATCACTTACTTAGCTGTCCTTATCTATTTTACACTCCCAAATAATAATAAAGTAAAACCGTCCAAGTCTTTTCGTTCCCTTATCCATCCTTCCCATCCTTTTCATTACTTTTCCCTCATTACTTATGAACATGTTGTAAGAGGCTAATAGTAGCCCATGAAGACATTAGTTTTCTTGACTTTATGGTAGCTCTTTTCTTTTTTGCTTCACTCATTTATCAATATTTGACAAAATACTTTTATTATTTCACTTTAATTTAGCCTTTAGATAGAGTATAAAGAGAACTCAACTCAAAAGGTTTATTAGGAAAAAAAAATGTCATGACTTAATTAATTCCATATTGAGAATCTTAATTTGCTCAATGTATGATTTATAACATCTCCATATTTCATCTTTCTCCAATAAAACCTATATCAATTAGTTGCTGGGACTAAGACCTGCGAACGAAAAGCAGGTATATTATTTGTTAACAAAAGAAATTTGCTGCTTGGAATGCGATAGGTTTGGGGGCAGAGAAAAGTAGCTACGGTGAGAGTCTTATATATAAAATGAAGGTCCAGTGTGGGTGAGTTTGGTAGATGAGTGAAAATAGAGGGAGCTTTTTAATTGGAAACTTATATATAATTTTGTATATAAATCTCATCCACAAAAGATTCCCCCATTTTTACCCACTATCAAACTTACCTTTAGGGTAGTGGAGACTAAAAAAGCGAATATCAATTTGAACATGTGAGAATTTTATAGTGTGTTGAGGTTTTTCATTGGTGGGCCATGGGTAGGGATGTCAAAAAAATCTGCGCATGGATCTTGTGGGTAATACTTGCACAGGCGGGTATGGAGGAAGATTTTGCACATGGGATAATGGGAATAGGGATTTTAAATACCCGCATGTTAAATGAGACGGGGACGGGGATCACTATCCTTATACCCGCGGGTACCCGCCATGAAATTACTATTTTACCCTTAAATTATTAACTTAGTTAAACTAATATTATTGTTATTTAAATTGATTACACTAAGATTTAAATTTATAAGTTAGATTTATTTGTACTTATTATATATTAGACTAATGATTGGATTAATATTATGTGTTTATTTTTATTTTAAGTATTTTAAGTTGTTAGAATTTAGATTATAGAATTGGATTATTGTACTTATTTTTTGTTTATTTTATGTGTTTATTTTTATTTTAAGTATATTAAATTGTTAAAATTTTAATTGTTAAATTAGATTATTATTTATGGTTATTTTAAGTATTTTATAATATTAGAATTTTTATATTTAATTTAAATTTTTAAAATTTTTAATATTCTAACGGGTATCCATGGATATGTACGGGTACCCGTAAATTCATGGATACCTATAAATCCATGGGTAAGTAAAAAATAGACTCTACGGATATGGGGTGATGGAGGCCTATCTCTCGCCCCGCCTGCTCCGTTGACATCCCTAGCCATGGGAGAGTTTTTGTGGTTATTTTTCAGCTAAGTGAAGCAATGAAAGAAGTTGCTAGTTATGGTATTAATTGAAAATTGACAATGGCGCGAATACCCTGTAGTGGGTGGATGCATGGATTGATAGCAAAAGGATTGGCCAATCTGAATTTGGTTCATCTCTAGGATTTTGTTATGTTCTATGCTCTTGTCATGAAGAAAGCTTTGAGGTTTGAGCATCTGTTTCTTTACGTGTGTCTACTTTTGGAGATTGTGGGCTAAGCAACGGTTACAAAAATTGCACCAATCGAAAGTTCATAGACCTGCTTGGGCAGCTTGGAGATGCAGAAACAGGATTTTCTTTGAAAAGAGGAAGATCAATTTGCTTGAGGCAGAACAAAGGGCTATTTTTTGGTTTAATCAATAGACTAGGGTGTTGCCTTTGAATTTTTACATGCAAGATGCAGCTTTCTATTTCGGTTAAGTACTTGGGGAGAATTAAAAATTTTATATTCAATGATAACAGCTAAAATCGTCGACCTGATCTCATTTTGGATAATGGAGATTGTGGCGGAGCCATATCCGGGATTTTGAATGAGTCATGGCTCGAATCTACATCAGATTGCATTGCAAATTATTGGAGAATTTGTTGGTGACTATTTTAAATGCCTATGTGTTTTTTGCCTTGCTGTTATAGCAGTATCTGTAATTTTTTGGTTTCCTTTCGTAACCCACTTATATACGGATGAATCTCTCCGTTAAAATTTGAACCAATATTTATAATTTGAATTTAATTTAATATATTTATAGTATAAAATAGTTTTACACCTAATAAAAATAATAAAAAGTATCAATTTATACAAATAATCACCTATTATAATAAGGGATCTACTATAATTTTTTACTCTTCACTATTTTTATTAGTTAACAATATAAAATTATTTTACACTATCAATACATACCAATTAATAATTTTTATTTTTAGAGTTTAGAGTATCAATTATCATTTTAGATAATTCTTCTTTTTCTAGTTATCCTCTAATCCTTTATCTTGCATTTTTCTAAGACAAACTTGGGAGTTGGGACCACCAACTGATTTAAGAATCCGTAGCAAGGTGATTTTCCTTGACTATAGGTAGAGAGATCAACTTAAATTAATATCTTAGTAGACGTAGCATAATAACCCAATCCAAGAAGCATGCTTATCGTGGCTGCAATTTGCAAAGAAAGCTCATACGCTAGCTAATTTTCCCAAGAACGCAACCTTTTCTTTGATGAATATCCATTTTGATCCTTTGACTATCCCGTGGGCTGTGGACGTCATCGAATGCAGAAGTCTGATTAAGAACAACATCGTAGAGATCTAGACAGCATGACCGTGTCCGTACGCATTTTAATTTGTTAACAATGGTTTATATTAATATTTAATAATGTCTTATCATATTATTTAACTAATTTGTTAAAACCAATGCTCAATCGATTTAAATAATTTAATATTTATTTTCTTTAAATAAAATTTTATACTCAAATTTTATAAATTATTATATTAATTTAATATTATTTTCTTTCAAAATAAAAAATAAAAAAATAAGTCATTATCAATACATGATTGATTTAAATAATAAATATTTCTTTTTTCTATACACGTGATTTCGGAAGAAAAAAAAAACACAAGGACGCACACCATTCAACTTTCTCTCTGTAATTTTTTTTTTTCTAAATAAAGTAGTGTAAACGAAAAACATACAAATTTAGTCTGCCACAATTATTTTTCTTTTATATTATATGAATCCAAATTTTGAATGAAATTTTTTTAGATATGTACATATTCACACTTCAATCCCGGACTCTTAAAACCTTTTTTCACCATATGTTTTTTGAAAAGACATTTAACTCCTTAAGATTTCACTTAAATGGCGATTGGTATAGAGCTATAAAGTATGGGAAGTGTTTACATTGGTTTATGGACCACTATAAATTATAATATATCAAATATTTATAATCATCAGATATTAATTAAAATAATATAAATAATTTAGATTTATTCAAATAAATCTTACCCACCATAAATCACTTTTACCATTGATCCGCCATAGTTATCCTACCTCTTCATCCATTACTCGCTTTAATTGCCGCATGTGTAGCCGGCGTCCACCACAAGTCCCTCCCCATTATTGATTTTTAGTTTCAACTCCTACCTTCGCAAGCATTAGTTTCAATGATGCGAATAAAGGGGCTTGATGGAAGAATGCTTGGCTATTGGGTGGAAGTAATGGCTATCAGGCAGATAATAATAGTGGCTGCTGAACGGAAATAGTGGTGCTTGCAAAAAAAAGTGTTGAAAATTTTGGAAAAGGCACCTTCAAAACTACTGACTGTAAGAAAGAGGGGTTGACCGGCAAGAAATTTTAAAGAAGCAGTTGGGGGTGCATCGATGGACTTTTAAGAGAAAGTTCTATGGTACATCATTAAGAGAAAAAAAATTTGGAGCATCAATGGTCCATGGACCAATGTAAACACTTCCTAAAGTATGAATATAGATATGAGATACGGAAACAATACCACACAGATATGGAAATACAATAAGTTTTAAAATTTTAAGATACAATACGACTATAATATAACATATAAAATTAATAAAAAAGTATAAATTTTAAATTAAAATAGAGGAATAATAATTTAAATATTAGCATAAATTCTTGTAAATATATTAAAATGCATTTATTTTATTGATTATTTTAGAATTTTCATTTATATAGTTATAAAAATGTCAAAAAATAAAGCAAAGTTTTTTAAAATATAACTAGAAATATCTGTAAAATATTAAATACAACACTTATCGGATACAAATGTGACGACTATTTTGAAGTATTCGTATAATATAGGTATAGAGCAATCTATTTGGACTATTGGAATATGACTTTAAATTGTTCAAGTTAATAATATTATCTTATTTGATTGAACTTCCTTACTAGCAGTCCAAATTTCTAAAGCAATTTACATTGCCTAAATCCTAGATGCTAAATCAATCTACATAGCCTTCATAATACCAACGTGGATAGCTTCCATGAGTTATATATATGGATTACCACTCATATGACAATTTTTTCATTATAATTATTATTAATCTTTTTGATATATCAAATACGATAATATAAATTGTTGGTTAGATTATCTGTGTATATCAAATACCGTATTACAGCATTATTAGTAATTTAAAAAGTGGTAATCTAAATTACTAAAATTCTTGTTAGATAATATATCAAATATTACCTTACTTACAAATAATTAATACTGGCTATTGAATCTTTTAATTGAATTCTTAAACTACAATAATTTTCAAAATTAGACATTTTATTCATCAATGTTATGATAGTTCAAGTGGTCTGTCACTTGTTTCTTGTAATGCTACTTTGAGTTTTATCGGTGACCAAAAACCAAAAAAATACTAAAAGGGCTTTCCTCCTACAGTGAATTAACTCGACTCGAGTTAAATTAATCTAAGTCTAATAAACTCTGTAAAGTAATAGTTGAGACCATAGAATACTTACTAATGAATGATGTGACAATATTTAGAAGTGCCGTGTCAAAATTTACATTGTTCTTTTTTCATTTTATCCTTATTATTTGATCTAATATTACTAAAAAGTATATTAATATATTAAAATATTAAAGCAAATTTGGACGTGTCTCTAATAAATCTCATCACGTCATTAATTAAGAGTATTACGTCAATGAGCTTAATTAAATTAAACATAAAATTTAATTATGGGAATTAATGTAATTTAATAATTTAATTGGAAGATTTAATAGTAAGTCTAATTATTTAGAAGTGACAAAAGTTTAGGATTAGATGCTCTTTATCCTATTTTTTTTTTCTTCCCCCCAATCAGTGGTTCTGCCTGCAGTTGGTTGCATTCTGTGAAACATAGGGTCGATATAATTATAATTTTCGATTCGTTATTTCTTTTAAATGATACTATATTCAGCGTGTCACGTTGCTTATTTTTAACGTTAACTACGAGGGTGGAAATAGTCGAAGTGTCGGGAGTTTTCGGCCTAATTTATATTAGGTCTAATTTGGCCTATTTTATTTGTTAAATAAATTTGGTTAAAATTTTTTAAAATGCCTTTTTAATTAAAGGGGTTAGATTATAGACTATAAAAAAAAGTCTATTAAATTTATAGTAGACTGACTTATTTATAGTATTATTATTATTATTATTATTATTTCAAGAACCCTAATAATAATAATAAAAGTTTTTTGGTCTATAATTAGAAATGGGATTTTTGGCATCTTTTTAAAGCTTGTTGATCTTTTAGAAATATATATATTTTTAATACATATTTAGAAATTCTTCGACTATTTAAAAGTAGGTTTGTTATTCTATTTAAAAGCCTTATTATCAAATTAGCCTCTAAATAAAGTTTTTAAATCAAACCAAACTTTTAAAAAAGGTTAGATTAGACCTTAAAAAAATTCTATATAAAGTAATAGATCCAAACTCAAATCACATATATGAAATATATATTTGATCTATTTTTGCCAAAACTTAGCCTAGTTTATCCGACTTTCACTACTACACGTGAACTAACTATTCTTAGCACGTAAATGGTGAAAAATAATAGTTCCCCATATTATCTTCTGGAAGAGTCTTGAGCATTGTTAAATAACTATAAAATACTAAAAAAAACCTCCCAATATAACCAACATGTATAACTCACACTTAGTATTATGCCGAGAGATTTGTGTACATTAGTGCAACTGTAGTGTGCAAGTTATGTGTACTAAACTAATCAATAACTAATAAATCACAATTTTAAATATGAAATAACTGTTATAAAGTGGGGTCCAAAATATGGAGATCTGCAGCAATGAAAAAAAAAAAAAAATACAACACTGGACTAACAAATTAAAGTATGTTGTTCTAAAACTCTTCAAATAGTAAATTTATGGAACCATGCACTATTGATAATGTCATCACTTTGTCCATCTCTTTTCAATTTGGAACTTTTTATATATACATATTTAGTTAGGGTGCATTCTCATACTTAAATTCTTAACAATTTCACCTTTAAGTATATGAATGCGCATACTCATGGAAATTACGCATAAAAGGTCACTTCCAATATTCTTCGTGGACATAGGAACCATGATGAGAATATCAACAATCGCTTCCGAGTATCCAAGTCATAGCCAAACCACTGGCTCTTATATTATTTACTATGTGTTTGGATTTTAGTTTATAAACTTAATTTTGAATCACCGTGATTTTGTAAATTTGATTTTGATCAAATATGAGTTTAGTATAACACAATTTATGTTTAGGAACTTTTATCTTGAAAGGGAGTTTGATGAAATAAATATTATTTAGATGATGTTGATCAAAATTACTTTGCTTATGAAATTACCAAAAATGGTTATATTATAATATTAATATTTGTTTTCAATACATAATGGAAGATTAAAATTGACAATTAAAAAATTAATTGTTTCAATGGGAAAAAAAAAATGAATGTAGAAGCAACAAATTTTAACTTCTATCAAAACCAAGGTTGAGAGTGAAAATCCATTGACATCCAACAAAACACAAATCACCCAAACAAACTTTTGTTACGTTCTTGGAGCATCCAACTGAGGTTCAATGATGCAAACATAAAATAAACATACCCTTAAAAATTAATGGCTCAAAATGTGGAGGAGATCTAAAACAATGAACTCAAAGGCGAACTACAGTGGTGGGACCATGTAACATTATATCTCAGCAAACGCGAGTTGGCAAAAGTGGTCAAGGATCCGGTCCAGACTTTCATTTCCCTAGGGATGAGGGTTCGATTCCCCCAAAGCTACTAAAATCCTGCTTGGTAGGCAATCCTCCTCAAGGAGATCCCTTGGCGCCCAAGGGCTAGTTAAATAGCTGCAACTGGGTGAGACTGCTTGCAGTTTGGGCCTGTGTAGTAATCCTCTGGGTGGGCCTCTATTGGCAGCCCTAACATGCCACTGGTGCCTTACCCGGTAGAGTTGGAGGTGCCACTCCTTCCTACCATTTTATTAACCAATATATATATATATATATATATCTCAATCCAAAATCTTAAGATAACTTATTTATGAGTCAATCCACTAACAAAGTCCTTGCTTTGTCCATTCACTTTTATCCTAAGACTTCTCTCTATTTTTTTAATGCTAATTGATCCACTCAAAAGACACATTAAATCCTCAACAATAATTATTTGACAGAAAAATCAATACAATTATTTAATATCAATTTTAAATAATTGTAGTAGTACCTATTGTGGAAAAAATAATAATATCTCATGTTTAAGTGGTTTATCTATCGTATGTGAAGATCGGTAAAAAGTCCCAATAAAAGAGTAGATCTGATGAATGATAAAATAATAGCTAGACGTAAAAGAAAATAAATAAAAAATATAAGTGAAACTATTAAAAAATATTTATATTTAATTATTTTTTATATTAGATACATGGTTTATAGTAAGACATTATAACGTCATTTGATTCATGTAGTTAATCCCATCTAGCAAGTCGAAAGTTAGCTGTTGCTAGATGTTATTTTATATTGGTTTCATTACTCTGCAAGCTTCTATAGTTTCACTCAATTTTTAAATAGATCCTTATAGTTTAAAAATTTGTAATTAGGTCCCTATAGTTTATAAATTTTTTCAATCAAGTCCTTACCCTTAACCATCTTTACAAAACCATTCCTTACAATGTTATGGTAGCAGAATTCGGAACCTCGAATCTGGGTCTAGTCAAGCACATCCATTTCATATTGAATGTGGACATATTGAACTTTAGAGTTTTATGTTTCGGGTTCCAGGTTCATCTTCATATTGAACATAACATATTGAACCCGGAATCATAAAGTTCAATATGTAACATTTAATATGAAGCAAAACTTGGAACCTAGAACCTGGTGTTTACTGAATTTTTTAGTCGATAAAACAAATAAACCGACTGCTATCAATTTGCTTTGCTAGTATCAATTCGAGGAATAGAAGCAGTTTCTCTTATGGATTCTCAGAAAATTAAAAGTGCCAAATAATAAAAAATGGAGTAGAATTTTGAATAGAAATGAAATGGAAATGGCGAAATAATAACAAAAATATTTCTTTTTTCTATACACTTAATTTTGGAAATAAAAAAAATACACAAAGACGCACACCATTCAACTTTCTCTCTGTAATTTTTTTTTTCTAAATAAAGTAGTGTAAAAGAAAAACATACAAATTTAGTCTGCCACAATTATTTTCCTTTTATATTATATGAATCGAAATTTTGAATGAAATTTTTTTAGATATGTACATATTTACACTTCAATCCTGGACTCTTAAACCCTTTTTTCACCATATGTTTTTTGAAAAGACATTTAACTCCTTAAGATTTCACTTAAAGGGCGATTGGTATAGAATTATGAAGTATGAATATAGATATGAGATACGGAAATAATACAACATAGATATGGGGATATGATAAGTTTAAAAATTTTAAGACAATACAACTACAGTATAATATATAAAATTAATAAAAAAACATAAATCTTAAATTAAAATAGAGGAATAATAATTTGAATATTAGCATAAATTCTTGTAAATATATTAAAATGCATTTATTTTATTGATAATTTAAGAATTTTCATTTATATAGGTATAAAAATGCCAAAAAATAAAGCAAAATTTTTTAAAATATAACTAGAAATATCTAAAAATATCTGTAAAATATTCAATACGACACCTATCGGATACAAATGCGATGACAATTTTGAAGTATTCTTGTAACATATGTATAGAGCAATCTATTTGGACTATTGGAATATGACTTTAAATTGTTCAAGTTAATAATATTATCTTATTTGATTGAGCTTTTTTACTAGCAGTCCAAATTTCTAAGGCAATTTACATTGCCTAAATCCTATATGCTAAATCAATCTACGTTGCCTTCATAATACCAACGTGGATAGCTTCCATGAGTTATATATATGGATTACCACTCATATGACAATTTTCTCGTTATAATTATTATTAATCTTTTTGATATATCAAGTACGATAATATAAATTGTTAGTTAGATTATTCGTGCATAACAAACACCGTATTACAGCATTATTAGTAATTTAAAAAGTGGTAATCTAAATTATTAAAAATCTTGTTAGATAATGTATCAAATATTACCTTACTTACAAATAATTAATACCAACTATTGAATCTTTTAATTGAATTCTTAAACTACAATAATTTTCACAAATAGACATTTTGTTCATCAATGTTAGGATAGTTCAAGTGGTCTGCCACTTGTTTCTTGTAATTTTACTTTGAGTCTTATTGGTGACGAAAAGCCAAAAAAATACTAAAAGGGCTTTCCTCCTACGATGAATTAACTCGACTCGAGTTAGATTAATCTAAGTCTAATAAACTCTGTAAAGTGATAGTTGAGACCATGGAATACTTACTAATGAATGATGTGACAATATTTAGAAGTGCCACGCATCAAAATTTACATTGTTCTTTTTTCATTTTATCCTTATTATTTTATCTAATATTACTAAAAAGTATATTAATATATTAAAATATTAAAGCAAATTTGGACGTGTCTCTAATAAATCTCATCACGCGTCATTAATGAAGATTATTCCGTCAATGAGCTTAATTAAATTAAACATAAAATTTAATTATGGGAATTAATGTAATTTAATAGTTTAATTGGAAGATTTAATAGTAAGTCTAATTATTTAGAAGTGACAAAAGTTTAGGATTAGATGCTCTTTATCCTATTTTTTTTTTCTCCCCCCAATCAGTGGTTCTGCCTGCAGTAAGTTGCATTCTGTGAAACATAGGGTCGATATAATTATAATTTTCGATTCATTATTTCTTTTAAATGATACTATGTTCATCGTGTCACATTACTTATTTTCAACGTTAACTACTAGGGTGGAAATGGAGGAGGCTATGTGTCGGGAGTTTTCGGCCTAATCTATATTAGGTCTAATTTAGCCTATTCTATTTGTTAAATAAATTTGGTTAAATTTTTTTAAAATGCCTTTTTAATTAAAAGGGTTAGATTATAGGCTATAAAAAAAGTCTATTAAATTTATAGTAGACTGACTTATTTATAGTATTATTATTATTATTATTATTATTATTATTTCAAGAACCCTAATAATAGTAATAAAAGCTTTTTGGTCTATAATTAGAAATGGGATTTTTGGCATCTTTTTAAAGCTTGTTGATCTTTTTAGAAATATATATTTTTTTAATACATATTTAAAAATTTTTCGGCCATTTAAAAGTAGGTTTGTTATTCTATTTAAAAGCCTTGTTATCAAATTAGCCTCTAAATAAGGTTTTTAAATCAAATCAAACTTTTAAAAAAGGTTAGATTAAACCTTAAAAAAATTCTATATTAAACAATAGATCCAGGCTCAAATCACATATATGAAATATATGTTAGATCTATTTTTGCCAAAACTTAGCCTAGTTTATCCAACTTTCACTACTACACGTGAACTAACTATTCTTAGCACGTAAATAGTGAAAAATAATAGTTCCCCATATTATCTTCTGGAAGAGTCTTGAGCATTGTTAAATAATTATAAAATATTAAAAAAAACCTCCCAATATAACCAGCATATATAACTCACACTTAGTATTATGCCGAGAGATTTGTGTACATTAGTGCGACTGTAGTGTGCAAGTTATGTGTAATAAACTAATCAATAACTAATAAATCACAATTTTAAATATGAAATAATTGTTAGAAAGTGGGGTCCAAAATATGGAGATCTGCAGCAATGGAAAAAAAAAATCACAACACTGGACTAACAAATTAAAGTATGTTGTTCTAAAACTCTTAAAATAGTAAATTTATGGAACCATGCACTATTGATAATGTCATCACTTTGTCCATCTCTTTTCAATTTGGAACTTTTTATATATACATATTTACTTAGGGTGCATTCTCATACTTAAATTCTTAACAATTTCACCTTTAAGTATATGAATGCGCATACTCATGGAAATTACGCATAAAAGGTCACTTCCAATATTCTTCGTGGACATGGGAACCATGATGAGAATATCAACAATCGTTTCCGTTGGCTCTTATATTATCTACTGTGTGTTTGGATTGTAGTTTATAAACTTAATTTTGAATCACCGTGATTTTGTAAATTTGATTTTGATCAAATACGAGTTTAGTATAACATGATTTATGTTTAGGAACTTTTATCTTGAAAGGGAGTTTGATGAAATAAATATTATTTAGATGATGTTGATCAAAATTACTTTGCTTATGAAATTACCAAAAATGGTTATATTATAATATTAATATTTGTTTTCAATACATAATGGAAGATTAAAATTGACAATTAAAAAAAAATTAATTGTTTCAATGGGAAAAAAAAATGAATGTAGAAGCAACAAATTTTAACTTCTATCAAAACCAAGGTTGAGAGTGAAAACCCATTGACATCCAACAAAACACAAATCACCCAAACAAACTTTTGTTACATTCATGGAGCATCCAACTGAGGTTCAATGATGCAAACGTAAAATAAACATACCCTTAAAAATTAATGGCTCAAAATGTGGAGGAGATCTAAAACAATGAACTCAAAGGCAAACTAGAGTGGTGGGACCATGTAACATTATATCTCAGCCGATGCGGGTTGGCAAAAGTGGTCAAGGATCCGATCTGGACTTTTATTTCCCCAAGGATAAGGGTTCGATTCCCCCAAAGCAACTAAAATCTCGCTTGGTGGGCAACCCTCCTCAGGAAGATCTCCTGGCGTCCAGGGGCTAGTTGAGTAGCTGCAATTGGGTGAGACTACTTGCAGTCTGGGCCTATGCAGTAATCCTCTGAGTGGGCCTCTACTGGCAGCCCTAGCATGCCATTGGCGCTTTGCCTGGTAGAATTGGAGGTGCCACTCCTTCCTACCATTTTATTCACCATATATATATATATATATATCAATCCAAAATCTTAAGACAATTTATTTATGAGTCAATCCACTAACAAAGTCCTTGCTTTGTCCATTCACTTTTATCCTAAGACTTCTCTCTTTTTTTTTTAATTCTAATTTATCCACTCAAAAGACACATTAAATCCTCAACAATAATTATTTGACAGAAAAATCAATACAATTATTTAATATCAATTTTAAATAATTGTAGTAGTACCTATTGTGGAAAAAATAATAATATCTCATGTTTAAGTGGTTTATCTATCGTATGTGAAGAAGATAGGTAAAAAGTCCCAATAAAAGAGTAGATCTGATGAATGATAAAATAATAGCTAGACGTAAAAGAAAATAAATAAAAAATATAACTGAAACTATTAAAAAATATTTATATTTTATTATTTTTTATATTAGATACATGGTTTATAGTAAGACATTATAACGTCATTTGATTCATGTAGTTAATCCCATCTAGCAAGTCGAAAGTTAGCTGTTGTTGGATGTTATTTTATATTGGTTTCATTACTCTACAGCCTTCTATAGTTTCACTCAATTTTTAAATAGATTTTTATAGTTTAAAAATTTGTAATTAGGTCCCTATAGTTTATAAATTTTTTCAATCAAGTCCTTACCATTAACCATCTTTACAAAACCATTCCTTACAATGCTATGGTTGCAGAATTCGAAACCTGGAATCTGGGTCTAGTCAGGCACATCCATTTCATATTGAATGTGGACATATTGAACTTTAGAGTTTTATGTTTCGGGTTCCAGGTTCATCTTCATATTGAACATAACATATTGAACCCGGAATCATAAAGTTCAATATGTAACATTTAATATGAAGCGAAACTTGGAACCTAGAACTTGGTGTTTACTGAATTTTTTAGTCGATAAAACAAATAAACCGACTACTATCAATTTGCTTTACTAGTATCAATTCGAGGAACGGAAGCGGTTTCTCTGATAGATTCTCAGAAAATTAAAAGTGCCAAATAATAAAAGATGGAGTAGAATTTTGAATAGAAATGAAATGGAAATGGCAAAGTAATAACAAAAATAAAATATTCACAAACACTGTTAAAGTTAAACACAAAGACATGCAAAATTAAAGTGCTAAATGAAAAACAAGGACAGTTACTTGAGTTCCTGTGCACTTTTCAATGTTAAGATGAGCATTCTGGTAGAGTTTGAGGTGTTTCAAGTATGCTAAAAGTTCATCCTAATTACTACCTAGTTTTGACCATTTATAGACAAGTAAATTACTAAAAACTAGGCCTATTAATCCCCCAACGTTCTGTAGTTTACTCCTTTGGATCCCACATTTAATCATGCCTTATCCTTGAAGCCTACACTCTGGAGTTTTGTCCTTAAGCCCCCACATACACATTTGCCTAAACTAATCCACATTTTTCAAAACATCATGTATGGGTCCCTCTGATTTCCATGTTCTGTACCCTTATAGTACTACCTTTAGGGTCCATTTTGGAGTGTAACATCATACTATCCCAAAATTTGATCTAACACCTTTGCTTTTGAAACTTGATGATTAACTCTCGTTTCATTCTTTGGCCTTTGACTAACTCATGCCTTAGCTTCCAACTTCCATTCTTCTTTTGTGCTCATACTTCAATCTTCCTGATGCTGTCAAATACAACTTCCTGTGCTAGCATACTTCCTATTGTCATCTTTGATGCTAAGATGTATAGCTTCATAGGTTTTCGATGCCTTGGAGGAGCCATGATTGAGGGTGCAGATAAATATGCTTTGATTTGCTCGAATTCTTCTTGGTGTTCTTGTGTCCATAAAAATTCTTCTTCCTTTTTAAGCTTGATCAATGGGGTGAAAACCTTCGTTTTTCCTGATAGGTTCGAGATGAATCTTCTTAGATAGTTGACTTTGCCAAGTAAGGCTTGCAATTCTTTTTTACTCGATGGAGGTTTCACTTCTATTATAGCCTTCGCCTTATTCTTGTCGACTTCAATCCTTTTTTTACGGATAAGAAATCCCAGAAAGTTCCTTGCAGACACACCAAATGTACATTTTAACAGATACATTTTTAAATTGTGCCTATGCATTTTTTGAAAAGCCAATCTTAAATTGTCAAGATGGATATTCTCAGCTTCGAATTTTATGACCATTTCATGGATATACACTTCCATGAATTTACTAATGTATTCATGGAATATTGTATTCATTGCTCATTGATATATGGCCCTAACATTTTTGAGCCCAAAAGGCATAATTAACCATTCGTATATACCAATGGCACCAAGGCATCGAAATGCTGTTTTCAATACATCATCTTTTGGAATATAAATTTGATTATATCCAGAATACCAACCAAGAAAACTTAAGATTTCATGGCCAGAGGCTGAATCTACTACTTAAGATTTCATGGCCAAAGGTCGAATCCACTAACATATTCGCAATAGGCATAGGATATTCATCTTTTGGTGTAGCATTAGTTAAATTTCTAAAATCAATGCAAATCTTAAGCTTGCCATTCTTTTTTAAAATAGGAACAATGTTAAAGATCCAATTAGCATACTTGGTAGTTTGAATGAATTTGGCTTTTAACAATCTTTGAATTTCCTCTTTAACCTTCAACATTATTTCTGGGGAAAAACCCTCCTAGGCGCTTGTTTTATGGGTTGAACATTTGTTCTCGTCGAAAGTTGGTGTTCGAGCAAAATTTGATTCAACCCTGGCATTTCTTCATATTCCCATACAAAGCAATCCTTGTATTCTTTAAGGACTTTAATCAAGCTATTCTTAAATTCTGGAGCAATCAACAAGCTCACAAAGTAGGTCGATATTCACCATTTTCCCCTAAATCAAGCTCCTCGAGTGGATCTTGTACTTAGATTCTTTTATTCTTTCTTCTAAAGACTGCTCAAATCCTAATACCAGAATCATAAATGCAATCTAAACCTACTTTCTTTGTACATAACTATTTGTCAGCCTCTAGGCTGACAATTGAGCCAAGTGGCTTGGCAAATCCATGGTTTAAGTCTTCTTTTTTGTCAATCCTGCCTCGGACTTGGGCATAAAATATAAATCATTTGGCCCAAAATAGCATTCCTCGATAAGGTCAGGGTTAAAGGTACTATTATTCACAACAAGAGGCTTTACTTTAGGATTGTAGACTTTGAAATCTGCATGAGCTTGTTGAAATAGCATGGACTGTCATCAGCATGTACTATTTCGACATTGCCCTCGTTGTTCCATATGATCAATTTTCGATGAAGTATCGAAGGAATCATCCTAGCACTATGATTCCATTCTTTTCCTAACAACACATTGTAACTAGCCTTCAAGGCCACCATTACAAAGGGCATGACCCTATCAATAGTCCCAACCTTTACGTTCAACATGATTATTCCTTTTGAAATTGAGATCTTGCCCGTAAAATCAGTAACCACTATATGCTTGCCTTCATAAGCTGATTGACCCTTTTCCCGAATTTAATCAACATTAATTCAGGTAAGAGATTAATGGCAGCTCCTTCATCTACCAAAACCCGATTGACCATTTCCCCTACTATATCAACTTTGATATGTAATGGTTGCAAGTGTGACTTCATGACCTCATTAGGTCTTTCAAACATCACATTTTCATTAGAGTCTTCACCCAGGAAAAGGCATTCTTGTCCTTGAAACTCATTGAAATAATCATCATCATAACCTTCGATCCCTGTTTCGTCCTTGAACTCA
The DNA here is from genome assembly GCA_031439585.1 of Pterocarpus macrocarpus. NCBI lineage: Eukaryota > Viridiplantae > Streptophyta > Magnoliopsida > Fabales > Fabaceae > Pterocarpus > Pterocarpus macrocarpus. The sequence goes on from CM062516.1 coordinate 1,259,242, forward strand.
GCTAGCAAAATTGTAACCATCCCAATAAAATTGACCCCTAGAATAACTTCCAGATCATCATTGGATCCTATTTCAAAATTTTCTATTAAAAGATCATCCTCATCCTCAAACTTGAATTCTTTTGCCTTTCTTGATTCGGCGACGTTCTTTTCGTTTGGTTTGGAAGAGGAATGTGCTGTCGGCAGCATCCTTGGGTTAGGTTGTTGGACAGGAACCCCTCGAGGTAGAGTCTGGAAACCATCCAAGGGAATATATTCAGGATGTTTCTCAGTACTTCGTCAATTAACCCCCTTTTGCACCCTTGGTCAATACATTAACCCTTGGTACTATTTCTAAGGGCAATAAACTTACCCATTCTAGTTAACTCATGGTTGCATTTGTCCTTTTCTTTGCTATACATGGCTAGTCAATGGGATGTCATGATATCTAGGTTTTACCCATTTTGCTTTCTTCTTGTGTGGCATATGAATATAAGGTTCAGGGGATTTTTGAGTGTTGTGGATTCATTTGTTATTCACCACATTAAATGGGGGTATTAGGGTTCTCATCTGCACCCCTTCTGGATTCTAATCAACAACAACTCTCTTGACTTTTTTATTAGTTCCCTTGTTAGGTTGTGCCATGTTTAGTCCCAAGTTCTCAGTGTCGATAACAACCTTTTGTTTCCTAGTGATGTCTTTTCTAAGCCTTACTACTTCAGCCTCTCTCTCGGCTAACTTTCTCTCGACTTCCTTCCTCTCTTGTTCAACCTTTTCTTTTTCTTTCTTGGCTTCAACCTTTCTTTGCTCTTCAAATGTTCGAGTTGCATTCTTGTCAAACACTGCACTACACCTTAGGCAAATAACCACGTTAGCATCAGCATCTTTTTGCTTCAACAAGAAATCAGGCAGATCTTCCCTTACCTTGGGCTATATAGGTTTTTTAGTATTTTCGAATGTATCAAGCTATATGTCTTCTTTCATTTTCTCTCACTACTAGAATTTATTGAAATAGCGACCGATTTAACGACCAAAGATTTTTGGTCGCTATTTTTATATTTAGCGACTGATTTAGCGACCGATTAAGAAGATAAATGTACATGGGTCGTGCCATGAAAAATCGGTCTCTAAATCAGTCACTAAATATTTTGGTGACCGATTTAGCGACCGATATACGTAAGCTATAATGAGCTTCAAATCGGTCACTAAATAGGTCACTAAAATTGACGTTAGTGACTGATTTAGTGACTGATTTCGTATACATAAATTGTTCCTTCTATAATAAAATCGGTCACTAAATAGGTCACTAATTTCAATTTTAGTGACCGATTCACTAAATAAATAAATTTACCTTCCCAAATATAATCGGTCACTAATTGCAATTTTAGTGACCGATTTACTAAACTCTTACGTTTACCTGCCTAACTATAATCAGTCACTAAATCGGTCACTAAAATTGAAATTAGTGACCGATTTAGTGACCGATTTCTTATACATGTAATTTTCGCTTCGATAATAAAATCGGTCACTATTTTTTTAATTTACCCCTAAAATGAGCCCTAAGTTTCATTCTGATTCTGCTGCTGTTTATTCACTCTCACCTCCTCTTCTTCTTCCCTCACCTACCCTCTCCGTCCAGCCAAGGGAAGCTCACCGCCGCCGTCGCTTGAAGCACGCCGCCGCCGCCGCTTGAAGCTCGCCGCCGCTGCCGCCACTTGAAGCCCGCCGCCGCCGTCGCCTTGCAACTGCTGTCCGTTGGTGTGTGCGGCATTTTCTGCTGCTATTTGGGCGGCATTCTCTGCTATTTGGTGTGCTGTTTGAGCGGCATTCTCTGCTATTTGGTGTCTTTGTTTGCTTTGTTTGGGTTCTTTGTTTGAGCGTGTTTTGCTGCTGTTGGGGCTGCTGTTTGGGGTGTTTTGTTGCTGTTTGGGCGGTGTTTTTTGCTGCTATTTTGGTTGCTATTTGGGTGGCTGTTTGGCGCTTTGTCATTGCTTGGGTGAGTTTTTGTCGCTGTTTTGGTTGCTGTTTAGGCGCATTTTGCTGCTATTTAGGTTGGTGTTTGGATGCATTTTTGCTGCTGTTTGAGGTTGGATTTGCTACTGCTTTTGCGCTGTAATTTTGCTGCTGTTTGGGTGCATTTTCTTTGTTTTTGTTGGTAACATTGGGGCTGGTTTCAGTGGCTGATTTAGGGGTGTTTAGAAATGTTTTGGGTTTATTTTGGGGTTGATTTGGGGTTGCTTTTTGGTTGTTATTTGTGGCTGATTTCTTGGGTTAATTTGGGTCATTTAGTGTAGATGAGAGAGGTTAAAATGGAAGAGGATGTTAATGCCATTAGTAGGAAAGAGGTGCAGTTTTTTGGGTTTATTATTTGAGATTTAGGGACCTAAAAGTGTTGTTTTTAAGATTGATTAAGTGGTTTGATTTAGATTTTATTGAAGTGTTGTTATTTTTCTTATGTTTAGATATAAAAATTAGTGGTATCTTTTGTTGTTTTTCTTCTATTGAAGTGTTTTGGTTGTTATTTATATTTTGTGTTCTAATTTAATATTGCAAGTGTTGTTTTAGCTATATGAGATGATGGTGTGGGTTGTGGTAGCATATAAATTTTACCAAGTTAAATAAGAAATGTTGGTTTTTCTTTCTTTTAAGTTGGAGTATTTTAGATATAAGGATAGATATTTATTAATTAGAGAGTTTAATTATTAGGATAATTATAAGGCATTAGAGATTATATTAAGATTAGAGATTGGTATTAAGTAGAGAGATTAAACATAAGATTAGTGATAAGGTATTAAAGATTAGTGATATGAAGTGGTGAGATTGTTATTTGTATTGTGTGTTTTAATTTATTTATGTCTTTGTGTAGATAATGGATATTGCAAGTGTTGTCACTATAGTCATTCTTGGTTTATTGTTTCTGAAGTATTATGTCACTATATTTGCTCTTGGGTTAATTCTTTTCTCTTGTGAATTTAGTGACTAGCTTGAGGAAGTGATGAAGTGGCTTAGGTGACGATCTTTAGCTACTGTCAGAAACTTCTCATGTAAGTTTATTTCTTTTAATTCTTGACATACTATGTAACTATAGTTGTTCTTAGTACTGATTTATTATGTTTTTTATTGGCAGTGGTAATCTTGCTAATTTTGGGGAGAGTGCGGTGTTTTCAAGATTAGTTGGTATTGATTGCTCTCAAAGGTACTTTAATTTAATTTATTGACCATATATTCTCATTAAGATTAGGACCATTATTTGTTTGTCAATTGATGCTATGCTTTGATGCTATGCTTTGATTCTTGGCTTTTGTGTTAGTGTATAATAATTTGAGCGAAACCTTAGATTCCCGTTTGAGATTCAATATTATGAGCATGTATACCTATATGTATCGCTCATTATATTGAATCTTGAATTGTCCAAATCAGATAGTTTGGGTATAAGCTATTTCTTCATTTGGTTAATATTTGTTACATAAATATCATATTTTATACTTGTTGAAATTTCAATTGCTACAATTCCTTTTATTCTCTAAGTGCATATGAAATTGTGGTTAATGTTACCACACTTAAGTCATGCACTTGGAGACCAATGGGAAGTGCTGCTGAAATTTCGTCAAATATAAGATATGATATTTAAGGAGCAAATGTTAATTAGATGAAGGAATAGTTTCTTCCTGAATGGGATAGGGCCAAACCATGAAAGAATAGCTTGTTTTTTAATAATATTATCTTGTAATTATTTGTTCTATGAACTTTTGTTGTAATGATGTGCAATTGATTATGATACGTTGTTTAATAATGGTACAGAGTATGGACATACGTCAATGTCGTAGTTGGATGTATAATAGACTTATGCCGGGTCGAAGGGGTTATACTAATGAATTTCTAAATGGGGTAGAAGAGTTTATTTCTTTTGCATGCCAACAGGCATATTTGGCAAATGGAAAAATTAGATGTCCTTGTTCTAAGTGCAAAAATATGAACTACATTCTCCCTGAAGAAGTTAAAGTTCATCTTTATAGAAAAGGATTTGTGCCTGATTATTGGTATTGGACAAGCCATGGAGAAGATAACCCAACTTCACGTGGAAAACTTTATACTCAATGTAGTACTTCGACGACAGAAATTGGTAACAATGAACACCTAAATAGGTTTGAGACTATGGTTTATGATGCTGTTGGTCCAGAGTTTGGAATGCAATATAATCAAGAGGTTGAGGAGTCTCCAAATCCAGATGCTACAAAATTTTATGATTTATTGCATGCAGCACAAAAGCCCTTGTGGCCGGGCTGTGTTGATCATACTGAACTGTCTTTTGCTGTAAGATTAATGACAATCAAGTCAGAAGGGAACCTTTCTCAACGGTCTATTAATCAAATGCTCCAGCTTATGAGAGAGACACATCCTCCGGATAATCTAATCCCTCAAGATTATTACGAAACTAAAAAAATAGTTTCCAAACTTGGGCTTACTGCAATAAAGATTGACTGTTGTGTCAATGGTTGCATGTTGTTCTACACTGATGAGTGCAAAGCATTAAAAGAATGTAGCTTTTGTGGTGCGCCAAGGTATAATGTGAAAAAAGTTGGTAGGGGAAAATACAAAGAGATACCGATAAAAAGAATGCACTACTTACCACTCATTCCTAGGTTAAAACGGCTGTATGCTTCGATGAGTTCCGCTTCACATATGAGATGGCACTATGAAAATAGACGAGAATCAGGAGTACTGTGTCATCCATCAGATGGAGAAGCTTGGAAACAATTCGATCTTAGTTATCCTGATTTTGCTGTTGAACCACGAAATGTTAGATTAGGGTTATGCGCTGATGGTTTTACACCATATAGCCAGTCAGCAGCACCTTATTCTTGTTGGCCAGTGATTGTCACTCCCTATAATCTTCCACCAGAATTATGCATGACCACTCCTTATATGTTTTTGACCTCAATAATTCCTGGGCCCCATAATCCAAAAGCCAAAATAGATGTGTATTTGCAACCATTAATTGATGAGTTGAAGTTATTATGGAATGAAAGCGTTCTTACATATGACATCATAAAAAAATAGAATTTTATGATGAGAGCTATGCTAATGTGGACTATCAATGACTTTCCTGCATATGGAATGTTGTCAGGTTGGAGCACTGCGGGTAAATTGGCATGCCCATATTGTATGAATCAATCAAAGGCCTTTACTCTGAAATATGGTAGTAAATGCTCTTGGTTTGATTCGCATCGTCAATTTTTGCCTTTGGATCATCCATATCGAAGAAATAAGGATGCATTTTTAAAAAATCGAGTTGAGAAATCTCAGCCTCCACTTAGATTGTCTGGAGAGGAAATTTGGGAGAATATTTGTGATTTGCCAAAAATTACTGAGGTTGGTTCATGTGCATGTCCCGGTTTTAGAGTTACTCACAATTGGATAAAACAAAGCATATTTTGGGAGTTGCCGTATTGGAAAACTAATTTAATAAGACATAATCTTGATGTGATGCATATTGAAAAGAATGTATTCGATAATATCTTTAATAAGGTGATGGACATCAAAGATAAGACTAAAGATAATGTCAAAGCAAGAATGGATTTGAAAGAATATTGTCGAAGGAAGGAATTAGAATTGTAGCAATTACCTAATGGAAGGTATGTGAAGCCTAAAGCAAAATTCACTTTGTCCATGGAGCAAAAAAAGGCTATATGTAAATGGGTTAGTGAGATCAAAATGCCTGATGGGTATGCATCTAATTTGCATAGATGCGTGAATTTGAGAGAAGGAAAGCTCTATGGGATGAAAAGTCATGATTGCCACGTATTTATGGAGCGTTTGCTACCAATTGCTTTTGCTGCTCTTCCAGATCAAGTGTGGAAGCCCATGGTTGAGTTGAGTAAATTTTTCAAGGATTTGTGCTCAACAATATTGCGAGTGGATGACTTATTGTTGATGGAGCAAAACATTGTCACTATCATATGTAAATTGGAGCGAATTTTTCCTCCTGATTTCTTTAATTCCATGGAGCATTTACCTATTCATCTACCCTATGAAGCAAGAGTAGGGGGTCCAGTTCAATATCGATGGATGTATCCATTTGGGAGGTAAGAGTTTACAATACAAAATTTTACACTTTACAATTCAATATTCTTATTAATGGAATTATCACTTACCAAATTCATATTGTCATAGGTATTTGAATAGACTGAAACGAATGGTTAAAAATAAATCACGTGTTGAAGGATCCATATGTGAGGCATATTTATGTCAAGAGACCTCTCACTTTTGCTCATATTATTTTGAATCTTATGTGCAATCAATGAGAACTAATGTTGGTCGAAATGATGATGGGGGTGTTGATGACATTGTCCGGTCAACTTTATCAATATTCAACCATTCTGGTCGCTCAGCTGGAACTTGTAAGAGCCGATATTTGAATGATAAAGAATTAGCTGCTGCACACTTACATGTTCTACTTAATTGTGAAGAGGTTCAACCATATATTGAGTAAGTTTATTAATGATCCATCTTAGTTTGTTTTGTTTTGACATTTACTAGCATATTTATGAAATTACTATTAATTTTAGATATTTTGTGCAACACTTGAAAGCAATCAATCCACACATCAATCGCACTGATGTTGATGGTATAATAACATCTGAATTTCTGGTTTGGTTTCGGGGTTATGTAAGTTTGCTAATCCTTTCTATTCTATAAGTTCGTTATGCATGTACATTATTTATTATACTTAATTACCATGAGTCTATTATTGTTGTTAGGTTTGCGATAAAAAAATTCGGTATCAAATCAATTTTTACACCACTTAGCATGGGGTCCTAAGAGAAAAGTTCATACTTGGCCTGTTTACTTTGTAAACGATTTTAAGTTTCATACAGAAGAATGGAGTATTGGTAAGAAAACTATCAATTCTGGAGTTTGTGTTAAGGGTGATGATGATGGAAATGAAGAGAATTATTATTACGGGATTCTTAAAGAAATTGTGGAAATAGAATACCCTGGTGGCCCACTGAAGCAATTAGTGTTGTTTAATTGTGAATGGTTTAATACTACCCTTAATCGTGGAGTAAAAATTCACAAACAATACGGTATTGTGGAGGTATGTCATACAAGACGGTATTCAAAATATGATCCTTTCATATTTGCAAAAAATGCGATTCAAGTTTACTATATCCCATATCCACAAAATATAAAAGAAAAAAATAATTGGTGGGTTGTCATCAAAACCAAACCAAGAGGCACAGTTGATGATCGATATTCTTTAGAACTTGCGTATCAAGATGAAACAACTTTTGTGGATTTTGTGGCAAATGATGACCCACTTGAACCTTTGAGAGATGAAGAAGATGCATATGACAAGGTTGAAGTGAATGTAGCTCCTTATCAACTCAATGATGAAGATGACATTGAAGAGAATATAGCTGATGATGAAGAAGAGGAATTTGATTTTGATAATGATTCTGAAAATGATAATGAAGACATTCAATTGGATAGATTGCTTGATGATGATAATGATGATGATGATGATGATGATAATGATGATGATGATGATGATCTCAATATTGATAATGATGATGATTAGTCTACTTTTTATTTTATGTCAAAGGTAAATTAAGTGTTCGATTTTCTTTTACATATGTTAGTTTTTATTATTTCACATACACATAATTAATGTTACATTTATTTGCAGATGTCAGACAAAGATAAAGGAAAAGGAAAGATGTTGGCTTCTAAGAATAAGCCAAAAAAATTGAAACCGACACGGCTTGCTGATAATTCTCAAGAAACACCATCTCAAGTTGCCCGATCTCCAACATTTCCACCCAATGCATCTACTTCTCAATCGACTCCACCACAATCAGTGCCAGCAGCACATTCTCCTAACACTCAAACTCAAGGAGATGCTCCACATGGATTGATTTCCTCTCATGATTCCACAAACATTCAGAGAAGTGATGGGAAGAAAGTTTTATATCTTGATGGAGCTGGGTATATGAAAAGTTTTTAATAAATTTAAATATATTTGACATATTTTAATTGATAATATTTGCTTGTAGATTTTTACCTTCACATATTGCAACTGGTGGGATCAATGAGGTTATCAAAGGACACTATTTACAACCATGGTTATCTTGGAAGAAAATACCACCTCGTACTAGAGGGTTTTTGTTTGATGAATTTGTGGTGAGTTTCAAAATTTTATTATTCATTAAGTTTATGTGTACAAGTTTATAATGTTTCTTGTGGTCATTGTAGAGAAAGTTTGATTTTGAGCCACCAGATTATGCTTGGGCCCAGAAAAATTTTGAAATGCGAGCTGCAGTTTTACTCAAAAATCTGCTTCAAAAAGCCCGTACCAAACAAGTGAGACCAAGATGGCTAGGAGAAACAGTATGGGATAGACTTTGTGAGCATTGGTCAAGTGAAACCTTCAAGAAAAAAAGTTCACAGGCAAAATTAAATCGATCATCTGATTGTGGGGGATTTGGAGGTTCTCTTCACATCGGTGGCTCAATTACCACTTCCCAGCATAGAGTTAATTTGGTTAAGTTTTCAAATAACTTATTATTTTTTTCTTAAAGTAATTTTATTAAGATATTACTTTCATATGAACTCAGTACATTTTTATTTATATTATTGTTGCATTTATAGACGAGATTGCATGGGAGAACTCCTACGCCATCAGAGTTGTTTCGCCACACACATAGACATAAGGATCAAACGTGGGTGGATAAGAGATCGGAACATATAGATGTAAGTAACCACTAATTTGTTTTATAGTTATTGTATGCATATCTATTATGTTAGATTATAATGTATACCTATATTTCGTGCTTAATTATAGTGTGTGCTCAGATAATATATCATAAGTATGCTTAAATTTGTTAATGTGTATATTCACATCATATTGGTATTGGCAGGCTGAATTTACACGTGTCATGGATGAGGTATCCCAAAAAGCATCTGAGGAAGGATCTTATGAACCCAATGAGATAGATGTGTGGCGTGACACTGCTGGAATAAAAAAGGGAAGGATTTATGGTCTTGGCTTGGAGTCTACCGTGGTTGATAGAAGACCATATTATCGTGGCTCAAGCTCTCAATCAACCGACTGGATGCGAAGAGCAGAGCATGAAGAAATGATGAAGAAGATGCAAGAAGAAAAGAGTGAACTTATGGCTAGATTGGAGAGAACTGAGACTCAAGTTCAATTCAATAATAAATTGCTGCAAGAAATGATGAAGCGGATGAATTTTCAGATTCCTGATTTTCAACCACCAATTGAAGACACTGCTGATGGGGAGGAGGATGGTGATGAGCAAGACAATGATGATGATGAAGAGAACTAGAGTTGGAGTAAGAGTATGCCTAGTCATTGACATTAGAGTTGGTGTAGTAATTAAGACTTATGTTGGACTAATTATTGAGACTTGTGTAGGACTTATGTTGGAGTAGTTATTAAGCCTTATGTTGGAGTAGTTAAAAGCCTATTATATGGCTTTTAGTTTGTAATTTAATGAATATTACTTATTTGTATGGTATTTAATACTTGTTTAGTATAAGGAGTTTATTTGGATGGATTGATATATAAAATTTATGTATCTTTGGTGGAAAAATTGTCTGGATTTCAGGTGCTTAAAATGGGAAAGTCAAAAAATGCAAAACCATGCGTTGTGGCATAACTAGGCATTAGCGACCGATTTAGTGACCGATATAGAAACTGATTTAGTGACCGAGATTTCAGTCACTAACTACAAACCTATGTTTCTACCGAACAAATTAGAAACTGATTTAGCGACCGAATTTAGCGACCTATTTAGCGACCGAAATATCAGTCGCAAAAATAGTGACCAAATCGGTCACCGTCTATGTTTTAGCGACTGATTTAGAGACCGAACATTCGGTCTCTATTTAGCGACCGATTTATCGGTCACTAAATACTCAATCAGAAATGGTCCCATGCTCTCAAAGCAGTCGCTAAATCGGTCTCTATTTTTAGAAACCGATTTTTCAGTCGCTAAAATATTTAGCTACCATTATTTTAGCGACCGAAAAATCAGTCGCTATCTTGTTTAGTGACCGATTTGCTTAATTTAGCGACCGAAAAATCGGTCGCTATTTACTGATTTTCTTGTAGTGTCTTCTACCCTAAACCCTAAGCCTATAGCATTAATTGACATGAATATTGGTTCAATAAAAGTAGAGTTCATTTCAAACGAGTTGACATTGACAATCATAGTCAATTGAGGCTAACTTGAGTCGCCTTTCCTTGATTGCTTTTGGAGTCAAATCCCTGAAATAGACGCAATTGTTAGTCAAATAATCAATAATTTGATGATATTTACAAAATTTTTTATTTTTCATTTCTTCCACTGAAGGCATTTTCTTTCCTTTTGGTAGAATAATTTGCTTATCTTTTAGCAATACATCGAAAATTTGATCTACTTTAGTTATGTCGAAGGACTAAGACTTATGGCTAATGCTAGTTTTTTCTTTTCTTTTTGCTGGTTTAAGAGAGGCACACATATAAAGAGGGCCAACTTGTAATTCGGCTACCCTAACGTCAGCTAGATTTATTTCATTGGAGTCGAAATCATTTTCTTCTTCGTCAGACTTCATTTCTACAATGTTCACTTGTTCTTTCCCAATAGGCTTTCCTAAGTTTTCCTCTTTTAATCCTATCTTTTTTTGCTTTTAATTGTTCGATCTATCGAACCTTTTGTGCTAATTGAGCTAGGTCAAGAAATTGTAAATTAACAAGTTTCTTCCTAAAGCTATAATCAAGACCATTAGTTGCCGTTTTGCCTATTTCAGACTCTGGGATAGGGGTGAAGCATTGATTCTTCATTGCTCTAAATCTTGCTAAATAGTCATCGATCAATTCCCGTTGCTCCTTCCTTATGGTAAATAAGTCAGTCAAATTTACTCTCATTTTTTCTCTAAAGAATTGGTCATTAAAGCTTTTTTCAAACTGATTCCATATGAGGATCGAATTTGGTTGCAGATTTGCTAACCAAGTGAAAGTGTTTTTCGTTAAGGAAAATGGGAAGAATCTCATTTTCAAATATTCCTCATTGACAAGTTCCCCAATTTCCATGGTATATCAAGCAATGTGCTCGATTGTGGATTCCCCATTTTCTCCTGAAAATTTAGTCAATGATTTTGGCGCTTTCTATCCTCGAGGAAGTTCTGCCTGTTGATCATAGTTAGGGAATGCAGAAACAAAATAAGGTTGGTTTGCATAATCCACATTGAAACCAAATCGATTCAAGACTTGTTCGACTGCCCTAGTTAGGTTTTGATGCCCCCCATCATTGTTTTGTCTTAACCTTTGCAATACTTGATATGCATCTTATCCTTGATTGACAAAATATATGTCATTTTCAAGTATTTGATTTTTTGGTGGGGGTGGAATAACATTCCATTGGTCGATATTCTCAACATTCCTCTTTGGCCTTCTAGGTTGGTCAACAGGTTCATCGATAACATCGACTATGGAGGCTATACAATTTATTTGTTGAGCTAACTGCTCATACCTAGTGTTATTAGACTTTAGCAAAGGTATTATTACAATAGCCATTTGATGAGTCAGCATATTTACTAACTTGCGATGGCTTTCTTCGAGCTGTTATTGAAAAGTGGCCAATGATTCACTAGTGTAGGGGAGTATTGCCAACGGCATCGACCTAGGCATAGTGGGGTATATGGGGCCCAATGATGTGCTCCCCACATTATGTCTTGGGCCTAGTGAAGGCCTTGGCAATGACTCGAATGGGGGTAGATCGCTAGAATTGTGTTTGTGTATATTGAATTTTGTAATGTTGTTTTAACCGCCCCTAATCCTGGTTGTATTTGAGCTTGTGTAGCCATTGGTGGTACAAACCCAAGTGGTAAGCCATACATAGGCATTGTGCTCATTGCCATTGTACCCATTAGGAAATTGTAGTCATGCTTGCAAACCTTGTAGCTTGTAAAATAGACAAGACTTACGACTAATCTCCTTCTAGGTTCCTCACTTACCAACCATAACAAGAGTATTTCAGTGCTCAGAAATCTTTGAAACCTAAGCCATCCCTTATCTTGGAAACAGTTAAGGTATGCTTTGCTTTAGAAAATGTTTTATATTTTTATTTCTTGTTCATAATATTAATTTAAAAATTGTGATTTTATTCCCTATTTTCAAAATTTTGTAAAAAAAACATTGAAAATAAAATTTTACTATTTTCTTCGCAAAATTCAGAAAATAGGAAATAAAATGAATACTTTTATAATTAAAATTAAAAATAAGAAAAAAAAAACAAAAAAAAGGTTTCCTGAAACAAAGCATGTCTTTATTTATTTATTTATTTTTCAGATAAATAGATTCAAAGCTCATAGACTTCCAAGGAAAAGGGAGGAGCAAGGTTCAACATGAACAAAAAGAACTGAAACACATATAAAGGAACATAACCCAAAAGAAGGTACCTACACCGGACAAGCCAAGCACCAAAAAACAAACAACCCAAAACTCATCATGGGTCAGAACCACAAGCTGCTTGAGGGGTTAGCAACAATATGCTAAACAACCTATAGCACAAAGGCCAAGCCAAAAACTCCCTTCGCAGCACATCAATACTTAATTGCACTATGATAAGCTTTGAATATGTTCCTTCTACAACATATCCCAATTATCACTCCAAGGATTGTTGGACCTTCTCATGTGAATAAAACCCATATTCTACAACCAAGTCCTAATATTCATGAATTCATTTCTTTCAAAATGTAGTTTGCAACTCTTATAGTTTTGATTGTTCGTCGATATTGATAGAGTTGAAGAACCTGTAATGATTGAAAGATCTGATTCAAAGAAACTCGCTTCCTCCAAAGCATATTGCACTAAATCTTTTATTGCAAAAATCTCAGCTTGTACCAACGAGTTTTCCTCCCTGATTTGAATAAACTACTATGAATTGATAAATCTGCCAAAGTAATGATACCGCCCACTGCATTTGCCTATTTCCCAACTAAATAGTCCATAAAAGACCAGCAACATGTTTTCCTCGTATTAACTTCTTTCAAAATCGCAATTTTCTACCTCCTTTGCTCAATCACAACCTGCCTTCTATAATAAACACCACCATTATTACTTTGGTCCAAAATTGATTGTAAATATTGACACAGTCCTCCCTTTTATAATACCAATTCCTCTTCAAAATGATTACAAATTCGTCCTAGTTAACCGATTTATTGTTAAAAATAATTGCATTCCTGAAACTCCATAAGGACCAAATTACCGCAAAAAACAAAGAACACCACAATTTCTTTCTCATACCGAATCCACCCACCTCAAACCAAGACTCCATAATAGTTTTCAACTCATTTCCAACAACCCAATCAACCCCAATCCATCTCAAACACATGCACAAAACCCACCAAGAGAAACTGCACTCCAGAAATAAATGCTCAATAGATTCATGATCAGATTACAGAAAGCACACCTGAGATGTAACCAAACTTTAGTCTTTAATCTCTCGATCACCGCAAACCAAACTACTAATTCTGCTCATGGATGTGCTAGGCCCTTCCAGATATTACTGAAAATACTGTGAGATTCCATTTGTCTAAGATGAAAGTTGTTCGCCACATTAATGATGGATTTAATAACTACACTCCTGATTCATAATGCTTCCACACGATCTGGTCTATTGTCTCCTGATTAAGAGTCACATGTGAAAATATAACCTGCAAGTCAAGTTTTCCCACTCAAAAAAAGGATATGTCCATTGGAAGCTCCAATTCCACTTAAGTCCATCCCAAAACCCACACTTAAAAACTAGTTTAAATTGTTGAGGACATAGTATACAACCTAGAAAATCTATCTTTTAGATACTGGTGGCCAATCCAAGGGCTTTCCCAATACAACGTGTGCTACCCATTACCCGCCAACATCCATAAACCATTATAGATAGCTTTCTCCACCCTACTGTCAATACTACCAATATTGCAAATGGTTCTCCGAGGGCCCCCATCTCAATACTGCCCCTACTGACAAGGAATAAGACTAGACCTTCCTTCAGGAATATTATAGCAAGAAGACACAATCCTTTTCCATAATAGTTCTTCCTCCATTGCAAACCTCCACCCCCATTTGTACAATAATGCTGCATTTTTCAGGAGGATATCACCCATACTGAGGCCCTTAGCGACCTTTGAAAGTTGAATACAGCTCCATTTAACTGTAGCTAAAGCTCTTTTGTTACCACTTGCTCCCCAAAAAAATTGTGACTATAGTGAATTAATTTTCTGCACCACTGTCTTTGGTATCTGGAAAAGACCAAGGTAATATAATGGCAAACTATTTACCACTACTTTAATGAGGACTAGCCTTCTTGCTTATGACAAGAGACCAAATTTCTAGCAGCTTAGCTTTTTCTCAACTTTCTGAATAATAGGTCTTCAAGTTTGCACCCTTCTTGGATTCCCACCCAATGGAATGGCCAAGTATGTGATAGGTAAAGTTGCAACTGAGCAACGTAGCGTAGGTTTCATTTTGTCCACACATTCATTTGTACAACTAAAAGGAATAAGAGTTGACTTTTCATAACTAATCTTCAACCCTGACATCAACCCAAGACAATCGAGAATTCTCTTGTAATTCATAAGGACACTCTCCTTAAAGTAGTGTGTCATCCACAAATTGAAGATGTGACAACTCTATTCTTTTTGACCCAATAATCAGGCTTTCAATAAAGTTATATTCCTTTGCTTTCTCTAACAACTTGTTTAAAAGTTCAGCGACCAGAACAAATAGAAAAGGGAATAATGGATCCCTTTCTCTCAACCCCCTCTGCATATGAAATGGTTTAGTAGGAACCCCATCTACCAGCATTGACATTAATGCCAATGTTAAACAACTTCAAATCCATCTTTTCCAAGTACTTCCAAACCCCATCCTTTCAAACACATGATCGACAAAGCACCACATCACTAAGTCATATGCCTTCTTGAAATCTAACTTGATTATTACACTTTCTTTCTTCCGCTTTTTCAACTAATGCACTGCTTCACGTGCGATTAAGGCACCGTCTAGAATCTGAGGTCCCTAAACAAATGCTGTTTGGGATTCACCTACAAGGCCGCCCATCACTCTTGTAATTCTTCTTGCAAGAATCTTTGCAATAATCTTGTGTATACACCCGGCCATGCACAAAGCATGTCTTTATTTTTCCTATCTCATTCATTGACCATATTTTTGAGTCATTCTAGAATAGCCACATATACCAATTGCAGTTTTGCACAAAATTTAAGTCATCACATTAACCTATCCATCAAGGCCAAGTCTTGCTAATGATTTGATAAATAATTCTCGTATGATGATGGAGCATATCCTCCGATCCCTCTCTATCCAGTTGTCATTTGCAAATGCAATGTTGTATGTTGCTCATATTTCAAAGAGAAATAATTATTGAACTCCAAAAAGCCATCAACATTCTCGACAGTCGCTTTTACTTTTTAGTCCTCCCTTTACTTTTTCAGCCTTTTCAATTTCTTTTATATTTTTTTCTCTTATTTCTTCGGGTGTTGAAGGGGTGTTGAGGGTAAAAGTTACAAATATTAGCACTCTATTTCAAAACGCCTCAAACTTATTTCACACTGAATGAGACACGAAAGACCTAGATAACAATCTTGAGTTTCGTAATGCATATTTGCGTAGCTGATCAAATAAAAAAAAAAGTAAATAAATATGAAGACTAAACTTCTTTGGAGAGTTTCTGCTTATTTATTTTCAAAGTCATATGGGTAATGTCTTTCTTTATAATTCTATTGTAATTTAGAAAGTATTTGATTTAGATAACTATTAAATATTGCAACTAAGCAACCATGTTTTTAGAGATTTTTTTTGGTACAATTTGATGATGATTTTATAACTAATAATAACTCTCAGGCAAATTTTATCATTACATTATATTTTAATTAATTTTAAAATTAAATACAGCTATATCTATTTTCCATTTTCCATTTTCGATTTTTATTCAAAAACAAAAAACCAAAATTAAAAAATTCAAGATATTATTTATGTTGGAATTTTAAACCTTCTGATCACGAATTTAGTCCTAATTACAGCATGCAAAGTAGTAAAATAACCATAAACAAGATTTGGGTGGAGATTACCAAGATCAATTGAGAAAGACAATTGATCCATGACCTTTCATTCTTCAAATATGATCACACAGAGTGGGAGAAACCAAGGAGGTATGGGGAGATCGAGAAACTTCTCTTATTCCACGAGTAGAGAATATGCACTTTGTCTTAACGGGGCAATATTATATGGCTAGAAAAAGTGGTCTTTTCCGTATATCAGCAAAACAAAGGGCTAAATCTATTCATTATAGTAAAGCCCATATACACACAGAGATCCAAAATAATACAACCAATGAGCTGTACTTAACAATAATAGGCCCAATAACAATAGTAATTACAAAATTTTATACTTAAACAATAAGTCCCAATCATTTTAACATCCGATTAATTTGGATTCAAAATCAAACATGATATTGATTTATACTCATCCACAAAAATTAAGCCAACAATCTACCCTTTGTTTTTCCGTTTCTTTTCCCATTAACACATTGGCCCCTTTGAATCGGATAAGTGGAGAAGCAATTTACTCAACTAAGATCCAATGACTAAAAAGTGATAAAAGAAGGTAATGATTGTGTTAAAGTACATCCTCTCCATTATTTATTTTTTCGTTTCAAGAATTTTTTAAAAATTGTTTCTTCACGTTTTATATATGCACTTACACGTGGTTGTTTTTTTTTTTAAAGTATAAGGGAAACAAATTTGTAGCAAATGAAAAATGTTATTTTACATATATGTTTTAACTTCACATACACTTTTTTTTTAATGCATTGATAGTAATGTGGTTTGAACCTATCTCATGCAAACTATTTAAACCTCTTACCACTGGACTAATTCAAATAGCTTTAATCTCACATACTTTACCTGCATGGAAGTAGGAAAGTTTAATTTACTTACTATTCTAATAATTATTTACTGCTTTATCAATAAATATAAGCGTGCATGAATAATATTTTTTGACTAGCTTCCTACTGTAAAAAAAAAAATGATACAACTTAATTTACTTCTTCTTCTTCTTTTTATTGTTATTAAGATATAAAACTATTCATATACCTCTACCCAACAGCTTAAATTTTTGAAAGAGATAGTTTATAATATAGTATCAGAACTTCTATAATCAAATGGTTTAAAATTCAATTCGGCATAATGTAGGGTGGACTTGTGCATTATCCATGTTTCAGGCCTAAAAAGACTCTTGTGTCTCAAGTGATAGAATTTACAAGGGAAAAGAAGTAAATAATTTTGCGTAACATGATCTCATTTCAACATCATATTTTAACAGTAAAGGTGAGTTTAGTATCAAGATAAAAATTAGGGTAAAATTTTTATGAATTTAATGTGTAATTTTCACATAAATCTAATCCATAAAAATTTCTTTTCTATTTTTATTCTTATATCAAACTCACCCTAAATAATATATATATATATATATTAAGTGTAACTCTAAAAAACTAATCTAAATCCATTTTAATAAAATTTAAAACCTATGAACAATACTCTAACTCCTCATGGGATTGCTCACAAGCTTCAAATTTTATTAAAATCAATCGCCAGGATTTGGAGTAAGCTTTTAGAGTTACACTTAAAGTAAATGCATCCTCACTTGATATAAGTGGGGATCCATTCACTCCAAATATAATTTCAAAATCTTACTGGGAATCCTAATTATTTGGTGACCTACAATGAAAAGAAGAGAATAAAATGACGAGTGAGAGGAATTTCTTTTTAAAAGAAATATTCACCTGGAGAGTTAGGGGATTGCTTATAGCCTGCAGATTTTATTAAAATCAATGGTTACGATTTAGAGTATATTTTTGGAGTTATACCTAAAGTAAATAGATTCCACTCATATTTGAAAGTATAAACTAAAGTAGAGACACAAATTATTTGAAAAGAAGACGGCAAACCGTCCCGTATTGATGAAAAGAGTAGCACACGCTATTGGCAACAATGGCAAAACAAATTTCCAAAATATATCAATGATTGAAGAATGCTTTTAAGTTGATCTAATAAATGAGGCATTTTCGGTTTGCCATTAAGAATGCCTAATTTATAGTTTGAAAGATACAAATTAAATTTTAAATTATGATTTATATCTAAATAAAAAAATATTTTATTAAACCAAACTCTAATTTATAAACGATAAATACACCCTAAATAAAAGACCAACCCGTCAGTGATGAGAAAGGTCGCTTGTTATCATGCTTGTAGACTTGTAGAAACAATCTGTCCTGGTGACCAAGAAAAATATTAATATAGACTTGTACTTACATTGAACTCTAGATGTGGCACTATCTCAACTAGTAATTTTATAATATTTATATATTTGTAACTTTAAATTATCTCTTGAGTGGTTGATATCTTATCAGATATAGTAGTTACCAGAAACTTAAAACTATAGTAATATTACTCAGTGATCAAACGGAATCAGAACACTGTACTCCATCCCATCCTTTCTAAAAGTGAGAACAGAATGTGCTATTCCTGCGTCGCATCATTACATGACATAATGATTAATGCTACACTCGCACCATTTTTAACATGCGCGCAACTTTAGGCTTAAAGTTAATTTCACTTTGTTTTCTTTACGCATCCACTTCTTGCCCACATTCATATAAGATGTGAATTGTTACTCTTCTACTTTTCTTAATATATTCTGTTGTCGGAGCTGTCTAATGTACTCACAATACACATGTTAGAACTATTACACTCAACTTTATGTCAATTTATTTTTAGCTCATGATCTTTATTGGAAGCTTATGTCAATTTATAGAGAATTTAATATATTGATTGAGAATATAAAACTCTCTTTTTCTTTCTTTTTTTTTTAGTGTGTTATACACTTTTTTATTGAAAAATTATGTGTTAATTTCAATAAAATTCAGTATATTTTTTTTGAATTTTTTGCACATTTGTTTTTGGATTATTAGAAGAATGTTTTGAGAGGATTTAGTATTTCAGACACATAATCAATATAGCTGGTTATAGAATCACCATAAATTCCTAGTAAAAATGTGCTACACAATGATAATAGACAAAAATCAAGGTCAACTAAGAAATTATATAGGCTTATACTTGCCAAAACCTGTATTTTGTCATCAAAAATTATATATTACATTATTCAAAGTAATATCACCAAAAGAGTTAAGAGTTCTTGTAATTGAAAATAATGATCAATAGACAAAATGAGCTTTTGGGTCCCTTATATTTATTTATTTTTTCAATTTAGTTCCTTCTTTTTAATTTTTTTCAATTTGATTCTTTATATTACAAATCAATTTTAATTTAGTGTGTAGTCATTTTTCTATCATATAATTAACCGAATATGATGATGTGACACAAATAGAGCAAATGTGGCATACACATGGATATAATGTGGATTGTACCATATCAGTATTTTATGTTAATTGTGTGACAGAAAAGTGAGTAGGGACCAAACTAAAAATAATTTGTAATACAAAAGATCAAACTGAGAAAATAAATAAAAATAAGGGACTGGAAACCCTATTATGCCTAAATAGTAAACTATACTAAAAATGTTATCTATAATGAAGTATTCAAAAAAATTTCTCAATGCATGTAAATAACTTTGATGCATTTATTGTGTAAAATAATTAAACAAATAGAGTAACACTACCGTCCACTTAGGGATATTTGTATTACACAATCCCTCTTCTATTTTTAAAATATATATTTTTCTCCTGTAAATGATAAAATTGTACTACATCTCATGAAAAAATTTTACATATGTATTGATTTTCTACTTGGCTCTATCTTCTTAAGATTATGTGAAATTTTTATATGAAAAAATTTATTTCACCTAATTTTTATGTAAACTCAACTTGAGACGGACTAAATTCGGTTCAGCTCAACAAATGCTCATCGTCAACCTTACATGGGCTGACATCATTATTAATTAGGTGGTAATAATCGTGTAAATTACATAAATATTAAAAGTTAAAACTATCAATAAAATATATATACATGATTTTATATAACATTTTAAAAGTATATAATTTTTTTTAATCACGTGAAAAATGACACCTGCAAAAAAGTGCGGAGGATCTGATAAAACATTTCCACATGAAAACGATGCCTAGCATATTTGAAGTGTAGAATTGATTTTCATTCCTTTAAAATTAATTTTATTAAATTTTAATATTATTTAATTTTAAGAGATAAAAATTAATTTATATTTTTGAAATTGATTATAGAAATAGTGAAATTTTTTTATTTTAAATATAAAATTATTAATTTATTAAATATAAATTATTAAATATAAAATTAATTAATTTATATTTAATAATTCTTCTAAAAATAATTTTAATAAAATTAATTCTACCTAAAATTAATTTTACAAAAATAAAACTAAATATGCTAATCTTTTTTTTTTTTGGTCTGTAAAATGGCGCCATTTCGAGTTTGGCTATATGATAAGCTATGTTGTATGGATACGAATACCTTACCCATACCAAGTGCGGTTACGGGTACAGAGTATGAAAATTTTATAAAAATTTAGGTACGAGTATGGCAATATATATATATATATATATTTCATAAAATAAGAATTAAAATTTCATATGATAAATAATTACTCATTCGGATGATAAATCAACACCATTATAAGCTATTTTTTGGCAGCAACAACACAAAAAAAGACCGGCAACATGAAAGAAAAGGAAAAAAAGAAAAAAAAAGAAAAACTAGAAGGCACCAAGAAAAAGGCAAAAAAATAAACAGACAAAAAATCAAAACAACACAATTTTAATAAATTTCGTACTTAATAGTACCTGAGTCGTACTCAATTTATTTTCAAAAGAAAAAATAATAATAATGGATATATACCCAAGATGTATCCATACCCAAAAGTACTGGATACATATACTTTTGTCAAAATGGAGTAGCATGCCTCGTAATAAGAGACCCAAGCCCTGTTCCTCTTTTTTCTGTTTCAAAAACAGAGCCACCAGCAATACCCAACGTGGTTCAAACCCATGATTTTTTTTTGCCCCCCCGGGATGAACAAGATAAAGTTCATTGTCGAAAGCAACACTAACGTTTTACAACTTGGTTCTAGGCGGGTGCTGGGCCAAGTGCTGGGAGTTTTGGGAAGAGAAGGATAGTAGAAGATGTGCTATAAGGATATAAACTCTCGACGCAGCATACATGGCTATACTGTGCAAAAGCGGGAGGTTTGGAAGGCAGTGATGATATATGAGGAATTGAAGAGCAAAGATGTGAACGGTTCATTTTTAATTGGTCCTTGGAGAGATAGAGATTAATATAATTATTTAAATTAGATCTTGCAATTTCTTTTTTTTAATATGAATGGCAATGAGGTTCAAATCTATAACCTCAAGTAAATTATTCAATCCTCTCATCATTAGTCCACTAATAAGGTTTAGATCTCACAAATTTTAAGAGTATTTTATTTATTTAAGAGATTAATTTTAATGTATTTTGATACAAAGTGTTTTATATAATTAATTAATTATATATCATCATCTATGTGATTTTTGGACTAATTATTATAAGAGTTAAATATTTTTAATAATGTAATAATTTATAATATGATAAATGTATAAAAAAAATTTATATTAGCAAAGTATTAAAATTAAATTCTTTATTTAAAATGTTTATGTATATCTTTATCTTCTCGTGACATGATCATGTAAAATAGATAAACAAAAGAGAATATAAACCTAAAGAAGTCGTCACATTGATTAATTGATGCTCTAAGGGTAAAAGAGGTTGATTGATTTTATTTTATTTTTTCGTGACACTCTAAAGTTTAAATTGAGGGAAAGGCTCATCCAAGTCCAAGTCTAAAGTTAGGATTCATGAAACACTTACAGAAGTACTTGCAATCATCCACAAATGATACAACTTACGAATTGAACCTAAGTCAATAGCAATGTATGAGCAAAAAATCAATTAGGTGAGCCAACTCCAATGGCAAGAAGATTGATTGATATAGCTAGGAAGTACAGCAAAGAGATTTTAAGCAAAGGACTTTCATCGAAGCCAAGGAAGGAGTTAAGGACAAACCTAGTGGTGACAATAGAATCTCCTCATGAACAATCATAGAATTTAGGCCAAATTGCTAGCAAGAGTGATATTATTTGTACATCACCTTTTAACATTAAATGCAACATTTTTCTCCTATAAATATATATAATATTTTTATTTTTACCTTGATAAGTGTGTATCTCTCACATTCATTTATTTTGTCTATACTATGTTTATATATTGGTGGTTCAAATAATATTTCTTTAATGTCAAACAAATACATTTCTCACTATTTCTCAATTGGTAGTGTCAATGGTAAGCTTCCAGCTTAAGGTGGTGTAAGATGTTAGAAATTAAGGGAAATTTTGCTATACACCTTGCTATTTTAGGTGTGTGGTGCAACTTTATTTAGCCACCTTTTTGAATTGTTGCTAACTGCATTAGAGTGTGGCTAAAAGATATATATTTAGCCACACTTTTTAAAATGTGGTTAAATATATTTAGTTACACTCTAAGAGTATTTAGCTACATTTCACCAATATGGCTAAATAAAAGTGCACCATACACCCAAAGTGTTAAGATGCATTTCAAGAGTAGCCAAAAATTAAATGTGATGGAAGATTTTGTTAGAGGATGAGAATTGAGAAGTTTTGGTATGACCAGTGCTATGACGTACTTCGCTAGTCAAAGTGCATCATGCTCCTCATAATCTAAATGTAAAAATTGCAAGGTGTATCAATATCGATTACCTTTGATACACTATAGTAGTTTCTTAATTTTAACTAGACTTAAAAAATGTGATTAGCTATATTTTAAAAATAACCAAATTTTATCTGCGTAATCCTATAATTGTGGAGAATATCTCATTAAAGCTCTGTTTAATATCAGAATAATTTTGTTTAATTTCATGATCATGTAGATAAATTAGAAAAATATTTTATGATATTCTAGAATTATTAAGAATATCCCAATAACTTTTGTTTAATTTTAGGATAACATTGCAAGGTTGCATGACACACCTTTGCGAGTGCATTGCAGGTGTTGAATTTTTGTGATCACTATGAATTTCAGGTGGTGTCTTAGGTTCACTTTGGACAAGGAGGTGCATCATTATAGTAGTGTTTAACCATATTTACAAAATGTGGCTAAACACTTTTAGGTGTTATAACACCCAAGTCGAGAGTTACAGGAATTGTGATACTTTGTCTTGTCAAACCCCGCAAAAGTTCTAAGTCTGAATCTTATGCCTCTTTAGAGGGTTATATGATTGGAATCTTTTCATGGGATCAAAAATCTCAGTAATTATTCCTTAGATATCTAAAAATTGAAAAGTGATTTTTAGCGAATTTTAGAAAGTCATTGACCCTTTTGTTTTTAACCTTGAAGTTTATGAAAATGCAAGTTTTCAAAAATTTATACTAGAATCCAAAAGGTGGATTTTAATTTTTCTAATATTTTTATTGGATTCAAATGGGGAATAATTTCTTATTTACATTTATATTTTAAAGTTAATAGAAAATAAAGATCAGAAGAGAAGGAAAAGCCAAAATTATGGAAGTTTGAGCGTGGCTCCCTACGCTCAAGCGTGGAGGCACACTTGAGTGCGCTCTCTTGTGCTCCCAAGACAGTAAAAGGAAGAATTTGGAATCTGGCCACACTCAAGCACGATACCCTGAGCTCTAGCGTGCCCAAGTCGGTGAGAAAAATAAAAATGAAGGCTTCTAGCCCCCAAATCTCTCATCTTTCTCTCTCTTTCTCTCTTTCTCCTCTTTCATTTCTCTCTCTTTCCCCTCGATCTCTCTCTTCTCTTACCAATAATTTCTCGCATATTGTATTTTTACCATCTTATACCATAGTTTGTCCCTACCTACTTTTTATTAGTCATGTTTTTAACCTTTTTACCAATTGATTTTCTTGTTTGAGAAAGTAAGGAAAGCTATGAGATGTCCTGGGAAGAGACCCATGCTCTCCACCATGTTCTTTTCCATGGTTTGGAACTCAAAAATATGTTCTAAGCTTAAAAATCTCTTCTATGTCAAGATTTAGGAAATTTTTCTCGAAGTATTTGCTCTTAGGCAAGGATTTGGAATCCTAGAATCCTAAATCTGGGAATCTTTCATGTTTAAAGGTAGTTTAAGTTAATCTTTACCTCTATGGACTAGGTTTAATTATACTGTCCTATTATGATGTTAGATCTATTCTTTGAGTGACTGGTTGGCTCGGTGGTTTCACTCAGGAGTTTCCACTTTTTTCTAGCTAGAGTATTATGAGTAGATGACTTATCTATAGTATATTTTGAAATAGATACCTTCTATATATTATATAAATTTGCTAATGAAGTTGGATAGTAAAACAAAGGTTTAAGAAAATTAGTTTTTGAATAACTAAGTTGTTATTGAAGAAAATAACTGTATCCTACGGATATTTTATGTAAAGAGCTTGTGACTGACTAATCTCTGTATAATTTCTAATTGGATTTGAAATGGTTATAATTTTCAAAGTTACTAATTGATTATACGAGGAAGGGAATAATTCTTTTTAGCTATACCATGTTAGAAAAATTTGAGCTACGTTAAATAAAGAAAAGAGTTTATTTTTGTTATATTTCAAATTAGCTTGGAATTAGATATGTCCTAATGAAAGGAAGTGAGTTTTGTGAGAAGAGCACTTCATTGAACTACAGTTAACGTCAAATACGATAGACTTAGTGCACCCCGTACAGACCTTAGCTAGCAGGGGAGTTGCTAGCCCAACGTGTGAGGCTGACACAGCCGGTTTATAGATCACTGAGGGCTGTACCGATGTTGCCGCTTAAGATATTACAACAAAAATTCTATAATTACGACTTTCCACCAGCTGTGAGTACATATTTTAAATTACTAAGCTTTATGAAAATGTGTTTCAATAGATTTCAAAAAGAAAATACCACTTTAATTCTTCCCAACTGACTCAAATAATTTTCACATGTACTAAATGTACAAGAGGGCTATACCCCTAGCGATTTTGCAAAGTTTAAAAGAAGCTTAAGCTAAATATGTTATAAGATGAATTGTTACCAGATGCCTTGTAAGGTAAGCGAATTTTTAGTTATTCTAAAAATGTTTATAAAGATTATTTTCTCTAGAAGTTTTCTAAATTACAGAGGGGACTATTTATTCCCAATATTTTGTATATATAAAACATAATTTCAATGACTCTTTTGATATAGGAATTTTTTTTTATATTTACTAAGTTGAATAATTATGTTCTGACTTTGTCCCATATTAGCTATAGGTAAATTATTTCTTACTAAATTATTTAACTCACCCAATTGCCTCTCTAAATTTCAGGTGCCAGTATTAGCTGTCAGTGCCCTTCCAATAAGCCTAACACTTGATTGGGCCTTCTCTTATCATTATTAGGATTTCTGTATAGGGTATAGTATTCTATTGAATTATAGGCAGATCCCAAACTTTGGTAGTTATGACCTATTTGTGTTAAACAATTTATAAGCATAAATATTTGGATGTGTGTATGTTTATTTAAGTATTCTGGATGTCTGTGAACAGAAGAATTATTTATGGAAAAAAAATTCAAATTTTTCTCCACATTTCGAAAATATGGTTAAATGCCAATATATGGTGCACCAACTACAAAGTCCAAGTCCATGTTAATTTTAACCATACACATTGCTTATTTGAGCGCAGCTACACGTCCCCAAGAAAAGTTGCCAGGAAATTTGCTATCACAGTTGACATACATGTGGCAAGTTTTAAGTGGCTAAACAAAAATGATTGGTGATAAAAATTTTAAAGTACTTCTATCACATGTTACCGCAAAATTCTGGTAATCAGTTTCTAGTAAATTTTCTGGTGGAAAAGCATTTTCCTTTGCCAACAATATGTTTGATTTACTTTAGCTTTTGACCAAAAAGGCCCAAACTATAGTACAGATAAAAACGTGTTTCTTGTAGTTTCTGTTCAAACTATAATTTTGAGATTCTACAAGCTAAATCAAATACATATACTACAAATATGCATCTCATGCTACTTGATCTGTAGAAGCTTCTGAGCCCTAGAGTTTATGCCAAAGTTGAATTGGACTTGGGAGGTTGGCTGAGGCTTGGGAGCAACTGTATATAGATGATAAAAATGTTTAAATTTAATTTAACTTAATTAAAACCGTTAAATCAATTCAATCTAAACTGAAAAATCGATCAAAATTGCAAAAATTTGGATTAGATTGGATCTTAATTTTTTTGAACCACTTGGATTGGATTGAATTTCGAATTTAATTTTTAAAATTGAATTAATTCAATTCAAATCAAATAAAATTATATAATATAATTTTTTATTATTAAATTTATACTTTATTTATAATAAGTTAAATTTATTACATAAACTTTTATTTATATATCATTCTCATTTAAATAATATTTTATAAATATTAAATAAGTTATTTTTATTTTTTATTTTTATTTATTCATCTTATTGAGTTAATTATTTTTATTTTATAATATTTTAAACTTAAAATTTTATTTTGTCAAAAATTGATCAAGCCAATCTAATCCAAACCACAATAAATTATATTATTTGGATCGAACTGATTTTTCACTCAAAATTGATTTAAATCGAACATCGAAATCCACCTAACTAATAGATGATTATCATCTTCTCATATCTCAATTTGCTGGCTAATCATTTCTATGGGTTAATAACACTTGTGGTTGGCGATAGTGGTGGCAAGCAAGTGCATTGCTAGGAACGACAGCAATTTGGACCCAAGAGCCCAAATTGTTATATTTTCTGACTTCAATATATTTACACCAGAAAAGAAGAAATTGTTATGATCTTTTTGTTCACCTTATCTTTGGTGCTTATGTTGAACACAACTTCTTCAACGTCAGATAAGACTATTTGTAAGGGCTCCCATTCCCTTTCTTCGAATCAATGAGATGTTGAACTTCTGCTCCAAACCGAGTAATATTTGTTGTTTTGTGGTATATGTGATGTTTCCGATTGTTGCTTGCATTTCCCTTGTCAGGCTTGCAAACATAAGTGATTATTATGATGTAAATATTGGTCCCGGTTGTTTTAATTTAATTAAAAGAGTGTAAAAAATTAAATTAAATGGATAAGATTTAAAAAAAAAAATTATCAAAAGACTGCTTTAATGCTTCTTCTAAAGTTAAAAAATATCTTCAGGAAAAATTCTTAAAAAAACTGAATCTCTACATTTATATAAGAAAAATCTTCTGTCTCCAAACTCTATTTTTTTGCCTAACTCACCAGTAAAAATTTTGCCACTTATAAAAGATTATATATCAATAGTTGATAATTGCCTTATGTATTTTATTTATTAATTATTTTATTTATTAAATATTTGTTAAAATAGAAAGTCATGAATAGTAAAACAAGGTAAGAGATAGAGTTTGAGAACAAAAGATTTTTATCTTATAGTAGATTATTATTAATTGTACTCTTTGAACTATTTTTTACTGCTCGTGGCTTCATTAATCATTTCACTACCGAAAAAACCGAAAAAAACAACACTTTTTTAACCACGCTTTCGAAAACGTGGCTAAATGAGATTAGGCCTATAAAGTTTCCAGAACACAACGAGACAGTATTCTCGCAAAATGGCAGACGCTCGCCCTCTTCTTTTTCGAAAATAGGGAACTCGCACTCTCCTTCTTCTCTCTTGTAAACTCACTACCGCCACCCTCCACCGCTGATTTCTGCCATCGACACCACATTCCTCCGTTGCTTTCTGCCACCGTCACTGCCACTGTTTGCCACCACAGGTTTCGCCTTCCGCCGTTGCCTTCCACCACCGGCAACTTTCGCCACTTCATTCCGCGACCAGCATTGAGTTCCGTCGTTGCTTTCCATCGCCGGCATCGCCTTCCGCCACCGTTCCTCAACCTCAACAATCTTCAGGTTCTCAACGTCAATCTCACTTTCGATCTCTATTCAATCTCATTCTAATAATGCTGCTTGTTAGTAAAATCAACAGTGTTTCTCTCTCTCATTTTGAGCAATGGAGCTCTACTTCGCACTCCAATGGTGGAGTTCTTGTTCTTTGTCTCGTACAATTACTGATCTCTGATCTCTTTGGATTGTGTTGTGATTGTTCCTCCTTTGGAATTTTCCACAGTGAAATTTCATTATAATCTAGATCTACCATTATTTTTCAGTTTTACTCTTGATTTAGCTAGGATTTCTGATAATTATAAATCTCACCTCTTGTTTCTTTCTCTGAGATCCTATTATTTGTTTTTCCAGGTATTGATTATGGAATTTCATCCTTTAATTTGTTGATTTTAGTGTGATTTTCTTTGTTAATTTTGTAAAATTTTGTAGTCTTATAGTTCCAATGATGTTACATTTCTAGCAACTAAAGATTTGAACTGAGAGGTTCTATATACTTCTTTTTAAACTTAATTGCTGTTTATATACATCCACATCATATAACAATTACATAGTAAGTTCATAATAAAAGCTACAGGACAAAGTTAAATCACAAAAGCTTCAAAAGTCATAAGCAATTTCTGCTGTATTTGATAATGAAATTTAAACTTAATCACAACTGCTTGGATATTTAGAGGTGATTATTCAGTTGTTAATTGAATGATTATGTCTGGTTGAAAAATCTGGTATTAGATTTTCTATTGAAGAGTCTATTTTAGGCTGTTATTCCTTTTCATTCAAAAGTTTGAAATGTTTGATTTTGAGTTTTAAAGTTTTTTAAACTGTGTGATTATGTTTAGTCTCTAGTTTTTGTCTATATAATTATGTTTTGTTGATTTGATGAAGTTTAAGATTAAGTACTTGAGATTTCTTTTTCAAAAGTTTGATACATGCTATTCTGTTAGTGTTAACTTAATCCTTTGCATTCAAATTCAAATAACTTAATTAAAATTTAAACCACTCCAACTCTGGTACTTGAGATTCAAATAACTGATTTGATGAAATTTGGCTATTCAACATGTTGCTTTGTGTATCTGGGAATTTTGATACTCCACTTATTGTAGTGTCGATTTTATCTTTTCACACAGGTGGTGGTTTTCCTGAAGCTAAAAGGGCCTTTGAGCTAAGTCAAATCTTGCGCATAAACGTATCACCTTCATAGGTTCTGTATTAACTAACCATTTTTTCTCTTCCTCTGTATTGTCCTATTTTCTGGTCTATTTTTCTGCATGCATCTCTCTTTAAGTCAAGAGGGAATGCCTTTTTGTGTTGTAGCCTTAAATTCTCTTTTGAAAGTGTAGAGGATTTGGCCTTAACCGTTATAAATGTGATCGTTGTGCAGGTTTTACAGGGCCATTCGCCATTTAAGCAATTGGTCAATAGGTATGCATTTTAACTGATCTGGTTGTAGATATGAATATTATATGGTGGAACCAATATGGTTAACATACAATTCAGGGCCTTCGGACCTATTTATTCCCATTATATTTATCTTATAGAGTTTTCAATTTACAGATTTGAGAATGAACTCATTGCTGCTGTGGGAAAAGGGGAACCTACTGCAGTGATGTCTGAATATGGTTTTAAGTAAGTTGTCAAGATAATTGGTTTGTCTAATATTTCATGAAAATGTTGAGTAAGCAATTCATAACATTGAGATTTGAGGGTAGTATAAGAAAAAGTAATATGACTACAATTGCCGTACAATAACTTATGTCATTAATTAAATATGTGATGCTTTTATCTTTTTCTTTCAATTATTTTTCCTTTGTTCCTTTGAATGAATTTTCAAATTAACTGTATAATTTTTTTTGCGCTAGTAAGGGGAAAAAAAGTGATCAAATTGATCAAAACCTAACATGCATAGTGATATAGTTATATCCATTTGAAGCAGGTGGTTGGCTATTCATTCAAACACAAACAAAGCAATGAAATTGAAAGGAGACTCTATTGTATGTATTTTTAAGTGCCTTGGAAAGTTTTATTAATTAATATTGCTTATTATTATTGAAACTCTCTGTGTTGTGTCCATATCCACATATATGTATGGGATTTGTTTTTTTTTTTGCCTTGGAATCTTCATTCTTGTCACTTAATTATAGTGATGAAGATACTTGCGTCCTCTGTACATGAGCTATGCAACAATGTACTAAGCTTGCATTATTATTACTCTTTTTATTTATTTAAATTTATTGTTCTTTGTAGAGTCCATCCATGAAATCTGTCTTTGTTTCATATTTTAATAGACCTTTGCTAAATCTACTTTTTTAGGTTTGGCTTAAATAGTTTATTCTAATTGTACCTTAATTAGTTTATTACTCAGTTCTTACTATTATAATGAAACTCGTAACCAATTTCTGTACTAAGTTGCAGTATGCCTAGGTTGCACGGTTTGTTGGTATGAATATGGAAGGTGGAGATCAATGGTAATCCTCTTAACTAACTTCTCTTATGTTGTTATTCTTGGCTTTTCTCAGTGTAACCTTTTCAGGCTACATGTGCTGATGATGGAGACGTTCAGCCGAGCAATGGAAATTCTCGTGTAGATCATGATATTGATTGATTGACATGTTTAGTATATTTTTCTATTTTCGAACTCTCTTTGTATGTAGAATTTGAATAGAACACTTTTATGAATATCGAGTTTGCAGTTGTTATATTCCTAGTAGAATAATATAGTGAATGGTTCTTTTAAATAGACATGATACTAGTTGAAATACATATAATTTGGATTTTTTCCAATAAAATAGATATGATATTGTGGAAATTTAAATAGTATTCTAAGTTTGTAAAGAAAGTTGCTAAGTTATTATAGGTTTTAGATTTAAATTGAAAATGAAACAAAAATTTAAATTGGAAATGAAACAAATATATATCAAACCTATAGGCTTCTCCTTGTATTAGAATTTAGGAGCTTTATTTTTTTTAAAAAAAAAAGTGACATTAGCCACGGTTTTGAAAGGTGATTAAATGAGGATGGATGGGATATGTGGCTAAATAACAACATTGACCACACTCTATAAGTGTAGTTAAATAAAAGTTAAAAGTGTGGCTAAACGATACATCTCCCCACATATGTAATAGCCACATCAAAAGTGCATGTTGGAAGATCAATTAGTCACACTTAAAAAATGTGGCTAAATGTAAATTGTAAGTGTGGCTAATCAACACTTTTTTTGTAGTGTTTTAATAATTTCAAACAGCTGACATCTTTATTATTATTATTATTATTATTATAAGCGAAGTATGAAACTAATTATTTTTTAATTTTTCTTTTAAAAAATTTAACAAATAATTTTCTTTTGTGAAAAATTACTGATACAATACTACTAAATAAATAAAGAAATAATTTTATTTGTAACCCATTTCAAAATTGCAATCGTTAATAAATATTAATTTATTTGGAATTTTCTCTTTTTAATTCGGAAGGAAGAAACGTCGGCTCTAACATTTTGGTGTTTTCATTTAACATCTTTTAAAACCCACATGTCGTGTTTGTCACAACGCTAGTTGTTGTCGTTGTTGTTATTATTATTATTTGAGTGCTTTGAAAATGCTTTGCAACCTCCGCGACGCTTGAAACTGCTGGTCTCTTGAGTGATGCTGCTATTGTCCAGTACTCATGCGTGGCAGTAGGAAGAATTTTGGCGCTGGCATTTTAATTCGAACTATGTTATTTCAACGCATAAAAACAAGCATATTTGATGTATTATCAATATTTTTTTTAATTAATAATTTTTTAAATTAAAATTATCAATTTATTCAATTAAATTACTAATCAGTTGTAATATAATATTACAAGACATTTTATATTTAACTAATTGATAATTCAATCAAATAAGTTAATAACTTTAGTTTAAAAAATTAATAACTGAAAAAAAATTTATATTTATACATTACAATTAATTGATAATTTAATCAAAAAAATTGATAATTTTAACTCAAAATATTGATAATTAAAAAAAATATTAATAATATATCAAAAATATATCCCAAATATATGTACAAATAATATTATTACTTAATATTAAGCCAGAAATATTTTGTATTCACTTTAGGATTGGGATGTTAAGGTTCCGTGGACAGCCTGGATGACTGTGTTGCTCGAATACTGTGAGAAAATAAAATTGAATAAAATGGCGAGTCCGACCTAGTATTATCCCAACCACCTTGTTTGTTTCTTTTAGAACCCTGAAGCAATTATGTTTCTTGAAAAGCCCCTTTAGTTGGTTAATTAAGTGTGTTGTTATATCTATCTAACGTTTCTTCTAGGTGCAATCAAATGCTAATATATGATTATGCGATTTATATGAAGATGCATTAGAGCTCACTTATTTCCAGTTATGATGAATTTGAATATCCATTTCTTAGGTTTATCGGCTGATAGATTATCTGTAAATATTTATTTAAATATTCATTAAGTTTGAAAATATGTCCTATAACCTTAAATTAAGACAAACGTTTCCCCATTACCTAAATTTTTAAACACCCAAATATTAGTTCATGATGAAAGAGCAGAGTTTTAACTTCTTTATATAGCTAGGTGTCATCTACACATATGTGAATACTTTAAGTCACTTCGCAACTTGTTCTATTGAAAGTTGTGTATAGGTAACCTAAAGCCCTAATATTTCATAAACTGTGCCATAGATCAATACAGACATTTTGTAGCATCTATTTTTTTTCGATAGGAATAACTACTCCAATTCACCACACGTGAGGAGCCAAGCACAAAACAAAGTAGCCACAAAAATCCAAACAAAAAACATCACATAATTCAAGTCAAGAACAAAAAAAAGATAAGTTCACCCAATATACTCCTAAACTTGCTTAACCAACCGCAATCCATCCAACGCCAGCTAATGCATCCCAAGAAATCGCCACCACTACCAGTTGACATATTCTTAGCAATCATCGCAATCCATATCAGCTACTCGTATCAGATCACCAATGCATATCTATTGAAATTGGTTCTCCAAGTGAAGAATTTGACTCCTGATGATTAGATGTTTCACCACAAGAATCTCCATTTCCTTAGGATATGTATGTGAGTGAAAGTTTGGAGGGGAAGTGAAAGAAGGGAAGGGTTTAAAAAATAATTATAAGTCTATTTTACTTTTCAAACTTTTATTTCCTTTCCTTCCTCTGCAAAACCTCTACTTGTCATGATAAGGGATTGGAGCACAGTTCTTGGCCATCCAATTGTTGATCCTACAACCAAGTTTTAACCTAGAAACTCCATCTTATCTTCATTGGGAATAGTTCCATACTCCACACTAGACTAACTTTCTCTAACACTATACGATTTCTAGTATTCCAGAGGCTCCAAACCACTACTTACAACAAGGCCTTCCATAATTTCCTTTCTAACCTAAAAACTACCACCCTATTCTAATCTTCAAAAAAACCAACTGGCTTTGAACGGCAGCACCAAGAGAACTCTCGCCATGATAGGCACTCCATAAAAAATTTCCATGCAATTACATACATAGCTATAGACAAGGTGTCTTACTGATTCTACCTCCTACATGCACAAAGGACAGACATCTTCAATTGGCTAAAGGAAACCTATCTTGCAAAGCCTCTCTCTGGTCTTCAATCTCTCCTGAAGCACAAACCATAGTAAAATTTTTGCACGGGGAGGTGCAACACCCAAACATGCTTTGTTCAACACTGATATTACTTGGGAATTCCCCTCAATCTTCTTGTACACCTGGAATAGCCCCTCTAGTTCTTCTTATTTGAGCGTCCTCTTCCACGCTTCCCTGAGGCCTCCCTTTTCATATCTTCATCACCCTTCCACAATGTGCTGGGAAACTGCTTCACCTTTTTTAAGTTTTTCGCTGTTAGCCCCAAATTTCTACCTATATCCCATGTTATGTTTGTTTCCACCAAGTTTTCTTCATCACCGCTACCAAAGCATTCCTCAAAACGTGTTTAATAAGAGGGATTCACTGGAATCTTATCAAAATTACGAGGAGTTTCTCGGACTACCTCATTCCCCTGTGATGAGTTCCACCCATTTGCCGTTGAGACTTTAGCGCATTGGAGACCTCTTGGCCCCTGGTGTTAAGAAAATGTTTAGTGTAGAAGATGATCAAAAACTTGAATAGTATTATGGTTTTAAGGCAAGAACCACTTCGTTGTTTTTAAATAAATATTTGCCCCCATACGTAGTTGCTATTGGGTCGATAACAATACTCCCCCAAGATATAATGAAATCTTTATAAATTTCTTGATTAATAATAATAAGAATTTTTTTTCACCCTTTGAACTTGAAAATTAAGATAAGACTTGTAAAATATTCAGAACACTCAACTCACATAATACACAAAGTAAAAGTGCCAAAAAATGCTTGATAGTGGGGACTATATATAGTTACATAAGACACGCTTACGGATGTTCATGTCCAGCCACAATCAATTGACACATTGCTTCAATTTAATATTTAATTTGCAACATTGCATATCTTGAATGGTTGCGATTGTACCAGGCAATGTGTCTCTTTGATAGTAACTGTGTGTTGAAGCCTTGTGTCCTTTCATAGTGCAACGCCAACATGATCAGAAAGACATAGTCAAAAGTCATGACTTTTCTTTAGTGATTATTCTTTAAAGTCATGTCCTTTGAAGCCACAAAAGGTGCTATTTCATGCACCCATACGTTGACAACATGTATGAACCCACATGTTGACCAGTCAAGGGACATTTTGTTTCATGCACTTGGTTGCAATAGTTGCATCTTGACAAGAAAAGATATGTCTCTATAATTGCAACTACCCAATGATAACCGTTACTTGAGCCAACAGTTTTAACTTTCAAATATATTTTAAATTGTAAAATATATTTCACCTGGATCACTAGAGCCCATTGCAGGCTCAAAACTAGGTGGGTATAATGGATCATCTTCTTCGAGCCTTTCGTCATAATTCATGTCAAGGCCCATTATCATGCATTCTTCTAAAAATAGAGTTTTGCCTCTATCCTTCTCCACATTTCTCCTTTTGATTGGCCCAAAGTACTCTATTCGCCCAAATTGCTTATCTGACCCATTCCTATCCTCATAACGTGCCTCCTCATCCTAAAAAAAATAAGCCAGTGGAGTCCATGGGTTCGACCTTCCACTACTACTTCTTTTTTCTCCTCCTTCATTAATGTTTTCTTGGGAAGTGGCGGTAATCGATGGGTTGTCACTGATAGTGACATTTTTCACCTTGAGGAGTGGTAGTTCCTCCTATAATTGGCAGTCCGATACATGGATATCGTGCGTGCTACCATCCAATAGAAGAGCTACCCAAACGTTAATAAGAAATACTTATATGGGATTGTGTATTAGTGGTGGGTCTAATATAAAATACACTTACACGACAATTCCTGAAGACAAGTCGCTGACGCCCCCTCATCTTTAACCATGCAAGTATTTCTTAGCGATAATAGGATGAATGATGGTAGTGTCAATTTGCACTTCGGAAATCATTCATACTGCAGGATGCTTCATCGCATTTGACTACCGTCCCATATATCCCCTATCTTCTCAAAGTTGCTTTGGACCACCCATGCATGGAATGCCTTTACACTCCAGCCACACCCTACGTATTTTGCACGTTTCCCCGTCAGTCCAGTGGCGAAATTCATCCATAATGGACAACATAGCTTCCTTCTTCTCTGTAATATACTGGATCATTTCCTCCCTTGAGTAAAATATAATAATTACCTTATAAGAGTCAATTGCTCTCACACTTAATTTCTGCATGTACTTCTATGCCTTCAGATGCGTTTACACCACTTCTGGGTCTAGTGGCCTTATTCCTTCACCAATCACACTTCGTTTTAGCCATTGCATATTCTTATTACTCCTTTCACCCCTAACTACAATTGTCTTTGGTCCATTTGGCTCCATATTGGTCTTCACAGCCTGCTTTGTTCTCCATTCCTGCCGCCTTCCATTTGCAACTCTGTTGTTTTTGTTGATAGTCGTCACTACCTCCCTTGAGAAGACGCACTCCCTTGATCTTCTCTTTCCTGCGCCCATATCTTGCGAGATTAATCCTGATTTGACAGCCCCGTAAAGCTAGCCCATTCATTCTCCCTATCACATTTTCTGCATCTTTTCTACTTCCATATCTCAATCGTTTCCTCTCCATGCTTCTTTTCCATCGCTGTCGTTTGTTCTCTCCATAGCCAGGGGAACTCTAATCTTTCATTCTCTCAAGAAGATGGCCCGACAGAAACTCAGATCAGCAAAAAATTTGTTCATGGCACTTCTTCAGAAAAATTCCATCGGTCCCACCACACACGTACTCTGAAAAAGGGGAAGAAGAATAATATGATGATTTCGTAGCATCTATAATCATGTCGTCAAGTTGCGTTTGGACGATAGCTTGTAAAATGTGATTTAATATAAACGAAAGTAATATCTTTTCATTTCTACTCAAACTATAGTTAAAAACTCAAAATTATGTTAGGATAGACAACTCAACTATAGTTACCTAACTTGTTAATTAAAATGAGTTAAAATTTATTTTATATTCAAGAATAATTAATCGCATTAAAGGCATATTGTAGTTTCAGCCCGACTTTACTTTTGCTGTCAAAAATTTAAATATTAAAGCCACCACTTTAGGAATATTTTAGCTAAGAACCCGAATTACGCCGTCGCTAACAGCCAAAAAGGTTGAAACTTGGTTACTTTACACTTCCTAAACTATGATTTGATCTTACTACAAGTTTTGCTTAAAGTTGTATCTTGTTTAGAAGTACGTTCAGCTATGGCACCAATAGAACATGTAGATTGCGGATGGGATATGAATTCATCTTATCTGATTCTTCTGTCACCACTTGCAATTCCTTTTTAATTTATTCTTCTTTGTTTCTTTGTGGGCTGGCTTTAGCTGTTAATTTCTGGTTGTATCGTGGTTTGTGCCAACTCAACCAAAAACTGCAAGAGAACAAAGCTAAGAAACGAATTATATTAACCTCGGAATGATAAATTAATAGATGTATTCGAAATTCCGGGTAATTTGTCACATCGAAATTGGATTGAATTGTTATGAGCTAGTACATGATTATCCTTTTGTCACCAGTAAAGTAGGTTATATAATTATTTTCTTAAAATAAGTACAAAGTAACATAGCTTTATTTGTAGATTTGAATAATTTCTATAAACATCGGCACCACTTGCCCACTGCGACAGTGGAAAAGACAACTTATCCACAAACATTTTATTTTATTCAATTAAAATTAAAAGGACAGCTTAATGATCAGGTTCACGTTCCCACTTGGAAATTTTTAAATGAAGGTTATGTTTCAATTTTATGTTTATAATGGCGATTATGCCTTCAAGAGATCGAGTAGTAGAAATAATAAACACACAGCCGAAAGCGTTAGCTTCTCCCCTTATCATGAAAACGACGCCTGTTTTTGGAAAGTTATATTAATCATTAAGAAAGGGTATTATTAACCTACAAGCAAGTTGGGGTTGGTTGCAAGTTATTTTAGTTGTCAAAGAAAAACTTTTGGTTAAATAAATTGTGCATTACTTAACCACGCCGCATGGTACGTCACTTAAGATTTGGCTAATAGCGTAGAACATTTTAATTTTGTCTGCATGAGAAACACATTAATCATTGTTTAATTGAAAGCTACTAAACGAAGTTATAAAATGGTGGTAATAAATGATGGCCTAACATATAATACATGTGTGATGAAATTCTGCAATATGAAATGACCTTATCTTATCAAACTTTCATGAAAAGCTTCAGGACGATGGTGAATACCATGGATTCATCTTTCAAGTGCTCGTGTGCATGTAGTTTGTTAGGCCTTGGCCTTTTTGTTGTATTTTGATTTCCTTTCCAAAAAATCTTATGTGGGTACGCATCACTGCATCTCTTCCTTGTTACAGTAGAAAGGGGAAAAAAATGTGGAACAGCTTGATTAACCGATTGCATTACTTCATGAGAGATGAGAATGTGTTAGTCGTGTCTGCTTATATGACAGCAATAGAGTGTAGATATACCAAAAAAAAAAAAAAGATGTAGACTCAATTATAATCAAATAACTGTAAATACATAAAGTGGTGTAGCACTGTTATTTATTCACTGAGTTTATAGTTTATTAGTACTGGGAAATGGATCATAGGATAAATCATGTAATAGGCAACATTTAATTACATTTGACATTTACAACATGAAATTTAAACTTGGTGCACAAGCACAAGAGAATGCCCTAGCTACCTAAGGAGAATTCACACAGCTAATTAGGATTTGAATTTGAAGCTGATTTGATGCCCTTTGCATTTGACTCAGTTAAAAGTACAAGGAAATCTAATTTCGATGCTAGCCGCCAATATAAAACACATGAATGAGATTGCAGTAGGTAAATAATAAAATTAAATGTGACACGACTGGTTTTTCAAATATGTTCAATCTCACACTAAAACCGGCTTTAATTTGTGGATGGTACTTTTATAATTAATAAACATATATAGTGTAACTATCAATCGCTGTCTTCTAATAAATCATCCTTATCCTGAGTCAATTTTCTCCAATTTTTTAGCCAAAGGTGGCCATATGTTAACATTTTACTATGTTTAATTTTTTTAATTCTCATCTCCTCACTCTCCCACCTTCTAAAATTTCCACCAGAGCTACGGAAAAGAAGATTTAATTGGAACTGACCAACCATTTCTTTTCGACAAAGAAGCAACTTCTCTTTTTCTTTTTAATATTATAAGGGTTGCATGGGTTTATGTAGTTGTTTAAGCCATGGAAAAAGAACAAAACTTGCAAGCTCTTATTATTACACTTCGTGTAGCATTCCAAATAAACAGCTTGAACTTCACTCCTGTCTTTAATCTATTTGACTGGTTGTTAACGTGTTATTATTGTATTTCATTTACCAACCCTTAACGATACATTTTTTTTATTTTGTGCGGATATCCTCTTATTAGAAATAATTCTATTCGACCATTTGAAATTTTATAGGAGGTATAGCTCTTTAACAATGATTATTCCATTCTTATAACTCGAATTCAAAACTATTAGTTAAGGAAAAGAAGCATCTACCACTTTAATCGACCATATATTGATTTGTTTTTTTAAAATAAGGTTTTATGTACAAATTTTGTGAATAAAAAAAAATTATAAATAAAAATTTTATTCTAATAATAGACCAATTTGATTCGAGCCAAATTAGTTTAGGTTTAATATGGATACTAGTAATTTGGATAAAAAAAATTATTATATTACATTTTACAGATACACAATTATTTTTAACATATATGTTCACACTAAAAATGTGCCATTGTCAACCTTGCTGGCCAATGGTGATGTACTTTGTAAATTAAGCATGAGAAATGCATTCCCAATTGTTTAATGACTAATGATTAAATAACGTCCAATATGGTGCAAATAAAAGCTGCATGATCCTAATTAAGTCCTCATTCCAATTTCACTAAACATAACATCATACTATCATAGTTTTTACAACAATACCATAATGTCTTCAATGAGATTCACCATGTCCACTGATTCCAAGTCAACCTTTGATGAGCTTCGACGGGTCATTAACATCCGCAAAACCCTTGAAGAAGAGCTTGAGGATGATGATGAATTTTCAGTATCCATCTTCAATGTTCCCAAGCTCCTAATGGCTAGTGATCCAGATTCATATGTCCCCCAACAAGTTGCAATTGGTCCTTACCATTATTGGCGTCCAGAGCTGTATGAAATGCAAAGATACAAGCTTGCAGCAGCAAAAAGATTCCAGAAAAAGCTTCAAAGCCTCAAGTTTGATAACCTTGTTGACCAATTGATAAAGTTGGAGCAAAAGATTAGAGCATGCTACCACAAGTACTTGGATTTCAATGGTGAAACATTGATGTGGATGATGGCAGTTGATGCCTCATTCTTGCTTGAGTTCCTTCAAGTTTATGCCATACAAGAAGGAACAAAGGTACCTGGTGTTTCATCAAGCATGTCTCACTTGGTAGACTATGCTGGTAAGAAATCAGCACATAATGCAATTTTGAGGGACATTGTAATGCTAGAGAACCAAATCCCATTATTTGTGCTGAGGAAGCTGCTGGAGTTCAAATTCTCGTCACTAGAAGCTGCAGATGACCTGTTAATCTTGATGCTTATAGGCTTGTTCAAAGAGCTTTCACCTTTCAAGATGATAGAGGAGTATCCAAACATTCAAGTCTCAAAGAGTGTGCACATACTAGATTACTTGTACGACATGATTGTGCCAAAATTGGAACAACAGCCAGACATAATTGAAGATGAGTATCAACAAGAAGACAAGGAAGGGAATGAGAAATCAGCCAATGATGACTCAGGAAATGTTAAGAAATTCCTTAATGAACTATGGAAGCTGCTTTCAAAATTGAATAAAGGGCCAGTGATATCAATAAAAAAGATACTAGTATCTAGACCTCTCAAATTTGTTGTCAAGTTGCCATGGCAAATCATATCCAATTTTCCAGGGGTTAAGATACTTAAACAACCTGTTGAACGCATGTTTTTCTCTGAAGAAAAAGGAGAAGATGATGAAAAACAAGAAAATGGGAGTTCATCAAGCTCCAAAAATCTCATGAACAAGCCACCCTTGGTGGAGGAAATCACTATTCCTTCAGTGACAGAACTCCTGAATTCCGGGGTTCGTTTTTTCCCAACAAATGGAAGCATCTCAAGTGTTAGTTTTGACTCAAAAACACGCACATTGTACCTCCCCACAATTGGTTTGGATGTTAACACTGAAGTTTTTCTAAGAAACTTGGTTGCATATGAAGCATCAGGTTCATCAGGACCCTTGGTTATAGCACGTTACACGGAGTTGATGAATGGGATTATAGACTCGGAGGAGGATGCAAAGATTCTGATGGAAAAAGGGATTGTTCTGAACCACTTGAAGAGTGATCAAGAGGTGGCTAATCTTTGGAATGGGATGAGCAAATCCTTGAGGTTGACAAAGGTGCCATCATTGGATAAGGTCATTGAAGATGTTAACAAGTATTATAATGGCACAATGAAGGTTAAAGTTAGGAAATTCATGAAGATCTATGTGTTTGGTTCATGGCAGCTCTTGACATTCCTAGCTGCTATATTCCTCTTGCTTTTGATGGCCTTGCAAGCCTTCTGCTCAGTCTACACTTGTAGTCGCTTTTTTGTATCGGCACTACAATCATGAAGTGATTAATTGATGTCATGACATGTTTTGTAGTAATAGATTCTTTGTTTTGTTATAAACCAAATTCAGAATCTGGTGTTGGTTGCTTCTTGAATATGTGTCTAGTCTCTTTCTTGGATTTGTATGTTATTATGGTTTTCAATGAAGCAATATTCGTTTGGTTTGTTTAATAGCTCTTCAACACAAAATAATGTTGGTATTATTTGTTTGAACGAAAAATTGTCAGGGACATCTATTCTTAGAAGTGGGAATGAACTCGGCACTAAAATCGAGTAGTGATTGACCTCATCATCACAT
Organism: Pterocarpus macrocarpus; assembly: GCA_031439585.1. Lineage (NCBI taxonomy): Eukaryota > Viridiplantae > Streptophyta > Magnoliopsida > Fabales > Fabaceae > Pterocarpus > Pterocarpus macrocarpus. The sequence continues at coordinate 1,300,786 of CM062516.1, forward strand.
GATGTCATGTAGTAAAAATCGTGTTACATTTTATTTACAAATTTCAATTTTATGGATCATTATTACATCTCATTTTCATTATGGTTTTAATGAAATAACTGAGCATATATTAATTAACTACAAATAGACTTGACCTGCAATAGAATGGAATAAAAAAGAAGAGAATGGAATAAATATATATATGTCACACCCTTATTTGAGATTTTGATGAAGAAAGGAAGGAGAGTTTTAATAATCTTATATGGAAGTTATAATATAAGTGAATGGAATAAAAAAGCAACTAAATTTTGTTTTATAGTTTTATCCTTTTGGTTTAGTACGAGGTTATAAATTCACATGATCATCAATTAACTAATGCACCAATGTGTAGAAATGAAAACCAAACTTTTATTTTCTGTTCCTGATATACAACATCCTCCATGGTGTGTGGGGGGCTCACTGTTGAAATGGAGAGAGAAGGCAGTCGCTGTTGATGAAATGAAAAGACAAGTGGTCACCGTTGCAAACTTTAAATGGAAGAGGAGAGGGGTGACGGCTAATTAAGAAGGAAGAAAGGTGATTTTTTTTTTTTTTCAGTCGATGCATTAATTTAGTGATAGATTTATCTGTCTCTCGTTAACTGTATCCAAATTCGATATTAAATAAAACCTGGTTTTATGATATATTAAACCTTCTACCATATAAATGTGGGTGTGTTGATAAAAAAAAAAAAAAACCAAAAATAAAGTTTTTTTTTTAGTCATCTTTGGTTGGAGGGGGCGACTCACTCCCTTGCAGTCCCAGGCGTAGTTCTCTTATAGCGGCCTTGGTGCAGCTTTTTCTTAGAGGCTGAAGACATAGCAAGAAGAACAAAGGTTTTCTTTTTTTTTTGGTTGGGGGGAGGGTTCATTATTCACTGCCAGCCTCTGGCTGGCTCAAACCCGAGGTGCACTGCTACAAGGCCTAACACATTGGCCGGCTAAACTAGAGCCTTGCGTGCAAGAGGAAGAAAGGTTATGTTACCGGTATTTTGCATTTGCGGGAGTATTGGGGTGGATTTGGTTTTTGGGCACATTTCTTTTTATAAGCCATTTTTTTAATATAAGACTCCTGTAGACTTCAGGCCCAAAAATAAACTACTAGTAGGCTTTAAATTAATATTATTACGCCATCATTAAAAGAAATTTTCATCTTTGCCCCCCCAAAAAAAATAAACATTTGTAAATAATCATATATATTTATGTATAAAAAAATTATCATATATATTTATATAAATAAATATATTCTATTACAATCCAGTTAATCCTAGTTGAATCAGTAAATTTTTGAACTAATACACTGTCCAATTCAATTTCCGATCTGGATTTGAGACCCTTACCCTTAAATCTATTTTCAATTATCCATATACTGGCATGATATTTGGAGTACAAGTTCATCAACGTTGGATACTGCAAATGGTGGATTGAGATCGTGACCATGACAGTGCAAGATTAACACAGACATCGACGAGCACCGATCAAAGAGCTCAAGGAGATCAATTAGCCACGATGGAATTATGATAATTATGTGCTGATAAGCGTTACTAGTTTGCATTTGATTTGGGTATATTAATGCTTTTATAATTATTTGTACTACTGTAATGTGTTTAGCACTTGTTTTGATATCAGATTCTGATGTAAGACTTTACTCCTCACTACCTATGGGTGAGTTCAGACAGTATAATGCTCCCAACATATCAAGTTATTTTAGCACCCATGATGTTTTTTCTCTAATGGCATATAAAAACAAATAATAACCAATTGTAAAATTTAGTTAGTGATCACACACGCAAGTTCACAAGGATTAACTCATCAACAAGAGGATCTAGCAAGCAACTAACAAAGTATAAATCATGTCCTTAAACTAATCTGAAGTTGTGGCAGTTCAGAGTCATTAACATCATCTGGAACCACAATTTCCAAAATTGTATTAAGGGTGTATTTATTATATTGTATTAGGCATAATAGGATAAGTTAATACTATATATTATGACTTTATCCGTTGTTTTGTACAAATAACGTATTGTATAAATTTATTTATCATAACTCTTTTACATATTAAAATAATAGATAACTTAATCAAGTCTAGAGATATTGGATCATATCTGATTAACTTTTGATATATAAGAACTCTTTCACTTTGTTTTTTAATATATTTTATTAAAATAAAAATAATTATTAAATAAATAATAAAAATTATATAAATAAAATAATAAATTTTAATACAAATATTTAATAATAAATAAATATTTAAAAATAATATTCAATATAAAAGAAACTATGGATATAAAAAATATATAAATAATGATTCATTATTAAAATATATAAATAATAATTAATATTTAATATAAATTTAATTATATATAATAACAATAATTATATATGATGTATAATTTAATCAAGTCTTAGAATATGATTGGACTTTAATATATAAAGGCTCTTTCTTTCTCTCCCTCTCTCTCATTTTTTATATTTATGAAAATAATACAAATTAAAAATGATAAAAAAATTATAAATAAATAAATAACAAATATTATTTAATATAAATAATAATTGTATATATATAAATAAGAAATATTAAAATAATTATATATTTTTGGCCTTTTTGGTTGGATAACAGTACTGCTATGGGGCGAAGTGCTAAAATAATTATATTTAAAAATAAAAAGTCTTTTATTTGTTAATTTATAATAAATAAAAATTACTAATTTTATTATAATTTGTTTTTATTAGATTTTTACTCTTGATTAGAATTATTTGTGATAATAAAAAATAATATTATGTTATATAATCAAGATCTTATACACTAATCGATAAACTAAACATTGTATAATATTAAAATTTATCAAGTCTTATATAATCAAATTTTATCCTATTAGGCATGCCAAACATGCCCTAATAACAGTGCTATTTTTACTTCCATGCAGACAAAATAGAGTAATAATAACCAAAAATTTCAAAGTTAGTGACATCACATTTTTTATGCTCAAGTAACAATTCTTTTTAGCTATAAAATAAAGGTAGCAAATTGTGAATACCAAACTGCCTAAACTCGTACAGATTATAGATCTTGCGGATTTTTTTTTTTGTGAAATAAAGCATTAAAACCGTATCAGGAGCACAAAAAAAATTTCTGACATTGAATTTTCAATTGTTGATGGTTAGATGTCAATGTCAAACACCATCTAAGAGGTCCATGTAACATGTAGCTACTCAACACTAATGCAAATGAAGAAATACAGCAGAACAATGAAGAATTGCAGCAGAACAATGCACCAGTAGTGAGTTTACGATATTAGAGCTAATCAATTACACCATGACAAACCATTATTTGAGTCTATTGTCTGGGATACAAAAAATTGAAGAAGAAATATCCTAACATAGGGAATCGAGAGAAGAAGAAGAGGAAGAAGGACTCAGATACAAGAGGGAGAGACTAGAAGTTATTCATATAATCCACACCCCGACAAGACCTCACTTTTCCTTATATGGTGTTATTATTTTATTTTTATTTTGTTTGGGCCAATAAAAACCCAAGACCACAATAGACTCATTACAGTCCATTTCAAATGGATGCCATGTGAAGTACTGTTAGAATTCATCATTCTTTTATGGGAACATGCCATGTGAACACTAAACATGCTTGCTCGAATGAGTGCAAGTTATTTTGATCTTTTATCTCACATGTTACTTGTGACAAATGTATTTATAAGAGAATTTCAAAAGCACTATTGGTCCTTGAAGGCTTTGATGTTAGTGGATAGCATCATTTCTTTCCGTCAAACTTATCATAGACTCATGCCAAAACACCAATAGCGAGACTTTACTCTTGCAATCATTTTGTTTTCAAAAGTGTCTGTGTGTCTCCCTTAATAGCTTCAAAGTTTCATACGTAACGCAATCAAAGACACAAACATTGCTTCGATAAATGAATGAGAACCATAAAAAAACACACATCAACTCCAACCATTCATCTAAAATAAATAAAATTAGAAGCTTTGTTTAGATTAAAAAAAGCATTATATTTATTTATATCTATTAACCAAAAAAAAATGCCCAAATATAGTTTCAAAATTCAGCAGTGGACAATGCCTCAAACACAAATGCAAAAAGTATATATATATATATATATATATATATAAAGGTAAGTCTGATACTAATAATAAATAGCTACAGGTTTGGATCATAAAACTAATGAATCATGCAACACCTATTGAGTCATACTTTGTGGCTTAGTCTGCTTTTATCTTTTGAATTAGGGCTGTTGTATCGTTGGGTATCTCCTGAAAATTGAAAGTGAAAAGTGAAATTCGAAAAAATGTCAATTGCAAAAGCATATAATTCAGGGAAGGTAGATTCTTTAATGCAAATAGAGTTCGATATAGATGATGTAAATCGAATTTTGTTTATATATTTTTAATGACAAATTATCTCAAAACGCGTGACGATAGCTCATCTGGTTCCTCTGCTTGTCTCGTAAACTTGAAGTCGATAGTTTGAGCCTCGCTCTCGTTTCACATCAAATTTTTTTCATTTTTCAAATTATTTCCCTGCTCTTTTGTGTCAAATATGAAACTAGGCAAAGTTGATAGTCCAGTCAAACATGACCAGCATTTCTGCTTTCTCAGCGGCTTCCTACAAATGGGTTGGAAAAATAAATTTAATATAAAATCTTTCATTTTTATTTTTTTATTTGTAAAAAAAGATTGTAGATTTTATTTTTGACTATGTGAATATCAAGTGGGGATATGGGAATCTACATTAGATGATGATAATTTCTGACACGCTTGGCAACAAAAGATATTAAATATAATATTTTAACAGATAAAAGGTAAATACCCGTTTTCTGCAAATCATTAAAAAAGGGCAAATAACAGCTAAGAAGCTAGTGGTTTATATTATTATTATTATTATTATTATTACACCAAAAAAACAATATCAAATAAAATATTTTATTTTATAATAAAGCAAGCATTGTATTAATGTTTATGAATTATCTAACAAGATATCTTTTCTCTTAAAGTGTTTCAACTTACGCTTGCCGTGTCAATCTTGCAGCCCCATAAGATTGTGACACCTTCATCTGAAAAAATCCACCAGGTTAAGACATCTTCTTGATAATCAGCCATACAAACTCTAACAACACTAGGCTTCATCATAATTAAATCATATCTTTATGAAGTGGCATATGTTGACATTTTAGCATTTTTTAGTTCTCTGTCTTCTTCCTTCTGAAGCTTTGGAGTATAGGGAAAAGAAGATATAATTGAAGTCACTAACCATTAAACAAAGAAATAACATGTGAAAGTGGAGAATGTCCATCACGAATTTTGTCATGTAATGGACCCTTTACTCATGAGAATTATCGTTAATAAGCCAACTTACAACATATGTTTATTATATATAAAAGCAAAGTAAAGTGGGAAGTTATATGTTTGCCTTTTTGTCTTGTCAAAGAAATCTTTTCTTAATACAAATATTAAAACATAAAGAAGGTTCAAAGAAAACAAACTTTCACTTTTTTCTTTAGTATACCAAACTCCTAGGCTTTCAAGCCGAGAAGAACAGAAGTTTGCAAGTTTTGCACCTGATTCTAATCTCTCAGGCAACTCATAGTTATTGCATTAAATATCATTATATACTGTAACAGAAGCACATTAAACTTATGAGAATATTGTGACACTTAACGTACTATATGGACAAGCTTATCTTAGATACGCTAAAATAGAGAGTGAAATCGACCTCACGTGAGTATATTGGCTGCATTTGCAATGGTCCATGCCCATTCTTGCCACACCAGTGTACCAGTTTTTGTTCGGTACCCAAACGGTGATATTTTTGTGGCAGAGTGAAATGACAAATTAGCCCATTATTAAAGAAAAATTCACAACAGTGACATTTTTAGATCTATTGAAGAGGACATCAACAGTGCCTCGCTTCTTTGTTTCGCGATTATACGCCTAGGAGCTCCGAGCCAAATCTGTGTCTGGAACTTTCACTGCAACAATTGGAAATCTAACAAATCTTCGACAAGTGTTATTGCATAACAACAATATCTTAGGGCCAATCCCAACGGAGCTTGGAACCATTCCCAAACTTCAGACTATATAGATCTTTCCAATAATCGATTTTCTGGTTCTCTCCTTTTCCGTTGAAATTTTGCCTTTGGGCAAAGTTTTGGTTTTTGATGATATGGTGTTGCTCCGACTGAGAGTGGTGGTGGATTTGGCTGGTAACCCGTTAGTATTATAAAGTCACACAATTTAAAATATATGATTTTTATAACACTGTCATAGTTAAAAACTGAAACAGCACTATATTTTTTTTGTTAAAAAAATTTAAATGAAAAAAATACATAACATACTTTTTTGGAGACAGAAAAAATTAAATGACACAATTATACAAACTTCAATATTTATTTAACTATTTGCACGGATTTAAATTTACAAAAATAAAAAAATTATATAAATTTATAAAAATGCAAATTAAACTATTTGCTTAATTCTTTTTAATATGTAAACATTAATGTTGAATTTTATAAAATCTTATATATCAAATAAGATCTTATACAATTATAAAATCTTTTATATAAAATACATTACCTTTTGTTTAAAGGAAAAAAAAAACCGGAAGTCATTAAAAGTCTACAGTAGCTTCGAAAGATAATGGCAGAAAAACCAAAACATCAACTCATGGTGCCTAGTAACGTAATTTCAAAATGTAGCAAATTTTAATCTATAAATCATTTACCTGTTGACCTAAGGTGTATTGATGGTCAGTTACTCTGCATTATTACGTTACATTTACTTTCTTGTATCCAAGCCGTTGCATTATATTTATTAATATCTTAATGGCTGTAAAATACTGGTATACTAGTGTACCAGGAAAAAGCCTGGACCATTGTAAATGCAGCCGAGTATATTTAAGCTAAGTAAATCTTGGTTTAGCACTGTTTATCGTAGATACTTTATTTAATATTAAATATGTGTAAGTTTGTGTGACTCAAATGCGTTTATACATATCCCCTTAAATGGAACGTTTAATAAGTGATTTGTGCCTATCTAAAAGGTTCTCATCTTTTAGATATCCCTGCATAAAAGATAATGAAAGAAAAAAAAAAGGAAACAATAGAAAAATATCGAGAATAAAGAATGCTGCAAGTTAAATGTTACGAGTCCCTCTTCAAATCAAAAATGGAAATTCTTTTGAAACATACATCCACAAACCACTCCACTAATAACATTGTCATGTTAAACACATTTTCGTGATTATAAAGAAACTTCAGCCCACATTGTGCAGTACCAAAACAATTTTCCCAATTTTTTTTTTTAAAAAAAAGGTAAAGAAGAATAATAAAATGTTGCCAACATAGTAACCGTGCCACTATGACAAAAAGAAGGGATTAGCGATGCATAAATCCACTATTCCTATACTCTTTCTTTTCTCTTCTTATGTGACTTGTGTTGGATGTGATTCTATTAACGTACGAATCACACATCTCAAATCTGTTTCCTTTTGTTGTTAAAACATCTCAAATTTTATTTTGATTCTCATTTGAAATTTTATTATTTTGCAAATTTATATATGAGCTCATTTTTTCTCTCACACTATTTCTTTCATGAATATTGCAGTGGAAGTATCAAGTTAGTGCCAGTGCAGGTAGATCTTGAAGCTAGTGGCAATACTTGTATTCATGGTACATCCTTAAGGTAATTCATGGTTCCTACTCTTGTTCTATATGTATAGATCTCACATGTTGTCTTTTTTATATATATTCTATTGATACAACTCTATGAAAGTGCACCTTATCACTATGCATCTCTTCCTGACCGCTCACCTCGTGTAATTTTGTCGCCTTCTTGTTTCTCTTCTATTTATCTTTTTGTTTTTTTTTTCTTTTTTTGCTTCTTTATACATTCTTTCACTCCCTTTTCTAGATTTTCAATGAAGTCATTCTTTCACTCCCTTATATGTCATGTTATAATATTTTGAGATAATAGATATAGTTATGTTGGTGCTAAGCTAGTTCGGTGGTTATAGCATGCTAAATAGTTATGTATATTGATAGACATGACCTTTCGCATATATATTCATTTTCAAGTCACTTTTTAATATTTCCTTAAAAAAAAAGGTCACCTTTAAATATTTTTTTAATGATATTGTTATGAAAAGGAATTTTGTTATTTTTCTGTCTTTTAAACCATTTGTGCCCACTGGTTACGACCAAAAATAAAAATAAATAAAAAGGGCTACTTTCAACAGCTTGTACATAAACAAGAATAACCCTATTCGTACACTTCTAAGTTAAGATGATTAAACTGAAAGAATAAGCTATGTTATCAACCTTCCTGGCGAATGCCAATGACATTCATAATTAGGCATGCACATTAAACTTATGTGAATATTGTATTTGTGATACGTAACATACTAATACTTCTGAGCTAAGAAGACTTCAAATTCAAAGAATGCTGCATTACCAATCATGCCGGTAAATGTCAATGACATCCAAAATTAAGCATGAGAAACACATTTGTTAAATGAAAAATGATCAGATAAAGCTTATTACTATTTACTGGTGCTATAAATACTAATGATCATGAGATTATGTCGTATAAGCTTCTTCCTCTTAAGTCATACATAACACCTATTTCAATCTGAAGATTCAAAATTGCCACTACCTGCAGTTAGTTTTTACATACAATATCAATATTCAAACATGTCTTCTTTGAGATCCACTTTGTCTCTTGAGTCTAAGTCCAATTTTGACGAGCTCAAATGGGTCATCCAAATCCGTAGAGTCCTAGAAGAAGAGCTTGAGGAAGATTGTGAATTCCCTGTATCCATCTTCAATGTCCCCAAGCTCCTTATGACTAGTGATCCACATTCATATGTCCCTCAACAAGTTGCAATTGGTCCTTACCATTATTGGCGTCCGGAGCTCTATGAAATGCAAAGATACAAGCTTGCAGCAGCAAAAAGATTCCAGAAACAACTACAAAGCCTCAAGTTTGATAATCTTGTTGACCAATTGACAAATTTGGAGCCAAAAATTAGATCATGCTACCACAAGTTCTTGAATTTCAATGATGAAACATTGGTGTGGATGATGGCAATTGATGCCTCATTCTTGCTTGAGTTCCTTCAAGTTTATGCCATACAAGAAGGAACAAAGGTACCTGGTGTTTCATCAAGCATGTCTCACTTAGTAGACTATGCTGGTAAGAAATCAGCACATAATGCAATTTTGAGGGACATTGTGATGCTAGAGAACCAACTCCCATTATTCGTGTTGATGAAGATGCTGGAGTTCAAATTCTCATCACTAGAAGCTGCAGATGACATGCTGACCTTGATGCTTGTAGGCTTGTTCAAAGAGCTTTCACCTTTCAAGATGATGGAGGAGTATCCAAACATTCAAGTCTCAAGGAGTGATCATCTTCTAGATTTCTTGTATGACATGATTGTGCCAAAGTTGGAACAACAGCCGGACATAATTGAAGGTGGGTGTGTGTGTGACATAATTGAAGATGAGTGTCAACAAGAAGAAGACATTAGCAAGGAAGGAAATGAAAAATCAAGGGCAGACCCAGGAAATGTCAAGAAATTCCTCAGTGAAATATGGAAGATTCTTTCAAAATTAAACAAAGGGCCAGTGAAGTTAATAAAGAAGGTGTTCACATCTAGGCCTCTTAAATTCATAGTTAAGTTGCCTTGGAAAATTATATCCAACCTTCCTGGAGTCAAAGTTCTAAAACTACCTGTTGAATACTTCTTCTTTTTCACTCAAGATAAGGAAGAAATTGGGAACTCATCAATCTCCAATATTCTCATGGACAAGCCACCTTTGGTGGAAGAAATCGCTATTCCTTCAGTGACACAACTCTTGAACTCCGGGGTTCGTTTCTTGCCCGCCAATGGATGCATATCAAGCATAAATTTTGACACGAAAACATGCACACTTTACCTTCCCACAATTGCTTTGGATGTTAACACTGAAGTTTTCCTGAGAAACTTGGTTGCATATGAAGCATCCGGTGCACCAGGACCCCTGGTTATAGCCCGTTACACTGAGTTCATGAATGGGATTATAGACACCGAGGAGGATGCAAAGATTCTGAGGAAAAAAGGGATTATTCTGAACCACTTGAAGAGTGATCAAGAGGTGGCTAACCTGTGGAATGGGATGAACAAGTCCTTGAGGTTGACAGGGGTGCCCTTCTTGGATAAGGTCATTGAAGATGTTAACAAGTATTATAATAGTACAATGAAGGTCAAAGTTTTGAATTGCATGAAGGTTTATGTGTTTAGTTCGTGGAAGTTTTTGACATGTCTAGCTACCATCTTGCTTTTGCTATTGATGACCATGCAAGCCTTTTGCTCTGTCTATACTTGTAGTCGCCTTTTTGGGGCCAAACTACCTAGTGATTGATGTGAGTCAAGTGTTAGGGACTCGTATAACCCAAAGTCAGATTCTTATGTTGGTTGTTTGTTGAAATTGTTTCTATTGGTTTGGCCGGTTGTTATTGGTTTATAGGTTACTAGATTCGCTTGTTATAATGATTTTGAATGTGTCTCTATCAATGAAATAATGCTGAATACGGCAAATGATTTGTTATAATATTTTGTACAATGAATTAAATATACTTTTTAGGTTTAATTAATCTCCATATAGTTTAACCTAATTTTTAATTAGATTCTTGTAGTTTAAAAGTTTTCAATCAAATATTTATATTAAATAAATTTTTATAGATAAGTCCTTGAAATAATTCAACTATTAAAAAAAAATTTGTTAGATTAAATAAATTTATACATTTGAACTTATAAAATTATGTGGAATCTTATTAAATTATATAAAATTTTAAAAAATTTTGCAGCATTATTTCAAGAACTTGATTATAAAAATTTATTTGATATAAGGGCCTTATTAAAAAATTTTAAACTATAGAGACTTAATTAAAAATTGAGTCAAATTATATGAACTTACAAATTAATTAAACTTATTTTTTATTTCATTTCATTAGCTATTTTTTAAATTATTACTATTTATGTATAGTTACAAAAAAAAATTGGTCAAAAACAATTTATAAAATAGTTTATAAAAAATACTTGATACCAAGTAGAATAGACTTGTGTATAAGTGATAGATAAATTTGATAATTTGGTTTAGAGTTTAGTATAGCTGGTTGTTGTGTACAAGCTCTACAAATACCACCAATAATCACCATTTCGACCAAAGGTACACCAATGTGACCTAATTACGCCTGGGTATCCTTTATGCTATGCTAATAATATTAACCCACAATTCTAATTCTCCATAGATCAGTTTATCTTTTCTCCTTACTAGAGAATTTCATGATTTTTTTTTGTAGGGTTATCTATTTAAGATCATAAAGGAAAGCACAGAAAAATTGAGTTCCAACGCGATGGAACAGTGACCAAAGGGGTATTTTCCCAAACGGCAAATACGTAGAAAGTATAACATAAAAGAACCAGTTCATTTATCCGAAAAAAAAAAAAAGAAAAAAACAAACAAACAACGGTGCAACGATTCATTGGATTTCTCGAAAGCTATTCCATGTTTTTTTCTTTCTTTTTAAAAAAATTCTACGGACTAAAAGAACAGTGAGTAGGTTGTACTTATCTTCGTTGTAACGAATGAATTGAATATAATATCTCGGAGACATAAGTTAAGAGAAAACGAGCAAAGGATATCTTTTTTTGAATGTTCAAGTAAAAGACAAATCGAAAATGTTAATGGAACTTATTAATGTGTCATTTAATTATTGATTGAAGAAAAAGATGAGACTCACTCCCAATTAATAGTTAAAAAATATCTTAATAAATCTTGTAAAATGAATTCCAATTATAAGTATAAATAACACAACTTAAGACAAATTGAACAAGTTTAACTCTATCTCTCTCTTTCTCTCTCTCTCTCTCTGTGACGGATAGTTCGACGATTTGTAGGAATTCTTGAAAGCTATTCCACGCTTTTTCTTCTTTCTTTCTTTTTCTTCAATTCTATTGATTAAAATATTAATCAGAACACTATTTTTTTAATTAAGATTTTCATCTACAAATTTATGTTAATTTTTCAATTAGTCCCTATACTTAATTATTATTCTTCGTTATAACACCGTTAATTAACTTAGGCTAATTACAAATACTTTACCATTCGTGAAAGACAAAATATTAAAAGAAAAAATTTATATTTAAATACTTCAACTGAAAAATAATTTTAAGATAATTTATTTTATTTGGATTGCATAAAAAAATTATTTTGGCCTGATAAAATTTTTAAAAAGGATATAAAATAATTATTTATATTATATAATATTTAATATTTAGAATTAATTTAATAAAAATATAATAATTTTGAAATAAATAGTTTCTTCTTATAATTAAAATTGTCAAAATATTATTTTTAATTATAAGTTATTTTTGAGTTTAAAATTATTAACTTATTATTATTATTTATTTTTATTAAGTTACCAAACAAGATTAATTTTTCAAAAAACGGCTTTAAAAGAAAAACTGTTTTTAGCCATTCCCAAACATGTCAAAGATGGTGAATGAAAAAAAAAATCTTACATTTTTGTTAGATTAAAATATTTTTGTTAAGTTTTAAATAAGTGAATTTAGAAAATAAAAACAACTTGAATAATATGTCAAACAGAAAGTTCATCAAACGTTTGACATAAAACATTACATTGCCAAATTAGTTACCCGTTTGCCATGCCAGATATAAGTTAAAAGTGTTAAAACTAAAAATAAAAAATAGGGACCTATTAAAAAATATTTACAATTATAAGTAGTAAAAAAAAATTACAATAAACTTTATCTCAAATGGACCCTTTCTCTTGAGCCAAATGACAATAGGTTTGTCACTATTAACTCGAGTTCTATCCCCATTTACTCATTTCTTTTCCCATTTCCCCATATATATATAGGATTAAGTTTTTTACAAAATCCACCGTTAGATCATGTCTATAAAATTTTAGATTCATCTAAAATCATTTGACATACTTTTATATTCATCAAAATCAACATAATATCTACATTTAAAATATACATAAATAAGAGTTATTTGATTATATTTATAATAATATTTGATTTTAATAAAATTTGATAGAAATAATCTTTATGATAGATAATTGTAATACAACTATTGCATGGATAAAAAATATATTATATAGAGAGTTATTAAGTGTTATAATTACGTTTAAAATTACATCAGTGTGTGTATGTGTGTGTGTGTGTGTGTGTTTGTGTGTATGAATGAAATAACAAGTTAATGTAAGTACCAAAAGTTTAATTTAACTTTCTTGGGAGAATGACCAAGTTGGCCTCTAAAAGATCAAAATCAATTTAATTCCTAAAAGATGTTTTATTAGTCTATGGTACGTCAATGATGAATTGTATTATTGCTAATAGATTTTGTTAGTATTAATAAAAGACGTTTTAGAAATTAATTTATTAGCAAATTGATTTTTTTAAAGTTAATTTGTCAATATATTAATCTTTCCGAAACTAATTTATCAACGTATTTATTATTAGAGGAGAAAATATTATCTTTTAATAGTTAAATTGTCAATATTCTTATCTTTCGAGTGACAAATGGTGGTTCTCCCAACTTTCTTTTTATCTTTGCTGTAAAGGATGAACAGGTATACAATGTCCAGAGAGACACAAGTTAAAAGAAAATGAACAAAACATATCTTGTTTCAAGAGCGTGTGTTACGCTACTCCAAATTAAGTTTGAGAGTAACTTAGTCCTAGCCTTTAAAGAGTGAAATAAAATTGCTAAAAATGTGTCCTTGTTGCAAAAATAGCCTTTTCCTTTTCCATTCTCAAAGTTTGTTGTCCAAGTTCTTGACCACCCAGGAAATGAGAACTAGGTATTACAGTACAAAAACAACAAGATAGCATGACTAAACCATATAAGATGATAAACACATCGTATAAAAAAAAAAAAAAAAGAACATAGCCCTAAGACTAACACACTCCAATCAGACATGTAGTAACACCAACAATAAGAAATATCTTGGACTTGCTTCAATTATCTTGCTAGAACACTATATAGCTGCTTACTTCTAAATAGCAATGATCCAAGATATGCCCTTTTTTAGTTCTAGCATAAGATTAATGAATGACTCTAATGGCAAAACTTACTATTCATATCAATTCTAATTTCCATTTACCTAAACATTCAACCACAGACCTGTTGATGGTGATCCAGTACCCTTTGGGCGGTGGAATCAAGCAAAGAGGCATGTCGATATGGCGAGGGCAGTGCCTCTCCCTGTAATAGTTCATCTACCTACTCAGCTGCCTGTTCAATCTTGGATACTCGCACGGCATGTGGTCCAGGCTCTTCCTTGACTGCCGCCAAGTGCGCAATGAGGAAGAAGAAGAAGGCAGAGACTGTAACAACTATAACTGGCCCATTGGGCCTAACTGGCGAAGGACTCTTTTGGATGCATACCAATGGTATTAAAAAAGAGAACAAAGCATAGGAAATCATCATGACTATTGTGGTATTATCCATTTATCCTCTTTTTGATGATTCTCCTTCCCTCTGATTCCTTTTCTTCTCTCTTCCTATTTTGATATCACTCTTCTTCTTGGTCCAGGTCCATTAAAGCTTATCAAGTGGAGACTGATCTGTTTCATTCTCAATTTACTCATACACTATCTCTATTTCTACTGTTATTTCCTTTATCTTGTAATCCACTGTTATGTTGAGATTTATACTCTTGTTCTTGGCTTCTTCGTTTGAACTGAGGGGTTTTTTTGTAGTTTAGTTTCAATATTGTTACAGTGACGAACTCTGGGAGGCGCCATTGGCACAGGTTGATAAGGGTGGTGATGAAGGTGAAGGTTGGGGTGGTGGTGCATATAGGGTGACCCATTGATTTGGAAGGGAGATGCAAGTTGTGGTGGTGAAAATCGGTTGGGTTTGTGGGTTGTTGGGATCAAAATTGAGAAAGGGGGTTGGTCAAGAACTTGGACAACAAACCTTGGGGATGGGAAGGGGAAAGGTTGTGTTTTGCAAATAATAAAAAAGGGCACTTTTTTAGCAATTTTATTCCACACTTTGAAGACTGGGACTAAGTTACTCTCAAACTTAATTGGGAGTAACGTAACACACGCCTGTTTCAAGAATAAATTAAAAGACAATGTCCTCAAAAATGCAAATTGAGCAACTTTAACTCCTAATAGCTAGGGCAGGAGTAAATGGTTCCTAGTAAAGATTCATCGCCAACACCATGTAATCTCCATGTGCCCTCTATCCCTCTGCCACCAATCCTAACCCACTCGAGAGAGCTTGGGTTCTAGAACAAATCATAATTAAAGAGTTCCTAACAAATTTGCTAATGCATCCCATGCATATGAGTTGGATGCTCACAAGATTTTTACATTTTGTTTTCTCTCTTCTTTGGACCACAAGTGATGATTTCATCGAGTCTAAGGATCATCTTAACTATCTCAATTGAAGATAGCAATACAGCTTGCTTAACTTTGAATGATTTCGATATCCCCTGTTCATGTCTCCAACCTTTTAGAAATACAACGCTGAGTAAATTAGGTCAATCAAAAAGAAATTAAGAAGAGTTTTGATTAAAGAGCGAGGTTGCCAGCGTGATGAAGTCTCGAGAGTCGTGATAATGGATCTGCCAACGACAGGGTCAGTGATAACAGTGAAGTGCGTTAATTCTTATTTGTCACTATGCTTATAGTGTTGTTGTTGATTCTAGTTTGCTTATCCCTCTCTAGATTTGTGATGGTCTAATACTCTCACTTTCCTTGTGATGATGAATTTGAAGGTAGGATGCAGTAGATTATGATGGGGTGATGCCTGTGGTTGTTGCTTCGTTGTTTTAGATTATCTTCTGTTTAAGCTAGAATGCTCTCTTTCTGAACTATGGTTAAGGTTTTAATTCAAGTAAAATCTCAAATTGGTCTTTGAAAAGGTAGTGAGATATCAAATTGGCTCTTAGAAAGGTTGTGACACAATTTGGTCATCAAAAGAATTATGACACTAATTTTCATGAAACTTTGGTGCAATACTGGATGTTTACTGAAATTGTGTTAGATACCAAAGTTAAGGAATACAATAACACAACTAAAGTTTGGACATGAGAAAAGGCGAAACTGAACCAAATATTTTTGGCAAAATGCGAAAATCTTTATAATAAATAAGTGAAAACTACAATCTCTAAAAAAATAGAAGGAGAGAACCATAACATTTTTTCTTACATATGGAGAATATAAACACACAAAAAAAAAAAAATACTCATAGAAGAGACCTAATATCTTTTTGTGGCTAGATAACTCACTCAAATTTTTAACACTAGCTCTCGGCTACATTTTTGGTGCACAATACAAGTGAATGGCACCACCACCTACTTATAGTAGTTGCGTGCACCATATGCTTAACCATGAAGTAAAGTAACAACCTGACCTAGCTAGCTTTACACGGTTCCAGGTTGCTCTTTGACAGCAAGTTCGAGTGTGATCCAGTTTGAACTTCCTTTGACTATGCTTGCAGCCGATAAGCATGTGCAGTATTCAAAGCCAAATTGAACTTTTCTTGGAAGGCTACGGTTTGATGAAATTAGCAAGCATTTTAGATGTTCCATTGACTTCCTTGACCATGGTATGCCTTGGCTCCAACTAATACACGGTTTCTAGCTGAAGATACAAGTTCTAGCTTGACTTCCTTTGACCATATGAATGCAAGCAAGAGAGGACAATTCTTGTGAGTTCCATCACCATGCATCACCACCAATGAGCATTGAACAACAGCCACCAAAATTGACTTTGCTTTCCTTCACAAATCGGCGGTGAAAATAGTGTGAGCAACACTATGGAAAATTCAAAACAACAGTAGGTGTGTTGGGCAACCTACGAAAAAGTATTAAGGACAACAAACTTGCTGATGGGATGGTAAAGGCACCTCTGACTATGCGAATTTGGTTCTAAAACTAATGATAGTGGTCATACTATCCTTAATAAGGTTAAGGTTCTATTTTGGAGATTTATTTATGATGATAAGGAATGATCAATAATAAAATGAAATAAAAAATAAAAAAAATAGAATTGATATATATATTTCACTCTTATTTGAGATTTTGATGAAGGAAGGAGGAGAGTTTTAATAATCTTGTCTAGAAATTATAATATAAGTGAATGGAATAAAAAGACTATTAAATTTTATTTTCTAATTTTATCCTCTTAACTTGCTATGAGGATATAAATTCACATTATCATCAATTAACTATTACTCTAATGTGTAGAAATGAAAACCAAATTTCTCATTTCCTGTTCCTGATATACAAAATCCTCCATGGTGTGTTGGGTCGCTGTTGAAATGGAGGGAGAAGGCAGTCGTTGTTGTTGAGATGAAAAGATGGGTGTTGAAAACGTTAAATGGAGAGAAGAGAGAAGAGAGAAGAAGAGAAAGAGAGGGAGGGAAGAAGGAAGAAAGGATTTTTTTTGGGTCGTGAAGTAGAAGGAAGGTGGTTTTCTTTTTTGGTACGCGTTTTTTAATTTGGGGAAGTATTGGGCTGGATTTGGTTTTTGTGGCCACTTGTTTTAATAAGCAATATCTTTAATATAAGAATCTAATAGGCTTCAGCCCCAAAAATAAAATACCAATAGGCTTTAAATTAATTTTATTATGGCATCCTTAAAATAAATTTCCATCTTTGTCCCAAAAACACACACAGACACACACACGCGCGCGCGCACACACACATATATATATATATATATATATATATATATATATATATATATATATTCTATTACAATTCGATTAATTCTGATTGAACTAATAAACCTTTAAATTAATATCTTATTTAGTTTAATTAGTTTAATATCCAATCTGATTTTGAGAACCTTGCTCTTAAATCTATTTTCAGTTAGCCATATACTTGTATGATACTTGGACTACAAGTTCGGCAAGGTTGAATTCTGCAGATGGTGGATTGAGATCGTGACCATGACAGTGCAAGATTAATACAGACATGGAGGAGCACCAATCAAAGAGTTGAAGGAGATCAATTAGCCACGATGGGTATATGATAAGTACGTGCTGATAGGCGTCACCAGTTTGCATTTGATTTGGGTATTATTAATGCTTTTATAATTATATGTACTGCTGTGGTATGTTTAGCACCTGTTTTGATGTCAGATTCTGATGTAAGACTTCACTCCTCCCTACCTTTTGGGCGAGCTAAGACATACCCACGATGTTTTTTCTCTAATGGCATATAAAAACAAATAATAACCAATTATAAAATTTATTTAGTGATCACACGCAAGTTCACAAGGATTAACTCATTAAGAAGAGGATCTAGCAAGCATCTAAACAAAGTATAAATCATGTCCTTAAACTAATCTGAAGTTGTTGCAGTTCAGAGTCATTAACATCATCTGGAGCACAATTTCCAAAATTGTATTAAGGGTATGTTTAGCATGTTGCACTAGATATAATAGAATAAGTTAATACTATATATTATGATTTTCTCCATTATTTGATGTAAATAACATATTGTATAAATTTATCTATCATAATTCTTTTATATATCAAAATAATGGATAACTTAATCAAGTCTAACGATATTAGATCAAGCTTGGTTAACTTTTGATATATAAGGACTCTTTTGCTCTCTGTTTTTTAATATATTTTATTAAAATAAAAATAATTATTAAATAAATAATAAAAATCATATAAATAAAAATAATAATTTTTTAATAAAGATATTTAATAATAAATAAATATTTTAAAAATAATATTCAATCTAAAAGTAACTATGAATACAAAAATTATATAAATAATAAGTCATTATTAAAATATATAAATAATAACTAATATTTAATATAAATTTAATTATATATAATAACCGTAATTATATATAACGTATAACATAATAAAGTCATAGAATATGAGACTAAGCTTGAGTAGACTTTAATATATAAAGACTTTCTCTTTCCCTTCCTCTTTCTCTCTCTCTCTTTCTCTCTCTCGCTAAAATAGTTATATTTAAAAATAAAAAGTTTTTTATTTGTTAATTTATAATGAACAAAAAGTACTATTTTTATCATAATTTTTTATTACATTTTTTACTTTTGATTAGAATTTTTGTGATAATGAAAAAATAATATTATTTTGTATAATCAAGAAATTGTATAATGATATATTAAACACTATATAATATTAAAATTTTATCAAATATTATACAATTAAATTTTATCCTATCAAACATACCAAACAAATCCTTAATAACAGTGCTAGTTTTACTCCAGATGCAGACAAAATAAAGTAATAATAACTAAGAACTTTATAGTTAATGACATCATATTTCATATGCCCAAGTAACAATTCTTTTTAGCTGGAGGTAGCAAATTGTTATTACCAAACTGCCTAAACTTGCACAGATTATAGATCTTGCAGGTTTTCTTTTTCTTTTTCATTTTTTTTTAATAAAGCATTAAAACCATATCAAGAGCACAAAAAAATTTACTGATATTGAATTTTCAATTGTTGATAGTTAGATGTCAATGTCAAACACCATCTAAGGGGTCCATTTCAAATGGATGCATGTGAAGTGCTGTTAGAATTCATCTTTCTTTTATGGGAACATGCTTGCTATACCTTACAACTACTTCTAAACCTCACCCCCCTTTTTTTTTCATCCTCTTGGCTCTGTTCATCTAATTTCATCCAAATCTCGTTCCAAATGCTTTTGAAGTTGAATCTCATTACCATCGAATGAGTGCAAGTTATTTTAATCTTTTATCTCATATGTTACTGGTGACAAATGTATTTATAATAGAATTTCAAAAGCACTATTGGTCCTTGAAGACTTTGATGTTAGTGAATAGCATCATTACTTTCCATCAAACTTATCATAGACTCATACCAAATCACCAAGAGTGACTTTGTGTTCAAAAGTGTCTATATGTCTCTCTTAATAGCTTCAAAGTTTCATACATAATGCAATCAAAGACACAAACATTGCTTCCATGAATGAATGAGAACCATAAACAAACACATATCAACTCCAATCATTCAATCTGAAGTAAATAAAATTAGAAGCTTTGTTTAGATTAAAAAGAGCACTATATTTATTTATATCTATCAACCAAAAGACAATGCTCAAATATAGTTCTCAAATTGCAGCGGCAGACAATGCCTCAAACACAAATGCAGAAAGTATATATATATATATATACCAACAATGTCCCGTATATGTAGTATAGAGCAGTATAAAATAATCAAATGCAAGTAAAGGTAAGTTTGATACTAATAATAGATAGTTACAGGTTTGGAAAACTAATGAACCATGTGACACCTAATGAGTCACAGTTTGCGGCTTAGTCTGCTTTTATCTTTTTAATTAGGGCTGTTGCATCATTGGGTATTGAAAGTGAAAAGTGAAATTTAAAAAAATATCAATTGCAAAAACATATAATTTAAAGAAGGTGAATTCTCTGGTATAGATGGAGTTTGGTGCAGATGGTGTAAATCGAATATTGTCTATATATTTTTAATAACAAATCATCTCAAAACGTACAGTGATAGCTCATTTGGCTCCTGTATCTGTTGGATATGTCGAATATGCAACTAGGCAAAGTTGATAGTCCATTCAAACATGACCAACATTTCTACCTTCTCAGCGGCTTCCTACAAATGCGTTGGAAAAATAAATTAAACATAAAATCTTTTTTTTTATTTGTAAAAAAAGATTATAGATTTTCTTTTAAACTATTGGTTCAATGCATCAAATGATCAATCAAGCCATGTGAAGAGGGATATGGGAATCTACATTAGATGATGATAATTCGCGACATGCTTGGCAATAAAAGGTATTAAATATAAATTTCTAATAGATAAAATGTAAATACCCGTTTTCTGCAAATCAATAAAAAAGGGAAAATAACAGCTAAGAAACTAGTGGTTTATATTATTATTATTATTATTATTATTATTATTATAATACCAAAAAATATATAAAATAAGATATTTTATTTTATAATAAAGCAAGCATTGTTCTAATGTTTATGAATTATCTAACAAGATATTGTTTTCTCTTAAAATGTTTCAACTTTCAACGCTTACGATGCCGATCTATTCATTTATTTAGGTTTAAATATATTTTTTTAGTTCCTATAAATATGACTCATTTTGATTTTAGTATCTTTAAAATTTTTGCTTTAGTTTTGATCTCTTTTTTTTTTTTTCATTATTATGCTTTTAGTCCCTCTCATTTAGACCTAATATGAAGTAATGATATTATAAGGATTAAAAGATGATTAAGAAGATATTTATAAGGACAAAACAATACTTTTAATATTTGTAGGGATTAAAAGTATACTCCAAAATATTTATAAGGATCATAATTTAGAACAATAAGGATCAAAAACAAAATAAAGGAAAAAAAAAAAGACCAAAACCAATGCAAAAAGTTTTGAGGAACCAAAATCAAAATAACTTATATTTATAGGAATTAAAAACAACATTTTGCAATGCACTAATATGCCAACTAGAATGAATAGAAATTATTGATAATTTGGTTAAAGGATAAAACTGATGTTAATCAAAAAAATTTTCAGAGTCAAACTTATGTCAATTTCATACTATTAGGAAAAAAAAAAGATATTTACTCTTTTGTATAAAACCACATGTACTCTCCTACTAAAAGCAATTTTATTTAAGTTGAGTAAAATCACTTAAGTTTTAAGTGACAAAACTCTTCATTCCAGATTTTAACGCAACTATATACCATAACTTAAATTCAAAACCTTTAGTTAAACTAAGACAACCTCCACCAACTAACCTATGCATTCATTGATGAAAAGGATATTTACAGTAAACAAATTGAATTACCCCCCCCCCCCCCCAAAAATAGTGGAGGTGGAAATTTTTTAAAGTTATTTCACACTTTTTTTTCCTTTTTTTGTTAAAACTAAATTCTATTGATAAAAATATTTATCAGAACAGAATGAAAAGATTGTCGTTTTTTTTTTTTTCCGGTCAGATAAAGATTTTCATCAGCACACTTTACGTTAATATTTCAATTAGTCTCTACACTTTATTATTATTCTCAGTTATAACACCATTAATTTTGGCTTAGGCTAATTACAAATCCTTTATCATTCCCGAAAGACAATATTAAAAGACAGATAGTGAACTACAAGAAGTTCTTCAATTTTTGTTAGATTAAAATATTTTTGTTAAATTTTAAATAGGCGAATTTAAAAAATAACAACGGCATGAATAACATGTCAAAAAGAAAGCTCATCTAACATTTGACATAAAACAGGCGAATGCTATGATGCACCTCACTTTTGAGAGGTGCATCACGCACCTTGTATGATTGATGGTCAGATATGAGAGTGCACCAATACACCTTCACATCTGACCATTAATTTCATAAGGTGTATTATTACACCCTCACATCTGACCATCAATCATACAAGGTATGTTATGCACCTCACTTTATGAAGTGCATCATAGACAAACCCCATAAAACATTGCATTGCCAAATCAGTTATCCGTCTGCCATGCGAGATTTAAGTTAGAAGTGTTATAACTGAAGTCTGAAAATAGCAAATAGGGATCTAATAAAAAATATTTACAATTATAAGGAGCGAAAAACAAAAACCTATTAAGATTCAATTTATAAATTAATGTAAAGTGTAAGTACCAAAAATTTAATTTAACTTTCTTTTTATCTTCGTTGTAAAGGATGAATACAATATCTCGAGAAAGACAAGTTAAAAGGAAACAAACAAAACATATCTTTTTTCAAGGATAAACTAGAAGACAATGTCCTCATAAATGCAAATTGATCAAGTTTAACTCCTAATAGCGGGGGCAGCAGTGAATGGTTCACAATAAAGCCTCATCACCAACACCATGAAATCCTCATTTGCCCTCTATCCCCCTGCCACCAACCCCAACCCACCATGGAAAGCTTGGGTTCCAAAACAAATCATAGTTGAGAGTTACCTAACAAATTTTTAGCATTACAAACAGTTCCTCCAATCACAACCACCATATCAATATCACAGCACTCACTAGAACAAGCCACAAAATTGCAAAGGCGTCCCAAGCATCTCAGGTTGGATGCTCACCAGGTCTTCACATTCTATCTTCTCTCCTCCTTGGAGCACAAGTGATGATTTCATCAACTCTAAGGATCATCTCAGCTGCCTCAGTTGCAGATAGCAATACAGCCTGCTTAACTTTGAATGATTCCGATATCCCCCGTTCAGCCATGTCTCCAACCTTCCAGAAATACAATGCAGATTAAATTAGGTTAACCAAAAAGAAATTAGAAAGGAAGCAAGTCCAGTTAGCAGCCTACAGGATAGTTTTCTAAACCTAAGTTATATATGCTCAAGTTATTAGAAGGCATACATCCTAACTCAACTAGCATTAGGCACATACCCGTAGATGGACATGTTCAAGTCAATATTACTTATATTGGAAATTTAAATGAGACACTTCATTTATACCAAAAATCAATCTAATATAAGTAGTGAATGGGGCAATCAGAAATGTATCTGCTATCAATATAAAAAAAGACAACACAAAACATTATAATCAAGTCAAATAATTTCTAGGTTAAAACTATTTTTGGTCCCTACTCTAGATTTTAGTTTTAGTCCCTACAACAAAATAATTTCGGTTTAAGTCCCTATAGTGGTATTGAGTTAGTCCCTATCATTAAAAAATTATTAAACAATGTCAATTTTTGCTAACATGGTTAATGGGAGCTAATATGGGGCATGGAGAAACCCGGTTGAGGTCATTTCGGCTTAAAAAAAAAGGTTGTTTGGATATTGTTTCGATCACTTTTTTTATTTTTGAAGGTCATTGCAGACCTAAAAAAGGGCTAAAAAATGTCATTTCAAAACTACATTAACATATCATATCTATGTCAAATCCTATTAGTCACGTTAGCAAGAACTAATATAGTCTAATAATTTTCTAAAGGCGGGGACTAACTCCTTAATGAAATACCACTATAAGGGCCTGAACCAAAAATTTTTTTCAGTATAGGGACTAAAACCAAAATTTGGGATACATATAAGGACCAAAAACTAGTTTTAACCTAATTTCTAAGATATTCCTCCAACAGTGCATTTTGTAGCGACCCACCCAAGAGAAAAGAAAGGTTACAATAGCAGTATCATACATTAAGATGTAGCATTTCGAAAATGGGGCTCATTGAAATAAATCTCAGCTGCCCAAATTTTAGTTTCAGTACTTACGGAACCAGAGATAACATCAATTCCTGCAGTACATCCCTCATTCTGGTGCGCTGCCCGGAGCTGAGAAATCAACTCAGCACTGTCCAAACCAGCATTATCAGCAATGATTGTTGGGATAGCCAAGAGTGCCCGAGAGAACGCGTCAATAGCAAGAGACTTCTTTCCAGGGGTTTTCCTCGCCAACGCATCCACTTCCTTTGCCATCACCATCTCAGGCCATCCACCTCCAAGCAAGACCCTACTGTCATTCACAGTCTGAGATAGCACACACAAGGCATCATGCAATGACCTCTCAGCCTCATCAAGAACGTGGTGGCTGCCACAGAAGTAAATATGTCAGACTTCAAGCATAATAATAACCAAACATTCATTCATGTTAGAAAACAGATATCTGCTCATATGCATAGAAAACACTCCTATACATGCCCATCAATCAGGAAAGGACTGCATAAAGTCATAATCTAACTTGGCATGACCATCAATCAGGAACACATGCATAAAAGCAAGTAATATCCAAAACTCCAGCTGTCTATGATTAAATCATTGAGTCAATAAGATTCAATTTACTCAAAATTCCAGAGAGAGAGAAAAGAGGAGGGGGGGGGGAGGATTCAACAAATCAAATTTTAATAAATCAGCACGGCGACTTCCTATAGAGCCATCAAAACTGAGCAAGTAATATCAAGTACTACCATCCACCATTAATAGGTAGTGATTATAGTTGGAAGGAACAAGAGTTCATAACATTGTTAACAAATCCTATTTCCAGAAGATGAAAACCTACGATGACAGAAAAATGATAATTTTAAGTAATATATCATCAAGATTAAACTACCTGAATAGGTAAAAGTAAAATATTGGAAAAGGAATTTTAAAATAACAAAAGAACTAGAAGTACCTTGCACCTCTCAATACTATTGTACATGCCTGCCCCATTGCAACACCAGAAAAATGAATCAGCTTATCCTCGCCAATCATAATTTCTTCAATAAGGTCACAATGCCCAAGCTTAACAGACTCAGGATTGTCGAAGGTTGATGCAATTTCACCACCGGTCACCAGAGCCAGTCGCTCAATACCATCAAAATCAGCATGCTCAATAGCCAATATTCCGGCATCAGCAAAAAGCTCCTCTGGGAAGTTGTAAATCAACTGTCTGTTAACAAAACAGTTGATACCATGACCTATTATCTTCTGCACCTTTTCTCTCATCTTCTCCTTCTCAGCTCCTTCAATTTCGGCAACTTTAGACATAGAATCCACACGAACACGTGCACCATATATCTTCACCTTGTCTGTGTCCATGGCAGTATTTGCCACCAATATCTTTGCGTTCTCTATGCGTTTGGGTTGTCCAATACCAATTTTCTTGTCAAGAATAAATCTGAACAAGGATATAAATACAATTCAGAAAGAGAAATTTTAACCAGATTAATGCAAGGGTAAGCACTACTGTAAAATAAATTGAAAAAGAAAAAAAGATTACTAAATACTAATGCATATGCTTCATTATATGCGAAAGTGCAGAAGTTAATAATCATTTGAGTTTAGACAAATTCTTGAAGACCGCCTATGCAACTCAATAACACCACCCCCCCCCCCCCCCCCCGTGACAAAAAAAAAAGGATTCAAAGAAGGATTGAAGCCCTCCATAATTGCATACTGCAAAATAGTCTAACTTTTCAGCATTAAGAAGCATAACTCATTTACCCTTCATCTAAAAATGACTCTTTAAGTGATCCTCCAGGCTTCTTTATAATCTGGATAGCTTCTAAATTAGTGCTTCCCTGCAATTTGAAACGGTACCATTAGAAAACAAGTAAACGAAAACATGAAAAGACATAGCTCACTATCAGATATAAAATCATTTATGTGTCTCTACTTAGTAGCTTAAGCTTCTAGGAGAGACGACTCATAACACTCACTCTAACAGAAAAATCCTTTGAGGCATACATGACTGCATGCGCAGTTAAAACAGAAGTGCAAGAACCAAATAACTATATAACAAGTCACTAAGAACATCCCATACTTTTAGACTGCTAGGAAAAAGGGGAAAACCACTGCTCCAAATGAAAACTGATATCACCCAAATATTACAAACCACAATTTCAGCTGTGTTTAAACATTCCAAACTTGCTATTATGCAAATGCTATTATTATTTAAGGATCAGAAATTTCAAAAGCCACAATGAAATTGTAAGAATGGATTAAAAGTTGTAGGATCATACAAAAGCTTTGTAATCTATATTCTAAATAAAATATATTTTTAAGTTACCTTTTAGCCAAGTATGCAGAAAAAATATACTGATCAAAATTGAATCTAATGCGTCTAGACTGAATACTGATGTTCTTCCACACAAAAGGAAAAGACATTGCAATTATGCAGGCCCTATTTATTTAAATCCACTAAAATTAAAATCTTTTTTCAGTAGGCAAGTCACATTTCACCTTTAGTCTCATTACAGCATCCACAGCTAATTTTGCAAAATGTTCTTTGTCCTGTGAGAGAATCTTGGAGCTCAAAGTAGTCATTGCAATGTTCATCAAGTCTGATCTGAATTTATCTGTATAATCCAGTAAATTAATGCATTAGGCTACAGAGCCAATGATCACCCCATGCCCCCCTCCCCCCGCACGTCAAAAAGATTAGAATAAAAAAAGAATATCCAAAAGGAAAAACAAATACCAGCATCTGCCTTGTTGTCCACAACCTTGTGCAACAAGGCATTACGAGCACACTCAGCTGCCATTCGGTAACCTGAAAATCAAAACCCATAATATCAAGCACGCTCATCATGAAGGCAGTAAAGACACCTTGTAAGCATCACACTCAACCGTTTAAACTTTATGTTTATGAATCTTCAAACAATGTCTTCTGTTTACTCATCATTCTGGAAGGAGGAAGGGCCCACTAACAGTGAACGGCACAAAGTGTAGACAAGGTAGCCTTGGAAAGAAAACAAAAGACTGAAAATGAAAAAATCTATTTTTGTGACTGCTTTTATTACCACCCCTTCAATCACAAACATCAAATTGATCCTTAAGTTAATTAGAAAGCTGGAAGGAATAAAAAATTTAATACAAAAGAGTAGGCCTCACATTTATTTGCTTAATATCAATCTAGAAAGAAGCATTCAAAGATGTTAGAAACCAAACGATGATCCTATTTTCTGCTATACAAAATACAAGTTAATAATGGATGTTAGACACCAAATGATGATCTTATTTTCTGCTGTACAAAATACACATTAATAATGGGTGGACAGCAAGGAAGAAATTGCTTTACTTACCAATTTGCCAATATAATATATTTATATATGAAGGTAAATTGCCTAATACTCAGAATTGAGACAACAACGAAGTTGTTAACAGAAAGTTTATCAATGTGAAATGTACAAGATAAAATTTGTATCATAAGGGCAGTTGGACAATATTGGAAAGAAAAGAAATTAACCTGATATTATTGTCATCGGATGAATCTTAGCTGCAACCAGCTTTTCTGCCTCCCTTAAAAGTTCACCAGCCAATACAACAACAGAGGTTGTTCCATCACCAACTTCATCATCTTGAACTTTTGATATGTCTAACTCACATTAAGGATGTTGATCTTATGATTTAAACTTAGATGGTGACATAGCAAAGAAAAATCCATATCAATGCTCTCATCAATAGCCGAATGAATATTATGGGAGTACCAAAGTGATTGCCAATGTAAAGATAAATATGTAGCATATGACAAATCACCATTGGCTAAAATTACCACAAAGTTCTGTGCATATTAGATTAATGATTGCCTAGGTATTCTCTGGTGGTGATGAAGTGTTTGAAGACAAAGTCCAACTTATCTAATGAGTTGGCATGTTAGGATACCAAGTTAGTTAGGGAGTTAGCTGGTTATACCAAGTTAGGTAAGGAGTTAGGGGATTAGTTAGGTATCTTTGATCATTTGTTAGTGAATCTTGGAGAGTTGAGGAGCTCTAACTCTTCCTCATATTAGTGTAATCTTTCTAGGGTTCTTGGCACATTGCCATTAATCCCATTGCAATAAACAGTTTCTTGTTAATTCTTCCTCTATCTAATTACCAGTTCTAACACACAAATTCATCATTGCTGTCAGGATTCGGGAAGTCAGACTATGGCTTGTTTTCACTTTGAATTAGAATTAGAATGTTACTTTTGAAGACCAGCCTAAGCCAAGATATTGCCTAAGGCTAGCTATTGGAAAGCTCTCGACGCCTACTTCTAGATTAATCGAACTCTGTTATGGACTCTCATCAGAGCACCTAGTACATCTCAGAATTGAAAACCTAGTGAAATAACCACTGAAATTTGTCTTCTCTTGATTCTTGCTAAACGCAAAATTTATCTTTTAATATCCATTCCCTTATGCTTGGAGGGATGATCAAAAGCTATTTTTTTTTCACTTATGCACTTTCCTATACTTACAGAGATGTTCCAAGGCTATCTACCCATATGTTTCCCACGCAAAAAGACTTCTGGTGCTTTCTTCACTAGTTCTGCACCAGTTTGTTGGATTCCATTGGCAGTGAACTCTATCATCGTATTTTTTAATCTCTTGGGTGGATTCAAAAGGGTGGTGAGTGCATCTTGTTCCATATCTCTAAGGTTGTAGGTTCCTTACATTGGATGCCTTTAACCTGTCCTAACTCTTAACCCGTATTTGGGTCTTGGTTCCAGTCATGTTTTAGGTTGGCATCAACACCTTCCCTTGGGACTAAGAGTTTCTTACGTGCTTTTAACAATTCAGAAAGTTGACTTTCTGCTAGTTTTGGAGGACTCCTTGTGATGTGACTAGTGAGTTTTCTACAGTAAAAATACTATTGATTTCAGTTTCAAGCCCTTTGAAAATGCAAACAGCCACTTCATATTAGCTATCTCCAAAATCCCATAGCAACCAACAATTCCTAAGCTGCCATTGCCACAAGAATAAAAATGATAAGGATACCGACAAGCACTTTAGCAGCTGGGTTATCGATATGGAGGGACTTCAAGATTGTAGCGCCATCATTAGTGACTGTAACTTCACGTCCTCTGCCTGTAGACTGCAAAATTTTATCCTGCAGTTATCACATCCAAGATATATGGATTAGTTACAACTAGGAGCAGAAAATAAAATCATTTATCAAGACATTTAATAAGGGCAGAATAGATTTTACCATTCCCTTTGGCCCTAAAGTAGTCTTCACCAAGTCGGCAATAGCCATGGCTCCAACAAAAGATGCCTGTGAAAAGCAAACCATACACATAACACATGTAGTTAGAGTTAGTCAACTTCCCGCAACACTCGCTGACGAAGGAGAATGCATGGAAACACTTGCTAATACGGGCCAAAACATAGTATATCACTCTTAGGGCCTGTTTGGTTCCTGTTTCCATTTAATGTTTCATTGTTTGTTTTTAATGTTTTCAGGATTTTGTGGAGAAAACAGTAAACACAGAGAAAACAATAAAACCATGTTTCTTATTTTCGTTTCTTGTTTTCACTACTTCCCTCACAAAATCCTAAGAAAAGGAAATACAGAAAATGAAAATAGAGGCCGAACAGACCCTTAACTAGCTATGACAAAACACAAAAATAATAACATGCTCACCATTCTGGCGCGCTCTCCTTTCTCTTCACTGGCTTCATCTTTAAAAATCCTATCAACCTATAGCATTCACCACTCACCAACATAAGGAAATTCTCAAAGGAAGAAGAAAAAAAATAGTAAGTGAGAAAAGAGAAAAAAAAAAAAAAAGAAGAAGAAGAAGAAGAAGAAGATAATTATAACAACATTAGCAGCAAGTAACATACCGCCATTATGGGAATTCAAATGTAGTCACCTGAACAGAGAAATAAATCCTGTCACAAAATTAATCACAAAAAAAAAATGTATCGAAATACACAACAGATTTACACGATTACACACAGCAGCAACAACAACAGTTTGAATTTAAATCAACAGATTTAATTGGCAAAAATATCACCGAACCGTCGATACCTAGCTGATGAGCACGAGAGAGAGAGAGAGAGAGACAGACAGACAGACAGACAGACAGACAGAGAGACAGAGACAGAGAGAGAGACAGAGAAGGTTGCGAGGTGAGGTGAAGCAGAGGCAGAGGCAGAGGCAGAGTGAGAGTGAAGAGTGGGATGTAAGGACAAGGGGAGAAGAAGGAATGAGAAAGGCCTAGGGTTTCCTAGTTTCAGAATAGTGATTTTCGTATTGTTTCCTTTTTTTATTTTTTTTGGTGTGATGTTTGCCTTTTTGTTTTTTTGGGTTTAAGTTGTCATTCTCTTTTGGACTGGGTAATGCTTAATGCTTAATGGATTGTTGGATATGACCCACGTCGTATGGGTTGCAGCATGAAGGATCGGATTTGGGTACCCAAAACTAAAAACAAAAAATGGTGGGCAAATGATAATACGTTACATGCATTGACCAAAAATTAAAAAAAAAAAAATAATTAATGTATTATGAGTTTAATAGGTATGGACGGATAGTGTAAAATAATTTTATACTATTAATCAATAGAAATAAGAGAAAATGAGAAATTATAGTGGATCTCTCATTGTAATGGATGATTATTTATATGAATTGGCACTTTCCACTATTTTTATTGGCTGACAGTATAAAACTATTTTACACTGTCAGTGTATTTAAATTAAATTCATGTATTACATGCAAGCCTACGAGTTTAATTTTGATGTATTAATAGTTAAAAAAGTTTTACATAGTTAATTAATTATATTTTTTTTATTTATATGATCATTCAAATAGTAAATGTAAAACTTAATTATATTTATTGATGTGAAAAAATATTGTTGGATTATAGTATAAAAAATTTTTATATTCTTAGTATATCCAAATTAAATTTTAAACCTATAATTAATTCTCCTTACTTTTTATGGATTTATTTGATAATTAAAGTTATTAAATCAATAATCTCCTTTTAAGTGACAGATTGATTTTAACTTTGAAGGGAATTAATTAAATATGTAACTACTTTATTTCTAATTAATATACTCTATTATTATTTATAAAATTTAGAGTAAATGTTCATTTAAATCCTCAAAGTTGTATACATAGGTCGCTTTGATACGTAAAATTTAAAAATTAGCTTTTTAGTTTCTAAAATTACAAAACGTAAGTCGCATTAGTTCTTGATTCTATTTTTATTCCTTTGATATCATGTTTTCATTAATGTATCAAGTTATGTGACACAGTGACATTCATAAAGAATATTTTTAAATTAGTTTTTGAAAATTCAAAAAATATATCAAAAAGGTCACATGAGTGAAGTGAATTAGCAATAGAAATGTCACATCAATAGATTAATTTGAATTTATTCTTTATTGATGATATCTCAAAGGTCACACAAAATGTCACTTAATATAATACATCAACAAAAATATAACAACACAATAACCGAAATAGAGTCAAGGACTAACATGAGTCAAATTTTACAATTTTAGAGATTAAAAAGTTAATTTTTAAATTTTAGATATCAAAATAACTCATGTGTGTAACTTCAAAAACTAAAGTAAGCATTTACACTAAAATTAATTTAAATTTATGTCCTTCTTAACTTTTTAGAAGGAAAATATAGATTGATAATGATCAATATATATTTCTTAAAGGTCTATCCTCAAGCACAAATAAATGAAAAATAAAAATATGAGTTTCATTGATAAACTTCTTATTAAAAATATATCAAAAGGAATTTTTTATTTTAAATTTCAATTAAAATATAAAACCTATTAAAAATCTTAAAAGCACAATACTACTATGGTATAACATATAAAATTAGTAAAAAATTAACATAAAAATATAAATTTTAAATTAAAAGTATGGAATAATGATTTCAATGTTAATATAAATTATTGTAAATATAATAAAATGCACTTATCTATTTGATTGTTATAAAATTTCTATTTCATGAAAAAAAAATCCATTTATATATGTACAAAATTTAAAAAAAAAGGTAAAATTTTATAAAAATATAATTAAAAGTGTTTAAAAGTATATAAAAATATTTGATACAATATGTATCCGATATAGACATGACGCCTTCTTGAAGTATATGTCCTTTTTACTTTAGAACCACTGTGTAAGATTTTAGAAATATTGTTGCTCTTCTTTTTAACATGACTTATAACAGTAGTATTGTAAAATTCAACTGATCCTAGCTTTTTTAAAAATGTTTTAAATTTAAAAAAATGTGTTATTTTTAACCTAATTTTTTATTTAATTATATTTTTAGTCCTTTAAAATTAAAATATCATATTTTTTCTATTTAATCCTTTTCTTTTAAAAAAAATTTGTTTAATCCCTCAAAATTATTTTCGTTTTCGATTGATCATTCCGTTAGTGTTCCATTAGTTTTTACCATTAAATGCCAAATGTGACATCTTACTAAAGTATAAAAAAGAGGGACCAAATAGAAAAATCATAATATTTAAGGGATTAAAATCATAATATTTTATATAAAAATTATTTATATTTATTTAACGGGATTAATTTCTAAGCAATTTTATATTATTGGTCAATAGAATTGCCAAAAAAAAAATCAAATCATGGTGGGTTGTTACCTATCATAATTTAACACTTTTATATAATTTTATTAGTTAATAATATAAAATTATTTTATAGAATTGATTTATAAAAATTAATTTCTTATGTAATTACTATTCTCAACACGAATTGTATGAGCAATCCTAAATAAAAAAAAGTTCAAAATAATTGAAATTATATTTTTTTTCTTGCAAATAAAATTAAAACTACGTTTTTTTTTCAATAAATATCAAAGTCTAAATCCAAAAAAGATTATACATGAACAAATCGGGACCAACTAACCCCCGATTGGTCTGCAATAAAATCTGGAGATATATATAGATAGGAAGCCTAACAAAGAATTCATACCCAAAAAAAAAAAGAAACTCAGCCATGGGGTAGCCTACACGCATACTTTGCTAAACTATGTTTAACATTATGAGTTGAGCCAAACTTATTTAAACTTCACCCATCCTTAGCAGTTAGCATGACAGCATTAGAAGGTGCTGACATTTGGCCACAAAAATTAATATCTTTAGTTTCTTGAACTAAGTGAATTTCGTTAGCCTTGTTTTCTATTACCGCTTACTACCCCCCCCCCCCTTTTCCTTTTTTTTTTTTGAGTACCACTTACGACCCTTTGCTATCGAGAAAGAGACTCATTATTTACTTGATGCGATATTGATCTAAAGGGTTAAAATAGTTTAGAATAATTAAATAAATTTTCTTAAGAAAAGAGAAAATGTACAAAAAATAATATTTGTTTCAAAATCAAAGAAGTAACTGATGAAGAATCATCATATAATTATAAAGTATTTTCTCTTTCACAATTTAACAAAGATTACATCTTCTCAAGTAACAAGTCGCTCATTTTTTTTTCTTCTAATCCATATCTATATAATGAAAATTTTGTTTTTTTTTTATTTTATTTACTTTTTTTAACAACTTACCAGAGAGTTTTACATTTTTGAATTTGAAGTTTAATTTTCAATTCATGATCAATTTGACTCTGATCAAAAACTACTTTAAGTATAGTACCCCAAAATACATTAAAAGTGAGTCTCTAATATGTGTAAATTGTAATGCAACCAAAATTCTATCCCATGAAACTTAATTTCCTTTTATTTAATATATATAATATAAAAAGAAATTAAGTCACCTTGACCAACTTTACGTTGATAATATGCCTTGATTCTTAACCAAAGTTCTCGGGTTCAAATCTTGCGAATAGAAAAAAAAATCATAGTTGAGAAATCTCTACCCCTTTAGAAACCTTGGTCATATCAAGCCGGATTAGTTGAATTCCTGATAATAAGGCTTGAATACCAGTAATTCTATTGAAATAAAAAAAATTTTCCTATCATGTTTATTTAAAATATTCTATTAACTCATGTGACGGTATTCTAAAGACAGAAGTTTGTAAAATTATTAATTTACTAAATAATATATTAATATAAAATTAAATAGTAATATAAAAAATTACACCATCTTAATTAAAATTACATTTTTTCAGTTGAGGCACAACCTAGTAGTCATTTTTTGTATGTTTTATTGAATTCCAATTGTCCCATGTTTAACTCATATTCTCTCTCTCTTGTCTTTGGAAAAAATAAAATTAAAATTACATTTTTAATAAATTAAAATTTATATTAAAGAGTAATAAATATAATTTATCATTCATATTAATTATTTGAAGAAAAATTATTAAATAAATTAAATATAATTTATTTAATAATTTCTATTTCTGATAATATTAACTTGTGAGACAGCACTATAAGGACACGCATTAACAGAAATTGTTATTAAATTAATTTATTAAATCATATATTAATATAACATTAAATGATAATATAAAAAATTTTCATCATATTAAATTAAGATTAATTTTCAATAATTACAATTTCAGTTCAATTTTAAATTGAACAATAATAGATAACATTTATTATTCATCTTAATTATTTATAAAAGAAAATATAGGCTTTTTTACATATATAAAATAAAAAATATTATTTACCTAAATATATTGTTTGAACATTATTTTTCAAAATGTCTTGATTTATGGATTGTTGATAAATCGATTTGTGTTATATCGATTTATCAATTTGTGTTATATCGATTTATCACTATTGAAAATTTTATGAAAAACATAAAAATTGATCAGACATAAATCAAATTATATATTATTTAAATAAATAATATATAATTTGATCTGACATAAATCGATAAATCAATTTTGAAAAGTGGAGATGCATGCACATTCAGTAGGGCATAAATTTGAAACGTGGAGTAGTGCAAAAATTTGCAACGTGAAGATGCAGTAGTGCATATATGATTTTAAAATTATTATTATAGAAAATTTATTAAATTAAGCTATTATAATTAGATATTATTAATTAACATATTTAATTTAAAATTAAAATAATATAATAAATTTACAAATTATAATAATAAATTAATAAATATTTAAACTAAATTTAAATAAAAATATAAAATAATAAAAAAATAAGGCAATGAATAATATTGAAATATATAGTGTATAATTCGATCTGATATAAATCAATTTATACACCATTTAAGTAAATAGTGCATAAATCGATTTGTGTCAGATTGAATTATGCACTGTTCCTCCACCTCTATAAATAGTAGCATTAGGGAGCGATTCATTTCACATTTAATTTGAAGCAGAAAGATTCTTAAGCAGAGAAGAGTATTTGAAAAAAAGAGTTTGAAAAAAGTATTGAGAGAAAAAGTTGAAAGAATGGAGAGCAATAATTTATATCAGATGGATGCCTATGGACATATTTCTGCAAATTTAGATATACAGGTAATTTTATTATTTTATTGATTATTTTATATTTTTATTTAAATTTAGTTTAATTATTTTTTGTTTGTTTATTTTTATAATTTATAAATTTATTGTATTATTTTAATTATAAGTAAACTATGTTAACTAATAATATATAATTACAATAACTTAATTTAATAAATTTTCTACAAGAATAAAAATTTGAAAAATTTTTTTATAAAATAATTTTAAAATTATATATAAATTATTTAATTTAACTATTATTAATTTTAGTATTTTATTCTGTAGTTTATTTTCATTGAAAAATTTTATATATTTAAATTATTATTAAAATAAGGTATATTTGAAAAACAAAATCACTCCAATGAGATATCGTACACTAGATGTATTGCGATATTTTATTCTATATATTTCGATATTATTCATTGCCTTACTATTTTATTATTTTATATTTTTATTTAAATTTAGTTTAGATATTTATTTTTTATTATTATTATAATTTATAAATTTATTATATTATTTTAATTTTAAATAAAATATATTAATTAATAATATCTAATTGTAATAGCTTAATTTAATAAATTTTCTATAATAATAATATTAAAATTATATATGCACTACTGCATCTCCGCTTTTCTTTTCAAATTTTTGCACTACTCCACGTTTCAAATTTATGCACTACTGTATATGCATGCATCTCCACCGTTCAAAATGGATTTATGTACTATTCACTTGCATAAATCGATTTATGTTATATCAAACTATATATTATTTATTTGAATAGTATATAATTCAATTTATGTCAGATTAATTTTTATATTTTTTATAAAATTTTAAACAATGATAAATTGATATAATATAAATTAATTTATCAACAATCCATAAATCAAGATATTTTAGAAAATAATGTTGAAATTGTATATTTAGATAAATAATATTTTTTTATTTTATATATGTAAAAAAGTCGAAAATATTAAGCATTTGCTGACATATTTTTTAATTTTAAGATATTAATTAGTTAAAAATTCTATTTAATAAATTTTATTACTAATTTTTTTAAAAAAATTAAATAATTTTATTCGAGTCAAATTGGGTCATTGTAGAATAAATCTCTCTCAAACCTAATTATTTTTAATTCATATGATTCAAAGTTGATATTTTGTTTAATGAAAGTAAATGTCAAATCACTCGAATCAACTAAATATATTATGAGATAATATTATTAATAAAATTGTTAATTTATTAAATGATGTATCAATATAAAATTGAATGATAATATAATTTTTTTGCACAATTAAATTATTTAAAATTGAATTCTAATATAATTATTCATTTTTATTTACTTGGAAAGAAAACATTAAATTATTTCAAATATTAAATATTAAATATTTATAAATTTTATTTAATAATTTCTAATTTTTTTAATTTCTTACCCAATGTGGCCGGGACCTTTATAATAAAATAATATTTTTTCAAATTTTAATGAATTTTAATTTAAAAAAACATGGAAGAGTGCCCTGTTATATAAGCTCAGCGTTCACAATACTCAGCTCCTGTAAGAACAAAACGGAAGCTCCGATTTTGGAGGCCAAGCGCTTCTCCGAACGCCGCCGTCGCGGCCGCCGGAAGAATATCCTCTCCGCCGTTGCCGCCTCCGTCTGCTCGGCTCTCAATTCTCATCGACGGTAGCGTCTCCTGTCTTCTTCTTCTTCTTTTTGGTTCTCTCATTCGAGTGTTTGTGTTTTCCATATAGGATTGATTGAGTGAATTTTCTCTGTGATTTTGGATAATTTGATTGAAGGAAGCAATGGAGAAAACAAAGGACTTGTGAAATTCTGTGAAGTATAAAATTTTTCAATGCTTTTTTTTTTTTTTCGAATGCAGAAAATGTAGTAGAGACTAGCCATTGAAATTGAATTTGGTGTATGATAGGTTAAGCGGAGGGGCTTTACTAGGATTGCTAGGTTTTTCAAGAATTGGTTAAGGGAAAGAACTGGGAATGGAAGAACATGGGCATTTTGTTCTTTGTTATAGGACTTAGTAAATTGAGAAGTACGACTGGAGGGAAATCAGCTATCGTTTTGCTCTTCAAATGAGGATTTTGTTTTTCGGATAAAAAATTATATTTGCTACAAATAAGCGGAGATTGGTTTATCTGGTTGTCCTTTTGCTTATGTTTTGCCATAACCTGAGTTTGATTCCAAGGTTTCTTCATTGGAGGATCATCTGTAAGTAACCTATAAGCGTGCTCATGTTTCACTATGACTTGTGTTTGATTGTAAGGTTTCTTGGATGAGCCCATGAGTTTGTCTTGAACTTGAATTTTGGCTAGTCTTTCCTTCAATTCAAATTTTTATGAACAAAGAAAAAATAGGAAATGAATTTCCATTATCTTTAACTTAAATGTTTGAACTCTAGGTTTTGGTTGTAGAATGCAACTCAGTCACACCTTGTTTATCTGTCTAACATGTGTCAGACATCAACATTACATGTTGATACTCCAATAATTTTAAAGAGTGCAGCTAGGAGCAAAGTTTATTCAATTTTAATATTTCGTGCAATGTGGATAATTTATAAGCATTTCTTTTATAGGGGGCTCTTGTTAGACACTTATCATATATCCTCCAGTCTCGGTCTAGATACAAGTGGTAGGTGCACCAGGGTATCTTTCGAGATGCTTCCATGTGTTGTTATTGGTGCTTTGGGCAGAGAAGGTACATTTACCCAAGGGTTTTGCCCTGCGAATATAAAGCCGTGTAATCTAGCTCTAGGGTTAATTTTTGGAAGATTGTATCCCTTTAGAAACTTGGCTTTATTTCTATCTACTTCTAGAAGAATGGATAGGTATTTGGTGGGGCCAGGATAACTACCTTCCAGAATTGGGCTTTCTTGCCATGGTAGCCCTAGACCCGAAATCCCATAGTGGAACACCTCGAATTTGGATAAGAAGGTCTGGCCCCTTGTAGACAGATGTGTATTTAAATCTTCGTTTCAATTTCTTTCCAAGTCTTCAAGTAATGCAAGTATTTTTCTTGCTAATCTTCTTGGAAGTCCAGATCTCCTTGAATGGTCGAGTCTCTTGTTTGGAAAGTGGTTGTCAGTAAGATTAATACAAATGATATGCTTCAGATGCATAGACCAAAGAAAGCTCTCTCTCTGTGTTTTGTGCAGTTCAATTTCAGAAACAGCTGCCTACTTCCTTTTACATTGTACTGATGCCAGTTTTGTTTGGAATATGTTGTTTGGAGTTTTTGGTGAATATTGAGTATGTGACGTGAGCATAAAGCCATTCTTCTTGATTTAATATAGAGGTTTTTGGAGGAGCAAGAGCGACAAAACTTTATGGTTGTAGTATTTTGGTGTGCTTATAGTTGTTAATAGTGTGTTATAGCAACACTAAAAACAATGTCTCTTGTACACATATATGGCTGCTTTATGTCTTTCCTTTTAGAATCTGATTTATATATAATGTTCTTTTTTTGTTGTTCCAGTCAATTTAAATTTGATGGATTCAAATAATTGGACACCTAATCAAGGCACTGAACCAGCTATGGATACAAGTGATTGGAGAGCTCAACTTATCCCTGATTCACGCCAAAGAATTGTCAACAAAATGTAAGCTTCAGTCTCAATATTTGTATCAGGGAGGTTATTTGAATAGTTGTTACCTGTTTTTGTATATCAAAAGAAAATTAGTAAACGATTGATTGATCCATAAAGTGGCAGCATTTCCAAAAGTTTTCTCTTGTTTGTTGTATAGAAGCAATTCTATCAAAGAAAGATCAAAATACATGTATGGCTGAAGACTAAAAGCGACACATAAATCATACAACTTGTACTCAAAATTCTACTTGATATGTGAAGAACAATTGTAAAATCCATTCATTCTCTTTAGCCAAACGAATGTTGTTTATTTGAATGAATCACTACTGAATATTGATTTTTTAAAATGTATTGAAGTTCCATGCATGAGCTTTCGCATGTCAGTGCTGCAATGTTTTTAATATTGTTTGATGTTCTTGCATCTTGGTCGCTTCATTATCTAATTATGAACCTATTGTTTTCCATTTTGTAGAATGGACACGTTAAAAAACCATATTCCCATTTCCGGTCCAGAGGGATTTGTTGAACTTCGGAAGATTGCTCAAAGGTTCGAAGAGAAAATTTTTGCTGCTGCAACAAACCAGGTACATTCATTGCAAGGATTGAGGAGCCTCCATTTTCATTAATGGTTTACCTATGCAAACATATATGACACAAAAGATTGTTAATTTTAATAAACAAGCTAAGGTTCTTTGACAGTGTGCAGTTTTTTTCCTATTCTATAATGTCTTTGGCTAGAAAGGAGTGCTAGAATTTTCAAGGGAACTTCTACATATTTAGACAACATTTGGGATAGGGTTATTTTTTTAGCTGATATGGTGTTCTACGAATGGTCTTTTAGAGGTGTTTCTCTGTTCGATGTGTAGAGAGATTGGTATGCCTTTTACATGTCTTGATCTTAGGACCTAGGTGCTTTCTTTTGCTTTTTTCTTGTGAGGGTACCTTATCCTCTCTCTTTGTACTCTTTTCTTTGTAATTAATAAGTTTCCTTTTCTATAAATATAAAAAGATTGATAATTTAATGTAGCACCATTGTTCCCTCTTTTTAGACTGATTATCTACGGAAAATATCTTTGAAGATGCTCCAAATGGAGACGAAATCCCAAAACACCATGACTAACAATATGCCATCAAATCAAGTCGGCCCTAGCAATAAACCTCCTAATCAAGGTTAGCATTTAATAGCCTTGGTTTGATGATAGTATTTTGATGAGGTACTGCAGTGGCAAATCCTATTTATCTATTGGAATGTCTTATTAAATATTGCCATCCTGTTATTTTAGTAACTATTCCGATTTCTGAGTTGTTCATGTCTGTCAACTTAGTCTGTAAGGACTTTATAATATCCTATTGCTTGAAATATCATAAATGAGTCAAGTTTTTACTCTGTTGGCCATTCATACTATCCTTGTCCTTTTCCTTCTTTGCTTTTTCTTTTGAATTTTTACATTGCTTCTTCCATGCATTGTTAAAATCCAAATGCATACTCATGTTATATTGTGATCCATATTTCTTTTTTCCCTCCTTCTCGCTAATGCAACCAAATTTTTTCGTAGGACTTGCTTTGCAGCCTCAAGTTCATATTCCTGGGCAGCAGCATCCTATTGTTATGCCTAATCAGCCCCAGCCGTGTCAGCAGCTTCTATCTCAAAACATTCAAAATAATGTTGCATCTCAACCTAACCTTCCACCTGTATCTAGTCTAGCCCAGACTCCCAGCCAAAATATTGGCCAGAATTCCATCATACAAAATATACCTGGGCAGAATTCAGTGGGGAGCACGATAGGCCAGAATTCCAATGTACAGGAAATGTTTCCTGGATCTCAGAGACAAATGCCAGGAAGGCAGCAGGTTGTT
This sequence comes from Pterocarpus macrocarpus, assembly GCA_031439585.1. Lineage (NCBI taxonomy): Eukaryota > Viridiplantae > Streptophyta > Magnoliopsida > Fabales > Fabaceae > Pterocarpus > Pterocarpus macrocarpus. The sequence continues at coordinate 1,341,916 of CM062516.1, forward strand.
CCTCAACAGCAACAGCAGCAATCACAGAATCCGCAGCAGTATCTTTACCAACAGCCGCTCATGAAGCACAAGCTCCAGCTGGAATCTCAGATCCAGCGGCAACAACAGCAAAACCTTCTGCAACCAAATCAGTTGCAGCCTTCCATGATGCAAACATCTCCTGTGTCTAGCCTTCAGCAGAATCAGCAACCAAAAAATGTTCAGCAGTCACCTCAGTCCATGCTTCAGCAACATTCCCAAGTTATCAGGCATCAGCAACAACAGAGTTCTATTATTCATCAACAGCAAACACCTTTGACTCAGCAGCCAATGTTACCCGCACAACAGCAACAGCAGCCACAGCAACTTATGGGACTGCAGTCAAATGCAACAAACATGCAACATGCTCAGATGCTTGGGCCACAGAACAATGCAGGTGATATACAGCAACCAGAGAGGTTGCTTTCACAGCAGAATAATGTTACAAACCTGCAACAGCGACAGCAACTATTGAATCAGCAAAGTAACCTAGCAAATATACATCAACAACAGCTGGGAAGTGTCCCTGGGTTACGGCAGCAACAGTTGGTTGGACCTGAATCTGTCAAGCCAGGCATGCAAACAAGCCAGCACTCCGCACACGTGCTACAACAAACGATGCAACAGCAATCACAACAAAATGCATTGCTGTTACCATCTCCAGCTCAGCAATCACAGCCACAGGCTGCACAGCAGCAATTGATGCCTCAGATTCACGCTCAGCCTGCACAGTTGCAACAGCAGTTGGGTTTGCAGCAGCAGCCAAATCCCTTGCAACGAGATATGCAGCCAAGACTTCAAGCATCAGGGTCCTTAATTCAACACCAAAATGTTCCTGATCAGCAAAAACAGATTTATCAATCTCAGAGAGCTCTTCCAGAAACATCAACAAGTATGTTCCTGCATCTATGCATTTCTCTCTTTGTAATTAGTTTTCCTTTTCTGGTGAGTTAATGGCTCTATTATCCCGTTTTTAAAAGGTGGAAAAAAAAAGAAGCAAATGTCAGGTGCTGTTCTGCCATTTCTGAGCCTAGCATGCTCATATCTGTGTCATATCATATATATTGTAGGTTCTCTGGATTCTGCAGTGCAGACTGCACAACCAAGTGGGGGTGATTGGCAAGAAGAAGTGCACCAAAAGGTACGATGCCCTTTTTCTTGTCACTTTTATTTCCTTACTAAAGTTTCTTTGACAACAGAAATTAGTCATGCAACTTGTAGTTATAAAAAAAGTTATATGATGGCTGTTTTTGTGAGAATTTTACTTAATTGTAAGATCATGAATGCTTCATTAGTCTTGCAGAAAAATCATGAAATCTTTATTTTTTATTTTGTGCTCATAAATCTGAAATCTTTTATCCGTTCTGTGCAATGTTTAAAGGAATGATACCTATCCTTAGATTTGAAAAGATGGGTGCTGCAGCTGCAGAAACTGCTGATGTTTGGCAAATGATAATAAAAATAAATAAACTTTCAGTTTACTGTCTTGAGTGATTTAACTATCCTTTTTATCCTATATTAGTTGCTGCCTATAAGAAAGACTCTTTCTTAAGAGTCAATATGATGCTATATTGATATGAATGATATTGCTTCAGTGCAAGCTGCTGTTATTGTATGCTTACATTTATGTGCCTCTGTTTTCTTATCAATAACCGTATTCATGGCACATACATGCATGGTTTGGACATGCTCTCAGTTTAATCATGAAAGTGAAACTTCCAGTTTATGATGCCTGACAAAAACGCCTTAGGTGGGGCTGGGAACAGTTCTTGTTATCCTCTCCATGAGTATTAGTGCAAAACTGATCAGATGTGGTTGCACAAGAGATCTCAAGGTTACTATTGTTTTGATTATCTGATTTTGCTGATTACAACCTATAGATCCAAACCATGAAAGAAAGCTACCTGCCAGAGTTGAGCGAAATCTACCAAAAAGTTGCTAGTAAACTTCAGCAGGTACGTTTACAATTGGATTTTGACTTACCAATTTTAACTGTTGGTAACTTGCTATTGATAAAGCAGCCTTTTATAGAGTTATGATAGGTGAACTCATTCTGTATAGGACACTGTACCGACTCACTTCTCATCCACCATTGGATGGAGTGTGGGCCCACCAATGGTGTGAATCGGCACAATGTCCCATGTAAAATGAGTTCACCAAATGTTGCTCTTTCCATTGCACTTGTTGCAGTAAACAGTGGAACTTGCAGCTCATGCTAAGCAGTAAATAATATCTAGCCTTGACCCCATTCTGAATGAAATCACTTTATTGTTTATTTGTTTGATTAAAATTTATGGGTGATGCTAGCAAGGCACTTAGGGCACTGATAAGGGAATTAAACTAGAAGCTTTTTTAATATCTTGGTAATCCAAAAAGCATTTAATACTTATTTTTACATAAATGGAGGGTATTAAATACTTATTAAATTTTAAATGGATTTGTTCATTAAAAATATCATAAATGAAGGGTGTTAAATGCTTCTTAAACCATAAGCTTTGGCCTGAGAGCACTCCTGAGCAAATGCCATATTTATTAACACATCTGCTTTTCTCTATCAGCATGACTCTCTTCCCCAACAAACGAAGTCAGAACAGCTTGAAAAGCTGAAGACATTCAAAATGATGTTAGAGCGGGTGATAACATTCCTACAGGTATCCAAGAACAACATTTTACCTAATTTCAAGGAAAAATTGGGACCATATGAGAAGCAAATCGTAAATTTCTTAACTACAAATAGGCCTAGGAAAGGCATGTCTTCAATGCAGCTAGGACAGCTTCCTCCTCCACATACACACTCCATGCCACAGCCACAATCCCAAGTTACTCAATTGCAGTCTCATGAAAATCAAATAAACTGTCAGTTGCAGCCATCAAATTTACCAGGTTCTGTGGCGACAATGCGACAGAATAATATTGCAAGCTTGCAGCATAATTCTATGTCTGGTTTATTGGCCGGACAGCAGAAAATGATGAATTCAATGCAACCTCATGCAAATTTAGATTCTGGACAAGGAAATTCTATGAACTCCGTGCAACAGGTTCCAGTGAGCTCCCGTGAACAAAACCCTGTTAGTACTCCTCAACAGACAAACCTTAATTCCATATCATTGCAAGGTGGGGTAAATGTAGTCCAACAAAATTTAAATACCCTTCAGTCTGGTCCCAGTATGCTTCAGCACCAGCAACTGAAGCATCAGCAGGAACAGCAAATGCTGCAGAGTCAACAATTAAAGCAACAATACCAGCAGCGACAATTGATGCAGAGACAGCAGATCCTACAACAACAGCAGCAGCAGCAACTACACCAGCCAGCAAAGCAACAGTTGTCTGCAATGCAGACACATCAAATGCCGCAGCTTCCTCAGATGAATGATATAAATGATATAAAAATGAGACAAGGAATGGGTGTTAAGCCAGGGCTATTTGAGCAACATCTTACCTCAGGTCAACACTCAGCTTATCCCCATCAACAGTTGAAACAAGGGGGTCCATTTCCAGTTTCTTCACCCCAACTCCTTCAGGCTGCATCTCCTCAGATTCCTCAACATTCATCTCCCCAGCTTGAGCAGCAAAATCATCTTCCATCTCTAACAAAAGTTGCAACTCCTCTGCAATCTTCTAACTCGCCTTTTGCGGGCCCCACCCCTTCACCTCCCTTGGCTCCGTCTCCTATGCCAGGAGATTCTGAGAAGCCAATTTCTGGTGTTTCATTGATATCAAATGCTGCAAGCATTGGACGTCAACAGGTGGGGGCCACAGCAGCACCAGCACAATCCCTTGCCATTGGGACTCCTGGGATATCAGCCTCTCCTTTATTGGCAGAGTTCAGTGGTCCAGATGGTGCTCATGGTAATGCTTTGGCAGCTACTTCTGGGAAGTCAACTGTTATGGAGCAGCCTATTGAACGCCTAATTAGAGCGGTTAGTCTAGCAAGCCGATCTTATTCTGGCCTGATCAGTTGCTGTGGCCACAACTTTGTTATTGGATATGACAATAAATTACAGAGAGGAAATATTTCCTTAATAATTCTGTTGTTTTATGTTTGGAATTATAGATAATAAATTTATGTTTAAATCATGACTGCAGGTGAAGTCAATGTCACCTAAAACATTAAGTGCTGCTGTCAGTGATCTTGGTTCAGTTGTCAGCATGAATGACAGGATAGCAGGATCAGCTCCAGGCAATGGATCCAGAGCTGCTGTTGGTGAGGACTTGGTTTCCATGACTAATTGTCGTCTTCAGGCTAGACATTTCATTACCCAAGATGGTACCAATGGAATTAAGAGGATGAAGCGCTACACCAGTGTCATACCCTTGAATGTTGTATCATCTGCTGGTGGCATGAATAGTATCAAGCAGTTAAATGATTCAGAGGCTTTGGATGTGGATTCAACTGCAACATCTGGTATCAAGAGGCCAAAGATTGAGGTATTAATTACTAAAGTATGCTATGTTTTTAACTGTTGCATTCCACAACTAAAAGAACAAGGGTTTTTTATGTTCTGACTATGAGACCTGAATGCAAAGAAAATGAAAAGTTCGCTGACTTTAGAAGAGTGTATGAAAGTGCATTTTCATGTTCTCATTTAGACATTGGACAAAGAAATTAGAATTCATTTCAAAAGTATATTTCAAAATGCGCTAGTGGTTTCCATCTAATAGTATTGATCAAATTCAAGATCTTGATGCCTGTACCTCAAGCACACCTAATGGTAGAAATGTGGAAAAATGGGAGGGTGGGGATCGGCCAAGGGGAAAAGAAAGGAACATGTGGTTGGATATTTGAACGGATGTATACTTCTATTCTACTAAAGGATTTTTGGACTTCCTCTAGAATTATTGTTTAATTATCTGCTCTGTTCGTCTTTAGTTTCTGATGCAGAACTTATGTGACCCATATGCCAGGTTAATCATGCCCTTTTGGAGGAAATAAGGGAGATTAATAATCGACTTGTTGACACAGTAGTAGATGTAACTGAAGAAGACATTGATCCAACTGCAGCTGCTGCTGCTGCTGTTGAAGGGGCGGAAGGGACCATTGTCAAATGTTCTTACAATGCCATGGCTCTCAGTCCAAGCATAAAATCCCAATATGCTTTAGCACATATGGTGGTCTACAAGATCTTCCAATTGCAGTCATTTTTAAACTATTTCTATTGTATTTTTGCTTTTGTTAGCCATGTTCACTTTTTATTACCATGCAGGCACCAGTTCAACCCCTGCGCTTGCTTGTTCCTGTTAATTATCCTAGTTGTTCTCCCATTTTCCTAGACAAGTTTCCAATTGAATACAGGTGAGATGATGAGCTTTTTGAGCATCTCTTACTTGTGTTATGTTTTCTAAAACAAATTTTCTTATGTATTCTCGCTAAACCATCAATTATCATTCCACATTGGTGCTTTCCTTGCTTTTCTCAACAGAAGGAGAAATCTAGTGTTCACATCTTGCAAAACTTTCATTGTGACTATCACTCCAATTTAAGTTATATTATGCATGAAACACTGACTAAAGTATTTAAGGCAGAAGGATACCTCTTAATATTGTTCAGTTCCTATATGCTATTACTGATAATATCAGTTGGCTTCTCCATTCAGTGGTTAGTCACTCATACACATAACATTTATTAAGGTAGGATTTTCTGCATTATATAGTCATGGAAATTATTTACGGATTTTCTGCATCTGTTGAAGTTATTTGCTAACGTCCTTTCCAAATATTTAAGCCTGCAGCTTTGAATGCCATTAATTCAAATTTTGTTTGATGGTAGTTTCCTTTTTTAATTCTCCTCACTTAACTTCTTCTGCTTTTGTTAATTAAAATTCTCGAGTGGGTCATTATAATCATGAGGAAAAGAAAATATACACAAGGACTAAGCTAATTTATCTTTTCTTTGTGGTTGGATATGCGTCAGAAAGAACAATTGCATAACTTAGAAAACCATTGTAATCATGACGAAAATAAAAACATATGCAACAACTAAGTCAATTTATCTTTTATCTATGGTTTGATGTGTACGGTGAAGAACAACGATTAACTTAGAAAAGAACTCTGCTTGCTGAAAACTCTTTCTAGGCGATTTTGAATCAAACATGGAAGATGGCAAGAGAAATTTTGGCTTTAGCTATCTAGCTAGTGGAGGAAGCTGATGACACATCCATACTCCATAATCTAACGTGCTAGTGAGACTTGGCATTGTTAATCGTTAATTTTCCTTTGAAATGTTTGCATATTCACTTCCTATCTGATCTACACAATGCATGTCTCACTTTTCACCCTCCTTAGTTTTACCTTATAATTGCTAAGAAATACGCTGTTTCTAATGCAAAGTGATATTGCATCTGTAATTTTCTTCTGACAGTGAGGAGAATGAAGATCTTTCAGTGAAGGCAAAATCAAAGTTTAGCATATCTTTACGTTGTTTAACACAACCTATGTCCCTTAGGGAGATAGCAAGGACCTGGGATGATTGTGCTTGCGCAGTTATTTCTGAGCATGCACAACAGAGTGGTGGAGGAACCTTCAGCTCAAAGTATGGGACTTGGGAGGATTGCTTGATCGTTGATTAATCCTTGCCGTTCCATGCAGATCTGTTTGTTTTGGCTTTGAAGCTGCCAAACATTTTGTTCTTATGAATGAGCTGCTCTTAGATGTGGATAAAAGCCTTAGTTATAAATACCACAAGGTTTGCCAATTAGGATAGGATACTCCGTGGCATGTTTTTGTATTATCATGAGAATCATGCATAGCATGTTTTAGTGGAATTGTATAATGCATAATTTATTATGGAGTGGAATAAAGGTGAGGGGTTTGGAACTTTGGATAGTTTGTAGGAAGTTATAGATTCAAATCCCATTGTCAATAAAATTATTGCGTATTAAGTAGAAAATTCATGTTTCTTATTGTGGACATAGTAAGTTGCTGAATGTGCTGTTGCTTTTTTTTTTTTTTTTGTTTTTTTTTGGGGTGCTCCTTTCTTGACGTACGTAATCTATGTGTAGATTTTTTTTTTCATAATCATATGGTTGCCCAGAAGTCATGCAAACGATATCTTTCGTGTGTGTATTACAAATGAGGTCATAAACTCGGACAAGGATTCAATTTCCTGATAAGAGAATAGTGTCACTTAAGTTATGGGGATTTCACAAATGGAGCCAATTATTCCTACTAGTAGTAGTACTAGGAGAACACAATAAATCCCACTACACCATTGAAGTGAGATTCAGTACTTACAACTGAATTTTGATGCGTCGGTCTCTGAAAAGCAGTCATGGCTATATTCTATATCTCATGTTTGGTTCTTTTGGTTTTATAAATTTTTGCGGATACTCTCGTTTGCCTGAGTAGACCTTCATTGTTTTTCTCTTAGCATATTGCCGAGTCAAAAGAATAAAAATAAAAAATAAAACTGGAAGCATTGTAATTATATGTTAAGTATATGTTAGACTAATAAATACTAGAACAAAAATGGGTCCTCACTGTTCAATCCACGCTGTTGCTAAACAATAAGAGCTTGGCTGTGCTACTGAAGTGAAGTGCCCATATCTACAGTCAAGACTGTGAGTAAATAAACAAAAAAATTCATAAAAATACAAATTTAACACCATATACTCATAATAATAAAATTGGCAGAGCTCAGAAACAAATGATTGTATTTTGAACAAAGTTGATGGAGTCAGTTTTATTACGAATATATCAAAATATGAGGTATTAGATTTATATTTATGGAATCTCCAATAAATAGGACATCATCTTGTCACATGTCTAGGGCCTTGAGGCAGTTCCATCTTTTCCCTTCTTCTGCATGTTGCAGGGTTCAGAGAACAATGATGTTGCCCAGGGCTCTTCTAGTGAAATGAAGTAAAATAATCATTTGCTGTTTGGGAGAAAGAAAGGCATAAGAATTCAGAGACATTTTTGCGAAGGTAGTATCAACTATTAAATATACATTAATCTGTCAATGTATGTTGTCAACCATAAGACAATACAATCCATACACCAAGTCAAGTAGACTCAAGCCCAACTATTTGGGCTTCAAAGTTGCTAAAAACCTATTATATCTAAATCAATCATCCTCTCCCCATAAATACGCTAATCTGATGCCAATTTTCCCCCATCAAAAAAGCTAAATAAAGGACATGAAACATACAAAAGCAAAAGGAGACAATCTCATGACTAAAACAGACAGGTGCTAAAGTTACCTATCCGCATGACCCACACCACTCATGAAAAGTAATAATATTAAATAAAAAGATCAACAAATCTCTTAGAAAACACAATCAAATCTCTCTGGTGGAAGAACCCAAAAAACTCATCTCTCACCAACAAATTTATAACGGGATAGAATTTACCCTAAGGGTGTGTTTGGTATGGGGGACAAAATTTCATAAGTGAGCTACATGTGTAAAATTACACATGTTTCTTATCCATAAAATTTTATCTACATTTTTACCCCATACCAAACACACACTAAAGAAAAGGTCGAAGAAAGAAATGGAAAACTTTCAGTTTGGCTTTAGATCCTGGAACATGGTATCCCACCTGAAGTCTTCAACTGCAGAAGACCAATATCCATCATCATCATCTGCTTCCATCTTTTCCTCCTTCTGGAAATGGTACACAATAGGACTAGCAAAGCCATCAGGACCAGGCAAAGCAGGCAGTATTGTGGGACTCCCATTTGTGAGCAAGAGCCTCTCTTGGTTGGCCACCACCAGCCTCTTGTTCCTCTTCATCACAGCACTCTTCCATCTTGTCCCATAAGCACTAGCCCTTGATATTGGCACCACAGCAAGTGCTGATTCCTCACAGCCAATCATTGTCCTAAGGTAACTAGACAAGCGCCTCCTTGTCTTCTTGATTGCGTGCATTATCCTTGACACTGGCCTTGGGCTCTTACCCTTCATCAATTTCCTTGCAAGCTTGAGGATTTCTAGCCTGTGCTTGGCTATGGAGATTCCCATGCTCTGGAGGAACTCATGGTTGAAGTACTTTATGTCTTCTTCTTCAAGCTCATTGTGTGCAAAAACAAGCCCATACTCATACACTAGGGAGGGATCAAGGCCGGTATTGGAAAGCCAAGAGAACCAATTCATGGTTGGCTGCTGAGTGAGTTAAAGGAATGTGTATGTGACTGACTGTGTGTTATGTATATAACCTTACAAGTTCAAGAATGGTACATATATATAAAGAAAGGGATGAATGGTAAAGAGAAAGTGAAAAAGAAAGTGGTTAAGTCCGAGGGGTGGATTGGACTTTATGGGGTGGCTATATGCTTTTTTGTAAAATTGGTTATTAGTTAAATCTTGAGAGTGACTAAAGAAAAAGTAAGTTGTGGTGTGTGTGGGGTATGTAACCCATGTTTCATGTTCCCTCCAAGTGTGATCAAACTTTGAGGAGTGAGTGAGGCCTAAGAATTTCCTTGTGGAAATGTAAATGCCATCAATCACGGATAGGGAAAAGTGCCCCCCTTGTGGGGCCAAACCACTACTTGTTTGGTGTAAAATAGTTGAGAGTAGAGTAACAAATGCAAAGAGTAGTTAAAACAAGGTATATGGCAACCCATTTTGTACAACATTGAAACTTTGATAGGGTCTTTGATTAAACAAAAAGCAAGGCCTTCCATTCCTTTGCTATCGAATGAATTACACATGATTGACCCCCCATAACTTCAGAAACTTGTCCCAAGTGCAAGTATAACAGTCAAGTTTGAAGCTTCGCTTTCTTGTTGCACTTTCCTTGTGGGAAAAGAGGATAACTTGTACGGCGCCATCTACTGTTCTCTTTACTGGTCAAGGAGCATGATGTATCTTGCAATCTGATAGAGAGATTATAAGATGCATCGATACACCAATCACCTATAATGCACTGTAGTAATATCTAATTTTTACGATTAAATATATTTAAAAATTAATTATCATATATTAACAATATAAAATTATACTGACAGTATAATTATACTGTCAATATAATTAGAAAAATTTTATCAGTGTAATTTTACATTAATAGTATAAAATTATTTTATACTGTCAATGTAATTTTACATTAGCAGTGTATAAAAATTAATTTCTAAAAATTATAAAAATTTTATCAGTATAATTTTACTCTGTCAATATAATCTTATAATGTCTGTCAGTGTAATGTTATATTGACAGTGTAAAATTATTTTATATTATCAGTGTAATTTTATACTATAAGTGTATAAAAATTAATTTCTAAAATATATTTAATTATATTTTTATTTTTTTTAAATTAATATATTACTATAATGTATTATAGGTGATTAGTATATCGATACATCTCACAAATCATTACCATCTAATGCTTATAATACAAGCAAGACTTTAAGTATCTTGGGCCATGACAAGTTGCAGACGGCGCCAACATATACTAGTACAATTTCCTCAACTTATATATAAGTTGGATTGGGTGCTAAAGGATAAATCTTGGTGCAACAATAAAGTTGTTACTTATAACGTAGAGTCAATATTGAAATCCTAGAAACAGATTCTTCACTTGTAGAGAAAAGATTGCATAAATTTACTTTTTCTAGATCCTATCAGATGAAAGCCTTATACACTAAGTCACCTTTTGTATATAACTCGGATTTAATCTTGTTTGAGGCAAACAATAAGGGGAAGAGAGAGAACTAAGAAAAAAAATTATATATGTTTTGTTGGATTAATGAAGAACTAACTATAATGAATTCATCGCTTAATCTTACCCAAACAACCACTTGGAAAAGCTTTTGTTGATATCAATATTGTTTTTCCTCGAGACACTTCAAGAAGGGGAAAAGAAAAAAGAGAGAAGTAAGAAAGTTAGGGAAATACTTATCATTATCCGGGATGACTTTGACTTGTAATATTAATTGACTTTTGTTATGTGTGCCATCACCGACCAATGAACCTCTAATCTGTACTTAATTTTCTGTTTAGTTGAGCACAATATAATGTCTGATCAGTGTGCACGTTTGAACTCTTGCAAATGTCAATGGTCTAAATTTGACACAATTAAGATAATTTTTTTCTCATCAACAATATCAAAGTCAAATACAATACTACTAAATGATAAGAAAGCTCTAACAACAGGGATGCATTCTTAAGTACCATGCCACCAGGGCTCTCAATAAATTTTGCTCTCCTTTATAACACAACGAGCCTAACATTATACTGCTAAAAATATTTTTTTTTTTTAAATTTTTTGTTTCCATATGTAGGAATTAGGGACAAGGACATTCTTCATTATTTTTCTTTGTTAGTGAAGAGAAATACTTGACACCTTATTTAAGAGAAAAAGGTACCAAATCATTTAAATCAAATAAGTGTCAGTGGCAATTTTTATTCTTAACTTTTTTTTAAATAAAAAAAAAAAAGAACATGATTTTAACACCAATATAAGCAATGAACGTATACATGTATAGTAGTTTCAATTCCTTTAATCTCAGATAATTACAATGTTTTGGCCAACCAAGCTTTACTACTTTCAGACATTAGTGTCAGTTGCCACGCGAGGTTCGTTTTCTTCATTTTTTTTCCTCGAAATAAATCATGGCTATTTGATCAACTTTCCTATGTTGATGCTTCTTTCTCCAAAAATCTGAAAATAAGAACAAAATGTAATCCAAAACTTGTTTCGGCTACATATGACAGGTCACTTTGTTCCTTGATCTGAAGAGCTTGTCACAACGCTTATTCGTATCCCAATCTTCCTTTACCTGCACATGCTCCTATCAATTAGAATTTGAATCAATAATTCTATAGAGGTTCACGGACACAAATTGAAAGATCCGAGTACTATTCCCATGTGAATTTAATACAGTATGATCATGATGCTGTCACGCATTTAATTTTATATGTTCACTCTTTTTTTTGTTTTTCATGAGTAACTTAATAATAATTTATACAACTCAATTTACTTCCACCTCTCACCCTAGGCTTGAGAAAATTACTAAGCTTCTAATTATTAAGTAATTCTATTTGTTCCTTGAATTATACCAGCTTTGTTGAATCTGGATTTAAAGACTTAGATGCAAACATGAGTGAAAAAGTGCATGCAATTAATTGTAACCCACTTAAATTAATCAAGGCTTAGATCTCACAACACTATGTGTTAGTTATGTGGCACTTACTGCTCATGAAAGCAATCGATTTTTTGGCTTTTTATCTGTCTGGTTCAAAGGACCAGCCAAATTGAGAATAATGTTTGTGCATCAATACCTAATTAATGGAAGGCAAAGATAACGATACGTACAAATTTGAATTTCATGTAAAACCATGTAATAATGAGAAACTAGTTACAACTGTGAGCACAGTATCATTTAAGCACATTGCAAGTTGCGTAAGCAAATGAATTTGGGGTCCTCTGCCATAATTATAAAAATAAAAGCAAGATTATGAGTGTTGATGAGATGTGAGTCTCTAGTTATGTTTGAGTTATATTTAAGAGAAAATAATGATTAGTTAATCGCATTTGGTTGGTAAGGGTGTGTTTGTTTGTGGACATCATAATTGAGTTTATAAGTATCAACAAGTATTAAGCATCTCAGCTTTGCAAACCTAATCCATTTTAATTTTATTAACATAACACCAAGCAAAGATGGTTAAGAAATTATTATTATTTATTCCAAAGAAATTATTATTATTACTATATATTCCAATTCAATCTTTCAGAAGGGGACTAGAAAATGCTGCAAAAAAGGAACTCAAAGTTAAGAATGACATATAGAACACTTGGTAAATTGTGTTCAAACATAGTCGTCTACCACTAGCGTCAATGGCTACATATATAATATAAATGGGCCACGTGACTTAAGCGATGTGCAATAACTCATCTTTGAAGTAACCCTTTTTAATTACTGTTGCATAACATAAATAGGCTAACCCATGTTACTTCATTCATTTCTTTCCAAAGTACATCACTTATAATAAATTTTATACAAATATTATTGTAATTGAGAGAATACCAGATGTGTTCTCGATGTTCGAATACCGCCTACAATTTGGTCACAAATATCTTATTACTTTTGTCAAACAGTAATAACAATTCTAATAACATCTAATAGGGGTGAAAATAAAAAAATAGACTTCCTCCGTTTCAATTTATCTGTCCATTTGAATAATATAGATTATTTTTAAATTAATGTATCTTGATACAAGTTTTATTCAGATATATTAATTTAAAAATGTATCAAATTATCTAAATGGACAGATAAATTGAAACGGAGTGCATATCTTGTTTTGTCTCTAGAGGGATCCGACCTAACTCTAAATTTCAATTGTTTGTGTTTCAAATTCATCACTATACCATACCATTAGCTATAGTACATCCATTCCTTTATTGTATAAATAAATAAACTTCTTGTCTACCTTACAGAAGATTATCACATGAATTTAGTTCTCAAATATTTTGTTACATTAAAATAGTCTAGATGTTATTGTTTATGGCAACCAAATTGATATCATGCAAATATAAAAAGAATTATCATTTGAGAACATTTTGATGATATTATCTTTTGAAAATTGAATTGATGTTTTAAATCGTGCCAATAGACAATAGTAAGCAAATTATGAGATTTCCAACTAGTTAAACTCAATAGAAGGATAGCAATTGATTACGACTACTCTGATCAGAGCTCAGCTGGAAATATACCATTGATGGATAAGGTGTTTAGGATTCCATTATTTCACTACCCATGCCCAAACTTAGGGACAATTAACCTGTGTTATTATCGTCACCAAGCAACAAATACATGGTTAGTTGATTAATATCAATTATTAATGAGTTGTTATCCAACTAGATTGACCAATCTTTCACTCTAATTATCCCAAAGTATAACCATAAAAAATTTAATATATGTTTTTGGTTTACTTCATATGTGGGTTGTTGGCCATTGCCTGTTGAGGTAGTTCAGCATCAAATAGCATAGGATGCTTTTCTCATGATGGTTAGGTCCGCGATAGAGGCCAAACAAGATCCCAATTGAGTGATGTTGCTTCAACATCACATTTTTAACTCCACATATAATATTTCTCTTGCATAATATAAATATATGTGACATAGCAACACCACTCTCACTTTGAAACACACGTGTTTCGATACACAATCACCTACACTCGTATTAATATATGATATCTATACGATGTTTAAACAGTATGTATTCAAACAACATTTTCTATGTTGGTATGGTGCGCTGATGGTTTTGAAATTGTTAGACGCACACTCTTCCTCCTCTCAAAAGTTGCAATCCATATTCGAGCAAGTTGGAGATGTAATGCACCTAACCTTACTCAGAATCTGTTAGCAAATAGATCTCTATAGCAATGTTAATACAACTGAATATATGCATGCCTTTTACACACAAGCTCAGACACTATATATTTTTCATAGTTGGTTATAAGGTTGAATTGTATTAAGTGTAGCCGAAGTGTATTGTGAATTATGGGCACATACCTCATGTGAATATATTCTGCATACGTGAAGTAAATAAAAGTGGGAGATCTCTTTTCATCCGCTTTACTAGAATGTCCAAGAGAGATTTTAGACTTTCTTGAGAGTTTAGGAAAAACAATTAATAAGACAGGAACATCCTGGCATGTGAAATTGTGAGAACTGCATGATCAGGTATGCTAGATCGTGCATTGGAGTTATAGATATAATGAGTCAATGAAATCAAATACACGTACAATATTATAAAACCTTTAGCATAAGGGCATAAGTTTGGCACTATTTTGTAATATATTTTACTTTAATTTGATCCAGTATAAGGGGGTGTTTAGCTTTTAAATTGTATAACATAGTTTGGGTGAATGGAAAAACAAAATTTCTCATTTTTTTTTCAAGTCAAGGTTTTGATATCAAAAGTCATATCTTTAAAATTTTATCAAATATTAAAATAAAGTGAAACTCGGCTTATACCTTTCAAATTATAGTTTGGAGTGTATAAATTACAAACCAAACATGCACTAACCGTAGTAACAATAGTTTAAGTGTAATAAGAGATTAATTTTTATATGCTGATAATATAAAATAAATTTATATTGTCAATCAATAGAATTTAAGAAAAATGATAAATCATAGCAGATAATTACTCATTATAATTTGACTTTTTTTTTTCAAATTTTATTTGTTGATAGTATAAAATTATTTTATATTATTATTGTGTAGAAATTAAATCCTTGTAACTTGTGTAAGATAGTTGTTAATTTTGATAATTGAGAAATTGTTTCATGAAATTTAGGTCTATCTTTTGGCTTCCATCAACAAATTTAGTTTTGGATTATTTTCTTCCAAGTCTTTAAGTTTGTTTTTATTTGTTGTGATTTTTTTTGTTCAATTTTAAAGGTTTAAGAGCTTTTTTTAAATGATAAAAACTATAAGATGTAAGTGTGCAAGATAATTTAAGATAAGATAATTGAAGGGGTAAGTTTTGTGTTAAATCACCTTAAATTTTATCATATTTTATAAAAAGTTATTGAAAGTATAAGTGTGTCAAATCTTATACCAATGTTAATGGATTCTTCCTCATTATTTATATTGTATAATTTATGGATAGGGATTCATTTATTTTATGTGTAAATCTAAAGACTTGCTCTTAATCTTTATTGTTCAATTTATTAAAATCTAATGACTTAAAATGATATAATTTAATGAAAAAAATAATAGATTCCAGTTTTAATGGAGAGAAAGAAATAATAAATCCAATAATTAATTAAGAAGGAGAGAGAGTTTCACTAGATAAGCTAAAAATTATAAAATGATGAAAAAAAAATAAAAAGTTGTGAAATAAAAACTAAAAGAATTAATAAAAATTACATTTTCAATAAATAATTGAAAAAGGTAAATAAATTTTTGTTGAAATTTTTCACTAATTATATAAAATCATTCTATTTTTATAATATTTTTTAAATAATCAATAAATATTTTTAAATTCTCTTTTTCTTAATTAATATTGAATTTATTATTTCTCTCTTTTTATTAAAACTATAATCAATTATTCTCTTTTTTCATTAAATTAAATCATTTTAAGCCGTCAAATTTTAATAAATTGAATAATAAAGATTAGGAGTAAGTCTTTAGACTTACACCTACAATAAATGGATCTCCATCCATATCTTATTATTATAATCCTTTTTATTTAGTCATATATTAAATTATTTCCATTTATATGCCTCTATTTAAAATATCATTTTTTGCAATATTTTTAATATAAAATTTTTCAAATGCAAAATAAGATAATTTAAAATGCACTTAATTTAAAAATCACCTCAAAGATAAAGACCTGGTTTGACAATTGGTGGTTTAGTATTTTTCCTTTTAATCTTTTAAGGTTGAGATAAAGATAATTAAATACCTTCTCATTTGAATAACTTAATAACTGCAAGGATCTAAATTATTTCGATATAAAATAAATGTGTTCATACATATTTCCATAATTGTAATAGGTTATAATTAGTAACATATTAACTTTCAGGATCTAAATTATTTAATATAGAATAAATGTGTTCATACATATTTTTATAATTGCAATAGGAAATAATTCATATGCTCGAAATGTTTAATGGGTATATAAATGCTCTTATAGGGATTAAACTTCTCATGGAGCTCCTGCTATATGTTCATCCTATATCACTTAAGGGTTTATTATGGCCCTTTCATTTTCCATTGAAATTGTTTTCTACCTCCCACATCTTTCTTCTGTAATTGGCAGATACAATCTTTGACAATGATCTTTGTATATCATCATATTGAATCAATGAATCACCAAATAATTTTACTGAGTAAGTCTTCTTATCATAAATTTTTATATACACAAGTCATAAATTGATTTTTCATCTCTCTAAAAATGATGTTTGTTTATAGACATATGATTGTGATGAATTGTGCAATACACATGTGATGATTTTTACATGCTTGTATTCTATGAGAACTTCTTTCCACCTTCTAGAGGAAATATTTTCTTCCTCCTTGACACATTGTTACCATTGATTTTGATGACCCCACCACTTCTATTACTTTCAAAGTTATTTGAATGATGCAAGATCCATGTGAAGAAAGAATTTCTCCTCTCCAAGTAGAAACAAGAATTTTTTTTGTATTCTATTGCATTCATACTTTCATTTTGTTGTTAGATCATACACACAACGAGTATGTCATGCACAACATTATGTTCTTCATATGAATTTGGCTTGGCATGGTTATTAGTTTGACTCAAAATTGGAGATTAGACTTTGTTGAATATAACCATAATATGTTTTAATTCTTTATTCTTGAAGACAACTTTCTAAACTCAATTGATCAATAATTTAGATTATGCTCATATGGATCAAACTATTATTCTATGACTGATTACTTTGAATTTTGAATATCTTTTCTAACTCTCTATTACTGCTTCCAAAGCATGTCTGGCATTCCAAGTGGAAACTTTGCAGGAGGTGCCAGCTCTGAAAAAAGAAACATTCCTCGTGCGACAGGCATCAGAGATGCAGAATAAGGAAAGAAGTATATATCAAGGGACGCATGAGGAAGGCTTATGTTCTTCTTTTTGTAATTATACTAATCATAATTAGAAGATCTAAGAGAAATAATTGAATGGAGTTTGAATTTATTTGATAATCACCTAGTTTTAATTATGGTTATATATAGATTTGACTATACACCAAGAAAGCTCAAGTGGATTGTAGCATTAACTAAATTAAATTGTATACTACAAGATTATTATTAGGTTATAATTTTTTAAGGTTTCAATTTTCACTAATATAACATAATTGTTATTTAGTTCGTGAATCTCTCTCTGTCTCTCTCACCCTCTCTCTCTCCTTACAACTTAATCTCTTCCAAAGAGCAACTTAATTTCTATAAGCATAAAACCTTGTGTGGTACATTATCTCTCGCGCGCGCGCGCGCGCACACACACACACACATATATATATATGGATAATATGTGGCAATTAATTAACATTGTGAAAAGTGTAATAAAAATTAAGGCATAAAAAGTTCACACTATATTTAGCTTCGTAACTATGTGAAATATTAGCAACTATTCACGCTAAAAAATTTGTATTTTGCCTAAGCATAACTAGGCATTGTCAGATGCGTCTTTTAAACTTAGATCATGCTTAAGATTATAGTGCTCCTTCCTACCAGGTTCATCAATTCAAGCTTGTTGTATAGTGTTTGCAAATTAAATGGCAAAAGTATGCTCGATCATGATTGGTCCCCACAAATAAATATAATTAAGATAGAATTTTTTAACTAAAATTAGGACTCATCCTTGGAGCATGAATCCGTCCTTCAACTACTTTAATGAAAGCAACAATAAAAGCAATCGCAACATAAAATAGCAGGAGATCAGCTTTAATCAGGCTCAATAGATCTTGATAATTATAAATACTTGTTTTATATTTAAATTAGCGTATTTTTTTGTTTAGACTTTAGATGGTTTAGGATTTGCACTTTATCTTTAGATATTCTATCTTTATTTCTTTTTTTATTTATTATGAACGGGCTACTTGGTCACAGTAAGGTTATAAATATCCTTTGAGTTCCCCATCCCAAAAAAAAAAAAAAAATCCTTTCAATAATTTAGATTAGTATCTTCTTTACAAAATTACTAATAAACAAATGATCAATTTGTGTGTAAAATGTAGCCAACCTTCCCATACAAAACATGTGATACAAATCTTGAATAGAAATGCGATACTCGTAAGAGATTTAGAATCATATGATGTCTATAATTTTTACTCAACCTATAAATAAAAACCTTGAGATAAGTATGCAATATAAGAGGACAGACCAAAACACTTCGATACTCACCTACATTCATGTTAATATGTAATATTTATACGATATCTATAAAATATATGTATTAAAAGGAAAAACTAAAAACTAAAAAAGCAGCTCCTACGCTGGTATGGCTGCACTGATGGTTTTGAAATTGTTAGACGGACACCCTTCATCCTCTCAAAAGTTGCACTCCACATCCGAGGAAGTTGGAGATAAACCGCACCTGACCTCACTCAGAATCTGTTGGCAAATAGATCTCTTTAGCAACATTGACATGGCTAAACATATGCATGCCCTTTTACACCCAAGCTCACACATTATTTTTCATAGTTAGTTATAAGATTGAATTGTATTAAGTACTGTAATTGAAGTGCATTGTAAATTATGGGCTTACACCTCATGTGTATATATATTCCGCATGCGTGAAATGAATAAAACTAGGAGTCTCTTTTCATCCACTTCACTAGAATGTGTCTTGGAGAAATTTTAGATTTGCTTGAGATGAGCTCAAGGAAAAACAATTAATAAGACAGGATATGCTGCCATGTGATTGTGGGAACTGCAAAGATCATATGCTTAATTATGCTAGATCATGAATTGGAGTTAGATGTAATAAGTCAACGAAATCAATACACAATATTATAAAGCCTGTAGCATAAAGGCATAAGAATGGGCACTATTTGTAATACATTTCACTTTACTTTGATTTAATATAAAGGCATGTTTAGCTTTTAATTATATAGAAAAACATAGTTTAGGTGAATGGAAAAAACAAAATTTCTCATTTTTTTAGTTCAAGTTTTGAGATGAAAAGTACAAATAACTTAAAATTGATTTAACTAAATGTTAAAGTAAAGTCAGACTCAGTTTATACCTTCCAAATCATAGTTTGGAGAGTATAAATTAAAAACCAAACATGCAATCATCCTAATAGCAGTAGTTTAAGTATATTTGTAACAATGTGTGCTAAGAGAATTGTTAGTTTTGATAATTGAGAAATTCTTTCATGAAATTTGGATCTATCTGTTGGCTTCCATCGATAAATTTGATTTTGGATTATTTTCTTCAAAGTCTTTAAGTTTGTTTTTATTTTTGTGTTTTCTTTTTGTCAGATTTTATAGGTTTAAATGTTTTTCATTTTTAACTTCAAATTTTAACTTCATTTGAAGTTAAAAATGAAAAACACTTAAACCTATAAAATCTGACAAAAAGAAAACACAAAAATAAAAACAAACTTAAAGACTTTGAAGAAAATAATCCAAAATCAAATTTATCGATGGAAGCCAACAGATAGATCCAAATTTCATGAAAGAATTTCTTTAATTAATTTACAAATTCAAATTAAAAAGTAAGTTATAACTTAAATGCTTACAAGTAAAGAATATATATATATATATATATATATATATATATATATATATATATATATATATATATATATATATATATATTGTTTATAAATTATTAATAGACATTTTTTAATATAAAAATATAATGAGAGGAATTTTATCTTTTTGTCGCACCATCATTTTTATTCTAAGCCTCTATGCAAAGATGGAATTCAATCAAAGCAAAATCTTACATTTAATCAATGCAACGTTGTTTAATTTGCTGAGACGTTTAAAAAGAATATTTTGTTTAGGAGTCTAACAAATTATAGCATCAAGCTATTAGAAAAATATTTGAATATTTGTAAGAGACAAATTTAATCCTGCAAGTGATTTAGTCATATATTCATAAAAATTTTGAATAATTCTACTTCTACAATTATATAGTAAATTAATGGATAATAACTTCAATCTCCAAAAAAAAAAAAAAATGGCATCTATGGAAAATAAACAAGTGTATTATTAATTATTATATTTATTATTATTTCTTATATCTATGTTGTGTCTCTTTTTTTTTTTTTTTCATTGGTATCCTCTGATTAGAAGAAATCCTTTTCAAATATTATAAAGTATTTAAATATAGGCAATTCTTCTAACCGGGATTCACTATGTTATAGTAGGCTAATCCCTTAAGTAAGACCAAACCTCAATTGTTGTTGCGGTCTTAGTTAACTAACCTTTTATTTTTTTTCAATAAAATAAAAATATGTGTGGAACATATATAGAAATTAATTGAATTAGTTAATAATTATTAATTTACTAAAATAATTATTTTGATCACCAGAGTAATTATTTTACTTTAATTATTGTTGATATTGTACATCTTATTATTATAATCCTTTTTATTTAGTTAAATATAAATTATTTTCATTTATATGCCTCCATTTAAAATTTTATTTTTTATAATATTTTCCATGTAAACTTTTTTAAATGTAAAATAAGATAATTTTAAAATGCACTTGATTTAAAAATCACTTTAAAGATAAAGATCGGGTGTTATAATTGGTGGTTTAGTATTTTTCCTTTTAATTTTAGAAGGTCCAGATAAGGATAGTTTTTTTTTTTTTTTTTTGATTCGTGAGATAAGGATAGTTAAATAGCTTCTACTTTTAATAACTTAATAATTGCAAAGATCTAAATTAATATGTTCATGCATATATTCATGATTGTAATAGGTTAATAATTAACTTGATAACTGCAAGAATCTATATTATTTCCGTATAGAATAAATATGTTCATAAATATTTTCATAATTGCAATAGGAAATAGCTCATATGTTTTAAACGTTTAATGAGTATATAAATACTCTTCTAAGGATTGACCTTCTCATGGAGCTCCTACTATATGTTCATTCTATATCACTTAAAGGTTTATTATTATGGCCCTTTCACTTTCCATTGAAATTGTTTTCTACCTCCCACATCTTTCTTCTGTCATTGGCAGATGCTGTCTTTGACAATGATCTTTGTAGATCATCATATTGAATCAATGAATCACCAAATGATTTTACTTAGTAAGTCTTCTTATCATAAAATCTTATATACACAATTCATAAATTGATTTTTTAATCTCTCTAAAAGTTATATTTGTTTCTAGACAAATGATTATGCAAAAAATATGCGATGATTTTTACATGCTTTCATTCTATTGCATTCATACTTTCATTTTGTTTTTTAGATCATATACACAATAATTATGTTTTCACGCATAACATTATATTCTACATGTTAATAATTAGGTATTTTGACTTGGCATGGTCATTTGTTTGACCCAGCATTGGAGATTAAACTTTGTTGATTTATTCTTAAAAGACAACTTCCTAAACTTAAATTGATCAATAATTTAGCTTGTGCTCATATAGATTAAACCGTTATACTATGACTAAGTACTTTGAATTTTGATTATCTTTTTTAACTCTTCTACTACTTCCACAGCGTGTTTGGCATTCCGAACACAAGAAACTATGCAGGAGGGTACCAGATCAGAAGCAAGGAACATTCCTCATGTGACAAACGTAGGAAGGAAAGAAGTCTATCAAGGGAGGCATGTGAGGAATGCTCTATGTTCTTTTTCTCTTTTTATTTCTTAGGCAATCATGTTCGAGACATAGTCAAACACTAGATGTGGATACCTCTTCTGATTAGTATTCGAACTATGCTTCACCATATTGGGGGGGACTAACCCTCTTTCATTATACCTAATTCTTGTTGGTTATTTTCTTCTTTTGTAATGATATGCTCTTTAATGCTTGGTTAGGTGCCCCTTTTCATGGTTTTGAGCAGAAATTATATTGTGTTCTTTGCTCTATGCGGTGGTATGGACAATATGGTGGATTAGAAACCGCATTCTTTTTGAAAACTTCAAACCAGTTTGGAAGGTGGAATTCCGGCCGATAAAGATGCATCTTGTCTATTGGACAAAAGGATGGTGTGAGAATTTCCCTTCTTCAGCTGACTGCTCGATGAACAATTTAAATATTGAAGTCCAAAGATGGAACAATAAGCCACTCTTGACAAAGGTGTTGAGTATGATTTGTGCTTGCAAAGCTTGTTCACTGGTGTAGTATGAAAAGCCTACAGATGCTATGGAGAATTTTCTAAGATGCTGACCTGTTGCTGTTTCTGCTATTTGAAGTCTGTGGTATCTTGCATTCGGATGTTGCTGATGGGACTCTATTGAATTTTGCGACAAATTTAGGACACTGGTTTGGATTGTGATTGCAATTGCTATGCTGTGGTCTTGGTTTGTTAACATGGACTGGTTTTATTGTTTGTTGGATATTGGAACTTAATGTAATTGCTTTTTGTTGCTGCTGGAATTCTGATATGTTGTATTGGCCATTTTGTACACTGATCCTTTTAGCTCCCTACCTATTCTCGTGGGTGGAGCGTGTTTTATTTATTTAAAAAAAAAAATACAAATCATCTTAGGGGATCTAAGTGAAATTATTAAATGTAGTTGAATTTATTTGATACTTAGCTAGTTTTAATTACGGTTAGGTATAGTTATGACTATACGCGAAGAAAGCTCGAATAGGGAGATTATATTTACTGTGGCATTAACTAAATGATGTATTATTGTACACTACAAGATTGTTATTGGGTTGTAAACTTGAGATGATGTATTATTTCAAGTTTGACATATATAACATGATTATTATTTAGTTTGTGAACTCTCTTTCTTGGCAACTTAATCTCTTCCAAAGAGCACCTTAATTTTTATAAGCTAAATCTTGTATGATGCATTATAACGTATGCCCAAAATATGGCAGTTGATTATTATTGTGAAGAAGTGTTATAAAAAAAATTAATTGATCAATTTATTTAATGTTCTTTATGTTCTTAATTGATCAATTTATAAAATTAGAGTTCTTGATTTCAAATTTGGGGTTTCTTTCAGTGTTTGGAAATTATGACAACTAATTTATTTAATGCTTGAAAATAAGAAAAATTTAATTTTGTGAATGGGCCTAGAGTAAAATTGTAGAGGAAAAAAAATTAAGTGGACTGAAACATAAATTTAAGACTAAATACAATTCAGCACTTAAGTAGATAAAAATTAATAAGTGGCTAAATTATATTGGACCATTTAAGATGGTATCGAACCCTTTCTTTTAGAAAGGAAGAAAGAATATCATAGAAATTACCTTCCCGTCAATGTATAAAAAATCTCAAAGGATGAATAGAACGAGACATAACATGACATGAATATGATCATCAAGTAAACCATCAACTCATCAAAGCACATGCATTGTTCACTATATATTTAACTATAGCATTTTAATCCTCTAAAATGAGAGTAGTTATAAAATAAGAAAGTGAAAAATTATTTACCCTTGAATCATTTTGATGGGATCCATATACAATGAAAATTATTGACCTAAAAATGAATAATCCCTTACTTTTTTATTTTACAAATGCCCTAATTTTAAAGGATCGTAATCCTTGACTATAGTACTCTTTCTATTCGTCTATAATAGTCTTTTTAAAAAAGACAAACAAAAAAGTTTTGAATTATTTAGCATTTGAGAATATAGAAAAAGTATGAATTAATTTTTTTAAACTTTATCTTTATTTTTTATTCTCTCTCATAAAAAGAGAAAGAATAAGTTAATCAAATCTATACTACTAATAAAATAAAGATATTACATGGAAATTTTTATGTGTCAAAACCTGATAAATTTTACCTGTTTCCATTTTCAAAAATTTCAAATTAAGAAAATAAAGTGAGTGTAGTTGCAATTTTTAGAAAAGGGGAAATTCAAAAATTTGGCTTCATTAGGATTTTAGTAAAGGAGCATATATAGGACACAAATAAAGGAGCAAATAAATGAAACCGATAAATTTGATTTACCTTTGATTTGGTCAAATTTATTTCAGTTACAATTTTATTTCACGAATAGATGGTTACAATTTTAGTTCTTATTTATTTGTAAACAACAAAAATATATAATCTCTTCACAATATTTATTTTTGTATAATTTAATTGTATATTTTCTTCTTAAAATATCAAAAATATTTTCAATTGAACTCACGTTTAAAAAGAAAAATGAAAAAAGTAAAAAGAAAAGCTAAGATTGGGATGCTCAGTTTGAATATTATGCATATTATTTATCATATTATTTATTGAATCATATCTTTTACTAGAAAGTGATAATCTGCATTCATATTTTATTTTTAGATGATGTCAATATTTTTTCTAGATAAATGGAAGATATAAATACTCGTTACTTCTTAGAGTTATATCAAAAAATACGTTGCTGCTTCATGTATCCAAAAATACATCACTTTCCAATATTTTTTTATAAAGGCCTCATTGAATTTGTATTTATCTTTTTCTTATTATTAAAACCCAAGTTATACTTGAAGTTTAGGGTGAATTACACTGACCTCTCCTAAAATTCAGTGTAATTGCACTTGGCACCCCTTTAATTCACTTTACTCAGTATATTATCTATAGACAGAGGGATATTGAATATAATTATACTGAATTTTAGGGGAGGTTAATATAATTCATCCTTATATTTATAGCTAATTCATTTGTTATATCAATGTGTATCACTTTTGTATATATATTTAAATAATAATTTATTACATTATAGTAAAACTAAAGTAAAATTGTTAAACCCCATAAAATGCACGGCCACAAAACACTAGTTATATCATACTTATTATATATCTAAGCTTATTCAATAACATATCTTTACCAACACATGGTCAGTTTGAGTAGTATATACTCTTTTCTTTTAACCTATGGTCTTAGGTTCGAGTCCTGGATATTGAATAATCAATGTTAGAAAAGTTATGATATCCCTTTTAAGATCTCAAATATTCTAGCAAGGTTGCCTTCGATAGAAAGATACGTATTATTTTGACAAAAAAGTAACATATATTCATAAAAAACAAAAAACAAAAAAAAAGCTTAAGATTTATAACTGGAGGAAGGGAATACAAGTTTAGGATAAAATCTTGCCGGTTTTCCCATAGCATGTTGAACAGCATCCCTACTGGGATTCTTTAAACAAAACTGATAAATGCACTTACAATTTCACACAAGTTTTAGAAGGAAGGGGGAAAAAATCCCTATCAAAATAGTCGATACACTAACAAAACCATTCCAAGAACTTTCATGATAGCAGGGAGGGCCGTAATCCATGTCCCTATAAACATTATGGTCAGATTGGTTGAACCTAACCCGTGTATCCCACAACCATTACTAGGCCCAACAACAGCAGCAACTAGCAGATAATTGTTTGTGCCCATTTCAAAATCATCGTTACCTTGGATCGTAATTAATTATAAACGCGGGCCCTCATCAAAAGATAGCCCTCTTAAAGAATTTGATGAATCATTTTGAGCGGCGACTCTTGAAGATAATCACTATTCTTTCGATGGAGGAATTATACCGATAAAATATCAGTTGGATTGTACTTATATTCAATGATATAATGATATTTTATGATAAAACTCATCATTAATATATATTTTTATATAAAATATTATTCTATTATTGGATAGAATATAAATCAGTCGATGTTCTAAGAAAATTCAATAATTTTAACTTTCTATGAGATATGATTTGGCAGCGAAGAGGAAAAATCAAAACAGTGTTGAGACGAAGAAATGAATTGAAAATACAAAAATTGAAAAGTGAAAGCCGAGACATACAGAAATCTCTCAACACTAATCAGCATTGTATTGCAAAATATACAAGAAAAAAATCAACATACTTTAGTCTACTACAACCTCGTGCAAGGATTTGTTTTACCAAACTCACTAACAGTTTTCACTAAGAAAAAATTGTATATAATCTTCATATGTTTCCATAAATTAGGTTGCACGTCGCATGTGCCTTTATATATAGTCAAAATTAAGGAAAATAAAATATTATAACTAAACATAATGTAGTCATGAGTTTTGAAACGTTACAATCCTGAATAATTCATTTTTATAAAGAAGTAAAGAAAGGCAGTACGAATGGTCCAATCAGAATTAAAGAATGATGGAAATCATCATGCGTAAAAAATAAAAGAAAAAAAAAACATTTTTACCTTTAATTTATGTATGCAATTCATGAAGTCATAGTTCGTATCATGTAGCATTATTCTTAAAATAAGTATCAATCAATAATGGATCAAGATAAAATAGAGATGAAATAATTATGTACATTAATTAGTTGTAATTGCCCCTTTTAACTTTGTTTCTTGAAGAGAGTTTATTATTTTACCGGTGAAAAGGATTTTGATATATGACCTTTATGACAAGTCCAACTAGAGCTTAGCAGTTAGTACAATGCACGTACACTACTCATTTCATTTCACCTTATCTTTTATTTTATTTTATTTTTTTGGTAGGGTTCATTCTCTGCCCAAAAAAAAAAAAAAAAGAAAACTTACGAAGTTATCCACACCCACTCTTTTTCTCTACTCTAATAACCTATAGTAATTTTACACATGCAGTCGGCATACTTTCCTGCATATTTTTTCACCTACCTCCGCATGTCTACATTTGGTAGTGCCTTAAACAAGTGCGGGTTGGTGACATTTGTCATTTGCTAATTGTTATTGCTGGGACACAGCTACGGGTAGTGTAAAAGTTGGAGAGTTCTAAATTAATAAATTAAGTAAAAAATTATGATAATGGGTTGAATATCAGATTTTGATCCAAAATCTTAAAGTAATGTGTTCATGGATTTTTTTATTTTATAGGGTAAAATCCACTTTAATCTCCTCAATTTTAATAAATATGTACTTTTTTTCTATATTTTAAAAACAAATATCATGTATCCTTGTCTTTTATTAAATATACATTTTGACCCTTCTATCATATTTTTCATCCATTTTCTCCTTTAGTGATCATGTCACTTATACAAGACCCATTTATTGACCAAACTGCACTGCCGTTTCCTTTCTTCTTCAACGTCATCCATTCTTCCCTTTCTATCTCTCTAGCCACAGCCTTTGCTATGTCCATTATTCCCAAACCAAACCACCTCAAATCATTCCTTTCAAAACCAACTCAAACCAGGTGTATCTTTTATCAAGCACTTGGAACTCATATGCCATAGCCCAAAATTTCTTCAATATTGATAATCATGAATCTACCATAGAGACCCAAACTATCCAAAACAAAATCAAAAATGAAATTTATTCCATCCAATTCACTAGACACTGCTATCAAACCTACAAGATAGGCATCATACACCTTCATCAGATCTCATCAAAGCCTTACAAAAGAAAAAAAAAGAACCAAAAATACTTTGTCAAAACAGAGCAACCATGTCTTAACAAATCCATAGTCTCTTTTTTCTTTTCTCTGCAAAGAAATGTGCACAGCCGACACAAAGCGACGCAAAAGTGCTTGAATGGTGGAGCAGCGCAACACCATCGACAGACGAAGCATGGTGGCAGGTGCGAAGCGAGGGCAGTAGGAACAGTGGTGGAAGACATCAGTTGCTCTTCTTTCTCCTCTATCTATTATTATTATTTTTTAGCTTTTGATTTGCCTTTGGATTTTGATGGTGGTGTGGCTGGTGGTTGAGATGTGGGTTTGAGATGAAAAATATTGTTTTGGTTCTTGTTTCTACAATCTAAAATGGTAACAAATGGCTACTATGTTCTTGGTTTTGTTGCTTTGGAGTTTCAGAATATTGAAGATTGAATGCTTTTTTTTTTTTTTTGCAATTTATTGATAGGGGTGTCTCAGTTAAGGGTTTTGATTTGATGATGGTTTTATTTTGGCTTGAGCAAGATGAAGATAAGTGTGATCTTTTATTTGTCTTTGATTGAAAAAATATGGGTATGGTTGACAAAATGGTGAAAGAGAAGAAGTGACCATTGATAGAGAAGAGTGGGTGAGGTTAAAGAAGAAAGGGAAGGGGACGGTTTGGTCAATAAATGGGTGCAAGTCATATGATTACTAACAAAGAGAATGGATGAGAAACTTGATAGAAAGACTAAAGTGCATATTTGGTAAAAAACAGGGAGTCATGATGCACATTTTTAAAATATAAGAAGTAAAGTATATATTCGCTAAAATTAAGGAAGGTAAAGTGCAATTTATCCTATTTTATATACTCTTTATTTAGTCAATTATTAACCAATATAAAACTTATCAACCAAAAAAAGAAAAAAAAAAAACAATATAAAAACTTCATCATACTCAAAATTGTAATATTATCTCCTTTTGAGTGTGAGTCCCAAAATGGCATGCTGTTCTTCAAGAGAAACCCTTCCCAAGTAAATACAATGAAGTAAGACTCAAAGTCTTGATCAATGTTTTGATAATAGTTGCGATCACACCCGAACACAAACCAACAATCATATTTAGATTTCAAATACTCAACCAGTCAAATTATTAGCTCTAATACCACTTGTTGGAATAGGTGATCCATGATCATGGTCAAATGTCATGTCTTAATCCAAAATTTTAAGTTAATGTGTCTATGAGTCTTTTCATTTTATATACCTTTCACTTAATTTATTCTTGACCAATGTAAAACTTCATCACTCATGCTTAACATTCAAACAATTACAGTTGGAAATTTTATCATAATTTAATGGAAAATTAAAATTTTAACGTCTTCATATTTTGATTTTAAAATTAAGGTCAGTAGTAAATAAACTACAAAGTCGTTACTAATAAAAGTACAAGCATTAATTAACTAATTAAAATGATTTCACAAATAGATTAAAGGGTAAAAAATTAAATATTTTTATTTTTATGTTAAAACAAATTTTTATATTTTTATTTGATAATAGTTTTTATACAGTAATTTTTAAATTTAAATTCATTTAATAAGATATGAAATATTTATGACAAAAGGGTCAAGATGTCGATGATAGTTTTCCATTCAAAAGATGTGATAAAGTTTATTTCGTTACTGGTTGGTGGAATGTTTGGTGACAAAGGAAAAACCATACCCCATGCTCAATCAATATTCCATAATGATATTAAAAATGTAATTATAACCTATAAAAATAAAGGATTAATTTTGATACATTATTAATATAAATAGTCTTATGCTATTATCCTATTATATGTTATCATATATATGATTTTTTATAATAATTATAAGAGTTAAATATTTTTATTGATATATTGATACATAAATCAGCACATCAAAATTAAATTATAAAAATAAAACGGTTCAATCGACAAAATAAATTAATATTAAACAGTTTTGACAAAGAAACTCTTGAGCAAAATAAAAAGAAACTGAGTTCAATCATTCTTATTATAAGTTATCATTAAAATTTATAATATGTCTCTTTTTACTTATCGGAAAAAAATATGTTTCTTCCTAAAATAAAATTATCTTTTTAAAAATATTATATGTAGAGAGAGAGAGAGAGAGAGATTAGCTAGCTTTTTTAAACAAAGATTATGTAGTAGGTTAAGTGTCACAAAAATTCATTTTAAAATTAGCTTGATTTCATGTTTGATTTCTCGAAGTTTATTTGCTATTTTAAGTAAGGGAAAAGGGCATTCAGCTTCCCAAAATTTTAGGTCATTTGCAAATTGATACATATATAACTTTAAAAACATTCAAATAATTCTTAAATTATAACAATTATATTAACAGATCTTTTTACCCATTTTTATATGTTGCTAATGAAAAATTGAAGTGGTCAAATCTGAACCAACTTTTCATCGATGTGGCACAATCTTATAAATTTTTATTTTTTTAATGTATTTTTCTCATCGCTCTCGTTAATTACTTCTGTGGAATTTTAAAAATATACAGTTATGAAAATAAAACAATGAAACCACATGCGAAAAATCGAACCTTGATCTGAAAATGTTTTGAAAGCCATCCAATTTATTGCAACCAATCATGCATATTTGGAACACCAAAATATAATAACGTGAGAAGAAGTAGAAGGGATGAAAATTATGAAAACATTGGAAGCAGATATAAGTTATTAACAATCTTTTTTTTTTTTCTTAATTGTCTACATAATTTTCTTAGAGTGGAAGTAGTGATTAGATAACATTCTTTCTAAAATAATGACTCCAAAATTTAAACTTCTCTATCATAGTTAAATTTTGTTTTAAGTTTGCAACTCAATTCTATTATTACCAACCACTTTTACGAGTCATTAACAGGATTTTGAATACGATAGAAACATCTTGAGGTCGAGTAGCGTGTGAAACATGAGTTGCGCATGCCTTCACGTTGCTCCTGAGTTCTCGCAAAGAAGCTCAGTGTGTGAGAAAAGAAGAGAGGCTTTTTTTTTTTTGTGTTTCTCATAAATACTTTTTTATTGAAGGTAATTTTATTTATTTGAACTATAATTTATTACGGTAGACTAATGCCTATTAGCAAAATCAAACCTCAATTGGTAGAAGAAGAGGGGCTTTATGAGTGTAGAAACCCTTATGGGTTTTTTCCATTTTTTAATTCGATTAGGGATAGGACCACGGTGTCAGATTTCAATCTTGAGCCTAACTTTAGCCTTTTTTTTATATTTCTTTTCTGTAAATATTCTTTCGGAACGACGTGGAACACATGCAATTAAAAAATATTAAAAATGAACGGCGATGATGGTGCTACATTAATTAAAGTTGCACTGTCTAAATTTGGTTACATCAATTTTTTATTAGTGGCTTAGCAGAGGATAACAGCAAAATGTTATTACTGTAATTGTTATAATTTAAAATAAAGTTTACACTTTAAAAAATAAAAAAAGTCACTAATGTAGTATTAAAAATTCTTATGTGTGGGGTATTGATTATATTTTAAAAGAGTATTGACTAAGGAGACAATGTAGAAATTCACATCATTCATGATATAATTTAGAGACGGAAAAAATAAAATAGATTGAAAGGCAAAGGAATGAATAGGACAAAATTGCTTTTGTTTTTGTTTTTTATTTTATTTTTATCCTACAGAGGGTAATTATGTTCAAATCAAGTAGAATTTTATAGGCGATCAAAGTTCTTTTTTTCATATTTTAATATAATTACATATTTAGAATTAAAACTCGAGATTTTTTATTTAAGTTTGGACAGCTCTTGTCAACTAATTTATGTACTCATTAGTGTTGGAAAGATTAATAAGAGAATAGAATAAAATTTTATTAGTCTTGTTGGAAGTTATCATGCAAAGGAAAAAAGAAAAAATTAAATATTTATACTATTTAGAGATTATAATGTTAGTTTTCTATACTTCCCCTTATTCCATCCCAATTTTGGTGGAATAAAAAGATGACTTTTGGGTAAAAAAGAATGAAACCATTCCCTCTCATTTTTTTTCTTTTTTTATGTGCATTTAAACTCTTAAAGAAAAAAAAAAAAAAACTTGTTCTCTTTTTCATCATTTTCATTCCATTTCTTTCATTACTTGTCATCCAAACACATTATTAGGAAGAGTCGTAAGTTATTTGTTGTCTCATTTCAATATATAATTATCTCAATATTCATGAATTGTTTCATTATTATACAATACCTATAAGATCTTTGCATTTTTCGAGTTAAAATAACATTTTCCTTTTGAGAAATGTTTCTTTTGGCACATGATTGAGGCTTAAATTGATATATAATTATTACAGTTTAAATAAGTATAAATTTTAATTATATAAATCTTAAATACAGTATTAAATAAGAATCAATTTATATTATTAATGAAGTAATATATTAATTCAATATTTATAAAACTAAAATTCACACTTATATAAACGACAATTAACACATATCAAATATTTGAATCTTTATATATAAAATAATGAAACTAATTCTTTTTGAAGATCACATAATAACTCCAAAAAAAAAAAGGCTTACTAAGTTCAAGCGGGCCAGCACTTTTTTTTTCTTAATTAATGTTTCAAATTAAAGTCTTGCAAATAAAAAAATTGCGTTAGGAAAATTATACCTTATTAATAAATCGATCTGATTTGAATAAGATTAATTAAAATACAATAATTTTTCTTTTTTTTTTTTGGTGAAGAATTCAATAGAGTTTGAATATTAGTAACTTAAAACTTATAGATTGTAAATCGCATCCAACCTGTTGAGTTGGCCCCTTTGTCCCGCCAAAAATGACTTGTTGGGTTGCTATATTCAATTTGCCTAACTTTATGAATTGAGGCAAGTTTGGCCCCACTGGTTGGAGGTTGTTTTTGTAAAAAGCAAAATAACATATGATTAATTTGTGAGGGCTATTTATTAGTCTATTATTGTTTTTTATTTTTTACGTGAATTAGTCTATTATAGTTATAATATGTGGAGTGGATTTTTGTTAATGATTTACTGCTTTGTTTTGGATGATTTATATTCATCCAAAATAACATATTGTATTTGAATTTGAAAATAAATTATATAATTTAAGATTTTTAAGGTTTATATAGATATTATATCATTGTATTTAGGTGAAAATTTTATTAATTATATTTTTAAAAAAATTAGGTAAATTTACTCATTAAAAATATTAAAATAAATTTATTTTTACTTTTTTAATTTTTTTATTTTTCGGCAAAACAACTTTCCAATTTGCCCAAAGCGGAATAGATTGATCATACCAACCCATACTATCATGGTGAGTTGACCCACACCCACCCCATTTTTGACATGTTATCAACCTATTAGGGCAAGGCATAAGGATGGAAGTAGGTTAAACTTTAGCTTAAATAGGTCAGACT
Organism: Pterocarpus macrocarpus; assembly: GCA_031439585.1. Taxonomy (NCBI): domain Eukaryota; kingdom Viridiplantae; phylum Streptophyta; class Magnoliopsida; order Fabales; family Fabaceae; genus Pterocarpus; species Pterocarpus macrocarpus. The sequence goes on from CM062516.1 coordinate 1,375,240, forward strand.
TGTATTTTAAATATGTGGCCCTGAGTGTTGCCTATTACCTGGTATATATTTTTTTATTTTTTAAGGTCTAGTTTGACCTTCTTAAAAATTCATCTTGGCCTACAAGCCTATTTAAAAATTTATTTAATAATAAAGCTTTTAAATAGATCAAAAAATCTTCTCTTAAGGCAAAAAATATATTTTAAATAAATTAAAAAATTTCTTAAATATATCAAAAAAATCTATTTCTAAATAGGCTATGAAAATTTTATTATCATTAGACTTTTGAAATAATACTATAATTTAATTTATATAATAATAATAATATAATATAATATAATATAATATAAATAAACCAATTTATTAAACCTAATACATTTTTTACATAATTTATAACCTCATTTTTTGTAGTTTAAAAAATATTTTAAAATATCTCTACTCAATTTATTTATTAAATAAATTAAATTATAATAATAGACTTAATACTAGATTAGGCCAAAAACTCCCGACAACCCACCTATTCCCGCCCCGGGGGCGCTTTGTCCGCTTTGCGATCTGTATTTGAGCTAATTAACTCAAAAAGAAAAAAAAAAAAACAAAAAGTTAAGTAAGTACATTATACGATGGTGGTACACTTTTATCTGGCATGCCAGCTGACAACGCATTCCATGTACGCCACACAATGCAAACTCTCTGTGTCTCTCTCTCTCTCTCTGTGTCTGTAGAGTCGGCCACGATATTTTCAAGCACCGCCACTGTATCGTGCTTTAGTCACCGCTCCAACACTTTTATCGCGCAATTTTGCGGCCATCTCATCCCATGGTATCTCGTTTTCTCGAAACTTCCGCTTGCTGACATTCATTACGAGACAAAACTGACAATCAACACTATCAAATTCTAATCAACATTCAACGTCAGCTTTTCTTTATGTAGTGTATTTCAAAAATGATTTTTTAATTACTTTTTATTTTGATAAATATTCTTTCATTTTCTTTTTAAATTATTCGTATCTAAAAATTTATTGGATTATAATTAATTTAATTTAAATTACATCAAAATATTATAAAAATAAAAATTTTATTAATATTAATTTTTTATTTTTATAAGACTCAAACTCAAAATTTTATTTAAAAAAATAAATATCAAAATTATATAAACCAATAATAAATATTCTTCCTTTTCTTTTGGCAGGAGCCTATCAAATATTTTTTTAAGTTTACTTAGTTTATGTTATTTATAAAATGCATTAATATTTAAATAAAGAAATATGCAATATGAAGATTATGTAATTTTTTAGAAGAGTTATTTGATTCTATATTATTATTATTATTATTTTAATGTTAAAATTATTTATCATCTTAATTCTTCTCTTTATAAATTCTACATGAGTTATTATTAGGTGGTTTATAGTAAGAAGTTTTCATTTTCATTTCATTAAATACTATATTAATTATTACATAAAAATATCCCATCAAAAAACATTATAATATAAAAATATAATCAATTTGAATAGTTTTAACCCTAAATATTTAATGATATAAAATAAAAAAGATTGTTATTAAAACTAAAAAGGGCATTTAAGAATTTCTATAATCAACATAGTACTGGGACACGTGGGTGACACTATGATCATAAATAAAGTATACTTTATTACGAAACCAATATAGTACTTGAACATAAAATCATTTAAAATATAGTAATAATTGCACACAAAATATATTCAAGCTTGGCCATTCCACGCGATTATTTGACTAATTTAAATAAATAAAAATTTGAGCAAAAATTATGTTATAATAATTAATTTTTACATAAAATATATTTAGAAACAAACAACATTTCTGTTACTAAATAATTTTTGAAATTTTATGGTGTATTTATTTTAACTTTTAAAAAAAATAATTTTGAAACTTAAATTTTATATATAATTAAAAAAATTGAAAATTATTTTTTTTTTAAATTACTCTTTTTAATTTCTATAAAAAAAGTTTAAAATAAATTTTTTTGAAAATCTAATTATTTTTTAAAAATTATCCAAATATATGAAAATTAATTTTTTTAATAAAAAAATTTTTTGCCAAAAAATTCTAAATAAACACACACTTAATTTATATTCTATTTGGATTTTGAACTTATTCATTTATTTCAATAGTTAATAATATACCCAAAACAATAATTGGTTGCGGTAGAATTAAATTATGACTTCACATAAATTTTATTTGTTACATTAGAGGTTCGAATCTTTTAATCATTATTTTTAAGAGGGACTTTGTATAACTATCACCTTTGATTTGAAGTTAATTGAGTAATTTCTTAGATAAAAAATTGTTAATAATATAATATTATATAAAAGCGTTAATTAACTTAATTGATAAATTCTTCTGACAAGAGCCATGACTCAAACTGATTTCTAACTCCGCTAAGAAATAAAAGATTAGAAAAATATAAATTATATAATATTCGGATATGCTTGACTGATAGAATCCTTTTATTGTTTTCTAAGATATGATATGATAAAGTTGTGATGTAACCGGGATTTTTCTTTTCTTTTATTCTACGCAACATTGTATCATAAATATGTAATGGAATTGGAAACAGTGACAAAGTTTGGAATGATGTGGACACGTATGGAAGCAGGAAGCTCAACATCAACAAAAAAAAGGATAATGGGTTGAAATCAATATCTATCAAACAGTCAGTGAGCCTGGACCAACGGGCTTATAAATTATAATGCTACACAGTTTTTCCAAGGGAATAATGCTACACAGTTAATAAAATATTGTCAAAGTTCTTGGTAAAAATTATGATAACTATTATATAAAATAATATAACTTATTGATCTAAAAATTCATAAACAAATTATATCATTTTATAAATTAAATTCTATTTAAAATTTTTACTCTTTAATATTTTTTAATATAAATGAAAGTTTCTAGGTATAAAGTTATTTTTCATTTTTTCAAAATTATTTTATTAAAAGTCATCTAGTAAATCAATACTAATGTGGAAATTTTCCTAAACAGTCTACCATGCCATTTTAATCATTATAGTAGTTAAGACCCTAGGGTAATTTGTAGACTAAATTTATTTCAAGTGTAAAAAAAACAATGTTAAAGTAATTTAATTTTATAATTATTTATTAAAATTTAAATAGTACTAAGGACATCTACATAATTGATGAGCGTGTTATATTTTTATGGAATTTCTTAATTTATTCGGTGGCAATGTCATGAGTCAAAGGCTTAAGAATACAATCAGGTACTTCTCCTACCCACAATTTTGATCCCAATCCCTTTGTAATATGGGCTAAAATATCAGCTACCCATTACGGTGTCTAGGAACACATTAGGCCTTAAATCATCTAAACCTTGAAGCTATTACACTAATATCATGAAGCAGGACTCCATTATATGAAAAATCACTAGAGCTGCTATCAATGATGAGCATGTTTATTAAAATTAATTTTTAGTTACATCAATATCTTCAAAATAATATGTTAATTAAAGTATCAATTAATGTGTTTGGAATACTAAAAAAATAATTATGATATATTGGCATTATGGTTGTTAAACTCTTAAATTAACTCTCAAACACAGGTTCTTACATGGGGAGTATCAGTTTGTGACCACACCTGTGCGCGAGTCACGACAGATCTGGGCTAGCAGAGGCAGACGGCAAAGGCCAAATTGAGTTGATGTAGGTGAAATGCTTCCACAAAAATGCACTCCACCCTTGCAAGACACGGACATAGGGTGGCCTCTGCCGTGGCAAGTTTTGTTAATGGTTGTTAGCTTTCTTCCTCATTTTTCCTTTTAAAAAAAATCTATAATACCATTGAGCATTAACAAATGTTCAGTATAAAGTGAAATAAAGCATTAATAGCCGATGGTGCTAGGTTGAAAAAAGGAGGGTAAGGGGAGAGAGAGGAGGTTAGAAGGTCAGGAGGAAGGAGGATTTGCCGAGAAAGAGGACATGATATAAAAATGTAAGAAAAGTATTTGGTGAATTTATTTTGCATAGGATATTATGCCAACTCAAGCTCTATCCATTATTAGATAGGGTATGGATTCCACTTGAACTGGGCCTACGCCCCATTTAATGGTGAATAGAGTGTGAGTCGATACGGTATCCTATACAAAATGAGTTCACCTATCTTAACACAAAATGTAATTTCAACACTAGTGACAATCATGGTCATAACTTCCTTCTCTTCACAAGCCTCAAACATAAGTTAATTTGCAAGCAAATTCCTTTTTTTTCAAACTCATATAAATTTAAGTAAACTCTAACGAAATTAATAAACTCTCAATTCTACTAGCAAGTTAACGAGTCTATATTTACACTTTGTTTTGCCTTTAAAATGCACATTTTGGTCAATTTTATTGGGTACTTGATTGTCTCTTTATGTTATGTAATATTTATTGAATTTATTAAGCTAATTTTATATTTTTATTATTCGTTAGTTATGTTTTGTCGAATTAGAAAATATTTATGTTTGGAGCAAAGTATAATCTAACAAATGAGTTATATATTGAGCTATATTTTATAATGTTTCTTTCATTTATTTTATTATAAATTTAAAATTATTCAATATTTATCATAAATATTTTATTTAATTATGTTTAATTACTAAGATCTAATCTTTAAATAATATTTTTAGAATATGTAAACTCCTAATTGAGTTTACAATTCATCTTTGTTAAGATTTTACTAATTTATCTAAATTCTTGAGTTTGACAATCTTGATTGTTAGTATAAAATATTCTATACCATTAACAAATCATATATGTTTATGTGTTTAACTCTTATAATTATTGCAAAAATTAAATATTTTTAATAATATGATAATATATAATTAAATATGAGGTGAATTTTGATAAATTGTCAATCAATGTAATGTATTTTACATTGTCACCAATTATATATCATTAAATGTGTAACTTTTTGGATAATTATTGCAAAAGCCAAATATTTTTTATGATGTGATAATATATTATTAGATAACCGTATAAAAATCTTATAGGATTGAGCTCTTGCTATTAAAGCAAAAGCTATAGTTATAGTTAGTCAAGACATAACTCTTATCACTTAAATCCATTTGACCATTACTAACAATTCCCCACCCCCGGCCCCCCAGAAGCACCCGCCTCTGGGCCTTGTCAAGGTAGAATATTGGCTTTCAACCAACATCCTCTCCTCTTGCACTTGCAGGTGTGCCTACATAAGAATCAAACCCATGATTTTGGCTCCGATACCAATTGCAAAATCTAGTATTTATCGCTAAAGCAAAAACTATAATTATTAGCCTGAGTGTAACTCTTATTACTTAAACCTACTTGACCATACCAAACACCATGGTCCGATTTGATTTTGATCCTACTTGGACCTTGCCAAGGCAAGATATTATCCACGGCCAAACAAATCTTTTACATTAATAATATATCAAAATTAAATTTTTTAAATAATATATATTATATTAAAAAATCACAAATAATACATTAAAATTAAACTCTTAAAGAAAATCCATGTAACCATGTAATACTTTAAAATCGAGTAGAACTATATTTAGTTGCAATAGTAAAATTGCATGAATAGCGTTATCTAAGAAATATTTACAAATATTTGCTACCAGAAAATAAAGAGAAACTGAGATCATCTAAATGTAAGAATTCCCTTAAAGTTATATGTTACCTGGGTATAGCAGTAAATGAATACGTGATGTGTGAATAGGCACATAATCTTATTATTTCTCCAAAAGTGGGTTTCATGGTAGTCGAATTACACAGGGTTATAATTCTATAAATCTATTTTCCTTTCAAAATTTCCATCATTTGTGCCAATCAATCAAAATTTATTTGTTTTTATTTTTTTTAATGCATATCATAAATAAAAGAAGATGTTTCTTTGAAAATTTTTTCCAAAATAAAAAAGATGTTTCTTTGATAAGCTTTTCAATGTCTTTCTATCTCTACTATTATGAATTTTTCCACTCATTTATCTAATTCATTTCTTAACACTTTTCATTCTCTTACGTATTCTTTCTCTCTCATTTCTTTTCCATATTTTAATGTCTCTCAACCAATAAAGTTTTAGTAATTTAAAATTTTGTAGTTTATTCTACAATAAATTGCAAAAGACTTATAACCCAAACTTATACAATAAACTGCAAATCATGTATAATTTTTATTCTATTTTATATATTTAATAGTTAATTATTATGAATTTAAAATATATAAAAGATGTATCATTTTATCTGGAAAAGCATCATATTTTTAAATATTGTCTAAATGTGTATAATATATCAGTTTTATTATTTTATTTTATTTGTTTTTAAATATTTGACTGAATTCATATGCTTACTATACTATACTAATATTGGGTTTAACCTCTGTAAGGGTACGTAAATACTTTTGCCACTTCTAAAACTTTAATTATAGTTTTCTTTTAAAAAAAGTAAATATTATGAATTAAATGGATACAATTTTGGATAAAATCTTTTATATTGTTTTTGCTCATCACATCTATAATAAAAAATTTGTACATTATATTGCTAGCCATTCTAAGTTATTTCCTCATATAATACTGAAGACTCATAAAAATTATTTTAATTATTTAGACATGTATATCGTATGTTTTTGGTTATTTTTAGCATTGAATGATTTTTATTGTTGTAAGTTTATATTAAAATCTGATTTAAAATATTGATATTTGTATGACAAAAAATAGTTATAAAATTAACTATAAAACAAATTTCTTATTAATATTAATACCTTAAATCGATGATATATATATATATATATATATATATATATATATATATGAATAATAATTAAAAGTTGTAAAACATTTGTTTTGTATGGTCCGTTCAAAATATATATATATATATTTTGAACGGACCATACAAAACAAATGTTTTACAACTTTTAATTATTATTCATGTAGTTGAAGTTCAAACTAATAAATTAGTTTTCACATGTTTTTAAACTTATAATAAATAATTTTTTTAACTTCAATAAGCAAATATTAGTGATTTAAATTGTTATTATTATTTAGTTTTTTAATCTTCTAACACCCCAATCGTGGGATCTATGTACTATAACTATATCAATTTTGATTCTTTAAGTTTTAATCAGTAATATTATTTAATTTTTAATTATTAAAAATACAACAGATTTAATGGCTCGAAAGAATAGAGAACAATCAAATTTTATAAGATCTTTATAACTTTTATTATAAGTTCATATTAAATCTTATTTAAAATATTGATACTTTCATGACAAAAGAATTTATTCAAAAAATGATTTTCTTATTAATATTGATACCACAAATGGGTGATACTATATATATATATTAAATAGATGATACAAAACAAGTAAATTATATGGTTATTGATTTATCTACATCATAATTATTATAAATTTATAAGAAGTTTTAATTAACAGATTATTTTTATACATAGTTTTTTACTTACAATAAATGATTTTTTTAACTTCAATAAGAAAATATTTTAAATAACTATTAATTAATTTTTTAATCTACAACACTCAAATTGTAGATCTATATCCAACAATTATATCTATTAAGTTAAATACTTTAATTTTTCATAACAATATTATTTATTTTTTATTAATAAAAATATAATCAATTTAATGGTTAGAAGGGTCAATGGATGATAAATTTTATAAAGTCTTTACAATTTTTTGGTGTAAGTTCATATTTTAAATCTGATTTAAAATATTGATATTTGCATGACCAAAAAAAAAAAGCCAGAAAATGATTTTCTTACTAATATTGATATCTCAAATGGATGATACCAAATATATATATTACACAGACAATACAAAACAAATGCTTTACATAGGTAATGATTTATACTTTTTAATTATTTTTAATTTATTTTAAGTTTAAATAATTAGTTTAACAGCACATGTTTTTAATCTTACAATAAATAATATTTTTAACTCCCATAAGAAAATATTACTAATATAAATTATTATTAATTAATTTTTTAATATTATAATACCCCAATTATGGACCTACATATTATAACTATATCTAATAGACTTGACACTTTAAGTTTTAATAAGAAACATTATTTATTTTTTTATATTAAAAATACAATGGATTTGATGGTTCCAAAAAAAGAAAAAAGAGGGATAATAAAACTTTATAAGATTTTTATAATTTTTGTTACAAAATTTATATTAAAATCTTATTATAAGACATTAATACTTATATGACAAAAGAATTTAGTCATAGAACGATTTTTCTTTTTACTAATATTGATATATTAAATAGATGGTATTATATATATACATTGTACGAGTGGCACAAAACAAGTATATTAATTATATGAGTAATGAATTCTCTATCTCATAATTATTATAAATTTATATTAAGTTTAGTTAATAATTAGTTTTATACATAGTTTTAGACTCACAACAGATATACGTTTCATAACTCCAATAAGAAAATATAAGTAATTTAAACAATTAGCAATTAATTTTTTAATCTACAAAATCAAATTATAGATCTATATCTAATAATTATATCTATTAGAATAGATATTTGAACCCTTAATAAACAATATTATTTACTTTTTAATTACTAAAAATACAATCATTTAATGGTTAGAAGGAGCGGTGGATGATGAATTTTATAAAATCTTTACAATTTCTGTTATACGTTCATATTGAAATATGATTTAAGACATTAATATTTGCATGAGAATTAAAAAAAAGCCATAAAATAATTTTCTTACTAATATTAATATCTCAGATAGATTATATCGAATATATACTTCTGCAAGTTTTTTTAACTAAAAATAAACCTCTTAAATTGTTCATTGTCCTTAAATAAATGTACTTGATTTGCCTTCAATTCAACCATTTATAATATATAAATTATATTAACAAAACGCACTTAGATTTAATATTACAATGAACAATACAAAAAATAATTAAAAATTTTTTACTTATGAAAATATCAGAGCTTTTAATTTTTTCACATTTTTATGTAACCAAAATAATAACTTAGAAAAATTTTACCCAATATATACATTTCAATCAAATTAAATTCTATAATATATAATTAATCTATCAATTACATTTTTGGTCTAACTGTTCAGTCAACCAGTATACCGCACGAATAAATACACTTCTTAAACATTAAAACTCATATTAGTTACTTGAAATTAAATTTAGAAAAAATTAATCCTTTTTTGATATGTGCGTGTATCGTTTTCACCGCAGAATTGGTTGACTTGTTAAACGGTAGCGGATAGTGGCGGTGCCATTATTGTACGGACGACAGAGATGGCTAGCGAACTACAACGTCGAGTGGTTGTGGAGGTCCATCGCATGACATGAGATTAACCTATTACCATATATTAACTGAGAGAGAAGTGCTCTAAAAAGAACACAAAGTAATTAATATGTATGAACTAGATTTCTTTGGATATCATGAAAAGGTCTTTTCACCAACCAATCAACCATATCTTAGCCTAAACATAAGAAATGATATTCTTATCAACGTATACTTTTTATGGCGAAGTTTATCTGTCGGAGGGCAGATCACAAACATTAGTTCTTCAATTAAATAGATGGCTATAAAATTTGCTAAATTTTGTTTTGTGTGACATTCATTGCCCTGCTGATCTATCATTGTCTTTAACAACATGTCATTACTTTCATTATAATTTATAATACAATCTTTATTATGAATCAAATTGGCTGATAGTTTAAAATACAAAGAATCGAGCTTAAAAATAATAATAAATAGATTTTAATTTATATGCATTTATAATATAAAATAATTTTATATTATTAACCAATAAAAATATATGGAAGTATCAAATTTTGATGGATTTCTTATCATAGCAAGTAGTTATTTAATATGATTTGATATTTTATTATATTTTTATTAATTAACAGTTTAAATTTATTTTACATTATCAATATATACAAATTAAACTATAATAAAAAATAAATTAAAAAATAAAATGCTAAATTACTCATATTGTAAAATAATTAATAATAAAAAAATTAATTAATCGACAAAGTGCATGGAGCGCTAAATTGTCAGGGACTAGTAGTCCATTCCCATTACAGTTTTCAACACTGTGCATTTGTTTTGTATGGCCAAGGATGATTACGACATTTATCTGTCCCCTAATGCGAGGATAGAAATGGACATATAGAGGGGTGAGGCAAAATACTTGAAGCATACCAAAAAAGCTTCACATGACATTAAAAAAAAAATGTATTCTAAAATTAACAAATAACCAAAATGTGACGGATTATAACTTGATATCGCGTCACATTAGGTTTAATTCTAACTTTCTTTTCTTTTTTTAATCATAAACTATTTCATGCTTAACTCTCTCTCTCTCTCTCTCTACATATATATATATATATATATATATATTCCAAAAATAAACCTATCAACATTCTTCTTCAATGGTAAACTAAGAACTACTTACATTAAATATATGCAGAACACGAAAATTGAAGATAAAGAAAGAAAACACATCAATGAGTTAGTGATAGAAATCATAAGAACTAAGACTGTTATTAGTTACATTGAGCAAATAACAAGCTCAGTTCTGTGGAGAAAATATGCCTGGCACAAAGTCAACAGATACAAGTGGTTTCATTGTCAAAAAATTTGATGCAAGAGGAAGCTTTATTTTGTGGCAAAGAAAAGTGAAAGATATCCTTGTTTAACAGGGCTTAGCTCGACGTTGAAGGGAAAGGACTGATAACATCATTAACAATGCTATGGAAGAAAACTCAATACATAGATTTTAGGAAAAGTTGGAAAAATTCTATCTAGCTAAGAGTTTGACCAACAAGTTATATCTGAAGTGGCAACTTTATCAACTGAAGATGGTGGAAGGAGGGAATCTCATGGAGCACATATTCAATGGCATTGTTGATCAGTTGTAAAAGATGTCAAGATTGAGGAAGAAGACAAGCCTTTTGCTTTTGACTTCACTTCTTGAAATTTGTATCGTAGTTTGGTCAACATGACGTTGTATGGAATTTGGAAAGGATATAATGAACCTAGAGCAAGTGCAGGCAAATCTTTTGTCCCATGAAACTCAAAAGAAGCGAAAGGAGGAGGATGGGCATGGATTTGTGTTGGTTGTTCATGGTAGGAATTGGAAAGGATATGCATCTGATAAGGGATTAGAAAAAGGCAAGACAGATTCTAATAACACAGAAAAGACACTCGATGCTATCATTTAAGGAAATTGGTCATGTGAAGAAAAATTGTCTACACCATAAGTCAAACGACAATGAAGATGATCATGTTGGCAATGTGATTACCATAACTGATTAAGGAGATCTCTTCATAGTCTTCGAAGGAAAAATTGTTTATTCTCACTATTGAATTTTAGAGTTTGGTTATGCTTTGCATGTGTGCTCCAAGAAAAAAATATTTTGATTCACTCCAATAGAGTCATGGAAGAACTATGTCTCTGGCAAATGGATTTGTATGCAAGATCATTGGTTTTGGAATTGTGAAAATGAAGATATTTGATAGAGTGGTGCGCGATATGGTGTGGCTTACGTCCTAATTTGTGTAGGAATCTAGTTTCTATTAGCTGGTTAGTCACTACTAGTTGTAGGGTCAATACTACTCAAGATGGAGATTATGAAATCACACATGGTGGAACGATCTTGATGAAGGGAGAAGTAAGCATTGGTATATATCGTCTGCTAGGAACAACTGAGGCCTCGAGGTATTGGAAACATGGCGCAAGGAACAATAGATATATATGTCAAGCTCCAAATGCAAAAGCTTGTGTATGTTTCTGGGTTGTAGATGGATGTGTGGGAAAATGTCTTGATGTTAAAGAGATTGGTTTGAGGCCGATCTCTGAAGTTGGATTGTAGTTCATTCCAATTGGTGCAATTACACACGTTCATTGGCTAGGAAATTTTGAATCAGGTGGAGCAAAGGATTGTTATTGATTTGGGTCGTGTATAGCTGGTATAGATATAAGGGCCAATGTTTGCTTGTTTGTTTTGTTAGCAAATGAGGATCTTCATGATGATTCTTCATAAAGGTTGTTGATCCTGACTTTGGTGTTAATTAAGGTGTAGTTGTGATGAATTTCCAAGGTGGCAAACATTCACCAACATGAAAATTTGTTGGTTTTTTTGGCTCATGTCAAAATTCCTTAATTAGGAAATTATTGATTTTATTTTATTAATTATTTAGTTGGTGAAAAAGTTAGCTTATTTGATAAGTCTAAGACTTGAAGGCCAAGTTCACTTAGTGGGCAAGCTTTCCTAGTGGGTAAGTCTTGTAGCTTGGTGGCAAAGGGTTAGGTGGCTATAAATAAGACCAAGGTTAAAGGCTAAGAGAGAGTGTAGAAATAGCACTGCAATATGCTATGGTTATTAGCAAGTGAGAGAGAGATTATTTCTATTTATAAAAGAGGGTGAACAAAGGATTTGGATTGAGTTTGGGATCAAAATCTCAATATTCTCTTATGGTTAAATTATTTTCTCTCATTGTAAAATAAGTTCCTTTTGATGGATGTAGGCAAGAATTTGCTGAACCATGTCAATGCCTATGTGCATTTATCTATTTATTTACAATTTTTTTTTTCTATTGTTTGTGAGATATATTTTCATAGTAACCTCTTGTGATTGTTTGAAGTCAATTCACTGCATGATTTTTCCCAATATATTTGCCTTAAATTGAGTTTTTATATTTTTGACCATGCCTAACTATTTTAGCGTCAACCATTGTGATGCAATGGATAAAAATCCTATTGCCATTTGCTAATGCTACAAATAGAGAGGAGCGGATAATAAATTTTAGAAATTACCCGTGAAGGGAAAATTAATGCCAACACGTAGAATCATACTTCCTTAATACATTTTTGACATATGTGCCATTCAATTTAATCTTAAACTTATTACCTATTGCTTTTTCAATTTTAATTAATAATTTCTATCATTATTGTAGTTAATCTTGCGCATGTGTGGTTACTTGTTATGCCTAGTAGGAAACCCACCAAAGTAGGGTTCATAAATAGGTTAATTTCTTACATTCTTTTAATGGAAAGATTTTTATTTGACTGAAAAATATTAAATATTAGATTTATATGAATCTCACTATAAATCCTTCAAATGTGTGTTTTCGTGGAGTCAACATAACTGTATTGGGTTCCATTCGCCTGGTAGAATTTTTTTTTTTTTTTTGGATAGTTTAAAAGCTCTCAAAACTCTCCAAGAAGGAGAAGAGCAACCAAGAATAGAGTAAAATACGAGAAAAGAAAACAAGCATACAAAAGATCAATCAAAAAGCGCACTTATTCAATCTTCAACCTAAAAATTCCCACCACAATACACCAAAGAAAACTCAAGGCAATGAAGACCTAACAAGCAAGATAGCACCAAAAGCCACCAAAACAATAACTATAACACCGCATCATGAAAAGGATCCACTCAAGGGGATAAAGCAAAACTTGACTCCAACCCACAAACCATGACAAACAATCACCATGAAACGCCAAAGGATAAATCCACTCAAATTGACAAAACCCCAAATTGCATTCCAATCGTGCTAAACAAAGGAACAAGCCTATCAATCCTTGGATTGGCCCTTATTCTTTCTAGGACGACCTCTCTTTCTAGGCAAAACAAAATTCTGAACTTTATGAACCTTTGATAAAGCTTCAAACATAGTTTGTTCATTATTGACCTGAAGTCCCAAAGCCTTACCTACATCCCAAGTTACCCAAGCATCCACTAGATCCTCTTCATTCAGCATCACTTCTTCTTCAACATCGACTCCATGGCACATAGATCTTGATTCAAAAATAGAGGTTTGGGGAACCTTCTCAACCAAATTAGAATTTGAGGAATGGAAGTCCTCTTGATTATGTTCAGCTCCTACATCCTTAGTCAAAAGCCTAATCACACTAATAAACTCTTCAAATCGTGGTGGATATTCAAGTCCACTCCAAAAGGGCTCCCCTCCCTCCAACCAAACCGCATTCACCTGGTAGAATAACTTCCACTAGAAAGAAGTAATTATTTTTTATCTAAAAAAAAAAGTATTTTTTTAATATATAAATCGTAAAATTCAATGCAACTTTGAGGAAGTTTAATAAAAATCTTATAATTACTCTTAGAGTATAATGACGAAAAAATGTTTTACTTTATTACATTTAATGTGTACTATTTTAGTTACAGTATTTAAAAAAATATAATTAAATTAAAGTAACGTATAACAATGATTTATAAAATTGAGAAGATATATATACATTCAATAGAATAGAGTAAAATATTCTCTAACAGATTAACACTGCATTTTTTTCACTTTTGTTTACCTTCTATCCAATAAACTTTTAGCTTAATTGGCACCTAAAATGGGATGTTAATGTGAGAAGTTAATTTATTTGCTATAAATCGTTTTTCTCTCTTCTTTTTTGCGTTGTGTGCACATCGTTTTAAGATATACTACAAATTGTATTAAACAAAATAACAAAATTCAAGAATCAAGAATATAGAATTCCGTAAAGACAAAATCTCTATGTTTAACATTTATTGTGTTTATTTTCAATTAAATCACCTAATTTCTGCAATATAATTTCGTACTATTTTAAATATACATTAAATTGGTTCTTTTGCAATCAAAATTTATGTTAAATTCACACCATAAGGGGATAAATACATCAAGATTTTAACCAGTAAAAGATTAAACTAGAAAACTTGATCTGAAGAGTCAAATTGAGAATGAAAATTAAATAACGTTACTATTAAATGTCAAGTTATATAAGGAGTGTTGTCACCAAAAGGATGTGTTAAGGCTTCTTATAAGAAATAAATTTGTTAAGGATCGGCTCATTTGAATTCGACCAGGTACCTACCGAATTTTTTGCGACATTTTATCTTTATTGTAAGAATTTTTCTTTTGCGACCAACATTAAGTTTGAAAAAATGAGGATATGAATATGTCAATTTTCTTTTTTTTTTGTTTTTTGTGTGACCGAAATACTAAACAGGCAAGAAAACTAAGACACTACATCAACCCTAATGCTCAAAGGCCACTCCTTTGGTCAATTTAAATATGTCAATTTAAATAACAGTGAAAGTTCCATAATGATGTTTCGAACCTATTAAATTGGTTAAAAATTATTAAAAAAATTATGAATTGATCTAACTGAAAAACACATCTTTTGTTAGTATTTTTTCAAATCATTGAACAAAACTCAATAATGTTTTAACTTTTAAGATAAAACAACATACAAGTGGGACCCGTGAGCCGAAAACCTTTCGTGAAAGTAATTGAAAGTGACTCATAGTTTTTATTTATTTCATTGTTTGTGTTTCTACTTAATTTCATTTAGCAACACTAAAGTTGAGTTTGAGGAGTGGGTTGTGTTATTTATACACCTGATTTTAGAGTTATATATAGATATCCATATATAAAAAAGTGGGCTCCATCATTTTGTCATTATTATATTACACTTTCTCAACTTTTTCAATTCTAAAAATAAAAAATATCAATAGGTATTTATCACCTCAAGTGCTACGAAACTCATTTCTCAAAAGAAATTTGTTTTTTGTATTCAAATTTTTGATATTGCACAAATTTTTTCGATTTGTTAGTTGATACTTCATACTACTTGAGTTGTAATACATTGTTAGTGAGTTGTATCCCAAATAGCACCTTTCCCTTGATTCAAATGACTAGTAGTTTGTTGATATTGGTCAAGGGTTCTATTCCTATTCACTCATCCCCATCCCCATTTCCCTTCTAGCTCCACTAGAGCTCCCTAACCCCCCCAAAAAAAAGTTGTAATATATTAGTTAAATTTGACTCATACTTAAATTAAAAAAAGTAGAAGATAGTTATTTACATTATACGAGTGAATTATTTATATTTTATTTAATAAAATTAAATTATTCAATACCTTATTTACCAATATGTCAAAATGAATGTGTGTGTAAAAATATCATTACTCTTTTTATAAAATTATTTTAACTATGATATGAATAAGAGATTAATTTTAATATACTATAAATATAAAAAATTTTAGGTTTAAGCAAATTTTTTGTTCCTACAGTTTTCACTAATTTTGGTGTTAATCCCTATAATTTTTGTTTAGGTTTTAGTCCTTATGGTATCAAAAATTTGATTTTTGCTCCCTATAAATAATTATTGATCTTTATAGTTTTTTTACCTTTTTAGGTTTTAGTCCATATAATAGCTACTTTTCTATAAAGGTCTAGTCCTTATTTTTTTTAATAAAGGATGGGTCCTTAAAGTTTATTTTATTTTGGTTTTGATCCCTTTAAAATCAAATTTCAAATGATAGTAAACTATAGGAACTTTTACTAAAAGAAAAATACTATATAGACTAAAACCAAAATTTGGTGTAATTATAGGGATCAAAATAGTATTTAAATCAAATTTTATATTATCTTAAAATTATATACTGCTGTAACTAATTTTGAGATAATAATTATAAGAATCAAATATTTTGTTGATATGATAATATAAAATTTGATGATTAAATAAAATATTTTATAAAAGTCAAATTATATAAATAAAAAATTTGAGTTACTTTTAACTTATAAGAATAATTGACTTTAATATTTCAAGTAAGGATTGGTTTTATATTAAGAAATTATATAGAAAATATGTCATAAGATAAAAGTAATTACAGTAATAATGATAATAAATAGTGATAGTACACACTATTCAATTCCTTATAAGAATAATCGACTTTAATATTTCATGTAAGGATTGGTTTTATACTAAGAAATTATATAGAAAATATGTCACAAGATAAAAGTACTTACAGTAATAATGATAATAAATACTGATAGTACACACTATTCAAGTACCCTGTCTAACCAAACACGTGGTGTTGTTGTTATTATTATTAAAATCATTTTACTATATAATATAGATGATTAATGCTTGGCAGTACTTGACCATCATGAGAGAGAGAGACGGCCCGGTAAGGTTGTGCACTTTTTTTCAGAGTTGTTGAATTATTTGAAATTTTTAAAAATTATTTTTAAAAAATTATAATAATATAAAAATTATTATTAACCAAAAAAATTACAAAAGTAATGTTTGAAAAATATATTATAAAATTAATTTTAAAATTTAAAAGAATTATAATAAATATAAATATTATGAATTTAATTATTATATATTGATAATGTAAAAAAAATTTATATTATTATTTAATTAAATATTTATAAAATAAGAGGTAGTTGAATTAAATAATTTTATTGATATAATAATATATAATTAGATATTTATATAATTTTTTTATATTAATAATATATATAAATTAAATCTAAATATTGGAGTAAAAACATTTAAGGTAAATCTTTTAAAATTTAAAAAATATAAATTAATTTTAAAAAATATTTTTTGAGATACTTTTAAGAATATTTTTTATTTTTGAAAATAAAAAATAAAAGCATTCCAATCTTTTAACCTCTTAAATAGAAAAAATTTATTTATATTTTTTTATAAATGACAGCATCTCTCAACCAGCACTGCTAAACTAGTCCGGGAAAAAAAATAAAAAAACAATTACTGAGAGATAATGAAGGGAATCATTCTTCGAAAAAGAGGTTGGAAAGCAAATTATGGACCTCACTTTATGTATTAATGTGAAGGAATTTCTCGCGGCTTCATATTATCGTGATATATCAAGGTCCATGAAAAGTTTGATAATATCGGATGATTCGGATCTGGTGAACGGTGGTGTCATGTGGTGACCGAACAAAAGGATTGACTCATTTTGGTCATAAAATATTAATAGATTTTTTTAGGGTTTGAAAAAAGAAATTATTGCTAATACATTACGAAAGCGACGCATCATGAATAGATATATCCAAATTCATCACTATTGTCACCCCTATGCGACGTGCATCCCACGCTCTTGATAGAATTGAAGATAGACCTGACTTCATGATAGAGATGCAATTTAAAGTTCTTACTTTTATGATTCTATTTCATTTCTTTTATCTTTTTAATTTTTAAGGATAACCTTCCATTTGATAGATGGTGGATTAATTTTTTGAAATATAATCAACCATTTAAATTGGGATATCTGCTAATGATATTTTTTTATATATATAAATTTCAATATTTAACTCATTTTATTTCATTTCTTAGTTTCACTTTTATTTATCATTTTATAATTTTTTTAAGTCTTACTCATAATTATCTTTAGAATTATATACAAGTAAAAATTTTAAAATTTTAACATTAAATATATAGTGCATAACTTTTAATGCTTAATAAAATAAATGGCTATTGTTATACCTTAATATCTATTATCACGCCCCTTTTTATTGCTTTCATTTTGATATTTCTAAAATGTCCATAATTAAAAATTATGCTAAATTTTTATCTATTGCTACTCTTATATTTAAATTATATTTAATAATTATACTAATTAATATTAATATTAAATACAAAAATTAAATATTTATATTTAATAATTTTAAAATAAAATTAACTTATTAAATCAAGTTCATATTAAGTCCAATTCATTTATAAACTAAAACAATATTTTTTGTAATTCAATCCCATTTTGTATTTTTTTCTAATATAATATTTCTATAGTACTTACTTTCTTGTGATCATATATCTCCTTTATTGTTTGTCTCATAAACTTTTTTGATGGAGTTACAACATAGAAAAATTTGGATGTATTATTCTTGCACAAATATAATATGAAGAGAATTTTATACTTTTATTTGGTCAAACTTGACAAGTTATTTAAATTTTATTTTACTACTTTTTTATACAAGTTAATTATTTGATTTAGTTAGGATTTTTTGTGTGTGCTGTGTTAAAGAGTTTGATTGTATTCAATTTCTATATTTAGTATTGATTAGTATGATTATTAAATATAATTTTAAAATATGATAATGACAATAGATAAAAGTTTAAAATAAGCTTTAATCTCAAATTAAAATTAAAAAATGATAAATTCTTGAGATTTAAAATACCTAAGAAACACAATGTCAAAAACTTAAAAAAAAAAATTCTTGGAATCATATGAAATGAAGGTAACATACATCACAATATATTACTTTGTGTCAAAAGGTGAAAGAAAGTAAGAAACCATGCTTTTCTTTTGTCAAAATAGTAATTGAAAGCACTCAAAGGGTGTAAAAATAAAAAAAAGCATTAAAAGGAGACTAAAAGTTTATGAGACTATTAATATAGACAAATGGCCACAGGAAGGTAATTACCATAAAAATATTGTATCAAGAAAAATATCAAATATGATTTGATTACAATTTTTTTTTATTTAGGTTGTAAATGAACTGGATTTATTATAAGCTTGATTTAATAAGTTAATTTATTTTAAAATTATTAAATTCAAAATAGTTAAGTTTTGTATTTAATATTAATTAGTATAATTATTAAATATGATTTAAAGTATAAGAGTGACAATGGACAAAAGTTTAACATAACATTTAATTAATAACATTTTATAAATATCAAAATGAAGGCAACAAAAAGAATGTGCCAATAGACATTAGGGTGTTACAATAGTCATTTCCTTGTACAAATATTCTCAAAATATTTGTTAATTCAAACACTAATTTTTTACACAAAAATGTTTTTATGTATAATTTTATATTATATAGTGGGAGTAAAATAATAATGTTGATTGAGTCAAATCCACTTTCCTTTTATACATGCATTTTCTTAATGAGCATTTATTAAATAGTGTTTTTAGTATACTATATGAGTAATTAAAATAATGTGTATTATTAAGTAAAAATAATAATATTTAAAATTAAATTCATATAATACTATATTTAAAATAATAAAAAAACTCGTTAACCAATATTATTGATAGAACTTACATGCTTTTTAAAAAGTATATTTAATGTAATTTTAGATAAATTTATTTTGAATTTAAAACAACTAATAATACTAATAAATCTTCTGAGATAATTAAAAAAAAACTTTTAAAAAGTCTTCCCTAAATGTTAATTAAAATAAGCCTTTTTCATAAAGATTACTTCGTGCTCACATATTAATTTAACTTTACTTATATTGTGCTTTTAATAAATATATTTGATGCTTTCGATAGATTCTTTTCTTTCCCAAACTAGTTCGATTTGATAATGGACTCTAAAGGCATATATAGTATCACGAAGCGTTAGTGCATGGGACATGCATCTCAACCATGTTATTGTAGAAGCAACGGATTCAATTAATTTTCGCCATCAATAGCGAAAGCCAAATCTCTATCCTTGTGGGAATATCAATATAACTGTGAATAGTATTAGAGACCTCTTAAAATTAACAGGTCATGATTAGCCACTTCTTAAAAGAAAATAATAATCTTCAGATGGCCATTTCAGATCTTGTCCTTGTTAGCACTTGGATGAGATCTAATGTATATACGCTCTGCGACAAATTAACAGATGATGTCCGTGGTTTTTTTATACAAAAGAAAAACATGATAAATTATCGTTTCAATATTTTTGTTGTTAACTTAAAAGTGATTAATTGTAATTAAAGTAGACTATGATCTTAATTAAACTTTATCTATAATGTTAGCGGTTGAATCTTAAAATTTTTACTTAACAAAAAAATTAAGCTAAACACTATCACCGACTCGAAATTATATCAACAATTCATAAGGCAAAAAAATATTTTTATTGTTATTTAGTTTAACTTGCATCATGGCACATTCATATTTAAATAGTTCTTAAGATAATGTGATTGTGACCTGTGAATTTGTGAACACATCAATATATAATATGCTTGCAGTAAAAGCACAGTCTTGTTTCTCTGTCGAGTGATTTTTCAAATTCTTAGGCGTGGAATTTATTCTTTTCACTTTCGAACCTTTTTTGTGTGGGGGAGCCTACCCGTATTCTCTGCATTGTAATAATAATCTATCCAAGCATGAATGTCTAGCCATGGTGGGCATCTTGACTATGACGCCGAGTCCAATTAAGCCATACCTTAGTGTCGCGCACAAGTGCAGCTGAATTCATTTATGAGAGAGAAATAAAATTCCCAAAAAAAAAAAAAAGAAATAAAGAGGGTCACATGCACTATATCCCACTTTAAACCATACTTTTAATTTTGAAGTTTATAATAATTAAGTACATGAAAGCAAAAGATGCACTAAAGAGTAAGACAAACGGTCGTATTAAAATCAGATCATATTATTAACATTACACAAAAATTCTTAACTTATGAAACCGTCATGTATATTAAGGGTGAGTTTGTACTGAAGCGTTTAAATAGTTAGCATGGGATTATAGGTTAAATTTTATTATTATTGATATATTTAAAAAAAAATGAAGCCTCAAGGTATGTAAAATCAAAATAATTTAAAAATTTGTATAAAAATATATTAACAATTATTTTATATACTTATAATAAGATTTCATGAATAAAAATTGTGCTTATAATAACAACAACAATGTTTGAGTTTATAATATCTTACAAATTATTTCAAATCACTCCTTGATTGTATTAAATTAATTTTTTCGCTGTAAAAATAAAATCCAGGGATATTTGCAGGCAGGTATTAAATGAATCACTCTATCTATTTTTCTCTAATTTATTCTAATATTTTCGAATCACATAACTTACGTACAGTTTTGTTACTGAAAACTCTCTATAAACCAAACAATCTATATATATTTTAAAAAAAGAAGAAGTATATCCCACTTTTTTGGGTGGGATCCATATATTGGAGTAGAACCTACCTCATTAATTACAAGCATGATACATCCAGTCACTTTCTGGATAAAAATCATCCAGGCTGTTTGGTGTTTTTTTATTATACTTAGTGCATATTTAGTTTTGGTTTTGTAGTATTGATTTTGAATATAATTAATTTTATTAAAATTAATTTAGTTAAAAGTAATTTTTAAATAAAATAATTTATATTTTATAATTTAATTTAAGAAGTGATTTATATTTTGATAATATTAATTAAAATTATTTATAGATGTATAATTTATAAAAAAATACTCAAAATCAATTTTGATAGAATTAAAAAATAATAAATTTTTATTTGTCCAAAATCAATTTTAAAGTAAGAATTAATCCCAATGAAAATATTTAATGAAAACTAAATAAATTAAAATATATCCAAAATAATTTTGGTGATTGAGAGTAATTCTGAAGCTCCAAAACATGTATCGAAAGACACTAGTCACTTCCATACTTTTAAGAGCCTATTTGAATTGTAGTTTGCATCTATCATAAGGTTTTTTAGGAGAAGAAAAATAATTTTGAATTGTAGTTTGTATCTATCATAAGGCCTTTTAGGAGAAGAAAAAAATTTTATACAATAAATAATAGTGTTTGATTTTATTTCTTATATTTTAGAAGACTTTTTGAAATTTTAAAAGGTCTTTTAGAAGAAATATCTTTGAGGTTACTTTTTATTCTAGAAAAAGACCTTTTAAAAATGAATCTTACTATTATTTTCATATCAACAACCAAAAGTAATTTTACTCTATCATATCCAAATAAAACTCATTCTCCTAAATTTATTTTTGAAATATTCAAATCAAATAAAAATTATTCTTTTAAAAGTAATTCCTCTAAAAGATTTTCTTTTAAAAAATTTTCTTTTAAAAGATCTTTTTCCAAAAATTAAACTAAACGGACCCTAATCAATTCCCAATCTTTTCAGCGTTATTGTGTTTAATCTTCTTGTCAAGGCGCGTTAAAAATAAATAAATGTATAATAATCATCATCAAGGGGCTCCCACGAAAGTTGAAAGAGAATAGTTATAGTGAGTTTTTTTTTTTTTTTTTTTGTTCTTTTGGTTTGGGTTACAATGAGTAATTTGCCAAAACTGTTAGGCGACAGAGAGCGCTGTCTCCTTGACATTGAGATTGACACTGCCATTGGCTTGATAGTTGCATTGCATGTAAGTGGTCCACGGTCTAAGCAAGAAATTATTTTTCTGATAAATTTTTAGATTATTTTGTGCAATTTAATATATAATACTTCAATTTTTTTCATAAAAATGTAATTAAAATAATTAAAAACAAAAACAAAATTGGCTTACAAGGTTATAATATTAAATGTTAAATAATTTAAAGTAATAGTTTCTTGTACTACGAGAGTCTTACGTACTTTTTTTTTTTTTGATTGAACACTAGTTACGTACTATAATGATTATCATTTGTTATTTTTTTCTCGTACAATATTAGACTGTGATAAGATAAATTAAAGTGATGAACTTTTTTTTCCTGTAAATTGTTGTGATTATATTTGGTAGTCATTACTATGTATCTAGTTTTTAGCATAATTTAATTAATTAAATTATAATATTTTTAAATATTACTAAAAGTACAATAAAGTGTAGTTCACGTCAAAAAAATAAAGTGTTGTTAAGAGCTAATTAACACTCCTTAATTATGAAGTCTAAATACAATATTAGTTTAAACTAATGTTACTAATGTAAATAATACTAATATCTTTTATAATTTAATAATATTTTTTAAATGTTACTAAATTTAATTTCAATTATGTTGTAATGAGTAACATATTACATTGCACGGGTAAAGCGAAGACAAATGTCAACAGGTCAAATGCTTGACAGATTATCAGTATGTAGCATATTACGGTTAGACCAACGACAATTATGTAAATGTTTGACTAGTATTAAAAATAATAAAAACAGTCGCTAGTTAAACATATATAATAATCAATTAGTGCTCTACATAATTTAGTAATAAAAGTTTGAATCTATTTCTTAAAACTATTCAAAATTCAATGTAGAATTCAATTGTATATTAACCAAGTGTAATATTTAAAAATTTCAACTATCTTAGATGCTATAAGGTCATCAGATCTCCAAAACCCAATGTTCGAGGTGTTGTGTTTTTTTTTTTTTTTCCTTTTGTAATTATTTTCGAAAGATTAAAAGGAAATCAATTTGAGTGACTATTCACATTTTGTTGCATGGATGATTAATGTGGATCGTTGTTGTTGGGTTGCAACCCTTGATTGAATTGTTTCTGGTGGCTGATAGTATAGGCCTATAGGGATTTTGGGTTTTTATGGTAATGTAGGCCTTGCCACTAATATGCTGGTAGAACAAACATCTAATATAATAGGTTTAATGATTGCTCGGGACGCTGAATATGTGTAGGATAATAGGAAGAATCTTCTTATAAATTTGATTCTTTGGAAGTGCCTTTGGATATATCGTGTCTTGATGCAAGGGAATCTTATGCTGATTATCTTGCAATGCTAGGTGCTCAAGCGTTTGCCTCTTGTCGACTTCAGGAGACCAGCGAGATCCGTAGTATACTTGCTTTCTTTATAGAAGTGGTGTTTGTGCATTTGATGATTATAGTTTAAATAATTGTTTGTTGTGGTTAAGAGTGAGACTAGGTCAGACAGTTTGTCAGAGGGCTTTGTTAGAGTATATATTCAATTTAATTTGATCTAATTTTTTTAATAAATAAATTAGATTCAGATTTTTTAAAAAATCTTTTTAATCAAATAAGTCATGCTGCAAATTATTAGAAAAGTTTATTAGTTCTAATAGATTGGCCTATTTATATATTATTATTATTATTATTATTTTTATTCACAAATTCTAATGATAATAAAAGCTTTATGATATATTTTGAATAAATTTTTTAACTTATTTAAAATTTTTTTTATCCTATTTAAAAGTAAGTTTTTTAGTTTATTTAAAAATTTTATGATCTAAGTAAGTTTTTAAATAGACTTTTGAGTTAGATTGGGCTTTTAAAAAGGCCAAATTAAGATCTTAAAAAAAGTCTATATCAGATAATAGACATAAATTAGGGCTACATATTTATATTATAGGCTAGCCTCTTTAGGTTAAACCTTAATCTAACTTAGCCTACTTTCACCCCTAGTATTAGTTACAAAAGTGTTGAACGTAATTTTAGTTAATAATGAGATATACACCATCAATATAGGGTTAGTTAAGATAATAGGTGCCTTAATTGTTTAATAAGAGATTTCGAATTTGAACACTAGGATTGGAAAAAATTCTAGTTGAAACTTGAGGGACCTCTACTTTTTAAGGGATTTCCATTAGATCAGCTCAAATTAATTGAATTCCTAATAATAAAAATCACGTATTGATAATTCCATCGAGACCAATAAAAAATAATGAAATATATACTATCATAAAAATAATATATTATACATCAATTAAAATATCTAATTTATTATATATAAATAATATATCTCTTTGTTTATGAATGCCTTTCATGTTGCCATTATCTCCGTCCTCAGCCTTTCATTTCTCTCTCCGCCCCTTCGTCAGCATTTTGACCTATTCATCGTGGAAAAGAAATTTCAGAATTCCTTTGATGAGCATGCCAGAACACATCTTCATTAAATTTTACAAAAATTATGACGCCACTTTGTGTTACATAGTAATTACGTCCATTGGAGTAAGTATAGTTAGTTGGAGGTTTATTGATGTACGAGTATGTTTGGATTAGAGTTCATACATTTAATTTTAAATAAAATTGAATTTTGTAAACTCAACTTTAATTTTAGTTAAAAGTAAATTTATATTAACTTAAGTCATATTTAGTATTTTTTATTAAATAGTCTTTTTAATGTATGTTAATCATTATTGGTTTATTTTCACCATGGAATCATATTCATAACCGATCGAGTCTTTTATTATATGAGATCTTAAATTGGAACCTTTTTTTTTTTGTTTTTTTGGCGCTATCCTTGTTTAAGCATGGAGCCATTATGACAGCTAGAAGTTCAAAAAGGTTGAAAAATGTTGGGTAGCTGCACGACTCAACTCTAACAAAGATCTGCGATTACTTCTATAGATTTTATTTTTATAAATTCTTTATAGATTTTAATGTAAATTCATATAGACTATTCAAATTAAATTATAATAAAATTAAACTTAATATATTTGCTTACACGACCCGCGAGAAGTTGTGGCATATAACGTTAGGATGCCATCATTCAAATCGATTAATTGATTAATTAGCTATTATCTTGTTAACTTATTTTTAAATAACTCACAAAAGATAAGGTAAGATAATAATGAAAAAATAATAAATAATAATTTAGGAGATAATTGTGAGTTTAAGTTTTAAAAACATAGCCCTTATGAATAAAGAGTGTAATTGGTATATATTAAAAGTGTAAAACTATTTTACACTGTCAATCAATAGAAATAAGGAAAAATGAAAAATTATGATGGATCTCTTATTATAATAGATAATTATTTATATGAGTTGACACTTTTAAATTCATGGATAAATCGTAAAATTTTTTATTCATGTAATTGAAAAAAATTAACCTTGCATGTCATAATTCAAAAAAAAAAAAAAAGTGTCCAAGATACACACGGTCGAATTAAGCCGAAGTTGATATTCAAAGTCATAAGCGGTCAACAAAATTGAATTCGCTCGAGTAGCCCTATCCGCGGGCCAAGACTGAAAGAGTCCAAATTACTAAAATTATCGGATGTTTAGTGTTTTTTTTTTTTTTGAAAATTTTGAAAATATAGTTATGACAAAAGTATTTTTTTCAATTTTTGCTTAAATTATGGCTTAATATTTTTAAACGAAAATTAAACATATCATTAATCTATCATCCTCACAACGATTATTAACATGTATGATTTTTCGTTGAAAAAGTTTTAAGTTGCGAGACCCAAAAAGAAAACAAAAACTCTTTAATGTAATTGTATTATTGCTTATTTGCTATCGATTTTTTTATTAGTAAATGTTAAGGCATAATCTTGTCTCACGCGCCAGGAAGTGTCGACGAAGAAGAGCCAGCAAGTCACAGCTACTTTCT
Organism: Pterocarpus macrocarpus; assembly: GCA_031439585.1. Lineage (NCBI taxonomy): Eukaryota > Viridiplantae > Streptophyta > Magnoliopsida > Fabales > Fabaceae > Pterocarpus > Pterocarpus macrocarpus. The sequence continues at coordinate 1,402,049 of CM062516.1, forward strand.
TTTTTAATTCTTATTTTTATATTAAGTTTTGCTAATCCGTACATCGATTAAAAGTAAAAAAAAAAAGATGTTAATGAAAATTTTAACAATTAATGCATTAAAAATTAAAACATCTATATTCTATAAAATTTTTAAGATATATTTTTTACAATTTTTTTATAAGAATACCATTACTTTTCAATAGCTAGAAAATAATAAATTTATTATAGAATATACGATGTCATCTAATCTATATAGTTCCTCTATTTAATAGGATAAGATTTAGAAATTATTGTTATAGTTGGAAAATCATGTTAAGTTACACATGGTTTTAAATAAAAAATATAAAAATTTCAAATTATATAAATGCTATTATAAAATTATATTAATATTTTTAAAAGTAAACATAATTTTTAGTTTGAGCCACTTAGTATTCAAATTCTATTGAACATAAACTAATTTGACTCAAATTTTGTTGGTTTATTACATGAATAAAATTTTATAAGATTTAAATTTAAAATTTTATATAAAAAAATAAATATCAAATTACTTGAATTAACTAAAAAATTGTAAAATAAGACAAGTATAAAATCTTGTACTTATTTTTATTAAATTCTTGGCAAATATTTCATTTTTTTATTTAAAATGATAAATTTTTTTTATCAAAAACAATTTTATTTAAATTGAATAGGATTTATATCGATAGATAAAGCTCTCATTTCCCAACTTTAATAGAGTTGTATACTTAAAATTCCAAACCAAAATCTCTAGCAAGCTATGACAATCTTGTCAATTAACCTATGTGTTTGGTGGTATTTTTGGAAAATATCGAACACTTACTTAAAATTTCTCTTATTTATTTGAGTTATATTATTTATATATATATATTATTTTTAATTCAATATATTTTATTTATTATTAGAGAGAATATAAAACCTAAATTAAGTAAAATTCACGCTCTATCTCATAATAAATAAAAATACATCAACACAAAAATTCAAAAAAATACATACACAAATAATACTTCTATTTATTTTCTGAAAAAGTCCACAGCAGAAGCAGCTACTGAAACTTCAGAGTGCAGAGAGAGAGAGAGAGAGAGAGAGATGGGGCCCACCCGAGCCAAGTTGGTCGACTTGCTTTGTGGGGTGTCAATGTCAATCATCAATGGGTCGTGGCCTGTGGGTGGGTGTGGTGAGTGGTGACCGTTTCCCTTTGTGGACTCTTCTCTCCCCTTGTCATATCCATTAGAATCTTGTGCTTTTCTTTCACCTTTCTTCTCCCCTTGGAATAATTCTATATCTTTTATTTTTTTAAAAATCAATTTAATATTTCTGTTGTATAATATTAAAATATTTTAAAAATAAGGTTCGATTTATTTAAGTGATTTAATATTTATATTTTTAAATTAAATTTTCAATTTAAGTGTTATTATAAATGAAAAACAAGAATTGGCAGAGTTTATTTCTATGATAAGTAGACTTGATTTGATATCAAGTTAATTGGAATTTAAGAATTTTTAGGTAGTGATAATTTTTTTAAAAAATATGTTTTAAAATATATTTTAGTAATATATTATATTTAATCCATAACTATAAATTATTTATTACTGCATTTATTTTTTATTAGCTGAGTTAGGTTTCTTTGCTAGTTCTTATCTTTTTTTTTTTTTCTAATTCTTTATCATTTATCATGCCCTCTACTTCACTTTCCATCAAGGTTCAAAGATTGGTCCACCCCTTGTCTTTCGTAAATGGATGCAAAATAGAGATAAAATATAAAGAGATTTGTTAATAAATGTTCTTGAAGTATTATTAAAGAATTAAAATAAGTAGAGATATTTAAATATTTATTTCTTTATTATTTAAATAACTAGAAACGTTTAACGGAGACTATTAACTATTAAGATATTGGTTAAAAAATCGTCCTATGATAAACATATATTATGAATTAACATCATTCCAGAAAATAAGGAATCGAGTAACAAAAACACTTATTGTGTTGGCTGTTTTTGGTAGGAAGGGGAAAAAACAACAGTGTGTGGTGGGGGAGCATTTCCAAATTGTTTAGCATCATTGCATCAATGAGCTCTTGCCCTTTGTCCCATAATTATTTTAAGCACCCCTGTTGGTAGGGACGATTTCAAAGGGCCATCCTATAGATTTTTGTGATCCCTCAATATGAACATGCTTTTAGTGATTATATTCTCTCTCTCTCTCTCTCTCTCTAAATGATAATGCTATTTTTCAACACAAATTTGGAATAAGCGAGTTACATTTTTAAAAAGAATCAAAGTTAAAATTCTTAATGAAGTAATTATTATGAGAATTTTTTTTTATCATGATAGTAAAAATGGGATATAAATTTTCATAGATTTTATTTATATGTAATTTTATATATAAAAATTTATTCCTTATTTTTATCTTTGTACCAAATATAAACTAAAGACAAAAAAATGATCATGCTATACATTAGTGTGTTAAAAAAATTAAATATAGGCAATTTTTTTTTATTTTTTATAGGTATACTCCATTAAAAGCAATCTTGTTTAAAAATTCTATGTGTAAATGATCACAATTGGACAGTAAATATAAACACTTCTTTCAATTAAAATTTAAATAGTGATTTGTCATATATAGGAGATAAATCTTTTTTGTCAGACGTACTCTCTGTGTGTAATACATACATGTTGAAAATAATTAAATTCATTTTTTCAGAATATATATTAAAGTATTAAATAATAAAAAATATTTAAACTTAAACTCTTAAAGTGACAAGGAATGCATTTGTTTGTATTTCGGTTACAAAAAGAAATATTTTTTTTCAAAAAAAACATTTATAAAATTTTTATTATTATTTATTTATATTTCTAAAAAAAAGCAGAAGCAAAAAATAATTATTATTTTTTCATTAAGGAACAGTATCTCCCAAAAATAGAAACAGTAGAAGAGAGAGAATATTACTCATTAAAATTAGTAACCACTTTCTTCCTGTTCAAGTACGATTTTATTCTTGAAATTTTTTAAAAATGCCACTCTTTTTCCACTCACATTCTCTTTCTCTCCGTATCATTAATTATAAATTTATAAAATAAAATACTTTTATATTTATCATATCAAAATAATTTAAAATCTTTTTTTTATCAAATAATTTAATAATTTTTAATTTTGATGAAAAATATTTATACAATTATATCTAAACATAAAATAATTTTATACTTTTAGCTTTATTTCTATTTCTATTTCTATTTCTATTTCTTAAAAAATATTTTTCCTATAATCTTAATCAATAATACATAAAGCATAGGGAGTATCGTATCACCTTTTTTTTTTTTTTAATTGTTAACAAAGGCAGTCTAGTGTAGCTATTTGGCTGCTGAAATTTTCATTGGAAATGGATAAGGGGGAATCGAACTGCCCCACCTTTGGTGGGGGCTTAAGTTCGATGCTCCCCAACCAGAGAATGAGTTCTCTCATATAAATATTTCATATTATTTTATTATATATTAATTTTTTTATTAATTTGGAATATAAGGTCAAATATAAAAATTATAAAAATATTTAATTAATAATAAAAATTAATATATAATAAAATTATATAAAATTTTTATAGAAAAAAACCTATTTCTATTTATGACATTTTAAATAACAAGTAAAATCACAACATAAATATTAATATATATTTTTTTATAAATAAAAATTTAAATAAATTTGACATCGATTATTCTATCGTACTCAAGGAAATGTCCCATACCTTCAAGAGTACTTAAATATTAGCATGTCGTTACTTATCGCTACCCAAGTGAGTGGTTCAAAATACTTTAAGGCGACAGTAAAATACTCGTTAATAAAACGCAAGCGTACCAAAGTAAAGTGGACCTCGAAGATGCAATGTGGGAATTTGCAGCTACTGCTACGTGGAAAAGAACAGGCAGACGTACACACCTGACAGGGACAACAACCTACACACCTCTCTGACCACACATTTTAATTTCACTTCACTCACTTTATCAACTCGCGATACCATCTCATCTCATCTCGCGGCTATTCTCATCTCATATCGTAATCATAACGGTATCGCATGATTCAACGAGTGTCACAACTCCATCTCGCCATGGCAGCGACCGTAATATTGCCCAAATTCCGGGGCCAGCTAATACAGTGTCCCCTCCCCGAGAAACTTTGTCGTTACCAAGGGATTTATTTATTTTTTAAATTTTAAATATTCAAAATTTTTGAACTCTAATTAATTTGATCCAATTAGCTCAATTTATGTAAAAAAAATAATTTAATTTATTGTAAATAAAATTATTTTAATATTAATTATTTTATATGTAAAATTTAAATTTAAGATTTTATTTTAAAAATAAATATAAAATCACTTAAATCAAACAATAATTAACTAATTTAATTTAAATTAATTATTTTATCTTACCATAATTAAAACTCTTGTAATATTGATTTTTTTTTCTGTTCATAATATTGAAATTCAAAATTTTACATAAAAAAGTCATATTATTTAAATTAGTAAATATTTTATTTAATTATCAATATTTAAAATTTATTAGATTATAATTATTTTTTGATACATCAATAATAATAAAGATTAAATTACTAATTTTATATATATTATTTAAATATCTCATTATAAGATTTTTCTTAATAGCTTAGGCTATAATTAATTTAATTTAAGTCGAATTTATCTTGTAATATTAATTTTTTATTTACATAACTTTTTATAATTTTTTATTTACAAAAGTTAAAACCAAAACTTTACATATAAATATACAAATATCAAACCGCTCAAATTATGGAAGCTTGCTTAAAGTTTATCAACCAAAAAAGCAAGCTTTACTCAAAATGTTGGTAAGGGATCTGAATTCTCAATCGAGTAAAAGTCGCCCTCCTACATCCACTCCTTTCCCTAACCCTACTTCCCTTCCATCTCGACCGTCCAATATGCCACGTCATCACTTCCCAATCCGTCAGATACGATCCAACGGCAACCACCACGGAACCTCCCCATGTTGCGTCATCCACAGTGACATATCTCGTTGTCCTAATTTCACTACGAAGCTATTAGCTCGAGATTCCGAGCCGATTGTTTAGACAAAACCGAAGCCGGCTTCGTGGGGCCCACAATTAACTGCACTTCTAATATAAGCAGTTTGACTTATACAAGGCCCTATCACTCATTCCATAACCTCTCGTTGATAGGTTACCTAACTTATCACTCTCCATGCGTCGCCTCCCGTGTATATAAAATAAACCTATTTTCTGCAAGTTCAAATGTGCCATATATATAAATGTGTGTGTTGTGTTTATAGTTTCTAGAGAGAGAGAGAGAGAAAGCGTAATAAGAGACTAAAGAGAGAGAGAGAGAGAGAGAGAGAGAGAGAAAGCTTTGGCCCCTTTGTTGGGTTGAGGAGTTCCATATTCGGACCCTTGTTTTGTTCCTTCTTTTCTCTTTGCTTTCCCATGTGGTGTTGTTGAAGAAGGTGAGAGCTTTTCTTAGAGCTTTGGAGCTTCTTCTTCTCTCTCTCTCTCTTTTAAGTTTTTTCGAATCTATTGTTTTAAAGTTTGAAGCTTTTTCTACTTATTTTTAATACCCGCTTTGATTTTTTCTTTATTTTTTTGGTGTGGTTGTTCTTTTATTCTTATTTTAATTTTTTAATTTTTTTTGGGGTTTAAAACTTTTTTGCTTCATGCATCTTGGATTCCCATATGGGAGATTAAAGCTGCTTTTTTTGATCATCTGGGATGGGTAGAAGGAATAGGTAAGAGTCAAATTGTTTTCATATTTTTCCCCCAAAAAAACCAAATCTCTTTCTTTTTAGTTAATTTTGGCAAATATGGAAGGTGAAAATTCCTCCATGAATGCTTCTGCTTAAATGGTTTCATTCATGGTGCGGATTTCAATTATCACTTAATTTTTTTTTTTTTGGTTTTTGCTTTATTTTTCAAGTTATTTCTAGCTGACCCTTGTTGCAATTTCTCTAACTATTTGTTTTTAAATTTTTTTTTTGGGGTGTTTGCAGATCTAGTTCAGTCTTGCTCATTTTAGTGCATATCTAATCGAGGAAGGGGGCGGATACGATGTCGTCTCTTAGTAGGGAATTGGTGTTCTTGATCTTGCAGTTTCTGGATGAGGAAAAGTTCAAGGAGACTGTTCACAAGTGGGGCCAGTTTGTTGTTTTGTTAAATTTAATTATATTTTGGTTTATTTCTAGTATTTATTTATATAATTTATTTTTAGCACATTAATTAATTACTTTTTTTTTTTTGGGTTAATTTTGAAAATGATAGGCTTGAACAGGAGTCTGGATTTTTCTTTAACATGAAATATTTTGAGGATGAAGTGCACAATGGCAATTGGGATGAGGTTGAAAAGTACCTATCTGGTTTCACAAAAGTAGATGATAATAGGTATTCAATGAAGATATTTTTCGAGATAAGGAAGCAGAAATATCTGGAGGCATTAGATAAGTAAGTTCACTAGTTTCACATTTAGTTAGATTATATGTTGACTCTTTCAGCATTCTAGTTCTACTCTATTACACTAGTATGGAACTTCAGTTGAATTGTTTTAAATTTTGGGTAGGCATGACCGGTCCAAGGCTGTAGAAATATTAGTTAAGGATTTGAAAGTGTTTGCCACATTTAATGAAGAACTGTTCAAGGAAATCACACAGCTTTTGACATTGGAAAATTTTAGGTATGAGTATAATTCTTTTGATCCGGTTTTTGGTGTGGAACGTATGTGATATTCAGCCAATGAATGAGTTTGTGTTACTATAGGGAAAATGAGCAATTGTCTAAGTATGGTGATACAAAGTCTGCTAGAGCAATCATGTTGGTTGAGCTCAAAAAGCTCATTGAAGCAAATCCTTTGTTTCGCGATAAGTTGCAATTTCCCAACCTTAAGAATTCAAGATTACGGACTCTCATCAATCAAAGGTAATTTTTCCAAAGTCCAATTGTATCAATTTCGCAATCTAGTACAAAAATTTGTGCTCTGTGTTTATTAGTTTATGCATGCATTGTGTTATTGTTATCCAACCAGTGAACTCTGATATAATTTTGATTTTTTGTCTATGATAGGATTCATTCCATCGATTGGCAGTTTTAATTTTGTGAATAGATAAATAGCCTACTTGAATTTGTATCCAGTATAATGTGTTGCAATATTTGGTTGTGCATTGTCTGCTTTAATGCATCTTTGCTGTAAATTATAGACCATTTTTATTGTTATTTATGCAGTATTCATTTTAATTTTTTGTTTAAAGATACTTAACAACTGATTACATTATCTTGTATTAACAAAGAACTGGTTTTCTTTTCTTTTATTGTTAAAAATATAAATTACAGCTTGAATTGGCAGCATCAACTTTGCAAGAATCCACGGCCAAATCCTGATATAAAAACTCTTTTTGTGGATCACTCGTGTGGACAACCAAATGGTGCACGAGCTCCTTCGCCTGCTAATAATCCACTACTAGGATCCTTACCAAAGGCTGGAGGATTTCCTCCTCTTGGTGCACATGGGGTGGGCTACTAAACTGATTATCCACTTTGTTTTGGTATCATAAGCATCATATTATATGTCTCTGTTCCTTTTGTTTCTTATTTTGGCACTGGACTCTGTTGTGCTTCATGTTTACAGCCTTTTCAACCTACTCCAGCACCAGTGCCAGCACCCCTGGCTGGGTGGATGTCAAATCCTACCACTGTGGCGCATCCTGCAGTTTCTGGGGGTGGAGCTATAGGTCTTGGTGCTCCATCGATCCCTGGTAATACGTTATTTCACTTGCTGTTAATCTCCAACTCTTTGTGTAATCATACTAAGATGTCATGGGCTATATATCTAGTTTGATCTTTTGACATGTCACCTGTTTTATTGCCTTGTTAAGCTGCTTTGAAGCATCCGAGGACTCCTCCAACTAATCCTTCTGTTGACTACCCATCTGGAGACTCAGATCATGTCTCTAAGAGAACAAGGCCGATGGGAATATCAGATGAGGTAATCTTGCTTTGCTTATGGACACTTCACTAGCAATTCATACCTAAGCATAAGCTAGTTTTGACCCCTCACATTTCTGCCATTGATTGTCACTTTGTGCAGGTAAACCTACCTGTCAATGTGTTGTCAGCAACATTCCCAGGTCACAGTCATGGTCAGGCTTTTAATGCACCTGATGACTTGCCAAAGACCATCATGCGAACTCTGAATCAGGGTTCATCTCCTATGAGCATGGACTTTCATCCAGTGCAACAGTCTTTACTTCTTGGTCTGCTGCTCTTCTAAGGCCTTTTAAATAGTGTTGATTTTTTTAATTGCACGAATTCTCTATCGAATTGCCAATTGAATGAGTATTTCTTGATGCAATTTGCCAGTTGGGACAAATGTTGGGGATATTACTTTGTGGGAGGTGGGCACTAGGGAGCGGTTGGTCTTGAGGAGCTTCAAAGTTTGGGACCTTAGTGCATGTTCGATGCTATTTCAGGTTGGCTCTTACACAATGATGTTATTGATGAAAATTTGTACTAAACCCTGGAAATTGTAATTTTTAAATGACTAAAGAGAAAACTAATCATGAACAATTCAGGCTGCTCTTGTCAAAGATCCAGGTGTTTCTGTCAACCGTGTCATTTGGAGTCCTGATGGTGCTTTATTTGGTAAGTTGGGAATTTTTGAATTCTTAGATCTTTGTTATATATTGGAGGTTTGTATCCTTCCATCCAAGAGCATATCTATTTATGACGTATATCCTATTTGAATACAAATAGTATCTCAGGATAAAAATAAACCCCTTTCTAAATCTTTCATCTCTAATCTAAATCGAGTTTTGAATCCAAATCTTCAAAGTCGATTATATATATACCTTTGCATTAACACCTGGCCTGTGCAAGAGAAAGAAGCTAGAAGTGACCTCGCTCCCTTTTGTCCCTTCCTGATCTAGTTCTATATATATATACATATATATTGGTAATCACTATGGATAATTTTATTACACACGCAAAAACCTAATCCAGTCACTAATGTCTTGTGCTTTGTTTACGGAACAGGAGTTGCTTACTCAAGGCACATTGTTCAAATATACTCTCATCATGGTGGGGATGATGTAAGACAGCACTTGGAGGTATACACACACATACATATATACACATGCGTACATATGTATATATTTGTATATATACATTTCTCTAGTTATTTACTTACAAAACCTGATTTCTAGATTGATGCTCATGTTGGCGGAGTAAATGATCTTGCATTTTCCCATCCAAATAAGCAACTATGTGTGATAACCTGTGGTGATGATAAGACCATTAAGGTAAGTTTGTCACTGCCTGAGTTGGTTTAGTGAAGTGGAGGAGATCATATATGTTTGATTATGTTCCTAACTAAATTATGCAATTTAAGGTGTGGGATGCTGCTACGGGTGCAAAGCAGTATACTTTTGAAGGTCACGAGGCTCCAGTTTATTCTGTCTGCCCGCATTATAAAGAAAACATTCAGGTGGGGAGAAAGTTAGAGTTAATTGATATGATTCCTTTGGCTATATTAATATAGTACCCAAAAGGGAAGTCTTTCGCCAACTTTTCTTGTTGGTTTTCTTGCTGATACTCCTTCTATTGTGATGTTGTAGTTCATCTTTTCAACAGCATTAGATGGAAAGATAAAAGCATGGTTGTATGACAATTTGGGATCTCGTGTTGATTATGATGCTCCTGGTCGTTGGTGCACAACCATGGCTTATAGTGCTGATGGTACAAGGTCTATATTCTCAACCATGGCTCCTCGTATTATGCTGAATCTTGCTGCACAGTTGAATTATACTTCCTATTTTTATTACTCTATGTTCAAATGTTTTTGTCTATGAATGTATGCTGTAGGCTCTTTTCATGTGGAACAAGCAAGGATGGGGAATCCTCTATTGTTGAGTGGAATGAAAGTGAAGGAGCTGTGAAAAGGACTTATCAAGGATTCCGTAAGCGATCTTCGGGTGTTGTGCAATTTGATACCACCAAAAATCGATTTTTGGCTGCCGGTGATGATTTCTTCATTAAATTCTGGGATATGGATAATGTCCAGCTTTTGACAACCGTTGATGCTGATGGGGGTCTCCCTGTAAGTTAATTATTTTGTTGCAGATAGGTGAGCTAGTCTTTGGAATTAGTAGTTTGCTAATTGTTGCCTGGTATGAATTCTAGGCAAGCCCACGTATCCGTTTCAACAAGGATGGAACTCTTTTAGCCGTATCTGCAAATGAGAATGGAATCAAAATTTTAGCCAATGCGGATGGTATTCGTCTCCTGCGTACATTAGAGAATTCTTTATATGATGCATCAAGAACATCTGAAGCCATGGCAAAGGTAGACTTGCATATACTTTCCTCACCTAATAAAATCTAATCTCCAACTGATAGAAAAAAAATTCCAATCTAACATATGGTGCATGTGGCAGCCTACCATAAATCCAATTTCTGCTGCTGCTGCTGCTGCTGTGACTAGTGCTGCACTTGCAGAGAGGGCCTCTTCTGTGGTAGCTATTGCCGGAATGGTTTGTGATCTTGTCCTCATATCAGTGGGACTTGTTATTTACTTGAAATCTTGCATTTTACTTGTAGCTTTCTCTTTTTAATTTTCTTTTGTTGCTCAACATGCAACTTGTTACAGAATGTATTTATTTTCTTCCCCTTACTGGGAGAGAGGAGTGAGAATCTTATTATTACTCTTATCGTAACTACATGTCAAATTTCATCTCATCAGAATGGGGATGCCCGAAACTTGGGTGATGTTAAACCTAGAATAAGTGAAGAATGCAATGACAAGTCGAAAATATGGAAGCTCACTGAAATCAATGAACCATCTCAATGTAGATCCTTGAAGCTACCGGAGAATGTGCGAGTACCGAAGGTATGTTATTTACTTCAAATTTATCAAATACCCTCACATATAGATTTGAATAATCAAATCTGATAGAAACCTTGCCTTTCTGAACAAACTAGGTTTTATTGGCCAACTAAAAAGAGTTAGTATGTGTCTGTGTATTCTCCTTGTTCATGTATCAGCCTTTGATGTTTGTTACTGAATGTCCAAACAATGTAAAATCATTTGGCACAACCTGAGTTGTGATGCAAGTTCATACTACCGCTTGGATATCATATGGTATGTGTTTTTTGGTGAATAAAAGTAAGATCAGAAGCAGTTGAGTATAGTGTATTACCACTCTTGAACTTCATTCTTGCAAGGTTTGTCTGCCTCAGCTCTCTTCATGACTGAAATTGATCTGATCTTCTTTCTCATCGACAGATATCAAGGCTGATATATACAAATTCTGGCAATGCGATTCTGGCATTAGCATCAAATGCCATTCACCTGCTCTGGAAATGGCAGCGAAATGACCGTAATTCATCTGGCAAGGTGTGTGGACATGTGAAGTTACTTCTGTCAGACTACTGTTGTTCACATTTTTAATGTTGATATTTCATTCTGTAGGTCACTGCCAGCATGCAACCTCAATTGTGGCAACCGTCAAGTGGCATCCTGATGACTAATGACATTGCTGATAGCAATCCTGAGGATGCTGTGCCCTGCTTTGCTCTGTCCAAAAATGATTCTTATGTAATGTCAGCATCAGGAGGGAAGATATCCCTATTCAACATGATGACTTTTAAGGTGACCTATGAGCCTAGTTATTGTTCAAGACTATATGGTTTTACTATAATGCCGATTAACCAATTTCAATCTTCTTGGCTAAGTGCAGACAATGACAACTTTCATGCCTCCGCCACCTGCAGCAACCTTCCTTGCTTTTCATCCTCAGGATAACAATATTATTGCCATCGGAATGGATGATTCCTCCATTCAGATATATAATGTCCGTGTGGATGAGGTAAACCCTGCTGTCTGTAGTATAAACAGTTTCTACTCATTTGTAATTTGAGATATTTTGGTGTTTATGCTGAGTTCTTTTTGCAGGTTAAAAGTAAACTCAAGGGCCATACTAAAAGAATAACTGGTCTTGCTTTCTCTCATGTATTGAATGTGCTAGTTTCATCTGGGGCAGATGCTCAGGTAATATCTGTCTCCAGAATCTGGCTTTTCTATGATTAAGTTGCATTAAAAGAACTTATGGGTTTGATTCTTTAACTAGTTTTTATCAAGTAAAAACCTAATCCCCCTTTGAGGAATGCAATTTTCATAGTTATGATATGAAGAGTTATCTTTGAACTCTGTTGTGCAGATTTGTGTGTGGAATACTGATGGATGGGAAAAGCAAAAGGGTAGAACCTTGCAGCTTCCTCCTGGGAGGACTCCACCAGTGCAGGCTGATACCCGTGTACAGTTTCATCAGGATCAGATACATTTCTTGGTTGTACATGAAACTCAGCTTGCCATTTATGAAGCAACAAAACTAGAAGGTTTAAAACAGGTCAGCTCATTGAGTTCAGTGTGTTGTGCAAAATAATTTTGTTTTATTTTTAATTGTTCTCTGATATCAGTTGTTCGAACTGTAGTGGTTCCCACGAGATTCTGCTGCACCAATATCGCATGCAACTTTCTCATGTGATAGTCAGCTTATATATGCCAGCTTTTTAGATGCAACAGTCTCTGTATTTAGTGCTTCAAACCTCAGATTACGTTGTCGCATCAATCCTTCTGCTTATCTTCCTGCAAGTGTCAGGTAATGCCTGGTTCAAAGATGTGTTGTCTCACCTTGCATGGTGCTTGCTCCACATTATTAATAGCTTTTTCAATTTCAATTTTTACCAAGCTACAAAGTAATTTTCAAGAAGTAATTTCACCTGGATGAATGTTTTTCTTTTTAATGCTTCAAGTAGTTTTCTGAATTCAACATCAAGGGGGGGGAAAAAGTTTCTAGTATGCTTTAGAATTTGCTTATTCTATGTTTATAATCATTCATTTAGCATTTTTTTGATGAATACTAACCCGTGTTTTTTTTGCTGGCAGTTCCAACGTGCAACCACTTGTAATCGCAGCACATCCACAAGAACCGAATCAGTTTGCGGTAGGACTGTCAGATGGTGGGGTTCATGTCTTTGAGCCCCTTGAGTCAGAAGGCAAGTGGGGTGTGCCTCCTCCAGTTGAAAATGGTTCAGCAAGCAATGTGACAGCTACTACAGTTGGAGGACCCTCTTCAGATCAACCCCAAAGATGATCAATGTCAGCTTAAGACAAGTTTCTTTTACATACTTGGTTTGCTGGCCATTTCAAGAACTAGGTTTGTACTTATAAAGTTAATGCAGGGCACTCTTCAAGTCAGTTGATCCACAAGACCACAACTACTCTCTAGATCCATAGTGTTGTTTGGGCCATGCACAATCACATCATACAAGAGCTTTGGAGCAAACATTTGGTTGAAGCCTAAAAAACTTAAATTGTAATTTGCCAATAGATGTGAAAAATTCTTTTTAAAGTTTTTATGCTGCAAATGTGGAAGTTCTTTTGAGTACTTCCCAAGGCTTCTTTTGGCTATTTAATTGGATTGGTTGATCCTAACTTATTGCCTTTTTTTTAGCTCAATCTTGCGTGTAACTTACTAGGCTAATCTTGTCTTAATCTTCCTTGCGGCTCCCATTTTATCTATATAGATATATAATTCTTAAATGGTGCACTCAGTGACTCTCGACATGTTCATGAATGAGGTGTCAAGCTGTGGATTTTTTACCATTTAATTCAGGGTTAGTGTTAGTTATTTGCTTTAGGAGTTATGATAGCAATGTTTTCTCGTGCATGACGAATAATTCCAAAAAAAAAAAAATATCTTGATGTTACTTCTTGTGGCTTCTTTATATGATCATTGTATTTATGCTAAAGTTTACAATGCGATAAATTTCATGATGCTATTACTTGTGATTATAAACACTCGCAGTCTATGTACCTTTAAAAAACAATTGGTGATTTTTTGGTATGTTGAAAATGAAAAGTATGTCCTTCTGTTTTTGGGGTCAATTTTAAATTTATGGATGGGCTGTTTATAACCTTCCTTGGCTGTTGAAGGCTGTGGAAATCTTACACTATACTCACCTTGGAAGACATTATTTGCAGTTAAAGGGTTGGCTTAGTGGTGGATTTATTCACCTCTTGCTAGTTATACCTAGGCTTGATACTACGCAGAGTTTAGTTTATGGTATTTGAACTCTTTCCCCTTCCTATAAACATGTGCATGCGATGAGCCAAAAAAAAAAAAACATATTGAGGAGTGCTAAACAGTATGAACTATTTTAGTACAAAAGATGAATTTGATGCGTCAGCACTATATTTTAATTGAACATTTGTATAATAGAAAATAACAAAATAGAGTTCAAGGTCAGCCTAGGGAAAAAGATGAATTTGTAGTAAAGATCTTTTCTCTTTCATAATTAAGTAAAAAGTGCAACTATGAGGGTCTTTGGATTTCAAACTTCACCAAATGTAGGATGTTTTTTTTTGGGCGGTCCTCTCTAATTGCGTATGCTTTGTGTACATTGTTAAATCGTTTGTGGTAATGGTAGTCCTCCTAATTTAAATTAATTGTCACTTCGAGTAATTTTTGGGTTCATATTATGTTACTCTCATATTTCAATGAAATATTTATTGCAAATTTCATATTTTATTCTTTATGCAATTCTAAACACAACAAATAATAAAGTATTAATAGAATAAATTAGTTATTAAATAAAGATATTTTGGTAAACATCTTTATAACCAATTCTTAATTTTAGGTTCCCAAATTAATGATCAAAGTAACAGTTATTTTAAATCAGAGGGAGATTTACTTGCAAAATTATATGCTGCAATCCTTGACTGGATCAAGATCCATTAGTGCTGGGTTCCTTCCACCCTGAGACATTCCTCTCAAAACAGTAGACGCCTTTGTAAATAGATTGTTAGGGACTGTTTTAAGTCTTTTCAAAACACCTTTAATTATAAATAATTCCAAACTCCCTGAAAATAAGCTAATTCAAAGGCCAGTTCTTAAATGGTCCGTGTAAATTAGTGAGTTACATGGTCCATGGAAAATTGTGGGGTTCTCAGCCAACTGAAGGCCTATTTTGCAAGCACCAAACACAGCTACATGCCGTAACCAGCTCTGGCAGCAACGTTGCCTACATGCTTCCAATTTTTTCTTGCATTGCTAATTTCTTTGTTTGCTTTGTCTTTTTCATTTGCACCTGTTTGTGTTCTCTTTTCCCTAGAAGATTACTACCATGGTAATACTATTGTCAAACTTACGGTTATCTTCCTTTTTTGCTTGCTATGGTAAAGGGAATGCCCTGAAGCCCCTCATCCCCCATGCCCATGTGATGGGCTCATGGCATGGTGCAGGCTATGGCTACGTTGTCTCACATGAAATAGCAAGGGTGGTATGCAGGAAATATACGGAAGGCCATTCCGTGGATGCTGTGGGTGCCGCATCGGATGCAGAAGCCACATCGGATGCAGAAGCCATTGACGGCAATGTCCTTGACTTGGGAGAAGGAATAAAAATTTAAATCTAAATATCTTAATAATCTAGATTAACGAAAAGTAATCCACATGTTTAAACCCATCTAATTAATAGAAGACTCAGATCTTGGGTGCAATAGCAATTCTAAATTTTTAATTCTACAGAGTTTTGGGCCAAATTTATCATTCTAAACAAATCCAAAAACAGCCAATCTCAGCCACTCATTCATTATTCTATGGTGTGGATTCAAGGACCAACAACTCGCTAAAGCAATACGGACCATTTAAGGCTTCGCCCTAATGCAGATGGCCTGAACGTTCACTTTCCGGTTTCCCAACTAGGAAAATAATGACTAGACATACACTAGCACAGATCTCATGCCATTAATTAGGGCCAGAAGTGAGCCTAGCTGAGTCGAGTCGAGTCGAGTTTGATGTTGGCAGATCTCAGGCTCGGCTTATTAACATTAGTCGAACTCGAGCTCGAATTTGAGTTCAAAGTGAGCCTAATTTTTAAGATCGAGTTAAATATAAATGAAGTCTTTTTAACTTAATAAGCTATAGAATATTTAGTAACAGCAAATCGCAACAACAACAATAATAACAACAAAATATAATTTTATTTATATGAACACACACACACACACACCGAGCCAACTCTCGAACTAATGAGTTGAGTATAGTAAATCTCATGTTTAGCTCATTTAATAAACAAGCTCAAATCTTTAGCTCAGAGAGTCTAACTTATTGAACTATTAACCAAACTAGAAATAGCTTACAAGTTAGCTTAACTCATTTCCAACCTTAGCATTAATACATAGCACTTGCATTATTTTATAATTAATCATAAAATATAGTTTTATCAATCTGCTAGATTGTAACTACCAAATTCTCATACTAAATGTAAAAACTGAAAAAACGTACGATCAAGTTGTATACTGCAACCTTTCCTTGGCTTGTGCCTTTCTAAAATGGTTATTCTGACAGGGAAGTAATTAGCTTTTATGAAGCAGATGTCACAGAACGTACAGGCGGTGAAATATTAAAGCAAATCTGTACAAAGGAATTTTGAGATCGCACGTAAAAACTTATTTGCCAGGTCGAAATCCATAAGAATCCTAAAATTGTTACGCTCGTCTCGTCCGTAATGATGCAGATATCTGGGGTCTACTCTTTAATTACGGTGTAAACAATTTCATTGTATGAATGTTTTAACAATGTGTAATTTAAGAAGTTATGGATGAACTAAAATTCAAGTCTCATTAGCATAAGAACGAACTTGCGTACGAAAAACCCTCCATTTTCAGAAGAAAAAAGGATGCTTTATCACTTTCGAAGATACCATATACCAAACAAGTGAAAAAGAATTGTAAAACTATTTACGTAGGGCTTCAAAAGTTTAAAGGTGTACCAAACAAGAAGTTATGTACTCATGGAGCACTTAAATAAATTATGCTCTCACCATTGGTAGAATGACTTCAAATGAATATACAAAATAGTGGTGGATCCTAAGCAGAAATGTCGCCCTACCAATGAAAGCATAATCCATTAAGTCACTGAGTATCTAATAATTCCTCATAATTTCTTGCACCAAACACACCCCCGAATCATCATTTTACATCATAAATAATTACATAAAGGACTGCTTCGCACCACGCAGAGGCAATTCACACCTTTCATGAAAGCCTATGTACAGTTTGAGGTTGTCTTTCCATGTTCATCCAACAACATCAGTGCAATTTACATACATTTACAGCTATTCTGGCCGAAAGCTAACCAGATTCGGGAGGTGTGTTGATCTTAGTTTCTTAATGTCATTTGCTGTTAACTTGCAGGACTCCAGTGTCAGAGACCTCAGGTTCTTGAGTGTTTTCAAATGCTGTAGTCCATGATGGGTGATACGAGAATTTGAAACATTCAAAGAAACCAACCCAGTAAGCCCTGAAATTGAGTGAAAAATAAAATATGTAACCACAGAGATAATTTCCCAAGTTTCAAAATACCACCTCTCTCTCTCTATGATTCTGACGACCTAAAAATCCAGACACTAGGAGACAGCTACGGTCATGTAATTGGAAATTAAGAAGTAAGGCCAAGCATTACGTCAGAGAAAACAAACATTTAGATAACCCTGCTTTCCATCAAGAATCGCTAGCGTCCACTGTCCAGAAATGCCACACAATAGTGATTGTTAAAGGACAGGATGCACATTAACAAAGAAAAAGGGGAGAAAAAAGCAAAAAGAAAATAGGAGATGAAGAAAGAACTGAATGCAATTTTTTGGGACTAAATGAGGGGCAACAAGCCTAAAAATACAGTTGAACACACAGTATTTTTTTGACGAAATAAATAATCTAGGATTAGGAACCACTTGATTGACTCCAGCATTGGATTTACAGATTTTTCAACTTCCTTATTTATTTTAATTTATTCATGTCATTATCTAGGTTTTAAAATCGGTCAAGAGGAAAACAAAGCAAAGAAAGTGAGACAACATGTTTCTCAAGCAAAACAAAGGTCAGCGTACCTGAAATTGACTCCAGGGTTTTGTCCGTAAGGTTGTAGTTTTGTGATAAATTTAAACACATAAGAGAAGAAAGCTCTCTGATATTTTTCACACCAGCATCAGTCAATCCTCCACCACATATTTCCAGGGACCTCAGGTTCTTAAATTCTGTTCCACAATATACACTGTTAGCAATATAGCGAACCCCAACTATAACGAAAATGGGCTCAATCAAAGAAGTGAAAGAATTAACATGTAAGTCTACAGAATACAAAGTAGAGAATTAAGATTAACTTTGAAGCTTGTTTGACAAAAGAGGCTTGCCAGATTTACAGTGAATATGTGCATAATCTTTTCCAATTAGAAACTAAAAATCTTGTGTGTGTGTGTGTGTGAGAGAGAGAGAGAGAGTGTGTACAAACTACACATTGCAGTGGCTCAATTGAGATTAAGTGATCGGATCAAACTGGTGAACCAAAACAAGTACATTTCGTGTAAGCTAAGCTTAAACATTTTCTAAATGAATTTCAGACAAAATCGAATTCATGCAATTTAATTGTAACAGTTAAAACCAGACATACTTCTGTTTCTTGTATAAATATAAGAAACAAAAAGCAAAAAAAAAATGTAAGACTCTATATATATATATATATATATCAACTTCCAGTCGTGTGAAATTGAAATCTCAAGGGACAGTTGTAGGAAACTTGTATTAGTATCATATTGCATACTTTTCAAATAGTTTGTTCCATAATCTGTGATTCGAGCACCAAACAAATCCAGGTCTGTAAGCCCAGTCAAACCTGCATCAGCAAATTGAGAATGATGGGGGCAGCAAAATTAAGCTTTAAGCTTAGAAGACCAAAGAGCCAGAATACTTTAATGCTCAAAAAAATGAGGAAACGAAATAATGAAATTAATGTTCTTCAAAAGTAAAGCTGCTAGAACAAACTCAAGGAGAGACTAGCTGGATTTTATGGTACTATTTCAAAACTTGAAAAAAAAAAAAAATAGTAACAAGTCAATCAGATTGAACAGTAAGAGTTGATCTACAAAACAGAAATAAACAATCATTTCTCTGAATTGTAATATTTCCATAATAACACATACTTGTAAGAGCTGCCAGTCCAGCATCAGTAATTTGGTGAGCATCCAAATTAAGTGACTTCAGAGATGAGAGTCCACACAACTTCCTTAAACCACCATCACTAACCACGGTGAATGACAGATTTATTTTCTCCAGACCAGACAGTCCTACAAGAAAAAGAATAATAAGAACATAATCAAAATGGAAAAACTAGAGTCCATGGCAAAGATAGTCACAGAATTCTACATCATACATATCTCATACACAATACTCCACATGTCGTAAGAAACTATGAGTCAACTAACTACTACTATTCAGAAAGAATTCCTGAATCTCTCACTGACAGGTTTTACTCATTACTCAGCAACCAAACGATGCCAAGAAATCATCTTATGATAAATCTGCAGTTTGCCAGAACATTCAAATGTAAGAAAGCAAGGATAAAGCTAACTTCAGTAAGAAGGTATGCAATCAAGACACAATCACAGACACAGGGAAGCAATCCTACATGCCCCAACCAGATGAGACACGATAGGGACAATGATCAGAGAAAATTTTAGTAAGCATCTCTCAAAATGTCTAGATAACAAAACCCATATAACATTGGAAGACCAAGCAGTAATTACACAAAAAAGCACACAAACTTCTAGAGTGATAAGGAACTGGCATATCTAACCTGATAAATGATGTAGCCCATTGTTTCCAACTTCTGTATCAGAAAATTCCAAGCACTTCAATTGCCTGTGGCCTAAAAGCATTGAGAAGAAAATGTCAAGTCACAATTTCCCTAAAAAATGTGCATTTCCAATGACAAATCACATGCAACACACCATTCTTCAAATTAAACATTGGCAACCAATTAATGCCAAGAAGATAAGGAAAAGGTGCTAAGCTACTTCTTTTTCATTTTCTTTTTCTGAAATGTAGACAACATTTTCATCCAGGAAGTCATCACTAGACAACCAAAAGAGACAGAATTCAAGGACCTACCTGCCAGGTTGACCAACCCTTCATCGCCAATCCTACATGAATCAAGATTCAAGCTCTCCAACTTTGTCAATCCTGCTTGGAAAAAAATAAATCAGTTTGTTGGATCCAACCATCCTCTTTCAAGAATACTACAAATCTTTATTGTGCCCTATAAAAATGACCTTTAGTTTTTTAGTTTGTTTGTCATATCTGTCAACTATACAGGAATATTCTGGCCAATGAAATTAATAGTTTGCGTGCAAAAAAAGCTATGTCAGCAACAATAACTGCAAGCAAGATTATAATCCTGAAACTCCAAAAGATGGCAAGAATGAATATATTTTGAACTTATGTGTACAAGTATATATTATTGTTAAGAGTCATTAAATTAGAGTTATCTTACATTTCCTGAAAGTTGTAGCAAAATTATTGCACTCACAATGACAACATTCCAAGTCAGCCATAAATTGTGAACAGGTTTGTTTATTTTTGTAATTCTATATTTTTGAAAATTTAATTGATGATTTGGCAGTGCTTTGTTGATAGGCCACAAAATTTGACGAGAATTTTAACATAAGTTTTGGGGCCATTTAGCATTTCTCGTTAAAACTCCCATTCTAGGCAGAGAGCAAAGGGACACATGCACGTACGAGAGAGAGAGAGAGAGAGAGAGAGAGAGAGAGAATTGGTCAATATTTCAAATTACCTTTCAGGTGTACTAAACATGCATCAGTTATGTCACTAAATCCCAAGTTGAGTACTTTCAAATTTTCCAGTCCTGCAAAAGAAGAGTATGATACCAATGCTGTGTATAATAATACTGATGGTGCCAGAAAGTAAAGACAAATAAGCATATGATAAAATAATAACCGAAAGTAGTAGTTATACAAGTCATGACAACTTACGTGAAAAATTTTCACAGCCATCATCAGAAAGATTGCACCTATTAAGATTCAAGTTTGACAGGACAGGAAGCTCTGGCAGGAAATAACAACGTCAAATCAAAACTGTAATATATACTAGAGAGACGTAATGAAGTTAAACTTTTTACATCCAGAAAAAGTACACTGATAATAATCTGCATCTTTGAGGTTCTAATATAGAGCCGATCTAACTGGAGGATCTATGCTTTGCTTGGGATGTGGGGTGCAGAAGTATCATTTTGGAGGACGATGCACAAAGAGTTTTCCAGGGCATTCAGGATCAATAAGTCAACCATTCTCACAATGGCACCATACTGCAGGTTATCTTTTTATATGCTAGCTCGTTTGATAGGGTTAGCAGTTGTTTTGTTTCCAGGGAATGTAACAAAGTGGCCAATTTTCTAGCCCACCATACAACATAATAAGCATAAAAGTATGCAAAGGAATTCAACCTGCAAGAGAATCCAAGCATGCAGCTGTTACAAGGCACCCTTCCAAATTTAACAGGGTGAGCTTTCGTAATCCTGAAATGAACCAAGACAACAGAGAATTGATGAAACAAAGATGGATATGAAATGATGAAACCAGAATTTTATTTAAACCAGCAAGCTGAGACACTAGTACATTGGTACTGTGATGTACAACCAACACCACGACTTGTCTACCACCCAATATAGCAATATCAACTTTAGAATGACAATGGATAAAAGAAAGGGATATTCTAAGAATGAACTTTTACGCAACTAGAGTCTACATTTAACAAATGAAACAGAATTAAGATTGCATATCTAACTGAACCCCTTTCTTTTAAGAAAAAAATGAACTAAGACTTTCAAAATCAAACATTTAATATAGCAGTACACAGCACTATACATTCCTGCGAAGTGTTGATAATTTAGTTCCAGAAAGTCTTGTTACACACAAACGATGTTGCCAGCACAAAACATCAATCACCCATTGTATCTTCACACACACACACACACACACACACACACATTAGCGTACACAAGAGAGAGAGAGAGAGAGAGAGAGAGCAGATAAAAATCCTTGGGAGAAGATAAATATGCTAGGGTGCACCCATCGATTTCAAGCTTCACTCTCCAAGAGGAAAAATATCGTAAACAAGCATTATTACATAACAATATGGATCGCAAAAACCTACAAGAGTACTAGGTAAAAGATAATCATATAATCCCTGTTGCTCCGAAACATCACAATAATACAAGGCAAGGGCCAGTACCTTTTAGAAAACTGATGCCAAAATCTGTGACTTTACTGCAAGAAATCTCAAGACTCTTCAAGCATGCAAGCTCTGGAATCAAATTGAAGTAAACAAATTGTACTGTTAATTATTGAACCATGTGTCTACTAAGACAATAAGGATTATACTTCCATACACGCAAAGGATACTGACAATTATTTGGTAGTCAAACACAGCTGTTGGAACATGTTCTATCCTAGAGGAATAAAACCATTCATGGACTTCCACCTATCTTTTAGGAAAGTAGGTTTTTGACATGGCATCCAAGCCTCAATAACAATTGCCAAGAGTTTGGTTCCTGCTGCCCTCATTCTAGTAATGAGTCTATGCATTGTCCATGCTTTGAAATCAAAGGGGTCATGTTAAAAATATAAAACCAGTCACAGGTTTCCCACCTACCAGCTTAAGTTTCTAGGACAGTACACTTGTCGAAGTGCATTGGGGCAATGAGTCATTAATTGACAGAAACTACATCCACTAGTACAGTACATCTCAATTCATCAGCATGAAAAAAAACATCTTTCAATTTCCTTAGGAAGAGGATATCAATTATCTGAACAGATTCTAATCAATGACTGAAAACACACTCAAAAAAATAAAAGATCAAGAAAAAACATAGACAATAAAACTTTGTTAAAATTTGCAGCTATTGTGATCAAAAGGAAGCAAGATGCAACAAACCTGATAGATGCTTCATATCAGCATCTGTTATGCAATTACACCACTTCATATTGAGCGATTCCAACTTTGTTAAACCTGAAAATTGTGGACAAAATCATTGGATTGGGTTGAAGTCACATGGAAATCAATTTTGGTTTGCTATTCATGCTACAGTAACACAAATATTCTAATAGAATTCCTTCATCTTTTACTGCCCTTCTATGTAACTTCTGATTAGTTACATGAGCAATACAGATCAGGCAACTTTTAGGGGTGGAATTCTTTACTCCATATAAAAGGTTTTTATGACCAGGGTAGTTGAAATGGACCAAAGAAGATTGGTTAGTAATGTTCTACTATTTACTTTTGCATTTAAGAACCAACCTTGAAGACGAATCAGGCCTCCATGAATCCCAGGACATCTCTCCAAATCCAACTTGACCAAGTTAACAAGACCAGAAAAGGTACTCATTCCTTGAGCAGATATTGAATCGTTTCTTCTAAAACTCAAAGTTGTCAAGTTTGAAAGACCTGGAATATTTTATTACAATTGTTGTAAACCTTCAGGTAAAAGCAACTTATAGACAAAGCTTCTGGCTGTAAGTAACACTAGTAATATATGGAAGACACCCAGACAAGGAAATTTTGGAAAATGTTACAAAAAAAGTCTATAGGCAGATGACAGAAAGGTAAACAAAAATCTTTTTATTTACAACATATTACACATGAAATGCATAACAATCATTTCAACCTTACTATGGCAAATTCATTATGTTGAATTTGATAAATTGAAGAGTAGGAGTTCAAAACAATTCCGTTGGTTTTTCGCTAGAAACCACAAGCGTGGTGGGAAAACAATCCTTTTGACTGCACTATGCAGAATTTCATTTCGTGAAATTTTGTCACATGATATACTAAAATGCACAAAATTACAGAAAAAAAATATAAGATAAATTAAATTTCATAGTTCATGCAGATTATCTGGTTAAGATTCCCATGCGCATATTTCTAAATATTTTTTTGGTAGAATGCATATTTCTAAATATTAACTGACAAGTAAATAAGAAATATGTATGCAAACAGGAAATAAATTTGACAAAAAATAAAGAAAACTACACGAGGAATTCTAAGTAAAATATTTCCAATTCAGGAAATTAACCACCCCAAGTGGTCATGATACTCAAATAGTGACTGATGCATAAACACTTATTGATTTGATTAACAACTTGAATGGTCAATGTTCTTAAAATGGAAATCTTTTGGGTTTTGACCAAGAATTCCCTTTTAAAAAAAAATAAAATCCAAGAAAAGATGCTGTGGCTATCAGCATAAAAGCGATATATTTGTACGAACTGGCAGCATAAGTTTTGCATTGCTATACCAGCTATTAATATAATAAGTTATCAAGTCAAACAAAAGGCAGTACTTACAGCCAATTCCACACTAATGCATAGACGCAGTTTACCCAAGGAATATTGGTAATATATTTTTATTCCATCTTTCACAGATGAATATATAACAAAAGATGCCAAGGCTCAAGGGACCAACACCCAAGTGCAAATATAGGAAATATGTGAATAACTGCTGATGCATAGATTGTGGTTCCATAACAAAGACTAAAATGCAGGAAGAGAAGGATTACCACTGATGCACTCCAGTCCATGATCTGAAATTTGGTCACAGTAATTTAGATTTAAGGAAAGGAGATTTTCACAATCTTTAAGGTAAGTCAGCCCAAAATCAGTGACATCAGACCCAGAAAGATCCACAGAAAGTAAAGATGAACCCTGTGATGAGATGACATCCATCCAAGAATCATTAACACCACCATATTCTCCCAAGTCAAGATCCTGTCAAAAAAGTAGCACGAACACTAACCATTTAGATCATAAACACACAAATATCTAGAAGTCCAGAGGCAGAATTAACTTAAAAGCATTTACCTGGAGGGCACAATCTCGAAAAGCTTCAAGGGAAACACTAGTTAGGCATCTGGAACAAACCAATTTATTAAAAATTTGCTGACTTATATCCCGAGGCAGCATAGAAAATGTAGTATATCTATCAATATCCTGTTGAATAAAGATTGCAGTGATTAGATATTAAAAAAAAAAAAAAAAGAGTCTCGACAAAGCATACCTTTTGTTTAAACACTACCTCATTTATTTTCAGGATGCACAAGTCCAACAGCGATGGACAGTCTCCTCTTCGTAAATGGAAATCTACAGAAGGGTAAGCAAAGGAGGATGTCCACCATTTCAAACTCCCACTTTTGCAAAATCTTCGTGAAAGTCCCCTACAAGGACTATCTTCATAATCCCGCTCTTGCTTCCTGGAACACGCTCCCCCCATCCAGGAAATATCTCGTAATCAATATATGTCACAAAAATTGCAGCAGAACACTAGTGTAATCCATTCAATAACCAAAAATGAACATATGCATTCAACGTCACCCTGTAAAAAATAAAATGGAAGAGTACAGCTGAATAAGTTTTCAGCATATTTGATCATCCACAAATTGACTGCTCTTGAAACCATTAACAGCAAGGTCATCTACTAAAGCCAATGATCAAAACCGCTGAATCAGCTCGAAAATTACAGCAACCACACCATAATCAGCACTTACCATCATTGTCTTGAACTAGAGCAAGACACCATAGCATAATTCTAGTACATCATAACCACCAGCGCATGATGCAACAAGTCAAATGCATATGAACCTTAAATAAAAACATAGGTGCGTCAACTTGAAAGGGGGAAAAAAAGTAAAAAACAACACGCCAAAAAAGCACATTCATATGCAGAATCTAATGGAAAAACGGATTCATTCACATGAAAAATACAGAAGTTGAGAAAACTACAGCTAGAATTTACAGTTACATAAGTTTTTTTTTTTTTTTTAAAGGAGAAAAAAGCTATAATTTCAAGCTACAAACGATGATCGAACCACAGAGACTCCAACATCCACAGGTTTTCTTCAAACAACGAGGATCCATACTCAAAATCTGATGAAAAAACGGTTTCATTAACACGACAATACAGAATTTCAGACCACTACAGCCAGATATTACAGTTGAAAGAACTAAGTATCATTTTTTTTAAAAAAAAAAAAAAAAGCTCTATGATATCAAGTTAAATGCGATGATCGAACCGCAGAGACTCCAACCTCCGCAGATTTTCTTCGAAAAACGACGATCCATACGCAAAGTCTAACCAAAAAAAAAGGATTCAGACGACGACATCTAGAAGTACAGTTAAATAACTACGTAAAATTTAAAAAAAAAAAAAAAAAAAGCACTATATTTTGAAGTTAGGACCGATGATCGAACCGCAGAGACTCCATATTCCACAAATTTTCTTCGAACAACGAAGAACAATATTTCCAGAGAAAAACGAACAAACACAGAAACGAAAGAAGATTCTCGAAGCTTCGAAGTGAACGGCGAGGCAAAAAAAAAACAACGACAGGAAGCAGAGTTCGCAATAAAAACAAAACAGAGCAGAAAAAGACTTAGAAGAATAAAAATAACAAGAAATGGTGAAGAAGAGAGTAACCGTTACCGCGACATGATCGGCGATAAGCTCAATCGGTAGAAGACTCGAAGGTTCTCTATTCTCTTTTTCTTCTCAGGGGTGAACAGAGAGAAGAAAATGAGGAGCTTGGGAGTGAGTGAAAGAAAAGTGTGTGTGTTGTGTTGGGTGGGTGGGTGAGGGGGCAGAGAAAAGTGCTACGTGGCTCGTTCCCGAACCTGAATCCGAACCAAGGAGAGGAGGACACGTGGCCAGTAGTGGGTTCGGGAGCAAGGTGGATAAGAAAGGAAGGGAAGGAATATGAAGAGAGAGAGAAGAAAGGGGATTTGTGCTGTTGACTTTATCCGTTTGGGGGAGGCACCCGTGGGCCCCACTCTCAGGAATGGCTTGTGAACTTTGTGCACGCAATGACGCAATCTTTGCACCCACTTGTTTATCATTACCTTATACTCAAGTGCTTATGATGATTAATTAAACATGCATGCCATCACTTTCATTCTTTTTTTTTTTTTTTTTTGATGTGAATCGCTTTCATATTTATTATTATTTTTATGGAAATCTCTTTCATATAATATAATAATCATAAATACCTCCTTCCGCCTTGCTTAAAACCATAATCTTACATATGCGGATGAAACATGGACAAGATATTTTAAGTATTTATGGATTCAAGTTTAGATAAGATTTTGTTGGTATTGACAATATTATCTAGTCTTTTTTTTTGGTGAGTTGGCCAAAAAAAAAAAACACTAGTATCTAGTAAATAGATATTTGAATTGTGTGGTTAAATGTAATTATCAACGATTAAACATATATTATATGATGGGGAATGAAAGCTTGAAAAATAGCTCTTGTGATTTGTCTTATTATGCGGTTCCATTTCATGAGATCGGTGCAATTACTTCTTAGTTTAATAAGTTCAAGGCTCAATATGTTCCTAGATAATGCAATGCGATGCCTTAGTCCATAGCAAAAAGCCCAGGATAAAAAATACGGTTCGGCACCTGATTATACTCTTGAGCTTCTAGCTTGTCACCTTGCACTAGAATAAATTAGAAAATTTCATAAAAAAAGAAATTTATATAAAAAGTGAAATGTGAAAAAATAAAATCTAGTTTCTATTTAATATTTTTTAAAAAATAATTTTTTGAAAAAACTTATTAACAAAAGCCTTATTTTTAAGCTACATTTTTCTTTTAAAAAATATATATATATCTACACATTTTATACTGTTGTTGAAAAACAGCACAACAAACATTTAAGAAACCTGAATTTTATGCATATGCTATTGCACCAATAAATCCTTTTTTTTTTTTTGGGTCAGACAACAAAGGTTAAATTGTAAAAGTGAGAAATCATCTTATTATAGTTGAACTAATTACAACCACTAGTGCAACTAACTTCATTTTTTCAGAAAAGGATAACTAAGCTAATTACAACTACTCGTGCAACTAACTTCATTTTTTCCAGAAAAGGATAACTAAAAAACTCGAGCGGGTAATATGATGTGAGTATAACTACAAGAGACATTTAAAAAATATTGAAAATTGTACTAATTTCAACTTGAATAAATACTCCATTCGTTCACAATAAATAACCAAAGTGATTATTCTATATATATGTACAATAAATTCGTTTGCGCATCGTATTCTTATCTTTTTTGTTTTCTAAGGATATTTCCCTTCTTGTTACCAGGAAGAAGACTAATCACATAGTCAGACTTGTCTTCCTAATTGGTGTCCTCTCTAGGAATCAAACCGAGATCCTCCTTGGAGTCATAATGTGTCTTTTCCACTACGCCAACAACCTTATTAGTACATTGTATTCTTACTTTCTCTAACATAAACAAAACATAGTCAACTTCTGTTTTCTAAAAAATGAAATATATACATATGTATTGTTAAAGAATTAGATATAATTACTCTTTTATAAAGAGTTATATGCATGTTTCAACAAAATTGTCGGATAAAAGAATTGCAAATGCCAAATATGAAGGCAGAAATTAAAGAACACATTCTAACAATCTCAACTCCTCTCTGAGTTCTAGCAAGATGACTGGTCACACTTGATCTCCATGCCTGTAGACAGTCCAGAAAGATGCATGAATTATTAAATACTTGAGAGCAAAGTTCATGAAACATAATATCAGATTTTCAGCCCTGAATGGATGGCAACCACTCCCCCTACTAGATTCTCATACTCCACTTTCTGGAACCCTGCATCAGCAATCATTGATGCAAATTTCTCCTGAAATCCATTGTTTACAATATATTAGCCAACATAGAATATAGGATAACTAATAAGCAAGCTTACTTGACATGTGTATTTTCATCAGAGAAGTTTCTGCACAATGCTCATTATGATGTCACACAAACAACAATGCTTTAAGCAATTTAGGATAAAGCTTCATAGAGTAGAAAATAGACGATAATGCTGATTTAAAGGACAATTTGTGACTTGAATTTACATATTTTAATGTTTTACTTGGATTTGTAATTGTCAGTGTAAAGGGTTTGTCCTTAAAATATATGCAGCAGATATGTCATCTTAAGCTTTCTGCAGTCAATTAGCAACAAATTAATAAGCAAATCCTCTATTTGCTTGCTACTTTTGGGCTCCAATTAAATGATAACATAGAAATTTGTCGCTCATCTTCCTCCCTCACAATCTGGTTTTCATCTTTCCCTAACACACTTGACCGGTTGATTATAAACTGTATCCAGCCACCTTGAGAAGCATCCATAGATCCATTAGCAAATGCAAGTGCTACTAACCCTTTCCTTTTCTACCCAAAAGTAAGTAAGAATATCGACAGCTACCAATAAATGGAAGTATGATAACCTGTGTAGGGAAGCGCCGGATACTCTCAACTAAGTACTGATAGGATTGCCGATCACCAGCAACCATCTCTCCCATGGATGGAATAACCGAGAAAGAATAAAAGTCATACCTGCAAGAAGACGAGTTACATGAAGGTGAAGGTTAAAATTAAGTATGAGAGAAGGCTATGATTCTATGGCAGTGTGCAGTTTATGCAGTTTCTGGTAGATTAGGTTGGAGAGGAATCCCTGTATTTTCAAATGTATCACTTCTCCCTCCCTAACATTCATCACAAGATAGGACAGGTTTATAGCTTATCACTAGTGCTTTCTCATGGCAGTTTCAAAGGAGCTTTTATTACTGATATGCAAAGCTTGTTATAGTTATTATTATTATTTTTTTTAAGCTGGCTCATTGTTTTCTTTTATCTTTATCTTTCCAGGGGGACTTCTTATCCTCCCCCTATATATACATTATCTAGTTTCCTTTTATTAATATACAATTCTCTTATCCCAAATTTTAAGCAAGAATGCAAGAAGAGGAAATGATAAAGTTTTATGAAAACTTGGATTATGTAATCCATAAAAGGTATACATTCATTTCTGTATAATTTTGTTTTATTTTCTTTCTCAAATGTTATTAGCGCGCATATTATCAAGATCTACTCTCTATCCTTTCTCAGATGACAACAACCAATATGCATTATTCTTGCAAAATAGAGCAAATAATACTTACAATTCTTTAAATATAGGAATTCCAACATGGCTCAGTTCAAGGCAAAGGAACCTGCCTCCACGTTTCAATACCCTGTTATAAAAATGATAAATATAAAAAGTGATCCACCATACATTTCAATTGATTGCCATCAGCTACTACAGCACACAAGTTACAACGATCTCTTAAAAAAAAAAAATGCCTACCTATGAGCTTCACTGAGAACTTTCTCTATGTGTGTGACATTCCTTATACCAAATGCAATAGTATAACCATCCATTGAATCATTTTGGAAGCTCAAGCTTTCAGCATTTCCCTGCACCCATATAAGGGAACCATCTTCTCCAAAACCTATAATTGTTAGCAGAAAATTCACTTTAAACAAGTGCAAGATATATTGAACCACAATCCTTTGTGAAAGTCAGAACTAACTGATGACATTTTCAGGCATTCTCATTTACCTTTCTCCAAGGCCCGCTGTTTGCCAACATTTAACATGTTAGGGTTAATGTCAAATAAATATATCTGAGTTTCTGCCTCTAATGTATCTTCAAAAGCATGTCGAATTCCTCTCTGCTTAACTCTGTTTATGTTTTCTAAGATTCTAAACGCAACATCCCCTGTAAAATCAAGAAAGCTTATGCTTGATATAAAAGCATGTACTGTTATACATAAATGAAGCTTATTAATGATGATATGCACCAGTAGTATCACTTTATTCTCTCCAATCCAAACTAACAAGAAATATTACTTAGAGAAGCAAGCTTTACGTTAAATTAAATATGCATCATTCAATTATATTCCTTAAAAGAAACTTAAATGTACATGAAGCACATACAGCTTACTTTTGAACAAAGTTAACACAACATTCTATTACCATCCCATGATGTGTCTTTAGATGCCTAAAAATTGTTCAAATCATGTTCACTTTATGACTTCTATCACCCAACCAACATATTGCTGAACATAAACCCAGAAATTAAATCCTAAAGAAACAACTGTTTCTCATGCTCTTAGTACTCAGATATGCAACAACAACAACAACAACAAAAACAAGTGGAATAGTTTGCTCCAGCTTAAGAAATTTATGGGCAAAAAAATTCAGTAGCTAGATGAATCAGCAAGCTTGGAGCAGATAGATAATTGGCTGCTCTATCAAGTAGCCCATGAACTAAAAATACTCTCCCTTTGACCAAATGCACAATTCTAAAATTTCTTCCTGGCACTTCACATAATTTTTCCTCCTTCAGATCATATTAATTTTGCCAGAGTTTGTGGATATACTTTGAAGCTTATACACAGAACAGAAACATAATCCAAATACATTCAAAAAGGAAGCTCACCTGTGCCACCAGCCACATCAAGATGCTTCATTCCAGGAAAAGGATTGAGCTTGGAAACTAGTCTGAGAAGTTGAGCAGAAAACACAAGATATTACACAAATGCCAACAGCAATAGCAATAGGATTCAAAATTTCAAACCAAGGAAACAATTTTACAACAGAAGTGCAGCAATGAGAATGCAACC
The DNA here is from genome assembly GCA_031439585.1 of Pterocarpus macrocarpus. Classification (NCBI taxonomy): domain Eukaryota; kingdom Viridiplantae; phylum Streptophyta; class Magnoliopsida; order Fabales; family Fabaceae; genus Pterocarpus; species Pterocarpus macrocarpus. The sequence goes on from CM062516.1 coordinate 1,433,478, forward strand.
TATCCTTCCACAGTCTATGCAACCCAGCACTCATGAGATCATTCATGAGGTCGTAGTTAGCAGAAACATTTGAGAAGACATTACCCACCATTGCGGCCTTCTCTTCTTCTTTCACTTCTTTGAATCCTAATTGTGAAATGTGGATTGTGACAAAGTATTAATTTTAAATCAGACCCATGAAAAAGAAAAGAAAAAAGAATCCAACTTTATGACTGTAAATGAAAAATGTAATATTTGCAGAAAGTGGAAAGTTAAAACTAACCAAAACTGGTGGCATGCGAATGTAGGTTGGAAGTGGAAGACAAAAGGGGCAAGAGCTTATTGCCCAACTTCCGAGTCACCGTTCGCAAAGCCATGGCTGCTCACAACAGAAAGGAAATAAAATTAGAGAAGAGATGGAATGGAATCACAATCAAGAATAGATGCATGCACATGCATAGAGACTATAGATTGAAAATTGGGACACTTGTGATGATTTTGGTTTTGGAATGGTAGGGTAAGAAGGTGATTGACTCAGCTGAGGCACTAGGTCATTTGTTCAAATAAATTATCCATATTAGCACCCAAATATATATAATTTAAAAAAAAAATCACTTCTCTCAGCTTAAAGCCCATTACTCATCTTAACCTGTTTAAGAAAAATAAACAAATAAATAATTTAAATGACTCCTCTTTATTTTGTCTTTTTATGCTTTTATTATGTACAAAACTTTTTGTTCAGAGAGTTTTCCAATATGCATGTGTATCTTCTATCTCCTCCCCCTCACCAGCACACTAGCACAATCAAACACTAAATTACTGCAACATATCAGCATATAATGAGATCATTTGTAATGAGAGTAGTTTGTTAAGTCTGTTATGCGAGTTAGTTATACATCATTGTAATCTGTTATGTATAACTAACTTTCATAACTGACTTAACAAACTACTCTCATTACAGCTGATCTCATTATATCCTGATACAGTATCCATATAGAACTTTTATCAAACACCTAAAATCCATCATCTCAACCCTGTGAAACAAAATCACCTAAACATTGAATCAATAGCCAAAACAAAAAAATAAATAAATAATGCATTTCAGCCTATCTTCTCAACAAAACCAAAACCATAATCTAACCAATCACGATAACCTAACCAAACCAAAAAAACAAATTTAAAAAAAAAAAAAATCCACCACAGACCAAGGAAAATCACAACCAATGAATTGAGACCAAACCACCGCGTCGCCGCCGAACTCGCCGCACTGTCGTCGGACGTCGGCCGCCGGAGCTCCGCTTGCTAGCTACGCCGTTGTCCCCACCGGTTGGTGGTTGTTGTCGTAGTCACTCTGCAGATGGTAAGAAGAAGAGTGAGTACGTGTTTTTTTTTTTTTCCTATTATTTTTTTGGCTTCTTTGGTTGAGTCATGGGTCTGGGCAGAAGGAAATTGAGCGAATATTCATTTTGGTCATGTAGTTATTTATTTACTTCATTTTACTTTATAAGTTAAGAAATTAATGAAGACGCTAAAATTACAAGAAATTGTCTAAGTTCGTTTTTAAAATAATATTTATAAAGATTAATTTAAATTATTATAAAGATTGAGTTAAATCATATTTGATAATATTAAATATTAAGCCGTTAATTTCTTAATTTTAAAAATTAAAGTAAAATAAGAATTTCAAGAAATTAACATCCATTAAAAGAAAATTTTGAAGTTTATGTAGTCCTTTTAAGGTGTCACAAACGTTGCTATAATAATTTTCTTTAGATTTTAAATCTTCATCCTCTCTTTAGCTCTTTGGTTAGAGAATTTTCGGGCTTGTTTAGAATTGTCTTTGTTTTTGTGTTTTCTAAAATAGTTTTTGAAAACAAAGTTTAAATTCAAATTTTAAAAATAAAAACAGAAAACAAAAAATTCTGTTTGACAAATTCACTTTCAACATTTTTTTAATGATAAAAAAGAAAAAAATTGTTTGGATAGTTATTTTTAAAAATAGCAAATAGATATAATGTAAATATCAAGCATTTCATAAAGTTACCAACGTATTATATAGAGTTATCAGCACTTTTAGTAAAGTTACTAGCATTTTGGATAAAATTACCAGCACATTATATAGAGTTACCAGCGTTTCCAATAAAGTTATCAATGTACTAGTAATTCTATACAATACGCTAATAACTTTGCTGAGAATGCTAGTAACTTTATATAATACGCTAGTAATTTTGTTGAAAACACTGGTAATGCTAAATAATATGCTACTAATTTTGCCCAAAATGATGTTAACTTTATACGATATGCTGGTAATTTTTTGGAAAACTTAATATTTGTATAATTTTTTTTTTCTCTAATTTTGCTAATAAATATTAATCAAGAGTATTTAAATGAATAAATTTAATATTTTCTTATATCTTAGACTTTATAAAATTTGATTTATAAGATTTCAAGAATACCAATCTTTGAAAGAAACTAAATACACCATAAAACTTAGATATAAAGAAACAAAAACATGTCTGAAACACAAATCAATAATCTCTCAAGCATTATAATCGAAAGTCATGATATTTGGAGCCAGAAGCAAATCCTCAAGGCCTAGACCTTGGAGATGGACATGAGACGAGATGGAGGCCAACGGTTTGTGCACGAGAGGCGAATCAAAGAGATGAAGGGAGGCAATAATTTGTGTGACGAAGGAGAGAGACAGAGCCTTAGGGGGTTGGGGCTTACCATTGAGGCAATTTTTGGGATTTATTTTAATAAGTTCTTTAATCGTGAGATTCAAAGAGTGAGTGAAAATAATAAAATAATATGTTTACAAAACTGCTACCTCCCTTCCATTTGTTTTCTAAAACAAAAAAATAAAAAAATCTAAAACCTGTTTTCTGTTTTTTGTTTTTAAAACACACATGCTATTTTTTAGTTTTTAAAACCAATGTCATAAAAACATCTATCCAAATATGTTTTTTTTTGTGTTTTCTTATTTTTAAAAACTGAAACTGTTTCTAAAAGCAGTTTCAAAACTGGCCCAATATTTTTAATGTTTTTTTTGTTTTTGTTGTCTCTTTCTTTTGTTTTCTCTCGTTATTTTGTGTTTGGGCTGCTGATTTTTGTTTCTTGTGTTGTTTTTAGGTTTTTTTTTGTTAGATTTGGGTTTAATAATTCTAGTTTTTAGGCTGAAATCATTTTTTTAAAAAAATAGTTTCTTGCTTAAAATAATAATATAAATGAAAATAATAAGAAATATTCAAATTACAAAAAAATTATAAAAAAAGAGTAAAACAAACTTATACAATGAAAAACATAAAAGAATAATTGAATGATTTTGTTATCCTCTTTGGTTGCCTCAAATGAGTTTCAACTTTCTGCGTTGATTACTTATTCGAATTATATTTGTTTGATCTCTTAATTAATTATGCTATGTCAACATGCCACTCTAGTGGAAATTAACTAATCAGCAAATGATTTTTATTTTTTTTCTTTTTTTTTTTCATGAAACAATTTGTGATGTTAGTTATATGGTTTGTCATCCTTAAATAATTCAAGAATTGTAAGGATTAGTTCATTCTATCTTAAATCCTATGCCAAAAAGTGAATTTATTTCTAATAAAATTTATTTTCAAAATATTTTTATAAATAAAATCAGCAGACAAACAATCATTTTTAAACAATTGTGTCAGTTCCTCATTGTACTAAAATATATATAAAAATGCAAATAAAGCCAAACTATAAATTGGCATAATTGTATTTTAGATGTTTGTTATTTTTATTTTTTATTTGTACATATTTTAATTTAAATTTATCCTTATTTATTATGAACCAAAAGTTTGGACGGCTTATAGTTGAGACGTATCTAGCCTAACCTCATGCTAAAGGTCTTAAGACTTCAGAGATTATGGTTGTGTTTGGCATATCGTATTAGGTATGATAGGATAAGATAATACAATATGTTATGATCTTATCTGTTGTTTGATATAGTCAACGTATTATATAAACTTATCCATCAAACTTTTTTTATACGTCAAAATGATGGATAACTTAATCTAGTATAGCGAAACCGTATTAAGCCTGATTAGGGATGTCAATGAGGCGGGATGGGGGCGGGGGATAGACCCCCATCCCTCGCCCCACGAGTAAATACCGCCCCGCCTCTACTCATCATCGGTGCAGTGCTTTACTTACTGCATGATTTGCAGTGTAAGTGGATATCCATGGATACCTGTTACAATATTAAAAATTTTAAAAATTTAAATTAAATATAAAAATTCTAATATCATAAAATATTTAAAATAATCATAAATAATAATCTAATTTAACAATTAAAATTCTAACAATTTAATATACTTAAAGGATTTAATTTGAATACACTATCAGTGTAAAAAACTTTTACACAAATATCCAATTATATATTGCCACATCAGCAAAAGTCTTTGATATAACCACCCACTATTTGAATGGTCATGTAAATGGAATGCTTTAATTGGATAACAATGTAAAAAAATTTTACACTATCAGTACACTCCAATTAAACTCATACTTAAAATAAAAATAAACACATAAAATAAACAAAAAATAAGTACAATAATTCAATTCTACAATCTAAATTCTAACAACTTAAAATACTTAAAATAAAAATAAACACATAATAGTAATCCAATCATTAGTCTAATATATAATAAGTACAAATAAATCTAACTTATAAATTTAAACCTTAGTCTAATCAATTTAAATAACAATAATATTAATTTAACTAAATTAATAATTTAAGGATAAAATAGTAATTTCATGGTCGGTACCCGTGGGTATGGAGATAGTGATCCCCGCCTTGCTTAACATCGGGTATTTAAAATCTGTCTCTACATCATGAGCAAAATCTTTCCTCCATCCCCGCTTATCATGTATTATCTGAGTATATCTGCATGAGTTTTTTTGACACCCCTAAGCCTGATTAGCGGTTGACGTATAAAGGTTCTTTTACTTTTTATTTTTTAATATATTTTATTAAAAGAAAATTAATTATTAAATAAATAATAAAAAATAAAAACTATATAAACAAAAAAGTTATCTAATAAAAAATTTTAATAATAAATAAATATTTTTAAAAAATAATAATTATAAATAACTATTCAAATTAATATAAAAATATAAGAATAAAAATTTATTAATAAAATATATAAATAATATTTAATGTAAATTTAATTATATATAATAAAAAATACAACAAAATATAAGAATATGATATTAAACTTACTTGAATTTTGATGTATAAAAACTTCCTCTCTATTTATTTCTCTCTCACTTACTCACTTATATTTTTTATATTATGAAAAAATATTAAAAATAAATAAATAAGTTTTAATATAAAATTATATTTATATATAATAAAAAATAGCTAATATAATTATAATAAATATTTAATTAATTATATTAATTTTTAAATTTTAAATTTAATATTCAAAATTAGTATTTATGATAATATCTTTTTCTAATTATATTATATATAATATAATATTTTATAAAATAACATATCAAATATTATATAATATTAAATTTTTATTAAATTTTATATAATTAAACCTTATACTATCTACCTTTATTCTAACAAATTTTATACAATCAAGTGTGCCAAAGAGCACTAGTGACAAGCAATAATCTTGGACTGAACTGGTTGTTGGTTAAACATTAATGAGATAGTATCAGAGCACGATGCACAACTCTTTGAATGGAGACGTTGGGAATCCAACAATGCGCTTAACTAAATAAAATATTTGTTATATATTTGCATTAATTGCTATACTTCTAGTGCAAAAGAGTAAGGCCATGAATGGAAAGAAATCGATCCATTATAATAAAGGGATAAGGTTTATCGACATATAATTGGTCTAAGTCATTAGATATTTATTTTTTTTAAATAAGATTTGAGATTCAGATATTATGAATAAAATAAAAATAATACTAAAATAGTTTTATTTTTATAATAAATCGACTTAACTCAAATCAAATTAGTTAAAATTAAATAAAATTTAAATATTAATAATTTAAAACAAGAAAAGGAAAAACGTTTAAATTTTATTTTTTGAACAAACAATATCATTACTATTTACTTATTTAAAGATTTAGAAAATAAATAAAATTTAGTATAATTATTTAAATATTTTCTTTCTCTAATGAAAATTATATTCAAACACTTATAAGTTATTTGGAACATTATTTACTTGAATTTAATTTAAATATACTGACAGTATAAAATAATTTTACACTGTCAATCAATAAAAATAGTAAAAAATATCAACTCACCCAAATAATTACCCATTATAATGAAGAATCTACTATAATTTCTCATTTTTTATTATTTCTATTAATTAACAGTGTAAAATATAATAAGAAACCTACCATAATTTCTCACTTTCCCCTATTTCTATTGATTGACAGTATAAAACAATTTTACTCTATCAGTATATACCAATTAAAATCTATTTACTTCTATGTTTCTCTTTTAATTCAAATACTACTTAACTTTTTGCTATATGATCATTTTTTTCCCTAAAACATCAATTATTTTATTTTATAACCCAAGAAAAAAAAGAAATTGCATGATAGGTACATATACTAATAAACAGCTATTAGACAAACCCGAGTAAATATCTAGAAACAAGTGGCAAAATGGAAATTGACATAACCTAGAAAAGAAATAGCAGAAAAATTTATAACCGCCCAACAGACCAATCAGGCGTCTCAAGTTACATCGAGTTTTGTGACCAAAGAGGAGTATTTCTCATACTAACGTACACGCATCACGTTAAAATTTCCTATTAGAGAAGTGCGAGCATGCGAATTTCCTATACAGCCAGAGGCACAGTTGCGTCGTAGGTTCATGAAAATCAATTGAAGTAACTTAGCGTGCAACTAGCCTTTTTTCTAACCTGCTTATCTTTGATGCTTCCACATTCTCAAAAATATTGGAACAGAAGATTCCAGATCTTGAGAATTGAAAATTCAAGTTGGCAAAATCTAGTTTTTGTAACAAATTTCCAGTTCCCGAAACAGAAGAGCTGCCTAAAGGTGGAGAGAAGATATTGGTACAAAGAAAAACGCCTGAAAGCTCCAACAAAAAATAGGACTTAATTGAAAGGAAACCTCTACCACCGAGTGGCTCCCATTCACTCAGAAGATATTGAAAAGAAGGCCGCCATGGGTGGCGAAAAATGGAGCAAAGACAAGTGACTCAACCGCCATGAGCTTAATAAGGATGTTGAGTGAAGGGCCTGAAGTATCCTTTAGAGGGTCACCAATGGTGTCGCCAATAACAGCTGCCTTGTGCGGATCAGATCCCTTAGGGCCCAAGCTCCTTGCATGCTCAGATGCACCAGCCTGAAATTTGAAATCCCCAAGGAATTTCATCAACCAATGTAAACCAAAAACACAATCCCATGATAGAAAAAGTACTCTCTGGAAGTGCCAGTTTACATTATTACCTCAATGTACTTCTTAGCATTATCCCAGGCACCACCAGTGTTTGATGCTGATATTGCAATCTGAAAACCAATGCAGAAGAACAAATTCACCAAACTTGACAAATCACGAAAGTTTCAATCGAACTTCACATAACGTGGTCTTACTAATTGTTATTACCTGCACACCAGAAACTAGAGCGCCTGCAAGGACACCTGAGAGAGTTTCCACACCAAAGAAGGTACCTACAATGAGTGGTGTGAGCATGACAAGGGCACCTGGAGGAATCATCTCCTTGATGGATGCATCAGTAGAGATCTTGACGCAGGTGGCATAATCAGGCTTGGCATGACCCTCCATGAGTCCTGGAATGGTGTTGAACTGCCTGCGCACCTCCTCAACCATTTTCAAAGCTGCACTTCCTACACTCTTCATGGTCATGGCAGAAAACCAGTAAGGAAGCATGGCACCAACTAGGAGTCCAATAAAGACCTTGGGAGTCAAGACATCAACAGCTGAAATTCCTGCCCTGCTGACAAAGGCACCAAATAGGGCCAAAGACACTAGAGCAGCAGACCCAATAGCAAATCCCTAGTACAAGAAAAAGAGAGTAAAATCAGTAACAAATATTGAATACATTTTAGAGAAGCACATAACTCATCAGATGTAACTTTAGGCTCATAATATTGATTATGATCAGAGGAAAGAAAGCAACCAATATCATTATAATATATTCAACCCATTTCTTTTCTATTAAGATAAACGCTAAAGCTCTGATTTTGTAGAGGTTAATCTTAACACAAGGCTTGGACAAATCCATCAAGTCTCTGATCACACTCAAATTACTTCACATATTAGATCCTTCCCGGCTTTTATATTTTGGCACAGCAATCTATGTAGCCACACTATTTGAACAACAAAATTTGATAGGCTGCTCAAATATAGAAGGTATGCAACCAACATATGAATATCATCATACCTTGCCAATGGCAGCAGTAGTGTTGCCAGCAGCATCAAGGGCATCAGTTCTCTCACGGATGCGATGGCTCATTCCGGCCATCTCAGCAATGCCTCCCGCATTGTCACTGATAGGCCCATAGGCATCAATAGCCAACCCAGTAGCAATGGTGCTAAGCATCCCAAGGGCAGCCACAGCAATGCCATACATTGCAGCAAAACTAAAACTCACAAAAATGCTTATTGCAATGGCAAAAATAGGAATAATAACAGACTTGTATCCTAGTGCAAGGCCAAAGATGACATTGGTTGCAGCTCCGGTCCGGCAGGAATCAGCAACATCTTGTACAGGGCTGAAAAGCAATCATAAAAGAAAGTCAGGGCCATCAGACAGCAGGAAGGGAAGGATTGCACAACTTTGTCAGCATTCAGCTACCTGTAGGCATTGCTTGTATAATATTCAGTAACAAACCCTATAATAAGTCCAGCCCAGAGACCAACAGCCACACATAGGAATAGCTGCCTGGAAATTTCAATTTTCAACCATGTTAGTATCTGTATTTTAAATGTTAACCACGATTTGAAGAAAAAAAAAAAAAATAGTAGATCATCAAGAAATCAGGACACCAAACTCTAATAATTTTCCAAATATATGCCTAATATTAAAATATAAGATATAAGCCAACATATTATGTTTCGATGGAAGAATGTTTTTTGTTATATTAAAAAAAATCTACACACAGATGACACAGGTCAGAAACTTCAACACTTTTTTCATGCAAATTTGATTTTGTTATACACATAAAACAAATATATCTTACCAGCTCTTCACTTCTTTCTGAGCCCCAAAGTTGAAAATTGTGAAGGATGATGGGAGAGCAAGCCAACTAATAATTGCAATTCCAACAGTCATGAGTACTGTAGAGATGATAAGCTGCCTTTTCAATGCTGGTTCAATTTCCTTGACAGCCTTGATCTCAAAGAAATCAGTTGCAAAGAGAGTAGTAATCAAACAGACAAGAATGCCCATAGAACTGACGAGTAGGGGATATAACATGGCAGTGAACTCATGGTTGATTCCAAATGAGGAAATGGAAGCAACAACTAGGGCAGCACAAGATGATTCAGCATATGAGCCAAAAAGATCAGAACCCATCCCAGCAATATCTCCAACATTATCACCAACATTGTCAGCAATCACCTATGAGACAAAGGAAAGGGATCAATAGTCAATACAATTACAAGCTCAGGAAATAGAGGGTGGAATAGTGACGAAAATGCATCCACTCTCTGATCATTTGTTTTTTTGAAGAAGAGCAAGGGAAAGGAAGTAGAAAGGGGGAAAATGTGACTTACAGCTGGGTTTCTCGGATCATCCTCAGGAATATTTCTTTCAACTTTTCCTACAAGATCAGCACCAACATCAGCAGCCTTGGTATAGATACCACCACCAACTCTCCCAAACAGAGCCATGGAAGATCCACCCAAACCATAACCAGTTATAGCCTCAAAGAGACCTTCCCAATCATCACCGTAATATATCTTGAAGAGATTGATGGCAATGTAGAGCACCAAAAGACCATTTGCGGCAAGAAGAAAACCCATCACTGCACCAGACCTAAATGCAGTAATAAAAGCCTTTCCAACTCCCTTCCTAGCTTCCAAGGTTGTCCTTGCATTGGCATAAGTTGCAATCTTCATCCCAAGGTAACCAGACAGGACAGAGGTTACAGCACCAAGCAAGAAAGATACAGTGCTGAACAATGCGGTTGCAAGGGCTGGCTTGCAGAGCTTGGTCTTATCATATGTGCAAGGCTGGCTCTTGGTGCTGAAGCTTTCCACAGAGCCCAGGAAAAGGAAGATCAGAACTGCAAAGGCAGCCATGAAGATCCCCACATATTGATATTCAGTGAAAAGAAAGGACGTTGCACCTGCAAATCCATGCACAGCTTGTAAGTACAAGAATTACATTGTTCTATTGAATTCAGAAATCACCATCCACGGCCAGTGCATGTATTCTGGGTATTGAATCACCAGAAGCCTTAAAAGACACAAAATTATAACTATCACAAGCCCATCCCAGACACTGACTAGGCATATCAGCAATATGATACCAGTCTATCACATGCCATACCGAAAATTAAAGAAAGTACTTTCAGTATCAACATTCTGTATTAAAGAACTAAAACTAGTCAATTTGAATTTGATTATTTTAATATAAACTACTTAGACAGGCAGCCAGACATATTTCAATTCAGGATTCCATAATTCTTGAAAACAAAACAATTTGCGGTATGATATAAACAGCACTAGCAGTGTGATAATTACCAAAATTTTAATATCAATAATAATAAAGTTAACAAGAAGAAACGTACTAACACTAGATAATAATATGCTGCCATGCTGGACACTCCTAATATATTTAAGAAAATGTTACTCGAACAACTTCAAGCGCTAACAAACTTTATCGCAATAATAATAATAATAATAACAACAACAACAACAACAGTAATAACGACGACGACGACGACGAAGTGGAAGTCTTAACAATCATATAATATTAAACAATGAAAGACGCAAATCCAAGATGTTTTGCTAACAACTATGTTTCAGCTAACTAGACAACGCTAGATCTTTTTCGTATTCACTATTCACAATAATCGGTTGTAGCATTCAATTCCAATAATTCAGGAACACAATATTCACAATCTTTACAACATAACTAAGACGGCACAAGAGATGAACACCTAAATCCAAAAAACAAAAAGCGTTAACAAGTCTTTGCTTTTTCGAAGACTTACTACACTGAACAAATCCGACCGAAAAAAAAATGAAAAAGCCACAAAAAAAGATCAAAACGTTGGATTCAGGTCCAAAAACGACACGTTGAGAACGTAAACGACGTCGTAACCAGATCTAAGAGGTAAAGAAAGTACAGATCTCACCTTCGGAGATGGCGCTCTGTATGTCGGCGCACTTGACGACGACGCTGTGGTCGTTGATTCCTTCCTCCTCCTCGATCAGGTAATCTCCGTAACCGTTCTTGTTGTTGTTGCTACCACTTGGCGACGACGACGTCGTTCCGTGCGGCGTGAGCTTGACGCGCGAAACGAGGAACCACTGCACCAGCGAGAACACGATCCCGACGGCGGCGCACACCGGAACCACTATCTCCGTCGCGAGCTCCGACAGAATAGCCCCTCCCATTCTCGCCGGAAAACCTAACTCCGCCGGTGACTTTACCGGGAAAAAATTAACGATAATAATTAAAAATGCAACGTTCGCCAGAGCAGAGAGGCTCACGGACAGCGTATGAGCTCGAGTGCGGCGAGGCTTGCGGAAATTTATAGTGGGGGAGAGAATTGTAGTCTACGTGCAAGTTATGAACGTTAAATTGCACCCCCTGTTTTGACCGTTGGATTTGGGTCCGTGGAGATCCGTAGTGATCCAACGGTGGATGGACAGGGAAAAGCAATGGAGCTAAGGCGGGAGATCGGGAAATGATTTTCGGCGAGTGCGTCACGCGCGGACTTATGGTAGCATTACTCTTTTAGATAAAGTATGGTAGCTTCTTTCTTCCTTTCCCTTTTTTTTTTTTTTTTGGTGTTCATGTGTGGCAGCTTTACTTGTGAAGTTTGTATTGTAACTCTCTTTGTTTTTTTGTCATGAAACTACTTTTTTTTTCTGGCGCCGACTTCGGTGCACTTCGCGGTCCAAGGTGCTTAGTGCACCTTGTGATTGAAGTGCATCCGATGGTGTAAATTTATGAGATGTATCGATATACCAATTACCTATAATGCATTATAGTAATATATTAATTTTAAAAAAATTAAAAATATAATTAAATATATTTTAAAAATTAATTTTTATCTTTGATAATATAAAATTATATTGATAATATAAAATAATTTTATCTTATCAATATAATATTATCTTGATAGGCAGATATAAAATTATATTGACAGATAAAATTATCTTGATAAAATTTTTATAATTTTTAAAAATTAATTTTTATATATTAATAGTATAAAATTATACTGATAGAGTAAAATTATATTAATAAAATTTTTTTATTATAATGATAGTGTAAAATTATTTTATCTTTCTATCAAGATAAAATTACATTGTGACAGTAAAATTATATTGATAAAAATTTTTATTATAATATGATATAAAATTATTTTATCTTTGCCAGGTATAATTTTATCTTTGTCAATATATAATAATTAATTTTTAAAATATATTTAATTATATTTTTAAATTTTCTTAAAATTAGATATTACTATAGTGTATCATAGGTGATCGGTGCACCGATGCATCTCACAATCTCACCATCTGATTGCAAGGTGCACCATGCTCCTTGACCAACGAAGAGCACTGTAGATGGCGCCTTTTTTTCTAACATCAATGTTTGGAATTCAAAATGCTTCGACTATTTTTGTTCGGGTTACCCGATGTAAGAATAATTATGAAGATTTCTTACACTAGTTTTTTCATTGTACTTTGACTATACTTTAGGGGGGAAAAAGGATAAATTTTGTCTCTTAATAGGTTATATTATGTGGTCAAAAAATTATATCACTGTAATAATTTTTTTATTTTATCAGTGTAATAAAAATATATGAAGTGATATTACACTATTATACGAGAAGTAAAATTAAATATAAATTACATTTAAAAGTAATCAGTCGAAAATGAAATAAATCATCACATCAACTAAATTTTATCTATAATGTTAGAATTTAAATCTTGGAGCTATTACTTTGAAGAGGATTTTATCTAACTATAATCATTGGTTTAAAATTTGTGTGAATAATTCTTAAAACAAAAAAAATATATAAATTATTATTAAATTATTTTTCTAAACTAATAATATTTAAAATTTATAAACTTTAACTAATTTAATTTGAGCTATATCAATTTATTATAATGACAAATTTTTTTAATATTAATTTTTTTCTATTTATAATACTCAATCTTAAAATTTTCTTGATAGAAGCATTTGAATAAGAATTTTTTTGCCAAAAAATTATTTTTTTATTAAAAAATTACTTTTGATATATTTAGATAAATTTTTAAAAATAATTAAAATCTTAAAAAAATTTATTTTCAACTTTTTAATAAAAACTGAAAAGAGTAGCTTCTCAAAAAGATCTATTTTCAATATTTTCAATTATATAAAAAATTATAATTTTATTTTTTCAAAAGTTAAAACAAATATACTGTAAATGTCAAACTATTTTTGATTTTTCACAAGTATCTTTCTATTTAAGACAATATTATTTAAGTACTATGAAGTACTTAAATATGAGTGACTATTTTGACTAAAATTCTAATCATGATTCATCATGTTATACTGAAATAATCTCCCACTACTAGACTAAACTTATAAATGTCAAATGATTTAGTGTCTGTTTGTTTTGCATTCTCAAGAACTCAAAATTACTTTTAGCCACCAAAAATTAAATTCAACAATAACAAATAGCTATTTGGATAAATTTTCAGTTTAGGAAACTTATTTTTCAATAAAAAAATAATTTTCTCTCAATACTCCTCTATTACTCTCTTTATCTTTATTTTAAAATTATACTATATTTTTTTTATAATTATATCTCTAAAAGTAATTTTACTTTATCATATTTAAATAAAAATTATTTTTTAAACTTATTTTTGAGTTCAATTTTAATTTTTCTAAAAGTAATTATTTTAACTTAATTATTTTAAAAGTAATTCCTTTAAAAATTAAATCAAATAAACCCTTAAATTATCTAAGGATGTGTTTGTTTTGGTATTACACATGCCAAACCCCAGTCCAATAGTCCTTGAACGCTGCACCATTTTGGAAATTTTTTTGTGTTGGCATTGTAGCGACGGGTTTTCAATCGAAAGCCTAGTTGAAGCAAAACTCTCTTGCTTCTGCGTTCAAAGTATCCCATTGAAGAATTAAAATAATATATTTATATATAGAAAATATATTATATGAGAATAGTGATTTATTATAAGAATAAAAAGAGTAAATTTGGATCATATAATTATACATGGATAATTTTAATTTTGACCATTCATATAAGATCCATCAAGATTTGTTTCTTTCACTCTCATAATAAATCACTCATCTCATGTGATATATATATATATAAAATTTAAATTTTATAATTTGTTGTAAATTTAGTATTTTTATTTATAATTTAATAATGATATCAACGGTTATTTAAGTATATTAAAAATAATATTTATACTTTTTTATAATAATATTAATATAATTTATTAATTAAAATTTTAATTTAATTACTTTTTTATGCAAATGCTTCATATATTTGTTATAAATTTAGTTTTTTGTTTAATTTGTAATTACTAGCATCAAAAGTTATTCAAGTATCTTATAAATAATATTTATATAATTTATTTAAGTGTCTTGAAAATAAAAAAAAATGAAATAAAAGAATAATATCGAAAGCATAATATAAATTCATATCTATTTTGGTAATTTTACATTGAAAAGTGATTTTACTTATTATCATTCAATCAATATTCATTTTGTCATAATCATTTTTAATATAAAAATTTTCAAACATAAATTATGTTAATATTAACTCAATTTTAATCAAAATTAATTTTATAAAATTAAGTTAATCTAAACTCTCATTTACAAACTCTAATCCAAATACACGTCGATTTGTATTTTGCATACCCAAAAGTAAGTTGAGAAAAAAAATATGATATTATATAATATTTAATATGCTTGATTTATTTTTTCAATAACTAAAAATACTTTTCAAATAACTAAAAATACTATTAAAAAAACATTCATATCTGCTTAGTTACATGTTTGAACCTTTCAAAAGTACTTTACTCAACTGGAAATGAAAAATTTGAGAAGTAAACTTGTTTGGGGTGATAAGAAATACTTCTATTGAAAGTGAGATAAAAATTACTTTTTATTTTCAAATCTTGAAACTGAAATTCAATTTTACAATAATACCCTCCCTTAACTCTCTGCTACCTATCTTAAAATTATTTTGTGACCATTTTTATAATTATGTTTTTAAAAATAATTTTATTTTATCTCATTTAAATAAATTTTTTTATTTTTTAAAAATATTTAAATTAAATATAAATTAATTATTTCAATTTTATTTTTTTAAAAATTAATTTTAATTATTTTAAAAATAATGCTCTCACAAATTAAAACAAATAATTTTAAAACTACTTCTGATCGTAGGAATAATATCTCAAATAATACTTTAGAATTTTTTTTGGTTGAGGGTTGGCATAGAGGAATATTCTGTATGCGTTAGGTAGCAGGTGGGACCGGGGTTTCGAGTAATCGCTGGACGTATGTGGCGCCGGTGATCATTTTGATGGAAGCATTGAAGGGTGCGTGATTGGTGGCTCGGTTGTACGCGGTTGCAGGGGATTGTGATTCGTGAAGCTTAGTAAATTGGAGTTGAGGGGAACGGCCTCTGGTGACGCTGACGTAAGGTGTGTTGAATGGCGT
This sequence comes from Pterocarpus macrocarpus, assembly GCA_031439585.1. Lineage (NCBI taxonomy): Eukaryota > Viridiplantae > Streptophyta > Magnoliopsida > Fabales > Fabaceae > Pterocarpus > Pterocarpus macrocarpus. Next base: position 1,449,364 of record CM062516.1, read on the forward strand.
GCAAAGCATCCTATCGGATAACAATCCTTTTTCTTTTGTCTTTTTTTTTTTCAAGAAAAAAAAGTTTTTAACATTTCAATTCCATTTTTTTTTTTGGGTTACCATTTCAACTTCAACCTTGCGTTATATATATATGCTCGCCTCTTCACTTCTTTTTTTTTTTTTTAATCTTTATATACAAAATTTTAAGTCAAGGAAAATATTTGTTCCGATTTAAGATTAGAACATATTTTTGGAATCAACCAGTGCTTATAAAAACTTACACCGACAAAATATTTATATCGTGAATGGAATTCGAGTTTTTAAATCATAAGATTTTGAGTTTAATCATAAGATTTATGTATATAAAAAAAAATATTACTAAAAAAAGTCTTTATTCAAGCATTTAGTTATATTTTAGAAGATTAATCTTTTATTTTTTGGGTCAATAAAAAAATACTTTGAGAGAATAAAAAAATCATTAAAAGAAGAATTCAGAAATTTAAAACAATGCATAATTAAAAGTGCAATAAGTGAGCGTTTATACCACTTCACCTCCCCTATAAAAATTTCGTTGTGCAATATCTACAACATGCAAGTTATTAGTTTTTCAAGGATTATTTATGAATGATGAAGATAACATTAATGAAAATCATTTCAGTAATAAATTGATTACAGAAAAAACGTTGTTATCCGTCGTTTATCAAAAAGAAAATGTTAACTGTACTTTTACTTTGAATGGATAAAGTCACAAGGCAAAAAGTACAGTTGTTGCTCTATTTGATCATTAACGACCCTTTCTTTATAATTCACTTATTGTGGACCTCCCCTCTAGTACTAATCAGGGGGTAGGGATGCATCATAATTGTATGTCAAGACAATTTATTTGGTCTATCAGGCTCATTTACTTATTTTTTAATTTATGCATAATTTGTAGATAATTAGAATTTCTTATCCTCTATGAAAGAGCTCATATATTCTAAGTCATTAAACAAGTTTTGTTATCAATTCAAACTAAACTTTTAAACTTTTGCGAACAAGCCAAGTAGAGCAGCTAAAGTGAAAAAAAAAAAAAAAGAAAGAAGAGGGGGGGGAAGGGGTCAAAGTTTTATAAAACCCAAGCCAAAGTTAACATATTTTTACCATTAATCATAACAGTAGTTGGCAAATTAATATCTACTAATACTTACAGAGAAATTTTGATCAGTTACCTTCTCTTATATTTCAATTTTGGTACAAATAGTTAATAATATATATATATATATATATATTTCCATTCAGTTTTATGTTATAACATAGAAAAACAAATTTTCATAACTGTCTCGAAAATTTTGTTCATTCAATGGTATGTTGATCTTTAATTGAATAATAATGTAAAAGCTGTTTTTATCCCAAAAAAAAAGGCGTAAGAGATGTTGCAAAAACTAATTATTTTATTTTCTAATCATAGATAAGGCTAATACATAGGAGTTGTATTAAAAATTTAAATTGACATGTAAACAGGGGAATATATTGAAGGTTAGAATCTCTAGAGTGAAAAAGCCTTCATTTTCAGTGTAAGCAATACACATGTACCTGGACAGCACTGCACGTGCAATGGCTTGGTTAAAAATTTTAGATTGATTAGCTTTTTGTTTTCGCTCGGTTAAAAATTTTAGATTGATTAGCTTTTTGTTTTCTACGTACACTAGGAGATATAATTTTGTATCTGATTGTTTATTATTAAAAATTAATTTCGGGAGCATAATTGTAATTAATTTCTAATTAGAAATTTTTCTCAATAAATATATATTCCTAAATCCAATTTAAGTCTTATTGCTCATTAGCACACAGCCAACTCTTGTTGATTCAGGAGCCGTAAATTGAGCAGTATTAAGTCAATTTGTAAATTATTTGATTTTAGAATTAAATTTTAACGATAATACCTTTTTTTTTTTTTCAAACTGTACTCTATCGTCACCTCCTCACATTATATTTTAATTTTTCAATAAAATATATTTTCAGTGGACAAAGAGAGAGAAAGAAATCATGGCAAGATAGACCGAGTTAACGATATGGAATGTATAGTTCTAGTGTATCGGAAAACTACTTGGAAAAACTAAATAGTGAGATATTTCTACTTTTTATTTTATGCCGTTGAGATATTTCTACTATTGATAGTTTAATATTACATCAATCATGTAAAGTTATGGGCTATCGCCATCTCATACATCAAGTACACGTCCAAATTATTCACGGTGCAATGGTGAGTCTCAAGCGATAAATTATTGGATGCTTCTAAAGCGTTAGGTAGGATTAACACACATCAATCATTGTATATGATTTTAATTTAGTTATTAATAGAATTTCCTAGTAATTTATATGGTTATTATTTTAAAATTTTAAATTGAAAGATATGATTCACAAAATAAATACATAAATTAGTAATGAATTTGATCATTAATTAAACTAAAATAACACGCCTCTCAAACATAAAAAAAAAATGCTGTAATCAAAATGAGCACAATCATAGACGATGATATAGGAATATACAATAATTCCTCGTATCAAATCTCATTCTCAAGCACCAAGCATGTAGATCAGTTAATGATGAATTATTCTAACTTAATCAAAAGTTTCGGATTCGAGCTCTAGATATACAACTACATTAAAGTTTAAAAAGAAGAGTTTTATCTAATCCTACTTAATTTAAGTAGGATTGTCTCTAATAAAAAAATATTTATTATTATGATAAAATAAAAATAAAAACAAAAAAAAACCCTCACTTCTCAAGACTGCTTGGCATGTGGCCCCCAATTTTGGCATTTGGTTGCTAAAATCCAATATTCCAGTTGTCCCTTTAATTTCCAATTTATGTTCATCAAGACGTTCACATCCTCTTTATGGCACTTGCACTTGGCTAGTAATGGCAAACGGATCAATCCACCTCGTTCCACTACAGGTCAAACTTTAAGGGGGGCATGGGCGAGTAACCCGCATTAATAACTTGGATTAAATATATCAATTTGTCCTGTCTCACTGCGAGTTAGTGGATTGGCGATATAAAGAAAAAGATATTTTTTATAGAAATTAATTCATCTAATTTAAAAAAAAAAGTAAAAAAAATTTTAATTAAATGCACCAAAAGAATATTCATATAAAGAAATTTGTTTCATTTACTAATCAAATATTAAATCATTTACTCAGCTTTAAAATGGTTAAAAATTACACTTATTAATAAGAATAAAATGAAATTTCTAACCAAATAATCACAATAGAAAAGCTCACAAGTAAATATTCAAATCCAAATATATTAAAAAATTCACACTCCACAAATTAATCATATCCGCAATAAAATATAAAATTCATAATCAACAAGATAATAATATAGTCCATAAAGCAAATATATAATCAATAACATAGTTCCAAAAAATAATAGTATCCACCAATATTACATAAATATCGACAAAAAAAGCTACATATAGTATATATTGTAGGGAGAAAAAAAGATAAATATAAGAAAAATTTGACCCGCGGGCCAAACTTGCCTCACCTCATTTTAACCCACGGATTAAGAGAGGCAGGTTATGCGGGTTAAAATATTTTTATGGGTTGAAAATATTAACCCAATTTATAAAAAAATTGTGGGTTATGCGGATTAATCCAACGGGTCTGACCCATTTTACCATCTCTACACTTGATTGGGCTCTAATTGTAATGGGAATATGAAAGTGATGTAGATTCAATATAACATATTAGCAACCAAGGCACAAGCCCACCACCAAGGGAAAGCTACAGTTCCCCTATTTTACTTTTACTTTTAAAATTATTTTTTGTCCTTCTAGAAGGAGATTGTTGAGTGGGACTTCGTCGGTGCCTTGTTAATATCATAATGATAAGAATATCTACCTGTCCAAAAATTTTATTTTAAACAAATATAGATGATATTTCCAATTTGCCTCTCTCTTGCACCCAAATATGTATGATTGTCAACTGTTCCAAAACTTTATACATCATGTGTATTCAACTATTCATAATTTTGTTTCATTTTATAATATGATGAAATGAAAGAAAAATCTCATAAAGACAAGAAAATATTAATCTTTTTTTACGGAGGCAACTTCGACATGCTTCTTCCCCCCTGATTTAGACAGAAGTTGATTTTGAGATTTTATTTTGATTTCATCTTTCTTTCTTTTTTTGTATTAATTACTACGTTATGAATGTTTTGAAGTAAGGCCCCTAATCCCTACATAACATCGATAGCAACCACTGTAGATCTTACCCATCAAACTGTCGTCATTAAACTAGTTTCAATTTAATGTGCTTATGATGCTAGTTTTTTTTATTTATTATCAACCCTATCAATATAATATCTAAGTATATTTTATAGTCTATAGTATAAGAGAGCTGAGAGTTAATTAATATTGCTATTTTCTAAACTATGAAAGATGTTCATATATTTAGTTCATTTGAATTTCTTATAAAAATAATTACAGAGAAATTCTTATATAGTTCAGGAGTACTATGTGGCTATGCTCCCGATCAATTATATAAATATATTTTCTGGGATTATATATTAATAGTGGGTCTCATATAAAATATACTTATATGATTAGTCCGAAAACACAGTCAAATATTGCTCCTGAACCATATAAATATTTCTTAATAATTATATTCAACTAGAGGAATATAAATCTGATGTTTCCACTAGAATTACTTTTGTAGGATAAAATGTTATATCCTTATATTATGAGGTCAAAATTACCTATCATCTTGATTTTTCGTTTATGAGTTTAATTAATGCCACTATTAGCCATCAACTGATATTATTTTGAAACATAACTAATTATTATAATAGCTATTAAATTTGTAACTAACAAGGGAGTTAGCATAGTAATAGATACACACTATAATTTGGTTAGATTACTTCAATTCAAAAGATAAATCTAATTATATTTAAAAGGGATTAGTCCCTCTCATAAGGAGAGGGAAAACCTTTAAGAAACTAAAAAATAACATTTTTTTGCTAACAATTATATGAATATGTTTTTAATAAAACTGAAAAACAAAAGAAAATAAACTATAGGTAAATTTTTACCTCACAACAAAAGTCGCTTCACGTATAAAACTAAATTAAAATGATATTTTATAAAACTCTATTTATGGAATTGAGTACTTGTACTTGTATGTAAATAAAAACAAAAAAAAAAACCAAAATTGAGTATATAATTTTGAAATTTTAAACGAGTCTCTTTATTAACTTCATAACAATATGGGTGAATTATTTCATTTTATAATTCAAAATTTTTTATGAAAAAATTTATCCAAAATACATTAATTTTAATTTTTTTTTCAAAAAGCAAAAAAAGTATCTTTTATTGAAAAGGACAAAAAACTTATTGCCACATCATTTAATGATTTCAATATACCTGACAATGCGAGCGATCAGGCGCATTAAATTTTGTTACAGACATCAATAAATGCTAATGTATTTTTTTTATACTGACAATGGACATTGCTTAAACTCTTTTTTTTTTTATTTAAAAAAAAAAGAAAATCAAATTGGCGTGGGGCTTATATTCTTAAGATCGTCTAAGTTAGATTTAGGGCCTATTTATCACCTTTTTCTCTTTTTTTTTTTGGGGGTTTATCAAGAACAAGTACTTCTAATTAAAAGTTATTACCAAAAATTAAGATAATTGATTAAGTTCTTTTAAAAACAGGGATAAAACATTTTAAAAAATTAATAGTTTCCTCATTAAATAGAAACAGTAATTTTTGAAAAAATTAAGATTAAATTAATCTATAAATCCTTGAACTTTTGAAAAAATTTAAATAAGTCCTTATATTTTAAAAGTTTGTAATTGGATTCCTAAATTTATAAAAAGTGTGTTATTTATACACTTAAAAAGGTTGACACTTACTCTCTATTTTTTTTCTCTCTATTAATCATTTCATTCATTTTATTTTTTTTTATAATTTTTTTTCTCTCTTCTCTTTTTGAATGTCCAAAAATATCTATCAATCAAGTGGTACAAAAAATATTTCTCAATCTATAAAGCATTTATAATTGAGTCGCTGAATATGAATGTCTGTAAAAAATTTGTCAATGAAAATGAATTATTCTAAGATGTCATCCTACACATTATGTATATGTTGAGTTGGATTCTAAGAATATTTTATTTTTTTTACTTTTAATAAAAATTTATGTCCAATGACCCAATTACAAATATTTTGTAAATTTAAGGATTTAATTACCAATTTTTAAAGGATAGGGAGTTATTTAAATTTTTTCCAAAAAGTTCAAAAACTTACAGATTAATTTAACCTTTCTTAAATTTAAAAAATATCATATTTTTATTACTTAATATTAATTGACGTAGAAGTTTTTTTAAAAGGTAAAATATTTTTTTTTGTTTAAACTACTAATATTCAAAATTTATTTAATACTAATTTTTTGTTTCAATATTTGTTGCTTAAAAGAAACAAATATTGAAATACTTAAGCCAATTATGTGTCAGTAAAACGAGTTAGTTTAAAAGTGTATTAACTATTTATCTATTAAGTTAAAAATTCACAGTCATATGCTTTGAAAGTAAAACAACTTTAACAACATTAGGATAAAATATCTAATCTAATTAAATTAAAACATACAAAATAGTTGAAAATATATTTTTTTTAATTCGAGTTTGTTAAGAGATATTTTAAAGACATTTGTTGAAGAGTTGAAACGAGTACTATAGAAAAACAGAGTTTTAATAAATATTTAATAAATAAAAATATTAGATGTTACCATTTTCAAAATAAAAAAATTACTCTTCAAAAAAAAAAAACAAAGTTAAGACACTTACTAATAAAATTTTCAAAGTTTAAAGACCTTTTTCTAAAAAGTATGTTGACTGCTCCATTTCAATTAGCAAAATTTAAATTTCAAACCGTCACACTAAAAAAATCTAATTAGATGAAAAAGCAGATTCGTTACAATAGGATTTGGATTATGATTCATGAACCGTTTAAATTGAGAGAATTTTTCCCCAGGCCATCTTTATGCTTTTTGTAATCACCGTGCAGGGTGCATCTCCTGCAGCCAGAATTTATGCTCTTTCGGCTTTTTCAAACGGAGGCAGGCCCCGGAACGCATGGAAGCAAAAGAATAAGGGGTAATCAAAAAAGAAAAAACAAAAAGTAAAAGGAAAATAAGACTAAAAAGAGAAGATTCTCATTTGTCGTTCTTCTTAGAAAATAGAAAGCTAAGTTGAAAAAAATATTTATTTCATTTAAGGGCCAAAATATGTCACAGACTAAATGCTTATCGATAAAAAAGACCTAAAAATCTTATAATAAAATATGAGTGAAAGACAAATTAAATGAGCTTTTAAAACCGATATAAAAACTCTCATATATTTTAAGTTCTTCATCTATCAAAGTTCAGTTTTTTTTTATTTTAAATTTTTTCCAACCATGTTTTGTCATTTTTACTTTCATTTATTTACCAAAATACGCTTTTGACCATATTGTTGTGTATATTCAATATTAATCATCAAAATTCTCAAAGTAGAAAATCATATGATTGTTTATTAAATGTGAAAATAGACCATGGTGCTTATTAAAAATTTTTATTATACAAAAATTTAAGTTGAGAGAAAGACTTACTTTAATTTGAAATGATTATGATTTCAAATTTAATGAGTGCTTATTAGAATATTTTGGCATCTGTTTATGACTTATTTTAAGTTTTTAATCTCATTTTTTAAGGACTTATTTTAACCTAACTTATTTGACAATATAAATTCTAATTTATTTAGTAGACAAAACTAACATAAAGTAATAATTTTCACTCCTAATGTCTATACATCCTACAAGCTATGAAAAACAAAATTTCCATCGAGCTAGCATTTAATTGTCTTTTATTTTCCCTAAAACCACCTGCTTAACTCATTATTTTTTTTTTATTTTTTATGTGAACTTAATTCATCATTTCATCTCATCGTATATTGAACCTAGAGGGGAATAATATCCAATAAGATGCTGGAAGGAGTTTGGATTTTTTTTTAAATATGTGATTTTAAATTTGATCTCAAAATTTATATGTACATAAAAAATATTATATAAAAACTATTATTAGGAGTAGTCCTTATTAAGACGTTTGATCGACTGACCATATCTCAAGTATTAGTTTCTCACCTACCGAGTAGGAGATATTCTAGAAAAAGAAAAAATTGAGCTCAACAAATAAATATGCTTAGTACGACATGAATATGCTTATTATAGTTGTTACTATGGTTCAAAGCAATTCATTTAATAGGATCAAAATCTTTATTTTGGAAATTATTGTCCCTTCTGAGAATATAAGTTGGGGAAAAAGTTTGGGAATTGATTCATATTCTTCCATATATAGTTCCATTCACTGGGAGCACTTCATAAAATAATTCCAAAGGTGACTATTATTGCCATTGCACTTGACTTTTGTCATGTAAAGCATGATGATTTCTAATTACCAGTTATTAACTAAGACAGGTTTTATGCGTATTTTATTGGTACAAAATCATAGTGACCATGTGATCATGAAGATATGCTGATCATGAAAGAATTGTACATTAAAACCATGGATTATTAACTCAGTTCCATCTCACTATACTGTCGGCTAATCTGAAGGACCGTTCTCAGCCCTTCATTGCCCTTTCTGGAATGGAGTCATGCTCCCTGTGCCCCATGCCATGAACTGACATTCTTAACAATTATTAGTGTTTGTTCAAGAAAGTCGGAAGATTAAAATTATTTTAATAATTATTTATTTATATAATTTTTTATATAATTATTTATATAAAAATTAATTTATATTTAGAAATTTTAAATAAAAAATAATTTTAAGATAATTTATTTTATTTAAATTATATAAAAAAGTTATTTTTATACCATAAAATTGTTAAAAAAAATATAAAATGATTATATGTTCTATAATATTTGTTATTTATGATTAATTTGATAAAAATATAAAAATTTTGAAATAATTAATTTCTATTTATAATTATAAGTTCTAAAATATTGTTTATAATTATAAGCTAATTTTTAACTTAAAATTATCAACTTTTGATTATAATCTACTTCTAATTTTTTATCAAACAATATAATTTTTTTAGAAACATGTTCCCAAACATGTACCTAATATTTACATTAATTGTATATGTATGCTTTTATATCTTCCGACGTTGTGGCTAGTGCAGGACAAAAACGATAGTAAAATATTAATTTCATAATTAACTAATAGACAGATGGAACTGTGATCGTGTCAGTAACTCTAATCTTTCAAGCACTACCATATTTCACTTGCTACGGCAGTTTTTTTTTTTTTAACAAATTTTTATTGAAATTTAATTTGTATGCACTTTCAATATGACAAGATTTTATACAAATATCTAATTATGTATTGCCATATCAATAAAATTATTTGATTTAATTATACACTATTTTAAAAATCATAGAAACATAAGCATCTGATTGAACGACAGCGTAACACTCTATTGCACTCTCAGTGCACATCAATTAAACCCTTTTTATTGATTAATAATTAAAGATAATTATTTATTTATAATACAAAAATTGATATAATAGAATTTAATAAAATATTAATTAAGCTTAAGATTACAATTAACAAATACTACATAATTTTAAATAATATAAATTAAAATATAGACGATTTTGTGACATACTATATATATATATATATATATATATATATATATATATATATATATATATATATATATATATATATATATATATATATATATATATATAAACAATGACGAATTCGACAGATCTCTAATTTTGATTTTGAAGTAACTTTTATTTAATTGAATAGAGAGCAACACAATGCCTATTACATAGCTAAACCACTAAATAAAGCATTAGAATTACGAATTCTATGAAAAACCAAAAAGATTGAACATAGGGCACTAAGCTTTCTCTAGGGTACACATCAACACATTAACAAATATAAAGCATTATTGAATTGTCAGAATTAGGGAGCCTAAACCCTCGTAACAAACAAATGAAACAAGTTCCTAACCAACTTCCACTCTAGCAGAGGTCGTCCATCTATCACTAAAAGCAAATGCAATTCTCTGATACAGTATGTTGTGTTGGCAGTTGTGAGACCTATGCATACATAAGCCAACCTCACAACATCTCTCATAATTCAAAATCTGCTCCTATCAAAGAAACTTGTTCGATATAATACCAAACAAACAAATCATCAAGCATTTAGGAAAAAAAAAAAAAAACTTAGAGAAAGGGGTCACCAAAGCCACCATAGAGGAGGAAGCCACCTCTATGGGTAACGACTCCCTCTTCAAATAAAGGATGAAAAAGGGTTTTGATTTTGCAAAAGGAGAGAGTTGAGAGGAAGAAGGAGGAGGGAGGAGCTCAACAGGGTTTTGGGGAGGATGACACAACATCTATTATGACAAGCTTGAAGGTTGAGGCATTATGAGGTAGAAATGCTGTACATGATTGTATTGGCCTATTAGCCTCTTCAAGACCAAAAAAGGTTTGATTTTGTTCATCTTTGACTTATCTCCAATGTGTCTTTTGTTTTGCTTAAACTATTCATATTTAAATTTTATTTAACCCCAACTAATTTGATTTGAGTTTGGTAAATTCATTATGGAAGCAAAGCTCTTTTGATATTAGTTTTTTATCCATATTATTTAAACAAAAAATTTTATTTAAGAAGAACAAGTATTAAACTATTTGAACCAATTAATTGTTGGCATTTTCAATGCTTTATATTCTATTTAAATTAAAAAAATTTGGTATATAAAAGATAAACAATTTGTATATATATGAAAAGATTGATCAATATAAACAACCGATATTTGGTTAGAGGGTGTTGGGATGGGGGGGGGGGGTGGGTGAGAGAGAGACATAAACAATGGATATGAAAATGAAAGAGGAAAATTACATGTTTGTCCTTAAAAATTTGCATTGTAAATAGATGTATTCTTAAAATAGGAAAAAACAATAATTTGGTCCTTGAATTTAATTACATCCATAACAAGTTTATCCTTTTGGGGAACCAATGTGTTAAAATTCAATGACCAAATTTTATGTATTTTATTATAATTTTATTAAAATTTGAGATTAAATTGTTATTTTTAATTTTTTTTTCAATGACGAATATGTTACAATGCGGTTTTTTTTTTTTTTAATAGGGACGAATGTCTAGTTTTACTCAAAATGAAATATATTCATTATATTGTGCTGTACTGCATTCTTATTAAATTTAGTGTAAATAATTTTATTTTAAGTATAGATATACTATTTACACATTTGTTTATTGACACAATTTTTTTATACTTATGATACGGTAAAATTTCAATTATACTATATTCATTTAAATTTTAAACATTTAGTTTTCTTGTAGAAGATAATTTTTTGCACATAGTTGCGTCAAGTGGTGTGTAAAGATATTTCTTTAGAATTTTTTTTTAAAAAAAAAAGATATTTCCTTAGAAAATAAAAAAAAGAAATGTTATTCTGCCAATACAATTTAACTTTGGTAATTGCTATTTGATAGGATTCAATTTCATACTTCATAAATGATATGAATCATGGTGTACCATGTAACAAAATATTTTTCTTTGAGAAAAATTATTTGTGTATGTTATATATAGATATAATATAGACATAATATATGTATGTGAGGAGAGGTGAATATCGAAATGAAAAGTATTATGTATATTTATGTGAGATATTGTATATTATGTTGAAAAGTTATATAGAAATAGAATTTAATTTAAATATATTGACAGTATAAAATAGTTTTACACTGTCAGCCAATAAAAATAGTGAAAAATCCCAACTCATACAAATAACCACCCATTATAATAAGGGACTCACCGTGATTTCTCACTTTCCCTTATTTCTATTAGTTGACAGTGTAAAATTATTTTACACTATTAGTGCGTACCAATTAAACTCATAGAAATAATATAACTGTTTTTTTTTAAGTGTAATCACATAATTGAGCATAATTGTGATTTTTTTCTCGTTTTTGTTTTTAATTTGTTGTCTTTTTCCCCATATATAGTTGGTGGGTTGAGTAGCATTTGGGGTACGTTTTTACTGGGAAAGGCTGATTCGGACAGGGCATATGCACAACCGGTGGTAGTCGTGGCAGCAACAAGTTAGAATATTGCATGCAATTTCGCTATTTTTGTTTTTCTCTCCATTGCAGATGACGACAGGAAATGAAATTTCATTCGTAACACCAAAGACTAACAAATAGAATTTAGATTTGGTTGATTGAGATAATAAGTAATTTTAACTCTTTAAAATAAAGATGAGAATTCAAATTTGAAGAAATAAATTATTATGAAAGAAGTATACTCCTTCTGTAATTGAGAGATAATTAATAATAGCTATACTAATAAAATAAAAAATATCTCATAATGTCAATAAAGAAAGATAAGGCGTGTGATTTCGTTTAAACAGTGTTCGCAGCTGTTTTTTACAATGCAGTTGTCTGAGGTCAATTTTGATAGATTATTATTATAAAATATTTTAGATTGTTAAATAATCATATAATATCATATATTTGATTTTTAAATTAATTATTGTAAAAAGTAAATATTTTTCATGGTTTGATAATATATAATTATATAACTGTATAAAATTTTGAACACAAATAATATATTATTTTTTTTTCGAGTCATTGCCCAAACTGATAGCATGTAATGTAGCTTGATTAAAACAACCCAAACAATGGGAACCTCCTCTCTTTCCTTGAAAAAAAAAAAAACCACCCTAAGTCTAGTGGGCTTTGTATTCCACAGTGATCCAGTCACAACATTAAAATTTTGGAAGGTCAACTATATGGCTCAAGTTCACTAGAGATATAAAAATATGGGCAGAGTTAATTTTGCGGTGAGAGCCAAAGATTAATGGGTCACATTATTTTGTTGTATCTTAACAATCAGTATTCCCAGCCCATGCTCACAATCTGTTTGGGAAAAGGCGCAGTCGACATTGACCTTCAGGAAGCCTTGTCTTGAGTTGGTTTCCTCCATTTTTCTTGCTGCATGGTCACGCCTATTCCTATCAGCTGAGTCTCCATAGGATTCATAATTCATGGTTGCTTCACGTCCAACTTGGTGAGGAGCCATTTGCTGTAGGGACTGGAATTTGTAGTAGCCAGGTACATTATTTTCAATCTTGTTCTTCATATTCAATTTCCAAGACCTGTTTGTATGCACTCTATTCAATTTCCTTGTGGTGTGGATAGGGTTGACTTGTATATCCAGCTCTAGTTTTATTTAATCCTAACTTTTTTTTTTTAATAAAAATTACATAGATGCTTTAATAGAAAAAAGTATCACTGACTGATTCAAAAATATATTGAAAGAATGAAAAGTATACTGCATTGAAAATTTTTGTGACAACAAAGAATAAAAACAAGTTTATTGAAGCAGCGAACAACTATTTTATGTTGCATTTCTATACTATAACTACGGTAAAGAAAATCTACCATGACGACAAAGTAATTTCTTGCCACATTTTCGTATTTGTAAACTTTAAAGACTTACAAGCAATGTGCCACAGATTTATTCACAGTGATTCCACTATTAAACTTAGCGAAATGTCTTATTGCTATAATTTTTTAATTTAATATTAAGTAATTTAATTTCGTCATAGTAGTTATAAACAAATGGCATGTGAATTTAAGGGATAACTCATTTGGACACGGAAAAATATTAAAAATTACTGGAGAAAGATATTCCAACATGAACAAGAATGCCAAGTAATATCAATTTAAGCCAATTGGTGATCTGGACCAAAATTTAAGGCAATCTTTTAAGGGATTGAAAGATATGATTTTTTTTTTATTTTTTTTTATCTACCAACCATTGATGGGAGTGCTAGATTATTTCTTCAAATAAACTACCAAATTTTAAATTTATACTGCTAATTTGAGCTATCCTTTGCCTGAGGTCAGAACTGACATTCAGGCTAAAAAGAATGGAAAATTTAAAACTATATATTTTGTATGTAATTATTTCAGAATGAGTTCTTAAAATTTAAATTTTCCTAAATTCTTGATTGAATTATGAGCAATTAGTAATTTACTATTTTATTCACAAAAAAAAAAGTAGTTTATTATTTTGATAGGTTCTTTTACATCGTTGGCGTTAAACATATCATGACGTTCATTTTTTTTTCTCAAGCTAAACACTTCATTGTCATTGATATTAGGGTATGATTATAATTAAAATTTTGTAAAAATCGTGATTTGTTAAATTTTTAAAGTTGAAGTAGGTAAATTGTCAATATCAAAACTTCAAGAATTAAAATGTCAAAAACCTAAAAATGAAGAGGGTAATTTATGATTTAACTTTATTTTATTGACTTGCCAAAACAGAAAGAGGGGGAAAATGATTAATGTGTTTCCATTTTATTTTTACTTGAAATGCTTTTATTTGAACTTACAAAAATGTGTTTTTAATAATATAATTTTTAACAGTTTTTTAAAGTCTCTTTTTATCTAAAAAAAAACACAAAATATCTTTTTTTAAGTTGTGACTATCTTAAAAAAAATTATTTCTTATATATATCTTTTAATTATTTGAAAACAAAATTTAAACACACTGGTCTTTGCATAGGGGTGAGGACGGAGACCATTGGCCCATTCAAAAAACTAAAATGTGCGGTATTTTATTTAAAGTACCAGCAAATAAGCATGGAAGAAAACTGTATTATGAATTAGAATTAGATTTTTATGGTGGATTTGTTTCAAATTTTTTTTTTTTTTGGATAAAAAGTAAATTTCAAATTATTAAAAAAATTACTTTTGATAGAAGCAAGAACTAAAATGTGCAATATTTTTTTAAAGCACCATCAAATATGCCTGCAAGGCAACCAAATTATGAATTAGAATTAGATTTTTAGGGGGGGATTTATTTCAGTTTTTTTTTTTAATAAAAATTAATTTTTTAACTGTTAAAAAATTACTTTTCACATAAATTATTAATTTTAATTTTTATTTAAAAGCTAAAAATATCTTTTTTTTACTTTTTAATAAAAACTAAAATCAATAATTTTTTTAAAAATAATTTTTATTTATAAAATCTAAAAATATTAGCTTTTCTATCAAAATAAGCTCAACTAAATACACCCATATTCTTTTGAGGGAACACATGGTGAGAGTGCTTGGTTTAGAAATAACCTGTATATTTTTTTCATTTACAACGGGCCTAAACCCAAATGATTTAGAAATAAGCTGTATTTTTCGCTTATAATAATGTCAGTCAACCCGGGTTGCGTGAGGAGGGGGCCTTTGCAAGCGTAGGAACATCTCAAGGCTGGAGAAAAAGTTTTCAGCCTTTCTGTTTGGTAATTTAGTTTAATTTTTGGAAAAGAATTTTTTAAAATAATTTTTTTTTAAAAAAAGTCTTTTAAAAGAATTGTTTTTAAAAGAATATTTTTATTTGATTTGAATATATCAAAAATAAATTTAGAAAAATGAGTTTTATTTGGATAGGATAAAATAAAATTACTTTTAATTGTTAATATAAGAACAATAATAAAATTTCTTTTTAAAAAATATTTTTTATAATGAAAAATAATTTTAAAGATATTTTTCTCATAAGATCTTTTGGAATTCTAAAAGATCTTTTAAAAAAATACTTTTACATATCCAAACATATTAATTACTGTATATTTTCATTCTTATATCAATAAAAGGCCTTTTGAATCTCCTAGAAGTATAACTAAACGGACATCTTACACAATTAATTATTAGTATTGCGTGTGGCTTATGTGTAGATAATTATGAAACGAGCCTTGTGGATATAAATTGAAAAAAAAAAAACTCTTAATATTTTAAAGACCTTTTAACTAATAGTTGGTCAGGTTTGATATGATCTTTTGAACCAAATCAGTAAAGATAAGTAAGCTAACCAAATCACACGGATGAGCTTGTTAAATCAAACCAAGTCCGACTTAGTTACTTCAATTTAATCGGTTAAACTTAGCTTATCTAGATGGGGCAAGTTGTGAATGTAGATTGGGATGAAACGCCGAAGCAAGTAAACAACCTTGTGGCCATAAGATGATAAGATAATGCTCTCTTGGTACATTTCAGTTGTTATTTGAGATTAATTTTGGAACATTATCATTATCATTATCATTGTAAAATATTTGATTATGTATCTGCAACTTTTGAAGTAATAATAATAAAAATAAAATAATTTTAATGTTGTAACAATATAAAATTGAATAATAGTATAAAATTTATTTAGATTTATAATTTATCAAAATTAAATTATTGTTCTTTTATCATAATGTACAAAAATTAGGAAATCTAAAATTAAAAATTGAGACTCATTTATGAAATTATTTTATTAAAATATCTTTTTTTTTTAACATCTAATAACATCACTCTATTAATATTACATTACGTATTGTTTTATTGATCATAAATTGTGAATGGTAAAATTAGAAATTTAACCATAAATTTTTATTAACATATGTAAACAACTAATATTATTGATCAAAATTTTGTCTCTAGAATGACAAGTAAAGTGGACTGTAAGTAATAATAATTATAAAAATAAACAATTAAAAAAGTAAATAAATAAAAAGTTTATTGCATGTCTGGATTGTTTACACACTTAATTTTGTTCAATGGGTGGTTAATGTGATTCTGTACAAGAGAAAAATGTTTGGAAGTTTTATTCTAAAATCAATTTTAGTTACAAAATTATGTTTAAGTAGCAGCAAATTTGCTTATTATTTCATTATATTTTCCCGCTGGTAAATTTTTAAATATAAACTTATAACTTTGTCCCTCCACTATAGGTGCATGTGTCATATCAAAATAGAAAAATTAGCATTTGCAGCTCATATCTATTTTGATAATTATACATTTAAAATTGATTTTATTAATATTATTTAACAAACATTGTTTTATTAAACTCACTTTCTCAAATACAAATTTCTTTCTTCAATTTAAATAATCAATTGTCATACTCGAGTTAGATTAGCCCCATTATAGGAATAAAGTTATCTTATTATTAGTTTTTTCATTTAAAAAATTCGAACTCAAAATTTTATTTAAAAAGAATAAGTATCAAATCAGTTGAATTAATTAAATATTAGTTAAAATACATATTTTTTCTTTTTTTTTTTTTATGATTTACTTCAAGTACACATTTCTAAACCTAAATTATTTTACTCTAGACACTTTTAAATAAAAGCAATTCTACAAAATCAAAATTTATAAAATGTAATTCTAGCGTATGTTTAAAAGGTGTGTTTATTTGTAATTTTTTAGGAAAAAATCATTTTTTTACTTAAAAAGTTAATTTTAATATATTTAGATAATTTTTTAAAAAAAATTGAAATTTTAAAAAAATTTATTTGTAATTAAAAAATTTATTTGTAATTTTTTATAAAAATAAAATAATAATTTTTTTAAAAAAATAATTTTTAATTTTCTCAATTATATGTAAAATTTAAATTTTATGATTTTTTTTATAAAAAAAATGAAAACAAATGCACCCCGATACGTACGGGAGATCTACGGGAGCGGTGTGAGCACTGTGACAATGGTTAAAGGCTCAGAAAGGTCAACCACCTTAATCGTAGTCCGTGGCTTCTTTTTCTTCTTCTAAAGCGAGAGAGAGAGAGAGAGAGAGAGAGAGAGAGAAATTTAAGGGAAGTCACGTGGCAGTTGAATAGCGCCAACCAACAACGACGGAGCCGTAACGCCATTCAATTCGCCACCCCACAATGAATCCTCTTCATATTATTTTTTTAATAAAATTAATTTTAATATATTATTAATATAAAAGAATTTAGATTTAATTTATATATATTATTAATATAATAAATTTTATATAAATATTTAATTATATTTTATGATATCAATAAAAATATTTGATTCAATTATTTATTATTTTAAAATTTTTACAAATTATAATATTTGATTAAAATATAATATAAAATTTTCTTATATTAATAATATATTAAAATTAATCTCAATTTAAATTTTATACTATTATATAACTATGAATTATACTATTATTTATAAAATTTTTAAAATATTAATGATAAAAATCAATCATTTTAGTTGATATAATAATATACATTAAATTATATTCTTTTTTATTTTTTATTTTTTGAAAAATACTTGATTTGTAGTATTTATTTTGGTGGACGTGCAATTGGGCTATTCACGACCAAAATAGTTAACAACAAAATCCCAAATAGTAAACAATTCCATGCGGAAGAAGCAAGCTGGCAAAGTGGGCAGCATAAGGCAACCTTCTTATATTTTATAATTTCCCATAAGATAGGGATAATATGGTTATAAGTCAAATGGGATAAGCTTTGTTTTGTTCGCTGATCACCCACTTCGCTGAAAACAAGGATTAACAATTTAACACCAGCATCCCCAAGGGAACCCCATTTGTTGTTATTAGTCAGCCTGTGATAATATACATATATATTCATACAGTACACATATTCACAATCACAAGCTCTCTCTCTTCCTCTTCCTATCAAAAAACACAACATCATCATGTCGAAAGGAAGCACATCGAATGAGGATGTTTTTGTTGGTGCCATTGATCAAGGAACCAGTAGCAGCAGGTTCATAATCTATGACAAATCAGCTCGCCCAATTAACTCTCACCAGGTTGAATTCACTCAGTTCTATCCACAAGCAGGGTAAGTAATGCACTTTTTCAATTCAAAACAGCTTATAATCCCTTTTTTATCCTTTGACGTATTGATATAGGTGGTATTGAGATTTGAACGTATATGTTATAATTGTAAGTTTTTATGACAATTTTAGTGAAAACAAAGAAAATATTTCGCAAATTTTAGCTTTTGTTTTAAAAAAAAATTTCTCAAATTTAATTGGTTATCAAAGATGCCCGGAAGCTATGGCTGGTTGATGCCACCACCCCACTTTGTTTTTCATTCAAAGTTTGAATCTTTTTGGGAAATTTTTATGGGTTTGTGATTTGGTGTTGATCTGTGGTGTAGATGGGTGGAGCATGATCCCATGGAGATATTGGAGAGTGTGAAGGTATGTGTCGCTAAGGCTGTGGACAAGGCCACTGCTGGTGGGTTCAACGTGGATAAGGGTTTGAAGGCTATTGGCATCACCAATCAGAGGGAGACCACCCTTGTTTGGTGCAAATCCACTGGTGCCCCTCTTTACAATGCTATTGTTTGGATGGATGCTCGTACTACTTCTGTTTGCAGGTCCTCTTAATTTTGTCTCCCTTTCTGTCTCGACATCATTTGCTTTGCGAATCCTTAATTGATTTTCATTTTAGATGCTGAGTTTGTAAAATTCTTCGCCGATTTAGTCTCAAGAAGATATGAGTTGATATAAGTTTTGTATAAACTAATTCATACAACAAATAAATTTTCAAAGTAAATTACATTTAGAGTATAATTCCATTGAATAAGTTGTTAGATTACTTATTCCATTTGATATATATATATATATATATATATATATATATATATATATATATATATATATATATATATATACAAACGAATCCTTTTATGAGGCGGTCTTATCTTATGAATTCAATTCATTTGCAAATTGTTTTTGTGGGTGAAAAATATTTCATGATTTGTAAATCTTAACAAATTAGATTGATAGGCACCTGTTTGTTAGAAATTCTGATTGTTTTTTACTTTCTATGGACTTATGCTATTCCTATATATATATATATATATACATATGGGGCGTATCATATGAGAGGAGTGATTTATTATGAGATTGAGAGGAGCAAATCTAGACTGTATAACCATAGATGGATAGTCAAGATTTAAAGTTGCTTAAAGGTTACATGATCACTTAAAAATGTCACATGATTTTATATTTTAATCTTGACCATTCATATAAGATCCAATGGTCAAGATTTGCTCCTTTCACTCTCACAATTAATCACTCCTCTCACTTGATTCTCTCCCATATATATATATATATATATATATATATATTTGAAGTTAGTCACTCTTTCATTCCTTTTTTGTCTCTAAGCCATTATGTTTGTTGTCACTGTTAAGAACGTCACAGATTTTTGTTGGATCGTTTTGGAACAGGAGATTGGAAAAGGAGTTATCCGGCGGGAGAAGCCACTTTGTGGAGAGTTGTGGTTTGCCTATAAGCACATATTTTAGTGCTACGAAGCTGCTGTGGTTGATGGAAAATGTGGACGCTGTCAAGGAGAGTATAAAGAAAAAAGATGCACTGTTTGGAACCATAGACACTTGGTTGATATGGAATTTAACTGGTGGGGTGAAAGGAGGATTGCATGTTACTGATGTTTCCAATGCATCCCGCACAATGCTGATGAACCTAAAGACCCTTGACTGGGATGCATCTACCTTGAAAACCCTTGGAATTCCTGCTGAAATTTTGCCTAAAATTGTTAGTAATTCCGAGACGATAGGACATGTTGGTGCTGGATGGCCAATCACCGGTGTCCCTATTTCGGGGTGTTTAGGGGATCAACATGCAGCAATGCTAGGACAAGCGTGCCGTCAGGGGGATGCTAAAAGCACTTATGGCACAGGTGCTTTCATACTGCTAAATACTGGTGAGAAAATAGTTCAGTCAAAGCATGGTCTTCTAACCACTATTGCCTACAAGCTTGGCCCAAAAACTCCAACCAATTATGCACTGGAAGGATCAGTTGCTATTGCTGGAGCTGCAGTGCAGTGGCTTAGAGACAGTCTTGGGATCATTTCTAGTGCTTCAGAGATAGAGGCTATGGCATCGCAGGTTGAATCCACGGGTGGAGTTTACTTCGTTCCTGCATTTAATGGATTGTTTGCTCCATGGTGGCGCGATGATGCTCGTGGGGTTTGTATTGGAATAACGAGATTCACAACCAAGGCTCACATTGCTCGAGCTGTGCTTGAGAGTATGTGTTTTCAAGTGAAAGATGTCTTGGATTCAATGGCCAAAGATTCAGGAAACAGTCAGTCCCAAAAAGATACGACCAAGCTCAGAGTGGATGGTGGGGCCACTGTTAACAACTTGTTGATGCAGACTCAGGTTTGAACTAATTGCACTTTACTTTTGTCTGCTCTGAAACTCATAGCTTGTTAGTAATGCTCGACATAGCTTGTTAACTGATAAATTCGTTGTCGATAATGTTGTACAGGCAGATTTGCTGGGACAGACAGTGATTAGACCATATGACATAGAGACAACGGCCCGTGGCGCAGCCTTTGCTGCTGGATTAGCTGCCGGGGTTTGGAAAGAAGATTGCGTGTTTGGTTCTGGGGACCAGATGAAGGATGCTACTACATTCCGTCCCATAATGTCTGAGGAAGTGAGGAAAAAGAAAATGGACTCTTGGGCCAAAGCTGTCAGTAGAAGTTTTGACTTGGCTGATCTTACTCTTTGAATGTCTTTCTGCAAAAGTCTGTCTATTTTTCTATACTTTTCTTTTTTTGGGTGGTTAAAAATGTTCTCCACTTCTGGTTATACCATTGTAACATTTTCTAATTAAAGATTTTTAAGGATGCGATAATTTATAATTGAATGTTAGTGTAAAAAGCTTTTACTCTAAATAGTATTTCTTACTAAAACATGTAAACTGATCAGCGTGTCAGAATTTTGCTGTCAAAGGGGAAGATGCAATTATTCTCATTTGATATCCCACGTATATTACAAAAAGTATAACATTATTCGAAGATAGTACATGCCTAAGCTTCACTGAATTCAAGTATGGCTACTGCTTAGCCAAGAAGCAACAATAATGTCTCTAGTACAATGCATCTTTCAAAAGCCAATGAAAGCATGCATGAACACATCTATCAATGAAACGAAACCATAAAGCTTTCCAGGAAGGGTTTATGCAGAAGATTGTTACTAGTGCCAACAATATCATGACATAAGATGTGCAAAAGCTCCAATAGAATGACACCATTTCCATTGCTGTATCATCATCTTCATATTTGACAATTGAAGGGGTTGAAGGCACTTCAGCTTCTGTGTTATTGCCATTCTCAAGTGTCCAAATAAGGTTGGGATTGCCTATATAGCTGCTTTCATCAAATGTTGCAAACTGTCGCTTATTAGGTGCCACCCCAGATAGATGATTATATGACACATTGAATATAGCCAAAGAGTGCAGTTCATCCAGTTGAGAAGGGATTGCACCACCAAGGTTATTATATGAAAGGTCTAAGCTCTCCAGTTGCACTAACTTAGATAGACTTGCTGGGATGGAACCACTGAAGTAGTTCCTTGAGAAGTTCAAGGCATGAATTCCGATTAGATCTCCTATTTGCTCCGGAATCTCCCCGGAAAGCTGGTTGCATGACAAGTCTAATCCGGACATGTAATCAAGAATTCTTCCTTCATAAGATAAGGATCTACTTTTTGTTGTAAACTCCACCACTTCATGCCCTCCTGATTCATATGTAATGTAAGAAGGGTCTTGAGAAAATTGTCCCAGGTCAAAATGAGCATAGTCATATATATCATCAGAACGTCCAGGAAACCCCAAACAAATTGGTATAGGCATAAATGTTTTACCCCCATTATGCGAACTAAATTCTTTCTGGCCAAAGGACACATTACTGAAGCATAGAGGTATGGACCCTGTGAAGCTATTATGTGAAAGGTCTACAAAACTGAGTTCCTGAAGTAGGCATAATTGCAAAGGAAGGTGACCTCCAAAATGATTCCCTGCCAACAATAGGACTTTCAAATGGTGAAGTTGATATATCCAAGTTGGAATATTTCCAGTTAACTGGTTATCCCTCAAATCAAGTGTCACTAAGTTGGACCTTTTGGAAAATGCTTCTGGTATTGAACCAACTAGCTTATTTCCTTGGAGATGGATGAACTTTAAACTTGGCTTGTTTAAGCAAGAAGGTACGTACCCTAATGGCCTATTCTGAGAGAGGTTTATCAATTCAAGGTTTAGTTTGCACAAGTCCTGTGGAATCTCTCCTTCAAAGTTATTTCCTGACGTGCTCAGCACGTAGAGTTGTTGAAGATAAGCAAGCCAACGGGGAAGGGAACCTGAAAACTGGTTGCCAGAGACATCTAAGCCAAGTAATTGTGTGCTTCTTAGAAGACCATTTTGCATTGTCCCACTGAAGTAGTTATCATCTAAAGTTAGTACCCTCATCAAAGTCAGGTTCCAATAACTGGGAAATAATTGACCATGCAAACTGTTATTTGATAATCTCAAAACCACTAAAGACGTGCAATTTGAGAACAACTGTCTTGGAACTTCACCAGAAAAATTGTTATTGGCCAAATCCAGTATCATCAAATGCGACATAACCCCGACTGAAGAAGGAATACTACCATGAAATGCATTGCTTGACAAATCTAGAGACTCTATATTTGGAAGGAAGAATCCAATGCCTTGGGGAAGCTGACCGCCAATTTTGTTGCTTGATAAGTGTAATCTATGTAACTGGTACATGCAATTATTTCGATCAGCAGGCAGTTCAAAAGATCCAGTGAATGAGTTATCATTCAAAATCATCACTTGTAATTGTGAATTATTGTGTAACAACCAGCTTGGGAACATTCCAACCAAATGATTACGCGAGAGATCAATGTTTATTAAGTCATGTTGGTAAAAAAGAAAGCTGGGAATAGTATTGTTGCTGTGTGCATTTACACTACAGTTGGGCATGTGGAGAACCTTTAACTGAAAAGGAGGATACCAAGGGGGGCTTTCTGTCTCAACTTGTAATCTATTTCCATGCAATGCTAGTGTTAGTACCTCAAGTTTTGAAAGATTAGCCATGGAACTCATCAGGAATAAGCCTCCAAAGTAGTTTCCAGAAAGAGAGAGGTACTCAAGGGATGTAAGGTTAGAAAAGATGGAGGATGATATGTTTCCACTTAGCTGATTACTTGAGAGATCTAGAGCTTGAAGTGAAGTCAAGTTGCCAATGCAGGGAGGTATGCCACCTCTGAATCTGTTTCCACTTAGATCTAGCATAAGGAGATTCTTCAAAGAACATATCCCTATAATAAAAAATCAAATAAATAAAGGATCAGATGTGGCAATAACTAATAAGTACAACAGTGCATCTCAACTCATGAACATAGGAAGATATAATATTGTTTGTAAAAAAAAAAATTGCCAGTCCACTCCTAGAGATTTAGATATCTCCCTTAGGTTTTCCAATTTTTTATTTTAATTTAATTCTCATAGCAAAAACCGAGATTACTCACTAATTCCATTAGAAAGAGTACTCTTATCAGAAATAAGTATAATGGAATTCAGGTGGGAAAACAAAAAAAAAAAAAGGGGAGAAAAATTGTTCAACTAGAGTGCCTTTTTGTACATAATCACTAGGAATTATAAGGATTTAAACTAAAGCAACAGGAAAAATCAGGCACACTAAAAACTACTTGTATGAAACCATGAATAACTAAGCTTTCTGTTGATGAATTTTCTGACCTTCATTTGGCAGGGTTCCATTTAGGCCACATCCTCGCAACATTAATACTTCCAAGTTTCTCAGACCAGTCAATCCTGTACCAAAATTTAAGCCACACATTATAACTATAAAACTACTTGATATTGAAATACAATAGTACAGGTAGAACATTAATTAGAAGGTGCATTATTGCATAATTGAAAGTAGTTTTTACCTTTGGCAGAGAGTTGCCCATTCATTGTGTTGTAGTGGAGGTAAAGAGTCCTAAGAGCTGGAAGAGCACTTAAGAACCTTAATATTTCCTGGTCTAGGCAGTTAGAACTCAACTCTACAGTCCTTAGCTTCCCCAACTTTGACAGATGTGTTGAATCTAACAACAGAATAAGGAAATTTCACAAAAAGGAGAGGATATAACAATTGTCAATTTCCCCACTATTGATCATTTATTCAAACAGCTATTGAATGAAAAATTTTACTACTACTTTTTAGTGTTCAGGCAGATGCTTTTCAGAATTTAGAATTCCCTTTATCTTCATTTTTGGTTTATCATGTTAATCAAGAACACTATAAATCTCTCTCTTTGACATACAAAAAGACAAGTGCACAGGGGTGATCACTACCTTGCATTCTCAAGGGGGCACTTAATCCATTGATACTTAAATCCAATGTCTCCAAGTTCTTAAAAACCGATAGTTCTGCATGGAAAATAAAAGAGAATTATAAAGCAATAGTAGATTCTACAATTTGTAAAAGAATAATTGAAAAAACAAATAGTTTAAATACCTTTGATTGGCAGTGGTCCTTCCAATTGATTGCCAGCAAGAAATAAATTTTCGAGGGAGATAAGCGGACTCAAGGACTGTATGATGCTAGCATTAAACTCGTTAAAGCTGATATCTAAGGTCTTCAATTTTTTCAATCTTGACAAACTTTTTGAGTCTTCAATTAAATTTGTGGAAAATCAGTAGTACTATATTAGTATACAAATAAAAGCTCAGCACTAAGTTAGTAGAAAATTTCATGATGTGAGGAATTTAACAAGATAAATCTTTGTTTGAACCTGCAATATTATTGAGGCTGTTGTTGCTAAGATCCAATGTCTCCAACATATTCAATCTTGGAAAGTAGTCTGAACCTGCAATATTATTGTTTGAAGAGTTAACACAATGGGGTGTCACATACTAGTGCTAGTATATATGATTTGTGCATGGGAAAATAAGAGGAAAAGAAAAGGAAAGAAAACAAAAATACGAAAATTAGTTAATAATAAGGAGCTGATTTTACCTTCATTTTGATTCCAACCAACCAATCCATTGGAGGACAAGTTAAGAAGCTTAAGGTTCTTGAAAGGTTGAAAGAGACTCAAATTAAGAACTGTGTTACCATCCAATGATGTTTGCATTGTCAGGCTGAGAGAGAGTTCAGTCACGTGACCTGTGGAGGATTCGCACGTGACTCTCTCCCAGTTGCAACACTTACTCTCTCTATCCTCAACCCAAGAAGGAAGAAGATATTCTGCATCCTCTCCACTGGACTCAAGGAAGGCCTTGAATGCTAGCAGACCCTTCCTTTCTTCTTCCAAGCACCCTTTAGTCTCATTAACCAGAACCATAAGTATCATGTACCAGCACAAGTACTTCATCAAGTATAAGCCCATTGTGTAGTTACAAACTTATAATTCAGTTTCAAAGGTTCACAGGCCTAACTTGCATATAATTTAGTTTCAGAGACAGGAAGACACACATTAATTAGTGGCAAAAATGTGGCTCATACTTTGATCTTTTTATTAGAACCTGCTATATACCTATGTTATTGTCATACATATATACTCTGATGTTCCATTTTCAATAATATTTTATACTCAAAATGACTAATTCAATCAGTGAGTTGTCCACTTGGGGAGTTTTCAATTTAAACCTTTTTTGACCCTCAAGTAAAGTAAGTGAACCTCGATTATTATATACCTTTTCCACAGATTAATGGAAGTAGTCTTGATAAGATAGATTATATTACTGACAACAATGGCACTAGTAAAGTAGTCAGTTGGGTGAAAAATTTTGGTGAGTCTGCTTTTTCCAGCCTATCCACAAACTGCAGAATTTCAAAATACATCATTAACTAGTATGACATTCGGTCATTCTCCATTATGGCTACTAATATAAAGTCGATCCTTCTTATGCTAGTCTTTATCCGTTTCTTCCTAATGTTGATGATAAAATTAAAAAGCACAATAAGGGTCATAAAATGGTTGGAGGACTTTGACTTGGAAAATTTCACCCATTGTAATTTATAACTAACAAGATATTATAGAAAAATAAAAAAATAAAAAAATTGTATCTTTTCTTTAAGTGTTTTAGTAACAAAGTAGTCTGTGAAGACTCTCTCCAAAGAAAAAAAGTTAGTTTGGGAACACATAAGAAATAAAGAAAGAAAAGGTGAAGACTTAAGAAATAAAGAAAAAAAATGTGATAAAGCTGAATTCATTGCATCAAGCACATCAAGTTTAGCACCCCCCGCCCAAAAAAAAAAGTAAAAAAAAAAAAAAAAGAACTCATTCAAGCACCCCACACATTATATGAGATGATAACAGTCTTGAATCTAAATCTTATAATGAACTTACAACTTACCTCCGTTTATGATGTGGAAAAACTATGTTAAAAGTTTATGAATAAAGTAATGCATAAATATGATCTATCTTGCTTCGTTAGCTTTCCAAATTTGTCTACAATCAAAATTAGGTTTCATCATTCTTAAAAAAAGAGAAATGATATTTGGCCATTTGGAGACCGACGCATACGCGACGCACCAGCAAAAGAGATACTTAAGATGTACCACAATATAATTGGTTTATGGTGGACTAGCAGAGATAAAAAATAAGAAGCTTCAATCCTATTCGCTCACTTTTGCTCTCCCGTGTAGCCCATTCTTTCCTCCCGAAACACCCGCCACTATGAGATTTCAAACTCTGTCTCACTGCTTCTTACCTATTCTGCTTATAGATGGAGAAGGGGGCCATTGGTGGCGGCATGGAGGGAATTGAGTGGTTGTGGGGTGCAGCTAGTACTGCTCAAGGCTTGGGTGTGCGTTCCTACACAAAGGGATATGCAGGGGATTTGCGCCTCTCTCTTTTTCAGCAACACTGCCTCCGCCTCTGTCGTCCTCCTCCGAGCTAACAGCATCCACAAGGTATTGTTGTTGTCTGTCTTTGTCACAATTGTCATGATTACATTTTCTATTTTGCAATTTGTAGTTTGTGAATTGTGATAATAGGAGCTGAATTTGTAGTGATATGGGATGTGAGTTGTGGTGGTGGATTTTTTCTTTTTTATGTTTTCGGTGGATTGAGGCTGATAATAGTGTGTTTGGTTAATGTGAATTACGTTGTGAGTTGAAGGTCTGAAGAGGTTTTTTTTTTTTTTTTTTGTGATCATGTTACTTGGGAGATTGAATTGTGAAGTGGATTTTGGGTTGTTTGTAGGTTACTAGTTTCTTTTGCAGTTGCAGAATGTTGAGATAGAAAGAGGATATTCGTGTAACTGAATTTGCTTTGAATTGGGTTTTGTTGCTTGTAGACTGAAATGGGTTTTGATGACAATGTGGTTCTAGTGGAGTAAAACTTGATGAGTTTATGCAATTAGGTAATTATGGAGAGTGAATTATGAAATGGGTTTGGGTTTTGTTCGTGGTTTATTCGTTTCTAGTGTTTGCATAAGGTTGAGCTAGAAAGAGGATATTCATATGGCTGAACTTGCAATGAAATGGATTTTTGTTTCTTATCAGGGAGTCACTTATAATGTGACTATTGTTTATGGATTTCTTTAACTATATTAATCCTATTGCAACTATTGATATGCAAACCTACACCAACAAAAGTCATTATTACCGCACTTATTAACTGAAACACTTATTACTACACTCTTATTATCCTTTTATTGTTTATAGTTTTAATTCATTGTTGTTCTCAATTGGAGCTATTGGCATTGGTTTTTCAGTGCTGCAATGTCATGTTAAATATTTTGATTTGGCCTTAAATTGGCTTTTTTTTGTGATGTGTCGTTCTATGTTCTGCACCTTGGCTTCACTGCATATTGTGGTAGGCTGTGCATGTTTAGTTTTCCTAATATGTAGTTTTGAGGTTGTAAATTTTTCTTGAACCTTTTGTTATGCGTTTAACTTAAGTAGATGGTGATAAATTTGTTATTAGGTTTTTCAGAACAATGATGGATAATGTTGGTGAAGAATCAAATATTTGGGATTGTCTTATTCAGAATTTACTTTGACTATACTTTGTATTTGAGTACTTTGGAATATGATATCTAGAAACTAAATTGTTTGTGTTGGTATTTTCCTTTGCGTTGATATTGTTACCATATTTTTAAAGTTTACGAATATTTTTGTCATTAGAAAACCTGTTTACAGTTATTTGATAATACACACATGAAATATGATATTCTGGTATGCTTTTATCACATTCTTATCACATTCTAATATGCTTTTGTCAATTTTTTAACACATTGTCATCACATTCTGATATGCATTATGCCCTTCGGCAAGTTTATGCAAACATTTCAATTGCAAGAAGGTTGGCCAAGGAACACAAGAAAAAGATGAGCTGATACTCCTACTGTTAAGTTTGCTGCTATAGTTGTTTGGGTCTGCCTTAATTTGTTTCTTGTGATGACTATTTTATAGCTTACTAGCCCAAGTCTAGCAAACAATATTTTTGTATACAAAAGAATAGAACCAGTATTGTATATTTGTGATTAGTGTATTCTTTTACACAAGTGCCTCGTGTTTATTCAACCTAATTTTTTTTTTCTAGATTTTTTGTTTTGCTGTAGCCAACTCAAATTTGTACAATTTGTTTACAGCCATATTAGATTCATATTTCTATTTGCCAAACTCTCCAACTCTGATACACTGAAAAGCAACTAGTTTGCCATGCAAAACTCAAGTATGAGTTTAGTGCCTCATGTTCTTGCTAAAGTGACAAGTCATGTCAATTTATTTGGACATAACTTGAGCCCCACAAAGAATATTGCATTCTTTATCTTTTAAGCTTTACATGCAATATTATGCTGCAATTGGTTGGTAACTCAGTAAAATAAGTTGGTAATTTTAGCTTAAAAAGTTGGTAATTGAGATAAGAAGCTGGTAACTTCTCAGGTTTTGGTTAATCTCGATAGATCTATAATTCCTTGTTATATTGAAGTTGTGGGGATCTAAATAATACAGAATTAAAGCAACCGTTGTCACCTATCATGTAATTTTATGTTGCAACTAGTTGGTACTTCAATCAAATAAGTTGGTAACTTTAGTTCAAAAAGTTAGTAATTGGGAGAAGAAGTTGGTAACTTCTCAAGTCTTGGTTAATTTTAACATATCTACAATTCTTTGTTATATTGAAATTATGGGAATCCAAATAACATGGAATTAAAGCAATCTTTGTCACTTACCATGCAATTTTATGCTATAGCTAGTTGGTAACTCAATCAAATAAGTTAGTAATTTTAATTGAAAAAGTTGGTAACTGGGAGAAGAAGTTAGTAAAGGT
This sequence comes from Pterocarpus macrocarpus, assembly GCA_031439585.1. Classification (NCBI taxonomy): domain Eukaryota; kingdom Viridiplantae; phylum Streptophyta; class Magnoliopsida; order Fabales; family Fabaceae; genus Pterocarpus; species Pterocarpus macrocarpus. Next base: position 1,479,335 of record CM062516.1, read on the forward strand.
CTTGGTTAATCTCGACAGACCTATAATTCCTTCTTATATTGAAGTTATGGGGATCCAAATAACATGGAATTAAAGCAACTTTTGTCACTTATCATATAATTTTATGCAATAGCTTGTTGGTAACTTAGTCAAATAAGTTTGTAGTTTTAGTTCAAAAAGTTGGTAACCAGCAGAAGAAGTTGATAACTTTTCAGGTCGTTGGTAACTTAGCTGGGTTCTCTATCTCCGGTATGCGCTCCAACGTCATCACCCACATTGCACCATCCCTAACCCATGCTAACAAGGAGTTATAGGTCTCTTAAGAATAACCAAATCCTGAAAAGTTATTAACTTTTCTTGTCAGTTACTAACATTTTGAGATAAAGTTATCAACTTTTGCGCCCAAGTTACCAATTATGTGTAGCAAATAATTTCATCATAATTGCAAAGATAGTTTACAATTCCATATTATTTAGACCCCCATGACATAAATTGATAGTGCCAATGACCTATATTGCCCGCTCTCCAACCCATGCTAATACGGAGTTGTAGGTCTCTAAAGAATAACCATGTCCTGAAAAGTTACCAACTTTTCCTCTCAGTTATCAACTTTTTAAACTAAAATTATCAATTTTTGCACCCGAGTTACCAACCATGTGCAGCAGATAATTTCATCATAATTGCAAAGGTAGCATATAATTCTATATTTTTTGGATTCCCATGATATGAAGTGATAGTGCCAATGACCTATATTGCCCGCTTCCCATCCCATGCTAACATGGAGTTAATTATAGGTCTCTCAAGAATAACCAAGTCCTAAAAAGTTACCAACTTTTGCACCCGAGTTACCAACTATGTGCAGTAGATAATTCCATCATAATTGCTAAGGTAGCTTATAATTCCATATTATTTAGATTCCCATGACATAAATTGATACTGCCAACAACCCATATTGCCCGCTCCCTAGCCCATGCTAACACGGAGTTATAGGTCTCTCGAGAATAACCGAGTCCTGATTCATCTCAGTTACCAATTTTTTAAATTAAAATTACCAACTTTTGCACTGAGTTACCAACCATGTGTAGCAAATAATTCCATTATAATTGCAAAGGTTGCTTACAATTCCATATTATTTGGATCCCTATAACATAAATTGATAATGCCAATGACCCATATTACCTGCTCCCTAACCCATGCTAACACAGAGTTAGGTCTCTCAAGAATAACCAAGTCCTGAAAAGTTACCAACTTTTCCTCTCTGTTATCAAATTTTTGAAGTAAAGTTACCAACTTTTGTACTCGAGTTACCAACATGTGTTGCAGATAATTCCATCATAATTGCAAAGGTAGCTTATAATTCTATGTCATTTGGATCCCCATGACATGAATTGATAGTACCAATGACCCATATTGCTTGCTTCCTAACCCATGCTAACACGGAGTTAATTATAGGTTTCTCAAGAATAACCTAGTCCTGAAAAGTTATTAACTTTTGCACCGAGTTACCAATCATGTGCAGCAAATAATTTCATCATAATTGCAAAGCTAGCTTACAATTTCATATTTTTTCGATCCCCATGACATGAATTGATAGTGCCAACGACCCATATTATTTGCTTCCCGACCTAAGCTAACAAGGAGTTGTAGGTCTCTCAAGAAGGATTGAGTCTTGAAAAGTTACCAACTTTTCCTCTTAGTTACCAACTTTGGAGTATAGCTCTTGATAACTAATTATGTGAAAGATTCAAAGTAAAAATTTCTCTTAGCTCCCCAGTCTCACGTGGGATGTTACTACTCGATTCATTACTTGACAAATCCAATCCTGTCATCAACTTTAGGATATTTCCCTTATAGGAGTGATAATAATGAGGGTGTTGATGAGAGAGTCCGGCTAACTCTATCAATATTTAGCTATTCTAGTTGCTCAACTGGAACTTGTCAGATCTGATATTTGAATGATAGGAAATTAGTTGCTACACACTTATATGTTCTACTTAACTGTGAAGAGGGTCAACCATATATTGAGTAAGTTTATTAATGACCCATTTTGGTTTGTTGTGTTTTCATATTTATTAGCATATTTATGAAATTACTATGAATTTTAGATATTTTATGCAACACTTGGAAGTAACCAATCCACACAGTAACTGCACTAATGTTAATGGTATAATAACATTTGAATTTTTTATTTGGTTTCGGGGTTACATAAATTTGTTAACCTTTTCTATTTTATAAGTTTGTTATGTATATACATTATTTATTATACTTAATTACCATGAGTTTATTGTTGTTGTTAGGTCCATGATAAAAAAAAATTCGCTATCAAATCAATTTTTACACTACTTAGCATGGGGTCCAACAGAAAGATTCATACTTGGCTTGTTTACTTTATAAATGGTTTTGAGTTTCATATAAAAGAATGAAGTTTTGATAAGAAAACTATCAATTCTGAAGTTTATGTTAAAGGTGATGATGATTGAAATGAAGAAAATTATTATTACAAGATCATTAAACAAATTGTGGAAATAGAATACCTTGGTGACCCATTGAAGCAATTAGTGTTGTTTAATTATGAATGGTTTAATGTTACCCTTAATCGTGGAGTACAAATTCACAAACAATATGGTATTGTGGAGGTATGTCATACAAGATGGTATTCAAAATATATTCCTTTCATATTTGCAAAAAATGTCATTCAATAGTACTATGTCCCATATTCACGAAATATAAAAGAAAAAACTAACTGGTGAGTTGTCATCAAAACCAAACCAAGGGCATAGTTGATGATCGATATACTTTAGAGTTTGCATATCAAAATGAAACAACTCTTGTCGATTTTGTGGCAAATGATGACCCACTAGAACCTTTGAGAGATGAAGAAGGTGCATATGATGAAGTTGGAGTGAATGTAGCTCATGATCAACTCAATGATGAAGATGACATTGAAGAGAATGTAGCTGATAATGATGAAGAAGAATTTGATTTTGATAATGATTTTAAAAATGACAATGAACACATTTAATTGGATAGATTGCTTGATGATGATGAAGATTATAATGATGAGGATGATAATGATGATGATAATGATCTCAATGTTGATAATGATGATGATTAGTGTACTTTTTATTTTATGTCAAAGGTAAATTAATCGCTTGATTATCTTATGCATATGTTAGTTTTTATAATTTGACATACATACAATTAATGTTACATTTAATTATAGATGTCTGACAAAGATAAAGGGAAAGAAAAAATATTGACTTCTAAGAATCATCTAAAAAAACTGAAACCAACACTGCTTGCTCATAGTTCTCAATAGACACCTTCTGAACCTGCAACAATTACCCCATCTCCTATAGTTACCCCATCTCTAACATTTTCTCCCAATGCGTCTACTTCTCAAATAAAAGCCAGGTGTACATTCACCTAACACTCAAACTCAGTGAGATCTTCCACATGGATTGATTTCCTCTTATAATTCAACAAACATTTAGAGAAACAATGACAAGAAAGTTTTACATCTTGACGGAGTTAGGTATGTAAAAAGTTTTTAAATAATTTAAATATATTTGACATATTTTAATTGATAATATTTGCTTGTCGATTTTTGCTTTTACACATTGCAGCAGGTGGGATCACTAGGTTATAAAAGGACACTATCTACAGCCATGGTTATCTTGGAAAAAAAAATACCACCTATCACAGGAGAGTTTTTATTTGATGAATTTGTGGTGAGTTTCAAAATTTTATTGTTCATAAAGTTTATGTGTACAAACTTATAATGTTTCTTTTAGTTATTGCAGAAAGAGTTTGATTTTGAGCCACCAGATTAAGCTTGGACCCAAAAGAATTTTCAAATGGGAGCTGTGGCTTTATTAAAAAATTTGCTCCTATGAACACCATATTTTGTGCAATCTTTTGTTAACTTGCATTGCACAATTTCTCAACAATAGTTAAAATTCACTTGTTTTGAGCACTTTTAATCCAAATCACTTTCTTTCAAAAATAATTATAATGAGAGTTGAAGTAATAAATTTTGTTTTATCTTTTGTGTTTGTTCTTTTCATTATTGTCTTCCTCTATTATTATAGACTTTTCAAAAAAAAAAAAGAAAGGGAACAAGGCCCAAATTTTGCTGAAACAAAAGGAGGGCTCAAGCTTTGGTGACAAAAAGACAAAGAGCATAAGTTTTGATCATACATCCCAAAAAAAAAAAAGAGAAAGATCCGTTGGCAAAAATGGAGATTGATGCATCGAGCCCTTTCAACTGCAAAAAAAGGAACAATAAACATAACAAGTAATACCAAAAATAGGAGATTTCTTGTAAGTTCAAAACAAGGAATATGTAAAAATAGGAAGAAGGAGATGATTTTTGAAAAGAGATGTTAATCTTAAGTAGAGGGTTTCTCGCATGAAAGAGCACAAGGGTGTATAAATTGGAAAAAAAGATTGAGGGGGGCTAGTTTTCTTTGAACGAAAATTTGAGAGTCTGAGAGTTGGACGCAAGCCTAAAACAAAAATAGAATAAAGAAGAGAAGAGAGAACAAAACCAAAGAAGATAAAGGAACATAATCAAGAAACATGAATTAGGATGCAGTGCAAGAAGTAAGAGCTAAAACTGAGGTGTTATGAAGAGTTAGAGGAACAAGTGCTAAAGAAGGAGAAAAGAAGCACGGCATATAGTAGAAAACAACAAAAAGTATAGAAAGCACAAGCATAATTTGGAGACAAGAAGTCAATAATTAACCGGAAAGGTTTTCATTACTCTTATTTTTACTCTTCAATCACTTTCATTGCTTCAGTTATTGTTCATGTTCCTTTGATCAGATAACACTATCTTTTCCCCACTATCCTTGCTCCCTGTCTTACCCATAACTCCATGCTTTCTCAACCATGTCAGTCACTCTAAACAAGGCAAAACAAAATATGAAAACACAAAAGAGAGAGAGAACACAAAATGAAGCTTGAAACACTCCAAACAAAACCACCAAGTTTCCCACCCCAAAACAAAACAACCTGAGTTAAAATGTCCCCCCCTAAAAAAAAGAAATCAATTCATCAAAAACCAAACCAAGCCAAAAATAGAACCCATCCACAGTCTTAACCAAAATCAAACCTCAAGGTAACTGTCTTAAAGACGAATGTATCAATGGTGTTGTAGAATTAAGTTTCTACCATTCCTTATGCATCAAACCTAGATTTGGTTTTCAAATACCATTCTCTAAACAAAAAGGTTTTTTCCAACGTTTTTCCTAAATCAAATAAAACTTGGTGGTGACTCTATTTTTATTTTCTTTTTTTCATCGTCTTATTGCGATCCCGGTTGCGACAGCTCCAAAAAGCTTGTGCCAAACAAACTAGACCAAGATAGCTAGGAGAAACAATATGAGGTAGACTTTGTGAGCACTTGGCAAGTGAAACCTTCAAGAAAAAAAAGTTCATAGGCAAAATCAAATCGATCATCTGATTATGGGGGATTTGGAGGTTCTCTTCACAATGGTGGCTCAACTACCACTTTTCATCACAAAGCTAATTTGGTTAAGTTTTCAAATAACTTACTATTTTTTTTCCCTAAAGTAATTTTATTAACATATTGCTTTCATACTAACTTAGTACTTTTTTATTTATATTATTGTTTCATTTGTAGATGAGATTGCATAGGAGAACTCCTACGCTGTCAGAGTTGTTTTGCCATACACACAGACATAAGGATCAAATGTGGGTGCATAAGAGATCGAAACATATAGATGTAAGCAACTGCTAATTTGTTTAATATTTATTGCATGCTTATCTATTATGATAGAATATAACATATACCTATATATTGTGCTAAATGATAGTGTATGCTCTAATAATATGTCATAAGTATGCTTAAATTCATTAATGTGTATGTTCACGTCATATTGGTATTGACAGGCCGAATTTACACATGTCATAGATGAGACATCCTAAAAAGCATCTAAGAAAGGATGTTATGAACCCAATGAGATAGATGTGTGGTGTGACACTATTAGAATAAAAAAGGGGAGGATATATGGTATTGACTTAGAGTCTACTATGGTTGATAGAAGACCTTATTATCATAGCTCAAGCTCTTAATTAACTGATTGGATGCGAAAAATGGAGCATGAAGAAATGATGAAGAAAATGCAAGAAGAAAAGAGTGAACTTATGGCTATGTTGGAGAGAATTGAGACTCAAGTTGAATTCAATAATAAGCTACTGCAAGAAATAATGAAGCTTATGAATTTTTAGATTTCTGATTTCCAACCACCAATTGGAGACACAACTAATCGGGAGGAGGATGGTGATGAGTAGGACAATAAGGATGATGAGGAGAACTAGAAAAGGGCTAGAGTTAATGCATTAGATTAGGACTAAGAGTAGACCTAGTCATTGAGGCTGGAGTTGAAGTAGTTATTGAGACTTGTATTGGAGTAATTATTGAGACTTGAGTTTTACTAACTATTATATAGCTTTCGGTTTGTAATTTAATAAATATTACTTATTTGTATGGTATTTAATACTTGTTTAGTATTAGGAGTTTATTCGGTTGAAGTGATATATAAAATTTATGCCTCTTTGGTAGTTAAATTGTCTGAATTTCAGGTGCTTAAAACTAAGACTTCAAAAGATGCAAAATAATTCATTTTACATCATTAGGCATTAGTGATCGATTTTGCGATTAGCGACTGATTATGCATTTAGCGACCGATTTAGTGACCAAAATATAAATTAGCAACCACTTAGCATGAGAAAAACCAGTTATGACATTATTGACCGCTTTAGCAACCGATCTAGCAGCCAATTTTGTGATCGAAATAAGTTCAGTCACAAATTAGAGACTAATTTAGCGATCGATCTAGCGACTAATTTAGTGACCGAAATATTAATTGCAAAAGTAGAGAGCAAATTCATGATTGAAATGCATCGATTACAGATTGCAACCAATTTAGAAATTGATTTAGAGACTGAAAAATTGATCTCTATTTTAGTAACTAATTTATCAATTGCTAACTCTTCAACAGGCCACTGATCAAAATTGATTACAGATGCTTTCAAATCGGTCGCTAAATCGATCTCTAATCAGCGACCAAAATTTTTCAGTTATTAAATCAGTCGTTAACTTTCAGTCGCTATTTACTAATTTTTTTGTAGTGTAAATACAAGAACAACTTGAGCTGTTTGTTTTTTTTTTTTTTTTTTAAAAGATCTAACAAATACATTTGGATTGGAGAGGGTAGACTAACTAATCACTCATTGAAAAAGGAGATGTAGGAGAATATGCAAATAAGGCATCAAATAGTTGTACATCAATTGTAAAGTGAAGGAAAGAAAGTAATGAAGTAAATCAATGATCCGAAAAAAGAGGGTGTCGGATTCGTCCCTCTAAAAAATTAGAAAATAACCCGAAATTATTATTGTAAAATGGGTGTCCAACTTTTTTATTTGCAACTAGAGTCAAACCCTAATTCCCCCTCTTATTCGTTGTTTCTCATCATCTCAACACAACAAGTCTGTCAAGGTTGGAATGCCAGCGGCGATTCTCTGGGAAGGGAGGGCGGTATCGGAGAACATCTTCAATTGAAAGAACTAAGTCGTAACTTGAGAATGTAGGAAAATTGTAAACATAAAAAAAATATTTGATGTTTGATTTCACTATAAAATCTTGAAATTGAAGGCAAATAAGCCAAATCCAACCCCAACATCACCTAATTTGTTTTGCTCTACTCATTCTCACTCCACAAAATGCTAAACAATCACACTTTAAAAAAAAATCAAGAAGCAAAAAATGAGAATAACTGTAAAATAAATAAATAAATAAATAAAACCAGCAATTTGCAGCAATGGGGTAAGTCCATAAGTAGTTGAAGCACCAACACTTTGGAGTTCTTGAGGTATTTGGCTATGAGCTCCAAGCTCTTGTTGGTGATGATAGTCCTCTTTAACCTAATCTCCTCGAGCCACAGGAAAGCATGCAATCCAAGGGTAAGAGCCAAGAATGAGATAGAAGCAGGCAGAGAAACTATTCCCTTGACTCTATTTACCACTTCTTCCCTTCCAATTCTTCAATTTTACGCAAATGATTTCTTACGAGTGCAAATTGCTAGTGGTTTGGCTCTTTGGTCAATAAATAAAAAGGACCAGTTCTGCAAAATTAAACAATTCAGACTTTCATAAACTATTTCATACTAAAAACATATGGATAAAAGCTCATTCGTTAGATTTTAAGTGCAATTCATCTAACGGTTAAATTTGTAGTTATCTTCTAATTTGTAAGAGGAAACCAACAATAGTCCCAAACATGTTGGGACTAATGAATCCTTCACCAAAAAAGAGTGAGTTGCAACAGCACACAACACAAGCAAAACAAACAAGAAGCACTGAGTAGAGAGAGAGAGAGAGAGAGAGAGAGTGCGAGCAGATGAAAATTGAACATTGAAAATTGGTAAACTGATTTTGTGTATGGGCACTTGATAATTCAAGTTAAGGGTCGAAGCATTAGTTTCAAAAAAAGCATCTGTTTTACTAAAACTCCTAGCATTCTGGTTCAAATCAAACACAAGGCCAATTTTTTGCAATGTGACTTCAACACCTTTCAAAATCCTTTCTTTCGAGTTCAAAAGAGATGCGATAGGGGTGTTATGGACTTAAGTCTAGGGAGAGCTCAATCAAAAAGGCTAGCTTATTGGGTTGGAGAGCCTATAAACTGTATTGTACTGTACTTGGGTGACATGACTTTGCAATGTGAGACTTGTAACTGGGGAACAAAGTGGATTCTTTCCTATTGTAATTCGTGCCTTTTGGGATAACTGGGGCTTGCATTTTGAGCTTTGTGGCTATAAAACTTGTTGCTTTTGTTGAGGGAAAGGATGGCAATAGTGTGGGGGAAGGAGGAGTGAGGTGGCAGTGGTAATGATAGCAGCAATGATGGCAAACCATACTAGGGTGCAGAGGAGGGGGAGGGGTGTGGTTAAAGGGAGAAAGGGAAAATTGAGCGAGGTATGGTTTGTCGTATTCCCAAATATGCTATTATTAGTCTTTTAGGTGCTATTGAAGGCCTTATAAAATTAATTTGGTGAATTTAAGTAGATTTTTCTTTTTCTTTTTTTTTTGGGGATTGCATAGAGAGATTTCATATTTGATTTGAAAGCCATGTTTGAAAGAATGAAAATGGAGGGACTAGCATGGAGTGGAATGATAAAGCTAATTAAAGCATATTTAGAAGTGATTTTAAGGTTGTCTTTGGCAAAGGAGAGGAAAGAAAGTAAGAGGAAAGAAATCGAGTGGATTTTCATTTTCCATGGGTATGTTTTTTTGGTACATGAGCTAAAAGAAAAGCAAAAAGAAAGCAACAAGATTATCTCATATGGATAGTTCCAACAAAATGAGCAAGAAGGATCTGCTCCATCCCAATCAAATGATTATTCCAAACTCTAAACTCCACTCTTGATTTAGCCCCATACTTTGCCAAAAAGTCAGCAGCTTAGTTGCCTTCCCTATATATGTGTTGAATAGTACAATCCTAGTCTTGTCCAAGTAATAGATAAATATTGTGAATAATAGATCCATAAACATGAAACCTCGAAGTCTAACCTCGAACCAATCTTAGAACCTCTGTGCAGTCACATTCACAAATGACTTTTCTAAAGCCCAAATTCCAAGCCAAATCTAGACCTTTCCACAATGCCAACAATTCAACACAAAGATTGTCAGCCCAAGGAATAAATCTAGTATAACCAGTAACCCATTTGCCATTCTCATCACGAATTAAACCGCCAAAACCAGCTTGACCAGGATTTTCCATAGAGCTTCCATTAGTATTAAGCTTGACAAAACTATGAGGAGGAGGATGGCAAGAAACCATAATATGGGGTTTAGGGATCAAAGAGTGAGAGAAAACCTGTTTACAAATGCCAAACATAATCATAATATTGTGCACTAACCCACACGGAGGTGTTTTCATTTTGCTAAACACCCAATCGTTACGAGACTTCCAGATCTGCCAAATAGTTGCACAAAAAACTTCAGTACCTGAGCTTGACGAAAACACACACGACCAATCATGTATAGGCAAATTAAAAAAAGAAGCTGGCAAATTAGGAACCACTAGAGCCCAAGTAGCACGGGTATAAGAACAATCTCACAAACAATGAATATTAGTCTCTGAATTCCTATTACACCAAGCACACATATCTGAAACAGCCAGACCTCTATGATGGAGGAGACAATTAGTAGGTAGGCAACCATGGAGGGAGAGCCAGAAAAGATAGCAGATCTTGAGGGTGTCTTGAGTTTCCAAACCCACCTCCAAGTCGAAGGAGTATGGAGATGCCTAGTCAACCAATGGTAACCAGAGGAAGCAGTATAAGTTCCAGATTGAGATCCCAACCAAACCATAGAATCTGACCAAGTAGCCTGAAGCGAGATTGGAATCTCTTTCACTAAATTACTCACACGACTATCCAAAAAAGTGCAAAGCGAGTTCAAATTCCATTTCCCTTAACTCCAACATTGATTGACTTTCACCTATCTGAGTTCAAGTTCCATGGGTATGTTTTGATGAAGGAAAAATGGGAGGAAAGGAAATAGAAGAAGAATTATTTTCTTTTGTTTGTTTGTGTGAAAAAGTAAAAGAAAGGAAAAAGATAATGATGCCAAATAATAATTTTACCCTTATGTCATTTTAAGAGGTTATTCCAATAATGAATATGGGGTCATACAAAAAATTAGTGGAAACATAAAAATTAATACAATTTTATCACAAATTTATCTATCAACGTAATGTAAATAAATATAATAAAAAATTGATCTTTTGTATTTATATAAAAGCATTCATATTTATATTTAATAATTATATTAATTAATATCAAACAAAAAGGTTAACTATTTTTAATTTAATAAATTTAAAATAATATCAGCCTATTAAATTAAATCAATACTAAAATAAATTATTCAAAATTATTTAAAATAAAAATATTATATTAAATCAACATGACATTTTAAAAATATTATTTAATTTTTTTATTAAATATTATTTAGCTATTTATTCTATATTGGATTGACCTGACCTAAGTCAAATTAATGAGAATTCAAGTTGGACATGTTGAAGGCTTTTTAAAATCTAGATAAAACCAACATCATATTTAAGCACTTGATTATAAATTTTATTATTATTTATTGATTAATACTCTATTATTTATTTATATATATAAAAATCAAAGACAAAATCTATTAGCTTATATACCTCATTCTCTACACTTCTAATTTCTTCAACTGCACCCATACTCCTAACACCAAACCCGGAAACCAATATCTAGTTTTCTCCAAAACATTATAAGCATCTTCGTTCTCCCTTGTTCACTGCTCCACCTTTACCATCACTCTACCCTATCTAGACCCGTTCGAAGCTAGGGGTGTCAAAAAAACCCGCACCCGCGGATACTCGCGGGTAATACCCACAATGGAGCGGGTATGGGGGAAAGATTTTGCTCCCGCGGGTAATAGGAATGGAAATTTTAAATACTCGCATGTTAAGCATGAGCGGATCACTATCCCTGCACTGCCGCCCATGAAATTATTATTTTACCCTTAAATTATTAACTTAATTAAACTAATATTATTATTATTATTTAAATTGATTAGACTAAGGTTTAAATTTATAAGTTAGATTTATTTGTATTTATTATATATTAGACTAATGATTGGATTATTATTATGTGTTTATTTTTATTTTAAGTATTTTAAGTTGTTAGAATTTAGATTGTAGAATTGGATTATTGCACTTATTTTTTGTTTATTTTATGTGTTTATTTTTATTTTAAGTATATTAAATTGTTAGAATTTTAATTGTTAAATTAGATTATTATTTATGGTTATTTTAAATATTTTATGATATTAGAATTTTTATATTTAATTTAAATTTTTAAAATTTTTAATATTCTAACGGGTACCCGTGGATATCCACGGATACCCGTAAATCATGAGTAAGTAAAAATGGATACATACGGATATGGGGCGAGGATGGGCGGGGTATTTACTGGGGCGGGACTGAGCCTATCCCCCGCTCCCGCCCCACCCCGTTGACATCCCTATTTTGAGCCGAGGTTGCAAAGCGCCACCACTTGCGTCTTGCAAGCCATGCGACCACCACGAGCAACACTGACCACCGCTGCAAGCAACATGACCATTGCAAGGGGCACCAATGCCCTGCTCTTCGCCACCAAGATCCTGAAGCGTGCCCTCCCTCCTGGCGCCGACGATGCAGAGAATTGCCAACGTGTCCTCCGCATGCTCGCCAGCTATGGCGTCTTCCACGAGTATCTTGCTAGCGGCAGCACAACTTGCGACAAAGGACAACTCGCAATGGCGGCGGTGAGCGGCGAAAGTGGGCAATCTTCTCTGGAGTTGAAGATGTGATGCTGTAGTGGGGGTTGGAGGCCAGGGGTATTGCTTGAAGGCACTATCTACAATGTTTCTTGTTGGTCAAGGAGCATGGTGCATCTTGTAATTTGATGGTGAAATTATGAGGTGTATTGATGCACCAATCACTTATAATGTACTTTAATAATATCAAATTTTAAGAAAATTAAAAAATATGATTAAATATATTTTAGTAATTAATTATTATACATTGATAATATAAAATTATATTGGTAATATAAAATAATTTTATATTATTAATATAATCAAAAAAATTTTATCAGTATAATTTTATTTTATCAATGCAAATTATATTAATAATATAAAATTATTTTATACTATTAATATAATTTTATATTATCAATTTATAAAATTAATTTTTAAAATATGTTTAATTATATTTTTTAAAATTAATATATTATTATAATATATCATAATTAATTGATATATCGATACACCTCATAAATCTCAACTACTAGATGTGCTACAACCACAAAATATACTGTTGTCAAAAATAGTTTGAACACTAGTATTTTAGCTTTAAATAATACGAATAAAATGACAGCAATAATAAGAAGTAATGGAACAAGATTACCATGAATCATACAAAGCACTATCCTTAAGGGTTTAATTCCGCCCTACCCAAAGCTATACTCGGTGGAATGGCGTTGATAGTTAACCTTCCAAGATTAGACGTGGGTCTCCACTGGAACTCGTCCACACGATGGTCCCAATACGTTGAGCAGCAAATCTTGCAAGAAGCGGAAAATGCAGCAGAAGCAGTGGAGGCAGCTTCTATTGCACAGAAAAGTAACAATGAGGAGATGATTGTTGTTTTGTGTGTTATGTTGTGCCATATAGCAGGCTTTATATAAGAAAAAGAAATAGTTGTTGTAAAAGAGCCATTGGATAACGGTCAGAAAAAGAGCCGTTAGAGCATTAAAGAGATACAACAGTAAAAATAAAATTTGATTAAAATTAAAAATAAAATTTGTACGGATAGTAAAAGCTGTCTCACGTGCGAGGCAGACACGCGTGTGTGTATTTAGCCACAGATTTAGAAGTTCACAATACTACTTCAATATCATAAGGTATTTATTGATTAGATATTATCATATATAAATATTTATTAAAATATTTTCATGAATAATATGAGACTTCTTCTATAGCTAAATACACATAAAATAACTACATTTAAAATACACTAAAATCGATATATATACAACATACACCAAATACCGTAGACCGCGTAGACCGCGAAGCGCATAGCGAGAGCCTTGCTTGAATATTAAAAAGTTGCCTCCTTCTCCCCTGGTTCTCTACCAGCCTGTGGGGAGAAAAAAATTTGGGTGGGGCCATATCTATTTTTATTGTTGAATCTTTCGATACTCTCTTTCCTTCACTATCAAATTAAGGAAAATGATCTTTATCCTACCGATTTCCTTTCTTATTGTCCAATTTCATCCCAACCAAACAATATCTAAAAGAGGGGTGGCATGACCAAAAAACAATGAAGTATCTCATTTTTATTATCCAAAATTCTCAATTTTTGACCCTCCAAATTAAAGGATCAAAAAAGGAAACCACTCTCTTCTTTTATTAAAACTATTGAACAATTAAATAAAAAAATAATATAATCTAATTCATTCTATTTCTTATTTTTCTCTTCTATTATATTATGAGCCATTTTTTTCCACCGATCATAAAACATCCAACCATAGCGTAACGTGAACACAATGAAATACATGGATTGTGATGCCTGACACTGATACATGATTCAATTCCTCTCACTTAGTACTACTGAATATAAATATTATCTATTCTATGCCACTATTGGTGCAGAAGAAATAACAGCATTTACTTATTATTGTTGCAGCGTAATTTACGGCTTGGAGAGGTCAATGCTATTAAATGTTTGGAGATTTTATTATTGAGTTGCTGGGAAATTCTTGCAGTTTTAGCTCGAAGAAAAATTTCTTCTCCCTCCAGCTAAACCGCGTCAAGATTAATGGTGTTAGACCTTTTTCTAGATAGAGACTCTCTCAGTTGTTATCATCATCCAGCTAAACCGCGTGAATCACTCTATAAATCCCTCCATAAATAGAGGGATTCTCAGTTAGGTTTCTCTCATCCAATAGAGTGCACGTGAGTAGTACAGAGAGAGAAAGGTAAGTCTCTTGAGAATTTTTTTTATTTTATATAAGACGATGTATATTCTCTTATTTTAAGTAAAAATGTTATTTAAATTTATTGTTAAGATTTATAAGACTCATTAATAGATCTTTTAATTATTAATTAGAGAAAAAAATAAAATTTACTCCTAATTAATGATTATAAAAAATCTTAATAAATTTTATAAAATAAGTCTTAATTATAAATATATATAATATAACTCTATTTTAAGAGATAATATTGTTGTGCTCTTTTCATATTTAGTGAGGAGCTATAATATTATCTTTTTTATAGTAAAATATAATTTTTTTTCTCATTGTTAGCGCATTTTTTACATTAAAATATTTTGTATGAGTTCCATTTCCTTTGTCTTTTTTTAATTTTAGTTGCGTAATAATTTTCCATAGCATTGATATCCAACGTTTAGTTGCAGTAAATACAAGTAGATGGAGAAGTCCTTTGTCAAATATTTCCTGTGGATTGTTGTTGTCTTGTTTCTTACGAAGGAATCAGACGGCTGTTTGGAAGAGGAAAGGTTAGGTCTCTTAGAGCTCAAAACTTTCTTATATTCCAATGGCAACAATATTCTTCCATCATGGATTGATGACACTCAGGCTGATTGTTGTGTTTGGGAGTGTGTCAAGTGCAATCACACCACAAAACATGTCACGGATCTCTTGCTTGAAGGGGGTGATAACCTTAGTGCTGATGTTCGGCTCCTAAACTTTTCATATTTTGCTTCTTTCAAGCAATTAGTACGTCTTGACTTATCAGATAACTATTTTGAAGGCTGGGTTGACATTGAAGGTATATTAATTACAACTAAGCTTTCAGTTTGCAGTAAACTATGTATGATATCTAGAAATCTAAACTGGCTACATAATGACAATAGCTAACGAGTATCACTGAAAACAAACATTGACAGGACTATGTGGAATGAAGAATCTGCAGGAATTGAACCTCGCTAGAAATCTGATGACAGGAAATTTGCCTCAGTGCCTTAGCCACTTGACAGACCTCAGAGTACTTGATTTGTCATCAAATAATTTCGCTGGGAGTGTTCCATCTTTCATCAATAGTCTCAAGTCTCTTGAATACCTTTCTCTCTTTGACAACAACTTTGATGGATCTTTCTCATTCAGCACTTTGAGTAATCATTCCAAGCTTGAGGTTTTCCTATTGTCACAAAAAACAAACAACTTGCACGTGGAAACTGAAAGTTCATCATGGCTACCCACGTTTCAGTTAAAAGTCCTCCAACTTCGAAATTGCAACTTGAATTCACAGAGAAATGGGACTATTCCAAGTTTTCTACTTTATCAGCATGAGCTGAGACTAATTGATCTTTCTCACAACAAGCTAGCAGGAGACTTCCCCTCTTGGCTCTTACAAAATAACACAAATTTGGAGACCTTGTATTTGATGAACAACTCACTCACAGGAACTCTTCAGCTTCCCACCTTCAAACATGCTTTGCTTGACTTGCAAATTTCGAATAACAACATTGGTGGTCAACTCCCACACAGCATAGGTGAGATCTTTTCAACTCTTTTCTATGTGAACCTCTCTAGGAATAATTTTGAGGGAACCCTTCCATCTTCCATGGGTGGAATGCAAACAATAAGGACCCTGGACTTATCCTATAACAACTTCTCTGGAGGGCTTACTAGACACTTGTTCTATAATTGGACCTCATTGATACTAATGCGGCTTTCTCACAACAGTTTTCAAGGACCTGTTATTCCAATGTTTTCAAACTTAACAGCATTGAGATGGTTGTATCTGGACTACAACTCCTTTAGTGGCGAAATCGAAGATGGGGTATCAAACAAATCTTCTTTCTATGCCTTGGACATATCAAACAACATGATATCTGGCAGGATTCCTAGATGGATCAGCAGCTTTGGAGTACTTGAGGTCCTTTCACTGTCAAAAAACCAGTTAGAAGGTGACATCCCTGATGAGCTTTGCAACCTAGTTTCCCTTAATTACTTAGATCTTTCCGAAAATAGCTTTTCAGGATCTTTGCCTTCTTGCTTCAAAAATTTGTCATTGAGATTCTTATTCTTGCAAAAGAATTCTCTCCAAGGTTACATGCCATATGCATTGTCTGAACTCACTCGATTAGCCTTCCTTGATCTAAGGGACAACAAATTTTTTGGAAATATTCCACACTGGATCAACGGCCTTTCACAGTTGAGAGTGCTTTTACTGGCAGGGAATAAACTAACAGGTACGATTCCAATTCAGATGTGCCAACTGGAACATGTCAAAATTATGGACCTTTCACGTAATCGGCTTAATGGAGCAATACCTTCATGCTTCAAGAATACATCATTTCAAATGGTGGAAAAAATAAATGGACCATATGCCGAGGGAGGAAAAGCAATGGCATCTGTCTCAAATGATACAATTGTGTATATCAGCAACGGCATACTCTCTTTGTTTAATGTGGATGAAATTTGGTTCTTCCCGGGCAACACCTTCCACACTTTCTACAACTCCTCTTTGAGCTTGAACAATCTTTCCGGTGATGGCTACCTGATATCTTATGAACTAGTAGAAGTGGAGTTCAGAACAAAGAGTTATTATCACTCCTACAAAGGAAATATCCTGAAGTTGCTGACAGGATTGGATTTGTCAAGTAATGAATTGAGTGGTAGCATCCCACCAGAGATTGGGGAGCTAAGAGAAATTTTTGCCTTGAATCTTTCACATAATCAGTTATCAGGATCTATACCCCAAAGTTTTTCCAACTTGTTAAATATTGAGAGTTTAGACCTTTCCTACAATGACTTAAGTGGTGCAATTCCCCCTAATATGACAGAGTTGTACTCTTTAGCCATCTTTAATGTCTCATACAACAACTTGTCTGGGAGGATTCCTACCACAGGACAGTTTGCAAACTTTGATGAGAACAATTATAGAGGCAATTCAGGTCTTTGTGGATTGACTCTCAATATAAGCTGCACTAGGACCAGCTCTTCACCACCAACTCCAGCAAACAAGGAAGCAGAAAGTCATACTGCAATTGATATGGGGTCCTTCTATTGGAGTTTTGCTGCATCATATGTCACTGTGGTCCTTGGTTTGGCAGCAATTCTTTGGTTCAATTCTCATTGGTGCAGGGCTTGGTATCACTTCGTTGATTTGTGTATATTTTATTGCTTCTCAAGGTGTTTAAAGAATGCTTTTCACTAGTGATCTAGCTATAAATAGGAAGAACCTTGCATTGTACTGATATTTGCATATTTGATTGATATATGTTTTGATATAGTTGCCTAGTTGTAACACTGCAATTATTTTCATTTGTCTCTTTTTTCCTTCCCGTGGCATAGTTTCTTCCTTTTGCTACAAGGATTTACATTTTGTTTGCTTGTTTTGGGTACATGAGCGAGAAAGACACTTTATTGTAAAAGGGAGTCAATTTTATTAGGTGCATGCTACTGTCGACATCCAAAATGGTAGATTTATAAATTTTTGTCTATTTACAGTAATTTAGGCAAAAGCTATCAGCATTTTAGACAAAATTACTAGTATTTTGGACAAAGTTATTAGCATTGGTAACTATACAATAAGTTACTAACTTTATCCAAAATACGGGTAACTTTATCCAAAATACTGATAACTCTATAAAATACACAGATAAATTTGTCCAAAAAATTGGTAAATACACAAATATCCACAAAACATACTATTTTGCAAGTCTATACGAGAACCTGCCTTTTATTAAACTACTGCGCGTTGCACGATTTACGATTATAATAAAAAATATAAATTAATTTAAATAATAATTATATAATTAGTTAAAATTTTAAAATAATTGAAATAATATAACATAACTAAAAGTAAAAAGTTTAATTAAAATGCTTAATAAAAGAACATTTTTGTAAAATAATAATATAAATATGTAATATGCACGAAGATTAAATAATTTATTATTCAAAATTAAAATTAAAATAATAAATATTTACTTATAAAAAATTAATTTTAACATATTATAAGATTGAAATAAATAAAAGTTGATAATTGGATAATCTTTTTTAGGGTTCATTAAGAAAATAATAAAAAAAATTTATTGAATAAAATATAAATTTTAAGTGAAAATGCTTATAGATTCATTGCCATAATTCATTTAAATATCTGCTTTTAATTTTTAAGTTGAAATTTAATAATTTTGAAATATATTTTACCTTTTACCTTGCATCTCTAACAATACAGTTTAATTCTATTTTATGCAAAATTTATAATCTCATAAAATGTAGAATAAAAAATTTTAATATGACAAAATAGAACGCATATCCTTATATAAATAATTTTATAAAATATTTGATATAATAGTTTATATGCATAACAATAATTATACATAGATTAATTTTATTAAGTTTTTAGTTAAAAATTCTACTATACATATGCAAATGTAAATATTTTCATGAAAACTATCTATTGTGTACAAAAAAAATTCAAATATCTAATTATGAAATAGTAAAATTATTAATTTTCATAATATCATATTAGCAATAATCAATTATTTTCACATGTAAATTTTTTTAATCACTAAACCCTAAAGTCACAAAATTTATTATTAAAAATAGCTACTTTATATATATATATATAACCAAATATGAGAACATAAATATTTTTAAAAATATGTTAGATGGAAATTATATTTCCTCTAAATAATCACATTTTAATTAATTTTAATATCTATTTTGATATAATTTATCACGTGAACGGAAAATACTCAACACAATCAAAATTACTATGGCTATTTTTTGTTCTTCCATTCTAATACAAAGCTTGCTAAAGTCTGTATCAAGAAAAAAAAATACATAAACATTTTCTTATTTTTGTTATTCAGTTTTTTAAACAAAATACACAATAAATTAAAATATTTCAACTGTATCATGGGCTTTTTTACGTATATAAAATAAAAAAATTAATTTCATAAATATCCTATATCATCTTTATTTTTTAAAATGTCCTCTTTTGATTGTTTATAGAAAAATCATATAAGGGTGACACGATTTATCACATATTTAATATTGACTATAAATCATGTCAACCTCACATAATTTATGAAATAGCAATTATCCTAACAATTGAAATGCACAAAAATGATTCTATCCTCACATGATTTCTGTGAATTTTAATCAAATTGAGAATTCAACGTTTAGGGAGAATAAGAAATTGTCTTGTTAGTGATGTTTAGAGTGGGAGACTCATCTTTGGGTTCATCATGAACCCAGCATTTAACCACATTTACAAAATGTGATTAATTGTAAAAACAAATGTGGTTAAATAATAACTATTATTAAATTACATATCTCTTTCTATCTATTTTTTTTTTTTTTCATTTCTAACTTCACCAGCCCAACCACAATGAAGCTAGTTTGATGAGAAAGTGAAAAAGAGTCATATGCTATTCTATTTTGCTGATTTTATGATTATGATTGCAAAAAATTTATATAGCTAGTTATATATTCTGATAGTAATATTAAGAATTTAGGTGTTATGTATGTATATTAAATTAGTTCTGGACTACATTTATCTTACAAAGACTTGCCACTAGCAAAGCATACATACATACAGCCACTAACAAAGCATATCACTAGCTATATAAGTTTTTTGTGATCATAACCACAAAATCAACAAAACAAAATAGCATATGACTCTTTTTCACTTTCTTATCAAACAAGCTTCATCGATGATTGGGTTTGTGAAGCTAAAAATAAAATAAAAAAATAGATAGAGACATATATATAATTTTATTAAATTGAAGATATTAATTTAATAATAATTATTATTATTTAACTATATTTATCTTTACAATTAACCATATTTTGTAAATGTGGTTAAATACTAGGTCTATGATAAACTCAAAAATGAGTCCCCCACCCTAAAGATCACTAACAAGACAATTCTTGATTCTCCCCTTCACTAAAACGTTGAATTCTCAATTTGATTAAAATGGATAGAAATCGTGTGAGGGCGGCATGATTTCTGTGCATTTCAATTGTTGGAATGATTGCTAATTCATAAATTATGTGAGATTGACATGTTTATGATCAATATTAAATATGTCATAAATCATATCAATTTCATACGATTTTTCTATAAATAATTAAAAGAGGATATTTTAAAAAATAAAGATCATATAGGATATTTATGAAATTAATATTTTTCTTTTATTTTATATACGTAAAAAAGTCTGTATCATGTGTTAAGAATCAAAATAGTATTAAAATAATCTGGTATTACGTACTGTGAAACATCCTATTTGCACATGCTGCAGTAGATTAATCAATATCTCAGAAAATCCAATAAAAAAATTTATTCAAAGATACTGTATTTACGTAACCTCTAAACATCTATAAATAGTAAATACTGGATCAAAATCATCTTCTACATAAACAAAATCAAATTGGAAAAATTAATTAAGAGAAAACTGAAACAAAAAAGAAAAAAAAAGAGAATAAATTAATCTCTAGTAGTTATAACGGTAAAAGAAAAATTAAAAAAGTATTTCCTCAATAATTGTTCTTAATAATGTGTAATAATCCTCAAATGATTAATTATACAATGAGGAAGAGGAAAAAATATCTCATCACATTCAAATACCAATACAGAAAAGAATAAAACATTACTTAGTTTAAAAGTTTTTCTTTTGCCTATTAATTTTTTGTTTAATAATTTTTTAAGTTTGAGTTTAATTATATAACTGACTTGTTGTAGAAGATCAAGAAAAAAAATCAAGAATTAATTATCTTTTATGGAATGTTGGAAATTATAAAAGATCTTGAAAAAATATAACATGCGATAATGATCTTTTAATTTTTCAAAAACAAAAGTTAAAACCACTTAAAATGTAATAAATATAAAAAATATTTTCCAAATAGGAAAGTCAAATTACACATAACAAAATCAACTCAAAATTCTCCATTTATATATTATATTAGATATTAGATTAGATTCATTTTTTTGGCTACTGAGCGTGCCCAATGGAAATCTTAAGGACATTATATAAGTAGGAGGATAGGACGGAAAAACAAAATACATATTCGTGTTTTTTTTAGATAAATAGATAAAAATAAAAAAATTAAATTCAAATGTGTAAAATCATTAATTACAAGACAAAATTAAAGAATGAAAAAATAGATAACAAAATAAAAATAAATTACTTATCAATGTGGTTGAAACATTAAAAAAATGAAAAAAATAGATAAAAATAGTCTTCAACAGCCATTTCTTAGTGCACTTGAACTTGTGAGGCTCGAACCGATTTGATCTATTATAATGTTAAATTTATTTTTGTCGAATTAATTGAACTAACTTAATGTTGGTACTGTGTCCACAATTTATAACTATAGAAAAAAATTTCCAGTTGGAACCCATTGTGCCAAAAAGAAAGTGGTCAAAGATATTGGATAAAAAAATTCACGACATTGAGGCTGACAATAAGAAACTAGCAAGTTCTTTGGTGCCCCAATTTAAATATAGTGTGTGATGTATCAATTTAAAATGTGATGATGCATTATGGACCTTAACTTCATCCAAATTGTTTATTGGATTACATTAGTATCCAAACATCCAAATAGTTTATTGGATCACATTAATATCCAACGGTGGAGATTAAAAACCCTTAATATCCAATAGTGGAGATTAAAAACCCTTGCATCGTGGAGCACTATGCCTGCATTCACATGCTTCCTTTGTTCTTCATTTGCCTCTCCCCTGTGCTCTTCTTCATCCTCCTTTTCCCTTCTTCATCCTCCTTCCTCATTGTAATTTTTGCACTCTCACCAAAGGATGCTTCCTTATCGCAAGTGTGTCTGAACTATAGCAACAAGTTAGCCACGTTTTACTATTTTAACACTCTGGCAAAGCATTGCCAAAATTGTTTACAATATGAGTAGCAGTCATTCCCATCAAGCTTGGAGCTCGACTTTGGGCATTTATGGTGGAACCTAGTTGCTCATGGGTCAACCCATGTAGGTGAGAGAGAGGACCCGTTGGGTCTGTGCTGACAAGAAGCAGTAATGTTTAATTTTATTTTATTTTTGATAAAAATAATTGATTCGTCCCTTAACTTATTTTTTGTTTTTAAATTTGTTCTCTAATTAATAAATATTTCAAATTCGTCTCTAACTTTTAAAAATTGAATATGTTTATCTTTTTCATAAACGATGTTACTTATAATGACGAAAAAATCCTATCTAACATCTTAGTTAGAAAAAATAATCTACAAGATATCTTATATAATAAATTATATTTTCAAATCTATCTTTTAATACAACAAACAACATTTATAAAGAAGATGTAAAAAGGATAAATGTATTCGATTTTTAAAAGTTAGAGAACGAACTCTTTTTTTTTTGGGGGAAACTCTTTGGGAACTAATTTTCCTTGTGACCATTGAATATTGAAGAAATGGGGTACTGAAAGTTACTAGGAAAATCCAAAACAAAAAAATAAGATAGTTTTTTTGCCAATACTATTAACCAAAAAAAGTGATCATTTTGCAATTTGTGCAGCTAGAATTAGAAAGGAACCACCTTTTTCCTATTGTTAAATTGGCTTCATTCATCTCAATATTTCCCAAATATATGATTCACTATTTTGGAGTAACCTTGCAGCTTTAGATTTGAGGAATAGTCTATACATGCTAAGAATTTCGGTGATGATTCATCACTCTTGCTAATGTGGGCTTACTTTATTGTTGCCCTTTGTAATTCATTTATCAATTGGTTAATTTGGGTTTTCAAATTTGTTTTGTGTTTGTACCTGATAATGCCAGGTTGAAGTGGTTTAAACAAATTTTTGAAGAAGGTGAGCATTTTCATCTTGCAGCGTTTAAATTTCAAGTTCCATGGCTTAGCTTTTCAAGTAACCCTTGTAAGGATCCGGACGTGAGGTTTTGTGGATGTTGCATTGTTGTATTTTTATTGAATGTGAATCTATTCAATTTGAGTTTTGTACATCTTTTCAAAAGAATGGAGAAGGAGTTTGCAATGGTTCTTGACAGCAAACATGAGTATAGTGCCCAGATATTCCATATCAAGGTAGTAATATTTAACCACATTTTTTAGGTGCATTTAATTTCATTTCTTAAATGTAGTTAAATGATTCATTTTTTTGCTTCGCTCTTGCTCATTGGTCAAACTTAAATGGTGTGTGGTGCACCACATTTAATATGATGTACCAAAAAATGAGCTTTAATGGTCCATACCATAATCATAATGTATGTGGTCCATGTTAAAACTTTCCCCTTACCTCATAATGTTGGCACATGTGTATATTATTCAATTTTTTCCCTAATACATAGCCATGTACTTACTTAAGAGGCTTTATATATTTTATTATTGTTCCAATATATTGCCATCAAGAATTACATAGAGTATTGTGGTAGATTTACTGCTATACAAGGACATTTAACCATTCTTTTCTTAAGCGCTTCTTTACAAATGACTTTAATACATTTTAAATGATCATCAAAGAATATACCTTTGTTTTATTCTTATTATAAAATTATCAATTAATTTATATTTAAATAATATTTTATTTCATTATATAGTTATAACATCTATTAAATTATTTATATATTAGTACAATAAATACTATTTTTCCCTTTTTATTAAAAATATCCATTTCGGTCACTTTATCCATCTCGCATCTTGCTGGATGTCAATCTAGCTTCAAATTAGTTAAAGACAATAACATTTTAGAAGTTTCTTCTATTTAAAATTTTTTTATTAATCTTATCGTAGCTTGTTTCTTTCGCGTCCGTGGAGGCCCAGAGCATCATCCTCTATACAGACAGAAATTCTAACAGCTTCTGCGAAGCTTCGGCATTCACATTGATAAATAGACCAAAACCTAGTGTTGTGTTTTGGTTATCATTTCCATATTTTATTTCAGAATAACTTTTAGAATTTAATTTAAATATATTATTAGTATAAAATAATTTTATACTGTTAACCAATAAAAATAGTGAAAAGTACCAACTCATATAAATAATTACCCATTATAATGATGGACTGATTATAATTTCTCACTTTCCTTTATTTTTATTGATTGACAATGTAAAATAGCTAGTAAAAATAATAGAAAATATTAACTCATATAAATAATTACTCATTATAATGATAAATCCATCATAATTTCTTAGTTTCTTCTATTTTTATTGATTGATAATATAAAATTATTTTATACTATCAATATATACTAATTAAATTTTAATTTTTATATACTAAAAATATAAAATAATTTTACACTATCCCTGAGTAAAAATTCAACAAACTACCATATTATTTTCACTTTGCTATCAGTGTATGAAAATTATTTTTTTCTTATTTATTTCACTTTTTGGACAATTTTCTTATTTCATAAAAGTATTGGTTTTGACTACGTCAAAAGTGGTTGGAAGCACATCGGCTAGTTTCTGATTGTCAGCCCCTATGCTGCGAATTTTTCCATTCAATATCTTTGGCCACTTTCTTTTCGGCAAAATGGGTTCCAACTGGAAAGGTTTTTCTACGGTTATAAAGAGTTATATTAGATATATATCTCCTATATAAATTATTATATCTATTTATACTTTATTTATTATTAAATAGAGTATAAAATTAATTTAAATATGATCTAAATTTTATTTATTAATAAATAAAATATAAATCAATATAATACCTTATATGAGATATGTTCGCCCAATATTTCTCGATTGTAGGCTGTAGACTCAATGCCACCATTAAATTAGCTCAATTAGTTAACCAAAAAGACTTTACTGTTATTATAGACCAAATTGATTTGAGCCTCGCAAGTTCAACTGCACTAAGAAATGGCTGTCGAAGACTATTTTTTACTAGTTTGCTTTTCTTTTTCTTTTTTTAATGTCTCAACGATTTTAATAAGTAGTTAATTTTTATTTTGTTATCTACTTTTTCATTCTTTAATTTTGTCTTGTAATTAATGTTTTTTAACATTTGAATTTAATTTTTATTTTTATCCATTTATCTTAAAAAACACGAATATGTATGTTTGTTTTTCCGTCCCATCTTCCTACTTATTATAATGTCCCTAAGATTTCCATTGGGCAGCCTCAGGAGCCAAAAAAATGAACTAATCTAATCTAATATTCAATATAATATATAAAAGGAGAATCTTGAGTTGATTTTTTCATGTGTAATTTGATTTTACCAATTGGAAAATATTTTTGACATTTACCACATTTTGAGTGGTTTTAACTTTTTTTTAAAAAAAAATTAAAAGATAATTAATTGATTATTTTTTCTGTTAATCTTCTACTACAAGTCACTTATATAATTAAATTCAAACTTAAAAAATTATTAAACAAAAAATTAATAGGCCAAAAAAAAAATTCTTTTAAACTAAGTAGTGTTTGATTCTTTTTCCATTTTGGTATTTAAACCTGATGAGATACTTTTTCCTCTTTCTCATTGTATAATTAATCATTTGAGGATTGCTAAACATTATTAAGAACAATTATTGAGGAAATATTTTTTTAATTTTTCTTTTACTATTATAACTATTAGAGATTAATTTATTCTCATTTTTTTTTTCTTTTTGGTTTCAGTTGTCTCTTAATTAATTTTGCTAATTTGATTTTATTTATGTAGAAGATGATTGATGTTTAGAGGTTACGTAGATAAAATATCTTTCTATAAATGTTTTTATTAGATTTTCTGAGATATTGATTAATCTATTGCAGCATGTGTGAGTAGGATGTTTTATAGTAATGCCTGATTTTTTTTTTTTAGTACTATTTTGATTCTCAACACATGATACATTTGAAATATTTTAATTTATTGTGTACTTTGTTTAAAAAACTGAATAACAAAAATAAGAAAATATTTATGCATTTTTTTTCTTGGTACAGAGTCTAGCAACTTTGTATTAGAATGGAAGAAAAAAAAATAGCCATAGTAATTTTGATTGTGCTGACTATTTTCCATTCACGTGATAAATTATATCAAAATAGATATTAAAATTAATTAAAATGTGATTATTTATAGGAAATATAATTTCCACCTAACATATTTTTAAAAATATTTATTTTCTCATATCCGGTTATTATTTTATAATATTTTCAATTTCTATATTTATATATTTATTTATTTATGATATGTAAATTTTTTAAGTAGTTATTTTTACTTTAATAGTACATTTTGAGAATTTAGGGTTTAGTGATTTAAAATAATTACATGTCAAAACAATTGATTATTGGTAATATGATATCATGAAAATTAATAATTTTACTATTTCATAATTAGATATTTGCATTTTTTTGTATACGATTGACAGTTTTCATGAAAATATTTAAATTTACATATGTATAGTAGGATTTTTAAGTAAAAACTTAACATAATTAATTTATGTATAACTATTGTTATGCATTTAAACTATTATTTTAAATATTTTATAAAATTATTTATATAAGGATATACGTTTTATTTTGTCATATTAAAACTTTTTATATTACATTTCGTGAGATTATAAATTTTGCATAAAATATAATTAAACTGCATTGCTAGAGATGTAAGGTAAAAGGTAAGAATATGTTTTAAAATTATTAAATTTCTACTTGAAATTAAAAGTATATATTTAAATGAATTAGCGCAATGAATCTATAATTATTTTTACTTTAAAATTTATATTTTATTCAATAAAAGTATTTCATTATTTTCGTGATGAACCCTCTAAAAAGATTAACTGATTATCAACTTTTAATTTATTACAATCTTATAACATGTTAAAATTAATTTTCATAAGTAAATATTTATTATTTTAATTTAAAATTTGAATAATAAATTTTTTAATCATCGTCCATATTATATGTCTATATTATTATCTTATAAAAATATACTTTTATTTAAGCATTTTAATTTAAAATTTTTACTTTTAGTTATGTTATATTATTTCAATTATTTTTAAAATTTAATTAACTATATAATTATTATTTAAAATAATTTATAATTTTTTATTATAATAATAAACCGTAAAATGCACAGGCTTTAATAAAATTGACTCCCGTTTACAATAAAGTGTCTTTCACAAGCATGTCTTTTGTAAAGCACTCATGTACCCAAAATAAGCAAACAAAAAGTAAGTGTCCGTTTAGTGTAACTTTTGGAAGAAGATCTTTTGAAAGAATGTCTTTTAAAAGAAGACTTTTTAAAAGAATTACTTTTGAAAGAATGATTTTGTTTGGTTTGAATATGTCAAAAGTAAGTTTAGGAGAATGAGTTTTATTTGGATAGGATAAAGTAATATTACTTTTGATTGTTGATGTGAGAGTAACAATAAGATTCCTTTTCAAAAGGTTTTTTTCTAGAATGAAAAGTAATCTCAAAGATATTTCTTCCAAAAAGTCTTTAAAAAAGGCTTTTACATACCAAATATATTAGTTACTATATATTTTCATTCTCATTCCAATAAAAGGGCCTCTGGGCCTCCTAGAAATATATTTGAGGTTACTTTTCATTCTAGAAAAAGACCTTTTGAAAAATAATCTTACTATTACTCTTACATCAAGAATCAAAAGTAATTTTACTTTATTCTATCCAAACAAAACTCATTCTTCTAAACTTGCTTTTGACATATTCAAACAAAACAAAACTCATTCTTTTAAAAGGAATTATTCTAAAAGGCCTTTTTTCAAAAGATTTTCTTTTAAAAGATCTTCTCCCAAAAGTTAAACCAAACGTACCATAAATCCTTGTCGCAAAAGGAAGAAACTATGCCACGGGAAGGTGAAAAAAGAGACAACCAAAATAATTGAACAGTTGCAACTAGGCAACTATATCAAAACATATATCAATCAAATATGAAAATATCTGTATAATGCAAAGTTCTTGCTATTTATAGCTAGATTACTAGTGAAAAGCATTCTTTGAAAACCTTGAGAAGCAATAAAATATACACAAGTCAACAAAGTGATACGAAGCCCTGCACCAATGAGAATCGAACCAAAGAATTACTGCCAATTGCCAAACCAAGGACCACAGTGACATATGATGCAGCAAAACTCCAACAGAAGGACCCCATGTCAATTGCCGTATGATTTTCTGCTGACTTGTTTGCACATGTTGGTAGTGAAGAGATGGTCCTAATGCAGCTTATATTGAGAGTCAATCCACAAAGACCTGAATTACCTCTGTATTTGTTCTCATCAAAGTTTGCAAATTCTCCTGTGGTAGGAATCCTCCCAGACAAGTTGTTGTATGAGACATTCAAGATGGCTACAGAGTACAACTCAGTCATATTAGGGGGAATTGCACCACTTAATTTATTGTAGGAAAGGTCTAAACTCTCAATATTTATCAAGTTGGAAAAAGCTTTGGGGTATAGATCCTGATTACTGATTATGTGAAAGATTCAAGGCAAAAATTTCTCTTAACTCCCCAATCTCTGGTGGGATGCTACCACTCAATTCATTGCTTGACAAATCCAATGCTGTCATCAAGCCCACAATATTCCCCCTGTAGGAGTGATAATAACTCTTTGTTCTGAAATCCACTTCTACTTGTTCATAAGGTATCATGTACTGGTCACCAACAAGACGGTTCAAGCTCAGAGAGGAGCTGTAGAATGTGTGGAAGGTATTGGCCGGGACGAACCAGATTATATCCACTAGAAAAGAAATATGGACAATGCAGTGTTAGTAAAGTACTCAATTGTATCATTTGGGTCATACTCCATAGCTCTTGCTCCTGTGGCAGTACTTTCATGTTCCACCATTTGAAATGATATATTGTTAAAGCATGAAGTTATTCTTCCATTAAGCGAATTACGTGAAAGATCCATAATTTTGACATGTCCTAATTTACACATCTGGATTGGAATTACACCATTTAGTTTATTCCCTGCCAGCAAAAGCACTCTCAACTCTGAAAGGTCGTTGATCCAATGTGGAATATTTCCAAAGAAATTGTTGTCCCTTAGATCAAGTGATGCTAATTCGGTTAGTTCAGACAATGCATATGGCATGTAACCTTGGAGAGCATTCTTTTGCGAGTGACAAATTATTGAAGCAAGAAGGCAGAGACTCCCGAAAAGCTATTTTCGGAAAGATCTAAGTACCTCAGGCAAAATAGGTTGCAAAGCTCATCTGGGATGTCACCTTCTAACTGGTTTTTTGACAGTGAAAGGATCCCAAGTTCTCCAAAGCTGCTGATCCATCTAGAATTCCTGCCAGAGATCATGCTGCTTGATATGTCTAAGGCATATAAAGAAGATTTGTTTGATACCCCATCTTCGATTTCGCCAGTAAAGGAGTTCTACTCCAAATACAACCATCTCGATCTTGTTAAAGTTTGAAAACATTGGAATAACAGGACCATGAAAATTGTTGTGAGATAGCCTCATTAGAACCAATGAGGTCCAATTGGAGAACAAGTGTCTAGTAAGCCTTACA
Source organism: Pterocarpus macrocarpus (assembly GCA_031439585.1). NCBI lineage: Eukaryota > Viridiplantae > Streptophyta > Magnoliopsida > Fabales > Fabaceae > Pterocarpus > Pterocarpus macrocarpus. The sequence continues at coordinate 1,509,342 of CM062516.1, forward strand.
GAGAAATTGTTATAGGATAAGTCCAATGTCCTTATTGTTTGCATTTCACTCATGGAAGATGGAAGGGTGCCCTCAAAACTATTCCTAGATATGTTCACATAAAAGAGAGTTGAAAAGATCTCACCTATGTTGTCTGGGAGTTGACCACCAATGTTGTTATTTGAAATTTGCAAGTCAAGCAAAGCATGTTTGAAGGTGGGAAGCTGAAGAGTTCCTGTGCATGAGTTGATCATCAAATACAAGGTCTCCAACTTTGTGTTATTTTGCAAGAGCCAAGAAGGGAAGTCTCCTGGTAGCTTGTTGTGAGAAAGATCAATTAGTCTTAGCTCATGCTGATAAAGTAGAAAACTTGGAATAGTCCCATCTCTCTGTGAATTCAAGTTGCAATTTCGAAGTTGGAGGACTTTCAATTGAAAAGTTGGGAGCCATGACGGACTTTTCAGTTTCCACATGCAAGTTATTTGTTGTTGGTGACACTAGGAAAACCTCAAGTTTGGAATGATTACTCAAATAGCTGAATGAGAAAAATCCATCAAAGTTATTGTCAAAGAGAGAAAGGTATTCAAGAGACTTGAGATTATCGATGAAAGATGGAACACTCCCAGTAAATTATTTGATGACAAATCAAGTACTCTGAGGTCTGTCAAGTGGCTAAGGCACTGAGGAAAGCTTCCACTCATCCCATTTCTGCTGAGGTCCAATTCCTGCAGATTCTTCATTCCACATGGTCCTGTCAATATTTGTTTTCGGTGACACATGCTAGCTATTGTCATTAGCCAGCTCAAATTTCAAAATATGATAGTTTGCCAAGAAGTTTAGTTATAATAAATAGAGATTAATTTTGATATATTGTCATCTAATCATATCATATATATTGTTATGTCTTTGACTTTTTAGGTAACAAAAATAAAGGTAAAACATTTTTGTTAATTTAGCAATATATAATTAGATGACTGTGTGAAAAACTTTTACATCCATAATACATTCAAAAATTAAACTCTAGTTTATATGCCTTCAATGTCAACCCAACCATCAAATGAGTTAACTGATAAGTCAAGACGTACTAATTGCTTGAAAGGAGCAAAAAATGAAAAGTTTAGGAGCCAAACATCAGTTCTATAGGTAACATCTCCAAGCAAGAGATCCATGACTTGTATTGTGGTATGATTGCACTTGAAATGTTCCCAAATACAACAATCAGCCTCAGTATCATCAACCCATGATGGAAGATTATCATAGTCACTACTGCTCTAACAGACCTAACACTTCTTCTTTCAAACAGCCTCATTGGAATTTGAGAAGGATTTGAGTTTGAGAAGGATTTGAGCTCTAACAGACCTAACATTTCTTCTTTCAAACAGCCTTCCAATTCCTTCACAAGAAACAAGACAACAACAATCCACAAGGGATATTTGACAAAGGGCCTCTCCATATAGTTGTATTTACAGTAACAAAAAAAAAATTATGTTATTTCTTCTGCTTCATTAGTGGCAAAGAATGGATAGTATTTATAGTAATTAAGTGAGAGGAATTGAATTATGTATCAGGAATCACAATTCAAGTATTTCATTGTGTTCACAACAGAATCAAATCTGAAATCGCTAATTAATCTCACCAAATCAATTTTATATAGCCTTAAATAGCACTTAGGAGACTTTAAGTTTCTTCTTTCAATTAGTTAATGAAAATAATAATTTGGAAGTTTCTTCTATTTCAAAATTTTAATTACTCTTATTGTAGCTTGTTTCCTTCATTTGTGTGAAAGCCTAGACCATCAACCTACCATTCGCACTAATAAATAGACTAAAACTTGGTTTTATAAATAATACATGTAAATAAATCCAAAAGCAATATAAGTTTGCATCAATGACCAGTATTTTTCACTAAACCGGCCTTCCTTTACATCTAATATAATAGACAGTATGGTGCCTTGTTTGTATTCGGACAAAATATAGATAAATTAAAATACTAGTTGAAGAAAGCTTTCATCCTACGCATATTTATAGAGCAATGTTGACTTCCACTCATTTGGGTGAAGCTTTCATCCTTTCTATTTGACCAAATAGTATTTTTTTTAAATCAATTTAAATGATAATGTTTATTGTAACAATTACTAACCTCATTAGTTTGATGAGGCTACAATATTTGACCACTATGCCTTATGTCTCAACCGCATTTTGATCTTCTCTTTGAGAGTATCATTTGTATACCATTTCACATACTTTTGTTTTTCAGTAGTACGCATCCTTTGGGCTGAATTAACAAAGCATTGGAGTTTGAATGTAGGCCCAGAAGAATTAGCTAGCTTCTTCCCAGAGATGTTGACAACTCTTATCGGGCACAACCAAGAAAACTGAAACTCTTATCGGGCCATTGTTTGGCAAAAAAAACGCTGTACTAGGGTCGAACAATGCCTTCCTCTGTGCAGGACGATTCCATGTATTGCCAAAATTTGAAATTTTTTCGCGAGTATATTTTTATCCAGGTGTATGTATATTTTTATCCCATTATTTATTAAGTTTGATCCCATACTATAATAATAATAAAAAGTATAATTAGAAAAAATTAAATTTTTTTTTATTCTTACCTCTATTACCTAAATTTTCTGGATCTGTTTCTGTCTTTATTACTATTTTGGTTAGGCTTTACCTCACTTTTAATTTGGATCCTCTCCATTGCATGATGATTTGTTGATATCTTGCTGACAAGTTTTTCTTGATGGCAGCAACTTCTGGATCGTGAATGAACATAGTTCTTGCAGTGGCTATTATGTTAAGCTAGATCGAAGGATTTTGCTTGTGTCAGGTAATATATCAGCCTCTCTTGCTGGATATTAGTTGAGTGATTTTCTATTCTTGTGGTGAAGCCATATTTATTGAGCGACTTTTGAGTATTGTACTTATGACAGAGTAAAAAAAAAAGTAAAATTTTTTACTAGTTGAAGATGATGCAATCTAGGATTAAGTACAAGAGAAAACTCAGAGCTCTGCAGAGTAGGATTGTTTGTGTGAATCTTTATTCTTAATTTAGATTGTTTAGTTTTGTAAAAATTTATATGAAATTACGAAGGAGTTGTTCTTATTTATTTCAATATATTCTAACATTATAGCTAGTAAGTTGTATTAGGCATTAGTGTCTATTTCCCAACTATGGACTTTGAATTATTGACCTTATTATAATCTTTCACTTGTATCTTGAATTTGATAATCAATAAAATTCAATATTTTCGACCAAAAAAAAAATGCTAAAACAAATTCAAGAGAGGACTTGTGTGATTTTTAGAGAAATCTTTTTTAACACATAGGTGTTAGAAACCCAAATCGAGATGTGGTGATTCCTATATAGATAAGTGTAAATTTTCATTATATAAATATTGATTATAATGCAGATAAATAATAGATGTACACTATTATTGAAGGAAATATGTAGATTCGACACTAATACAAATAAAATTTATACTTATTTAATATGTAATCATCGTATATCAATCCTTGTGTTTGAATAACTATATTCAAATAATTAACAGTTTGAATTAATAATCAATTAGCCTTCAAAGGAATTTAGCGTCACTAGAATCAACGCTTTTGGACTGCTTTTTCCCCGCATTTATAAACACTTTTGATCTACTATTGTATCCCAACGATTATATCAACAAAATTTCACATACAATAAAAGTAGATATATTTATTTATTTTTATAATCACTGAGTAACAAGTTTATATATATATATATATATATATATAAAGAGACCTTATCAAATTGAGTTGTCATATCATATATTATGTATGTGTTTGATTTTTCTTTTATAGAATTAATTTTAGATAGAATTAATTTTATTATAATTGATTTGGTTATAATTAATTTTGAGATAAAATTATTTATGTTTGATAATATCTTTAAAAATAATTCTAAAATAAAGTAAAAAATTTTTATTTCTCCCAAAATCAATTCTAAAGACAAGAATTGATTTTAAAAGCATATAATCAAATATCACAAAAATTGTTCAGAATCAATTTTGGTCTACCAAAATCAACTCCACCCCTTCTCAACTTGTTTCCAAACACACTGTATATATAGTAAGTTTTAATTTAAGCTTAACCCAATAGAAATTTTTTTTCCCAATTTCAGTATGTGATTATGTCGGTTTACGTTATGCTTCGCGGCTTTATCTTGAAAAAACTTTACAAAGATGCTTTTAATCATCTTCCAAGAATTTAATAATCCAAAATACATGCCATCAATCTGAAAAAAAATTAAAAAAAATCTAACATACACAATTCAAATACAAAAATACATCTATTGTGTCGCCTTATCCTTGATATCAAGAGCCCTTATCACATTGAGTTGTCATATCATATATTATATATATTAAGTTTTAATTTGAGCTTAACCCGATAGAATTTTTTTTTTCCTTCCAATTTCAGCATGTGATTATGTCGGTTTACGTTATGCTTCATGGCTTTATCTTGAAAAAACTTTACAAAGATGCTTTTAATCATCTTACTAGAATTTAATAATCCAAAATACGTGCCATCAATCTGAAAAAAAAATCTAACATACGCAATTCAAATACAAAAATACATATATTGCGTCGCCTTATCCTTGAATATTAATATTTCGTTCATTATACGTCCACTAAAATCTATACACCCATGATTTAATTTAATTTGCGTTTTGTCCTAGACAAACAACACTTGTACCCGAAGCAAAAGCCATCCACTAAAGCCGTATCTAATTGAAAACAAGTATAAAAGTTCATCATCAAATCGGCTATAATTGTTTATATTATTTCACATCAATAAATATCACTTTAATAGCAATCTAGTGGGTTGTTTGGCAAGAATGTAATTAAAGTATTGAATTGAATTAGGGTCTCTCAGTTAGTTAACACACCACTCCACAATTTCCCCATAGTTACCTAGTCTTCTTTGGCAATCATAGTGTCCTCCACAGACGGCTCTTATGATTGAATGTTCCCTTGGCATCATTCACACTCTGAATGGAATTGAAAACGATGGTTTCCTATAAGTGGCCTTTTTGACTATACAAAAAGAAGAGTACTGTTAATTTTGTCAATTTCTTGGCATATGAATAATTAATTATATAATATTTATGTTGCTCACTTAATTTAAGCATTGGCAATGGCAAGCTAAATTTTCACAAAGTGGGGGCACTGATCAGAAGTCTGAACAACTAGATCAAATGATCTGAATTCTGAAGGTTGTGAAATGTACACGTGGTTTGTGTTTAACTAATAAGATCATAGATGTACATAGCTACTTAGATATGTAACTAGGTTGATTCACATGCAGTTTCAGACAAATACAGGACAGCTTATTCTCACATATTAATCAGTTTGGTTTGCTCAATTGCGTTACCAAATTTAATGAAGCATGTATTCTTGGCACCGTATCCTTTCCTGAATATGAAGTTATTATAAATAGTGAAATCTAAAGTCTGTGTGTATGAGTTTATTTCGGGGTTTGGATAAGATTTTCTGTTCAATCTCATGATGGTGCAATTGTGGTATCTTAAAAAGGCCATATTATGTATACCAAAAAAAAGGGTCATATTGTCTGAAGTTAATTAGAGAGAGATAAGAGTTGCAGAAGCGCTTTGCAGTGGTAAGGGTGCATTTATTTAAAATTATTTTGGTAAATAATCATTTTTTTTACCCAAAAAAATTAATTTTAGTATATTTTGATAATTTTTTAAAAAGTAACAGAGTTACAAAAAAATCTATTTTCAATTTTTTTGGAGAAATTAAAAATAATAACATCTGAAAAAATTAATTTTTAATTTTTTTTAACTAAATATAAAATTTAAATTTTAAAATTACTTTTTTAAAAATTTAAACAAACACACCCTAAACCTATAGAATATTTAGAAGCTTAAGTGAAGAGTCTCGTGTTCGAGATTCTTGGGGCTGAGCCCGCTCCCGAATGTATGAGTAAGACCAAAAAAAAAAAAGGGAGAGAGAGATAAAAGTTTTTTTTAGGGGGATGGGGGATATGCAGCATCAAAGAGGTTATCTAGGTTTTACAATGAAAAACAAAGGGTGGAAAAAGACAAAATTAACATATTTTATGACTTGATTAATTAGTTATTAGGTTTAATTAGGAGTGCCTATACAAGTTGGCTTCGCCTAATTAATTAACTTTTGAATCTGGGAGTTAGCATGTTAATAATCAGCAAAATGGCAAAACAAACTACTTAATGATTAAGCCTTCGGCATCTTAATTATACAATATATGCAGTTTCAGGCCGTGCCAATGAGTTATATATTCGCCGATCATATGCTTACGACATTATTTATATCTTGCATATGTAAGATTCACTTCTTAATATCATTCTTTAAGAGATTATTTTGATATATTAACAGTATAAAATTTTTTATATTATTAACTAATTATATATATATAGAGAGAGAGGATTAAGTGAGAGGAATAGTTAATTATGAAAATAAGAAGAGTATATCTTGATTATTGGATCTTATATAAATGATCAATATTAAAATATAAAATAATGTAATTTTTTTAAGTGATTATATGACTTTTAAATAATTTTAAATCTTGACCATCTATATATAATTATATGACCAAAATTTGCTCCTCTTACTCTCATAATAAATTATTTATCTCATTTAATATATCTCATATATATATATATATATGTATATATATGTTAAACACTTTTATTAATATAACAAGACTTGATTCAATAACTGTATGAACAATTTAATTTATATTTATAATACATCAAAATTAATTTTTTCAATTTACCTTAAATATATTCTAATTAGAGTTATATAAACTCGAGAGGTGGATAGCCCTAGGGTCCCTGTCATGGGAAATACCAAGCGGTGGGAAGCATATATCTCTTTCTCTGTTGAGTGGCTGTAATTAAACTACCAGTAAAAGGAAAAGATCATGAGTTCAATCACAAGTATTTGCCCAATAGACATTACTACTTTAAAAAAATATGTAAATTAGCAGATAATTTTGCAATGCAATCCGCTATTTTCTTTTAAAAGTAAATGCGGGTTTTACGCAAATGGGTAAACTGTGAAAGTTACATTACTCTTTTATTAATGCTTTTCGTTTTTTAACCCCTTATTTATAGTGTACCAAATACAAGATTCAATTATCCCCTAATTAGCCACGGTACAAATGCCTGTTACCAAACTTGCACTTACTTTTTTTCAAGCCAAATACATTGCAGATGGGGCATATACAGGTAACGATTTCTAAGAATTTGTGCATTTAGCTGCTTTAATACATAATTTTATATTCATTTTTCATGTATGATATCTTAAAATTATTTAGTTTCTTTTGATAATATTAAATACAAAAAAATTAGTTAATACGGTTAAAATAAAACTCTTTTTTACAAAATTATTTGAAAATAACATTAAAAATAAAATTAATTGTTCCAAAAATATAAAAAAAATAATATCTTAAAAAATCTAGTTATTATCCAAATACATCAATGATGTATCCCTTTGTTATTATATTTTCAACTATGAGCAGATCAAACAACATAATTAACTGCAATTGAACCCATAATTTAGTAATTATCTTCTACATCTTCTAATGAGCTTGCGATATCATGTGTTTGATTCTTATTTTCCTTCCCCCTACCTTTGTTTTAAAAAAAATGGAAAGTAATTGACTACAAAATACTCAATGAGATTGATGAAGGTAAAATTTCTTGATTTATTATGTAGATCAACTATGAAAAATTTAACTTAATTAAAATATAAAAGTCAGACACATTTATGTATAATTCAAATTACGAACAATTTAATTAACACTAATCATACACAACCATTAATTTGAATTACAACTTATGTCAGCTATGCAAGTGAGCACCATTACTATCGTCATTACTGAAACTAGTAGTTGGAACTTGGAAGAATCGCGCGGAAACTCTTATTCAATCATCAAAAAGCCAAGGAAAAAAAAAACGTAGTTCTCATATTAATTATTATAATTAATTTTCTTTTCTTTTTTTTTTAATTTTTTTTCGACATAATGTTGAATTGTTGACGAGGAGTATGTGACAAATGTGTACATTTTAAAATCTGCATGCAAAATTAGTCCCCAAAAAAGAAAAAACATTTTCAGTGTTTTTTTAACCCTCTATCTATGCATGTCAACCTCCAATTTATAGCTTATAGTAAATTCTCTTAATGGAATGCTTCATCATGGACAGCTATATAGATAAGTCAATGAGAGAAGCAGCCAAAAAATATATTCAAGTGCAATTCTAATTAAGTGTACTGCTACCACTGTCCTAAATATTCGAGGTTGCATATATCGCTATCTATGCTGTGTTTCATGTGAAAGGTAAACTAGTTGAAAACAAGAAGAAAGAGTGAGGGAAGACTCCTATAAAGGCAAGAAACTAAGATATGTCAAAAAAGGGTCACAAATTTTATTTGGGGGGGAAAAAAATCAAAGCATCAAGCAAAGCAATCAAAGACTAAGGAAAGGAAGAGTAAAGCAAAGAAACTGCAACGAACCAGAAAGGAAGAAGACCTGAGACAACTTTTGTCCTTAATGTCAAAGTGCAATTCCCTCACGCAAACTAAGGAAAAGCGAAGACATAAACAGAACGAGAAAGCAGCTGAAAATTTTAGCCGGCACTCCCGCTAGATATGCACACAGCACGCAAATAAAAGAAAAAATATTGAAAAAAGAAGTAAAAGATTTAATACTTATTTTGTAATAAGATTTTGAGTTTGAATTTTATGATTGAAAAAAAATTAATATTAAAAAATTGTATCTTAGAATAGACTAATTTGTTTTGAATCAAATCCGTTAAAATCTAGACTTTAAATACTAATATTTTATATTATTTACATAATATAATATCAATTATTATATTAAAATATCAAAATGTACTAAAAGAAATTAAAATATTAAATATAATTAGTTACAGTAAAATGAAATTGTCACTTTAGATAAATTTTATTTATGATATTAAGAGTTTGAACTTTTGAAATTGTTGTTTTAGTAAAGACTTTATCTTATTATTATTCTTGATTTGAAATTGCATAAATAATTTTTAAGACTAACAAAAATGTTATATAAAAAATATAATAATAATAAAAAAATAAAAATAACGTACGTAATTATAATATATATATATATATATATATATATATATATATATATATATATATATATATATATATATATATATATATAATAACAATTTCTTAAATAGAGGAAAGACAGAATCACAAGGCACATAAGGGTTTTCTGAGACTCTGACCAAACTCAGACTCAGCCTCTGCGAATAGTCTTTCTTTCTCTCTCACATTGTTTCTTGTATCAATGCCCGGCATGACTCATCATTCAATGACAGCTTAGCCCCATTCATTGTTCCTTTTTCAAATTCAAACTCTGGACCACCGTTGATCCTTACTAATTATAGTTTCACTTTTCAATTCATTACGCATCAAGTAAATAATAAAAGGTGAAAAAAAAACCTTTTGTCATTGCTATTTGTTGTTATTGCATTAGTGAGACTTTCGTTCAAGTCTTTTGTGTATCTTTAGTGATCATATTATATATGCTGATAAAATCATGAACAAAATCACAAAATATTATGTGGCCACTTTGGAGTTGCTGCCTTTATCTGCTTTGCTGTGAGATTAGACCATAATGTCATCCGGTTTTCTTTCTCTCTCTCTCTCTCCATTTGAATTACTTTATACCACGCTTTCGGGCGACTTTTGTAGTAAACTTGAATAATACTCACATTAAAGCTTAACCTCATGATAATGAATTTTTACTTACAAGGATAAAAGAAAGATCTTTAGTTCCACTCATGAGAAAGTTCCCCCATTTTTTAAAAAAGGCTGAAGTGGCAAAGGCTGTCTATAAAGATCGGTAATCATATTAGCCAAAGTTTTCATATACCCTTCTCATTTTACATCTCAAATAAGTCAAAAGTGGGATCCAATATTGACATTATTAATTTCCCTCGGACGGTGGTAACTTGAAATAGCAAGAATCCAAGCTCAAATGTTAGTAAAGTAACTTATATGAGGATAATACATAATTTTTGTACTATTGCAGTTAAATAAAAATTAGGGTGAATTATATTGACCTCCTTTAAGATTTAATGTAATTATATTTAACATTTCTCTAATTTATTTTGCTCAATATATTATTTATAGGCAGACAGATGCCAAATATAATTACACTGAATCTCATAAGAGATCAGTGTAATTTATCCTAAAATATAATATTAGATAGAAGATTCAAATAAGTTGAATTTGTGTGTGAATTGGTTGGCCAATGAGGGTACTAAGAGTGATCTCTCTTTTATTATGGGTAGACCCACCCCCAGCTCTCCACTCCTCTTTTAGGAGATGCTTGGGTATTGTTTTCATTAGACCTTATTTGTTCTTTTTTTATTTTTTTTACTGGAAGTATTAAAAAATGCTGAATTTGTAAAAATAATAAAAAAAATAAAATTAGCGAATTAGAGTGTGAAAATCTTATATTATAAAGTATATCAATTCTTGTATGAACATAAATCTAATATATTATATTTAGGTATATTTATAATAAAATTACGTCTCACTTTAAGTATTATCAATGTATAATTAGTTTAAATAGTTTTATGTTTAAGATCTTGATTTCAAGTGTTATTGACAAAAGAAATTAATATTAAGATAGTTTTACCATTTTAATAAATTTTCATAACTTAAGTTAAATAATTGAAGTTTATTAAACTTTAAATACTAATAATTTTTTTTTAACTCATTCAATCTTGAACTTTTGAAAATGGATCTTTTTATGTAAATTTTTTATATGATTTGGTAATATGTGATATTTTATCATTAATTTAAGAAATAAGACACAAACATGACACTTGATAAAAAAAATATTAATGATAAAAGTTTACAACTGATAAAATTATGTAAAAAATTCACATAATAAGAAGATCCAATCTTTGAACTTCGATGATTATATTATAGGGGTATAATTTAACTATAAGATGCTAAATTCACAATCATATGAGAGTACTATGAATTGTGAATTATCAGTTACTGATTTTGACTAGAGTTGAGATGAGAGTCCTTTCAATATTTTTCTCTCTTCGTATATATGTCTCTCACTTTAACCTCACGTCACTAAAAAATTCTTGAATTCTCTACGGAGAAAGAAAATTCTTTCTCCTCATACATTTTACACTATCAAATAATTTTAACAAATAAAAAAGACGATGGAAGTAATAAAAATAAATAATGAGAATTTCTCCGAATAAGAATTTCTCCATGCCACCACCCCAATCTCTCTATCTCCAAGCCTCAAAGAAGAAAAGAAACCTCTCTCTCTCTCTTTGGAGACTATAAAACACACATTTCATTCCCTCTCTTCCCGCTTCAACCCTCCAACCCCTCACACCAATTTCTCTCTCTTTCTCTCTCTCTCTCTCTCTCTCTCTCTCTCTCTCTCATGGCTTCTTCCAACTCCACCACCAGCCTACACTCACCCACCTCCTTTGTACCCGACCCGACAACACCAACAACCCCCAACACAACCTTCGTCCAAGCCGACCCTTCCAACTTCCGCGCCGTCGTTCAGAAACTCACCGGAGCCTCCGACGACCCCTCCACCCACAAACTCCCCCTCACCCTCCCTTCCCGCCTCTACCACCGCCCCACCACCACCGCCGCCGCCGCCACCGCCAATGCAACCACCACCACCGCCCCCAAGAAACCACTCTTCAAGCTCCACGAGCGCCGAAAGAAGCTCGAACAACTCAGCCTAGGCTCGGCGTCAGAGAAGAACAGCATCATGATGTTCAACACCATGAACATGATGAACTTGAACATTATTTCACCTTCTTCTTCTTCCTCTTACGTTCGGAAGATGGTGGTGGCTGCTTCTTCGCCGGTTTCTCCGCTGGATGCGGCGGCGCGTGGGAGCCCGAGGTCGCCGCACGAGGAGGAGGAAGAGCGTGCCATAGCGGAGAAAGGGTTCTACTTGCACCCTATTAGCCCTCTCGCTACTCCAAGAGGTTCTGAGCCACCTGAACTGTTGCCTCTCTTCCCTTTGCATTCTCCCAGTTCTCATCAAAGCCAACCATAATGCCAATTCTTCTTCTTACCTCTTCCCTAGATATGATTGATATACTGCTGCTGCTGCTGGTGCTGCTCCCTAAGACCCTAACCCCGTGTATTGTTATTTATTGTGACCTTGATTGTTTTCACTACTTGTTTGAGTATTAATTCAACTGTTACTATTAATTAATTGTTATTATTAATGTTTATTTGTGAGATTTGATCTTTGCATTTTTTTTTTCTTTTTACTACTGCTATTAATGAAGTTGTTGAGAGAATAGTTGTACTGTATTTTTTTGTTTTCTTTTAACATTATTGACATTGAAGTTTGAAGCAGTGATCTCATGTATATTACTTAGTAGTGTCTATGGTTATATAATTGATTTTGTTGGGGTTGATTTGGTTAGATTTGATTTTGAGATAAAGAATTTATATTTGATAATTTCTTTAAAAATAATTCTGATAGAAAGTAAAAAATTTTTATTTTTTTTAAAATTAATTTTAGAGGCCAAATTAATTTTCATCTCTTAAAATTAAATAACATCAAAAATTGACAAAATCAATTTTAGAGTATCAAAATTAATTCTAAATCCCCCAAACATGATCCAAACATATTATAAGTATCTCACCACTAACTCTTTCTACTTTCTAGTGGCTTGTATTGTGTCTTATTCAGAAATTTGTAGAATTTTTGTTTAATTTTATTTAATTTTCTTGAATAATATGACATATAAATTGACCTTTTGATAAATAAGTAGATATTTTATTCTTTTTTATTTTATACAACAATTATTCTTATTTTTGTTAAAAATTTTGATAACTTTTTTGTTAATAGTGTAGCATTATTCATTTTATTCAGTTGATCAAGCTATGTTAAAAAGTATAAATAAATTATTAAGCTAAACTTCGTAAATTTTAACTAGACTGTTTGTATTTATTTTTCATTTAAAGTGCTTGTATTTTTTATTCTCTTCATATAACATAATCGTACGGATAAGATAAACGTAGCAGGATTCATTTCTGTTTATTAATGGCTCTAGTTTGATTTTTTTTTAATTATTCTTTTCCTTTTATTTAATTAAATGGAGTTGTCTGTCCGTGCTGTAAATGCATTTTTTGTGTACGTGTGTAGCTGTGGCCGTGTGGCGTGACTATTTGTCTCTACGTTAAGAAACTTGGTTTAGTAGCAGATACTGCTGATATATGTCTGACATTATATACTTTGGAGCCTTTCATTTTGAATTTCTTTAACGTAAATGCCAGGCTAGGAATTCGAGGCTGCAATTTAAAGAGACATGCCAAATTATAGTTGAACACGAAAACGCAACTGAAAAATGTTTAATGAGCTAGAGTGAATTAGTTTTCGAAATCTAATAAAAAACTAAATTAAAAAAGTATATGTAGTACGCTAGAAATAATGAAATGAAATCTCCTTAAAATTGAGAAGTGGGAGTGTAAGAGGTTGGCCTATGTACTTAATAATTCAAAAGACTAAAGTTTGGTGAGATACATATTTAGCCTTTTGATTCTTAAATAAGATGAGAGACTTCAAGAATGTTGTTTCTATTAGTATATAGACATATAGATCATGCCGTGCATCTCTTGGAAGCATAAGCTGATTTTAGCCATGAGAGTCTGTAAGTGCTGGTTTACGAAGTCATATGGCGTAAACAGAAGAGGGCTGTTATTTGATTATTTATGGATATTGACAAGTAGACGTCTCCATTTTTCAATATTTAGAATTTTTTTTCAAAAAAATTAATCTATTTCCGGCTTATTTTTTGGTTAACATAATTTCAACGATTAAAACTTGAAAGCAACGTCTATTACAATAGAAGTTTGGTATCATAGAATCTAATACATAAATTAAGCATGAGATTATAATTAAGGAACACCATAAAACATTAGATACTAAACATAGGACGATTTTGCATCATACTATAGATCCATATAATAGTAAAGATGAGCTTACTAGATTTCTAATCTTGGTTCTAAAACAGATTTTAAACCAAATTTAAGCCAATTGTATAGAAAGAGTAAATAGTGCCTAGGGCATTTTTTTTTAATTAACAAAAAACCATTAACTAAACATCCCCATCATATAATTATTTGAGGAACCAAAGTGCTACACACATAGACATCTAGATTATTGATCATTTCAACATGGGGCACATAAGTTGTATGGATCAGCTCATTAGTAGCCTACTCAGTGGTATTTATCAACACATCAATAACTTCAAAACATATCTAAAAGCTAAAAATAGAGGTCATTTATCTCTAGACACCACAAAAAAGGAAAATAACATATCCCAACCAACAACCATTAACAAGGCGGTCGATTATCACTTGTCACAAACATAATCTTCTAATTTAGCCTAGTGTATCTACAACTGTGAGATCTACAAATGTATGACTTGACCTCGATCTTTCTCTCACGATTCTAAGCCCATTGCCATCACAAAAAAATCTTGCTAGACAGAAAATAAATTAGACCATCATATACTGGAGAAGGTGGAATAAAGTAAACACCATCTACAAAGAAAGGGTTGCCATAAACCATCATGGGGCTGGTTCCCCCTTCAAAAAGGTTGAAGAGAAGAGGGTAGACAGAGATGGGCATTGGGTGCAGTGGGGGCTGGATTGGGAGGGAGGAGAAGGGGCGAAGAAGCTGCGTGGCTGTGCTCACTCATATGATATCTTTAAATATATACAGGATTAATATATAAATAATATTTTTCTAAGTGAAAAACAAACACTCTGAGTAATTGTATTTTAAATTTTTAAATAAATACAAATGAACAGTGTTGTATGAAAAAGACTTTTTATAATAAATAAATTAACTGAAATATAAATAAATCAATAACTTGTGAGCATGGTTAAATTTATAGACGCGAATGAAATGTTTGTGCCACCTCAAACCTAAAACTGAAGCCTGTACTTAGTAGGTTGTAACTCATGCTACCTTATAATCAGTCACAAGCTTCCAAAGTTTTGTCTCCTACCTTTTTTTTACGAAGGAGAATTTCATCATTCAAAATTCAAAACAATGAGATGATATGTTAATAACAAGCTCAACAAATAGGCATCCCTTTGGTAAGCAGCTAATCGCACATCTTAAATTCTTAATCGCGAACAATTAGAATAATAATTTTCTGCGCGTCTCCACTCTTAAGTCTTAAGTCTTAAGTCGTTTTCTTTCTTCTCTTTTTCATTCGTGCATTTGCTTCTTAATTTCACTTTATTTGCATTACTAAATTTTTGTCAACTGCTATCTAAATTTACATCTTACACTCTTGTAAGAGGTCTCAAACATGCTTTTCAAAGATGGATGCTTCACGATCTAATTACGCCCCATTTGTTCTTATAAATTCACGTAAGGTGATTTGTTCCTCTTATACTCTTATAGCAAATGCAAAACTAAAAAAATGATATAAGTTCTTATCATTTCATTTTCATCCATACAAATAGATATACAACGCTAAACTACTTTTATAGCAACAAGGTATAAGGTCTCTCGTTTAGTTAGACAACATAATCATTACCAAGGTCCGATTCACAATCATTTCACCACCAACTTTTAGTGCCTTATATTAGAATACAAAAAAAGGGTGTGCTTAATTCCTATAATATTTGTGCCAACAATATATATCGCATTGAATACACTCTTCCCCTCATTCTGGTGTAAACCAAATTTTAAATTTTGCTGTACTCTTACAACTCAATAAATTGAAGACGAGAAGTTATTATTTATTAATTACAGCACCCTTTGAAATTGAAATTTAAATGAAGTGCTGACTTGAGAACGTGCATACTACGAAATTTGAAATAAGAACTAAATACTTCATAATTAATAACTCTTACACCCCCCAACGGGTATTTGCTTGAATGCTTGACTTCATTTTCAGAATCAGAAACCAAGTTTTACAAAAGGCCTTTTTTTTTTTAGTTTTGAAATTTTTTTGTTCACTAATATATTATTACCATAATACATTGCTGTTTAAAATATAGTACCCTGAGCTGTGATGGTTCAGTTATTTCGATAAATTTTATTTATATTTTCTTATATATCTATTTGTAGTTCATCGGGTAATATATCTGGATTCTACGTTAATTGATTCAAGAAAATAAAAATTCAACATATATCATTTTTAATTGTTATAAAATAATAAAAAATAGAGTTATTAAAAAAATACTCTTGTTCACAACTCTTGTGCATTCACTATGATGCACCAGTACATTAAGCATAAGTAACTGGTTCTCTCTGAGTGGATTTCTTTTTGGTTATTTGAGTTATTTAAATTTAAATGTAATAACTTTCATTCACTAAAAAAAGTTGTTACATTACAAAATCATAATCATAGTTAAAGTAATTATGTTATCTAGACTAACTGGTTAAGATGATAGGTGCCTTGATTTTTTAATTAGAGATTTCAAATTCAAGTATTGGAAATAAAAAAAATTCTTATTAAGAGATCTTTATCCTCTTTAAAGACCTCTATCAAATTAGATTAATCGAATTCCAAATAATAGAATTTGGATATAAGTGATTCCATCAAGTAACTATGTTATCTGATAGCCAAAGCAAAAAACATATAATGGCATACAATGAAGGTGGACATTAAAAGAGGAAAACACTCCTAAAAGATGATGGCACTGTTGACCTTGTATTAAAAAAGAGAAAGGATTGCTGAAGATTGATTGATGTAATAAGTAATCTTGACTTTAGTGGAAAAAGACATGAATTTAAATTTTAAGAAAAAAAATTATAGACAAATTGCATAACTCTTATTTTCTTGTAATTGAACGAGGATTAGTCTTATAAATAGTTTAAATAAATTACCATGTAAACATACCTTATATTTTAAAAAAAAAATGGAATGAAGAAAACGAAAAGCTCATGTAGTTGTTTGAAAGGGACATATTTGCTTCCCCTAAATTTGTGATTGTCGCACACAATTTCAGGTCACCTGCTTTTATCCGTCTGGGCTAGAAAGGTAATGCACAAGTTGTGATCTTTGTTATGCTATTATAATTTCGACGTTTTGAACTGATATATGAGAACAACATTAGGCACACAAACTTTTATCTTCACTTGGATTGTGATATAGTATCAAACTCTAACAGAGAAAACAATCCTCGAGCCATATTCGTTCTCTGATTGTTTGGGTAACATTTCATAATTTAGGGTCCTACTAGTGATCAAATCATTGAAACAGTTTCATAGATGCATGCATACAACCCTAGTGTTATTATTTACCTTATAACAGTTTCATAGATGCATGCATACAACACTAGTTTTATTATTTACCTTATATCACAAGTTGCTCTTCTCAGGGTACTTCAATTACCAAGTTGTTTAATCATAATTCGAAGCTTGATTTTCATTTTTAGCCGTGCATTTCCGTCAAAGCAATTTGAGAGGAGGATGTAATTTTTCGAATTTAACAAAAATATTGTTGCTAAATTTGAGGTAAACCAACTAAGCTTCTTGCAAGTTCAACAACTAATTCTTTTGCTGCAACATGTGAGAATGATAAATCGTATTTATTCTTTTTTTCCAAACTATATACTCGAGAGAATTTCATTCACCAATTGGCAATGGGTTGAAATTATTGAAATGAGTAATTCAGAGATCTTTATTGAAACCATAAAGAATGTATATAATTTTCGATATTTTGATTACAAATTGTATGTTTTCTTGTCACTAATTGGACAATATATATACATTACTAAATGATGATAATGAAATCATTTTCCAATCAAATTCTGTACCCTTCAATTAACAATAATATTGTGCGAATTTTGTGGCTTTGTTATTGATTGAACAATTAAATATAGGAGAATCTCCTAGTACTATCCAACAAACAAAAGTGCATAATATCTAATATAAAATATTGAGAAGTTCATCACTCCAATAACTTTGGCCCTTTATGATCCTCTCAGTTTTGACAATCAATATTCAAGAGAACCCCACCATCTAAAAGTCACAAACTGATATGATGCACCATGATGATCATAATGATTGCTGTGTGTTTTCACGTTCAAGCTATTCGCACAATGCAGTGGTTATAACTCACTTGGATGTGATGTACCTCAACTTTATGTGGCAAGTTGTTTGAATATCTTCCTAATTAAAGTGTGAGATGCACTTTGGTGAGTATAGTATATAATCTCAATTGTTAGTGAAAAAATTATCAGTTTAGAATTTGTAAGATATAAACACTAGGATGAAAGATGATATATGTATTAATATATACTGTTTATTTTCTCATCAATGATAAAAATTATGCACTTTAACTTCTAAAATGTACCCTACCTATAGAGAAGGCAAATTCTATAATTAAGGTGTGTTACGTTATTCACTCTCCTTCCTTTCTACTTATAACAGTGTAAATGACATCAATGTTTGGTTAACTACCATAATATTCAAAATGGGGATCAATATTGTTATGTTTTTAATTTGGAAGTGGTTTGGTGCATGGTTTACTAGCCACAAGGATCCCTCAGGCATAGGAGTCCATCAAAGAACCTGAACCTGATACCCTTGAGCTATAGTTCATAAAACTTGGGTTAATTTCTACTGTAAATCTGCTATATTTGCAGATAATAATCAACAAAGATACTCCGTATTTGGACATAAATTGAGGGCTTTAGAAGATGATAAATTACATCAGAAAATGAGAAACACAAATTGGAAAAGATAGTGAGCACTCAAGGTGATTTGTCTTGATTGATGGTCATATGAATATTCAAAAACTCGAAATTATTAGCCAATTGAAAAGAAATGCAGTATAAAAACAAGAGTCAATCAAAACATCCAAAGAGATATTTCAAAATTGAAAATTTATGCTGAACTATTGAGTGTTGGATTATTAAAATTCACTAAAGATTAAATTTGACATAACTTGGGTCACTCTTATGGAACAAACTGAAGTGTAATGGTTAGTGATTTACCAAAGCCCAGCAAGACATAGGCTAGGCTTTGTCTACTTAAAAAGGCCCAGAACAACAAGAAAAGACAACCATTTGCAAGGTTACTAAAACCCCAATAAAAATTTCACCCTGAAAAACCTGGAGTTTGACTTCAAGGGGCAGAGCCCGTTGTCCCTCCCAAGTGAAGGTGTGCGTGTGTCGACCAAAAACAAAAAGCTAGCAAGAAGTTAGTGTTCAAACCCACGTGACCTCTTGATCAAAAAAAGGAGGGAAAAAAAAAATATGACCATTGACAAACCACCAAGGCCACAATAATAATAATAATAATAATAATAAATTGAACTTGCCAATCAGCTTTTATTAATTAATCAAAATCTCCAAGTATGAGGAAAAAAGAATAAACAAAGCCAATGTACTTCTGACATAAACAAATAGATTTAATGACCAAAATACCATGTCATGGGTTATATGCTGTTAAAAATATGATGTCAAGAGCTTTGGCCAGACATACTCAGAAGGACAAACAAAACATTCAAGCATTAGTGATTCATTTCATATCTCTATCAACGAACTGAAGCACACATGGACTGCTGGTTGTGCAATCCTGTGACTCCATTTGTGATCTTCTGCCTGCTTTTTCTCCTCTTTGTGACAACTATAAATCCTTCAGCATCACCATTCTTCTTCCTACTTACATCATCTAAGTTTTCTGCCTCTTCACTATCACTGGAATTAGGAACCATCTTATTGTTTTCTTCATTCCCATACATAATTTTTATGATAGCACTGTCTTTGGCTATTTCATCAGAAGAGTTTTCCAAGCTCTCATGCTTTCCTTCACTAACTTTAGATTCATCTGCAGCATCGATATTTTGCTGAACAGATTTCATAAGAAAACTAAGCAATATCTGCCTTCCTATCTCTGACTTCTCAGATTCAGAAATGCTGGTCTTTGGAGAACTATCTTTGACTTCAACAAATTTTCCATCTGCATTTGAATTGATATCACTGGTTTCTATTTGAGAAGCACTTCTGGGAACAAACTCGGGTGCATGCGGATTCATGATTCTTGGAGCCCCAAATCCACTTCTGTCCCTAATAGGAGAATGGCCTTTACCGAAACCATGTTTCATGCGAAATGCATAGTTTGTTCTACAATATAGAGGTGATCTAGGCCCACAAGGGACCCTAGCAGCAGCAGGAGGAAGCACAGGCTCCACAAGTATGCCTTGACTTACATTTGCATCATATAAGCTTGTCATGGAAACTGAATTTAAATGATGGTGAGACATGGACAACATTCCTGGATTGAATGGTTTGGCTGCAGCTGAAAGCTTCCTACCATTTGTTTCTGTAGGCTTTACCTGATCAGAAGCAAGAGAAACCTTCTCAAGTTCTGAGGAACAATTTTCTTGCTGAGCTCCAATTTCATGAGTTCCCTCATTTTCATCATGCTCCGAAACTGTATCAACTGCGGAACTTTGGCAAGCGCCTTCATTTGTTGATATCACAGTTGAACTTCTGGACAACTCATTTTCAGCCTTTACATAGTCCGTCTCAGCTTTCTCCAACAATGGCTTTAAAACTGTACCTGGTGGTGCGGCAGCCACTTCTTTGTAAGATACAGACTTGGAAGCCAAGGAACTGAGAGATGGTGGAGTAGAGGAAATTTTGGACACAGAAGCTTTTGTAGGATGATTGACAGACTCCTCATTCAAATTTGTGTTTGGAACTTTTGATTGTCTTGAGGAAGATAACATAGCTGAAATGACTTTTGGAGATCCCTTTTGTGGTGGTGAAGTAATGCCATTCCTGTAACTGCCTTCTCTAAAACTGTAATTATCAGGACCATTAATGCTGAGCTTTGATAAAAGAGGTCGTTGTCTGCGTCCAAACTTGCGAGTAGCAGGGTTACCTGACCGCCCTTTTGAATTGGCTTCTTGCCAACCTTCATCAGATGATGTCTCATCAACAATTTCACTTGTCATTGGCTTGTGCCTAGTGACACCATTTTCTTTTGGTTCTTTGGAATCAGGTGATCCATTTGTTTCTTCTTTGTTACCTTCTACCATACTTGGAGTGTCTTTTGACTCATCAAAAAGAACACCCTCTTCAGCTAGTTCATCAACATGTTCTTGATGGGTATCACTTATTGGGAGTATCTGTAAAATCACGTAAAAGTAACACATACCAAATACAAAATAAGGTTACATTATCATAAAAAGTTTTCAGCAATGTATCTGATTTGAAAATTATCAAACCCTTCGAAGCTAACTGCAAAAGAATGTAATAGTTTGAATGCCATTCAAAATTGACTTTTATTAAAGAAAATTTTCATTGGAACAAAGTCTTCCTTGTTTCTCTTTAATGCCAACAGCTAGAACATAAGGAATGGAGGAGGAAAGCATAGGTTACCCTAGCATATTATGAGAACACAGTATAAATTTGATCAAATCAGTGCTGGATTTGTTGATTAAACTAGACAAAAGGGTATGTATTGGTTGTATTTAAAAAAAAAAAAAGAACAGCTATAACATATCTGCCTACCTTTGCGCGCCGCTGTTTCCTCTGAGCATCATTTCCTTTTGAGTCTTGATCAGGACTTATAAAATCAAGGAGATCTGACACACTGCATGAAAAAATGTCAAACATTTCTGTGCCTTGAAATATAAGCAATTTGAATCACAGTAATACGGGGATACCATGTCAGTACCTAAGGTGACCTTTACTTGCAATGGATGCATCTGGCTTTGGAGTTCCATTTTTAGCTGCTTCTTGCTGCTCTATGGCTTTTGATTCAAAATATTCAAGCCATGCAGCAGCATCCTACATTGGAAAAAAAAAGCTTTTTGAAAAATGACAATACTAGCATCAATCAACTCCAATATTAGGTGAACCCTTAGTTCAATCCAAGAAAGGTTTCAAATTGCAGCTTCTTTGACATTTATTAATAAAACGGTAAGACAAATAATGACCTGTGTACGAAGATCTTCGGATCCGAGCTTTGCTTGAAGTATCTTAAGTGTAGTTTGCTCGTGTTGCACACTCAGAGAATAGGCTTCCATTAATGAAAGAGCAATAGCTATGGCATGATAGCTAGCGGCAGTCTAAAGTATGAATTACCATGTATATGATCAGCTCCAGAAATATATGTTGCAGCAGTAGAGTCGGGGGTAGAAGGGGATAGAGAAAGAGAGAGCAAGACCTGTATATGATCAGCTCCTAACAATCTTTTGTTGCATTTAAGAGCTTCATGCAAGTATCTGAGTGCCACATGAACATTTCCCATTCCCTCTTCCATCATAGCCACGTTTATATATGTTGCAGCTGTGTTTGGATGAGATAGCCCACATGTAAAATGAAGAAGGAATAGAGCTCGGTTGACATACCTGTCAAAAAATATGCATCATGTTCAATGAGAAAGGCAAACAGTGGCAAGTAGAGAACAACAACTGTGTAAGTTGCCAGCATAACTCAAGCAAATGAAATAATCAAGAAGTTTACAGGTAGTGATGGGATTAAAGAATACAATAGCATAAATTCAAAAAAATAGTACATTTTAAATAATCAACAGAAATTTATGACATAAGAACCTGTACCAATTCAACAAAGTTTGTTTACTTACTTCAGAGCCAGCTCAATGTGCTGCAGACGATAATAAAAGACAGAAAGATCCCCATAGCTTTTCATTGTGTCAGGATGGTCAAGCCCAAGCTCCCTCTCATTTATATCCAAGGCCTTTTGCTGATATATGGTGGCCTATATAAAGAAAGTATAATCAAAATTTAATATACGTACTGGACATTCAACCATCCACCATGAAAAGATGTTCCATAGACATCTCAACCTTCTACAATAGCTGAGGCATAAAGGCATAAATCCGAAAGATTCTTTACCTGGTTGAAATCTCCGGTGTGGTAGAGAACCACGGCAAGAAGACTGTATGCACTTGCAGTAGTTCGATGATAGGGTCCACAAACAGCCATCATCTTTGCTAATGCCTGCAATATGATACCAAGATCAAATACTATGCCATGTTTGAAAGTAAACATAGACAGATGCTTCATGCCGAGACTGAAGAAAGTAACCGGTACCTTTGTTCCATAATTTACAGCATCCTCAAGCTTTCCTTTATCAAGAGCAATTTTGGAAGCTTCCAATAAATTTCGTCCGTCTACTGAGGAGCACCCTACATGCTGTTGAATAACATATGATTTTACTTTTAAATGGTTCAACACATTGCTAGTTATTAAATTATACATGGAATGGCCTTGGGGGCTGATAAATAAACTAGTCCTACCTTGCAAACAGGAACCAGGCTGATAATATCATATTTTCCAAAGGGCTTGGGAGACTCCATGTCGTAATCTCTTGGTAGCAATTCCAATCCAACCTGAAAAAATAATAACATATGCAATCAATAAATGCTTCATGTAAAATTAATAGAATCAAAGGTCAAATTGTTTATACCTTGTGACAGAGCCCTCTGACAATCGACAACTTCCTCAAATGTTGAAATTCATCCTTTAATGTCCATCCAAATCTTTTTGACAAAAATATACGTAACCATTGAAATCTGAGATGATGGTCATCATCCAAAGTTTGGTCAGTATCCTCTGTTCGAGACCCTCCAAGTAAGAAATTCAGTGTTGATGCAATGACTGCAGATAAGTCTGCTACATTGTCAACAGAGGCAATTACAGCTTTAAGTAGATGCTTAAAAGCTCGAGTAATCATCTCATGAATACAAAGGGATTGTATGTGTGGAAGATTCTCTGCCAGTTTAACCTGATTCATACAAGAAATTAGTAACAACAGATGCAAACTATATTACCAAAATTAATTTAACTAACTGGTATTGTAATTTAGACTACGGTAGTACCTCTCGAGCAATATAATGGTTAGAACATTTTAACATGCATTCAAAGAGCTACTTTGGATATAGAAGGAACATTACTGGATCCAAAAGGATCAGCCTCAACTGTAAAGATGTTTCTAGAGAAAGCAAGTAGAGAGAGAAAAGTATTCTCACCACTTCACCCAATGATCGTATTTGTAATCCTCTTAAATGCATAAAATCAGTTAGCGTACGACCATCAACGGGAGAAAGTTCAAGTGATCCGAAGTCTGTAGCCTAAAAAAGTAATACATTTAGTTCTTAAGCCAAGTCATTGGCCTCCATGTTACATCAAAAGAGGCAGAATCCATGGAGAAATATAATGTTACCAGCTTTGGCAAGGCAACTTCATCATAAAACTTGTGTGCCATGTTGATAAGCTCATCCACTGACTGTTGCAAGGATAAACTATTTGAAATGGTAGGTATATACAAATATAGAACAAAAAAATTAACAACAAAATTAAAAACATTAAAAAAAAAATGACAAATACCACAAGAGTTGTAACGTGTATACTTAGTAATTCATATGTGGAAAAAAAAAAAAAAGGAAACAAAACAAAACAAAACAAGAAGCAATACAAGAATATAGCAACAGGAAGTATCACAATCTTCAAAATATTCCACAAACCTTTAAATGGAGACCGGTTCCAGATTCTTTGAGACGGAAAAATGCATCGTTTGAAAGTAGTTTCTCCAACTCAGTAGAGCTACTTGACTCATCATTGTATAGTGCAACTTTATCAGTACCCACATGCACATTTCCAGGTCTAGAATCAATTTGCTCACTAGAATCTGTACCATCTAGATAACTTAGTTTCTTTGCCCTCCTCTTTAAAAATTTAAATTGCTTTCCAAGACCTTTAACATCTTGCTCAACATCCTCGCCATCATCTTTGCCTTTGGAACTATTATCTGTTGAATTTTCTTGTTTTTGCAGATGTTGCATCCACCAGGAACCAAGTTCCCATCGAATAGACCTTTTTGAAATGCCTGGCTCCTGCTTTATCGTCTCCAAGCATTCTTGAACTACCTTCCGGACAAGATACATATAGCCATCTAAGTCATCCAAATTTGATGGAAATGAAAATTTTCCTTCTGAGGGTTCATCTGCGGATTTGTGAAGCAGTAGCCTCAAACTGTAAAGATCATAAAATCGTTGAGTTCAAAGATAACTCAAAAAATGCAGCTTATTGTCATAAATAACAATATAAAAAAAATAGAAAGAAAATGGATGGCAATGCATTGCCATCGATCCCAACAACAAATAGAGAAAAGCAAAATAAAATGTTATACTTGACATCATATGTGATCTAGAAGTGCAGGCATTTTCGGATCATCCACAGATTAACATTAGGAAAAATAGCTTATTGTTCAAACCTATTGATGTTAAGAGCATTTGCCCCTCCATCTGGTTGATCGTCTATTTCAATATCTTGAACTTCAGGCTTGCTCATGTTCAAGTTACCAACAACCCTTACTGTTGCAGTATATCCACAATGATGTACATCAACGACAGTCAGCGAAGATGTATCCTGTAAAAAAATTATGGGCTTTTCAACAAGGGGGAAAAACTTTCATTTACATGTGGAAAAGCTCTGAGCACTCAGGTACAAAACCAATTTAACACTAAATTTTGGAATTTCAATGAGCTAAGACTAGAGCTTATTCAGGTATGTGTCATAAAAGACAAATTGCTTCCATCAGTCTGGATTTTTGAAATGAAATTTAGACAACAGGACTGAGAGTCCTACTTGAAAAATGAAGATAACTAAATAATATGCATTGATGAACAAGTATTTTTGAAAGAATGAAAGCATGCTATTCAAGGTGATTCTTTGCACAATGGCAAAACAACAGGGGATGAAAGTAGACTGTTCATACTTGATTATTGAAGTCACAGTCAAGATATATATTCAGTCAGTACAAGGCACAAAAATCCACTTTATATAATGATTTGTTCACATACACCAGTCTAAAGACAAAATATGTGTTATACACACCTAGCTCTTATATGCATATACATCTATAACATAAGACAGGATTATGACTTACATGAACAATTACACTTTCATCTGCAGTCAACCCTTTGAGTAAATTCTTCTGAGCATCCGCCTTATCCAGACTGAATTCATCAGATATAGAACCATACTTTCTATTTCCATTATGGATATCACGTTTGACAACAATGGATAAGTCTCGTACAAGTTCTTCATACAGTTTTGAACCTGGAGGAGAATTCGATTCGTTCTTCATTATTGCCTTGGATTCCATGACATGCTGTATAGCCGCAACAGCCTTAAATATCGACATATCAACAAATTGACTGTGCAGCAGAAATGCTTTTCTATCTCTGACTGCTCTCTCCTCCTCAGTTTTGCAAGGAAGTGAAGCCAATAATGCAAAATCTGAACCCCATTGTCTAAGTTCATATTCACCATTTCTACCTTGGCCACCACCATTACCACCCCAGTTTTCATCCTCAACAGGTAGAGAAGGAAAGTTTGAAGGAGACTCGGCAACATATGGAGGGACAAGCCATGTGTTTGCTCGGAATCCATATGGAAGATTGCCAAACTGAAGGAGATAAATTGTTAGAAAAACACCTTATAGAAAAGAAAAAAAAATAATCAATTTTAGTTTGTGTAAACTGAACCTTATTATGGTCTGAAAAAGCTTTCATCAACAATCCATATGCCTGCATTAATCAGGGAAATTAAGTTAAAAAATTTAGGGGGAAAAAATAAACAAATAAAGTTCAAAAGATTGTGTTTGATTAAAGTATTATAGAACAATCAACAGATAACAAACGTGCAGTTTGCAGACATGTTAAAACATGAAAATGTTCCATTAAAGGAACAAGTTACATTGATAATATATCAGATGTAGGTCTTACATTACTATAATTGTGCAATGTGCTCGTCAACAAGGTCTTATGTTACTTTGACACTTTGTTTGGATTGAGAGAAAATGAGAGGAGAGAAAATGAGAGGATTTTGGAATGTTCAATGCGGGAATGCATAAGGCCATGATCATTACTATGAAATGGAAACAGGCAAAATATAGATAACGACATTTCACAATCATTTTCTTTTTACACCCAATTACATTTCACAATCATTTTCCTTTTTCACCCAATTTCTTTTCTTGCACAACCTTTTATATCAATTAAGTTGACTAGGAGATCACATTAAAAACAAAAAAACCAAGGAAGAAACAAAACCATACATTGGCAAAACCTCGGCTGAGCTGCTGCAGAAGATCAACCAAAGTGTGACTTTGCAGAGACTGCTTTCCAACAGCGTAAAACCCTTTCTCTGAAGCAACCACTTCTATTACCTTCCCATTGCAGATTTTAACCTGCATGCACCAACACCATTTTCAGCTTCAAGCCACTGAAAATTATATGAAATAGAACAAACCAAAATATCCCAAAAAAAAAGGGAAGGAAAAAAGCTACAACCTGAAGCTGAAAGTAATCTCCTTTACTTCTATCATCTTCACTCTTCAGTTCACATCTCTTCAAGTCTGCATAAGAGACAATTATGCATTTGCCCAAAATCAAAACTTTAACCATAATCTCCATCACCCATCATCATTTAAGCACTGAATTCAAGCTTATGAGTTCCATACACAGCCAAACAGACGCTTAAACGAAAGAGTAAATATTCAAATTAATCCTAGCAAGACATATAAAACATCAAATTAATTTTTTATAGTTTTTTCACATCAATTTATTCATTAACAATATAAAACAGCTATCAATTCAGGGAACAAATTGATGTCTAAACATTTATTAGAGGACTAAACAGATTTTATACTAAGACTAATTTGATGTCGCAAAAATCTTTTAAAAACTAAATTGAGTGTATATTAGAAAAATAAAAATATTTTTTGAACCCATAATTTAGGCATCATTTCAGACATATAGGAATCATTGTATAAATAAATAAGGATTTCAATTATCGTGTCATGTGCATGATAAATATAGTAGATGTAACAATATAATCAATAATACATGTGAAATTTTTTTTACCAGATTTATTAGTAAGGTAATTGAAACTCCCTATTTATTAATACATGATTCCTCGTCCTTTTTTTTTTTCACAAGTAGATTCATGTGTTACCCAATATTTTTCCACAGATTCCATAGGTTTAGAGGAGAAAGGGATACTCACGTAGAATAGGGGGAGAGAGGTGAGAGAAAGAGAAGAACTCGTAGAAATCCGAGAGCTTCGGCGTCGGGTGAATCGCCACCATTCCCACGCTGTCCGATATCGCCGACACTCCCCGCTCCGACGGCGGCGACCCGACCCGGGTTTCCCCATTCGGTGTCGCAGGTGGGCTCGAACCGGCCTTATTCTGATTTTGGGCCTTCCCGTTTTTCTTGGGCTTAGGGTCTGAGCTTAACGGGCCTCGTTTGGGCTTCCCGAACCTTGTTGTGCAGGCCACGATGTCCAATAGCCTACGCACGTGCGCAATAGCCTGGGCTTCCTCTGTGTAATCCTCTGGAATTAACAAAGATAAATAAATAAATATATGATAAATAATTAATTAAACATAATAATTATTTGCATTAAAATTTGAGCATACCCATAATTTAGTATTATTTATGTATTAATTTAATTCTCGAAAGGTTATTAACATTACGTGATTTCGGTATTGCCAGTGAATTAAATTAATATAATTGATCAATTCGAAATCAAAATTGATGTTTTTTAAAAAATTATGGCTAATAAAGTGTTTATTATAAAGTATTTTAAAGGGACAAAGAAGAAATGTTTTGCGACTGGTTTGGTTGTTGAATTAACTATAAAAGTTGCAAGCAATGGGTGCGTAGTAGAAAAAGTCAAATTACAATAGAACTATAAATAGGAGACGGTGATGGCAAAAGGGAAAAACAGAAAGGGGTTTGGTATGATGGTATCCTAGCAAGACGCAGCATCAATAAATGACAACGATTAATTGGGTAATCCAATGTTTGTATCTCACAAAAACGAAATACCGACGACAACGAAAGTGACAACTGACAAAAATATCTCTATTTTGCATTTCAAAAAAATAATTTAAATGTATTAATAATATAAAAATTTTTTCATTGTCATCTAAACATATCATGCTATATCAATAAATATGATTAAGTTTTAAGATTTAATTTGAATATATCATCAGTATAAAAAATTTTTACACAAACATCTAATCATATATTGTCATATTAACAAAACTCTTTGATATAACCACTCACTACTTGAATGATAATATAAAGAGAGAGATATAATTAGTTAATTGTATATAAATTTTTTATACTGTAAATATATATAAATTAAACTTTAAAAAAAAAAAGAAAATCCAAGAATGAAATCAAAATACTATGAAGTCAGTAAGTATAGTGTATAGATATAATATATGTTTTGATGCATAATGCTCTTCACTTTTAACACTATACATAAATTGTACAAGAGATATTAGAAAAGGGTTATCATTCTATATTCGATTATATTTTCTTATATTTTGGTTTACTTCTATTACATTTTCTAATAGATGAAATATTCAATTACGAACTCTGAGCAATTAAATAACTTTTGTACGAAGCATTTGAATTATATAACCATCCATGATTAATTTCTATGTACTACTATTGCCAAAAGAAAATTGGTAAGTTTATTTTGACAAATAATGTACTAGATTTTTTCAAAAAGGGAAGATGACAAAAGTAATTGCAGATTTTTTTTTTAAAATAAAAAATTCCTCAAGATATTTGGTTCGGGACTTGAAAGCAAAATTTTCCATTTCAATTCGACATTTTTGTATTGAGTAAATTCACTTCTATGGAGCAACCAATTTGTGTCTCCTCCAATAGGGAAGGGTATTAAAGAGCGCCTCACAATCACACGTCTTTTTGTCAAATGGCAATTCCAAGTGACGGAAATAGTATACAATATCTAAAGTAATAAATAAATCATTCCATGTATGGCACAATGCATGAAATGATAAGGTATAGTATGTTACTTGTGCCCAATCACGTGATTTAGGGAGGGAACAGTTTTCACAATTGCCATTGTAATTAATCAAAGCAATGATTTAGAGGCATTGACATTAGTGACCAAAGACAAATTAAGTTTTACAGCATGAGAATCCATAGAAATTTGTTGGCTTTCATAGCTCTAATATTCGTTCTATTACTTGATTTTTTTTGGCTTTACTTGCTTTTCTACTTCAAACTTCTAAAGATACTAAATCTTTCTGCTGACACAAGAGGACAATTATTAATGGCTGCTTTGACTACAACCTAAATGGTACCACCCCACAACAACTCAGGACCCAAAACACAACCTTCATTGTTTATGTACACCCCTTGAGCAATTCAATTAGCATTAACAATAAGGGGTTTGTTTTTCTTCAATTAATCATTTGCACTTTACTGCCTAAAAGCTTGTATCATACTATTTGATTAAATCCTAAACCATGATTTGAGTAAAAACTTTTTTCTCGTAGTTGTTACCTAAACTATGGTCCCATTTTAAACCAAAAATTAAAAAGCTTTTTTCTTGAAGCTGTTACCTAAACTATGGTCCCATTTTAAACCAAAAATTGAATATGCTATTAATATTATTGTCCTTTAGGCTAAAACACAACAAAGTACATTGCAGTTGCCGAGAATATACCTAATTGTTGCAAATTCAACTAAGTGTAAATGCAATTTCCAATGAGAGGCATATGGTGGTTGTGCTGAATGACAAGTATGCTGGCTACAGCACCTACCTTCAACCATTCTTAGAAGACATGGCTTTAGGGTAGCAACTTCCACTCTGTCATGTAATCTCTGACCCTTAACCTAAGGAGGAAAGAACATTGAATTAGTTGATTGGCTATGAGCAGAACTGCAGGAAATAAATAAAGCTGCAGAATTTGGCACATGTAAGGAATAAATTATTCATTAAATTAAATAATATTAAATTACTCAATATTGAACTCAAAGAAAATGCCAACCTCATGAGATAAAGAGTAGCTTGTAAAATGGCATGTCTCCACCTTCACAGCCAATAGCCTTCTTACATCAAGTATCTTATCAGTAGAGATACCCTTTGGGAAAATTTCATCACACAGATAGCTATTAGTGACATTAAACATTTAAACCACATTTGATTGTTCTTAGTGATTAAAATACAAAATTTGGGGGATGTGAAATAAAATATGTACCTTCAATACAATATGTGAATCATATGGAGTGACTACAGTTATGTCAACAAGAGAAGGCGCTCCTGCTGAAAACACAGTACAAACAGAAGTTGGAGGAAAAAGGCAATTCAGTTATATACTTTAGTGCAAAAAAATAGAAGACATCAAAATCTTATCATTCTTCCTCTACAAAGTGACGCAAGAGTGCAACCTTTCTCTTCCTTTTTCTTCTTCTCAGCCTTAGCTTTATTTGATTTCCCTTTCCCTGATCTTGGGGCCATTTCCTTTCCTTCTTGCTGCCACAGAACAAAGGCAACAAAAGTTCACAAAACCATTTAACAATCCAAATTTGATTGATGATAGAGGCACCAAAAAGAGACAAGACAATCACTGAGTGAATGATGAAGTTGTGGAGGAAGAAAAAGAGAAGGGGAATGAAGAGAAAAAGTTCACAAAGTTTATAATATGTGTGACAAAGAGAGGGAATAACGTTTATGTTGCTATAGGGAAGTGTATATATGATATATTGTAAATTGTGTTTGAAGAAGGATAGGATAAGGGTCTTCAAGTTTTTCAACCTTTTTCAGGATTTGTGAGCAATCCTAGCCTCTCCTTGTTGCTAATAAACCTGATAGCCTTCACACACACACAATACACTCTCTCTCTCTCTCTCTCTCTATGTTTATATGTGTGTGGGAACCATGTGATTGTGAAGAACCTTATAAGGGAGCCTTGAGCATGCTCCAAGAGTCTGAGACTAGAGACAAAACAGGACAGTGGTAGGGAGACGCTGACCGTTGATCATCTGCCACGTGGCAGGGACTACTGATGTCAGATGAGTTTTTGTTTTATCACATGTTTGGGCCTTCACAAAGTGAAAGGGTAATTGTGGACCGTTGATTTGGCCTCGTTTGACATCATGACACAGAGTCTGAGGGCCAAGTCCATTAGTGAAACAAGGTTGTCACGTTCTTAGTGGATCCATGTCCTTGTAATTACTGTTTGGTCAATCACTCTGGGGTCATGGTTATTATGTGGCTCCTTTCAATTCTTCAGCTTCAAAGTCATGCATGAAAGTACTTGGAGTAATTACGATTAGCACTGTTTTCAAAAGTAATTAAAAGTTCATTTGACTTCAATGAGTACCGTCCAAATAAGAAATCAGCAAAACTTCCATTTGACAGGAGAAAAGATGTGTACCGTCAGGCTGGAAAATTTTCTAGACATACTCCTTAATCAGTGTGATTTTTAGTTTTTGACAAATAAATGATAACGGAGGGAATACATTACAATGATCAACATCCATTTACATATGTAGTTGAGCACAGTACTTAATAATTGTGTTTTATATGTTTTATTTGAATCTAAGATCTCTAGTACTTGGCTTCCACCCCTTTCTCCAAAAATATTCCTAAAACTAATTTCTTGTCTCACTACTTATAATTAAAAAAAAGAATTTTTTGAAAAATGCTGAAAAGTAAGATTTTTTTGTTATAATTAAGTTGTTAGAATATTGTGATAAATTATTAACTCTTTAATAAATAAGCAGGCCCTAAAATTTATTTTATTCTACTATTCTTATGATTTCTTTGAAAGATTATGACAAAATCATTCGGGAAGTAATATTTATCTTTTTTAATTGAGATCACAAAGTATCTTCATATATTCGATTTATCTATACTATATGTGAGATTATTCTTCACATTGTTCAACTATTGAAGCACACAAAAGTTATATAATCTCCATATTATTTACACATAAAAAGTTATACCTACTAATTATTGATCATAACCATGGGGTCTTTCCAGCACGCTTAATTTTTTAAAGAATAACAGTGCCTTGTATTAGTTAGTGGCTAATCTTAAATTATATATTTCACATTTTTCTAAACAAAATATATTTCAAGTTGATTGGTTCGTGATTAAATATTAATTACTCATCTTATCGTTTGGTTCATTTAAGTAGTTCAATATTTTTATTTTTAAAATAAAGTCTTAGGTTTGAGTTTTATGACTAAAAAAGAAAAAATCAATAATAATAGAGTTTTACCACACAGTGAATCAACCTAACTCAAATTAGATTAGTTAAAGTTCAATAAAATTCAAGAAAAGTGATAGAGAGACTCACTTTTTGTGAGATACTATATTGGCTCATCACCTATTTACTATTGAATGGGATGTGAACCCCATCTAAATGGGATCCATACCCCATTCAATGGTGGATGAGTGGTAAATCGATACGGTATCTCACAAAAAGTGAGTTCCCTCAATGTTTCTCAAAATTCAAATACTAGTGGTTTAGGCCAAAAAAAAAAAAATATTGAGCACTCTTTAACAAAGGATGTTTGTACCCTTGCAAAATCAAGTATACTAAAGAAATCTCACACAACTATTT
The DNA here is from genome assembly GCA_031439585.1 of Pterocarpus macrocarpus. Lineage (NCBI taxonomy): Eukaryota > Viridiplantae > Streptophyta > Magnoliopsida > Fabales > Fabaceae > Pterocarpus > Pterocarpus macrocarpus. The sequence goes on from CM062516.1 coordinate 1,542,829, forward strand.
ATTTTTTCCTTTTTTTTTCTCTTCACTCTTATTTTTTTCTATTACATTGAAAGCTGAGTATAGTTTCGCGAAGTTTTTGTATTAAACTTATATGTAAAATAAACATGACCTTTATTAAAGTATGTTGAAAATTTTTCAAAAACTAAGCTTTATTTTCAAAATTTTAGAATGAATAGTTCATTTTTATTCAAGTTAATTAAACATCTATATAAAGTGACCTAGAAATGAAACGTAAAAGTAATTAGTACTAATGGAGATGAAATATTGAAGGTTTAAATCCCACAGTTTTCATTTTATAATTTACTAAATCATTATCTCGAAGCAGAAATTACAGATAATTTTTGTGAAGGTACTTCATGAATTACAATATGTATAAAACTACTTTCAAGGTAGAGCTAGAACCTTTTTTTATAGGAGAGACTAATACTTAATAATTAACTTTATGCAAAGGATAATATATATCTTATAATTTTCATTCTTCACTAAAAATTTAAATAAAAATCACAATATATTAAAAAAAAATTTCACAATCAAAACTCAAGAGATACATATATGCATAAAATATATTCTATTATAGTATTTAAACATCTAATTAAATAATAAATTTGTAAGAGCTAACCTCAGATATTTGAATTATATTTATATTTAAGTACTAGTCAACTTTTTTCTATAAGATTATTGAAACTATGAATAAATTATTATAAGTAATCTCTTTTTTTTAATATTAGTATAAAAGTTTAATTATTCTGTAAGTCTCTGTAGTTTAACCCAATTTTTAATTAGGTCTCTATAGTTTAAAAATTTTCAATCAGATCCCTATATTAAATAAATTTTTGTAATCAAATCCTTGGAGCGATCTATCATTGCAAAATTGTTGGTTAAATTGAATAAATTTTTACATTCGAACTTACAAAATTGGGTTAGGACCTATTAAATTATATAAAATTTTAAAAAATTTTGTAATTTTAGGTTGCTCTAAAGACTTGATTACAAAAATTTATCTAATACAGAGACCTAATTAAAAATTTTTAAACTATAGGGACTAAATTGAAAATTGAGTAAAATTATAAAGACCTTCAGAATAATTAAACCTAGTATAAAAGACATAGAGCAGATAAATTAAAAAATTATAAAAAAAATAATTTTTTTAATTTCCTGATTTTAAAATTTTGTGAAAAAAAATGAGTGAAAAATACTTTGCTAGTGTTTCTCTTAATATTCCCTTCAACGTTCTTTTTATATTCTCCTATTGGCCCATGACTCTTTGGAAAGATGCTGGTAACACAAACTAAATTCTAAACACATGTCTCCAATTAGGAGAAGGTTTTGGTGCCTTTTTTTTTATAAGGTGTATCACACACCTTGTAATCAAAGGGTAAAGCCATAAGATATATTACTGGAATCAATTAGGTATGATACATTGTAAAACTTCTATTTCTCTCCCCTCTCCCAAGTCCCAACCAATCAGAGTCCTTGTCGAAGGAGCACTGGCGACCACCACACGAGGGTCTGAGACAGGCAGCCTTGGTGGCAGTGGTTGAATGGTTGGGCAATTCTGAAGTCGCAATTCAGTGACCCTTATGCACCTTTTCATCTTCTGCTCTGCTTGATCACCAAACAACCCCATGGCCTTCCACCTTCCTCCTCCATCTTCATTGTGTCTTCGCTACCTATGGATATGGCATCCGACCACCAAAGTAGCCTCATGGACACGGTTATCCGACCTTGCCACATTCTTCTTCTTTCTTCTCCTTCCTAAGTGGCTGGTTATGATGGCAGCTCCATGCCACGATGACCACGCTGACATTGGCTCTGGGCACGCAAGGTGGCAATGCGGAAAGATTGGTTTAGCAATTATGCACTGGCGGCTAACCCTCCATCACTCTGGTGCCCGTTGACACTTAATCGCGGAGTATCTCGACCACTGCTTGTTTCTCGCTGCTGCAACATTGATGCTATCGTCTCTCAATTGAGTCCACATTAATGCCTGAAATCTATGAGTGGTTGTGATTCAAACTTGTGTAATGGTGCTTTGGGTTTCCCAAGGGTTCCAACCCAGTTATCATGCCTTGTCTGCTTCTGTACCAGTTTGCTGCTGTTGTGGTAGCCTTGAGGAGGAGGATGAGGAAGGGGATCGAAACGTCACCATCGTGGGGTGATGCAATGTTGTGGTTCTGGTGCTAGAGGATGGGAGTGGCGTTGACGAGAAGGGAAGGAAGGAAAGGGGCTGAAGAAGGATGAGAGAAAAGAGAAATCAATTGGGGGGAAGGGGAGAAAGAGTGTTTTATGATAGACTATGATTATTGGTTACATCAATTTACTCTTCAATCTAAACCATTACATAACAAAATATGTGGTACACCTTATAAAAAAAGGTGCACCAAAAGCCTTCTCCCTCCCATTAAAGTGTAACACCTCCTAGCTGATAGGCTCTTTTCCTTTTCTTTTTGTTGCGTCAAAAAATATTTCTTAAATATTGTCACATATTAATATAACCAAAATTTCAATGCTACTTATAAATATTCACGTTCATCCTTTCAAATTTTTATGTAAAGAATACGAAGAGGACAGGAGATTTTCATAATTTGTGTTTATTTGTGATTTTTTTTTTTAGAAAATCACTATTTTCACTCAAAAAATTAGTTTTCATATATTTGGATAATTTTTTAAAAATAATTATATTATAAAAAAATATTTTTAATTTTTTTAATTATATATAAAATTTAAGTTCATAATCACTTTTTCTAAAATCTGAAGTAAACGCACTTAATAGTCATTTATTGGCCAAAATTCAAATTTTTAAACTATGAGAACTTATCTTTTTGTTCAATTGTTAATATATTTTTAATACTAATTGTAGTGCGTTTTACATTTTTTAAGGCTGGATCAAATTTTAGATATTATACTATTATAAAATTAGAAATTTTTGTAAAAAATCAATGGCAAGTTGTTTCACTTAGGGCACATTTTGTTCAACTTATTTTGGTAGAAAATGCGATTTTTTTAAATTAAAGAAATCACTTTTCATAAAAATTATTCATTATAACTTATATTCAAAAGTTAAAAAGAAAAATATTTTTAACCTTTAAGTAGAAGTTGAAATGAGTACTTTTGTATAAAAAAGTGATTTTTTTAGTAATTAAAAATTTTTTCTGTCAAAAAAAAAATTGAAATAAATGCACCTTATTCACTTTTTAACTCATATTTATTATAACTTGAGTTTGATTTATAATAAATTCTTTTAATAATGAATTATTTATAAATACTTCTATACATATAGAATAAACTTAAAAGGAGGTCTTGATTCTAGATTAAAGATGAATCGTTATAGTAATGGTATATCGTAGTGATCAAGATTGATGTTAATATACACAAAATAGCTGGTTATTATGAAAGTAAACTATAACATCTTACAAATTTTATTTATAACGTTAATTGTTTAAATTATGAAATTATTGTTTTTTGAGGACTTTATTTTATTATCATTTATGACATAAAGTGTGAATAATTAGTAAAATAGAAAATATTGTTGATATAAACTGAGTTTGATGAAAAATTTTATATGTAATATCATGTTTATAAATACCCAATATTATAAAATTTAAATATCCTTTGAAAAAGGATTTCGAACTTGACTTCTCTTTCCAATTTTTTTTTTATTCAAAATTTCTTTGGAAAATGATTTCAAGCTTGGCTTCTCTTTCTCATTTTTATTTTTATCTTTATTTTTTCAAAGGAAGATTACTTGATTATAATGTGAGATCATGTCGCGTCAATTAAAACTTGTATATATCGTTCTTCACATCCTAACAAATTCGAATCAATCATTAACTCATTAGGTGGCGGCTTAATTAAAATATAATTACTAATAGTTTTACTTTACTCGTAAAATGATTAATGTTTTGGAATTTATCAGAAAAAGACATTGATACTTTAGCCGTAGTATTGATTAGACTCGCAATTGTAAAACGTCATAATTCGGATCTCCCTGTTTGTGATTCTCCTCGTTCAATACCTGGTTAACGTCTTACAAAATCCTGTAAGATCATAACAAGTCGCGTTTCTTATTTTTTACACATTTATTGTAATATATTCTCTCCGTCCATTTTAAGCGTCTTTTAAGATTTTGGAACAAAGATTAAGAAATTAATAAATTAACTTAAATATAGATAAAAATTAGCTTATTTTATCTAAATTACACTTTCTCTTTTCTCATTATTTGTAGTATCAAAAATTAGTTGAGGTAGTAAATATGAGAGTAAAATGGAAAATATTAATTAATGTTTTATAAGTATTCTCAAATAATAGATAATTTTAGACAAAAAATTTTACTAAAAGTATAATTATAAGTGGATGGAGGGAGTGCTTCTAATTTCTAAATTAAAAAAAAAATATTAAATATTTCTTATATTTCTCAAGATATTAAACGCATTTTCAAAGTATTCAATATTTTTTTATTTAATATAATTACAAAAATTGTTAGAAAGATACATGACATAGAATTATTCATACTTTAATAGGGAGGATTTTTCTAAGATTTTTAATTTAAAAAAATACATATACGTCAACATAAACTAAAAAAAATAATTATTTATTTTCTCATAGGTACTCTTAACAAATACAATCCTCCCTAAGACACGGTGGCATATTAAATATAGACACTTTTTTTTGCTAGAATTTGAATTATGGATCCCTACAAGTATTGAAAACAATTATTTTTTTATATGACATGTTTCACGCACATAGATCGTATCGAATTCACATGTGTTTGGATGCGTGTTCCGCACTCCAAAATCCCGTTTGACTAGCCTTAACCATGATTTTGAGAAAAAAATTTATTTGGTTGTTCTTTTTCAAAATCAATTATGATGGTAGAATCCCAGTCACATGGAAGTAACTCAGACATGCCTTTGCGGTGACCATTTTCGTATTGGCATTCCTTAACTTGTAAAATTACAACATTGTCCTTTTTTCTTTTTTCTTTTTGCTTTTTTTAAATCTCTTTACTAGTAATTTTGTGCTCCTTTTTGTAATTCTACATTTAAAAGTAATTTTGTTAGAATTAATACCTCCTCGAATGTAGTGCCAAAGATGTTTGGATTTTTCACGTTGAAAATTTTCAATGGATTGTTGGCTCCTAACTCCAGTTGAAGCCAAAGCACGAAATTGGTACTTTTCTGTTGAAACTTTTCACGTTTCAAGAGTAAAATTTTCAACCAACCAAATTACCCTTTTACTTTGTTGATTTAAAAAATCTCACTTGTAAAATTACAACGAAGAGTGTTATTTATATCGTTTTTTATTATAGATATCCAGAAATAAATTAAAAAAATTATTAAAAAAAAAAGAAAAAATAAAAAAGCAAGAGAAGAAGAAGAGAGATAAATATAAAATGTCAAAGTATGTCATTAATAAAATATATAAAAAATATTTCTCAATTATAATATAAAACTTATTCTTTTTTTTAGTAATTATATGCCAAAAAGTGATTTTAATTAATATCAATCAAACAATATTTAATTTATCAAACTCACTTTTAACATAAAAACTTTGCAAACATAAATTATGTTATACCAAACTCATTTTTGGTCAAAATTAATTTTACAAAATCAAGTTAATTCAAAATCAAGTTTACAAACTCTAATTCAAACACATTTTTGTTCAAAAAATATCAATTTTGTCAATATCACTTTTGATATCAAACAATCAAATTTAAATCACTTTAATTCAAAATTAATTTTAGTTAAAATTAATTCTAATAAAATCAATTTTATCAATATTCAATTTTATAAATGCTTAACCAAACACACAAATCGTTCTAAGACCTTTTTTATAAGTGTAATTGTGTTGAAGAAAAAGGGAAACGATACATGTGTAACTTTGTCAAATGTTTAATTTAAAATATATGAATCCTCCAATAACTTAGATTGAAATTCTATTTTTTTTTTAAATATTGAATAATATAAACTAATAAAAGTTATTATCAATGCAATTTACAAAGTCATAAGAAAATTTCTAAATATAATTCCTAATTACGTTCACCATTTTTTCAGTCATTATTCTCCCATTCTTTTTTTTTTTTTCCTGAAAACCTTTCATTGAATTTATAGATCATCCCTTTTCTTATGATGCCTTTTGACGAATACCTAGCCTTAACTTGTTTAGGACCTTTTTACCATGTTATGGAATTGTTCATGTAAGGTTTAAATAATAGAATTTAAATTTGATTCATGATTAAAGTATTTTTTTTTTCGCTATTTATCTATGAGGTGTCGTGACATCATTGAAAGATTTGAACTTTTTAAAACTTTTTTAATAAAACAAAATTGCATGCTAAATGGTAGCACAAGTAACACTGATCACTAATAAAATTATTAAAAGAATTTTGCACATTCAACTAATCATCTCTTTCTATTTATATGACTATTTTAATAGTGGATATGGGATTTAAACATATTTACTAATATAGTCAAATATAATTGGATGATAATATAAAAATTTGTGCATCCAAATTAAATTCAAATGTTAAACTACTTTATATCTCCAAATTTTTAATACTTTAATTGAATACAACGGACCAATTTTTTTATTTTTTATCATACACAATACCAAGAGTTGATTGATTGATAAGTTAAAATTATGGAAAGAATTCATATTATGAAAACATGATTGATTAATTTGTACATGTTATAGAATGGTTGGTTTTTCGTTTAAAAAATGTCAAACCATAGTTTAAGCAAAAAGATATATATATATATATATATATATATATATATATATATATATATATATATATATATATATATATATATATATATATATATGTAGAGAGAGAGAGAGAGAGAGAGAGAGAGAGAGGGGGTTTGGATTAAGTTATACCGATGCAACTACAACCAACTGTTGTATTATTGAATAATTTTTTATTGGTGTAATTTTTTATAAAACCCATTATTGGATTAGAAGTTTATATCTTATATATTATTTCTATAAAATTTCATATTAATATAAAATCGTTTGATATATTTTTTATTTACATTGATATCAATGTAATATATATGTTTATAATGTATATAAATAAGAGTTATTTGATTAAATTTTTATTGATATTTAATTTTTAAAAAAATTGGCATAAATGATCCTTATCATAGATAATTGTAATTCAATTGTTAGATTGTTAAAAAATATATTTTATAAAAAATGATTAAGTGATATAACTATACTTAAAGATACACTCTATATATATATATATATATATATATATATATATACACACACACTTTATTAAGTTAATTAAGAAACTTAAAACTAATGTTTAAATATAAATTTTTTTTACCGAAATATCTTTACTTAATTTTTAACATCTAATTACACTTTGCTATTAATGTCGCGCTACTTTGTTCAATTAATCATAAACTACGAAGGTAATATTAAAAAATTAACTATAAAACTTTTATTGATAGTGAGAATGACAAATATTATGGATTTTTTTTTTCAAAATGACAAATAATTTTGACCAGAGAAAGTAATGGTTAATTTAGATAGATAACGATTAATTTTTCCAGTTTTTATCCCAGTATATTATCATTGCAATCATTGTTTCTTTTTTTGGCATATGAAGTTTAAATTTATGATCTCATGCAAATTACTCAACTCCTTCACTGCTAAATCACATCTCGTGGCTTATTGCAACCATTTATTTGCAACCAAGGTTCAACGCCATCTGATTCATTCATGGAAATGGAAGGGGCATCCATGGGTCATTTGCAACATTCAGATGAAGCTGTTTCCATTTTAGGTAGATAAATAAAGCTATTTCTTACTACATCTGGTTCCTACACACACATGATTGTTAAGGTGTGCACATGATTGTTAGAATGTTTGGTTTGATTGGCAGGAGCATTGTTATTTCTCATCCCATCACCTCCCTAAAGAAAGAAACATTGGCATCCACACTTCACTAAAACTTGTGTTTCTTCTACATTTCCTGATTTTTTTTTTTTCCAAATGAAATTAAGGACAAGAATCATGATCATTTTCTGCTAAAGGTATCTATCATGTTATGTCATTTTCAATTAGGAAATGGAGAAGCAAGAATTTTATTAATTGACTAGTGTAAAAACAAGACACACTAAATTTACAATTTAAGGGGGAGAAAAAAGATAAAACTCAGGAATGCCCTTCAAATCAATTAAGCATTTGGATGCCTGCAGGGTGAGTTAGCTGCTGAAATCAGAAGAACATTCTCAAAGCATCAACAACTTTCTCTGGCCTGTCAAAAATACAAAAGGGTAGTTTTTTAAGAGGTTAAATAAAACATTATACTATGCACTTTAATCCTAAGTTCAGTTACTCACCAGTCCTCTTGTGGCATATGGCCAGCTCCTTCTATTAATTGAAGCTTGATATTTGCTGGATTTCCTTTCTGAAACTCTTCAGCCACAGACTGGGGCAGGTACTTGTCTGATAATCCCCATGCAAGTAGTACTGGTTTGTCCCATCTGAAGTACAAATTGCAAAACTCATTTATCACTTGATTCACTTCAGGTTCAAATTAGGATTTTCTTTTACCATCCCCTTACCACAAATTGGAGTAGGACATTTGAACACTGAATTATTGGCATAAACAATGATGGAAGATATGCTTCCTCTACTAAACATAATTCATGTTGCAAAAAATTTGGCAGGTAAAGCCTATGTTAAGTTAATAGCATAGCAGCAGGAAAAGACACAGGATTGAACCATGGAAGGAAACCAGGGGTGGAGAGCAGGAGCAGCATGCAAATTATTTTGCTATAAAACTAGTAAAGAAGTTACTGAGAACCAAAAATAATAATAATATTAATAATAATATTCCATAAGGTTTATCAAATAACGGGATTTAGTCAAAAACATATTATAAAACCAGATTTTTTTTGTTTCCTTTTTTGGCAGTGGCATGCTTGTTTACTATTATATTGGTAAGTGATCCACCCCTATCACTTTGTTGCATGATTGCATCCAACAACTACCTTTACATAACGTCCAAAATCTAGATTTTTATTTTTCTTTTTGTAGCATTGCTTAGTAAGTTATCCTTTTTATGATACATGCATTGATTTTTGAGTTTTTATGCAGGCTCAAATTCAATAATATACCTCTCAGATGCAAATCCTTCTGCTATTTCACTGAAAGTACCTTTGAAATTAGCTTTTCTTGCAGCTTCAAGTAGAGCTGAAACCCAACATTAGAAAAATAATTACTAAGTCAGCAAAACTCACTATAGTTAGTTATCATGGGGGAGTAGAACCTCTCATGTGTAAATTTTACAGTCGTATGCAAATAATTACTATTGATCAAGAAGATGGGGACTGGGAAGGCACAGGAGAAAATATGATCAATAGTAATTATTTACACACGATCAAGTCATGTAAAATTTACACATGTGAAGATCCGAATCTATTTGCATGAATATGGGTAAAGTAGAATATAATAAACTTCAGTAATAAGTTTCATTGACATAAACATGAAATTGGCGAAACTACAACCGTCAAAATAATGTCACTAACCAAATCCAGGTCCACCACTTGCCAAATAAGGTAGCCGGTATACATCAGCTTTTTCATTTTTCAAGACGTAACTGCAAAATAATGTATCTATAATAAGACCAAGCCGCAAAGAAGTTATAATTTGTGAAGCTATTATTTCCTGTCTAATCATATTCCAATGCTTTAACATGAAAACATTTTAAGGGTATAATGTAAACAACAGTGATTATATATGCTGTATGCACTCCACGCCTTTGCTAATGCAATAAATGAAGGAACAGAAGAAACTGCTGATAGCTTATACCTAGTATGAACTTTCCAAGGATTAAATTGTAGAAACAACAAAATTATAAAGCAAGACATAGGAAGGACTAGATAGAGATGCAAAATTGTTAATTTTTTTTTTAATTTATTTTTGCTAAGCTCTAAGCTAATTTAGTTGTAATCTGAATTGCAAAGCTATACAAGAATTTTTCAGTAGAGTGAACATGACATTATAAATTGCAGGTTAGAAATCCAATTCATAAAATTACCAGCCAATAGTCAAAAAAACTTTTGGATACATACGGGCTACCTGCTTCAATAAACCGCTCAGCCATAACAGCATTCTGGCATGTAAATTCACCATATAGTGGAATTCTAGAAAGGAAAGAAAAGATTGATGGTCACGAAAATTCATAGCTAAAAAAATCTCACAGAACATTCATATAATTTGAAAAATTATGATATATTCACTTAAACAATCAGGCTTCCAGTGGTGATGACATCATCCATCTGGAATATAATGATGCCAAACTTCGTCAGTGATTCAGACACCATCAAATATGTGCAGATAAATATTCAGGAGGAATGGAGAACAATTATGCTCTGAAATTAACTAAACAAAATTTTCAGGTTTGATAAGTTTTTTGAACTCTTGTGGTTAAGAGATTATACGTAGACGAAACCATTTAGAAAGATTTAAAATCAAAATGATTTATCTATAAACATAGTTTACAATAAGACACAATGGCGCCTTTTGATCCATGTGGGCGACTCCACCTAGTGGGAAAATATTTGGTCGCTGTTATTATTGTTGTCACATGATAGCACATGGAGCGACCAAGGTGATAGGTCTATGTAAGAACACAACACAACACATGATATTCATGTTCCACTCTCAACTAACTTCATTTAAGGATTTATAGTCATTTAATGCAACTGGAAGCCTTGAGGGAATATTCAGTCACTGGATCAATGTTATGATCTTCAAGAAAATTTTGTCATTTACAATATTTGTTGGAAATGAACGCAATGCATGTCCAAAGCCTTCAAATGAAAAAATTCAAGAGGTAAATCTAGATACTATAGTACAGAATTAGCCAAGAAGTTTAGTAATGGATTCATAGGTACTATAAAAACCAAACCTTAGCTTCTGAAAAAGTCCAGGAATGACAGATGAAACTGTTATTGGACTGTTCAGTATTGCTAGTTTTGATATCTTGCTTGAGTTCTTCAAGGCCCAAGTCAGTCCATATGAACCTACAAGAAATCCCTTAAGGACAAGTGTGACCTTATGTTAGGCACAATGTTTAATGAGTTCACAAAAATGCAACTAGAGTTATACCCTTCTTTCTAAATGGAGCATCCCATGCGTATGTAAATAAATGCATCACATTATTTCACTCAATTCACTGAACTCTCAATACAAGAAATGCTACCAAGATTGCATTGTTCATGCTTAGATACCTGAACAACTAGGAAAAAGGGAGATTGGACTCCCAACACCTCAAGCAGTTTATCCAATGCATCGTGGAACTCCTTCTCTATAAGAATTGAAAGAACATTTATAAGTATGGGGTTTCTGCAGTAAAAATTGATCATGATATGAGATCATCCAGAAGAAAACCTGTGTAATCAAAACCATATCCTGGCTGTGGTTTGTCACTGAAACCAAATCCTATCCAGTCCGGTGCAAAGCAGTGGAACCCTGCATCTGCCAACTGTTAAGAGAAAGAAAATTCAAGTAAATGTTTAAAACTAGTGAAGAGATGTAGAATTAACATTGAAATACTGACAATAGCAAAGATGAAGCATCAATTATTTGATACAACAACAAAAACTAAATCTTTTCCAACTAGATGAGATCGGCACAGAGTCAATGAGGCCATTGCATTCTATTATAAAAGCATCGATTATTGATGTTGCAAGTTATAATGACTAATGAAGATAAAGTGACAATATGAAGCCAGAACAAAGGATGTTAAAAAATTTATTGATGTTCAAAGTTTTGATAGAGAAACTTCTTTTGCCTTGCCGTTGATCTAAAGTAACATCAAAGTCCTCTACGATGTATTGTGGTTAGCATTAATAACAGACTATGATTTCACTACTCATGAGTTTAAGGGTTTTCACATTTTTGAATTGGCTTATGTCAGACCATCAAAATCATTTCCTTAGCTCAGAAAATCATGTCGCCACAACAGATCATGAATACAAAGTAGTGAACTTTTCTATTTTTCTTCGCCCTTGTTAGGCACACTACAGAAGGAGGAATGGAGGATCAACATATGAAGATAACCTGAGACATAACAACTCTATAGCTAAAAGATTGCGTTGGAGCCCCATGAAGGAAGACAATTCTCCCTCGTCTGCTTTGTGCTGACCCTGCAAACAAGCAGAAGAAAAACAACTTCAAATATATTTGTCCTAAATTTCTTAAAGAAAACATATTTCTCAGCAAAGAAATAGTAATACCAGTTTCCCTCACAAACCATCTTAACTTCCCAGATTTAACGTATGACCCAAATTCCTTGCCCTTGTCTTCTATCCTCTAGGAACATACAAAGCAGAAAAACTATTAGTCTAGTACTACTCTCCCACTTAATGAATAATATCATCACTACTCAAAATTGGACATATGTACAAGAGCATGACACAGATGCACAAACAATCATACATAGGGTGTATTTGGATAAACATTAAAAAAAAAAAAAGGTACCTTCAAGGCAAAAACTAGAAGTAGAGACAGAAGCAGCTTCTAACCTGCTTCTAAACAAAAGCATAAATAGGATTATTTTTTTTGGAGAATACTAAACCATCAGATTTTTGTTGCTAGAATTTTTGTCAGAATTAAATACATTATTTCTGTCTATTGGATGGATTGATGTTCTTCACTCCTTTGACTTATCTAACCATCCTCTTTGAATCTTGACAAATTTTGACAATAACTTTGGCAAAAAGTTCTAGCTATGTAACATTACTCTTATTTTTTCATTCCATTTTTTTAATAAACTTATCCAGACACAAGCTACACAAATTAGGAAGAATCTTTTTTTATTAAAGGGAAAAAAGAAAAAAAGGCAACCCTTACTTACAAAACTACCATGCATAAACTACACTGCCCTTAACAACCCCAAGCCTAAAGGGGGAAAAAACTAGAAGGAAAATATATATAAAGACTAGTGAGTACAAGAAGGATTGAAACAATGATTACATAGAGCATTTGGCCAACGTTGCCATCCTCAGCAGGGTTTTCAGGAAGTTGAATTGCACTGCGGCTTGAAGGGTTGTCAGTGACGAATCCAAAAGGGTTGAAAGTGGGTGAATCTTTGTCCTTGGGCTCACCCTTGCTGTCTGTGGAGCTGCTAGCTCTCACTGTCACTGTGGCTGTGTTTGATGTTCCTCTTCTTCTGTAACAGTACATAGTGGAAGACATGGCAAGGTTGAGAGAGGGAGAAAACACAGCAGAAAACGCCATTGTTTGGTGTATGATCAGTGGTAGAGGTGTGAAGTGTGTATTACTTGGAAGACAAAGAACTTCAACTTAACATAACGAACAAAACTAGCCACCCTTTTTTTCATTTTTTCTATTCCTGCTTTTTTTGTTGCTTCATAAATTGAGGTTGGTGTCCCTACGTTAACATGGACCTCACATACTTCCACATAAGATATGGCATATATATTCTAATATCTTGTCTCCATAATTTTTTCAAAAATAAATAAAGTATCGCCCTCCTTACTATAGAAACGGGGCAGGCACTTATGAAGAACTATGTAATGTTATTCACACTGAAAGAACATCCAGCAAAGCAAGGTTAGAAACAACAGGAGGTTTATCCTCCATCCAAACCGAAAGGCCTCTCCCTGTGTTATATTTTGCAAGTAGAAAATTTATATAATGACAATATATTAAAATTATACTCATTATTTAAGATAGTGGGAATTGGCTCATCCAATGTATTCTACTCTTATTTAGCCTAGACTTGGATTTGATTTATAAGACTCTTGATTTGCATAGAAAAATACGTATCTAAAATGAGTTAGTATCTAAAATAAAAAAGTAGAGTATTCGCCTTCTTAGTGAGGTCTATACACAATATATTTTATTAATCTAAGGGTGAATATCTCTTACTTTCTAACTTTAAAGACAAGTTCATTTTAAAAAAGTTTAATTTATTAAGGTAATCCTTTCCTTCAATCTAAATCTTTTAAAAAGAAAAATGTCCTCATATTTGATCATTTTTCCCCCTGTGAATGATCTTCTTCCCTCATCCCCAACTTTTGTTGGTCGAGCCACTTAGCAATTGGCAGTTTACATCACCAATGAATGAAGTGACTTTATGGCGTTACACAACTGCTAGGATGAGCTCTTATGCACATATATTCAACGTTTATGTAATGTTTTGCTTTACAGAGAAAAATAAGGTTCTTGTGGTGATAAATTAGAGGAATTTTTGTTTTCTTGAATTCTTAACTTAATGTGGCAATTGATCCAAGATTGTAATAAACTTGTTTATATACATTAATTAAGGCTCTCTTAGTATTGCACATTAAAGCCCTTGAGACTTGGCAATGGAACCTATATTGTTTATGGAATAGCACCTTCTCAAGAACAGCATGTGGCCATGAAATTAGCAGTAACAAAATGCATCTGTAATGATTAAATGAAGATATAACATATGATTCGCACAAACAACAAAATAAAAATAATATATTTCAATGTAACTTGGAATTTTTCCACTTCTAGCCACCCTTCTGGATCTCTCTTCTTTTGTAATTTTGGGCTAAAATGTTTACCAGAAATTATTACATGAACATGAACCATGCCTGAAATGGTGGAATCTAGTTCTATCCCTAACTATTAGCTCCCTACCATAAGCCTCTGACACCAGCTTTGCCATATGGTGACAGTCCACACACATTCTCAGGTTCTTCACTATTCTTATGGTAACTCCAGGTCCTGAACTAATAAGGGCATAAGCAATAGCCAACTTCTCACTATGCCTGTAAAGTGCACTCTCCTTATCCTCTTCCCCTATATCAAGGAAAACCTCTGAGGTATCAGGTGAATACCCTGCATGCTTCAAGTCTTGCATCATGTTTTCTAGCTTCGCATATATCTCCTTAGATTGAGGATGTGACTGGTCCCCAGCAACAAATTCATAGACAATGCCATTCATTTCCATCAAACTGCAACCTGGTGTTTTCTTGATTCCCCTCTCCGTCATCATTTTCCTGACTTGGCGCAAGCTTTCCCATCGCTTGCAGGCCGCATATATGTTACATAACAGGACATAAACAGCCCCATTTTCAGGCTCTAACTCAAGAATCTGTTTAGCCGCCATTTCAGCCAGTTCCACATTTCTGTGGACTCTACAAGCACCAAGAAGAGATCCCCAAACAATTGAGTTTGGTTTTATAGGCATAGTCACAATGACTTCAAGGGCTTCTCCTAAATGGCCAGCTCTGCCCAGGAGATCAACCATGCATCCATAATGTGTAACATTTGGCTTGATTCCATGTTGGGTGGTCATGCTATCAAAAAACTTTCTTCCTTTCTCTACCATGCCTGCATGTGTACATGCACACAGGACACCGATATAGGTTATCTCATCAGGTGTGACTGAAGCTTCTATCATATTTGAAAACATAGTAAGAGCTTCTTCACCATGGCCATTAATGGCAAGACCAACTATCATTGCTGTCCATGTATATTTGTCTTTCTGATGCATTTCCTTAAATATTTTCCTTGCTTTCTCAACATTACCACATTTAAAGTACATGTCTATTAGAGCATTCCCAACAAAAGTATCATTCTTAATACTGTTTTTGTCAATGTAAGTCCTCACCCACTCCCCTAGTTCAAGTGCCCCCAGATGCGCGCAGGCTGTTAGGATGCTAACCATGGTGAATTCATCAGGTTTTACATTTGACATTTGCATCTCGCGGAAAAGTGCCAAAGCTTCTCTGAAACGGTTCATTCTAAGGTATCCATCAATCATGGCAGTCCAGGAAATATAATCTCTTCCAGGCATTTGATCAAAATACTTCCTAGCTAAATCAATTTTGGCAGAAATGGCAAACCCAGTAACAATGGAAGTCCAAGAAATTACATCTCTACTCTTCATTTTGTCAAAAATACCTTGTGCAGCATCCATTTCTCCACAAGTTGCAAACATATCAATTAATGCATTTTCCAATATGAGACTAGGTTCAACCATACCTGCTTTAATAAACTCATAAATGTGCTTGCCCCCATCTGAATCCTTCAATTTGGAGCATGCTGAAAGCATCAAAACTAGAGTAACTGAATTCGGTGATACTCCTTTCTTCTCCATCTCAATAAAAAGCTTCTTTGATTTCTCAAATGCCTTAACTCTGTTATACCCAGATATCATCACATTCCATGTAACCACTTCCCATGCACCACCCATATCAAAAACCTTGCGAGCCATATCCACCATACCACACAAGGAAAACATATGTATGAAAGCCTTTTGAACAAACAAGTTAGAACCAAACCCATGTTTCACCACATGGTTGAGTAAGACTTTCCCATACCGCAATGCTGCATCGCGAGTAAATCCCTTCAGCAAGAATGGAAATGTGAAACGGTCAGGCTTGGTGTCATTGGCCAGCATTTCTAGATACATAGAAACTCCAATCTCAGGACAGTTGATCCTAGAATGCCCCTTCATCATGGTGTTCCAAATGAACACACTTGGTTTTGGAATTGTGTCAAACAACTGATGAGCATAGTTCACATCCCCAGATTCATGTGTACAACAGAAGACTATAACTCTACTTTGAAATAAAGGGTCTGAAGATAGACCCATTTTGGTTGTTTGTGAGTGAATTTGCTTCAACTGGTTCATGGACTTGCACCTTTCAAGCAAAGATATTACATATTCTCCAAAAAGGTGGGGTTCAAAGTGTGAAGAACACTTAACAGTGTTATTAGTAGCCTTAGAAATCATTATCTTGAGGAGAAAGGAAAGTGAAAGTGTGAAGCTTGCATGTGAAAAAGACAATGGAGTTGAGAAAAAAAGCATGGAGAACATGTCACCTATACAAAGCTATAGAATAACTGTAACTAACTGTAAGATCAATCTAACAAAGCTATAATAACTGTAACTGTAACTAACTGTAACGGTAATATTGTGAAAGATTGAAGCTTTAGTTAGTGTTAGATGCTGGTCACTTCATTGAGTTCACTCACTGCCAACAACACATGGTTTGGGCCATTTTTTTTATTTTTTTATTTTTGTGCTTTTGGGGCATCGACGGTTTTTACTTTTTAACGCAAAATTCTTTGGATCCTTTGAGGTGACTTGTGTTACGCCCTATAGAATAAGGTGTAATAACAAAAAATTTGATATTATAAAATATGATAATATAAGGTTTGCTTTAATATTAGATATGAAATTATATAAGATATTATATTATATAATATAGTATCATAAATAATTCAGATCATAAGTAAAAATAAGAAATAAAACGTAATAAAATAATAATTTTTATTAATTATTTTATTATAAATTTTAAAATGATATTATTTATTTAAATACTTAAATTATATTTTTTTTGTTTTTATTGTATAAAATTATAATTTTTATTAAATGCTATTTATTATTTGCTTTAATATTTTTAATAATTTTTTATTATAATAAAATATAATAAAATTAACAAATATATAATAGATTCTCTTTGTTATATATTTTAATATTCTCTACTTATGCTTTTCATGATATGAAAAGAAAAATGAAATTATATTCAAATAATTTTTTATTAATTATCCAAAGTATATATTATAATTAATTTTTTTGTTAATTTTTTAAATATTTTATTTTTTATTATATAATTATAATTTATGTTAAATATTATTTATAATTTATTAATATATTTTTAATGTTATTATGAATACTTATTTTTATATTATTAAAATATAATTTATTATAAAATATTTATTTGCTACTAAATTTTTTATTAATGAAACTTATTTTTCATTATTTATTTATATAATATATTATTGTTATTTAATAATTATTTATATTTTAATAAAAATATATAAAAATTAGAGAGTAAAAGAGACCTTATATATTAAAAGCTAACAGACCTAATCTTACCTAACTAGGCTTAATCATCCATCATTTTTGTGTGTTAGAAGATTTTGATATATATATCATGTGAGAGAAGTGGTTAATTGTGAAAGTGAGAGGAGCAAATCTGGGTTGTATAATTATACATAAATGGTCAAGATTTAAAATTATTTAATAGTCACATGATCACTTAAAAAAGTTATATGATTAGATTTTATGTGAATGGTCAAGATTAAAACATAAAGTCACATGACTTTTTTAAGTGATCATATAACCATTAAACAACTTTAAATCTTGACTATTTATGTATAGTTATACGGCCCAAATTTACTCATTTCACTCTCATAATAAATCACTCCTATCATATGATACGCTCCTTATATATATATATATATATATATATTGGCTGCAAATTTATATAATATGTTGCTTCATATCAAACTACTGATAAAATTATAATATATTATGTTAACTTATCTTATCAAGTATAATACAACATACCAAACATGCCCTATATACTTCTATCAAGTAAGAAGTATATTTTTATGTGAGAGATGAAAGAAACAGTTTTTATGCATTAAGCCATATATAAATAGTTAAAATTTAGATGATCAAAAATAGATAATCAAATTTTAAAATTATCTAAATATCAAATAAGTACATCAAAAAATTATATGATTTTATATTTTAATTTTGATTATAATATAAAATATAATAACTAAGTTTTACTCCTCGTCTTCGCACAATTAGCTAACTGTAATGATAACCCTAAACAGTAAACACTAAAGTTAAAATGGAAGTTGCGTTTACCAATGGAATTAAAACTAAAGTTAAAAAAATAAAATAAAATAAAACAATTTGCTTTTACCCAGTGATAACATTTCAAAAAACGACCCTTATTCACTTTCTTCTTTTAGGGGGTAAAAGAACATTTGGATACAAGAAAGGGGTGGTGATATTCTAGGGTGGAAGTAAATTTTAAAGAGTAGAGGAGGAAATAATCAAAAACATTTTACTGAAAAATCAAAAGTTCGTAATTTTTTAAAATACAAATACCTACACAATAACTTGTGCTTTGCAATATTCTACCAGTCTACCTTTGATTTTTCTTTTTAACGATCACAATTGTTTAAAACAAACCATATAGTTTCACATATATATATATATATATATATATATATATATATATATATATATATATATATATATATATATATCCCAAATACATACACCACAAGAATCAACCAAAACGAAGCACCCATTTTCTTTACCTCGAGCGAGAATAAGAGGAGTAAATCTTAATCAAGTATAAGCCAAAGCCAATACCAGAGGAACAAAATTGCTTTTCACTGAAACTGTGACTATTGAGTACAATCACTTTTCAATTTTTGTCTTTCGCTTACAAAAGGGGTTATTTTGGCCAAAAGATGAAAGTTTTGAATAGAATCAATCTTATACTATAAACATGTAATAAAAAAAAAATTCTAAAAACTAATCACACAAATAAATTGATCTCAACCTTGGTTTCAATACTTCAATATACCTAAAAGTTACTTGAGAATCTATCCCTACAAACAACCTATACCTAAAATTCCATTTTCACAAGCGCATGTGAAACATCTATTGGTAAGGATTTAAGCTGTAACCAATCCTTGGCACAAATAAGGGCCTCAAGAGTTGTAGAGCCTAATGAACTCCTGTAGCTATCCATTTTTCTAATTTCAGTGTTGAAAACAGAATCTGCAGACACAGTGGACAGTGGCATGGACAAAAGATCAGATGCAATTCTAGACAATGTTGGGTACCTAAATCCATTTAGTCTCCACCAGCACAAAACATCAAATTCTTGATCATTAGGAAGTAGAGGCTCTTCCAGATACTCATCCAATTCTGACTTAAATTGCTGGCTACCCGTAAAATCGGATATATAGAATTCATAGTCGGAAAGTCCATCTTCAGCAAGAAAAAGAGAATCATCAAGTGAACCTTCTGGACATAGCTCTGTCTTTATCATAATCTCGTCCCCTTCATCCCCATTGGTTGCTGTAAAAGGAAGCATTTGGAAGTTATATTCTATGAATAGTTCGCGAAGACCATCGTTGACTATTCTTATCCAGGGCTCAGCATTCTTGCCAAATATCTTAGCAAAGGTGAACTCCACAACTTTCATTTTATGCCTCGGATCCAGGGTAATGGCCATTGCCAAGATGAGGCAGCTTTCTCTCCAGTATTGATCAAACTTCTCATGCAAAGGCTTAATCAAACTACTAAGGAAAGGATCCTTGCTGGAGGCTGCATGAGTCAACTCCACCTGAAGTTTTGACACTTCAGGAAAAATTAAGTTTGCAGTTGGGTATGGTTGCACAGTCAAAATGTTGGCTGCATCATACATATATTTCAAATATGTGCAGAGTTTTTCAACCTGCTTCCATTCATCCATTGTTAGAGTCATTCTATAATCAGGATCAGTAGTATCAAAGCAAGTAAAGACTTCCTTTAATTCGCAAGCAGCAACAAGCATACAGTAAGTTGTGTCCCATTTACTCTTGTCATCAAGTATAAGGTCTACCATACTAGGGACTTGTAGTTGTTGCTTCAGCTCAATAAACTTCTCTACATGAGACTCTGAAGACTTCACATACTTCACACTCTGACGAACTTTGCCAACAGTTTCTCTCATTGCATGTAGTGCTTCAAGAGCAAGGCGACTAAGAACACGTGCATAACAATTCCGGTTTAATAACTGACCATTGAGGATCACTTGGTTCTTGACAGACAGAAGGCCTCTCAGATTTCCCATTAAAGTCTCACTTGAGAAGGATTTATCAAGTGCAAGGGTAAAAATTCGACCCTCCAAATGCCAATCAGATAGGCAGGTCACTACAGTTTGATTTAAGGAATCATCAGAGACAGGAAATGGTACCTTAATAACATTGAGAATAGGATGATGTAAGTTCCAATCGCCATCAATGAAGTGTCCTCGGACAAAAACATAGCCCATTGCACGGTTTGAAGACCATAAGTCCAATGTCAGGTTAACTAGTCCGGGAATCCCATTGATAAGATTCAACATGTTTTGCTTCTCTCTGACATACAAAGCAACACAATCCTCTTCAACAGAATTAAAGCGGAGTGGATTGAACTGGGGTTGAAGAGTCCTCACAAAATCAATGAAACCCTGGTGCTCCACAATATGAAGTGGATAATCATGTAAAATTATCATTTTAGCAATGTCATGGTTGCTACGCTTCTGATCAAATGAGACGCCATTACCAGCAAACCCAGGTGCTGCTCTTGGCCGTTTCTTGAGTGCATTGGCAGTATCTCGAGAATCACCGGCTTCAGGAAATGAGTTCTGTTGATTTTTCTGCCGAATTACTTGACAGATTCCCAAAGTAATGTGTCTTTTCAGATGGCTTGTGCCGGCTAGTTTTGAATCATTTATATAAGAAAATGATTTGTTGCACTGTTTACAGTAAGCCCTGGTACATCCAGCTCCAACAGTTTCAACAGTGAAGTGTTCCCACACAATAGACTTCTTTCTCTTACGATTATTTGGTTGTTCCCCTGAATCAGGTTTCTCATTGTTATTAGTAGCAGCAACACCAGGATCGAGCGCCATGAATGCAGGTGTAATCCTAGAAAACAAAAATAATGGAACAGTAAAAGTGCATTAATAAGTGGGTGAACTCATACATTAGCAAAGTGATCCAAGAAGTATAATCAATACAATACATACATAAAAAATAGAACAAGAAAGAATAAGCATTTAAAAAAGCCCATAGAACTTCAGCTGTGTGAAAATTCCACTAATACTGTCAGAGGTAACACAATTCATTAGAGGAAAAATATTGAGAAATTTCCACATTCCACCTTGTTCATTTCAGTACTTCCTGTAGAGGTAAATCATGCTCAATAATCAATTTGCAAAGTGGGGATGCTCATTCTTATTTTCAGTCCCTCCATATCCTTTTCTGTGTTTTGTTTTCTGTTACTAGAATACAAATTGGGGGAGGGGGGTTTTGAAATACAACTTTTAACCCTAAGGGCAGCTAGTGCACGAGCACGAGGCCTCCACCTGAGAAGGTTAGATATATGCAGCCTTACCTGTGACCTCTAGATTACCCTAAATTAATAAAATAAAACTAACCAAATGAATTACCATACAATTTTACAACAACAACGAAAGTAAACGCCCTTTCCCACTTGGTTGGGTTGGATACATCAATAGGCCTTTGTGTTTTTGTCAACAAAATAATCCAACACAACTAGGTAGCTAAATCCTCTAGAAGATGTGAAACTTCTCAAACATATCAACCAACCAATCAAGCCTTGTCTCGCCAAGTCAGGTCGATTACATGAATCAACCAACGATACAATGTCTTATTATAAACCATATCTATGATCAAACCATTAAAATCTACATCTCTATTAATGGTTTCGATTACTGGCATAATGATATTCATGAGCAGAGCAAAAACAACAAACCAGTTGATTATACACGCTGCAGACACAGACAATCACAAAAAACGACAAGTAGGGTTTTTGTTTCATCACTTTAGATATCAAACACAAACCAAAAAAAAAAAAAAAAACGAAAAACAACGCACAAAAGCAACTACCAAAAATAATATAAAATAAAATAAAAGACATGAATCAGTTAAGGAGTAGCAAAACATACATCCAAAAGTTTACACAGCAGAAACAGAGGGAGAACGTTGAGCGAGAGTGCTAAGAGCACATGCCAGCGTGGCGGCACAAGAGGGAGAGAGAGGGAGAGACAGGGATCGCTGATAAAACCGAATTCCACACTGCGAAACTGAACCAACACAACACAAGAACAACATAAGTCAGTGATATTTCATGTTATATATATATATAGAGAGAGAGAGAGAGAGAGAGATGGGAAGAGAGAGAAGCGAAGAACCCTACTTATCACCGACTTGGATGATGGGAAGGATTGATGGTCGGAAGAAACGGCAACGTGTTCGTGCGGCTGAAGGCAATCAAGGGTTTAAGCTTCCAACTTCATAAAACTCCCTACTATAACTATTCAATATAAATAAGCAAATTTCTGGTTTTTCTTTTTTTCCAACTAAATTTTTTTATTTAAATATAAATAAAAAGAATGTACTAATAGAATTATGTTTATATTTACATCTAATATACTATTCAAGAGAGGATTAATGAGTTTATTACATGGTTAGATGAGATTTGAATTGTTGTGTTTGATTATTCGAGACACTTTTATTAAAGGAAATTTTATCTTCTTTGATCTATCAGTGAAAATAAAAAACGGATATATATATATATATATATATATATATATATATATATATATATATATATATGAATTTAATTTATATATATTAATAATATAAAATAATTTTATATTATTAATTAATAAAAATATTAAATTGTAATAGATTTTTTATTATAGTAATTATTTATAAAATAATATAAAATAATTTTATATTATCAATACATATAAATTATATATCAATTTACAATATAAAATAATTTTATATTATTAATTAATAAAAATCTATTACAATTGTAATATTTTTATTAATTAATAATATAAAATAATTTTATATTATCAATACATATAAATTAAATTATATATATATATATATATATATATATATATATATATATATATATATATATATATATATATATATATATATTATCATATAATTTAAATTTTAGTTAAGATACAAATTATTAACATATGCATTAAAAGATATCACAAATTTGGTAAAGAATTCCAAATTTGATATAGAACAATTTAGTATTTTTTTTTTCATTCATTCCCTATAAAACTAATAAGAGTGAAAAATAAAAATAATGTTGTCTTATTCAAAATTTCAATTATAAAATCTTTTTTTTTTTTCTCACTTCACACATCAAAATGTACTGTTCTTATAAAGAGGCACTTTTGCATCATCTTAAGTCGAAATGGTTGAAGAGAGGATTTTTTTTTTTTTTTTCTCTTTTTTTCACTTTGGGGCACTCTGGTGATGTAGATCCAGTGGAGATGGGGATTGGGGGTAAAGCTTGCAACCCAAAGAGTTGGACCATGTTGTTACGAACCATGGTGCAGGGAGTCCAAATCTCTTTCCACCCAAAACTGGCAAAAAGGTCAGGAGTAAGGACTGTTCCCTAACCGGTGGAAAAATCATCATCAGGTTACGCGTAAAAGAATAATAATGATTGGGAGGATTTTGAAAAATAATATAACTCTTGACCGATAAATGTTTGCAATAAATATTTATACTTACATCTAATAGACTAATACAAAGAAAATTAATTAAGTTATTGATTGTTTAAATGAAATTTGAGCTATTGTGTTTTGGTATTCAAGACAATTTTTTTTCATATATCAATGACAAATGAGATTTAAACCTTTAACTTTGTATATATCCACCATTAGATCACTCTTCTCGTGGCTTAATATTTAAAAAAAAGTATTAAAAGAAAATATTATCTTTCTGTGCAAATCACAGAAAGAACGACAAGTTTAAGATAAATAAATACTTATATATTTTAGCATAATCACGTTTAAAAATTTTTAAATTTTAGTTAAGATGATAAAATTTTTTCAAGTGATAAATGTTTTCGATCCGTTAATATTTATAGTTAAATGAAAAAATATTGACATTTAAAATAAAAAATTAATTTAAATACAATAACAACACCCAAGCATTGTCCTATTAGGTGGAATCAATTATATTGAATAGTAAAATAAAAAAAAATTTCGTACTAAATAATTCATGAATTGGGATTACGTGAATGCCAATGTGTAATTTTGCTTTTTATTGACATAAATAAATAAATATAACAACCAAGTGAATTACTTTTATATATAACTAATGTGTTAACAAGCATTAAAATGTCTATCAATTCAAACTTTTTATATTTTTAGTATTGATGTAAATTATATCATATTAATATTTTAATAAAAATGTTTTCATTTTAATTTTAGTATTCATAATAATTTTAATTTTTTGTTTGTTTTCCTAAAAAAATGTTGATATATATTTGTTTTTCTAATTGAAATTAATTATGGATAAGAAAAGCATGCGCCCCTTCCAGAAAATAAATAAACATAAAAGGAAAGCTACAATTTATTTTCGTTTGGTCTAACACTTTACTTTGAAAGCATATATCAATAATGTATTCCATGCTTTAGAATTGTGGTAAAGCTCATAATGCTCTCGTGCTTTTTATACTACTCATAACCATGAATCTTTACAAATTTACTTTCACGCAAAAAAAAAAGGCTCATTTTGAAGATACATTTATAGAATTTCCTGTTTGTTTCTATTTTCATTTTCTGTATTCAGAATTTTGTGTAAGAAAAATGAAAATAGAAAATAAAATCAGAAAATAAAATTTTTTTTACTTTTACTATTTTCTTCAGAAAATTCTAAAAATAGGAAATCTTGAAATAAAAAGAGGAAATAAAAATAAAAACCAAACAAATCTTTGAGAGAATTCTCATCTTTGTAAATATCTAAGATGGTTATATATTTCTGTCTAGTGTATAAGAAGTTTTCAAGAAAATACTCAAGTAAATATATAAGATATTCGAAAGAGATCACTTTTTGGAAGTAAGAACACAGTCGTATATTTGAGTCAATCTCCGCCGTCTATTGCGGAGGTGGATTAATATAAATGGGAGTGCCTCATTTGGCCAAGGCATAGAATAATTTGTATCCTATCCAAAGCTTTCTTATAAGCACTATTGAATACAAGTTCTCATTTTTTTTCAAGTATATATAAAGTTAACAACTGTATCTAAATATTATTGCAAATAAACAAAATAAAATCGAGTCATATATTTATTAAACGTTAAAGGAAAATAAGGGAAAAAAGTTAATTTAGACATGGATAAAATATTTATCAATTAAATAAAATATTTATTAATAAATAGGTGATTTAAACAGCCTGTACAATGTCCGGATAAGATAACTAATTATACATGTAATATTATACCGAATGTTAGTGATTTACTAAATTAGTTGGCAATTATGCCTTCTTCAGCTTTGTTATCTAACTTTTTTTTTTGTGGTAAGTTCTTGCAAAATATAAATTTCTTAAGTTTCTAATACATTAAAAGCTTTTAAAGTATTCGTCTTTCTTAACTCTTTAATTAATTTATTTATTTTATAAAGGTCCCTTTGATTTTTATATTAACTTTTTTCCCGTCCATCCCATGGTTCACCTACTATAGTGTATTTATAAAATAAAAAAGTTGTACATTAAAGTCAAAATCAATCATTATACATTGAATTAATAATATAAAAAGGTAAAATTAAATACCAAAACATGACTCGCCAGTATACATTTAATAGATGAGAATTTGAAGAGTGATTGAAGAAATTTGTGAGGAGAGTAACAAGTGTTACAATTTCTTGTATTTATATTTAAATCTTTTAAATATATGTCTGTAATTTTATATCTATTTTAAATCTTTAAATGAGTAAATAATAATAATATTTTTATATAAATAATAATGATAGTTTCAATTTTTAAAAATAAAAATGAAAAAGTAATCTTTGAATTAAAAAGTTTGATTATTATAGCTCATACATAGAACTGTTAATATTTTAATTGAGATTTCAACATATCATTGAATGATAATTGAATAGGCAATTAATCACATTTAAAATCAAATATAAATTGGATGTTAAAGTGAAAAGAATACATTTATACCATGATCTTGCTAACATACAAGGGAACTCATAAAGGACATTTAGTTTTCGCTTGTAAATTCCTTATATAATGGTAAAGATAAACACAGATGATCCATTATTTTTCTGAACTTTCTGTGTGAAGAATTTGAAGGCAGTAGAATGGAACTCTACTTTCCGACTTGGATGGATGGTGGCAACAGTTGATGGTAGGAAGACGTGGCAATGTGTTGATTTAACCTTCCAACTTCGAAGCTCCACACTAGAAGTATTCGATATAAATTAGCAAACTTCTGTTTTTTTTTCCCCTTTACTGAAATATAAATAAATGAATAAAATGAATTTCTCAAGGGGAAAGGTATATAGTAATAAGATTATTATTATTGTTATGTTTATATTTACATTTTATATAACAAGGATTGATGAGCTTATTGGTTGTTTAGATGAGATTTGAGTTATCCTATTCGGTTGTTTCAGGCACTTACATTAAAGGAAATTTTATGTTCCTTTACCTATCGGTAAAAAAATAATAAGAATGAGAAATAAAAAATATCATCTACTTCACATCTAAAAATATGTTCTTCTGAGAGAGAGAGAAGCACTTTCATACCTTCTTAAGCTAAAATGGCTAAAGAGAGGAAATATTTCTTTTTGTTAGTGAAGATGAAGTGGTGTCTATAGCTCACAAGATTAGAGTATGTGTCTACAAACTACATTGTCGAAGGTTTGAATCTCTTCTTGCCGCAACCAACCATAAAGATAAGGAGTAAAATTCTTTCCCTTTTGGGATTAGGAAAATCATTATCGAGCTACAGGTAAAGGAATAATACTGATAATGAGATTTTTAAAAATAATAAAGACCCTTCCCATATTATTTTTAAGCCACACTTGTCCAATCCCCTAAGAATCAATCAACCTCCAAAACAGTATGAAACTTTAATGTTGTTTTGAATAATACTCCAATAATTACAATGAAATAGATGACACTAAAAGATGGTAGAAAATTAACTAATATGCATCATAAGTATGATGGCTTGGTCTTCCAAGCCAGAGGGAAGCAACGCTGACATCCCAAAGCAAACAAAGCAATCAAGAAAAATAAGAAATGGTTGCGGCCAATGTGATTATCACATTTCACTCCTCATACATTGCAAAAAACAAACCTACGGTCAGAAGGCATCTCTTCCTAATTCAATATTTTGAAAGAAGCAATATGGCTTTTTTACCCTTTAATTGTGTTTTTTATAAATATTTTATCAATCTACAGTGATTTTAAAACATATTTTTTGTCTATGGATGTTTTGGCTACGTGGATGGCGGCTAAAATTTTTTAATGGTTTTCTAAAGTTGGCACAGATTGATCTAGCACCATCATTTATCGCAATAAAAATAACATAGTTAAACAACTTCAGCCATGTAACAAGCCTTGGGGATGACGCTCCTACAACCTACTCTACCAAGAAGAGGATGATGTTAGTCCAAGTAGCGCCACTTTTAATTTAAAGGTGTTAGTAAATTAAAATTCAAAATTAAAAAGTATAAAATAGTTTTTCAAAAAAATGTGGTCATATTCATTAAGAATAATTTTACAAATTAAATTTAAAATTAATGTCTTTTCGTATATACTGAATTTTATAATAAAATTGAATTTTATAAAATTAAGAGAAATTTTTTTTAAACTAAGTCATTAATGAAATTTTACAATGTTGCCACTCTTATACATTGGATTTTAAAGTAAAATTAAATAAAACTAAATTTTATCAAATTAACAGAAATATTTTTTAAAAAAAAACTAATTCATAAATAAATTTTTACAATATTAATGGCCTCTCTTATATACTGAATTTTAGACTAAAATCACATAAAACTGAATTTTACCAAATTAATACAAACAAATTTTCAAAAACTAAACTCATAAATAAATTTTACAAAATTAATGAGTAGCCTTATATACTGAATTTTAAAACAAAATTAAATAAAACCGAATTTTATAAAATTAAGAAAAATAATTTTTTTAAAACTAAGTCATAAATAAACTAAGTTATAAAACTTTATAAAATTAGTCAAAATAGTTTTTTTTTTAAGAAAAACTATTTTATACCTTTTAATTTTGAATTTTAATTCACTAACACCTCTAAATTTTGGATTTTTCTATTGGAAAGATGACTGCTTCTTGAATTAGCATCATCCTCTTGTTACCGTGCAGGTTGCAAAGGCACCATCCCAGGGTTCGCCACATGGCCGAAGTGGTTTGGCTAGATTCTTTTTACTGGGATCAATAATGATGCTAGATCAACCGACACTATCTGCTTCAAATTCCCATCAAAAAATTTCAGCCACCATCAACATAGCCAAAACAACCATAGATAGGAAATGTTTCAAAACCACTATAAATTGATAAAATATTTATAAAAGTACAATTAAAGGGTTAAAAAACCGAAGCAATATAGAATTCATTTTTTTTTTTTTAAAGTTACTCCAATCAAGAAAATTTCTAATTCACAACAGAATTTGCTTTGAATGCTATCTGAAGACTAATAAATAAATATACAGAAAAAAAAGGCTGCTGAGATAACACTGAAGGGAACTATTCCACCCACTGAGATTTCTGTAGAATGGTTGACAGCACATCATAATCCAACGTGAACTGCACAAATTGGGGAGTTGAAGCTAGCTCTTATGAATCACAAGAGTATGTAGTCACTGTCAGGAACAATCCTTGGCCCATAAGCCGTGGTGAATCTATTTGTCACCACCACCAAACATCCCCATCATGTCTTTAGCAGATCCCATCTGCTTCATCAAGCTTTGTAAACCACCCATGCCTCCAATTTGCTTTAGCATCTGTGGAGGGAGGACCTTGCTCATGTGCTGAGCATTCATATTTCGGGATAAGGCACTCATTTCACCCTTCTTAGGTATTTTAAGCCACTTCATTTTGCTCCATATCTTTGCAAGACGTTTGTACTCTTCTAACATCTCCATTACTTCCCTAACATGACGACCGGAACCTCGAGCTATTCGCATCATACGCGACTCATTCATGAGCTTTGGGTTTGAACTATCCAACTCTGAAACATATTAGCAACTCAAGGTTAGCAGATGAAGGTGTGCTACTTCACTTAGAACAATAAATTTAGTATACATAAGGTTTATCATTGCAAAAAAAAGAAAAAGCCAATAAACCATTTTGCAATGCTTGCCTTCATTTGTCATTGAGTCCATCATTGTCATGTAGCGCTTAATTTTTGCCTGGCTTTCCTTCTCACGGCCTTTTGGCATTAATTCAGCACTAAATCCCGGAAGCATAGAAAAGACCTACACACGTCAACCAAAAAATTAGTACCCCAAAAAAAAAAAAAAAAAGGAAGCAGCTACTAATTACACAGGAACCAAGCAGTCTACTAGTATCTGTATAGTGCATCAAATGTAAATTTTTATGTCTATATATGATAATTCAATCAAACATAAGCAGGAGGTAACCTGGCTGATAGGACCCATTTTTAGTATGTTCTGAAACTGCTCATACATAATCCTCAAGGTGAAGTTTCCTTCTGACAGCTTTTGAAGCAGTTCAGGCTGTTGATCCATCGGAACAACTTCCTGAATTTTGTCCATGAACCCAGACCAGTCACCCATGCCTAGTTGAAAATTCATTTGAAATGACTAAAAATTAATACTTAAAAGGGAACTGGCATAACCACAGCATATACTTGAAAAAAGTGGGGCGCAAACTAAAATTCATGTGCCAAGACAAAAATATAGTTAGTACACACCTAACAGACGGCTGACAAACGGTTTAACATCAAAAACTTCAAATTCATCCATGTGTTCTCCAGTTCCAATGAATATGACAGGACTCTTTGTGGCTGCAACACTGAACACACAAAATTGGTAAGACTTAGTATTCAAACTGCAACATATATACACAAGACATCATCATATTTACACAAGTTAATAATACTTACGCACTAAGAGCACCACCACCCTTTGCATGGCCATCCATTTTAGTGACAATTACAGCTCCAACAGCAACACTCTGTTTAAATGCTTGAGCCTGATCAAAAGCAGCCTGACCGATACTGCTATCCATAACAAATATAACAAGATCTGGTTTCTGAACAGAGCAAAAAAAAGATATTAGAAATTACTGGCTTTACGAAACAGACATTAATGCATACAGTATCCACTGAAAATACCGTTGCTTCAGAAACTTGGCGCATTTCTTCAAAAAGAGCAGCTTCCTGTTTGTGCCGCCCACTGGTGTCAACAATTATAAGATCACAGTTTTCTTTCTTGAATCTTTCAACACCTTCCACAGCAATTTTCACAGGATCTGACTCCATATAGCTGCACAGGAGGGGGCATTGCAACCAAACAATTACTTGAGCACTAAGATCATAGGCAACGATATGCAATTGATATAGAAGATGCAAAGGAAATAATGATTTTAACTATTGGTTTCACGTTTGTTTTATGTTGGTCATACAATATCTTCCAAAGGAACAAAAACATAGTCTTTGAGAAAGATTGTAATCAGTTGTCAGGCCACAATGTTTTTAATTGGCTACCAATTTCCTTTTCCCCTAGTCTTCTTAGTTCTTATACAAGAAAAAACATAAGAAGGTCGAAACATAAGAAAAAGGGTATGCCTCTTGTAGGCGTTGAAATCCAAACAATGAAATTTGATAGAGGGATTAAAGTTTGTACATGAGATAGGCCCAGGACTTAGCAATTTTAAAGGTTATCATACATCACCATTCTCACCCTTGTCGTCACTTAATACTTACTTGAAGCTAAATAATATCCCAAAACAAGCTTGGGATGTCATTACTCACTAGAAGTCCAAATTCTTCCTAAAAAGGAAATTACTTTCTAAGACACAAAAAATTGCAAACTACGAAGAAACTCCAATCTCCCCTATCAACTACATGCCATTCTTCTTCCAAAAAGAAATGAACAGTTTTCTTGTAATATTTTCATCTCATAGTCCCAAAATCTACATAAAAAATACGACCAGCCAAGACATGAGCTATATAAAAATATAGCCATCATTGTGATCTATCAACATCTACGACCTTGACTTTGTTATCATTTATCAACAGGTGTACATGCAGCATGACCAACAATACACCATTAGTCTACAGTTTAATTAAATTATTTCCATCAGTGAGTCATGAATAAAGTACCAGCACCGGATACTGAGTTTACATACAATATTGACCTAAAACAAATGCCAATGAGTACCTTCCGTAGAAAGGGATCTTAGCTTTAGTGGCATTTTGCTTCAACTGATCAAATGCACCAGCTCTGAATGTATCTGCACATACTAGAGCCGGCTTCCAGCCTTTCTTTTGATGATAATATGCATATTTTGTACAAGTTGTGGTTTTTCCAGATCCTGAATTCATTTAGGAAACATATATGCATCCATCAATAAGTGTAAATGCATTTTTCTTTTGAGAAGAAATTGAGAAAAACAGAAGATGCGGAAAGCTATATACTACTTAGGGTAATGTATAACCTTTATGTATAAAATTAGGTATACGTGCTTTGGGATTGGGATGGTTAATTAAACACCCCAGTACCATTTGAGTCAATAGAAGATAAACGTATAATATAAACAATCAGCGGGTAAATTTATCTAATAGGCAACAAACCTTGTAAACCAACAAACATGACAACACTTGTTTTTCCCTTTTTGGGAGTGAAAGAGGGCTTCCCAGGATCCAGGATTTTGCAGAGTTCATTAAACACAGCCTAGAATCAAAGCAGTCCATAAATGATTGCAGAGTAGATAATAAGAAGTTACCACAATTACAAGTACATGACTTTGGCCCAAATGCACATCAAAGTTTTTTTTATTTAAAAAAAAAAAAAAAAATGTTACAAGAAACTCAAACCAGTTCTACCATACCATCTAAGCAGGTAAGTGAGTAACACATGTAGAAGTAATGTAAAAAGGGTCCATGAAGATGGGTTTGAAATGCATAAATGTATAAAAATGCATTTCATCCCCTATTACTATCAAGTATCAAATAGAGATTCAAGGAATTAGTCTTAGACTCCGATTTATTCCGAATTGGAGGTTGAATTCAGTTGACTACAGCAAATTTTACCAAAATAGAGAAAAATGCTAAAGGGGACACAAACAAATCTTCCTTCTAAATTAAGTAGTCAAGCCAGAAAATGACTACCTAAACCCACACTACATAGATCAAAGCAAGCAGCAAAATCAACTGAACTGCATTCTACCATTTCTACCAGTAGTAGCACAAAGCAAATTTTAAATTGTTCTCCTTAAACAATGTGAGTCTTTTGAATGGAAAAAACCTAGCACATCCCTACTATAGCTAACCCGGCTACAACCAGACTAGTTCAAGTATAGTGGAATACGGATCCTTGTTTTCAAGACAAAAACACACTTGTTCCCCTTAAACAATCCAAGTCTTTTGAATGAAAAAAAAACACTCGCACATCCCTATAATGACTAACCCAACTCGAAACAGATTATCTCTGTAATGACTAATCCAATACCAATATAGTGACTATATCATTTCCAAAAAACAAAAGAATTAAAAATAAATTTTAAAGCTTTATATCTACATCAAGAAAATGAGAAACACACGAAAATAATTTTTTAAAAAGAGAGAGAGAGAGAGAGAGAAATTACTTGCTGGATGATCCTGCGTTTGTTGTGACCGGCGGCGAGATCGTCGAGGTTGACGATTTTTTTGATGTTGGACTGCATGTCGCGGACGAGCTTGAACTGGACGTCGGCCTGGAGGAGGGCGCGGGTGATGTCGTTGAGGCAGTCGTTGAGGACCTTCTCGTCGATCACCGTCGCGTTACTCATCTGCTGCAGAGCACGCGATATGCTCCCTCCCAACTGCGCCAGCACCATCTTGATCTTCCTATGTTAATGTTCCTCTTCCTATTGATTTATTTCAGATCAATTCGATTGTTCGTTCCACGAGCGAGTCAGTGAGTGAGAGGGTGAATTTGTGAGGGATTAGGGTTTGTTTGCTCTCTTTGCTCAGGGGAAGGTTGTCGAATATCGAATGGAAGCTTCCTTTCTTCCTTCGCCGCCGGTGAACGAAGCGTGGCGATGTGGGAACAAAAAAATCTATCCGCTTTACGGATTCGGATTCCGACGTTCAATAAAATTGTAATTACACAGTACAAAGAAAAATATATGAATAATGTTTGGTGATCGAACAAGAGTGCGATGCATACAAAAAAAAAAAAAAAAGGAAATGATAAAAATGAGAGTTTAACATATACGTAATGATAATATAAAATAATTTTATAATATCAATCAATAAAAATAAAAAAAAAAATAAAAAATTATGATGAGTTCTTCATTATAATAAATGATTATTTGTATGAATTGATATTTTTTATTATTTATATTAATTGACAGTATAAAATTATTTTATATTGTTAATATATTTAAATTAAATTTTAAAAATAATTAGATGATGGGACTCAGGTGGTTATTATTACTTTTGTTTAGATTTTTTTTTAATCTAGAAAGTTATTAGTGTCTTATCAACATTTTGAGTAAATTTAATAGCGTATTGCATAATAGCATAATTACCAGTATTTTGGGTAAATGTATTGATATTTTTGACAAATTTACAGTATATTTTATAATAGCTAAGTTACCGATATTGTAAACAAATTTACCAATATTTTGAATAAATTTATCAGCATATTATATAATAGCAAATTTACAGATATTTTTGGCAAATTTATTAATATATTATATACTGTTAAAATTGCCAAAAACATTGATAACTTTGTTGTTATATAATACGCTGGTAAATTTCTGGACAAAAAAAAATTGAACAAAAGTAACAATAATTATGTAGGACCAATTATTTAAGTACTTTTTATTATTTTTCTTACTTTTTCCTTATATGTCGAATAGTGCATATATATATATATATATATATATATATATATATATATATATATATATATATATATATATATATATATATAAAGAATAGAGATCAGTTTTCCATTTTTTACTAAACTCTCAAATCATTCTTGACAATGTTCTTGACATGTATATTGATCTTTAACAAAAAATAATTAGTTATGTGATTCTTGACAATTGTAAAATTGGACATTTTGTGATCCCTGATTCACTTGCAACAGATAAGAAGTCAAATATGAATGTAAAATTACAACTAGGACTTCTCTAATTCCTTCTTACATGGCATACTCTAAATGCATAATTTACATAATTTGAAAAAAAAAAGAAAATATTTATTATTTTAATCTATCACACCCAATCACGATCTTTCAAAAAGGTGCGTCTACAGGTGTTTCTAAAGTTATATAAATTGTGTATTTATAGGGTATAATATGGGATGAAATTAGAGAAGTTTTAATAATTAGTTTACCTCCACATCAGACCTTTTATCGGTTGTAAGTGAGTCAAGGGCCATTATCCAACTTTTATAATTGTCAAGGACCATAGTTACCCAATTATTTTTTATCAGAAACCAATGTATCTGCTAAAGACATTATCAAAGACTAATTTAGGAGCTCACTTTTTATTGTTTTTTTTTAATCATTTTGGTTTAAGTTGGGTTAACCTATTATCGAGTAAAACTTTTCTAGCATTGTTAATGAATAGCCCTGCCCTTGATTCTTGTGCCAATGAGTTGTTATCCCCACATATTTATTTTTTTTCCCCATCCCTCGGCTCCGTTAGAAGCTCCTTAGGAAGAAAGAGTTATAGCATTAGGTGAGGTCAACTTTGTTAGAAGTTTAATCAAAGTAATCTAGTCATAAATTTAATAAAAGAAAATATTTTTTTAAATTCATATTATGTAAAAAACTTTTATATTTCTAATAAAATATTATGTAATTATAAGGGAAAAGTCCATAAAAGACCTTCAATTTTCAATGTGCATTTTAGTTCTTTAATTTTTTTTTTTTGGAGCAATAGTTCTTTAATTTTTAAAATGTGCAAAAAGTCCCCAAACTTTCCATCACGTGCATTTCACCCACAAAATTGTTAGCTCTATTAATGTTTGGATGACATTTATCACATACTATTTGTGTGAAACTGAAAAAAATGTCATAATATGAAGGCAGTTTGGCGACTAGCGTATCATTCAACTGTCTTCGTCCAAGGTTGCCATCAAATGCCAATTCTTCTTATCCATCTTGGACGACCCAATTATAAGTTGGCTTTTCAATAAAGCAAGTTTTCGGAGTTACAATATTAAGATTGTTTTTCGACAGCCTACTTTATTTGTTGGCGCAATTATCTTCTCCTCTTGCCAGCAACAGTCTCCACTCTCTTCAACTTGGAATTGGGCTGACCCAATTTTAGTTTCTTGCAACAAAGAGCAAGAGGAGTCCCATGCTAATGGGTACACCATAGGTCGGCTAAGGGTTGCGGTATTCCTTGTCAAAATGTTGAGTTGAGTGTTATTCTTAATGAGAGATTTTCAAGTTTCTAAATCAAGGCCC
Organism: Pterocarpus macrocarpus; assembly: GCA_031439585.1. NCBI lineage: Eukaryota > Viridiplantae > Streptophyta > Magnoliopsida > Fabales > Fabaceae > Pterocarpus > Pterocarpus macrocarpus. The sequence goes on from CM062516.1 coordinate 1,578,907, forward strand.
GAGTGAGGAGAAAATGGGTTTCAGCTTTCATGAATTGGGTCGTAAGGTGCTAAAGTCACGAAGTTGTCCTGAGCTTAGGGGAACTCCCCTCCCCCCCCTCCTCTCTTTTTCTCTCTTCCCAAACCAAAAAGCAAACACAAACAAAAATCAATGCACTATTTTAAAATATTGGGATTGTATGTGATGGATTTAAACGAGATTCATTTCGAAGTTTTTTCAATGCAAACTATACATTTTGAGAGTAGTACGTGAGATGAAATTAAAATAATTCTATTCATAATTTTAACTCTTTATCAATTATAAGTAAATCAAAGATTACAAATATCTAATTTTTATAATTATTAAGAATTATAAAATTAATCATTTTTTTGTCAAAAACCAATATATCGATCAAAAATATTGTTAAAGACTGATCTAGGATTTTACTTTACTCCTAGAGAAATTGACATCAATTCTAAATCAACACCAGCAATGATTATGTTATTTAGTGGTCGTTATCCTAAGAATTGAATGCTCCACTCATTCGAGCAAAATTTTTTTCACCAAAAAAAAAAAAAAAAAGTTGTACATGGGTAATGCATGTTGGTTGTACATGCATCATAAAAGCTAGATAATTTCTAGCTAACCTTAAAAGACTTCAAACTTCAATAGGGTTCAAAATGTCAATGTAGTTCAGACATGAAAGATAATTTGTCTTCATCAAGCGAATAGCATCTTTTATATATATATATATATATATATATATATATATTAACGATAATGAAATTTGAACCTAATACCTTATGCAAACTATCTAAACCCCTCACCACTATACCAATCCTAGTGGCTTAGCAAATATTAGCATCTAGCTTGATCATAAATTACCATAATAAAGTATAGCAGCCATGAAAATAACGGAAAAGATGAATATGTATAGAATTGGCATTTGCAAACAAAGATTTAACCTAATAACAATTAACTTCAGAAAATTCACTGAAATAGAGCTTATACTTCCTATGAGACAAATACTAGAGGTCTCTCTAACAAAACCTGTTCATGGAGTACAATTTGAAGAACCTCAAACAAGTGATTCTGTATAAACTATAATCGTCTTGTGCCAAAATTTACTAGTAAAACGAATAAAAGAATATGCATGACTCCTTTTTTGATTTCTCAGTGTAATCCTAACAATTCAGTGAAAGCATTAGAAGACAATGCATAATCCTTTCTAGCTGCTACTGAAATCATAAAAACTCTAGCCTCAATTAGTTAATGCATCCTGGAGACCCTGGACCACCTAATATACCCTAGTAATAGAGGCCTTTCAGCCACTTGAAAGCTCCATTTGCCACAGACCTGCAAATTCAGCATTTGAGAGGGCTAAAACATTAATAAATAGCACCAACAAGATACTCAGTTCTGATGTAACAACTAAATGAGAAAGAGACTCTTGCTATGAATCAGTTCTTGCTTAACCTATGCTCAAATAAGAGCTAACTAGCTAAGAGCTCATGTTATACTATAGATTCTCTAACTCCATGCTACGAAAAGCAAAAATGACATATACATAACTTACATTAGTGTAAGCTAAAACACAATTCTTATACCATTGAAAAATATTCGACAATTCACTTTGTGGAATATTCCACTTTGTCAATCCACTTTCGGTTTATCTCCTAACCGGGTATTCCACAATTTCATCAACAGCACCAAGAAGAATGCCTATAAACCATAACAGCAGTGGTTAGGAAGCAATTCGGAAATTAGTCTTCAAGGACAACAAAGAAAGCAATCCAGAAAGTTCTCACCTCTCTCCCCGAAGTTATGACTCTTATATTCCGGTTTGAACATATTAGCAAAATTGAATGGGGTGCCAATGTTAACGGTCCATACCAGGGCAACATCAGCATCCTTGCCAACCAGATGCTACATGCAAAATAGATACCCCAAGTGAAAAAAAAAACATTAATCACTTAGCATATGAGCAGAAGACCAACAAAGAAAAGTAGTAAGAGTCAGCGGGAGACTTGAAAGAGGGTGTTAATGGTTTCATATCCACGAGAATTATTTTGACAACAGGTGTATGGTCAGAGACTCAGCGATTTTATGCTCATGATTTTCACTATTTCAGAGGTCCCAGAATTTGAAGAATTGCTTCTGACCTATGGAATTGATTATGAATCTATTTTATGCTGAGCCAGACATATGCATCCTTTATCACTCATAATTCCTCTCCAAAATCGTTCAGCGTTCCTTAAACAACATTCACAAGATTTGGAACGTATCCGTATGATCTTAACAAAATTGTCAATCCACGCAATGCCCTATATATGTTCTGTGTCTCAGGATGTCTTTCATCCAAAGAATAGAATTCCATCACACTATCATTGACCTCAATAACGCTACATCCAGGCAATTTCCTGAACCCAGTATCTCTCATTGCAATCTTCAACCGGGCAACATCTTCCCATCTTCCAAGATCCTTATATATGTTAGAAAGCATGACAAAGTTTGCCGGGTTTTTTGGTTCAAGTTCGATGAGCTGCATAAGAGCCAGCTCTGCAATTTCGACATTCTTGTATATCCTACATGCCCCAAGCAAGGCAGCCCATATAACTGCATCTGGTTTCACCGGCATCTTTCTCACAAAATTTACAGCCCGTTCCAAAAGACCAGCTCTTCCCAGCAGATCAACCATACACCCATAATGCTCAATTTGGGGCACAACCGAATAACGATCAACCATTGATCGGAAATATGAAAAGCCATCCCTGACTAACCCCATATGTGTACAAGCAGACAAAACCCCAAGAAAAGTAACTTCATCCGGTTTCACTCCTGCATGCTTCATCTGATCAAATAAACTCAAGGCATCAGCTGCATGCCCATGCACAGCCAGGCCATTAATGATAGTGTTCCAAGTAATTATATCTTTTCTATGCAGGCTATTGAACACATCAACCGCATTTTCTATAACCCCACATTTTGCATACATGTCAATCAAAGCATTTCCAACAAACAGGTTTCCCTTATAACCAATACTCTCTGCATACACATGCACCCACTTACCCATATCAAGGGCACCTAATCTTGAACAGGCAGACAGCACTGTGACAAGCGTGGCATCATTAGGAAAAACACAACCTTCAACCAACATATGTTTAAAAGAGTCCAAAACATCAGCAAACAGGCCATTCCGACCATAGCCTCCAATTAACCCATTCCAAGAAAACACATTCCTCTCAGGCATCTCCTTGAACATCTGCTCAAATGATTCAACATCTCCATCAATTGCATAACCATTCAACATGGTATTCCAAGACATCACGTCCCGGTTTGGCATCTTATCGAAAAGCTCTCTAGCAGCCACCATATCTCCCACCTCAATATAACCCGAAACCATCGTGTTCCACAGGACCACATCGCGCTCCGGCGCCACATCAAACAAGCACCGCGCAGAAACCATGTCACGGCACGAAATGTAGGCAACAATGATACAAGTCCAAGCAACCACATTCCTCTCAGGGATTTCCGCAAACACCTTGTAAGCATCCTCAATGGATCCCCACGACGAATACATATCAACCAATGTAGTTCCCACAAAAGGGTTCGACATAAAACCATATTTCACCACAACACAATGAACTTCTTTCCCTTCTCTTACTGCATTCACCTTTCCACAGGACTTCACGACCATGGGAAAGGTGAAGCAATTCGGCAACGCACCGGCAGCGCGGTTCATTCGACCGAACGAAACGACGACGTCCCCGTAGGACCCAATTTGGGAGTACCCTTTGAACATGGCGTTCCATAAGGCCGTGTTTGGTTCGGACATTTCATCGAACAGTTTCTGGGCATGGCCCATTTTGCTCAGTTTTGCGCATGCGTTTATGAAACTTGGGGTGGTGTAATTGTTGTGTTGGAGTCCGTGAGTGATTATTTGGGCTTGGATCTGAAGGAGGTGTTGGGAGGTTCTACATGATTGTAAGAGGGAAATGAACTTGTCTTCGAGGATTCTATGCAGTGGATTTTTTGGGGCTTGTCTCAATAGAATCTTCGCTATTTTCGCGGTAGAAAGAAAGTATAACGGAGATTGTTGGATACGGAACGAGGAGAAGATATGCTGAAATTGGCTAATGGAACGAGAAAGAAGAAACACTGAGAGAGAAGAAAGTTCGAGAGATAAAAGTGAAAAGAAAGTGACCAAATAGAACTAAACGGAAAGGACACACTTTTTGATTTCTTACTATGCCCGAAGGACTAATCTCTCACACTTATAATAAGTGGGGACATTTTTTAATATTTATTTTAGAATTTAATTTAAATATATTAACAATATAAAATTATATTATATTATCAATTAATATAAATAATAAAAAATATTAATTTATATAAATAATTATTTATTATAATAAAAAATTTATCATAATTTTTTATTTTTTAATATTTTTATTAATTGATAATATAAAATAATTTTATACTTTCAATATATATCAATTAAATTTTTTATTTTATACAAATAAATCTAGAAATGAATCCAAAATCTCGTATTTAAAAGATCGGAGCTCCCTCCACTCAAACATTGCTTGTTAGTAGAAAGGATATATTATTGTGACTCATTAGCATAAATTGTGACTTGCAATAATTTTCAAACCATATTGGTACGACAATTTTACACATATTATTATTTTTGGATTTATAAAATTTTATGTATTAATAATAGAGTTTAATTTATATGTATTAATGATATAATTTTTTTATATAATTAATTAATCATATTTTTTTATTTACATAATTATTTATAAGACTTAATCATATTTATTAATATGATAATATATGATTGGATGATAATATAAATTTTTTTTATATTATTAGTATATATAAATTAAATCCTTAATTATTAAATATTTTAATTATTTTATTGATTAATTTATTTGTATAAAATTATGTATTAATAATTATAAATTTTAATTAATTTATAAATAAATATGATAAAATAAATTTATATGTATTATTAGTTATATTATTAAATTTATCAATTAAATAACTAAAATTCTCAATTATTAATGCATAATTTTATGTAAAAATTTATCTTAGCATAACTAATATCAAATTTTGCCTTGTGATTATTAGGGTTAACTTGCTTTAAAATTAAAATTTAGGTGAACTCTAATAAATTCAGATTAACTCAAATAAATTTAGTTAAATTTATAAATTCGTTATTCTAGTTAAAATTTAATCTTCAAACACAAAAATATGACATTTCACAAGTAGCACTCTAAATTAAGACTCCAAGAATTTGAAGATTCTAACATTTTGACTTAGATTAGTTTGAATTTTAGCATAATGAAGTGTTTATATTATTTTCTATATGATTTCATTTTGTATTCCATAGTTTTAACATTTTTTTGGTTTTATTACCGTGTTGCATGTAAGATCTTAACTTATAATCATTTTATAATATGTTTTATTTTTTGATACTACAAATTGCTTACACAATTTCGAATTAAGGATGGTAGATAAATAGTCCTCTCTAAAGTAACTACTTCATAATTCAAACCCTAGTATTGTAGATAAAATTTATCTATAATCACAATTTATTTCTAGTTGAACTAACTTATTTTGAATATTACTACACAATATTTAGGTATTCTATATAAATTTTAATATTATTCTCAAAATAAATAATTTGTTAGATTCGAGAGTTTGACAACTTTACTTTGCCCAATAGTAGTCAAATGTTATAGTACCAAAATCATTTTTAATTTCAATGTGTACAATCATAATTTCGAAAATGCAAATTGAATTTCAACATGTTTGGCAAAATTACATTAAAAAATATTTTATCTTGGTTTCGATCTAAACCAATAATTTGAGTAAACATTAAAAAAAAAAATCAATTTTCCACTCGATCAAATTATCATTTTGAATCTATAAACCAAACACATTAAATAGATGCCAAAAAAAAGGTAAAATAGATATGTGAAATTAGATAATTGAATTGATTGACAAATAGTCTTAGGGTGTGTTTATTTCAGATTAGTTTGTCAAAAAATCACTTTTTTCATTAAAAAAAATCAATTTTCGTATGTTTGGATCATTTTTTAAAAATAATCAGATTCTCAAAAAATATGTTTTCAATTTTTTTGGAGAAGATGAAAAGAGTAATTTCTAAAAAAAAATTAATTTTCAATTTTTTCAGTTATATATAAAATTTAAGTTTTAAAATTACTTTTTTTAAAATCTGAAACAAACTTACCCTTACTTATAATGCCAAAGTCTATGCTAGTTTGTGGTAGGATACAATTACCACAATACACATTTGCAGATTTTTATTCGGAAATGGGGAAGGGGACATTAAGGTAAGAAACAAGAATTGCTTTTTATACAATACCACTCATGATTTTTTTAAAAATTAACTTTTGAAAATGACCAATAATGGTATACATGGCAGATTTTTACCGAGAGACAGGGAAGAAGATACCAAAGCGAGATAGAAGATTTGTTTTTTTTTTTCCGACAATTGAACTTTTTGGGGATTAAAAACATTAGACACCCCATGCAGCTACTTTGCGGCCTTTATTATGACATCTCTAAACATTGATTGCATTAGAAGAGATCAAGAGGGAAAGGCCCAGGAAAGGGGTTGCTCTTTTGAGCCTGCTTCAAGTGCATTGCCAAAGGATTGTTATTCACCTGTCAACAAACCAATAAAAATTCATCAGTATATGCACAAAAGCAAATTTTCATGAGCCTGCATTTTGCTACAAAAGTGCTTCAGGAATTGATCCACATAATTTCCCTCATTTCTATTTCATTTAACAACCTTCAATCTTTCTTTTCAAAGAAGTTTTTAGACCAAACTATAGAATTATTCAAACCTTTTGCTAAAAGGGTAAACTGAGTGATTCGGAACAAGACTGGGACAAAGCTGATACTGACCTCAAGAGTTCTAATCTGCTCTTGGTATTGAGACACCAACTGCTTCAAATGCTGCAACTCTTGGTACTTGTTCTTATAATCAGAAAAACGTTCATGCAAGATTCTAAAAAGCATTTTTGAAAGAATTTTTCTCCTTAATCATCACCTGATTTTGCTCCTTGAGCATCAAATTTTCCTAAAAACAAAAGCATCTAATGAGGGAAGAAAAAGCTAACATCAGCATACACGTGGATGCAGGGGTCAACTACTCAGGGGTCAACTACTCATCACAAAAATCATAGACAAGCTAAAACCTGGAATTCAGATAGATAATAAAACCCATTCCTGCAAAGTCATCAAAAAATATGAACCAATGTAGCCTAAGCATTATACTACTACCTCCTATTCATTCTAGAAACACATTACACAATTTTAAAACATGAAAGCATATTAAAAGAGTATCCCTCAATACACATTTGCATAGAACAAAATGTCCAACCATAGTAAGTTTCACCCTCACCCCCTTGTGTTAACGGTCAAATAAGTAAGTGAACTTAAAAAAGAATCATACAATTGTTACAAACAACAACATGAATACATTTGAATAACAAATTAAGATGAACCATCCTCAGCTCAAGTTCAATAGTACACTCTTCTTGAAACAAGCCAGTCTTAACCAATATTGTCCCATTGCTACTTCAATTGTCTCGTGTCAATAGCAATTAAAGCACACAACAATTCAATTAGTGACATGCAAGACATCAGAAACTGATTGGTTAACATGGAACTTAATAAATGATTCTAGCACTAACACCTTTTGAAGAACATCTGTTGCCTCAGCACTTGCACGTGCACTTATTGATTTCTCTAGAACTTCCAGCATTCTAGCAACCTGGGCTTTAGCATCATCAACACTAGTAGCAAGTAGCAACCATCATTTCTCTTACAAAAAAGTCAACCCATTCTGCTCCATTTGCATGAAGGTTGTTCAAAGCAGGCTGATTCCAAGAAGTAGAAGCATACCCATCATCTTCCAACTTACCTGCAAAGTGATTAAAATCTTGTTGACAAATTATTCAACTCAGCTCCTTACACCCTTTAGCCCTTGTCAAGGTCACAAAAGAAGAGTAGTATACACAAGTATCATTAGCAGATTAAGAGAAGAGTTATATATCACAATTTAACATTAAATACAATACCTTAACCACATAAATATATAATATTTACTTTGATATACGTGTACTTCGACAGTGACACTCACTGATATTCACACAAATATAGGGTGTCTCTACGAAGTTTATGTATACAATGATCCATGAAGGCTCGTTTTGATGTGGTTCACAAAAGAAATATTTTTTATATTATCTTATTTAAAAGTCTTTTAAAATGATAAAATATAATTTATGTTTGAATATAAAATAAATTAATGCTTAGATATAATATTAATTTTTTACTCAAACAGTTTTTTATGTTATAAGGTTTTTTTAAATATCATAATTATATTTTTCAAAAAATATTTTCTTAATAATTTTACTCTTTAAAAAAATTCAAACATTTTAAAAATTATAAAATATTTATTTTATTAACAAGTGCTTTTTTCATTAAAATTGGTACATAGAGACAAAAGGATTTTTTTAATTATATGTTTGAATGAAGAAAAAATATAAAAATATGTGAATAAATAATTTATATAAAATGAAATATATATATAACTTTATTTATTTTATTAAAAAGTGCTTTTTCCATTAAAATTAGCACATAGAGACAAAAGGATATTTTTTAATTATATATTTGGATGAATAAAAAATTAAAATAAAGAGATTGATAATTTTATAACATTTATCTCATTCGAAGTGCTTTCTTCTCAAATATGAGAAATATAAATTTGGATGTCAAATTTGTAAGATTTTCTTTCTTTCTTTTTTCTCTTGCTAAGAGAAAATGGATGGATTCACCTATTTTCCCCCCTTTTATTTTCTTTTCTCTTTTTTTCTCTGGAACCCAAAAGAGGGTAACAAGATTTTCTTCTCCTCGAAAATTTTAGTTTACCAAACATTTAATTTTAGATGTCAACCATATGTACCTGCATCCACTTTAACCTCAACATGTGATGATTCTGCAGCAATGCCAGAATTTCCATCCGCAGTTCCCAAGCAAAGCTCGCTCAGGCTCTTGATCGCAGCATCTACATCATTGCCACATTCGTGGAGAACTCTTTCTACTACCTGTAAGGTAATAAAAACGGATTTAATTTATATATATTGAAAGTGTAAAATTATTTTACACTGTTATCTAATTATACTTTTCTATTTACATGACTTTTGCAATAATGGGGGTGAGGGTCATGCATGTTTATTTATATAGTAGCATATGATTGGATGACAATGCATATAAATTAAACCCAATAAAAATTTAATTTAATTTTAATGTACTAGCGTAAAAAATTTTATATTGACATTTAATAATGTAATAACATATGTTTAACTGGTTTGTCGTCGATAAACAAATTAATGACGATAGCCTTGTTTCTCAATTTCAATTCGGGGAACGGAAGCGGTTCCTCTGATGGATTCTCATAACATCAAAAAGTGCAAGAGATGAGAAATAAACAACAATTTAATTGAATTTCCAATGAAATAAAATATTGCAAATGAGACCAATATACTTACAAACATGCAAAGATTAACACTAAATGAGAACATAAAATGAAACAATTCAACAAAGTAAAAAAGAAGGGACTATTACTTGAGTTCATGTATATTCCATAATGTTAAGATGAATATTCAGATAGAATTTATATAGGTGTTTCAAGTATGCAAAAGTTCCCTAAATACTACCCAATTTTATCATTTATAGACAAATGATTCCCTAAAACCTAGGCCCATTACATCCCACGTTTTGCAATTCATTTCCTTGAAGTTGACGTTCATCCTTGCTCTTCACTATCCCACGTTTTCATGCTACGTCCCTGGATCATGTTTGGGTCCCTTTTTCTAGCCATTCCTACCACGTCACGTTATCACTATCCACTTTTGATTTTATGGATGACATTTCCACCCTAGCCGAAATATTACCCTCATTTGAAACCAATTTTTACCCCACGTCACTTTTGTCATTATCCTCATTTGAATGTTGTCAATAGAGACCTTGATAGCATCTTCGTGCTTCAATCAGCCCTTTTGTCGAAAGGTTATTTTGTTTACGTCTGTTTTGTTTTTTCTGATTTCGACCCTTACTCTCAAGGCTTTGTCCAACAACATATTACTAAAAATATTTACTATTAATTATTTAGAAAATATATATATATAAAATCAATAGATAACAATGTGTCAAATTAATCTAGTAAAATCTGAACTGGTAATAAGAGATAAGTGTGAAAGAAAATGCAGAAGACAGTCATCTATCAAGTATCAACAATGCAACCCATATTCTTGCCGGAAAAAACAAAAAGAAAGCCTGTGGAACTAATATAGGGTTTATAAAGGTGGTAAGTGTCTTAATTTCTTAAGCAAAAATTTTATATTTGAAATCTGAGAATAGAAAAATTTCTCATTGGAAGGCTACCCTTTTCAAGGACTGTCGTTGGATTGGGCCGAATTAATTGAATTTTTGATAATGAGATCCAGATACATTTTAGAAAACAAAAAAAAACTATGAAACTCATATTCAACTTTTGAAGAACATCTTAAATAAATTACTCCTATTAAAAAGGAACAAGTTAACATGCTTCAAAATGAATAATTTATTTCCATCAACAATTAACGTTATATTCATTGTTTTTTTAAAATATATCCAATCCTTGACAAGAGCCAAATATCTTTTTTCTTTTCCATAATTTCTGGCGCCTCTAATGAGGGTGGGAGAGTGTGTATAGGGAATAGACGTGAAGAGGCGTGGATCATTGCGCATATATATATATATATATATATATATATATATATATAGAGAGAGAGGTAGTGTACTATATGAGAGGAGTGATTTATTAAGAGAGTAAGAGGTATAAATTTAAGCTGTATAACTATATATAAATGATCAAAATTTAAAGTTATTTAATGATCATATGATCATTTAAAAAAATTATGTGACTTTATATTTTAATTTTGACCATTAATATAAAATCTAATAATCAATATTTACTTCTCTCATTCTCATAATTAATCACTCCTCTCATATAATATTATATATATATATATATATATATATATATATATATATAGTTTAATTTAGGTGCGATTATAATCTAAAATTTTTTTATATTATTATTTAATTATAAATTTTTTATTAATATAATAATTTATAATTAAATATTTATATAAAAAAATTTTATACTGATATATATATATATATATATATATATATATATATATATATATATATATATATATATATATATATATATAAGAGGAGTACACTTATATATCTGAGAAGTACACTTGATGGGAAGAGGAGTAAATGCTCCATCCCCTTAAAATTGAGAGAGTAATGTCTCTCATAATTTTATTAATAAAAATATAAATATAATAAGGAAATGGAAGAAAGGAAAGGACACATGATCGATAGGCACCGAAGTCATGATGAGTTCTGCGATTTGCGTGTGCCTATATGAGAAAATGCTGAATGATGCCCCTCTCGGCAGAAAAAGCAAACGGCAGTGGTGTTACACTATGGATACGTTGAGTTGATATTTTGATTGATCAATTTTTTAGGTTATGACATGATTAATGATCGCAGTGATTAGGTTATGATTCGAAGTTGATTCAAATTATCGAAATTATGTTTTAAAACTCAAATTTAATCCAATTAATCTTAGTATTTAAAATGAGTCACCAAGTTTTTCAATTAACACAGCACCTGTGTCAGCAACTTTACACTGCATTTTATTAACACCACTCCCAGGCTCCCACTAATATCCCGTGTCTGTCCACAACTGCCATCCATGCCATAGTAGAGCCAAGCATTTGTTCACCGGAAAGGCCTCTTTTTTAAAGATGATTTTATTCCTAGCTTCCCACAAGGACCATGTCACAGCAAAAAACACACACACCACTTTCTTTAATTTTTCTGGTTCTTATTTAGGCTTTTTATTTTATATATGGGAATTATATGTTAAAATTATGATAATATGGAATAATTTATGAAAATGGGAATCTACTACCTTTCGCCATGGTTTAAGTAGAGTTTGGTATTTATTAATTTTTTAATCGAATTCTACTTGCAGGGTGGCGAAAATTGAGACAGCACTTGTAGGAATATTTTTTAATCAAATTCTACTTTGAGGATGGCGAAAATTGAGACTTGGGTGCACTGCTCTAGTCATATTATTTAATTAGAAAAAATTAATACCAATTTGAGTAATATGTTACTGAAACAAAAATGATTGAAAATTATTAACTAAATTAACAAAGATTTATTTATTATTAAATATTTATTATTAACAATGTCGTGAGAAAGTATAATATTTAATTTCTCAAATGATATTATTTGAGAAACAAAATGATAAATAGTTTGTCAGATATAAATATCATATCTTTCTCTATGTTTTTAATAACAGGTTAGTAAAATGTGCAATAATAATAATATTTATATTATTATCTATAATTTTCTCTTATTTTTTCTATTATTATTCAATCTCACTTTAAAAATAGTAGACTAAAACAAACTAATAAAAGAAAAATAACAAAGAAGAATAAAAGAACACCAACAATAATCGAGAAAGGAAAAATAGTGGTAATGCTCGTGTGCATTAAAAATTATTTTTTTTATATTTCTATATATAGTGGGGTGAAATTTTTATAATTTTAATATGTCAAATTTTGTCCCCTGTGATATAGAAATTCTTAGAATACATATCTCCCTTCTCCATGACAAAAAGTCTCACAACAACCCCATATTTTTGTAAAAAATTTCAAAACACAATATTTCGGATGTTATTATACGCTATTACCAAATTTAAATAAGAAGCCTCTTATTTAATCTCATATCAATCCAAGATTCAAAAGCGCATCTAGGATCAGTGGGCATGATAACACCTTTTTCGAGTGTCCAGCAAAATCCTGATAATGATAAGATATGTCTATTATTATGTTAACACAAGCCAACAAAGATTGGCACAACTAACAATATAAAACCGCATTAAGTAAAGTTGGCTGAGATTAAAGTCTTGTTTGGGTCTTCTATATATATTAACGGTGTTTGAGAATCTTAGAAGATTAGATATGTAGGTACAATGAAATTAGGTTTTAGATAAATTATGTTTGGTATTTAACAAATCTTTTAAATTTATTTTTTATTTAAACGAATTTTAACCTAAAACTAGTCCTTAAAAAATTAATTTTAAGTTGATTTTATCTAATTTAGTTTTTCTCTCGCTATCAATAACCTTACTCCTTTTCAAGAATTTGAAAATTTTGTTAAGCTAATTTAATTTTTGAGTTAGTTTAAAACTAAATACTATTAATTATAAATTAATTTATTCTTATTAGCTTAACATAATCGGTATTATTCAATACCATGTTAAAGTTAAATTAGCTCGAAGATGCGACATCCACTTTTCACTTTAAATTAAGTGTGCGTCACCTTGATAAAGAAGGTTAGTTCAAATTTTGGATTGCAACTTGTTACTATTTTTTTTTTTTTATATGAAAGATTGTAATTCAGTCAAATCAAAGATCCTGAGTTAGAAGACACTCAATATAATTTGGGACATCGCCTATCCATATCTTTATTCCCACAAATTTGGCAAGATGGGTCAAAGCATCAACAATTTTGTTGCATATTCTAGAGATATATTGGGCTTTGAATCACCTAAATCTAAGACCCAACCTACATACCCTAGGGACCCTAGCTTTTTTTTTTAAAAAATCTTTCTATTAAATTTAAAAGTCATTTTGTTAATCATAAGTAATGATTGGCAATAGACTGAGGGCCCGTTTGGATTGCGGTTTGCAGCGGGCAGAAGGCCTTCTAGGAGAAGGAAAATGATTTTATGCAGTAAATGGTAGCGTTTGTTGTAACTTCTTCCAAAAGGCCTTCTGAAAAAAGGCTTTTTGGAATAAGTATCTTTGAAGTTACTTTTCATTTTAGAAAAATGTCTTTTGAAAAGTAATCTTACTATTACTCTCATATTAACAACCAAAAGTAATTTTACTTTATCCTATCCAAACAAAACTCATTCTCCTAAACTTACTTTTGACATACTCAAACCAAACAAAAATCATTCTTTCAAAAGTAATTCCTCTAAAATGCCTTCTTTCAAAAAACCTTCTTTTAAAAGATCTTCTCTCAAAAGTTACACTAAACGGACCCTGAGTAGGTAGCGTTTTGCTTTACTGAACCTCATCCTATGTCCTTTTAAATAGATCCCAACTCACTTGTCACACCGTAAATTCTAAAATTCACTTAATATCTTTAAAACGTTATCATTTAACAAAGCAAAAGATATATTTAAAGAACTTTAAATAAATTAAACATCAAATTTAACACAATAATTTCTAAATATAATAATATTATATAATTTAAATCAGTAGAATAGGAGATAAGATAATCAAATAATGTTTAAATTGGACTAAAATATGAGAAGGTTAATTTTAATTTTTTTCAAAATATATATAAGTGAGATCTGGGATGAGACATGAATCAGATGAATTTATCTAAAACTCGAGCTACCCCTACTTGCATCAATTTCGTCGTTCTACCCTACCTACCTTGTTATGGGGTGGGTATAAAACCCAATCTAAGCACATTAGAGCATAACAGATATCCGCAAATCAGGCATATACTTACCATCACTGATTCATAGTCTGCCTATAAAATTAGAATATAATGCGGTTAAGAATTCACTAATATATGTCGGCTAAAAATTAAACCAAGCATTCCCTGAAGATCTAGAACTTGCATGCGTGCAAATCTTTAGCTCACACCGACAATGTTAGAGACAAAGAAATCAAGGTGTGCATAAATTTGATTTGCATTTCATATCAATATTTCTTATCCACCCATGTGTGTGTTTGGAAAAACTGTGAGATTAAAATTATTCCAACAATTACGTATTTATATAATCGCTTATTTATATAATTGTTTATATAAAAATTAATTTATATTTGGATGTTTTAATTGAAAAGTAGTTTTAATATAATCTAATATTATTTGGATTATATGAAAAAAAGTTACTTTTATATGGTAAAATTACAAAAAAGAATATGAAATTATTGTTTATGTTATATCATATTTGTTATTTAGGGTCAATTTAGTAAAAATATAATAATTCTGAAATAATTAGCTTCTACTTATAATTATAAGCTCCAAAAAATTACTTATACTTATAAGCTATTTTTCAGCTTAAGATTATCAATTTTAGATTGTAATCTATTTTCACTTTTTGAACCAAACATGATTAATTTTTCAAAATAGCTTTTTAAAAAAAAAAAAAAGCTATTTTACAAGGTACCAAAACATGCACTATGTATTTAATATGGTTGTTGTGTGTTTTTTCTATTACATTATTTTACTTTGAAAATATGCCTATAAAGGCTCATGCATGTACGAAAAGTTGAGAAAAAAAAATGAAGTAACTAAATTGAATAAACTCTAATATTCCTCTTCCTCTATTCAGCTTTCATGTGTGCAAGAATAATTTTGTGTATGAGTGCGTGACAGAGTAAAAATATTTACAGAGAAATAATTAGTGAGGTGTGTGGGAGTTTGCTTCTAATATCATATTGGTATATATGAGAGCTGGTTAAATCCAGCACCAATATTTTTAGAGAGTTTGTGAGGAACAAGAGTTTTCTCATACAATTGATTTTTCTATTGTTATTATGGCAAACAATTGCAATATTGTTTGGTCAGGTCCCAAATTAGATGGGAAACTTTATTAAAATTATTGGGCAACTATAATGTCCACACTTGAAGGCTCACAATATTTGGAGCTTTGTTGAACTAGGCATTCAAGAAGGAGCACATATAGCAACTCAAGGAGAGATCAATTGGTGCTATCACAAATCCATCAAGGAGTAGATTATTTTGTGTTTGGCAAAATTGCCAAAGCTAAAACAACCAAAGATGCGTGGGATATTATGAAGCTATCTTACAAAGGAGTAGATAAGGCGTAGAAATCCCAATTGCAATCCTTACGCAGAGAATATGAAAGGTATGAAATGTCCATCTCAAAAACTATTGAACAATATTTTTCTCGTGTTACTGACCTTCTTAATAAGATGAGAGTATATGGAGAAAAGATACCAGGCAACAATGTAGTTGAAAAAATTCTTCACACCTTGCTACTAAAATTTGATCATGCGGTGACTATAATAATAAAGTCACATGACATTGACACAATCACAATTGTAGAGTTACAAGGAAGCATAGAAAGTTACGTCAGCTAAAAGACAGGAAAAAACAATAGAAGAAGCCTTGAAGCATCAAGTGAATCTAAAAATATTTGCTGAGTCAAGCCAAGATGAAGAAGAAAGAGGCTATGGCCAAGGTAGAGGAAATTTCAGAAGAAAAGGGCGTGGCAACAATTACAATCAAGGAAGAGGCAACAATTTCAGACCACCAAATCGAGAAAAAGGTGGAAATAATTTTGGGCTTGCTAGCCGAGGAAGAGGAAGAGGTAATTTCTGCCAAGAAAGAGCAAATTCTAATTGTTTTCACTATGGGAAGCTTGGGCACAAAGCTACATATTGCATATTCAAACCGATGAACCAAAATAGTCACAATGCTCAAGCAAATGTTGCTAAAAACCAATATCAAAATATTGGTGAAAGTTCTAATACACAAAGTGTATTTTTGACAAGTAACTCTTTTGCTAAAGACAAAAAATATTGTGTTTGGATACTAGTTGTAATCATATGTGTGGGAAAAAAGGAATTATTTTCTTCACTAGACAAATATGTACAATCATTAGTGAAATTTTACAACAATGCAAATATTCCTATTTTGGGAACAAGTCATATATCAATCAGATTGAAAGATGGCTCTCAAAATTTTCTAATGTATTTTATGCTCCTGGTCTTCATCACTTTTTGTTGAGTATGGAACAGTTATCAAAGAAAGGCTATAACATGCAGATTCATCAAGAATACTGCACAATGATTGACAAGAGTAAGAGATTTATAACCAAGGTAAAAATGACTCCAAATTGACTTTCCCACAGAAAATTCAACATGAAAAATTTTCTTGCTGAGTTGAGTAATACCTAATGATAATTGGTTATGGCATATGCATCTTGGATATTATCACTTTTCTGGATTAAATTATCTGTCAAGGAAAGAACTTGCTTCTGGATTGCCTATAGTTGAAACTCCTAATTGTGTTTGTGAGACTTGTCAACAAGGAAAGAAACACAGAGCATCATTTCCTATTGAAAAATCTTGAAAAGCAAGAAAGTTGTTGGAGATTATGCATTCAGATCTGTGTACTATTAATGTCCCAACTCATGGTGGTAGTAGGTATTTCATTGCTTCTATTGATGATTTTAGCATAAAGATTTAGGTCTATTTTTCGAAGCACAAATCATAAGTATGTGATGTCTTCAAGTCATTCAAGGCATATGTAGAGAATCAAAGTAACTGCAAAATCAAGATTTTAAGAACAGACAGAAGTCAAGAGTATCTTACATGTACAAATTTATTTGAGCAGCATGGAATTCAGCATCAATTGATAACTAGATACACTTCCTAGTAGAATGGAGTAACTAAAAGGAAGAATAGAGCAATCATGGACATGGTAAGATACATGTTACAATTCAAACAATTGCGTAAAGAATTTTGGGCAGAAGTAGTTGTTATTACTGTGTATATTTTGAACAGTTGTCTGTCAAGGGGTGTTCATGGTAAGACACCTAAAGAAGCTTGGAGTGGAAAGGAATCTTCAATTCATCATCTCAGAGTTTTTAGGTGTATTGCACATGCTCATATACTAGATCAGCTAAGAAAGAAGTTAGATGACAAAGGTGAAAAATGTATTTTCATTGGTTGCAGTTTGAACTCAAAGGCATATAAATTGTACAACCCAGAGACAAAGAAGGTGATTATTAGCCAAGATGTGACATTCAATGAAGAAGGACTGTGGAACTGGTCCTCCAAAACTCAAAAGGCACCTATGGTGAATCTTGATAGATATGACGAAGAAGATGGTCAAGCAGGCACATCATCTCAACCAGAATCATCTATTCGGCCTCAAAGGAATCGCAGGTTACCTGCTAAATTGGAAGCTTGTGTTGTAAGTAATGATAATGATCCTCTAATGAAGAGATTATCAATTTTGCTTTATTTGCATATTGTGAACCAATAAGATTTGAAGGGGATTCTAATGACAAGAATTGGAGAAAAACAATGGATGAAGAAATTTTTGCAATTAAGAAAAATGATAATTGGGTGCCAACAGATTTGCCTGTAGATAAGAAGCTAATTGAGTGAAATGGGTATACGAGACTAAGTATAAGCCCAATGGTGAGATTGATTGCTTCAAAGCAAGATTGGTTGCAAAAGGATACAAGAAAAAGCCAGGCTTTGATTACTTTGAAGTATTTGCTCTTGTTGCCAGATTGGATACAATACGCATGATAATTTCACTTTTTGCTCAAAATAAGTGGAAAATATATCAAATGAATATTAAGTATGCTTTTTTAAATGGTACTTTGGAAGAAAAAGTGTATGTTGAGCAACCTGCAAGTTATGTGATCTCTAGGGAAGAAGATAAAGTCTATAAATTAAAGAAGACACTGTATGGTTTGAAACAAGCACCAGTAATGTGGTACAAGAAGATTGATTCTTATTTTGTTGAGAATGATTTTCAAGGATGCCCATTTGAACAGACTTTGTATATTAAATTTGTTGAGCATGGTGATATTCTCATTATGTGTTTTTATGTTGATGATTTGATTTTTGCTGAAAATAATTTGAAGATGGTTTCAGAGTTCAAGCAAGCTATGGTAAAATCATTTTGAAACGACAAATCTGGGTTTGATGCCTTACTTTCTAGGCATTGAAGTTGTTCAACAAGATGATGGAATTTTCATTTCTTGAAAGAAATATGCTAATGATATTTTGAAGAAGTTTTAGATGGAAAATTTGGAGCCAGTCTCCACTCTAGTTGAAGAAAAGCTTAAATTGATAAGGAGAGATAAAGGAAGAGCTGTAGATCCTAGTTACTACAAGGGTTTAATTGCAAGCTTGAGATATTTGATAGCAACTAGGCTAGACATAGTTTTTCGAGTTGGATTACTTAACAGATTCATGGAGGAGCCGCATGCTTGTCATTTGCAAGTAGCTAAAAGAATTCTTCATTATATTAAAGGTATCCTAAATGATGGAAATTTTTATGATAATATTGATGACGTGAAACTTGTTATGTACACAGGTAGTGATTGGATAGGTGACATAGAAACATGGAAAAGTACTTCAGGGTTTGTCTTTTATCTTGGGTCTGACGTAGTATATTGGTCTTCAAAGAAACAACCAATTGTTGCACTCTCTACAGCTGAAGCAGAATATATAGCAGCGGCCAGTTTTGCTACACAGGCAGTATAGCTAAGGAGAATTCTTGAATCATTGAACTAGAAGCAAAATACTCCCACAATAATATTTTGTGATAATAAGTATACCATTACACTTTGCCAAAATTCAGTAGTTCATGGAAGATCTAAGCATATTGATATTCGATTCCACAAGATTTGGGGTGGTTGAGAAAGAAGTGCTGATTGATTATTGTCATACTGAAGAATAACTTGTAGATATTTTTAAAAAGCCATTAAAAATTGAGTTATTTTGCAAGTTGAAAAAAATGTTTGAAATGACTAACTTTATATGCTTGGTTTAAGGAAGGCAATGTTAGTGAAAAATTAAACCAAGCATTGCCCGAACATCCAAAACTTGCATGCATGCAAATCTTTAGCTCATTATAAAGTCACTCTACTTAACTCACAATGTCAGAGACAAAGAAATCAAGACATGCAAAAATTTGATTTGCATTGCATATCAACATTTATTGTCCACCTATATATTTAATATGGTTGTTGTGTGTGTTTTATTTTTTGTATTATTTTACTTTGAAAATGTGCCTATAAAGGTTCATGCATGTACAAGAAGTTGAGAATAAAGAATGAAATAAGTGAATTGAATAAACTCTAGTATTCTTCTTCCTCTATCAGGCTTCCAAGTGTGCAACAATAATTTTGTGTATGAGTGTGTAATAGAGTAAAATTATTTACAGAGAAATACTTAGTAAGATGTGTGGGAGTTTGCTTCTGATATCAATATAGCTTTCATTGCTTTAACAAGCTATATATATGTGATTGTATTACCCAACACTCTCTAATTTTTATCTTTAGTTTCTTTTGGACTTTGACCCTAATTACCGAAATAATATATATAATTTTTATTACCAATAGAAAATTTATATGTCAAAGTTTAACAATATTGAAAAAAGTCATGGCACATTATTGAGAAAAGCCCTACAAATAAATAAACACTTCACATATATCATATGATCTTCTAATTCTACTATCTAATCATAAATTTCATCTCTTATGAGTTTACAAGTTTAAGTTTGCAAACTGAGAATATTTATATTAAACCTTGGACTTAGATGACCTTATTAAACTCATCACTATCAAGGGACGAATTTGTTACTCTTCCATATTTTAGCAACAAAAATGTAATTTTCCTCTATAATAAATTACTTTATATATGATTTAAATTTATATTCCATTCTTCATGATTTAGATTTATTTTGTTAAATATGATCTTGACTTAATCAACACTTAACTAGTTGAAATAATTCAAAACTTATTCCCCTTAAATAAAGTCTTGAATTCAAGTATTATGAAATATGAATGGGAAAAAAAAAAATTAACACTGAGAAAGTTTTACCTCTATAATAGGGTCGATCTGACTCGAGTCAGATTAATTAAAGTCTAGTGGACTCAAGATAC
The DNA here is from genome assembly GCA_031439585.1 of Pterocarpus macrocarpus. Taxonomy (NCBI): domain Eukaryota; kingdom Viridiplantae; phylum Streptophyta; class Magnoliopsida; order Fabales; family Fabaceae; genus Pterocarpus; species Pterocarpus macrocarpus. The sequence goes on from CM062516.1 coordinate 1,599,743, forward strand.
TGGTAATTTAGATTAAAATTAAAAAAAAAGCATAATCTTAACTTACAATTGATTTATTATAATTTTATATATGATTTTTAGATATTATAGGCATTTTTAAATATTATTTTAAAAATAAAGATAAAACTTCATTTATATTCCTGACATTTAGCAAAGATTTCAATTTTGTCCTTAAAATTTTATTTGTTCTATTTATGTCCTTAATGTTTAACAAGTGTTTCAATGTTTCCATTCATGTAGATGCCGTCTAAATTTCTGACGAAAAATGATGACATATCTATTTGTGAAACATTAAGGATATAAATAAAATATTATATTTTTCTTCTAACTCTCTTATTTCCCATCTCCCTTTTTCTTCCTATGTTCTCTTCTCTATTACTCTTCCACCACCATCATGCCTCTTTTACTCTCAAACTACACAACTTTCCTTATTCTCTCCAACATCCACCCCATCCTCTCCATAAGCCAAAATCACATCCCACAACAAAAAATAAGCTTGTAAACCCAAACCAAAATCCAAATCACCTAGGACCATCCACACCAAATTCACAAGCAAAGTAACAACAAAAAACAAAACCTAATCTCAGCATCCAAAAGTCAGAAGAGAAAGACAAAACACACACACACACACATAAACCCAATCTCAACACCTAGTTGTGCCTCCACCTCATCAAAAACTAACTGCCACCAAGCAAATCAACCATTGTCGCAAGCCCTGCCGTCGTCTAGTCGCCTAGCCATCACTGCTTAGACCTCCGCACAGAACAGCCACTGCTTTGCCTGCCTTTGCTATGGGGTGCCACTGCCAGAAGCTTAGCAACAAGAAAAACACATGGAGTATTGTGATGGTGGCAGTGTAGGATTAAAAGGAATAAGGAAGATTGTAAAGCTAAGAGTAGAAGAGGCATGTTGATGGTAGAAGAACAGCAAAGATGGGAACATAGGAAGAAGAAGATGAAAGTTGGAGAAAAAGAAAGTTAGAGAAGAAGATAGTTGGGAGAAGAAAATCTTAATATTCTATGTATGTCCCTAATAAAAAAAAAAAACTCTAATATTCTATTTATGTCCCTAACGTTTTACAAACGTTCCAATGTTGTCATTTCCATAGACAGACATGTCATCATTTTTTGTTAGCAATTCTAACAACATCAGAAATTATTTATGAAACGTTAAGAACATAAATAAAATAAAATAAAAACTTTAGAAACAAAATTGAAATATTTACTAAACGTAAAGAACATAAACAAAACTTTACCCTAAAAATAAAAAAACCCATACAAATTTACTAATCAAATTCCTCTAAACTTTGCAAACTCCACAAATTTAAGTAAACCCCACGAACTTGACATCCTTACTTTGCCCAGTAGCAGTCAGATGTGATGGTACCAAAACCAAACTAATCTAGAACAATCTTCATAATGAAATTAACTGGCATTTTTTAAAATCAATTTGTGCATAATCTTAATCTCGATAGGATAAATTGAATCTTAACCCATTTTAAAATGTATGGCATAATCTCATTAGATACTATTTCAACATGGTTTCAATGTCAACCCAAATTTTGAATAAAAGTGAAAGAAAGGTCAATTTTTCATTAGATCAAATTATACTTTTGAAACTACAAACAACAAAGCACATTAAATGTAGATGCAACGGAAAAAAATAAAGGCAATAAATAGGAGAAATGAATAGAGATAATTGAATTAATTGACTTAATTGACAAGTAATCTTTACTTATAACATCAAATTCTATGCCTGGTTGATAGGATACAATCCCCCCAGAACTATACTGACAGAAACCATACCTTCGCCAACAAAAGCTACGCAAACTACAACAACACTTGACCATTTTGTGGATAAAGAACATTAGACATAATTAACCCAATGCAACTACTTTGCTGCCTTTATTAATGACATCCCTAATCATTGATTTCGTTAGAAGACATCAGGAGGGAAACGCCCAGGAAAGGGGTTACTCTGTTGAGCCTGCTTCAAATGCATTGCCAAAGCATAGTTATTCACCTGCCAACAAAACCATAGACACGTACTTCATCAGTATGCACCAAAAATTTTCAGTGAGCCTGCATTTTGCTACTAAAATGCTTCAGGAATTAGCCATAAGTCTCCATTATCATCATCCTTGTGTCATTTATAAATTTATGCTGTCACATAAGTTCCTTCATTTCCACTCCGTTTAACAAAAGGTTCCTTCATTTCCACTCCGTTTAAGAAAGGAAGGAGATTTAAAATCTAATTGGAATATATTTGATTTTCCAGCTTTTAAAAAAAACAAAAATAAAAACAAACAATGAGAATTATTGAAAATTGAAATCTCTTGCTCAATGGGTGAACTGTGAGACTGGGACAAAACGGGGATAAATTTGATCAGACCTCAAGAGTTCTGATCTGCTCCTGGTATTGAGACACCAACTGCTTCAACTGCTGCAACTCTTGGCTTTTTTCCTCATAATCAGAAAAACGTTCATGCTGGATTCTAAAGGCGTTTTTGAAAGAATTTCTCTCCTTAATCAGCACCTGGATTTGCTCCTTGAGCATCAAATTTTCCTGAAAATGAAAGCATTTAATGATAATCACCATACGATCAAAGTGTATCCCTCAATCTACATTACATGTCTATTCAAAGACGATCATAGAAAAAATGACTCAGCATAGTTTCACCCCTCCCCTTGCGTATAGTCAAAGATAATATAAGTATGTGAAATTAAGAAAGATACATACAATTGTTACAAACAACAACAACATGAAGCCATTTGAACAAAAAAAATCAGGATGAACCATCCTTAGCCAAAGTCTAGAGTACAATCATCCTGAAACCACCCAGTCTTAATACAACCAATATCGTCCAATTGATACTTAAATAATCACATGTCAATAGCAAACAGTACTTGACAACAATTTGCGCCTCACTGAGGATATTCAGTTAGTGACATGCAAGACATAAGATACTGATTGGTCAACATGAATCTTCAATGATTCTAGCATGAATACCTTTTGAAGAACATCTGTTACCTCTGAACTTGCACTTGCACTTATTGATTTCTCTAGAACCTCTAGCATTCTAGCAGCACGGGCTCTAGCATCATCTACACTAGTAGCAACCATCATTTCTCTTACAAAGAAGTCAACCCATTCTGCTCCATCTGCAGGAAGGTTCTTCAAAGCAGGCTGATCCCCAGAAGCAGAAGCATGCCCATCGTCTTCCAATTTACCTGCAAAGTTTCATGAATAAACTTGTTGACAACTTACTCAACTCAGCTCCCTACTATTATCAGAAGGTGATTAAAAGTTAATATCGTATTAGAGAATATGTAAAAAGCAGAATTACCTCTCCTAACAATTTCAGTACACTAAACATTTAATTTCAGATGTAAACCATACCTGCGTCCACATTAACCTCAATCCCTGATTCTTCAGCAGTTCCAGTATTTCCACCAGCAGTTCCCAAGCAAAGCTCATTCAGCCTCTGGATGGCAGCATCTAGATCATTGCCACATTCTTGGAGTGCTCTCTCAAGAACCTGCAAGGAAATAAAATACCAACTAATAAGAGATACAATGAAAAACAGAAACGCATAAGACAGCCATCAATCAAACATCAACCATACAATCCATATTCAACTTTTGAAGAACATCAACCCTCATCATCACCCCGAAAAAAACAAATTATTTTAAAAGGTTACAAGTTCCTAACATGCATCAAAAAGTAAATTTTTTTTTTTTTTCGTTTCAAACCAGCAATTACCTTCTTCAAAAAATTAATAAATAGTTAAATAATCGGTTACCCAATTCAAATTAACACATCATCATCATTAGCTGAAACCCCATGTTTCAAACCCCCCCCCCAAAAAAAAATCAAATGAAAAAACCCTGAAAATATATAAATCTCAAATCAAAACGAACCAGGCGTTGAACTATCAAATCACCACCAAAAAAACAGTTTTTTTAAAGATCACTTCATTAAAAACCAATAAAAAAAAGAGGAAAAAAAAGGGAACCCAATGAAATTGAAACGACGAATACCAATTCATCCATGTGAGGGAAGAGAGTGCCAAGGTGGTCGATGAGAGAAGGAGGAGGGAACCGAATCGGGGAGGAGCAACGGAGCTTCTTTGCGAGTGGCGGCGAAGGAGGGAGTTCTTCGAAGAAAGATCTCTTGCTTCCGCACACGGCAGCAGACATCGTTCAAAATCGATCGATCGTGTTCTCTCGTTCGTTATTCACCCCCCCGAATTGATTCCCCCAATTGCAATTTCGATTCAATTCGATCCGAACCAAAAAAAAAAAAGGGAATTAGGGTTAGGGTTCCAGAGAACAAAACAACGACGCTTTTTGAAATTGAAAGGAAGGGGTTTTCGTAGGGCTTAGGTTACTGTGTCGTGTTTGGAAGAGAAGTGTTGAAAGATGAAGTCACGAAGAGAATATTGGATATATATCGTGGCAGTGGGAAGAAGAAGAGAATAGACAGTGGTGGGGAAAGGTATATTTGCCCACGTGCTTTCGAGGCGCGTTGATCATCAGTGATGTATGTGAGAGTTTGACCCGATGCAACAATTCCTGTCGGATACTCGGGTAAACGTACGAAAATTTATTTATTTATTTATTTTGGGGTGATGACGAAAATTTTAAATTTTAATATTGAATTTTATATTGTTGTGTTAACCATAGTTAGAAGCAAAGCATATTTGAATTTCATAGCTCAATTTAAATATGGTTTGAAATTCTTGGAATATTGAATTTAATGACTTGTCTTTAGAATTTAGAAGCGATATGGTTTTACTTGTGAAGCTTGAATTTGTTACAATTTTGTTTTCAAAAATTAAAAACTTAAATTTATTATATATAACTCTTAAAATGAAAAATAACTCATTTAAGCTCACAAATCACCTTTTAAATGAGTCAAGTTTATAAAATGTGAGTCCATTTAATTCTTTACTTTTTTGGCCCAATCTTCACTTAAACAAATCAGACTATGTATCAAAAAAATAAAAAAAGTCAGACTAATCTATTTTACAAACAATTAGGGGGTCACTGCTTGAAGAGACCAGACTTGGCTCATGTGGTGGAATGGCAAGAGATCAAAATGGGAATTTTGTAGCTGCTTGGAGTGTTAACCTGGACAAGTGTATGTACCATAGCTGCAGCTGAACTGTGGGCAGTTCTTTGGGGTTTGACCATTGGACATAGCCTAGGATTCACAAAAGTTTGTTTAGATACTGATTCATACAATACGAGCACCCTCATTGATGAAGACATTCCAGAAACTCCTGTTCATAATACTTTGGTGAACTCTATTGCAAACTTGTCGTGTAGAGATTGGATTGTTAGATTTAATAATGTGTATCGTGAGGCTGATAGGCGTGCAGATGTGCTAGCTAAGCTTGTTCATGGTCTCCCCCTTGGGCTAACTTTCTTTGATGCCCTTCCAGCTTGTATATCACTGGAATTCCTTGTTGATGCTACTGGAATGTGTACTCCCAGATTTATTCCAATTTAAATTTTTTGGGCTCAGGCCCCATTGTTATTTAGTAAATAAGTTGAGTCAATGTCTTTGTAAAAAGTTTTTTTTTTAGTTAGAAAGGTCAAACTTCAAAGTGCTCATTGAGCCTGATATCTTGACCAATTTAAATTATACGTTATTATTATCATTATTTTAATATCTTATGTAATACATTGTCATTTAGATGTCACCAACCCTCCTCCCCCATCTCTCTTTCACTCTCTCAATGCATTGGCTTCATTCCTTCTCCCTGCCACTACGGCTTTGTGCCCTCACGCCCTCGGCCTGCCTCTTTCACTCAATTGCCGCTACTTCACTTCCACCTCTATCTCTCGCCCAACCACATCATTCACTTCTATCTCTCTGTCATGCTATAGGCCCTGGGGTTCTCACTGTTTAACAAGGTCTAACCGCTGCTCTCTACTACCTTCGTCTCCAGCCACCAACCTCAATTGCTGAGTGTTGAAAAAATTTATCTATATTTTTTTAATTTTTTAGCGAGACCTGCCTGTAAATGAGACGAGTTAGATTATTGAGTTCATTTTATTAGTTCACCTTGCCCCCACCCTGCTTTGCCAACACTAGGATTCGGCCTCATCTGACCCTTATCAAGTTACTCCCGACCTCCTAGATCAAGAAAGTGCCATTCGTGGGAACCAATCCCACAAAAAGTGGAGCATAACAACAACTTCCTCAAGCCTAAGACGTCTACATAATAAATTCTGAGCTCATAGCTAGATAAATAACTTCAATTCAATTCAATTTAATACCTCTTGTTTCATGTCTAACTTAAGTATCGAAATCCTTACAAATATATAACCCCAATTTGTCATACGTGGAGTGGAATGACAATATTTCCGTCAACCACCTTTTTAGAGTCCACAAGTAATCCTCTTCTCCTTATTTTGCTATATCTTGTATAATAAAATATTATTTTTGTGTGATTTTTATTCGCATTATCTTTTGTCTATAATTTTTTATAATTCGTATTCTACTAACCTAATTACATTTACTGGTTTGTGTTGACTCCCATTCTTTTTACTGTAAGTGCCTTTCACTATTTATTATTATCTATTTATCTTCATTGTTCCTTTCACTCTTTTTTCTCTAAAATTTGTCTTCACAATTTGCTTCCCATCTCAATAGCATCTAAAGAAAGTTTTATCATCACCACCACCTCTTATCTCTTTGTTCTCGATGAATGTTATGTTACTTAAATTCCATTTCTCCAGTGCATCTATGTTTATTGCTCTAATTTGCAATGATTCTTATCATAGTTGACACTTTGTTTCAATCTTCTCTTCTCAGGGACTACGGTTCTCTTCAACCATCTCCACAAAGCTACCATAGTCCTCACATCTTTGGAATTCTTATGTGTTTAGGAATCTTGTTTCTCTTTAACCTTTTCCTGAAATTCCTTATTCAACACTTTAACTATTATTGTCTAAAAATAAAATAAGGACCTAGCAAGATAAAGTTCTTAAAAATAAAGTAATAGAAGTATCCCTAAAATAACATAATTATCCTAAATTCCTAAGAACAATGTTACAGGTACATTTTCATTTACATCTCTACACATTTAACCATTTGATCATAACTTGATCTACATTTTTTGTTACATCCTATGTCCAAATTTTGACACATAATGAGATGTAAGTAACATGCTTTTAGAGATGTATCAGTTGCATCTTTCTTATGCTAATTTATTATCCATCATTCTCTCTAACATCTTTTCTATTATGTTTGTTATGTTTGATGAATTCAGCAAGTATTATTCTTTTATAAACTACTAGTATCCAGAGTTTATTAAATTTTAACCAAACATTGGTATTCAGTGATCATTATCGAGGTAATAGCCAGAAAAAATGTTCATCTTTGTCAAGCAAATTTTAAATCATCTTAGAATAAAATTATACAAACTCTTGTACGTACGTGATTAAACTCGTGACGTAAATTCAACTATGGCATGGCCATTTTGCTAAGCAATGCTAAAACCATAATCTTAATGGAACTAAAGTTCGAGAGATGAGCAAGCTCAAGATTCTGCAAGAAAAATCTTCGAGGAATATTAACAATTTCTTATGTGACCGAGTGTGACCAAGTTCAAAAGCATAGTACCAACAAGGATGAGTTATGACAATATTTCAAAATGGCAAACACAAAATGTCTTCTAGAACACTACACAAACATCAGTTTCTCTCAACAGCAAACTGACACACATAAAACCCCCCAAGCATGCAATAATTCCCAAAAACTTTACAAAAAAGGTAAAAGCAAAACTATTCTAAAGTGAACAAGTAATGATGAACACAGCATTAATTAAGTCACTTTAAATTGAATTAAAAGTGAATACACACGTACTCATTTTTAAAGACAAACTCACTTTAGACCAACTTTATCCAAATTTCACAACCTGTATTTAATATATCAATCTCATAGCTTGCCTTTTTCTATTTTTAGCATCATTCACAGCCCTCTTTCAAGTCATGTTTTAATTCTTTTTCTTCTGAGATGAAGTCGGAACTGTCTTCAGCCGCTGATTTCCCATCATTGTATTCTATAGCTGGAGGGCTTTTGAACATTTCACTATTCTCTATCTGAGAAAATTTATCTTTGGATACTCCCTTTAGTAGTTCAACCACATCAAGCATGGTAGGTCTCTTCTCAGGTTGATTCTGAGCACAAATCAGTGCAACAAAAACAAACCTTTTAAGCTCTTCCTCCACATAGTTACCATTTAGTCTTGGATCAGCGAGTTCACTAAATTTCCTCTCACAAACCAATGGCAGTGCCCAATCAACTATTGTTCGCTTAACTGTGGAACTAAGCTTTTCAATTGGTTTTCTGCCACTCGCGAGTTCTAGAAGGAGAATACCAAAACTGTAGACATCACAACTCTCATTTGCTTTGCCTAACATAGCATATTCTGGAGCAAGGTAGCCCAGGGTACCCTTCACTTTTGTAGTCACATGTGTTGCCCCATCAGGAATCAACTTAGCAAAACCAAAATCAGCAACACGGACCTGGAAATCTGAATCTAGTAGCACATTGCTTGCTTTGATATCTCTGTGGATGATATGTGGTGTTGCTTGGTGGTGAAGATACCTGAAAGTAATAATATTTAAGAATAAATGATAATGCAATGACAGTGGCTGAAGCTCATAAGGAAAGCCAGTTAGTACTCACACAATCCCCTCAGCAGACCCAATTGCAATATTCATCCGTCGATTCCAATCAAGAAGGCATTCTGACGAGTGCGATCCATGAAGATGAGAGAGCAAGCTCAAATTCGGCATATAGTCATATACAATCAACCGTTCCTGCCCTTCAGCACAATAGCCACGTAGACTAAGAAGATTCTTGTGTCGTACTCTTGCCAATATTTCAACTTCAACAGCAAATTCCATGTCCGCTTTGTTACTCCAAACTTTCAATCTCTTCGCTGCAATCTGCATGTGTACACAGATCAATATGCCACTGACTTTATAGGGATCATAACAAATACAGAATGGCAAGAATTATGAAACAAAAAAATGGCAGTGCAGCTATGCTATTTATCATCCATCAACATATTTTCAATAACTTCAATTCACATGTGCTAGATAAAATGTTTTGATCAGAGGATTTCGCAGCATTGGCCCCTGAAACTGCTGATAATATTGTTCAGAAATCACACTCCAAGGTCAAATCAAGTCCTAGAAGCATAAAGAACCATCCATTAAGGAACAGAAATCAAACTCATTCTCTTTATATAAGATACAATCAAATGGCCATCTCACTGCAATGCTAGGACTAAAAATGAAAAGTAAAAATGCTTCTCAACAGCAAGGCATCATATTATTCAGGCTTATTCACAACTCATGATAAGCAAACAGGTGTAATCAATCACATTGAAGGATTGCTTCGACAGAAAAATGGAAGCAACCGGAGGGGGTTTGTTCAGTTTCTACTTCTCTCCCCTTCAACCCCGAATTTGATTGAAAGGAAAACATTCTTCTACACAGATCCCTCAAAATCTGATCCTTTGCAGCATCAATGAAAGAATCATTGTTACTGATTGTCATTTAAGATTGAGAAAGACATATGAAATTTTATTAAGTGTTTCAAACTGTCAAAGCAAACTACACAAAGGCATTAAGAATGTGAAATGCCTTAATATTTGACAAAAACAAAGGGGTTTCCTATTATTAATTTCATCTACAAATCATAAAACTAATGAACTCTACTCTGCTCCAGAATATAAAAGCAAGCCACAAATTTATTGTTCTGAAGAACCAACGCTTTACAGTCTATATGCTGCCAAAACATATTTAGAAGATTGATCGTGGTTGCTTCTTTAGATACAGATTGTTAAGTAATAAAAACTTAAATATGACCGAGGGCAAATTAAGAAGATATTGCTTCATTAATACAGATAAAAGTAAATGATAACATGATGAGAATAGTAATTTGATGGACGGGATGTTGAATCTATTTCAATCTTCAAGTCTTGGCATGGATGGAGACTGGAGAAAAATTAATAAGGAATGGAAATAATCATAAGACTGTACTAGACGTGTCCATGACTCCAGATATGCCATTATTGAATAGAACCATTATTTGAGAAGAGTCACTTATATTACAAATTATGTAGTTAGGGAAAAGTAAAAAGGCTATCCAAATATTATTAGGATTTAATTGGTATACACTGTCAATATAAAACTCTTTTACAATGACATCCAATCATGTGCTGCTACATGGGCATGGTTAACTTTCACACCTACTACTCCAAAAGGAAACCATCTTTGCCTGTATGGCAACACATGATTGGATATCAATATAAAAGAATTTTACATTGATAGCGCACACCAATTAATCTCATATTATTAAAGCAAATGCAACAATAGATCATAACTAAAAGTAGTATTAAAACTTAAAAGTACACGTGCTACACAGCATGAATTAGCAACCACAACTAAAATGGTCAAGTATCAGTATTCAGCCCAGGCATTGACTGTAGCAGATCTGATAAGATGCATAAATCAATAATAATAATAATAAAGAAAGTGTAGTCCTACTTGCGATCCATCCCAAAGCTGGCCCCAGTAGACACTGCCGAAGCCCCCTTCTCCAAGCTTGTTATCATAGTTGAAATTATTTGTAGCAGACTGTAATTCCTTCAAAGAAAACACCCGCCACGTAGCTTGCTCTTTCCCTCGTTTCTTGCTGCATGAAAAGAGTCTCCAATATCAATTATCCATTACGGGAAGAAAAGCATAACTGAGGCAAAAGTGAAAATCCAAAATAAATGTACTTTTAGAAGTCTACAGAGTCCAGACCGCAGAAATAGAGATAAAAAGTTCCACACATAAATCACGTGACACCAACTCACTTTTGATTAAAATCAATTTTGTAGAATCAAATTGGTGCAGCCCTTGTTTGCAAACTCTAATCCAAACACACATTTGATGATGCATAAATTGTCAATTCAGTCATAAGAGTACACTCAAAAGTCAAATCTACCCTCTCTATTTTGCCTCTATGAGTAGTTCTACCTAGCAAACTAACCTTCAATTGATTCTTCTTACTCAAGACTATCTTTGCTAATCCATGGAATCAGAGCTAAACCCAGAATCTAAAAACATCTCTAATATTAATTTTCTTCAAAAATTATCTAAAAGAAGAAGCAGAGAAAAGCGAAGCCGTCAAGTCATACTACACAAATTTCTGATCCAAAGCAACAATATTGAAGCAAAAGAAACATACAACAATGAACAGTTACTTTTAACTAGAGATTCATGAATTATTATCATACCCATTTCCGCAGCAAAACCAAAAAGCCATAACCTTTCCACCAATATCAGTTCTCTGCACCCTCTACCTTCTCAGTCAACCCCAGAAAGAAAAAGAGTGAACAAAATCCAAACTTGAAATTTGAAACCGACCCACCAAACCAAATCCCGTGTTCTTGCTGTACCTACACCACGAAAGCTGTTTCAAACTTTTTTTCGATGTTCTCTTCTGTGCCTAACTCGTTTCAATTTGAAGCTAAGTGGAATGTTGTGACAGAAAAAGATGACACTATGACAGGGGTGATAGGTGCCAAGGGAAATAAGCTTTTAGCAGTAACTGATTATGTTGTGGGAACGTTGTGAGACTTTAATGTGTTTTATGTTGCAGAGGAACACTTGTGTGTGTGTGTGTGTGTGTGTGCGTGTGTGTGTTTTGTATGCTATGCGTGTTCTTGCTCCGGCTTCTTCTTCTCCTTCCTTGTGAAGCTTACAGCTGTATGCAAATTTCAAAAATGGCACACATCTGGGGACCACAATCTGCTTTTCAACTTTAATTAGGGAATAATTAATTGATTAATAAATAGCAATTGGCATGCTGTAATGTTTACCTGTTTTGTGAATTGTGTATAATGTGTAAGGGTATGGTTGTTTTAATTTTTTGGATAATTATTGTAAATAGCGATTTTTAAAGGAAGTATTTTTAAAGGAATTATTTTTAATATATATATATACATATAGAAATTATTTTTAATATATATATATATGTGTGTGTGTGTGTGTGTGGGTATATATGTGTGTGTTTTTAGTGTAAATATATTAAAAATAAGTTTAAGAGAATAATTTTTATTTAAATAAAATAAAATTATATTTGATTGTTGATATAAAAGTAAAAATAAAATTTATTTATAAAATTTTTTTTAAAATAAAAAATAATTTAAAAATATTTTTATCAAATTTTTTTTTAAAATTCTAAAAATAAGTTTTAAAAAAGATTTTTACACATTTAAACATGCTAATTATTATATATTTTTATTCTCAAATTAATAAAAAGTATTATGTCATACAAAATGCAATCCAAATGGACCTAAATGGTTGTCTTGCCAAAAAAAAAAATGTAAACGGTTACAATCTTGCTATTTTTTAATTTTTTAAAAAACAAAAAACAAAAAAACAGAAGCTTACTATGTTATTGTTGATACCTGATACCAATTCTGATATTGTTATACTACGCTTCTATATGTCATCGAGACACCTGAAAAATTACACATCAATAATTTGGAATTTTTAGTTATATTATTAGTGAATTTGTCAGTATAAAAATATGAAGAATTATGTGTTATAATTATAAATTATGTGTTATATTATTAGTGAATTCAGTGAAAAATTTCACATCCATAAGATCTTACCACAACCACTATATTTACAAAAAATGCAACAAATATTTTCAATTATTTATATGTTGAACTACAAATGTCCAAAATAATGTTTAAAATATAAGTTCAAAAAATATTTCTCTACTTGATAGACCTACTTAAAAATAAGAATATTTAAGGATATCATAAATTAATTAAAAATAATATTTGTTATTTATTTAAATTATTTTTTAAATGTCAAATCTTTTTAAAATTCTTAAGATATTGAGTATTTATACTTTCTATTTAATTCCTGTCTCTATTAATTAATTTTATTAAAACTCATTTTTTAAGTTCATATAACTATTTTTCATTTATAACTTAATAAATAGGGGTTTGACAACTTACCCAAGATCCATACAACTGCCGCTTAATTTTTTGGGCCAACATTCTTTGTTATTAATTAACTTCATTTGTTAATCAACAAGTGTATAGAATAGCTGGTAGAGGTTACTTTTAACTTGATCAAAGGTCTTGATATTCAAGTCTTTAGTGGTTATGTTAAAACTTATATGGAAGAGCTTTGGCTATGATAAAAATTTTACTTGATTTAAATAGGATTATTTTTAGTAGATAGATACTCATGATTTTGACCCAAAAAAAAAAAAAAAGACTCCATTTATTTGTCTTTCAGTTATAGAACACTTCTCATGTTTTTCATTTATAGAATTGCTTCAAACTATGAAGGGTGAGATTGTGATATTTTATAAGTAATTTTGTAAGTGTATGATGTCAAAGTCTGACCTTGAATTAAGACAAGTGTTTCTCTTAGCTTAAATTTTTTGTACATAAAAAAATAAATAAATACAAAGAAAGTATGATGTAATTAACATAGAAAGTAATGGAAGTTATGCGTATATATACATATACACACATATATCTTTTCGAATCCTTTTCTTTCTCATAGTTACAAACTTACATCCCTATTAATATTTTAAAAAAATAAAGGTTTGACTATTAAATGTTACAAGTATATATAATTAATATTAATATTTAAAAAAATAAAAAATACAGCTTTACAAGCACGTTAGTTATAATAAAGTTCATTAAAATAGATTCATAGTAAAAACTCCTTCCGTGAAACAAGAATTAAAGGGATTTAGTAAATAAAACAGTGAACTATGGATTAGGACGATGAACATATATACAAGGCATTATGTCATTATCGGGGTCCCCTTATGCTTGATAACAAGTGCATCATGTTCTTTTCTAGTTTGAATTTGAATTTCGAAGTACAAAAAAGAGACGCAGACAGAATAAAATTTACCTCGATTGCCTTTTGAACTCCTTTTCATTGACCTTTAAAAAGCTCGTTCCTTTCCTGCTATAGAAAAGGTTATTCCAGTTGAATAAGTTATTCCTATGGCTTTATGCCTATCGCATTGGATACTGATGTAATTTTCTAGTATAATAATGATTAATTATAAATGGAATTTCGTTATTGGTTTGCAAATCAAACTTTCAAAAAGGAACAAGAAAGTTCTTTTAAAATGAATTTATCTTTAAAATAAGAAAATAAGATTATATCTACTATTGATTTAATAAAAATATATCGTAATTTGATTCATTAATAATTCAAGAGTAAATATATCTTTAATTATTTAAATTCATTTTATTTTTTAAAATTATTAAAAAATCAATGTCGAAAAACAATGTCCAATTTATTTTTTTCGAATTTACGAGTCTGTATTTTTCAGTTTTTAAAATTTTATTAATTAAAATAAATATTTAAAATTCAAGATAATTAAATGAATTTTCTGAAAAAAAATTCAATGCTTTTTTATAAATTTAAAAAAGTAAATTATAAAATAATTTTTTTTTAAAAATACATCATAAAAATATTTTTTAATAAAATTTAAACAAACGCATCCTCATTTCTTGTCTTAAAAGTATATAAATTTTCTGTGCTGGTTTTCATAGCCTCTGTCACATACGACCCAATTATTTTATTACCCCTTGATATGAACACTTATTATTTTAGTTGCATATATGGAGAAAGAGAGTGCGGTTCGGGCCAATTTAAAGTCAATTAAGGGCTGCAGACAGAAGAAACCAGAACACGCTTGTGAGGGGAGATTCCTTTTTTTGCGACCTTTTATTTCCTTCTATTTGGTGCAAACTTTATATGTTTCTTTTTGGTCCTTTTTAACTGTTCATCTATAGGTGAATTCTGCTTTATGAAGTGCATCATATATCTTATGAGATTAATGATAAAATATAATGATATATTTGTATATCTTTATATCTGGTTATTAATCTTACAAGATATGTGATACACCTCAAATATATCCTTACATTTGATTATTAATCTTATAAAATGTGTGATACACCTCACAAACAGAATCCACCTAATCTATAGGATTTCTAATAACAACGGTTGAGCAAACTACTAATACCTTGTCTACAATAATGATTTTATTGGATAATTTCATGAGATGATAATGCCATCATATCCTCTTTCCCCATTGATGAATATTAGATATTAGTTTAATTTTCACAATATATTATTATCTTGTTAGCTGTGGCTTTTCATCACGAGAGGTAAAGTCAAGTGTATTAATAAAATTTTCTTTGTTCTGCATGGCCGTTTAGAACTTTAGATGGATGGATAAGCATAGAGAAACGGAATGTTTTGGCATTGGCAGCAATAACTTGCCACACAGTTTGTCAGCAATAACTTATATAAGAACTAAGATGGATGGATAAGTAATTTTTTTTTTTTAATTCAATGATTTTATATGCAAATGAACTTTATCGTTTACAATATATAACGACGACATTAAAAATCTTCCAATACATTTTATATGCTTTTAAAATAAAAAAAATATTGTTTTAATAATAGAATTTAATGTTAATAAATTATTAGTACAAAATTCTTTTATATAATCATCTAATTATATATTATCATATATTTAAAAAAAATTAACTCTTATAATCACTATTTTAAAAGTCAAAAAATATAATAATATATGATATGATATGATTAGAAGGGTAATATAAAATTACTTACAAACAATTTATCAAAATTAATCACTTAATAATAGCCTATGACATCGAATATAAAAAGCTAACATAACAAATACAAAGTTACAATGTATGATCGGAGACGGGGGATAAGCTTACAAGATAAATGAAGGGTTGCCTAGTTCTTCTTCCGATAAGATAATGAAATCTTGATCAGCCGGAAAATTCGGGGGCAAAGTGCAAGAGAGCTGATCTTGACGATTAGTCTATTAGAAAAAAAAAAAAAAAATCGCATACCGTAATTCATGTTCAAAATGTTAAGTTATAGGATATACAACGCGTTCAACTGCAGGAATTTGTTCCTTTTAAATAATGAAAATGAGCATCACCCATATTCAAACAAGTGTGGAGAGGGAATTCTGCACCTAGTGAAAAGAAAAAATAATAATAATAATAAACAAAAACATCCGTACTTAATATAGACACAGAAAAAAAAAAGGTGAATATGGCCACTTGAAAAAAAATTGTAAATCTATAGTATAGTCTCCAAAATATTTTTATTTAAATATTTTAGCCATTAAAAAATTAAATGCATATATTTTAGTTTATGAAAATTTTTTTTTCAATATTTTAGTTTTTAAAAGGATAAATATGTATACCGTAGTTCTCAAAAAATTAAATGTATATATTTTAATATTTTAAAATTTTTTATTTTAACATTTTAACCTTTAGAAGATTAAATTTTTTGAGGATTAAGATATATATATATATTTTAATTTTTTAAAAATTAAAGTGTTAAAATTAAAAAAATTTAGTGACTAAAATATATGTATTTAATCTTTTAAAAACTAAAATATTAAAATAAAATTATTTTAAAAATTAAAATATATATATTTAATCTTTTAAAAATTAAAATATTGAAATAAAAACATTTCAAAAACTCAAGTATAATTTTACTCGAAAAGGAAACGAAAAAAGGCTTCCCATCTGTTATTGACTTGGGAATTGGGATGCTGTAATTTTTTTTTCACTTGGCTAATAGTAAGCGAATTAATTGTTAAAAAGCTGTGACCAGAGAAGTTTTAATATAAAAGCTTGGCTGCATGAACCTGAGAAGAAGGTTTGACTTGGTTTAATGCGTTAAATTCAAGTGTAATATTATTTTTATATATTTTTTAAATTTCTTTAGAGGATATCTTAATGTGTTTCTTTTAATATTAGTTGAAAAAAATTTGAGACTCAGTTGATTTTAATTCATATTTAAAACATCTCTAAAATAATATCTAAAAGTTAACTCAAATATAATTTTTCTTGATTAAATTGCATACTTATGACATTTTAGTGTACATTATCAATTATCAACACATAAATGATTAGAATAGCACTAATTTTAGATTCGAGTATTAAATAGGTAATAATTGATATTAAAATAATTGTATTCCATAAAATTTTAAACATTTGAATAGAATTACCTTTAATAAAAAGATAATCCGGGGCAAAAGAGAGAGGTCGGGGAGAGTGTACGTCACCGATTTACCATCTAAAAATATAATTTTCCTTATTTGGTTGTCCTATCAATGATTCAATGATTATGTCAGAGGAAGGTGCACGTGTCTGTCCCGTGTGCCTTTGAAGACAGAATTCTCTGATCCGGCTGCCTTGGCTCGCGGGTATAGCATACCTTGTTGCAACAAAAATGAAAACAGCCAAGGACCGTGCCGCGTTCATTAACATTTTTAGAACCGATACTTTACATTAAAACCACAATTTTCACTAAATCAAACACATCAAAAATGATTGATCTTAAGGCAGCAAGAAGATCGAAATTTTAGATAAAATAAAAATAAAAATACTTCGTAATAAAACACCTTACCACATTTGGAGGTTCTATTCTATATATCTTATGGAAATCATTGATTGCATCAGAGAAAAAAATGTAAATCATATTCTTCTAGACTCAAGTTCTTACTTGTATGTTTCAATGTCTAGAATATGAATATGATCACAAACTGCTGCTGAAGTGATAAAAAGCTAAAAGATGATCTCATTCTCAAATGAAGTTTCAGCGGGCCATTCTCATGATCAGATTGTAAAACGCCTAAAGAGACAGTGTGACACACTTGACACCTGGCGCAGATTTCTCAAAAAAAAGTCTCTTTTTTTCTGCTCATACATTATTGAGGAAATGAACTTCACCTATTAGACTATTGAGTAATAGTTTGTAAAATGTAAAACTAACATGTCAAGGAAGAAGTTCCATAAAGGAGTTAGGAGACATCAACAATATCTTAAGTCCTTATAGGATAACACCTCATATCTATTAGGTATATTTGGTTGTACTTTTATAGAATTAATTATAGATAAAATTGATTTTGTTGAAATTAATTTTATTAGAATTAATTTTATAATAAAATAATTTATATTTGATAATTTGATTTGAGAAGTGATTTATGTTTGGATAATATTAATCGAAATTATTTTTAGATGTATAATTTATAAAAAAAATACCCAAAATTAAAACTTGAAAATTTTTCTCTTCTAACTAAAATCAATTTTAAAATAATAATTGATTTTAACCACAAAAAATCATCCAACAACAAAAGTAATCAATTTTGGCCTCCCAAAATTGATTCTGCCCTCCCCTGATGTGCATTCAAACATGCGCTAAAACTGCTTTGGAGGGAACGACAAGTTCATTTGCTTGGTCTCAATTGAAAGATACATCTTTATATTCTCCATCCTCTTTTATACTCAATTAACATAACATTTGCAAATAGAGCTAATTTCACTTCTTTTAGCTCATGGCACAGGAGATAATAGAGGCAGCCTCCTGAAATTTGTATGAATGTCATTTGGTTTTTATGTCATACGAAAAAAAATACTTTTTAGTACCATTCGATATAATTGTTGGAAAACATGGTATAGAGGGGAGAAATGAGAGAAGTGGGAAATTAAAATTTTACTGAATGATGAAAGTGTGTAATGCAAGCTCTATACATGACTTAAGTACGAGCTTTTTTCTTAACAATGAAATTTTTTAGAAAAAAAAAATATTAATTATTAACTAATTAATCAGATATCCATCTAGCTAATCATTGACCAACTCAACAAATGATCAACTAACTTCATATGTGGTAGTAAACCACCCTTCCCCACGGCAGCAGACGCCATCAAAGAAGGGCGAAAAAAAGGGAATATACATTATCCGATACATATTGCCATACAATGAAAGATTAAATCTTGTTGAACATGAATTTTTATGAGCTTACCATGATAATCACTATTTAAGTACAAACTAAACTTTTGCACACAGAAAATTTTAGCTGCTTTCAAAGCAAGAAAAAATTTTGTTTTGTTCCATTTCATGAAAAATTTAGTAAAGAAACAATAATGGCCAACAAAATTGAAGTGTCAAATTACAAATAGAATATAATAATTTTTTTTCTTTTGGCGGAGCACCGAAGAATTACTCGTGCCAACATCATTCTTAACCAGATGGACAGCTTAAATGACAATTATAGCTTGTTAAATTGACAACATAAAATAGGGTTAACACAAGGATGAAAGATATAGGAAGATATCACATCATCTATTATATAGGCTTCTTTTTTTTCTTTTTTGTCGTCATTACCTTGTTTCTTCTTGGTCAAGGGTTGGGGGAAATGGGGTCTCAGACCAGGAATTAAACACAGCTCCCTACAAGATCCAGAGGCATTAACCAACTGAGCTGTCCTCCAACTAGTTGTCATCATCTTATATAAGCTTTTTTTTGGGGGGGTGGGGGGGTTGGTTCAAACTTTCTTGATTACAAGAACATATAGCACAACGTTGGGCCAAGCCCAACCGAACAATATGCAACGCTAAATACATACACTCAGTTTTGCACACTCTTGCCCATAGTTATAAAACTCAACCAAGACTGGCCAAAGTATCGGGTCGTTGAATCACTAGTCGAACAAAATATAATTAAATAAATATATAAAAATAAATAAGTTATAAAATGAAAGGTATGTTGCTTGTATTGGAAGTTCATATAAAAAATAACTTACATATAATTGCTTCCAATGCTATTTTAGTTCCACATTGAATAGTGGAAGAATTAGAAGTTAAATATTTAGCTATAAAATGATTGAAACATGTAACTCTCACTTTAAAACTCAAGTGGTTGAATAATAACTTAAGAAAGTCATCTATTTTATAAAAAAAATAAATGACTTTTCTTTAAAAAAAATATATATGGCCCGCTAGGTCGATGCTGATCTATAGAGCAACTTGAACCAGTTACTTGAATGGTTCACCAGCCCAATTGAGCAGCCTTAACCGATTTTTTATAGCTATATTTTCACCTGACACTACTACACTTCCTTTAAGATAATAGAGATCTCAAATTCTTGTAAATTCTGATAATACTATACTATATATTATTTTAATTAAAACATAACATGTAACATCTTATCAGCGTACAAATGATTAATTGAAATTTAAAAATTAAATATTATGAAATTAAATTTAAATAATTACAAAACTACCTAGAGTAACAGATTAAGAATATACTAATACTTAATTAATTCAAATAGTTCAAGACTTATTTACTTTTAATAAGGTATTAGCTTGCGTTTTATAAGTGAAAAAATTAAAAAAGTGCTAAAAGTGCTTCATCCTATACTAAATCAATACGACTTAAGTTAAATTTCGGATCTAATAAGCTCCAAATACTAAGATACACTAAGAATATATTAGAAAATTCTCTCCCAAGGGACTCCAATGGCGACCATACCAATTTGTGGGATAAAAGCCTAAGCTTCCTTTTCATCTTCCAAACCATTTGTGTTTGAACTGGAATCGATTCAATTAGTCTGACATCATTCAAGATCTAACTCAGTTCTCTAAGTCTTTTTTTTCAATTCTAATTAAGTAGCTTTAAGTGAAGCTAGTGAAGAGAAAGAGAAGAGATGAATAAGTAAGGATCAAACCTCAAGCCCAAAGCCATTAACTCTCTAGACACAAGAATGAGGGTAGATACTATTTAAGCTATAGTTCATTGGGAGTTTGCTGAGTTTTTCATATCTTGGAAGCTATTGCAATGGCGAATTTGGTTAGTTCCCATCAAGCTGAAGCCCACGAAGATATGGTTATCTGCCTAGTGACTATGGCACTATGGTCCACCATCCATGCAAGTTAATGCTTAGCAAGGATGGTCGTGTCTATAATGCTATTTGTGGTCAAAGGTGCATCATGTACCTTTGCCATCTAATGGTAAAGATTGATGGTTCATCAACACAATCAATTATTTATAATATATTGTAGTAATTTTTTAATAGTTAGGCTTCAGAAATATAATTAAATATAATTTAAAAATAATTAAAATTTATCTGTATAATCCTGAAATCAAATATAATCTTTTGAATTATTTTAAAAAATTTCAAGGTATAGTGAAATACTTTTTTGATAATTTACATAATCCTGTAATTTTAAAAAAATTATCCCTAAAATTAAACAAATTTTTTTTTGGAATATTTTTTATAATTTCATGAGCATGCAAATAAATTTTGATTACTCTTAAATTGTATTTAATTACATTTTTTAAATTTGGATAAGATTAAAGAGCTATTATAGTACATCATCGTGGTGCATCACACCTTGCAATCTTCAACGCAAGACTGCAAGGTGTATAATACACCTTAATCAACAAAGTGCACTGTAATACTCACCAACAAGGTTAACGACATTACCTCACGAAATTTTTGTGGCCCACTTAATTGCCTTGTGCTATCAATGCTTTAAGATTGCTCAAGACCCAAAAACCAAAAAAAAAAAAAAAGGCTTTAAGATGGCCTTTAACATCATGGGATAATATTGTTGCTCAAACTTGTGAGCGCATGGCCATTTTGGTCCCCATATTTGTGTGAGAATGCTACATTAGAAGGCCCTTATGGTCTAGTTTGGAACTATCAGCAAATTTGCTAATGAATTGTACATTCGAGATTTATAAAATAAAAAAGATACATCATATCCAAATTTAATAAGAAATAAATATATTTAATATTATAAATTAACCAACGATATGAAACTTTATTTCTTGTTTGAAGACTATCAGTATTTAAATATCTTTCATTTCAGAGATCAATATGAAAAGTGTTGTAATTTGAAGAATATATTATGATTCTGATCAAAATAGATCTAAAATTCTATCATCTGTGAGTCCATCAAAATATAAATATCCATAAGAGGAAGCGAAAGCACTCACAAGGGCAAAACCAAAGCACTCACAAAGGGAGAACAAACACCACAAAGGATAAATGGGACAACAAAAACAAAATAAAACAAAGAATAAAATCACATGTCCTTATCGATTTTCACGTAAGACGAATTAGTCTATAATAAAAATAAACCAACAAAGTGGTTCATAACCTTTTAAAATATTGGACAAATTAGTCTTAATAAAAATAAATAGACAAATCGATTCTTAATCTTTTCAAAATCAGACAATTTAGTCCCTTTATCAAGTCTATTTAATAGGACTAAATTGTCTGATTTTAAAAAAATTGGGGATTAATTTGTCTGTTTAATTTTGTTAGGACTAATTTGTCCGATAGTTTAAAAAGTAAAGACCAATTTATTAGTTTATTTTTGTTAGGTACTAATTTCTCCTACATGAAAATTAATATGGACCATTTTGGGGATCTACTCTAAAACTAAAGACACAAAATGCTCAATAACGAAAAAAAAAAAAGAAAGAGAAAATAATGGGATTGCCACTAAAAGAGAAAGATGGTAGTCTCCTCAATAATATTCACATAAATGAAGACTGAAAGAGAAGAAAGTAAGGAAGAAGTAGGGCTTACTACAATATTAAGTACTAAATTAGGAGATTGGTGATTTTGGATTAGGAATTTAATCCTTATTTACCTATCTTATTTCCTCTTTTTTGCTAAATTCGTTAAGAACTCCCTATAAGGGAAAAATAATGGCTAAGGTCCAACGTATCCAAACTTGGAAAAGTCCAACTTGGCATTAAAAGTTGAAGATTCCATTGACAATGTCTTAATCAACTTTCAACCTAGCAATATTATTTTCATAAAAAACCTCCGCCCTCTTCAAGTGAATCAACTTTCAACCTAGCAATATTATTTTCATAAAAACCCTCCGCCCTCTTCAAGTGAATGATACTGAAAAGTATGCATAAGATCCATTCGCTTAGAAAAATAATAAATTACCTATTTTTTGGCATAGTAAGTTTCCCTGCTTTGTTTTTTTGCATATTGCGCCCGGTTGCATCAAGGCACCACCTTAGGAATCTTCGAAATTTAGCTAAGCCTGCGTTTCCATAAGATTTTTAAATGGAATATATTTTTAAAGAGTACTAAAATATATGACAAAAAAAAAGTACTAAAACATATAAACATACCTAGGAAGAAGGGCAGTCATAAGCAATATGATTTTCAAAACAACAACTAATTAGAGTTTGGTGCAATGATGAAGAGATTACACTTTTTGAGAAAGAATCAAGATTCAAACTTCAATTTTTTTGTGAAAATAATTATTAAAAGGATCTTTTAATTGTAACAATATCTGAAAATAAATATATAAACAAGGGATCTTATTTGGATAACAAATAAAATAAAGTAAACAAATTTTGAGCAATGGGACTATACTATTACTAAAAGCATTTATTTAAAGAGTGTTGTTGGTGGTGGATGAGAAATTTTGCAACGTACTCCTTTTGTTTTCTTGCCAATGACTGAAATGACAATTAGATTTATAAAAAACGAAAAATAAAAACAATGACATGTAGCTTGCAACCAAAAACAGTTAATACCGAGTGCCGAAACAAAATTTGTTAATATTAAAGAGATTTGTTTATGTTTGATTAATTTTCTTAATTTCGTTAATATTTTTTCATTAATCCACATAATAAGAATGTGAAAGGATACAAATAAAATTAGGAAAAATAATTGATTCTCATTCCTATTTTTTAAAAATGATAAATAAAATAAAACACTTTTTCTAAAATAACTGATATTATAAAAGAAAGAGTATATAAAATAAGAAAGTACTGTTTTGTCGTACTCATTAAACCTTTGATGTAGCTAATGGTATTATATACGAGTGAAATTAGAAAATCATTGTTATGCGTCGGTGTGATTTTCAATTAAATAATATTTTTTACTTATAGTCAATTGAGAAATATAATGACAAAAAAGAGTTAATTTTCATTTATGTTTTGCCATAATTTGAGTTTTTTATTTAGTCATTGTTACCTGAAATATATTGAATTTTTATTAATTTAGTTTAAGTTGGATTAGTTTATTATTGGATAAAACTTTTTTAACGTTAATTTTTTTTATATACAAGACTTGAATTCGAAATCGTGCTTAAAGGAAATAAATTTCAAACTACTTAAGTTAATTGCACATTATGTCATAATTATTTGAATTTGATTTTTGAATTCTTTTATTAAGAGATCATATCAAAAGATCACTATCAATGCTCAATATGATAAGAAGCATGTTTTGATCCTAAACTAGAGCATACATTTTTTTTATCTAAATTATTTGACTAGAAAGGTAAAAACTATAATTAAGATTAATTAATAAAAAAGTCACAATAATATTAATTTCACCTAAGTTTTGGATCGACCATATGATTAGTATTTAACAGTATTTGTTTTGATTTCTTTGAGCGCAAAAGTGAAGGACATCAACTCCAACCCGCTGAAGTAATGTTCGCAAACGATACTCCCCATCAAATTAGCAGGATCTTAATCTATATACAATCTAGGCAACAAAGAACATAAATGAGTTGGTTGAATTGAATGTATTTATAGCAATTTTATTAGTAATAGTTAAGACTGCTGAAAAATGGTGACATAAGGCATATAGAGTCTAGGTAATATAGATCATACATGAGTAGCTTGAAGTGAACGTATTTATAACAATTTTACTAATAATAATTGAGTGCATATTTGGAAGATAAACAAAATCGATTTTAACAGACGCAAGAATTTTTTTTCTTTTATTAAAAGTTACTAGAAATCGGGATACTGCTTGAGAATTCACACTTTCTGTTGCACAAGTAAAATCAAACAGACTCTAAAACTATTAAAAAGTGGTGATATTATGGCTAAGCAGCTCATAAATGTAATGGTTACTCATAAGTTTATGATTGTCTCAATTCCTTTTTATCAAAATGATCTACTGTATATATCAGGTCAAAAATAAAGTGTTTATATATATAATAAGAATTTAATTTTGATATATTATCAGTATGAAAAAAATTATACATATATCTAATTATCTATTTCTATATCAAGGTAATTATTTACTATATTAAAAATCTTGCAAATAAAATATATGATTAGATAAAAATATAAAACTTTTATATTGATAATACATCAAAATTAATCTCATATAATAACCATAATTTTGATCCTCCAAATATATACGTAGTATTAATTTGGTCTTTTTAAAAATTGTGATATAAGATTTTTAAAGGTTTTAAATGATATTAATAGTCCTAACATCAATTTCTATTTTGTTGATACCTATGAGTCACATTATTTTTAGCGTAACAAGATTAATTTGATGTTACATAAAATTTTTAAAAAACTAATTTGATATTAAGTCTTTAAAGGGTTAATTTGATATTATTTAAAATCTTTGCAAAACTTATTTGATATCATAAGTCTTTAAAGTACTGAATGAATTAATATCATGTATTTTTTTAAAGGGACAAATTAATAATTTAATATATAATAATAAAAATGATAATTAACTTAATACTATAAAGCAAGGTTGTTAAAAATTAGTTTTCACTAAAAATGTTAAAGGTAAAATAAAAGTGAAACGTAAAAATGTAGATTTTATGCATTATTAAGAATATATATATATATTTATTTATATATATATATATATATATATATATATATATATATTTATTTATTTATTTATTTATTTATTTATTTATTGATAGAATAAAAAAAATTTATATTATTATTTAATTAAATATTTTTATTTATAAGATTTTTAAAGTAATGAATGATTGAGTTAAAATTTTGAATTTAATTTAAATGTATTTTACACTGTCAGCCAATAGAAATAGTAGAAAGTGCCAACTCACACAAATAACTACCCATTATAATGAGGGACCCACCATAATTTCTCATTTTTCCCTATTTTTATTATTTGACAGTATAAAACTATTTTACACTGTCAATGCATACTAATTAAACTCTAAATTTTTTTATTAATATGATAATATATAATTGGATGTTTGTATAAAATTTTTTAATATTGATAATATATACAAATTAAATCTTAAATAAAAAATTCAACTTAAATTTAAGTATTAAATTAACAAATTTCTATAATATAATACAAATGAAAATAGAGGTTTAAAGCAATGTGGGTTCTCTAAATTACAAAGTAACAAATTGACAACGTGATTGCGTGAGGCAAATAACAAGGGTCACGGAGGTAATAGAGAGGCATGTTTTCTAACAAAAATAACAATTAAATCTCTTTTGTTATATTAATAAATTAAGTTAATTCATGTCCAAATTCAATTTTGAAATCCAAAACCCACTAAATCAACAGAAAACCAACCTAATAACTCAAACATAAAATCATTTCTTAATGACATTCATTTTTCTAAAGATTCCAACACTTCAAAACACTTTTTAAACTTTTTTTCACTTAAATTAGATTTTCCTTAACAGCTGTCCTTTTAACGTTTTGAAATAAGGTTTTAACAACAAAATGCTATCAAGTATAAGCCAATAGAAGGGAAAAGATGATGATCCAACAGCCACTACCATATATAGCCTTTGCATTGTGCCAAAACAGCTAACAACACCCCCACTCTTCCAAATTCCAACCTTTTCTCATCACCTTCCTTACAAGAAATATTCTCTATGATCCGAAAATATTATATAGTTATATTTACAAACTAATCATATAAATATATTTGATATAAAACCTATCATTAACATATAATTTTATATAAAATATATTTATATAATTAATAAAAAATACGGCCATTTGATATTTTTCAACTTCGTAATTATTTCTCTCTTCATTACGCGTATAAATAGCCAACGTCACCACCCGGAAGAAAGAAACCTCATCCACGTTCCCGTCACCCCAACTCCTATAATCTCCATTCACCAATCACCATTTTCCAAATTTCCACATAAAAAGAAATAAGGAAAAATTAATAAATAAAAGAATTTAATTGAAGTGCATTTACAGTGTAAAAATTTTTTACACTATCATCTAATTAAAATATTTTATTTACATGACTATTTAAATAATAAATAATTATATTAAAAATTTTTACTGATATAATAATATATGATTAGATATCTGTATAAAATTTTTTTACATATTCAAATTAAATCCTAAATAAAATTGCAAAAACCACGTAACATTTTCCAAGATCTACAAAACCAACGTCCACCTAACCTTTGGAAACTCCGCCACCATCTCCGATTTATATCGTTCACATTATGCTTTCAACACTCACATTCCCCAACCGTCATGAAGGTAAGCGCCGCCTCTCTCTCCGGTGACGCCACCACCACAACAACAAAAACAGCATTGATAACTAACGGAACCGTTAAGCAAAGGCGCGTTTACCAGACGGAACCTGCTAACGGCGTTGAGGTGATGGCGAAGAAGCCTTTGCATTACTCTCAGGCCTCGTTTACGAAGTGGACGGTGGAGGATGCTGTACACGTGGCAACCCACCATCGGATACCGTGTTTGTTTGCTTTGGGGTTGCTGTTCTTCATGGCTGTGGAGTACACGCTCCGCATGGTGCCGCCGTCGTCGCCTCCGTTCGATTTGGGGTTCTACGCCACGCGCTCCCTCCACCGCGTGCTCCAGGCATCGCCGAATCTCAACACCCTCTTGGCATTCCTCAATACGGTTAACGTCGTTTTTTTGGTTCTCTCTTCAGATCTGAAAAATGTCGTTTCTGCGTTTTTTTTTTTTGGGGGGGGGATCTCGGTTCTTTGATTTTTGGGTTTTTTTTTTTTTTTGTGGGCAATTGAGGGATCGAATGTGTTTGCAGTCAATGCAATTGGGTCGGTGTCAAAATCTGATTTTTCTTCCATTATTTTGCTGGTTCAAATAATTCTGAATCTGTTCTTGATGGTGTTTATACCCAAAAAAAAAAGACTAATTTTTCTTGGTGTGATCTATGCATTTGTGGGTTCAGGTGTTTGTGGGAATGCAAACGAGCTATATCTTATGGACATGGCTGATTGAAGGACGCCCGAGAGCTACGATCTCAGCACTGTTCATGTTCACGTGCCGTGGAATTTTGGGGTACTCTACACAGCTCCCAGTGCCTCAGGTGATTCAGCTATACCATGTTTGGATTTCAATCTCATTGTTCGTTTTAGTGCATGTTTTGATTTCATGGTTTGAAGAGTGTTAACTGAGTTTTAACTCATTTTAAGGTATTGGACAAAATTAGTTAAATTACATTTTAACATGTATTTTACCATCAAGTTATGCTGTGAATAGAACTGCAAAAAAAAAAAAAAAAAAAAAAAGGAAGTTACCTTTTCATTCAAACCATGATTTTCAAACTATAAACCAAACACATCCTTAATGTTTAGGTAAATCAGGTTGAGTTATATAAATTTGCATATGCATTTTAATGTTTGGGTAATTCACATTGAGAGAGATATATACAAGTAAGTTTTGAGTAAACGTGAAATACGGTAGCTTTCCTCTAGATTATATAGTTTATAGCTAAGTTTTGTCTTTAATTCATTACTTAACAATGTGTTTTGTTCTTGGTGAATTTTGGTGATGAATTTGATAGGAGTTTCTGGGTTCGGCTGTGGATTTCCCTGTGGGAAACGTGTCGTTCTTCTTGTTCTTCTCGGGACACGTGGCGGGGTCAGTGATTGCATCCCTTGACATGAGGAGGATGCAGAGGTGGGAGCTTGCATGGACCTTTGATGTGCTCAATGTGTTACAAGCCGTGAGGTTGTTAGGGACAAGGGGCCATTACACTATTGATTTGGCTGTTGGTGTTGGTGCTGGCATTCTCTTTGATTCTTTAGCAGGCAAGTACGAAGATAGTAGCAAGAAAAAATTATTAGCTAGTGCCAATGGTGGTGTTGTCAACCCCACAAAACAAGATTTGGTTTCATGAATGAAAAAATAAAAGAAAAGTGGATATAGTTAGAAGAGAAATATTATGTGTTCATAACTTGTATTGAATATTGAGTTGACTCTCACCATATCTATTATTAGTTAGGATGGAAACCCCACTTGAATTAAGTCCACACTCCATCATGAATAAGATGTGAGTTGATATCATATTTAATACAAGTTATATTCATATAACATAACTCTAGCCACAAGGAAGAGGGGAGAGAAATTTATAGACAAGGACCCAACTACTACACTCACTCTATATATGGCGCAGAAAAAGGTGGCGGAGGTTGCAAAGTGAACTAAAAAAGAGAAGGGTGGGAGGGGGAATGGAGGAGGAAGGAATGTGAAATGTTAATTTAAAGTTAAAAAAATGGTGTAGTCTCAATTGCGGTGGTTTTCTTTAATATTATTTATTTTACTAGTTTTATTATTTCTTATTTTTAAAGTGTCCTTTTCTTTGGGTGGAATCCGTTGGTGTAATTGCTTTTCATACTGCTCTCTCTGGGAGTTGCACCAACTTTGTGGACGACGGTGCGTGTTAAAGGAAGTTGATTGTAACGTGAAATCAAGTTATAAGATATTCAGATTAGGAAATTTGTAATTGAAAAAAACCTTTTTGATTGTGTTAAAATTTGGATTTAATTGATTCGATGTTTAATAATATATTTGAAAATGAAAGACGACTAATTCTTTTCTTCCGGAAGAAGAATTTTCTTTCACAGAATGTCGGTATCATATATATTTTTTAACAGTTATATTATTTTTATAATTTTACGATAATTTTAATGGTATAAGATGCGTTTGGAGATGGAATTTGAGGACACAAGAAATGTCTGCGGAGAAATTCAAAATGAGAAAAGTACTAAAGTGGACTGGGACAACTTACGCATGTTTGAATTCACCGCCTTCCAGTAGGCAGGAATTGAATCAAAGTGGACTAGAAAGATCTTTGATTTGAACCTTTTTGTATTTTTGCAACTGTATTCGGCTCGAAATCATTTGATTACAAGAAAACAAGGGTATGCGTTTGTGGGCAGTTTTATTGATATAGAAAAAGTTTGTCACAGAAATTTCATAATTTTAGATTAATTATAAAAAAAAATTTTAATAAGTAATTATGTATAATCAATTTTAAAAATAATTATAATTTGATTTAATCAGCTATTATGTTAAACATTTTACAAATAAAATTATATAATTAAATAATAGTATAAATTTCTTTTTATATTGATAATATATCAAAATTAAATTCTATATAAAAAGTTATGAAATGATATTGAGATATAATATTCAATATTTCATTTTAGTAAAATGTAATGGATAAATTGATAAAAAAATACTCCTACAGTACAAAACAATTGAAAAGATTACAATCAAATGCCGTAAAAGTAAATTAAAAACAAAGTAAGAAACATAATCTTTGCTCATAAACACTATTCAAACACACTTGATGTAGCTGCCAAGCCCATGTGCATTTTCTTGCATCTAATACTGCAGCTGCTCGAGGGCCTATTCTTTCGAGCCTTTCTTTTTTGTTACTGATAAAGATTAATCAGTTAGTTAAATACAGTTTTATTTTGTATAAATAAAAGAATAACACATTAAAATCCATAATAAAATGCAGATAAAATTAAACAAGTTTAAAAAATTAGTCCGCTTTAATCTTGTCACCATCTTTAAACATAAGTTGCCAACTTACCGCCTCTATAAGCTGAAGAGGAAGAACATGACATAAGATGGTGCTTTATTAATTGCTTAATAAATTATAAATTATATATTGATATAATCCATCACTCTCTCCATCAAAAAATAATAGTAAAAAATTTATTCCATATATTATTTATCATTTTAAAATTCTAACAAAAAATTAATTATTTTAGATTGATATTATTATTAGCCGCCACTATTTCTTTTGCAAAATCACAAAAACATAAAATAGAAAAAATAAGTTGACATTTTTATATTTAATATTAAAAATAGGAAATGTGAACTGAAAATATGTTTTTTTCAAATCAAATAAGCTGTTATTCTTTTCATTTCTAATAGAATCAATTTTAATTGCGATAGAAATCATGAGAATCAACTCTCAAATTTACCAAACACGAATTTATTTATTTTTTCCCCTCAAACAAGCTACACCTTCTGTATTGATAGGAATAAACACTTTCTCATAGAGAAATAAGAGACAAGCTTGGAAGAGAGCACATCCATTACTATAGCAGGATTTCCATTTTTCAGTCCAAAGAGTGGAATTTCAATTTACAATGCCGTATGTACTTCAAAGCAACATGTATGATCCAAAGGAATATTAAAATGTAATGTTATTCCTCAGACTCAGAATCCGTGTCAATTGGACATGTTCCATCATCTACATTTGCTAGTGGGTTGTACAAGGGCGAGTTAGGATCTGTGCACCCTGGAACAAGATCCAGATTGCATCTATCACCCTGCAGAAATATATTCATCACTTAAAGCCTTGTTCTGTTAGGTAGAGTCAGCTATATAAATCAGACAATGTTATAATGTCTTGTATGAAATAGTAAGTCAAACGAGTGAATATATTCAAGGGATTGAAGATTGTACTCACCCCTTCTTTTGATAAATTGCCAGCTATAGCACATCTGTCAATTACAATATTTGTGTCTGGGAATATTGCTTTCTCACATGCTCCTTCTTTACTCAGCTCCTCAGCCAAGCCCTACCACAAGAATAGTACACCCAAATAGGTTCATATCAACTAATGCTCAAAAAGATTCCAATTTTACATATTCAGTCTTTAATAGCTCGTTTGTGTCAAGTTCTCCCATGCTCAAATACATTAAAAAAAAAAAGGATAAGCTGGCGCTACATTACTATATGTTTGTCAGCAACTGAATGAGAAGTTTGTAAACTCAAAATCAATACTGAGACTATCAAACATAAATGGACCTTTAATTCACTGAATAAAGCCAACAATCTCTCCTAGTGTCACTTGGAGATTCGAACCCATCACTTCATTTCAATATCACTTATTGGATTAAAGACTTACTATTAGGCAAAAGTTATAATTTGTAGTAAGGGTGCACCTTTATTGCCTATAAGTTTTTCAAAACTGGATCTAGCCATCATAACCTAAGGGTGATACTAATCAAATAAAGCCAATAGTTCTGTAAGTGCCTTAGTCTTTATTTTTCCTTATTTCTTCATAAGCAAGAATGTGAGTTTGATTATTAAGCTACAATGTTTTGTATATTGAGCTAGTGGCAATTGAATCAAAGAGAAGAGGTTGTGCTCATTTACCTCATTAAAGAATTCAATTGGCTTGTTCTGGAAAGCCTTGGGAACTTGAAACTGCAGCCTATAGGGACCATCCCAATCCACTCCATTTGTGAATGAGAAGATCAAGTTCACAGCTACACAAAAAAGAGAAGTTAACAAGAAGATAGTGAATGATTTTGACAGCACAACATTTAGAGAAATAAGTGTACCATGGTTAGGTATGCATATTTGGATGCTATATATTGGCTTATCAGCTTTGCCTCGGTCTTTTCTAAGCATAGCCCTCGGCTCACCACCACACATAATTGGCTGATTAAAACCTCCTGAAAGGTTTTAGAAGTGAATAGGGAGAAAAAAAAATAAATAAATCAACTTGGCAAAATTACATTATCTTTTACTTAGTACTGATCAATGCTAATTGACTTTTTTTTTACATAGTAAAATAGGCCTCAAGCACTAACATTTTGTTGATTCAAATGATTCAACACTTGTTTCTCATAAGCTTAATGCTCACTATCTTCCATTGTTTCAGTTGTTTTTTCTCACAAATACCCAATTCCCATGATCTATATAAAGTTGTTTCAGGGACTCCAAACATTCCATGCCAATTCTGAATTACATATTGTAATTAATTATATCACTTGTTCTTGACATATTCTCTGTCTGTTTTATGATGAATCCAATTAATCAAATATTTTGCCTTACAAAGA
This sequence comes from Pterocarpus macrocarpus, assembly GCA_031439585.1. Lineage (NCBI taxonomy): Eukaryota > Viridiplantae > Streptophyta > Magnoliopsida > Fabales > Fabaceae > Pterocarpus > Pterocarpus macrocarpus. The sequence goes on from CM062516.1 coordinate 1,632,550, forward strand.
CTATGGAAAATGGCATTTTTGGGAAAACAAGCTGACATTACAAAAATTACCGTTAAAAGCAATTCCAAATTCTTCATTAGGGGAAAGTTGAGTAGCAGCTGGATTGTAAAAAAGCTTTAGCTTTTGTCCCTGCAGAAAAAAAATTGTTAAACTATTTAGTAAAAGGTAACTTACAATTAGTTAACAGAATGTAGTACTGTCACACATACTGAAGTAGGAGGGAGGCCATTCATGGTTTTCCAATAGACAGGGGCCCTGCCAAGTTCAAACATAGCCCATGAAGGAAGCTTGTACCTGTAAAAATTGATAGTAGATATTGTAAGATTACCAAAATTAACTCAACTCATAGAAAATAAAAAATTATTAGAATATAAAGAACATTGTAACTCGAACTATATCCCCCTATCATACACTCATTATTCAATATTTCAAATATATATATATAATGTCTATCCTAATAGGCAAACCAAAGCCAATAACTATAGTACTTTTTTTTTTTTTTTTTGGTTGCAGTTACAGTTGCAATCTGAATAAAAACCAAAAATAGAAAATGTTACTAAGTGGGAATTTGTACTTCTGAATTTCCTCATTTGGAGTTGTTGCCACAGCAGCAGCACTGATTTTTTTGGCAGCTTTCACATGTCTTTTCTTCATGAGGTAACATCTTGGTAATGAAACATCTAAAAAAGTATTGGCTGCATCAAAGTGTCACACTAATTTAGCTCTTCTGATATGAATTTTGTTAAAAAGAATATGGTAATTCTCAGTGAAAATAAATTTCAGTTCAGTTCAGCCATTCACAGATCAGTCACAACATTGTGCAAAGTAAACCACGCACCTTTCCGCTAAACACAAATACTCTTCAAGCTACAAGATTCATACTGATCATACTATACCATATGGATATTATCAAGATGAGAAATTGACATTTAGATTATGATGTAGAAGGGGAAATGCCTATGCACTATGAAGATTTCTCAATGGCGAAAAAAAGCTTTGCAGGTTCCTGAACAAGCATATGCTCTCAGTAGCTATAGTTTAGCAAAAACTTCCCCTGGTGACAATCAAAGGATTCTGCAACATGAAACTTCTTATGAAATTTTGAGTAAAGTACAACAACTCAACTGAGATTCTTTACCAATAAATTTAGAAATAGAAATCCTCACCTTTTACTAGAATCCTCACCTTTTACCCCTTAAAGGAAAAGAATTGCCACAAGTCAGATAAAAAGGTTGCTAGTGAAGGATTGTGAGAACAGCACATATTTTAGCTTTATTAAAGTTTGCATGCAATGTCAATGAAATAATAATTTATTCTGATTCCTACTTTGGTGGAGAAACTTTCATCCGGGACTCTTGCAGAACAATAACCGCAGTGAGAACACAAATACAAAAATTGAAAGTGTTCATATCTTTAAAGTCTTTGGACTTTCCCAGCAAAAAAGTCTGTGGACTTCCGAGTATTTTATCGCAGCTCCTAAAGTATGCAATCAAGCTTTTCTCATTAAATAGGGTCAACTGCATTGATTACATGATATTATTGTATTAAATCATAAACTATATCTATATAAATCATTAAAATCTAATAACGTGTTTAGTTTAATTTTTTAATAACATATTAAAAATCAAATAAACGCGTATTAGAGAGACTGACCAAGTTTGTCTGAAATGCTGCGAGAAACGGCCCTTGTAGGCAAGCACGGTTGCGTGGAATAAGCAAAGATTGACGCGTTCGTTGAAGCCATGTATATCACGCTTTTTTGGTGCCTGCTTGCTTTGCTCCCACTTCCTTTCTCTCTTCTGTTGGAATGAGGCAAGTGACCAAATACAACAGTTGTATCTCAATCTACCAACTCAACATGTTCATACATATAATAGCAAAGTGACACATGATATTTTTCAGTTTGCGTGTGGGAAAGCGAGAAGTGGCAAATGGAAAGACACAACTATAACACGTCAAACCAAAGTTTTGATCATTTTGGGAAGAGAAAATATCAAGAGAAGATAGATGGGTCTCTTAAAACTCTCACCGATTAAACTTATAATAAGGACAAAAGCAAAAACAAGAGGCTTATCTAGGCAATGAAAAATATCTGGACCTTGTTATTTTAGAGAATCACATATTCACATTCATAAGGCCAATACCCTTCAAGGGTTCACCGCCTTATCCACTCACTCTCTTTTTCCTCTTCCCACTGATTTTAACTTCAGCCCACGTTATTTTCATCAAAACCCCATTTTCCCAAATGACTGCCACCACAAGTTGGTCACTTGCCACATCACAATCATCAAACACCGCAACATACAAGCCCCCAAAACCCAAACCCAAGATTCTCCACCACCCCAACACATTTTTAAGGCCTTAACATAGCTCAATCCAAGGGACAACAAGAGAGGGTCTTTTACACCTTACACACAAGGAGGAAAAAAACTTGGAACACAAGTACACAAGCTTTTTTTCCCTCCATGGCTCTGATCACCTCACAGCCGAAACACCCCATTCTCCATCAAATTACAACTGTTCACCGTGTAATTCCAAGGTTGAACAAGACTGTGGTTGGTCTAGGATCCTTCTCTCACAATGCTAGAACAATTAAAGTTGGTAACTTTGACTCAAAGCCAAGCAAATTTTCCCTTCAAAGCAACCCCTTTACCTATAACTTTCCAGGGACAACCAATGCAGCATCTTCTGAAGCTTTGGTGCCAGAACAAGGGCCCTTGAAGCAGAGAAGGATTCTGCTATCTGACGTGGAGGTGAAGAGGGACAGGAATGTGTTCTTTGGGAGGAAATGGAACTCATTGGATGTTGGCACTGCTGGTGTTGTTTTGGCCATGCATGCCCTTAGCCTCTTTGCTCCATTCCAATTCAATTGGCACGCTCTTTGGGTGGCTGTGGCCTTGTATGTTGTTACTGGTCTATTTGGTATCACACTATCTTTCCATAGGAACCTCTCTCACAGGAGTTTCAGGCTTCCCAAATGGCTCGAATATGCCTTTGCCTATTGTGGGGTTCTGGCTCTTCAGGTGCAATTTGCTTCTTCAAAAGATTTCTTGCTTTTCTTTTTTATTGGGTTTTTTGTTTTTCAAATTTTATGTGTCTTTGTTCATGGTGTTTTTGGCTGAATTGAATAAAAAAAAAAAATGGTTTTGGTTTTCCGTTTTTGTGGTATGCAGGGGAACCCTATTGATTGGGTGAGCACTCATAGGTACCACCACCAGTTCTGTGATTCTGAGAGAGACCCTCATAGCCCCACTGAAGGGTTCTGGTTCAGCCATACGAGTTGGCTCTTTGATACCAATTCTGTGATAGAAAGGGTATGAATCCCTTGTATATCTCTTTTTTCTCTATGTTCTCTTCCTTATTTTTTATATGTCTCTCTATTCTTGAATCTTAATCCACTTGCAAATTTGTTGTTGGATATGTGCAGTGTGGAGAGCCAAACAATGTTGGCGATTTGGAGAAACAACCATTTTATAGGTTTCTCAGAAGCAGTTACATTGTCCACCCACTTGCTTTGGGAGCTCTTCTATATGCCATTGGAGGATTTCCTTTCCTTGTTTGGGGAATGGTATGGAAAATTCTTTCATTTCACTTAACTTTTTGTAAAAAGAGTTTATACTTTTCCTGATGAATTGATTTATTGGAAATAGAACCCTGAAGTGGACAAGAAATGAGGTTAATTTTGGAATGCAATGCCAAATTGCCAATATGCACTTTTCTATAATAAATTTATAGGACAAAACTTATCTAAATTTCTTTGGTGTCTGTGGTGTGTGTTCTCCAATAAAAAACATAACATGCCATATATAATATTTGTTTTATTTTATTTTATTTTTCTGAAACTTGATAGTTATAGGGAATATTACTTGAAGCTTATGCATCAACTGGTTGCATGAACTGCAGGGTGTGAGGATCGTTTGGGTATACCACATCACTTGGCTGGTAAATTCAGCTTGCCATGTATGGGGGTATCAGGCTTGGAACACCAAGGATTTATCCAGAAACAATTGGTATTTCACCTTTCAATTCTATGTTATGGTTTTGATTATTCTGTTGAGTTCACATGTTAATTTGTATATTAAATCTAAAATTTCTTAGGTGGGTGGCTTTGCTTGCATTTGGTGAGGGTTGGCACAATAACCATCATGCTTTTGAGTACTCAGCTAGACATGGCCTAGAGTGGTGGCAATTGGACATGACTTGGTATGTAGTTAAATTTCTCCAAGCGATTGGATTGGCCACTGACGTGAAGGTACCCTCTGAGAGTCACAAGCAAAGAATGGCATTGAATTGAATGGTGCAAAAGCCACATGAAACAAAGTTCTTTGTTCAAGTCCTATGTGGGGGGAAAAGGCATAATAATAAAATGGAAAATGAGGATTTGAGTGGCACTTGTTGATGGCAGAGTGGTTTTGTTAGGCAATTGAAGTTGAAAGTCAATTTGTTCTTGAGTGTTACTTTCAACCCTCATGAAAAATGAGTGCTACTTTCAGCCCTCATGAAAAATGAATGTTGGGTTTGACTATGTATATGGGACTACAATAGTATAGATTTAAAAGTATAGAAGAATATTTCTTTCTTATGGATCTTATCCCCACCACTTTCTTTTTATTCCCATTTTCATCTTATTATACAATGGTATATGTCTCATGCTTCATCATAGTTCATACTAATTCAACGTGCTCCACAGTGCCCTCCACACATGGGGAGAGCCAAATGCTTTTTTCAAAACAAATTGATCTGGACAAACGGAAAAAGTGCCTTTAAAATGCGTACTGTGGTTCAATTTTAGTTTGCAACTCGTAAATTATAATTTGGGCAAAAGCTATACAAAAGAAGCTTTAATTCAAAATATGGTTTGCATATTTAAAGAAATCATTCGTGTTATAATGAGAAAGTACTTCATGCTTCATATAAATTTATCGGCAATACTAAATGGTACGAAACAATTTTATTAAAATGATGTATGAACCTATAAAACTAGAGTTATAGTTGAGCGTTTTAACAAGTGGTGCATTTTTTTTCTTCTCCTTATTTTGACATTCCACCTATTCCTTATTGGTTAACAATCTTTCACACTTGGATGAAAACCGTTTCGTACTTACTAGCACAACCCTAAAACTATTTTAGAGAGACAAATTCACTTTAAAGTTATGTTTAAAAGGACGGAGAGAGGAATTTATAAGAAATGGGATGTCTAAATTTAATTAAAGTATATTTAGAAATAATTAAAAATGAGGATTATTGTATGCTTGGAAGTGAATTCATACAAAAAAGTGGACTGACAAGGTCTCAAACAAGAGTCACAGTGTCCTTGCCACTCAAAGTTTGGTTTTTGTCCCTCCAAATTGAGAGGTTGAGAAAGAAATCTAACAACTTTTTTTGATGGAAATTTTTCTCTTCTTTATTAAATACTAATGAAATAAGAGAGTGGCATACATGTTTCCTTTTCATTCTTTATTTTTTGTTCCAACCATTTCATTATTAATCATTTCTTTCTATTGTTTTTGAGTTTTCCAAACATACCCTAAAGCAGCCTTATCCAAACCTTCTATCGTGTTGGTCCAACCATGTGAAGGCAGCGGCAATTGGAATCTTGAACCAAGGGATTGAACAGCATAATCCATATGTTTTATTTCGTTGCTAACATAATAGTAATCACAGCATTATGGGTGGCATTTGTGCATTTCGTGCCCTTAAATGTTTACTGATGATAATAAATGCTCATGAGTTATGGTTGCATAGAAAATGGACCCCTTTTATTACTTGCACAAACTTTAGTACTTTGATTTTGATTTGAAAGTGTAGGAGATTTATTAAACTGAACTTCGTTTGTGATTTACACCACTGTAAGAATATTTTGCCTCCAATTTTTAGATGATTCTGAACAAGAGTAATGATATATCCTCCTAAAATAAGAGGATATATCATAATTTTTTTTTGGATAATGCTTTCAAGACAAAAAGAAGTAGAAGCAGTTTTTACTCTGCATCTACAAAAATAAAAAAGTTATATGCTTTCGTTTTTTTTTTCCCCCTCAAAAGCTTATTTAAACAAACTCTATAATTATTCTTTTCTGAAGTACAACAAACTACACAAATTTAAGAATACGTATTAAAAAAGTTAAGTAACACCCCTTTTAATTAGTTTGAGCGCCGTCCATGTTTTTGGAATTTCTTTTGGGGGTCACCGTCCAGTTAAATTAATGTTGAATGAGGCGGATTCAATGTTAATTTTTCATGTGTTACACGAGGAAAGTCTTGATAGTGGATCTAAAAGAGCCAACACATTGGTCGTTAAAAATTAAGATTGTCCACATTATTATCTAAAGTCTAACAGTGAAAGGAGAAGATGGGAAAGTGAATGTATCTCAAAAATACAAAAGAATAACTATATTTAGTCGTATGTTGTAATAAGCTATAATTACTATACATTTCTAATTATGTTAATATGTACAGTACAGCTTTACTTTTAAGTCTCCTATCAACTTTTCAAATTTTCTTTACAGTGATTTGCATAATTATCTCTTCTTAAACTAGCTTTAGAATTGAGTTAGCTGTAGTCTTTTTTCAATTTCTGTACTTTACTCCTTCATCTTATGCTAAATTCTTCTAGACCTTTGGATTGAGTTCTAGTTTGGCCTCCTATATCTCAGCCAGTAATCAAGGTCTGAGTGGTGCATTAGGTTCTTAGGTAGAGGATGCGAGGTAAACAAGATGAAACATGACTTGCCAAACTTTGGAATGGGGTTCGTACAAGGTTATCAAATGACAATTTTGATTGGTCCATTAAGAGTAGGTAGCATAATGGAAGATGGCTCATTATAGTTATTTAATAGAATAATCTAAGTGTCCCTTGTAATTAAGGTTCGTTAATTGCCTTTGAGTCTATTTGACGTTGCTAGGGCTTAACCCAATTGGGATCCATACATTTGATTGTCTAATGGCCAAGTATTGGTCAATCTACAAGCTCCTCAACTCATAAATTAGCAGAGTTAACTTAGTAAGTTAGAAGTTAGAAATATTAGAGAGAATGAATCCTCTGATATATGAATTTTATATAACTAGTCATGTGTAGATTTTTACGGTTAATTATATTCTCTTATGGGACCTAAGTTGGGGTCTACCTTCCTTATCAATGTTAAAAATCTATACATAAACATTGATTAGGAAATTTTTTGATCTATTTTATTTTTCATTCTTATATATTAATAAAGCATTTATTACTAAATTTCCAATTTTACTCTTCACATAATTTAAACACAAAATAAATAAAAAGTACAGTGAGATTAATAGAATAAATTATTTATATATTAAAAATTGAATAAGGATATTTTAGTAAACATATTTTATAATTAAGCCTTGATTTTAAATTATTTAATTACTATGCATATGCCTAAAGTACCAAATAACGTGGTCTGAAGAAAATAATATTTTTAGAAATTACAATAGACAAATATAAAAAGAAAATTTTTATTTTTCATTCTTACGAAATACACTTAATTCATTTCTCCTTTTATTTGTTTAAAATGAGTCATAACACACTATTTCGGGCTATAAAATGATACTTTCACAATGTGCAATATACAAATAAATGATCCAAGTTGCACTGAAAAAAAAATTAAAAGGACTCAACTCTAAATTTATGCAAATATAACTAAAAATATGAATTAAGAAGCACTTGTAAACCACACTCCATGTATCTCTCTGTCTTTTTCTTTCGACTCACTGGTTTGTCTTTTGTTCCCCGTCTCTTTCGGCTTTGGTACTCCGTTTTGGGTTTAAAAACTACGCCATCGAAAACTCATTTGGGCTTCTCTTGTGTTTGGTCTTTATTATGGGCTTGACCTATCATGTGAAGGACTTTTATAATGAGCCAACGTCTTTCAACACAGATTCGCACGCATGCATTTCGAAGGCAAACACAAACTACGGGCTACTGACCCAAAAAAAAAAAAAAGACTAAGGGCTTCACCAACTTTTGGCTAAGGTAAAGTGCAATATCTCTCGTTATCAATTTTAAGTTAAAAAAAAATGCAGGGTGCCATAAAAGTATTATCACTTCGGCATCAATGATGGTAAATGTCACGAAAATGAATATGTCAGACGATTTTTAACCAAGGACAAGACTAATATCAAGTTTCCTGTTGTCTTTTTTTTTTTTTTGGTCGAAAGCACTGAATATCATTGATGATAAAACTCAATATACAAGTGATGGATTTTAGTAAGACCAATAACTCGAAACCCATTGTTTGGAAATAGGTGCTAGAACCTAATACAACTTATTAGCTATAACCCTGAGATGTTACCTATGGCAATGAGTTAGAATATATTAAAATAAGAATAATAACCTTTACTTAATTTCATAAAGTCCAATATAAGAATAAAGATATACATAAGCAATCATGCTTTGCAGAAACTCTCTAAGTTTCTTCTGTGTCTAATATTCCATTTTATGCTTGAATTGTATCATCTTTAGCTACTGAAAACTTCACTTTTTTCTTCCTTTAGCCTTGACAAGTATATTTTTTCTATCCTCGCATCTTAGAGTATAGCTGAGAGCCAAAGTCAAAGGCCAAATGCCTCAACAAATATGCCATCACCGTCAGAATAGAAAGCACCCAACCAACACCTATCAATAGAGAGAGATCTATCATTTGACATGAGTATAATCCTCCGATCCAACAAAATGTAACAAACACTGTAAGAACAACATTTATTCACGGTCTAAATGTTGCTACCATCAAGAAGAATTTGTTGGTGGGATATCAAACAAACCATCCTCCAATGGAGAAGGTGGGGATAATAAGGGAAAAAAAAGGTGGAGGGAGGTGGTCGCCGAAAATCACCATGAAAGAGCTGAGCCACCTCCATGAGGCCCAATGCCCCTTTCGGATAAGCTAGAGAGAGAAAGCGGCTAAGGACTTTTGCTAAAAGAGAGAAGAATAGAGGTGGAAGGGAGTGTTTATTGCTTCTGTACTAGGGTTTTCGAGGCTGCTATAGGTTGTTAGAGAAGAACGAATTGTCTATTTCAACTAATACTCAAACCAAAAAATGACAAGGGGATATTTTTCTTGAAATTAGTAACTTAAAAGTAAAAAACTATACAAAATGATAAAATTCAAGGGTTCAATTTGCATATTTTTAAAATATAAGAATTAGAGTATACATAATTTACAATTCAAGAGAGTAAAGTGATTTTTTCCTAATTATTATGAGTAGAGATAATTTGTTTTTTTTTTCAATGACAACTTCTTGCACTTTTTTGTTTCTCGTGTTTCCTTATTCCTCTTTTCCATCAATGTCATGCGTATTCTTCTGTCTTTTGCGAAAAAGTTTGTCATGCCAAATATAATCTGAAATGGCTCTTTTCATCATCTAAATTAATCTTTAGGAGTGTACAAAAGATATGTTGAAGTATATTTAATTAGACCTAAATCTAACCTGAATTTTCGACGAGCCCTTTTTATAATTCAAATTAAACCAACATGATAATGACTCAATTAACAATCGGGCCAAATCAATATTTAAATAACATATAAAATAGATATCTTATAATATTGTAAAATTATATTAATAAAAAAATAATATTATATTATATAAAATATATTTTTAAAAGTCTTAAACTCTTATAATTCATCAATAATTCAATAGATATCTTATAATCTATTTTTTAAACAAATTATATCAACCCAAAATATATCATAACAAAATAAATGGATTACATACTATAAACATTAATATTTTGTGTATCTATTGCCATATACTTGATGCAAACGTAGCAATAAATTTTCTTTTTGAAGTAATTAATGTTGAAAACAAAGGATTTGCATCAATTTCATTTCCCATATTTCGTTTCTGCATCAATATTTCGTTCCATAACTGGTTTAAAAAAACCCTTTATAATATATTTGTCAATTATTGTTTGTGGAATCTGGCTGTTACTCGAAATTCTAACAGATTCATCAGAAAGGGGTGGTATATTCAAAAAGTGAGGATAACCATAACAACCTCGAGCATTGAAACCACCAATTTTTCATCATTACCTTCATAACTTAATTAATCACCATACCTTCATGGCCTCATAGTTGTGTCAATTGTATGACCATGAACAGGAAAAAAAAAGAAAAAGAAAAAGAATAACATTGTTCAACGCTCCTAGCGAGCAAGAACAAGAAAATACTATTGATATCATTTGGAATTTCAAAGCCAAAAGGGGGAATGAAACAATAATCATATGAAGACAGACAAAAGGCATTGCTTGCTGGAAATAAATAATAGCCACTGTATGTAAGCACGAGAGAGCAGAAGACACGATGATGAAGTCTATGGACCATGGTTAACTAGTAAATTAAAACATTGGTATCATCGCCTTCAAAAGTGCTTCTTGTAAATTAGGCAAATTTTAGTTTGTTTAATCAACAATTGGTTACGTCAACACAAAGCATGCTTCCACTTAGACAGACGCATTTGCTTTAAAAAAAATATATAGTATGTATATATAATTTAAAGATTAATTTTGATATATTATCAATATAAAAAATTTTTATTATCATTTAATTAGTATTTCTATTTATAAGATTTTTAAAATAGTAAGTAGTTGAATCAAATACTTTTACTAATATAATAATATAAGATTAGATTTATGTGTAAAATTTATTTTCACTAATAATATATAAGGGAATTAAAGTATTCTATTCTTATAATAATTACAGTAAAAGTTAAATATATAAACAAATATTAGGTTAGTCTATATGATTTGATACTTATCCTTCTTAAATAAATTTTTGAATTTCAGTATTGTAGGTTAAAAAAATTAAAGCTAAAATTTGACTCTATAAATAAATGTTATCTTTAACGTATAGTACAATGCTAATTTTAACGGGGGAATGTAACTACACGTTGAGTTGTATCCATTATTTCGTGTTAGTGTAAAAACAAATTCAATATTATGGTCTGTGTTTCCTTGATTTACCATTATTTAGGTAAAGGATAATTTCCTTGGAATTTTTTTTAACTAATGATATATATTAGCATATATAAGTTATTATATATAAAAAGGAACCAAAAAAAAATTTTGCAAACGCGCGTCAATCACCCTTTATTATATAATGATAAATGGACAAAACCTTATCATCATTCTAATAATCTGTTCGCTTACGTCAATACAGAGCATGCCTTTCAGGCAAGCATTTCGAGGTAATTACAAACAAATTAACATGCTTCTTATCATATGATTAATTAGAGTACTTAAGTATGTGTAAGCCCATAACCTAGATTGGGCTGCATTCACGCTTTTGGACGGTTAAAGTGTATAGTTAACGGTTGCATGTGTGGATTCAGGCATACATATTAAATTGTAGACTGGACCTTGATTAATGTAACAAAACATTTGATATATATAAGTATACTTTTTAAGGTTGAAATGATATTATATAATATACATTGCACTCCTGCTCTCCTACATTTCTGTTTTTCGTTCAAAATTGAAGAAAGAGAACCCAAAAAGGCCAACAATAATAGACAAAAAAATTGGAGTTGAATCCTCTAAAATAAAGGCAGATGTGAAGTGAGAAAATGAGTAATTATTCACTTTTGAATCATTTTTATCAAACACACACATAATGAAAATAATTATAAAATAAAAAAGTAAGAAGTTATTCACTTTAAATTAATAATTTTCATTATTTGTGGGTTTTACTAAAATAATCCAAAAAAAAAATAATTTTTCACTTTTCTTACTTTATAATTATTTTTATTTTACAGGATTCAAATTTAAAAAAATTAAGTGTGCGCTCCATTTTTGCTGCAACTTGCTTATTAACTAATCAGGCAATTGGGACTTTGATTTTTGCAATCGATGAGATTATATATGTAGTGGTCTTATGACACAAGAGCTTTACTTTTTTTTCTTTTCTTTTTCTTTTTTTTTTTGACGTGAAGAGCTTCACTTTTTGATTCAAATTTATAGGAAGTGTATCATATAAGAGGAGTGGTTTATTATGAGAGTAAGAGGAGTAAATCTGAGTTGTATAATCATATATAAATAGTCAAAATTTAAAATTATTTAAAGGTTATATGATCACTTAAAAAAGTCATATGACTTTATATTTTAATCTTGATCATTCACGTAAGATCCAATGATCAAGATTTGTTCCTCTCACTTTCATAATAAATTACTTATCTCATGTGATACGCTTCATATATATATATATATATATATATAAAAGACAATTGTGTGTTTTTCTTTTTCTAATTTTCTTTTCTTACTACAAGGCATGCATTGCATAATAAAATAATATATTTACACTTTTGTCAGCAATTCTTAGTATACGCATTAACATCAATATATGTATTTTCAAAGATTCAATTTTAATATACTATTAATATAAACATTATTTATCTTATGATTTGATCTTACATTAATACATTATTAAAGATATTAAAAAAAATTACATATATAATAATATATAATTAATTAATATTAATATTATAAAAGAATTTGACATTAAAATTAAACTCCATTAAACATTTGCGATTCAAATATCATGTAACTTCGTCCTCCATTTCCTGACGGAGTAGCTGCTAAGCTAAGTGGCATTGTCTAGCTGCCCCATCACCATTCACCAATGGCGATGAACCTTTTGAAAAGTCTCGTACTCTTGTTGTCATGCACTTTCTTTAATTTCTTTCTCCAATCCTCAGATTTCAGGCCAATTCAAAAGTCTGCAAAAGACAAAATCCAAGTTCCCCCATATTCCACCATGGCCTGAACCTTTTTCAAGTCACTGAGAGAGGGAGGGGCCTTGTTCAACGGGCGTTTCCTCCGGACCTCTCTCTGCTCTCTGAGCCCTGACTTCAATGCAACATCACTGTCACTGAGCTGTAGGGAGCATTTTCTTGCTTTCTCTTTTGCCTTGCCATTCTCTTCCTCGGGAAAGTGAAAAAGGTTACAGAAAGAAAAAAAAAAAAGAGCGAAACACACAAGAATGGTTAATCATATTTATATATTGTGAGCTTGTCAGTTGTCACCACGAATACTTAAAAAGATATGATATGTGCTAATTAATAATTTTTTTGAATACTATATTATAATTTAATGTGTATTATTTTTAAATTAAATTTATATTTTATCTAATAATAAATAAAATATAAATAAATATAATGTTCAATATAAATTATATTTACATAACATATAATTATACTAAAATAATCTCTAAAAAAGTAGGAGATATTTTGTAAGAGTGTGTTTGTATAGTATTTTACGCCAAATATTTCTCCTGCTATTATTTTTTTCAATAAATGAATGTTCTCAGACGTAATATAAAACTATAGTATAATATAACATTCTTGTATTTCAATGTTTAGTTAGTTAATTAAGTGATTCGGTGACTAGAGGGGCCTATAATTATGGTGATTTAGATAAAAATAATAATAATAATATTTTATATATATAATAGATCGACAATATAACTGTTCCGTTCTATATCTTAAATAGTTGGAAGTTGAGGTCTAGTCGGTCTCTTAAATTCTATATAAAAAATGTGAGATAGCTAGGCAGAAAAGGACATGTCTTAAGTGTCGGGAAGTGAAAGATTTGAAGAGAACGTATACACAAATTTATGTAACCATCTACAATTAACTATGAAGAAGATTACCATGACAATTAATAATGTTTGATATGAGACGTTTGATATTTAGGGCGATTAATTTCGTTGAGTCTTATGAATCCCATCATCTAAAACTAAGTATTGGTCCCATAATAACCTAAAATATTCTTTTATGTGAATATAACCAAAGGTATTATTATGCAAAATCTAACAAGTTTTTATACACTAACTAAAATTGTATGTGATCTACGTGTGATGGGTGGACATATCAGAGTTTGTATTTTAATGCGGGAGAGGAAGACAGCTAGGATGGGGAATGGACTGCTGGGAGACTGACAGGTTACCGGCTGCAGGGAGTTGTCGGGGGAGGCGAGGCTGCAAAGCCGCACTAACCTGGCAGGGGTAGATGCACGCGAAGTGACCGGGGAAGGGGACAGCAGGTTTCCACCTCCCTCACCTGAGGGCATGTAGGATGGTCCGGTAGATAACCCACATTCACCTCGATAACCCAAAAACCTGCACGCTCTCCACCATTTTTGCCATTCCATCATGGTGTATATATATATATATTTACTTTCCTTCAACTATAATAAAGATTTATTTTAATCTCTAAAATTATTAATATATTTTATTTTAATTTTTAAAATTAAAAAATTGATTATTTGATCTCTAAAGTTGTAAATTATATGTTATTTTAATTTTTAAATTATTTTTTTTAGAAATTAAAGTGATACACGATTAATATATATAAGAATTAAATAATTTATTTCTTAATTTCAGATATTAAAATGAAATATGTCAATAATTTTAGGAAATAAAGTAAATATTTACTCAAATGTTATTACCTTGCTCAATTTTTCTTTTTATTTTATGCTAAAAATTTGCGAGAAAATTATTCAACTGTATATGTTTAGGGGGAAAAACAATGTTTAAATAAAAAAATTGAAATTTTTATGCATTTTATATATTTTTAACTAGTTTTTTAAACTAAAAATGGTAAAGAATTCGTAAGCTTATTGAGCTGGCTAATTTTTTTATATATAAGATTTTGATAAAATAATTAATGGGATATTTTTTGTAGGATTCGTTAGAATTTTCAACGGATTCAAAAATAATAATAATAATAATAAATAAATAATATGCTAGATTTTATAAAGGATTCAACAAAAATAAAAAAAGATCTGTCAGAAATCTGTATATTATGTATCTAAATTCAAAAAAATTAATAATTAAATTTGTTGATAAATAAACGGATTTCCTTCTTTTATTATTATTTTTTTTTTTGTGTGTTGTGTGAGCGTGCGCGCGTATTGTGTATGTGAAAAAGAGAGAGTGCAAGGGAGAGGAGAGAGAATATTAATGAGGGATGAAAGAGGAGAAAGAAGAAATGAAAAGAAAGGAGGGAGGAAAGAGAAAAAAGATTAAGAAAGAAGAGAGAAAAAAATAAAAAATGTTGAGAGAAGAGAAGGAAAAAAGAAAAAGAAAGAAAAAGAAAAAAAATTATATTTTTATAATTTTATAAAAAATATTACATTTTTTAAATTTATTCATAAAAATTATATTTAAAAAATGATTTTTCTAACGAACTCTTCAATCATTAACTTACGTCATGAAGCGAAAATTGTAATTCTTTTCCTTTTTAAATTTTGTTTGCATCCAAATACTAGGGGCGCAAGCACACAAACGCTCCAGCGTTTTATTGTACATCTCTTTTTAATTTCTGAACCAATATTATTAGGGCATTGATAGAAAAAATAAATACAAAATTTAGTGTTTTGATAATATGTGTTCTTTTATGCCTTAATAATTATTTATGTACAGAATAAATCCTCAATTATCTCTCCGACAATATTGGGGTTGGACAGTTTGATCTCTAACAAAAATAAATTAGTTCGTTGGTCCCTGATAATATCATCCGTCGGATACACATTAGTTCTTGATGTCAAAATTAACGGATCCACGGATCAATGTATCTAAATTAACAATTATCAGGGACCAATGTGATTAAAGTTTATATATAGCATATTAAAATACAAAAAACACCTATTTATATAGAACATCTTCATAATATTGTTATTCTAAATAGATATTAGTTTAGCTTTATTATATTTATTATTTATACAAAGGTACCCTAAGTGGCAAGACCCAACTTGCTACTTAAAATACAAGGAAAATTGACTATATTATAATCAGCCATAAAGTTAATTGAAAGAAAGAAAGAAAGCATCTAAATTATGAAAATCAAGAATATATTGATGTCCCCTTTTATTGAGTACATATGCAATCCTTTATGAATAAATATGTTCTAAGGCCATATTTTAATTAATCTCTCAACAACATCTCCTTAATTGCATGAATCAACACGACATACGGATGCCAAGATGGACGTAGGAAGAATAATATATTTTATTTATCTAAAAATGATATTAACCTTAATATTAACGCAAATTCCTCTATTAGATGTATGAATTATAAGATATAATCACACAAGTCATCATATCAAGTGCATAAATTGTCACATGCAATGACATCATTCATCCCTAAAAAATTGGTTAATCAACATAACATGAGCTTGATTTGCAAACTACTATATTAGATGTATGAATAATCACTTAAAAACATGCAATTTACTACTTATATCATTGTTATCAATGTTGTCAATTGATGCATAGATAATAGAATTATATATATATATATATATATATATATATATATATATATATATATATATATATATATATATATATATATATATATATGCTGGCTTTATCTTATTTACCTAAAATAATGCCAATTTATTTCAAGTTAAACATATATGACTAAATAAAAATAATATGTCTCAAATATGAGGTTTCATTCAATTAGGAAGAAATAAAAAAAAAAGACCCAACTACTTTACAAATATAAAAATTAATTTATAAATAAATCATTAATTCATCTTTTAAAGATTACTATACTATTATTATATTAGTCTATGAAAAATTTAAAGTAGATATCAAAAGTATTTTTTTACATTAGAACTTTAATCATGTATAAAAATAATGTGATGGCATTTTTATATCCTTTAAAGACTTATTTGATAAAAAGGGTTTTTTATTAAAAAATTAATATAGTAATACTATGATCTTTGAAAGATTAATTTATAGTTTTTTTCTTTTTAATTTATGTTGCTAATATTGATCACTTATTAATTTATATTAATTTATCAAACATGTTAAATAAATGTCAAATTATATGGAAAATTATGTAACATCTATTTTATCTAAATGTAATGTGTTATTGAGAAAAAGGAAAATTAAAATTCTTTGATGTTCCATGCAAATAGCTTCTGTTTTGTATTTTAATATGGCATATATAAAATATATTCACATTGATCCCTGATAATTATCAATTTAGACGTATTGGTCCCTGGGTCATTAGTTTTGACGTAAAGGACTAACATGTGTCTAACGGATAACAATATCAGGGATCAACGAACTAATTTATTTTTATTAGGGACGAAGCTGTCCGACCCCCAAATTCTCAGAGATCTAATTGGGGATTTACTCTTATTTACATAATATAATAGATTTGGTAAAGTTTTCTTTAAAGTGATATCCTAAAATTTGAACCACTGTTAAGACATTTGTTAAATAATTAAAAATTGATAAGAATAAAATTAATTTAGTTTTTCATAATTCCAATACTTGATAGTTTTATAATTATAAGAATTAATTATAAATAATTTTATTTTAAAGATATTTGTTAAGGATTAAGAAAAACATTTTAAAATATTTTTAAATATTTTTGTTTGTAATACTTTTCTATTTAAATTAGTACGTTCGTTTAAGTTGGATCTTGCTATGTTACGGCCAATTAGCTGCATGGAGATCCATTATATGGATAATACTTCCCCATGCATTAGAGATACTCGATTAGAATCTCACACGATTAAGGAATTGAGATCATAGTTCCATAATTACTATATCTCAATTACTTATGGGGAATGTCTAACTTATCCTAAAAGATAATGTTATCTCGCCAATAAATATCTCACTAATTAAGTCATTAAATATAGATATAATTTTTAGGTCTCTAATCTTTTATTACAAACCCTAATTTGAGATGGAGAGTAATTTTGCGAGTGTTTTATCTTCCACTCGTTACCACATGCAGAGACCCCAGATAAACCACTTTTGACCTTTGGTGAGAAGAACACTACCTAGTTTGCAAAACTTATAAGTATTTTTATAATTTTACTAGTTTTTCATGCTCTTTTCATTTGAAATTAATAGACGTTTGAAATAATAAAACTAGGATTAAGAAAATAATTTAATAATTTTAAATTTAAAAAAAACATAAAAAACCGAATTAATTTTTGACTTATTAAATACTCACAATAATTTAAGAAGAAAAAATTATTATAAACCAATAAAGAAAGAAACAAGAAAGAGAAAAAAACTTACAATTGATAAATAAAAGAATAAAGTTAGTACAAAATAATTAATTTTTTGTTGAAATTTTAAAATGATGAATAATATAAATTTTTTTTAAAGTGACTATTGTTTTAAAATGAAAGCAGTATAATCTTGTTATTTATTACCTCCATTCTCAAATAAGTGTCCATTATCAAATGCACACATGAATTAAGAAAGATATTCTCTTTGGTTCAAATTGTCTATCACTTTAATTAAAAATTATTTTGTTCATTTTATCTACCACTCACATTTAATTACAATGAAATATTTATTATGAAAATTTTAATTTAACCATTTACATAATTTTAAACATAATAAATAATGGAATATTAATATAATAAATTAGTTATTAAATAAATAGACTTTAGTAAATATTTTTCCAATCAATACTTAATTTTGAGTTCCATAATTAGTATGAAAATAATTAAAGTGGAAGATAATTTAAATCAGAGAAAGTATTAAATAAGTCTCAATGTTAAAGTAATTTAAATTTATTTTAGAAAATTATCCCGTTTCTTAATCTCAATAATTCTCTCTCTTGTTTAAATATTTTTTTTCAATTATTCATTTAATAAGGGTTGAATAAGAAAAAAAATAATTAATACGCTTTAGATTTTCTAAGAGGACTTATAATTGTGAAAAAAAAAAGGTTTTGAAGATGAACACTTATTTAAAAATATAACCAGTACTATTCAATAAAGAGAAATGATAATTTGTCTTAATCAGTATGCTTAAAAATCTTTTTAATTTATAATCTCATTCACATGTATTAAATATTCTTCGAATATTGTGTAAATTACAATTTATGTCATTGTGAGTAAAATTTTAAATTAAAAGAATTTTTAGGTTGATTGTTAGAAGAGTAATCCCTTCATCTACAAATAACTATCAATTTGACAGAATTGATATATTCTAAAATCAATATATATATATATATATATATGTATATATATAGATTTACCAATATATTAACACTCTTCAATAAATAATCTAACTTAACTTTAGAGGGGTACAATGTCTTAAATATGTAAAAGTCATTTAATATTCTTCAACTATTAAACACTTATAATTTTTTTGGTAGGCATTAAATACTTATATTTATTAATGTGTTTATAAAACCGATAAATTTAATAGAAGTTGAAGATAAAGAATAGTTAATGTGGTGGAAGGCTTTAAATACTAGTACTTGTATTCCCGCGACAACAATTGAAGCTGCAATACAACCAACCCTATACAAAGAGAGACTTC
The DNA here is from genome assembly GCA_031439585.1 of Pterocarpus macrocarpus. NCBI lineage: Eukaryota > Viridiplantae > Streptophyta > Magnoliopsida > Fabales > Fabaceae > Pterocarpus > Pterocarpus macrocarpus. Next base: position 1,651,864 of record CM062516.1, read on the forward strand.
GGTGAGTGGCGAGTGTAGAGGCTTTTCCACTCCACACGAGCTCGTTACTGTTCTCAAACCAAATTTTCTTTTCTGGTTACCGGTGGTAGTGGTGATAGTGCTTCATTGCCACTCACAACCTTTGATCAATTTTTTGAGAGCCTTAAAGAGAGTGATTTTCCCTCAATTCAGCCAAAACGGGTCTCCCTCTGTGGATGCTTGGTTTGGGTGCGGACCTCTTGTGGGCCGACATGAACCGCCTCCTCGCCTTCCTTTTCCACCAGGTACCTACCTCTTATCCATCTCATCATTTTTACGTGCAAATGGATTCTCTCATGTATCTTACCGGAGCCATGTAAGGTATACACATTTATATGGGTAGAGTTTTTGTTAATATTTTATGAAACACGATTTAAATCATTGTATATATGTTACTTTTTTATAAGGGACATTAAAAGGAATCCATTATTTGAAGAATTTTCAAATGATCTTAGAACAAGAATTTTTTTTTTTCCCTACACTATTAATAACTTAATGCATCAACTATTATATTAAAAATGCAATAAAAATGAGAAACAGTAACAGAAATATATATAAAAATTAAAAAATCTCTTATTTTTTCACCCCCATGTCTTTAATTTGTTTCTTAAATATTGTTCTTTCTCTTGCTTTATGCTAGCTAGCTTTTCCAGTGTGCTCCACTTTTAACGTTGTTAGCAAACTTTTTTTTTTTTTTGGTTTATGCAGGGAGTGTTGGATGAGCAATTCTTGCAGCTTCAGCAGCTGCAGGATGAGACGTCCCCAAACTTCGTCTCCGAGGTTGTCAACATTTATTTTCACGAGTCCGAAAAGCTTCTCAGGAATCTCAGAGGATTGCTGTAATCAATCTTAACCCTTTTTCACGTTATTATCATGTTTTCCTTGAATTTGCATTTTCAATTCTCGCTATTACTAGTTACTACCATATATAGTTCTGACTTCTCTCTATTACTAGTTACTACTATACATAGCTAATAGCTATGTTTATGTCACGTTATTAATTTTTTGTTACTTTTGGGTATAAAGAAGAAAAAAAAAAACACTAAATTCTCTTAAGATATTTTGCTAAAATTATTGAATATTTTTTATGTTTATTACATATCAAATGTATTAATTATTTATTTGATTTTTTATTAAATACTAAAACATTATTGAGAAGGTGTTTTAAGATGATAAACAAAAATGATCATGATGATGGGTTATGGTTTGATTAATGATGAATATACTACTATAATACTATAATTATAAGTTAACACTGGTAGGTATGAGTGGCGCAGGATGGATAGAGAGTTCTCGGACTACAAGAAAATGGGAATACATTTGAATCAGTTCATGGGAAGCAGCTCAAGCATTGGCGCCAAGAGAGTCACAAACGTTTGCGTTGCCTTTCGTGCCGCTGCAGAGCAGAACAACCGTGCTGGGTCGGTGCCAACCCCTTCATCCCTCTCTCTCTCTCTCTTTCTCTCTCTCTCTCTCTCTCTATATTCGTGCACCTTTTATTTTTGACTATTTTAACTCTCCAACGCCGCCCTTTTCTCCCTTGCTCCCCGTGAACATTTTATACACTTGAAATTCCTTAGATAGTCAGTGACTGCCAAATTATTTATTAGTCACTCCATTTATAATAAATGAAATTTTTTTTGTAAGCATATTTTACATCAGAAATTATATTGATTTATATCTCATTTATAATTAAATAGAGTGTGAATAGAATGTAAATGAGATCCAAATTTTATCTAATAATAAACAAAGTATGAGTTAACATAATATCTGATGTAAAACATATTCTGCTAACATAATTCATAATAAATGTGTCTTTAACCATTGGCTCATTGTTGTAGGTCATACAAAGTAACTAACTTAAAATTACTCTTTTATACACTTCATATTTCATTCATTGCAGTTAAATCCTTCTTACACCTTCTTACACTGTTTATTTTCTTACGTTCTTAATAATGTCTCTGATCATATTAATTGCTTGCATTTAGTCATTAATTTTGTTCAGATTGTCTTTGCATTTTTTTTTAATAAAAATGTTATTTCTTCGTCATTTTTATTACGCCATTTTTAGAATTCTCCTTTTAAGATAATATACCGAAAATAACACATTTTAATACACTTTTTATATATTTTTACGTAAATTCAAAAGGGAATATGTTACACTAACTAACTACTATTGTTTAATCTCTAATTTGCTCAATTGCAGATGCTTACGAGCTTTGGAGATGCTTGAGCATGAATATTGTTATCTCAAGAACAAATTACATGAATTATTCCAAGTAAAGTTGCACTGCACCTAATTAAGTTAGCTAGCTATATACCGAGTTTCATTACATGATTATTATTATTATTATTAGATTAAGGCATAAGAGTCAATTATTTATGATACCTTATGTATATTATATGGTACATGTAATGAGCAGATAGAGCAGCAACGTGCTTTGGCAGCAGGAGTGAGGTACCCCGTGCAGAACTAGCAAAGCAAATGAAAGGATGGATTTAAATATCTCTAGGATTTTTATTTATTTTTTTTTCTAATTTTCCTTTTTATCCCTCTCTGGCTTTGTAAGGCTAAGGGCATGCCTTTCCGGTTTTAGACAAACCAAGCTACATCTAGCTTTTGTACTTGGTTGTAGGGAATAGGAAAAATGGAATCACCACCTTTGGCATTTTGGATTCTCTCATGTACGTAGTGGCATCGTGCTCTTGCAGTATGCTTCGCTGTAAGCCTGTTAACTTCTATGAACGAAAGTGGATCAAATCTATATATTGAAAGTTGGTGATGTTTTGATTGTTTGCTATTTATAGAAATTATGCTGTGTTTGTATTTTAGCTTGAGAGAAAGGAATGGAATGAAAATGGTACCAAGAATCAAAGCAATATGAGAGTTGAATAGAAAAAGAATTAAAATGGAAGTAATCATGGTATGTTGTGTGCCTGGTTGGCTAGTAGGCATCAAACTGACCTTGGCGCTAGCCAAAATCAAGTTGCACATAACGATGTTTGGCCAATCTTTTTGCTTTAGGTAAAAGAGACATGCGGGGAAAAAATAAATTTTAGCTAATGTTCTTTATATTAGCCTTTTCATTTGTATCAACCCGTTTTTCTTAACATTATCCGCAAACATAAATTGATTATTTTAATTTTAATTATTTCAAAAGCAATTTTATCAAAATCTAGGCCAAACATACCTTGTTTGGTTTACATAAAAGGAAATGAAATAAGTGGCAAAATTGTTTACTTCACCACAAAGAATTCAGTTGGAATAAACACATAAAAAAAATAGAGTATAAACAGAGTTGGAATGACATCATTTTTGAAACTTGGTGTAAGAGAAATCTAAACTAAGATTTATAGCATGTTTGGATTTCAATTTGGACACTCCAAATCATGGTTGAAATGGCAAATTGAGTTTCCATTGATTTTAACGTGTTTAATAAAATTATATTGAACTGCATTTTAACATTATTTTTAGTCTCAGTCTATTATTTGAGCATAAGTAAAAAATGTTTTTTTCCCTTACACTAAACCACAATGCGAAGACCAAAAATCAAGCACACCCTAAAACTGCAGATGTTTTTGGTTTAATGTGAATTCGCATCTACTTTGATCAGCCTTTATGTTTTAAAAAATTGACAAATAAAAAAAAAAAGACTCAAATTGAACAGCACAAATGAATTAATTTATCTGAAATACAAAATATGACAAGAAGTTCATTTTTAGAATCCAGTCTTTTTTTTTTTTTTAGATAATTGAACAAACTCACCCAAAAAGGATGAGAGCCACATAATTTTCTGGCAAGAAGGGAAAAGTATCATAAGTAACAGAATAAAAAAACACAAATAGCTACCCAAAATACAACCTTATAGAGATATAAGGTCTCAAAAAATAACTAAAACCCCCAATGACCAATCTCAACACCAGATACAACAGTATCTAAAAACAGAATCCATTTAGATACACCTTCAGCCTTTTCTTTGTAATGGATAGATTTACAACCACACCAACAGCACCTAGCACTGTTAGTATGATTTTGTTCCATGGAAAGAAAGTCTTGTGAACTCATTTGGCAAGCAATTAAACATGATTCCATTCTAAAGTAAATATAAAACCTTGGCATTGAGCAAACATACTGAGTTTCCGCATCTCACCATTAAAATACACGGATCCTGCTAAATCCATAAACACAATAAATATAAACACTTGAATGAAATTATCACCATCCAATAACACCATGCAAGTCTGCCACTGCTAGAAATATAATTACATGTTGAAATTTATATAACAGCCTAAATAATGGAACCAAGATATAAGCAATAGGTAATAGCAACAACTAAGAGAATTGCATATTTCATCGAACCTATCCCAACAAATTCTGCAATAACAAATCTCAACAGTCTTGAAAATTCCAAAAAATAATACAACTATGTCTTCCTCTTTTTCTTTTAATTTTTCTTTTTCTTTTTTCTTTTTTCCCTTTTTTTTTTTCTTTTTTCTCTTCTTCTCTCTTCTATACCACCTCAGTTTTCATTCACACACACCTGATTACTTTTCCTTTTAACTCTCTGATCTTTTGATTTTCTTTGCTTTTCCATTCGTTTTTATCTTTCCCCTCTTTTTCTATCTCTATCAGAACATGCATTAACCTACACGGCCTTAAAGAGATTCTTTTGCCCATCTCTTTCCATGGATCGAAAACTGAGTCATGTCAATCAATCTAGCTAGTTGTGTGAGGACAGCAAAAGGTACCCAGGGTAGCATCCCCTTTCCTTTTTCTTTCTTTTGCAACAGGTGTAAGTACCAAACAAGGGAAGGTTGCATTGCATTGCATTGCAACGCTTCCCAAAGCTCCCTACCACACAATTGTACAATGTCACTACTCTGGAGAATCTATTTATCTATCCAGGTCAGTCAAAAATTGTTCAAATTGACTGCACTTTCTGCACATATTCAAAATTTAAACCATGGCCTAGCTAGGTAGCCATTGGTCACATATTATTGATTCATTCTTATCACAGCTCAGCTCTGAGCTGAGGAATAAGATGGGTCTTCTCGTTTTCAGCACAAGCTAGCTATGACCATATAGAAAACTTCTCGTGCACAAATTTGATATTTTATAATTAAGTACACTTAAAATAAGATTGAGTCTCGTTAATTTTGCTCAGGCAAGTATATACATTTGAAAAAAAAAAAGGTTAATAACATTCAATTTTATTGTGAATATATTAAAATATAAGATATTAAATTTGTAGAAATAAAATTATGCAGACTACATAAAATAATATCAAATATTCGACAAACTTACACTGGATATTTTAAGCTGAGGCACTTTGATGTGTTGTTATATAGTCAAATTGTTGACCGAAGTACGAAAATTCAAGGCAAAGCCAGAAGCCATTTCCGGCTGTGTTTCAGTGCAAAGAGCAAAGACTGAATAATGTGCATGCAGAGTGCAGAGCGACATAATATAATGCGGCTGACTGAAACCACCGTGTCTAGTCTAGTCTAGTTCATGTACAGTGAACATTCCGTATCTAGGGAACTTGTCCTAGCTAGCATAGCTCCATTGTACCACTAGAGTTTTCACATGAACGGTTGGGGTCATGCATGTATCCATTGTTGCATTCGACAACTTTGCATAATAAATAACCCTTGAATCTATGTTGGTAGGAGTAGTTATGACCCGATCTGACTCGATTTGATAATTCATTTTGATTCAAAGTTTATTAAGTTGGGTTTCTGATTGTGAAATTTTAATCTCAGTATATTTTTGGATTGGGGTTTGATCATACATGATATTAAGTCACATATTTAAAAAATAATAACAAATTATAAGATATTTGTATTTCAATTAAAACTTTTTATATAATATTATATTATTTTTATATTGATATAATTTATTTTAAAATATATATTATAAATATATTTTAGATTTTATTTTTTACTTTTAGGATGTGTTTGGTCATATTTTTTTGATAAAAAATATTTTTTATTAAAAAAATTAATTTTTATATATTTAGATAATTTTTTAAAAATAATTAAAATTTCAAAAAATCTTGTTTTTAGTTTTTTTATAGAAATTGAAAAGAATAGCTTAAAAACATTAATTTTCAATTTTTTCAACTATATATTTAGATAATTTTTTAAAAATAATTAGAATCTCAAAAAAATTTATTTTCAGCTTTTTGTAAAAATTAAAAAGAGTAACTTAAAAAAATTAATTTTCACCTTTTTTTAATTATATATAAAAATTAAATTTCATAATCATTTTTTAAAAAAATTGAAACAAATACACCCTTAATATTTTACGATTATACTATGTATAATATTCAATCTATGTATATTTTTTAAATTTTGGATTGACCTAATCATTAATCACATTATTATCGAGTTAAGTCTAAGTTCAAAGAAATAAAGTCAAAAATTATATTAGATTCAGGTTTAAAAGGTTTAGTTAAACCTGACTTAACCTATACTTTGTACACCTCTACTATGTCATCGGTTTATTTACTTATGAGTTGTGCTATATGGAACTGTATAATATGAATGAGTACATATCTGGTTATCATTTGTAAAAATGAGAAAATAATGAAAAATCATAACAGATAAAAATAAGAGAGAGAAAAATAACAAAAAACCATTCAGTCACTACTCTTCGTGCAGCACAAACACAACTACTTTCATATAAAAGAGCATATCCATTTATTTATTTTATGTTTGTAGAATATTTCATGTGAACTCATAAATACATAATTTTGCTTAATAAAAAAATATTTGAGAGTTGTATTAGTAATAATATACCTTTTGTCAAATTAAGAGAAAATAATTATTCTTATTCATTACAAATTCTAGAATCTCTTGTAAATGACAATTATCTTATAAGCGTATCGTTTATTTACATTTAGATTGGAACAGAAAATATTAATAATGATACCAAAAATATAAAAGCATAAAAGAGAGGTACTATAGGATACCTCATTGAAATTATAGTTTCCTTTCCCTTCTTCTACCAGTATTCAATCTAGAATTACCATATGGTTGGGTGGATTGGCACATGATCATTCTCCTTAACTAACGGTTTCAGGTTCGAATCTTAAATATGGTATAATTGATGTTGGGAGAACTATGTTCTCTATATAATCTCAAATATTCAAATAATATTATCTTTAATAGAAAGATACCTATCATTTTGAACCCCCAAAAAAACAACCATCATGGAACTGTCTTTCAATAATTATCATAGAGACTAGAAACGTTGCTCACTAACTATTGATCCAAGTCCGCTTTGCCAAAACAAGAATTTCTAATGTTGCAAGCGTCATGATTTTTGGGCCACAATGGTTGTATAAGTTTCGGAAAGAAGGGTCTTACCCCCAAAAAAGCTAGAAGGGAGCACCCGAGGCCTAGCACAACTGGTTCAAGCCTCTATGTCTAATATAATGTGCACTCAAGGGGTGTGACTTCGGGTCGCAGGGGCAGAACCACGTTGCCCCCTCCCCCCAAATATCCCCTCTCCTCCAACCGAAAAAAAAAAAAGGAAGCAAGAAGGATATGTTTTGAAAAAAGAAAGAAAGAAAGAAAGATGATCCAAAAGAAAGAAAGAAAAAAATTAGGCAGTGACTATTTTCTAAGATAATTTTTATGTATATACATACTTCCTATATTAGGACACCCTATTTATTCCACAATCATGCTAATAATTTTATTATTTCATTTCAACCAATCACTTGAATCAAGATAAGCATTGTGTCACTACTAGCAACAATTGAGATGTGACTGCCTTCTATTTTCCAGGATACTTTTTATGCATACAAAATTTGTACATGAGGATGTCTCATTTTTTCCACAATCATGCTCATAGAATTAATATTAGATTTAAACCAATCACTTGGATCCAGATAAGCATTATGTCACTGTGTATAACAAGCCAACAATTAATTACTCACAATTTAAATATATGCCAATTTATTTATTTATGAGTTATGATATGCAATACGAAACTATTGTAATATGAATTGAATATAAATTTAGTTGTCAGTAGTAAAATTGAGAAAAGGACAAATATCATGATAAGTGTTAAAAAAAAAATAGAGAGAAAAACAATAAAAATTATTCAATTATCATCCTTTTTGCATCACATTCAAAATTACCTTTAGCATAATCACAACATAATTTTACTTAATAAAAAATATCTGAGAGTATATTAGTAATAGCGGGTTTTGGGGGGTGCTTTGAGATGCTGAAGGTGCTTGGGTCCATGGGTGCTCTAGATTTCTTCGGGGACAAGGATATTCTTTTTTATGAGCTCACTAGTATTAAAGTGGGTTTAGCCATAGCTTGAAGTTTTTGCACTTTGAAAAAATATAGTGTGAAACGGATTCTTAGGTAGTATATTATTAACTTTTGTCAAATCAAGAGAAAGTATATTATTCTTGTTAATTACAAATGATAGAATCTCACAGAATAACAACTATCTTATAAGCAGTTAGCTTATTTGCATCCAGATTGGGAAAAAATAATATTATTAATGATACTGAAAATATAAAATCCAAAATTCTAGATGTGTATGGGCTCAAGAGTTCATCCTTGAAGGAGACTCAAGGACAGGAATAGAGAGTATTGAGTCGAGCATGAAAATTTTCTCCTAAATAGTCGGTTCTCAAAACTTAAGACCCAATATGTCCCTAAAAATTCTAATAGGATTGCAGATTCATTAGTTTATTTAGCTAAATTTGTTGGATCAAAAGTGTGGTTTAATGATATTCCAAATTGTATTAGGGATCTTATAAATTTGGAGATTTAATTTAAATAAATGAGGTACTTCCATAAAAGACAAAAGAAAAAAAAGAACAAAAGAGAGGTATCATAGAATACCTCATTGGTGCTATTCAGTTGTGCAAGCACTCGAACGCAGGTCATTAATCACTGTGGTGCTCTTCACCAACAATTACCGTTAAGACCAGGATTGGGAGCGAGTTCATTAAAGCATCCTTTTATTTTTAACCACATAAACAGTGAAGTCTAATGAGGCTCACTAAACATGGATCCAAGCCAACTTTGCCAAACACCACACTATAATCTCTAATTTTGCCGGCCTCGTTATTTTTGGGCCATCAATGGTTGTTTGAGTTTGGGGAAGAAGGGCCCTAGCCCAAAAATAAGATATGAAAAAATTAACAGAAAGCATTGATGTGTTAGTGCTTTCTGAGATACATTTTATGCATACACAAACTTTGTATTCAAGGACATTTTATCTATTCCGCTATCATTCCAACGGAATTATCATTAAATTTAAATCAGTCACTTGGATATGGATAAACACTGTGTCACAGTGTAGTAGGCAAACAATTAACTACTCGCAACCTGAATGTGTGTCAATCTATTTATTTATTAGTTACAGAATCTTGTACTGTTTCTGTCTTGAAATGATTGTCTATTCTTAAAATTTTATTTTGCCACAAATAACTGTCTTTTAGGTGGTCTAGGCAATATTAAATACTTTTTTTCAGTTATATCTTTATTAAATAAAAGAGAAATAGTAAATGATGAAAGATAATTATGGAAGAGAGAGAATTATGTAAGAGTAATTTTATAAAATATACCTAAATTTTTCTAATATTGAGATTTTTTTCAATCATTTTCTTAATTTATGTACATATTTAAAATTAGACAATTATTTTAAAATAGAGATAATAATATGTATTAGTACAAATTCAGTTGTTATTTGTAAAATTGAGGAAATGATGAAAATTATGATAAGTAAAAAAGTGACCGACAGAGAGAGAAAAAAAAATTTATTCAATTATTATTCCTTGTGCAGCACGTATGGAACTACCTTTCATACAATCACAACATAATTTTGCTTAATAAAAAAAAGAGCTGTATTACTAACATTATTAACTTTTATCAAATCAAGTAAAAGTATTTTAACAACAAATGCTAGAATCTCTCAGAATGTCAGTTCTCTTATACGCAGCAAGTTTATTTGCATTTAGATTGGGGAAAATATATATATATATATATATATATATATATATATATATATATATATATATATATATATATATATATTCCGAATGATAAATGATGCTAAAAATATGAATCCTAAAAAGAGAGATATGAATACCTCGTTGCTTGGCTTCTGCTACAGGCACTTGAGCCTAGATCATTACGGTATTCTTTTTCAACAATTACCATTAAGGCTAGGATTACAAGTGTGTTACTTTTGCGTCCTTTTAATTTTAACCACATGAAAAGTAAAGTTTAATGAGGCTCACTAACCATGAATTCAAGCCCAATTTGCTAAACACCATACAACCTTAAATGTTGTCGGCATCGTTGTTTCTGAGCCACCGGTGGCTAGGGAAGAAGAGCCTTATCCCAACAATTAACAAAAAGGCATTAAAGATAAAGAGTGATCATTTTTTTTTTTAAACAAGGTAGAGAAGGAGAAATGGGAGTCAAACAGGATATTTCGAATTCAATGAGATATGCAAGAAATAATCACTAAGTTATGGGCCCAACTGTATTAAAGAGTGATCACTTTCTAAGGCATATTTTATACTTCTACATACTTTGTATATGAGGAAATCTTATTTATTCCACGAAAATGCTAACAAAATTATTATTAGTTACATTTAAACCAATTACTTGGATTCGGATAAGCATTGTGCCACTGTTTGCAACAAGCTAGCAATTACCTACTCATAATTTGAATCTATGTTGGTTTATTTACTTATGAATTATGCTATTTAATACAAAACAATTGTAATACAAATGAGTAGAAATTCAGTAGTCATTTGTAAAATTGAGGAAAGGTCGAAAAATATGATGTGTTAAAAGTAAGAGAGAAAAAAATTTTGTTCAGTTACTGCTCTTTGTGCGGCATGTACAAAACTGCCCTTCGTGCGATCTCAACATAACTTTGCTTCATAAAAAATATTTGAAAGTCGTGTTAGTAATATTATTACCTTTTGTCAAATCAAGAGAAAGTGTTTACTCTAATTAATTACAAATGTTAGAATTTCTCTAGATAAAAATTATCCATAAACCATAGCAGTAAGTTTATTAGAATTCGAATTGAGAAAAAAAATAATATTACTAATGAAACTAAAAATATGATAGCCAAAAAGAGGGGTATTATACAATACCTCATTTTTCGGCTTCTAAAATTGACACTCGAACCTAGATCATTATGGTATTTTTTTTAATAATTATCGTGAAGACTCGATTTGCAAATGAGCTCCTTTTGCATCATTTTATTTTATTTTTTGGTCACCATGCACCCAAGCCAGAAAGTAGGCCCAATTATCAACCGCCCCATATCTAGATTAGCTTCACGTGATTTTTTTTCTTCACTCACCCCACCAAATTTTAACAACGAAATGCCAACTTTTTAACTTCATGATGCTCTAATGCTAATAATAAAAGCACTTTGATGTGGCAAACTTTCATCCACAATGAAATATCTAGCCGGTGATGATTTGCCACAAAGCGATGTTTTGGGATGCGAATCGCAAAAGGATTTCAGCTTCAACATTATCATGTTACATTCGGCCTCGAGCATAATTATTACTATTAGATAGAAGATTTTGAAGAAATAATCGAGCAGCATTAGAGTCCTAATCCTCCAAACAAAGTCTTGCCAAATATTACCTGCACACGTATTATTCTTATTTGTGCAAACACGTAAATGAGTTCATCCTTACCACGAATGTACATTCAAGTAACAGAGTAGTGCACGAACGAAATGATAAAATTAGAAGGTTGCTTGTTAAGACAGTCATGTTAAATTACAAATGTGCATTTAATTGAGCCACTATAGCCGTTTCATTTGTCTCCATATTTTTAATATCTCATCAATTGGCACTGGACCTCATTGAAATTGTGAAATTTATGTATTCAAAAAGTCTATATAATTAATTTTTTTTCCCTAAAATATAATCGACTCCGTCAATGTAAAGTACACATATATATGTTAAAAAAAATAAAATAGATTTTAATATATAAAAATTATTATAATAATTTCATAAATGATAATAAATATTTATGAACGTGTACTGTACTTGTTAAAGCTAGGATTTTGTCAATACATGTCTTTGGGATAAATATTAAGAAATATTTTATATTTTTCATTAAATTAGATATCAAAATTATTAAAATAGAATAAAATTAAATATTTTGAAATTTCAAAAAACTATGAAATTTAAATTTAAAATATTAAACATTTTTATTTCTATCTAATATTTTTGAAAAAGAACCTATGCTAAAAAAGTTATGTTACATAATCAATAAGCATAATTTTGACTTATTTTCAAATACCATATTAATTCATCTGCGAGTAAGTACAATAATATCATTCATTTTAAAGAATTATAATTAATTACGTACGTGGTTGATATTATTTATTTATTTATTATGATCCAATGTGACATGTGAGTACGAATTTTTTTTTTTAAATATCGTTATATGTATTGATTCATCAAAATTAATAAAAGTTGCAGTAATTATTAATTACAATATATTTTAATTCAATATCATTTATTATTATTCGAAAACAACTGACATTATACGGAAATCAAACAAACGATTAAAAGAAAAGACCTATGTGATTTTTATCCAATGGATTTGCTCGAAATTCAACTAATCAATTAACCATCCATTGAACTAGACATAGAAGAAAGTGATCGGAGATTTTTACTTTACAACAAACATATAGAAGAAGACGAAAGAGAGATTACCCTTTACAAGTTGTGATAGTAAAGATGGTAGACGTCCACATTAACAGGCCACCAAGATTGCGTGTTTTTTGACTTTATGTAAATTATGTTGAATTATAGTCTTCCATGCTTGATTTCATGATTGTTTTCTCCCTTATATTAGAATTTGAATTTTAGAGTTGGATTTTGATAGTGATGTTGGGTTGGGTGATGGGGACTTTGCCGACTCAGGAATCAAAGGCTGGCATTTGCATACGGTACTAGAGAGCGATTTATTCCCTCTTACACTCCCCACTCTCCCATGCAATATTCTTCCTTTTTGTATACCCCCGAGGTGCAACCCGTTTATTAGGGAACTCCTTGTAGGCTTTCAATTTTTCAGTTAGTATACATATTGGATAATAATGTTCTAGTAGAAACCAACATAGATTACTTTTTTCCTTTCTCCATCTCCCACCAAAAAAGATAGAGATTACTTTTGATACATGAAAAAATTTAATATTAAAAAGATTTTATTCTCATAATAAGTCCATTTAGGTCAACCCAAATTAATTGGAATTTAATAAATATTTTATATTGGTGATTTAGGAAAAAAAAAAAGCACTTCTAATATATGATCAATGTCAATTATATCTTATCTTTATATAATTTTTGAAGTAATTATGTAGTAGTCAAATAATTTTAATAATATGATTATACATAATTAGATAGCTGTATAAAAAAATTACATTAAAAATATATTAGAATTAAATCCTAATAAACATTTTTGGTATTTTGAAAGAATTATAAACTCCTTACTTTCTAGTCATATGATTTTAGTGATTTTTCAATTGAAATCAACAAGTTAATGAGATTCATGTGTCCTTGTCCTTATCACTTGGAGCATGAAGACTCTATTCTAAGTTTAGTAACGTTAAGATAGTTTTCTACTTTTGGTGAAGTTAGGAAATTAATTTGAGTTGCAAACCAAACTTCACCTACATACTTATCATATTTTCTATTTCTGGGTGCCAAAGTGATGACTAACAGAAGTGAGTAAATCGCAAGATATGGATATTTTCCCCTTTGTGTTTCAACATGGTTCACATGTAAAGATCTTCACAAATTTTTATTTTATTTTATATTTGGTATACAAGCGGGCACAAAAATTTTATTTTCAAATACATCTATCTAGTCATAGGCCTTTACGGTTCCACCTGGGATTTTGATGTTTGGTTTTTAATTAGTCTGCAAATCAAGTTTTGAAATCAAAATCTTCTTACAAATAATTTTAAAGGAAGCATCAAACATATTAAATCAAAATAAAATTGGATTTATACGTTCAATAAGAGTTGACTTGTCTTTCTTTTCTTTTTTCCACAAATATTTTTTACTATAAGCAGTTTTGTTCAAAACACAATTGGATTAATATGAACACTTTTTCTAATTAAAATTTAAACTGTGATTTGTTATATATAGAGGATTAGTCCCTTCCATTAGATCTAATCCTAATTGTCTATAAGAATTGACTTATTGAATTACCTTTTCGCTTATATATTGTCATGAATAAAATTTAATTATTTTTCCTTAATTGAAGCGTGCCTTGTAAATGCTTGATGAGTTTAAAAATACATCATGCTCTTAAAGTGGGTTAAACCTTTCTATCAACCTAATTTATCTTTTAAAATAGAAAAATCAATTTATCCCCTCTAAAACACAATTTTGAGGAATGCAAAATATAAAGCAAACAATATAAAATTATTCTGATGAGTGTTGGGATTGATAACCTCTTCTTGTTCTTTTTGTATTCTGAAAATAATTCCATTCTGTCAAAGAAAATAACATATCATATGTGGTGGTAGCTGCAGAATAAAGACTGGCTTTTTTATGCACTAAATTTTTTTGGTACATTTTTTATTCACTGATTTTTAAAAGGTTTAAGTCCGTTACTGATACATATTATGAGTGATATAAATGGCTTCGATAATTTCATTTACCTTCAAACTGGAAGTGTAACAATGAACAAAATTCTCTTCTCAAAGATTTTTTTAATAAAAAAATTAAGCTTAAATCTTTATTCCAGAAAATACAAGCTATCATTTGCCCTAAGTGAATAAAAACTCGCCTTGAACTATTTAGAAGAAATGAATTTTTTCATATAAAAATTTTAAATTATTTAATTATGTGTTAATTTTTACTAAAAAGATGGGGTCAAATGTATAATTTGTAAGAGAATTTAATTAATAATAAAAATTAATACATGATTAAATTATATAAATTTTTTATATGAGAGGATATATTATGTTATAGCAAACATAAATCAAATATCAATTTCTTGAGGAATGATTTATCCTTTTAATAAATTCTTGTAAACATGTTCCTAATTATTAAATAAAAGAAAAATTAATTACATTTTAAGATTTCAAAACATTAATTATATCTATTTTTTAATTCATTTAATATTTAAAAAAAATTTAAGAAGCTACATTATTACTCTAATTTCTTTTTGTCATTTTTGTCATAAAGAAAACCTCTTGGGACAAAACCTTTGCCGAGAATCCAACCTCCAGCTAGCGTATCTTGGGAACTTTCCCCGTTGCTGTACTTCTCCAAAACATCTGGAGTCCAAGACACCGTATAAGGAGAAATAAGTATATAGTACCTATTATTAACACACAATTTCATAAAAATATATTTATATAATTAATTAGAAATATAACTATGTGGTACTCTTGGATCATGTAAAAATTTCTCCGGTGCAAATGGCACAGAGTTTGTCAAAACTATACTCAGCCACGATAGTAACAGGTAAAACCAAGGCTTGCCGATCCATATTCCAGTGAGTGAGTGACAACCAAACCATATTTTTACATTTTTCTTTTTCATAAATAATAGGCCCTTATAAAAATTATAATAAATAATATTGAGTAATTATCTATTTTAATTTTTGACAAAAATTTTAAGAAATAAATTAATTTTTTAGAATTTAAAAATATTTAAATAGTTCTTTATCATTCACAAAATAGAACATATTAGTTCTTTTATATAAATTCATATCATTCAAAAAATTCAATATAAAGGGATTAGCATACCTTTTGTTTAATTGTAAGGGACAACTCATAAATCTTCAAATTCTAAGCGATTAATTTATTCTCCCAAAATTTTTGTCATGAATCAAATAGTCTAATATCTTTTACACATGAATTAAATGAATTGTATAATGAATTGAAACAGTAAAAAAGTTAGCACAATAATTTACATGTATCTAAACTAACTTATTTCATATTTAAAATAATTTAAATTGAAATTTTATTAATAAACGTTTTGACAATAAATTATTTTAAGACAATAATTAAATTAAAAATACATAATTTTTACTTAATGTTCATAAATAGATTTTTAATAAAATAAATTTTGTAAAAAAAAATGTTGTTATAAATTAATTTAGAACTATATGATAGACTGAAATTTGTCACATCACCTATATAAGTAGATTGTTTTTCGTTTAAAAAAAAATACTTCTACACCAAAAAACCTGCTATACACAGTACTGATAGCTACCCAGTCATCGATCGATTTCTGTGGGGCACACACGCAAACCACACCTTTTTTACAACTATTTATTCTTTTTTGCGTTCGCGATAGAAAAAATAAAGCAAGAGCACACAAATATTATGATAACACATCATACACCTTTTCTCCTGGATTTATGATACCCTTTTCATCTTCCTCCACAACTCACACCCCATTATATTTCCCCTCCCCCATCCCAACTTCACAAAATTAAATTAAAATCACATTTCTAATACGAAACCCACTTTACAGCACATGCCAAAAGCTTGAACTCTCCGAGTAAACATTAAAGTGTTAATCCCCCTTGCCATAGTATATATATTCCTCTAAACTTCCCCATTTCGTCAACGTTCATTTGAATCATTTCTAACATATTTGGTGACCTTTTTGGCTTCACTGTGAGGAGAATAGAGAATAGATCAAAGGGTTTTTTTGATCATAAAAGAGAAGAATATGAAGGAGGAGTTCGTTGTGCAAGATGGGTACGTGTCAAAAGAAGAGACCAACCTCACGGTGCTGAAAACCTCTCGGTTCTTCGCTGGTGATGGGTTCACGGCGTACGATTGCAAGGGCCAACTCGTGTTCCGAGTTGACTCGTACGGACCCGACACACGTGACAAGGATGAACTCGTTCTCATGGATCCCCATGGACGTTGTCTTCTCACCGTAAGAAGAAAGGTTAGTACTATACCATCTTTGTTTCTTTCTTTTGTGCTCCTTTTGCTCTGTTGCCGAGTGCACTCAGTGAGTCTGGTTATCGAGTCAGGTTCAAGGGTGTAATTGTAGGTAACCAACCAATTGAGGGAAGGTATTTGTTTTGTCTAAATCATCAAGAGATGAGTTTAATAGATTACGATTAATTTGATTTGATTTGATTCGAGTTGTGTGATTCTATTGTGGAAGTGTTAATTTTATCTATTTATAAGTTTAAATCCAAAATTTTAATATGAACAAGTGTCAACCCTCTTCAACTTGGCGAAAAAGTATTTTTAATTGGTCTTCTTTGTGAATTCTGAGTTCGATGAGCGGTTAAGTTTCAACTTCGGTTGTCTGGGTTAACTCAGTCAATCGAATCGTTTGTATGTTATTGTGCAATTTGTACATTATCAACTTTGAGTTAAATTACGCATAAGAGTGAAGATTTGTTTTCTTTTATTGGGCTGAGAACATAATAATTAAGATGATTGAGGTTTTTATGTGTTCAATTGTGCATTACAATGATCTCATCCTTTAAAGGAATTTGTATGGAAAATATTGGAAGTAAAATATGGTATACTGAATGCTAAGGAAAAATGTGTTGGTTGGAGAATAAAATATTTAAATCTATTTAATTTTGTTTTTAAATTATGTATACAATAAAAACATCACAATCTTTTTATCAACTCAATCGTAGTATGAACATGATTACTAATATATCTTATAAGTGGACAGTAAAGAAAAAAACCGTCTAGTACATTGATTATATTTTGATGTGCAATTAATTCGTATTTTTTGAGTCGACTCGCTGAGTTAACACGAGGTTGATATTTGCGAAGCAGAGGCCAAGTCTTCATCAACGGTGGGAAGGGTTCAAAGGGGAGAGAACGGACGGTGATAAGGCGATGTTCAGCGTGAAGAGATCGTCGATCATCGGACGGTCACGGACGAGCGTGACGGTGGAGGTGTACGATAAGCCCGGTTTGGAGTACCAGATCGAAGGGTGCTTCTCGCAGCGTTGCTGCAAGATCTTCAACGCCACGAAGGAATCGGTGGCTGAGATTCGTCGAAAAGTGGACCCCACCACAAGCGTCATGCTCGGTAAAGAAGTTTTCTTGCTTTGCGTTAAGCCTGGCTTTGATGGGGCCTTTGCCATGGGATTGGTCTTAGTCCTTGATCAGATAAACGGTGAGAATTACTTTGATAGCGGGACCACGGAGTCTCCGGTGCACCCTGCTACAGAAGATTAAGGTTTTTTTTTTTGGGGGGAATTGTGTTTATTGTGATCCACTAATCTTTTGGGAGTAGTTTGGAGTGTTCTCTCATGGGTTACTTCAGCCCTCCTTCCTCGGTCACCCTCCTAAAAAGAATAATTGCAATGCACTATGCAATCTTGTAAATTTTACAGGCACATGATAACAAAATGGCGAACTTCTCTGTTCTCTTTTCGGTTTGCCATTGTATCGAATAAAAACTTGATTTAGTTTTCAAAACTTGTAAATGTTGTTCAACTTCGATCTTGATATTTAAAAATTAAATAAAAAGTTAATTTAATTGCGCGGATTAATTTGACTCATTTATGTTATTTTAGGGACTGGTTTGATTTAATGTGATAAATTTCATAAATGAACTTGAGTTATTGAAGTTTGTATTGAGAAACTAATTTGAATTATTTGTGATTTGAGGGATTAAATTGATTAGCAGAATACAATTTCAAGGATTAAATTATTAATTTTAAATGTCATAGATTAAATTGAACTATGCTTACAGTTTCAATGACTAAATTGAGTCTTTATGAACCGATTGCTAAATTGAGTCTTTACTTTACAATTTAGTGATGTTACACTGTCAGAATGAATTGTCAAAATAATTTTTGCTAGGCACATATAACAAATGATGAGTGAGTGAAAAATATGAAGTGCCTATCTTGTATTATTTCACTTAGAATCTATTTGGATAAACTTTTAAAAGAATGATTTTTTTCCATTAATTTTTTTTAGTAGAACTTTAATTTTTTTTAAAAAAATTATTTTATATTTGGATAAATTATCTAAAAAATATTTTTAATTATTAAAAGTATTTATGAGTATGTATAGATACAAAAAAATAAAAGTACTTCTTTTATAGCTAAATTACAAAAAAAAAAAATTCACAAAAAGGAAGGAGAACTAGGGTTCGATACAGGATAAAAAATAAAATATATATATTGTAATTTTGAATAAAAGTAGAGGATATTTTTAAAAAATAATTTTATTAAAAGTCATTTTTATTTCTATTTTTTTTATAAGCTAGGTATTCCTAGCTTTTAAAAAAAATGATAAATTGATATTTTTTAATTAAAGTATTTTTATTTAAAAGTTATATCTAAACATGTATAAAAACTTATAAAAGTAATTTTTTTTTTAAAAAAAATAACTGCTTTTTTCTTTGAAAAAACCAATCCAAAAGAGCTTGTTTGGATAGCAAAACTCTTACAAATATTTGAGTTGCCAAGCAAATGATGTGTGAAGGAGCTTGTGAAAGGTGACGTATAAGCTACTGCTAACCATTAGCATTGAAATAAATTAATTAAAATAGTAAAATGTCCATTTTGCTTTATTGAAGTTGCAGTGTCGTGTGAAGTGTTAAAATTTTGAGGCTATCATATTTAGATTTGATTCTGATTATAGCATGTGAATTAAGAAGAAAAATATAAATAGGATTAAGTGAGGAATACCTGAGTTGATTGAGGAGGAATGATCAATCCATGGTCGTTCTTCGTTCCTTTAAATCTAAAAGAACAAGAGAGAGAGAGAGAGAGAGAGAGAAGTAAGCCAAAGCAGGCCAGAAGGAGAGAGGAACTCTTTCTATTTCCTAGATAGCTGAATGAGCATATTATCTCAATGGGGCAACAGACGCTTATACATAGGGCTAGGAGAAGGGACATCTCCTTGTGTTAACAAAATGATGGGCCAAGCCACCAATTACAGTAAGGTCTATACATACAAGGAAACATAATAGTATCCACCAATGAGCAGTGTATAGACTTAATAGGCCCAAAAGCCTAACAACAACAATAATTATAATAATTTGGGCTTAAACAATTGCCTTTAATCAATTCTTGATATCTAATTAATCCAAATCCAAATTAAATGTGATTTGATTTGTCCAAGTCCACAAAATTATTACAATAGTCTCCCACTTAGACGACATAGATCAAATCAATACAAAACGGTACCCCAGATTAATTCATAATATGTGACCATAATATGATGTCAAAGATTAAGCTAGTACCCTCAACCAAATGGCTTGATATGGGATCACGAGTACTCAACGATACAGAAAATCATATTCAAAGGAGTACTGATATCATACACTTGAGATACTCATCTCTCAATAACCCAACAAATGGTGGTACATAAGTAAATGGAAATGCACAACAAAACAGCATGTCAATACATTATCAAAGTGCAATTCCCAACAAATAGCCTTAACATTTGCCCCAAATGCTATATAAGACCTAATAAATCTCAATATAATATGAGACGGGTCCAAAATATCTCTAATATATGCCATATTAATATAAGTGTGCATAATAATATATGGCAACATAAGCATCCACCTAAGATGCTCTCTAAGATTCAACAAAATATCTCAGTATAACAAAATTGAGACTAAGTCAAACATGTCTCAACAATAATGCCATTATGCAATTTTGCATAAATAATTAAGCTATGTAAACTTAACGGCGCATTAACAATAACATGAGGTTATAATAAATCTACAGAACAGTCCCCGCTAACCCAAAATACCAAAGGGACCTCAATATACTCATACGAGTTATAGAATCAACAATAAAACCTTTGGTGGCTAGCCTTTGGTTAGGGGATCAACAATAATAAGTTCTATAGGAATACACTCGAGAAGAGTCTACTGCAGTATGCCATATAGTTACAAAAGAATACAAAATAATATATGGCAAAAACATTATTAAGTCTCAAGATAATAGCAATACACACTTTTTCCACTAATCCAACATATCAAAACAACATAAACATTCCTATTAGAGATCATAAAGTTTCAATATACTCTAATAATACAATAATCATGTAATTCTCGGGTCGAGAGTTACATGAATTATGACACTTTGTTCTGTCGGACCCTGTGAAAGCTCTAAATCTGGACCCTATGCCCCCTTGGAGGGCTATAGGATTGAGACATTTTTATGAGATCAAAAGTCTCAGTAATTGTTCCTTAGATATCAAAGAAATGAAGAGCGATTTTTAATGAATTTTTGGAAGTTATTCACCCTTTCGTTTTCAAGCTTGAAGTTTAAGAAAATGCAAGTTTTTAGAAGTTTGTACTAAAATTCAAAAGTTAGATTTTGATTCTTAAGGAGTTTGATTTTTCTAATATTTTTATTGGATTCAAATAGGGAGTATTTTCTTATTTAGATTTATGTTTTAAAGTTAATGAAAAGTAAAATAAATGAGGACATTAACTTAAAATTAAGAAATGTAGATAAGTATATGATGATGTTTGAGAAGTGTTTGAAAAAAAAAGGGGGGACTGGGCGCCTAGGCGCCCAAGGCCAGTGCCCAGGCGCTGGCTGCACTGCTGACAAGGATGGCTTGCAGGTGGATGGGTGCCTAGGCGGCCAGTTCGTGGCGCCCAGGTGCTCGCTAGGCGGAATTAAAATAAGAAGCACGAACCCTCTCCCCCATTCTTCTTCAAGTCTCTCCTCTCCTTTTCCTCTCCTATCCTTCTCTTCCCCACATATATCTTGCTATTCCTTCACCATTTTCTACTCAAATCCACCACCAATCCATCTTCTTCCATTATCATCATTATCATCATCATAGCTTGAAACTCTTGAAGCTCTCTCTCTCTCTTATCTTTTAGAGAAAGAAACGAAGGTGGGAGGAGACCCAAGTCCTCCATCAAGTTTCTTCCTTCTTTTACAACCCAAGATAACTCTCCAAACTCTGATCTTCTTCTATTTCATGGGTATGGAAGGATTTTCCTAGATAATTAAGTTGAAGGTTGAGATTTGGGAACCTAAGGTTCCAAATTTGGGATATTGTACCTTGTGAGGTATTTTAAGTTAATCCTTACCTTTAAAAATTTATTGTTGCTTGATTTGTGTTCTTTATGATGTTAGATACTTTTCAGAATCTCTTGGTGGCTCCGAGACTTCATAGAGTTTGAGCTCCTTCCTTTCCAAACTTGATCTGTGAGTGATAGTGTACCTATAACCTAATTTCTCTAATTTTCTAAATATATGCTTAGAAAGTATTTTACTAAATTATGATGGAATATGATTAGTTGCTATCCTATGTTTATGAAACTCTTGAAGTAACTATGTTAGATATGTGTTTGTATCTATATGTGGGACAAGCTTCTTGAAGGATGAGTTTTGATACTGGAGTAATTTGATTGAAAGGTATACCATCAAGGTACTAGGATTTGAGATGATTTAATTTCAATGTTATTTCATAAGAACTCTAGATAATTGAAGTTCAGCCATTCGAAGGTATTATGTTGTGAACTTATACTTGATAATACAATTAATTTGAATAGTTGAAACTTTTGGAACTTGATTTTATGTATACGAAAGTAAAGAGGTTGATGTATTGGAAGTTATACTAGTCAGTCATACTCAGCAGTTAGAATAAGTTTATAGTTTGATGAACTTATTTTGAAACATAGAGATTTGAGGATTTTCTTAGAAATTTGATAAATAATTTAAATGAGAGGATTTCTTTAATAGAGCTGTATGCTAATGACAGCAGATGTTAGTCCTTGGTGCACCTTGGTAGAACCCTAGCTAGCACGGGATTGCTAGCCCGGCATATTTAGCTGACATATTCGGATGGAATATGAACACCTTGGGGATGGCGATACGTAACGCCCAGAGGTGATTGATAAAGGAACCACCCTCGGGACGGTGATAAGTGATGCCCAGAGGTGATTGATAAAAGGAACCACATTGAGGATGGCGATACGTAACGCCCAGAAGTGGAAAGGATTATAATAGAGATTATGATTAAGAAACTTCCCTTAAGTTTTATTATGATTTTGAGATGAGAATATACTCTTCATGTTATGAGAAAATATATCTATCTTTATGCCCAATTTTATCTATATTTACACATGATTTATTGTAGTTATTCTAAATGTATTATGCTTATATATAGTTATAAAGAAGCTTATATTCAATTGAATAAAAACGGTGCTCTTAATGAGCTAGGGAAGTTTTAAAGACAACTCATATATCAGAAATATTTTACCAAAAATTTTATAGTATTTGATATATAGATGGAGTATTCTACTTAAGAAAGGATGTAGAAATTTCTTAAGAAGTTTATAAAGTTATATCTTGCTAAAGGTTTACGTTTAAAGCTTGTCCCTTCTTTGTTATAGGTATATTATCCCTCACTGAGTCTGTATGACTCATTCTTTCTTTCTCTCCATATTTTTAGACAGGTGTGAGGTTGTGCTCAAGCTTCTGCAGTTAACTAAAAGTTTCAGCATCTAAGTTTAGGTGTAAGTCTCTAGAAGTGCTCCAATAATCTACAGGCATGATCCTCCTTGTGTTGGATCATATGTTGTTTTATCTAAATGGTTTGAGTTGAAATTAATTTAAATCTCGATGATTATGTATTAAAGCTTATTGAATAGTTATGTAAACACTTTTTATGAGTGATTATGCTTTAAATTCTCATATTATGTGCTCTGGAGTGCATTTGGAGAATGCCTGGATCCCTAATGAGTTTGCATGTTTATATGTTTTATGCAGAGCGAGGATCTTTATTTGAGAATAGTCCTAAATACAAAGGAGACTCTGCCCGATTTTCTATTAAAATAAAGTCTAAAGTAGGCTTGCTAGGGATGTGTCCCTATGTGCCTGTCAAGCCCTGAATGGGGTCGTGACAAATCAGTAGTGGGATAAGCAATAGTTTGTGGTAGAGTGCTTAATGTGAGTTTGAAACTCGCAATTATTCTCTCTAATAACAAAAGTACAAAATTAGAGAGAAAAACGAAAGTGCAAAGTCATTTAAGTTGTGTTCATCAAAGAGTAACACCAATTCAACTTTACAGCTAACACAATTGAGAAGATCACAATGTCTTTGACACTTTACAACAAATGTCTCCTCTTTGTCATCGTAAACTCAAACAGCAACAAATTATAAAGGATATAACAAAATTAATATGCTAGTTGAAGCACTTTGAACCTATACATAACTACTAATAAGGACAGAACAACATATAAAGTCTTCAACTCCCACTATAACAATAGTTTATATATAAATGAGAGATAAAATTGTAATATATTCTAAAAGGCTGGATAGTGTCCTCTATATAGGTCCTAAATAATAAAGTGATGGCAGACATCAGGGAAAAGAAAACCTTACATCAAAATATCATAATTTACTCACATAATAAAATTTGGTTTCTCACACTCAAGTAACTAGGCAATAATTAAATTAGAGACCTTGCATCATTGCAATCATGCCAAAGAGTCTCAAATCACAATATGCATATCTCTCTCACTTGATAGAGAAAAATAATAATAACAATGATATTAGAATTTTATGACTATATATATATAAGAGTATACTTAAATTATTTTCTCTATCATGCAATGATTATGTCAAATAAAGTTATACCGAAGGTATGTCCATAATTTACATAATCCAACAATAACCATAATCCATAAAATAATTTTATTCAACATGAATAAAATTCATCATAAGTGATAAAAAAGTTCACAAAATATTGGGTTGCTACAAAATGCCCAATTAACAAATGGAACTCTCACATGCAATTGCAATATTCTTTAGAATCTCAAAATTTAACATATGAGTAAGCTCCCACAAATATTAAAATCATGCTCCTAAAACTAGTACCAAGAGGATACTAAAAACTTTAAGACACAATTTTCAAATAATTAAGAATCACGTCAATAAAAACAAACCAAAGGGAAGTTCATTATCAACATAATTCTCAATGTAACACTAATAAAAAATATTAAATGTCCACAAAAGATAAAGATAGCACAACCAAAATAAGAGAGCAATTAAACTTTTGAGTTTATCAAATAAATGCCCACAATATCAAGACCAACTAATTGAATTTTCACAAAATGAGCACAAAATATATGAAATTAATAACAAACTGTAAGCTCACTCCCTTTGATTTTCTCTTTGAAGCATTATCTCCTCTACCCGATGCTAAACTTAAGACCTTGAGGTGTAGCTGGAGAATTTCCTACTCATACTTAACTTCCTCGTTAATTTACTTGAACAGTCTTAAGTCTTAAGCTGGAGACTTAGAAAAGATAGTTGAGACTGAGAGACCGTAAGCCATTGTATATTAGACACAACAGATGGTAATAATAAATACTATATCATTGATAATATTGTTGTAGCTATTGGTGAGAATAAAAACCGTAGTATAAGAAAATAACAAGATCAATATGTAATCTTGATGTAGCCAGATTTAAAAGACATATGATTTTGTTGTTATTATTATCATTATTAACACTTAATTCATGCCAATGAGGGATGGTATAGCTGGTAAGAAATGAACTTATATTTTATAAGAAGACAATTTGATTTCTACCATTAATGTGAGAACCTTGTTAGTAGATAATTTCATAAATCCTCTATAAGTATCTCTAAGTCTGGGGGTTATATCCTAATGTTGATGGAATGACTGAAGCTAAACTTACTTAAACTTTTTTTCACCATGAGAAAAAAAATCATTAACTAATCAATTAACTCTTGATTTCGCGCTAACCGCAGCGCACCTACGGCTACATGAGTTGGTATATAGGAAGACATATCAAATTTGTCAACTATATAATTTTTTCAAATAAATGTTCCGGACTATAAAATGATTCACAAGGGAAACGTGCACATTGTTCATTTTACGCCACATTTTATTTTAATTAATAAATTAAAACGTTAGAGAGAAGGTATAGTCCGCATGCATATTATAAAATATTTATTTATAAAAATATATATCGTGCATATGCTTAAAATTTAAGTGTTCAGAAAAGAAATTAATAAGCAACGGCATTAAATATTTGGCTCATATCAGGCCAGCGAAGACTAGGTGGTACATGATAGTGTTGGTAAGAATAATTAGATATATAATTCATTTTGTGTTATTTTTATAACCCTAATATTTTTTGTAAATCCAATAAAATTATTATATAATATATATACACACATATATTTTAAATTTTGTAGATACATACATATATAAGGCACATGCTTAAAATTTGTGTTCATTAAAATTCTATTTATAGACGGCGGTCCTTCAGCATATGTTACAACTTACAAAAAATCTTATATAAATATAAGACATTTAAAAGAAAAAAAGACAAAAATAATATATAGGAATCATGCTGGTTGGTGCATTGACGATAATTAATGCCGAAAGTGCTGAGGTCCCTCCTAAGCAAAATAGAGCATCGGATACTCCCAATAACTTGTAAAATGATTTTGCTTTGTTTTACGTAAAGTGTGGACAAGGGGAATTGATGAAGATTCGTTTGGGGGATTTATAGTTATACAAAGAAATTCAATAATTATTTGTTTTCTCTTTAACTTTTTTATTATATTATGTTATTGGTTGGATGAGAATTTATGTATACTTGGGAGACTTTTGGTTAAAGAGTGTAATTTTTACCATGTATTAGAAAATTTTTAATCCTCATTACATAACTAAAAATCACCCAAAAAATTGTTCATTAATCCCCATTTATACTGTTCGTATTAATCTTTACCAAAAAAAAAAAAATATTGTGCCAAATCCTCCCAAATCATTTGAGAGAGAATATATATATATTTCCTTTATATGACTGCAATACAAATTAATACTATAAATTAAAGTTTTAATTACCGCTTTTAGTATTTACTAACAACGTTAATAGATGAATGCGCGGTCTTTTTTATAAGCCACAGATGAATGTGGACCTAACTTAGATGGAGTAGTAATATACACAACAAATGCAACATATATACATACACGAATAATGGTAGTGTATATATATGTATATTACACAGTACTCTTTTAAAAATTATTAAATAATATTTGAGTTCCACTATAAGTTTTTTGAATAAATGAAATCAACTTATATATCACAGATAATATATATGTTATATGCATTAGAAACAAAGCAAACACATATATATGCATAATTCTAATGATTTATTAGAAACAACAAAAGTTATAATATTTTGGGAAAAATATTGAGACCATTGTTAAATTGAAAAATCTGGAAGCATTTCTCCCCACTTTGTTTGGGGCTTAGTAATCGTCTAGAAGCAAAGCACAGATAAAAAGAAATAAACTTAATTATTTTATTTTATAAAAGTAAAACTCATTTAATCATAAAATTTTTTTTTATTGGTTCAAGAAGTTTAAGTTTTATTCCCCTTAAACAAAATTTTCGATTCGAGTTTTGTTAATGGAAAAAATTAGTGTTAAAAGAGCTTTAATTTACCATTATAGTGGAGTTGACCCAGCTTGAGCTATATTAAATGGAGTCTAATGAATTTTGGATATTGATGATTTTGATTTAAAAAAATGTTTGAATTAATAAAATTGTAAACATTAATTATATAATAATCTTGACTGATAATCATTTTAATATACAAGTTAATAAATAAAATTTATAGAATAATAAAGCTAATATTAAAGTCTTTCCTCTATTTTTTAAGTATAAATTTAAATGTTTTTTCGTTAAAATTTATTTGTGCATATAGTTATTTTCATTAAACATATAGGCTAATATAAACAATCAAATGAAACTAAAATTAATAATTAAATCTCATATAAATGTATAAAGAGTTTGCTAATTAGTTTAGTTCCAGACCAATAATACAGATATGTATGATACGTAAGAAAAACAAAAAAAGAGACCTCCCCCCCCGGGGGGATAGTAGCAAGGAAATAAGAAAGAATCATTTCCATACAAGCCATTTCATTAGTAACCTATTCGTATCAAAGATTTTTGTGTTACTCAGCATTTTTCAAATGTATATGATTAGATTAAATTTTCTTTAAAGCCAAATTATTTTATAAAAAAAAATTAGACATTGTTAATCTCCCCTATCACCTTAATTTTTAGGCTCTTATTATCTGAGCCATCCTTTGTAAACGGTGCCGATCGACCACATTCAACATTCTTGAATAAATCATGCGGAGATGATTTGGAAATGATGGATAATATGATCGATATGTTCAACGTCTTTGACCAATAAAGTGCAGAATAACTTGTTCTACGATGCCCCAAAAAAGCCAAAAATAGATAAATAAATAAGGGGAAAAACTTAAAGCAGAAGAGAAAGAACTTTGGCCATGCTTCACATGTCAACCGTTATTTAGTATTTTTTAAGGAAACAAAATGATATACTATGAATTAAGGTTCAATAGTTTTACTTTTGGATAGTGCCACATGGAGAAAGCTATACGTATCTAGCTTAATTGACCAAATATTTATATCATTATGCTTACAAATATAAATGCAACCAAATTAAGGCAACAAAATTAGGAAGTGGTTTGAGAATCTGCTGACCTATGAACTGAACTGTGAAGGGAATCAAATTCCTATTTGCAGATCTTCATATATAATAACTGATTATTAACAAATAGAATCTGTCTAGAATGCTAGTAGGTAGCGTACCACAAGCGTATAAAAATTAATCCTTCTTCGTCAATTTAAGCATGGATTATTCGTATCATGTATATGACAGTCATAGATATCCAATTTTGCCTTTAATCTGATACCATCGAGACCAGACAATACCGTATTTTATTTTTCATTTCCTAAACGTTATGTTTTAAAATCAAGAATCATATACCTGTGGGGGACCATATTATGTTATTAGAAAGTTTATAACCAGATAAACCCACTTTCTAATGGTAAAGCAAAGATAAAATTGATTTTTAAATGGGTAAATTAGATATACTATTTTATTTTATTCAATAATAATTTAAATTTGTTTTTTATGAAAAAAAATCTGACAATTGTTTTTTTCGGAACGTGTAACATTAAACTCTTCATAATTTATGTCATTCTTAGTGGGTTACGTTGTAGTTTTTTTTTTTTTTGTTTTTGATGGGTTAAGTCGTAGTTGATTATTGTCATATTGACCTTTTTACGTTACTATATATTTGTTAGTGGGTTACTACATAGTAAGTTGGGAATTAGTTAGCAGGGCATTAACTTGATTTTGATAGTTATCAACATTCAGCAACATATTTCATATCTGTTCCTGTCCACGATGATGGTACATATCAAAGCTCATTTGATCTAATCTGCGAATGCAAAATATTAGTTAAAATTCTAGCACTTCTTTTCCTTAGGAGTTGAATACGCATGCAAATAAAAAAATTGTTAAAAAAATTATCTTGAAGAGTGACCAAGACATATATATGCGCTATCGTGAGTAGTGACATGGAGTAACAATTCTTAAAAAAGCTTTTAGGGTGAGATCAGGCACAAATGTTGTCTTATATAGGGGCTAACAACTTTTGAAGTGTATCATGTATTTGGAGTTACTTATAGTAAGCAGCCACTTAGAAATTTTGAATATGAAAAAAGCAACATTAATATGCAGACCAGTTAAAATGCATACATGGGTAATCACAGATAAAAAGATAAAGTGTTGTACAAAACTAATAAAGGTTATTTAAGGATTTAGACTGTTGAATTTTTTACTTACTTTATTTTACTTATAATGTAAAATAAAGTCAAGAAAAGAAAAAAAGTTGCCTCACGCTATAGGGTGAAAATATATATCAGGCCAGTTTTGATGGCCATGGGAGCCGAGTGTGACAGAATGGAATGTCTATAACTAAGATTTCATTGGGCTTTTGTTACCCAAACTGATGAAGAACAAAAACAAGATAGAGGAGTTTGACAATTCAAAAAACACATTCATGAGGCCCAAAGAAGAGAACAAACGACAAACAAACCCAAAACAAAAACAATCCTTGGAGGGTTATCTTCTCTGTGATAGCTCCCAACTAGTGGGCCGTGTTGTTCTTTTTGTTATCTCCCACGTTTAGTTGGGTAATTTCCATAAATGAAGTTTGTTTTCACGACCAAAAAAATAAAATAGTTGGATTCAAACGCACCAGCACAAACGGTCATAGGGCTAGCCTCTAGAAAAAGGCGCACCCCAAGGGCGGCATAAAAATGGGTTAGATTCAAACAGTGCTTTGTCCCTCAACAAACTCTCATCACGCAGTGTTTGGTTCAATATTGGCAAGCGGCGGTGGCTCATAATTTTAGAGAGGCTAATAAAACATATAATTTTGCCTTGCTAGATATGGAAGATAAGTTCTTCCTCACTAGTGGAGGGAGAAATTTTCTGTAGGAGCTGGTCTCTCTCTCCCTCTCTATATAGAGAGAGATAAAAGATAACATCTAGTGATTATCATTTTTCCTTAAAGAAAGAAACTTTTCCTATATGGGGTGCTAATTATTTGTTGATTTTAGTTTATTCTAATAACAAGTGTATTTAATTTTGACATAGTGTTAATGTAAATTTTTTGTAGATAATTATTTAATTATGTATAGATATGTTAAAACCATTTGACTCTTATTACAATTATTTCAAAAATTATATAAAAAAGAGTTTAATTTTGATATATTGATGATGTAAAAAAATTTTATACAGTTAATCAATCGTATTCTTTCATTTACATAATTATTCAAGTAGTGTATAATTGAATCAAACACTTTTCCTAACATAATAATATATGATTAGATATCTATATAAATTTTTTTTTTTTATATTGATAGTATATACTAATTAAATCTATAAAAAATAAGATATGATTAATTGATAATATGAAACACTTTACACAAATAGTGTATCAAAATTAATTTCGTAATATATTAATATCACCCAATTTTTAAGAATAAATTATAATTTAGTTTAATATAAAAAAATATTACAAATCAATTTTAATTTGCATGTCTCATTTTTTTTCCGAATCTTTGTAAATTGATGTGGTTTACGTGTATTTGTCTTGATAATTTCATTAATTAGCTTGGACATGCAACTAAAAGTAGTTTGGTTTACTTTGACCCTAGACTTGAAAAGTCATCGCCTCTTCTCCTAGCTGGCTAGTTAATGAAGTAGTTAGTTTACAATGAGCCGGCGAGTAACAACACGTAACATCAGAGCAACAAATGCACTTAAAAGTCATATCACAAATTTCTCTCATACACGCTTAGGCAGTTTTATATGGACAAAAAAAAATTAAAATATTACAAAAAACTTATTTAAGGAAATAAAAAGTAGTTGGCAATAAAGTTATAGAATTGTAACACTTAAAATAATTAAAATTTACAGTTCAAAATAATATGCTTCATTTAACTCTTTTACATCTCTTTAAATGATAATTTATTGAAGAATCGAAAATTAGTTTTTTTTTCTAAAAAAACAAAAACTCTTAATAGAATTAAGAAGACGACAAAAGGATGGATATATATATATATATATGGTGATTAAATCTATAATCCAACGCCAGTAACCGTCCAATACAAGGATTGGAAGAGGTGCCATTTAGAATATTTTTAACCCTAAACCCTTTCTTTTGAATTAACATCGAAAATTTGAAATGCATGTCCAAAAAAAAAAAAAAATCAAATAACTAAAATTTTGTTTTTAGAACACATGAGTAATTTTTTTGTTCTTTTAACTTATGTAAATATTATTCGCCTTGAATCTTTGACTCTTACAACAACTCTAATAAATAATTATTCACATACAGTAATTCCTCTCTTGGATCAACAAGTCCTCAAGAATACAACACACTACCAAAGTAAATCATACATCAATCACAAAACATGTCATATTTATTAGGTCACACTCACACACTCCCCCAACTCATATAATTAATTGACTCTATAATATGCTGTATATCTAAAACATTACAACCATGAATGATGAGAATGAGAGTAAAAGGAAACTAGCGAAAGCACTAGTAGCACTAGAAACAGGTGCAGAAGATGGTGGTGGTGGTGGTGGTGGACTGTCAGGGTAAGTAGGTGAACCAGCAGGAGATAAAGAGACATCGATGGCTAACTTCTGGCCACCCTTGCAGTGGGCACCATTACCAAAGCTGCAAATGAAGTAATGTTTCTCTGCACGATGGAGGGTGATGTTGGCGGGGCCGGTGCTGTTTGTGCTCTTGGAGTCGTTCTCACTGCATGAGTCATACGACTCTTTTGGCACCTCAACCACGTTATGCTGGCCTGTCTGGAAATTGAACACTGCAAACCCCAAACCAACAAGAAAAATGAATAAAGATAAGAGAAAATTTTAATTGAGATAATCTCTTTAATCTTCTAGTGTTTAAATTGTTATTAATATAAATATTTTTACACCGTTAACTAATTATATATTATTACATATATAATTTTTGAAATAATTATTGTAAAAACTAAATGTTTGTAATAATAATATGACAATTACATAATTATATTAATATTTAATTTTTTTAATATTTCCAATGCATTAAAATTAATTCTATTACGTACAACTAATGTGTCAACTATTTAAAAAAGTAATAACTTATTTTATGAAATTATGCAAACCATACACAAAAGATTTTTTATTACTTTATTCATTTCAATATATCTATTATGTTTTTGATATTTTAAGATTTCAGAATATATATCTATTTGTAATATCAAAGTAATAGTAATTTTTATTCCAATAATACTCTAAATCTAATTATGATGATCTATACCAAAAAGATCTAATTGTGATAATTAAATAACAATCAATTACATCCATTTGCTTAATTTTTGTTTTAGACACAGATAATTTCGTTTACTTATTTAATTTTGTATCATTACCAAGATCAATTCATTATTTTTCTTAATTAGTGATATTAAGATATGCATTTGTTACATGGCAAACATAAGAAAAAGGGAGGAATGGCTCATGCTTACTTAAAATATCTCCAACTGAAAAATTCTGGGTTTTCGCCCAATTTTTGTAGAAAGATGGATCTGATGGAATTCTCCAACCCTGGTCCTCTCCAACAACATGCGGTTTCTGTGCTTCTGCGCATTGTAGAAGAACCAATATTGCCACAACTGCTCCAAGAGCACCAACTGCATGGGCACTCATAATTTTGTTCATGTTCAATTCTCGGAATATATGTTATATATTATATCTTGTATGAGATGAATAATGCCAAAGCTGGTTCAAGTATTTGGGAATGGAAGCTTGGCTATAAATAGGCAAACAAAAGTCACAAGGGAAAGGAAAATTGAGTGCATGCACGAACTTACTGCGCAGACTATAGAGTACGTGTATATGTTTCAACATTCAACACGGTCTTGATGTAGAGGCCAGTGTGACAAGCCGGTAGCTACACCAATGGAGACGCTGGTAATGGTCTTCGCCGTCACATTCACGCAAGTCTCCTAGGTCTTGACACCACCTACAATTATTTAATCAATATTAATTGACTTTTTCAAGTGCTAACTTTAATGCTTTTCAGTATATATTGTGTTATTATATTTGAAGTATATGTTGTGTTATTATAATACAATTCATTGTTATTTATGTAGAATCGATTGATTTTGTTTTCGTATCTTTTATCACCATAAAATGACCCTTCTGAGGATTCTGATTCTTGATAATGTGCTTTTAACTTGATTAATAATGACACGTAACATGGACAAATTAAACTTACAGGGGAAAATTTAAGCCTATTGCGTGTTTCATACGCAGATCCCATATGTTGAAAATTTCCTTGGAAGTGTATTGTTGCCTTCGTGTGTCAATTTACCACACAAGAGTAGAAGTGACTTTTCCAATTGACATAAATGTGATTCTTGACATTCTTATGCATATGACAACAACATAATTGGAGAAATTACGGGATAAATTGAAAGAAAGTACTTTGGTTAACGACATTTTTTATTGAACAAAAAAGTAATGATACATACAATATTATTAAGTTTGAGCCAGTTAGTTCAGAGCACACGAGAGTTGTCAGAGATAACATGCCATTCTCTTTATTTCTCGAGCAAATTCCCTTTTTTTTTTTTTTTGACAAGAGCAAATTCCATTTTCTATTTTCAATTTTTCGGTTTGTTAATTTAATTATTTTCTTAGCACAAGTCTAAGATTCTTTGGGTCAATAAGGAAAATTCAACAATCATATATAATTCGAATTCTAGCCCCTAGTGATTGCAATGCGATGAAAGTGATTGCAATGCAATGAAAGTTCGGAAGGGGACATAAGCCCAATTTTCTTGATTCCCTATTAATTTCTTCAGGCTCGAAGGACTAGTCAAACACGTTGGAGGGACCCCAGCCAGTGAACCTTGTAAGAATTAGCACATCATGCCTAGATAAAGGGGGAGGCATGACCAAATAAAAAAGGGACAGGTTGTGGGGTTGTGCCACAATCTATAGCAAGTTTGGTTATATTTTTGTATAATTAATTTTAGATAGAATTGATTTTGTTGGAATTAATTTGGTTAAAATTAACTTTAAGGTAAAATGATTTATATTTAACAATTCCTCTAAAAGTAATTATGATAGAGAGTAAAAATTTTTACTTTTTCCAAAATCAATTCTAAAAATAAGAATTAATTTTGATTTCTATAAACCGAATAGATTCTAACCCCGCTTGCAAGGGTAGATCCAAGCACGCTAGTTGTAGTTGTTGTGGCTTGGACAAGTAAAAGTGTAACATTATATTACACGGTTAATTGAACAAGTTCTTTATTCTTTTCTTTTTTGGTAATAAAAAATTTTAGTTGAGAAAAACACTCACTTCAATCAAGTAGTGGTGCATGCTTTGGATTTGACAAAGATACTTATAGATGAATCATCAAAGGAGGAACCGAGTAATCATACCAAGTCATGCAATGTATGAATAGAAGACAGACTAATAGCATGTTTTGTCAAAACCATGGCTTTAGGGTTTAAAACTGGGAAATCAAACATGTTATGTGTGAGCCAACTCTCATTAGCAAGTTCTATATTCTGAGTGTATGGTTGTGGCATTAAACTTTACTCCAAGATAAATGACAAAAAAACAAATCTTCGGTAAAAGAATATTGCTCAGTTTTCCATAGATTCTCTTGTTGCAAAAAACAAGCTTGACACTACTGAATCGTTGGAAAAAACAACAGCAATACTTGATCCTCAACTACAACAAGAGACACGATTGAATGGATACTTAAGCCTATGGTACATTTTTTACTGTTAATAAAGAAGAATAAAATGGTTAATCGGCTGTACATTGAGATGTGCCAACTGCAATTTGGAAATTCGACAACTTTGAATTGCTTGTGAGTTCTGAAAATTGTTACAGGATCCAAAGAATCATTGCATTCACTTGCACCTTCGATCTTATGACCGGTTACAATGCTATAAGAAGAAAAAGAAGAGCAGCACAACTTGTAGAAACCATTATGCATGAAGCCCCAACACCCTGCAAGGCATAATTGTTAGAAACTTGGAAATGGATGAACAGAAAGTTAAAACAAAGTTATACATATATATAGCACGAACTTTACTCAATCAACAAGGGTGCTAGCTACAATTTTTTACCACACGCATTCCCTTAATAGGACTTGTTAAATGACAGGTTTTCTTAGGTAAATCGCTCAATCAATATGCCTGTTCATTTGAACTCATATTCACATTCATGCTTTAGTACAATTCATGGCTGCAATAAACTATGAAATAGTGTACTTAAGAATTTGAAAGATCATTATAAACTTAACTGTATCATGACATGGAAACTGTTTAGTGCTTAATGAACATACAAGAATAAGCATCTTGAGAACCAAAACAAATAGCAGGGGAAGAAGATGGCAAATAATATTTGCACTCGTATCAGATAACATGGTACATTAAATGGAAACACTATCACATAATATCTAAATTTTATAAAGGCTAACTAGAATCAAAGTTTCATTAAGTTAAACTAATGAAAATGTCAATTCGTGTGCAATAAGATGTAATCAATTTAAATCTAGAACTCAGGCTCAGTAGCATTACAGGGAGAAAAACATATCCTATTTTAGAAGGGCATTTTATTTTTTTGTCAAGTATGTAGGTCAGAATTCCTAGAAAATATGATCAATAATGCAAGTATACGATATATCCATACCTTGAAGGAAAGAAGAGATGAGGTGGCTGAGGAAGGTACAAGTCCAGGAAATCCTATATCATATGCAATGCTTCCATCATGCTTGAACAATCCAAAGTTTCTCTCGGATGTTGGACCAGGTTTCAAATTCTCATTAAACAAAGCAAAGATATAAGCCCTGGCCACCATCTTTGGCCTATAAGGGGTCCCCTTCTTCTTGAGTAGCCGCTTCCGCAAGTTCCTATTGTATGTCCTTGCATTTTCCACTGTTGCTCCAGCTTCATTCTCATCACCATGAGAAGCCCAACCGGTCTCAGAAACAATAACCTCCATCTTGTCAAACCCGGCCTTCTCCAAGGCAGCATAGGCTGCATCAATTTGAGCCTCAAACATGTTATCATAGTGTAGTTTAGTCTTGGCATCATAAATTCCAGGATTTTTTTTGAAGAGAGCATAGTTAATGTCAATATGCTGGGGATCATTCTTATAGGCCAGGAAAGGATATGCATTTATGAAGAAAGGAGTGCCAATCTGTGAGAAGAACTGCAAGAGGGGCCTCATGTATGGAAGGACATCTTCTTTAAAAGTGCATGCAGATGGAGGATAGGAATTGGCAAACACAGCCTCTGAATGCGGACTTGACACCTGAATATCATCTGCTAAATCAAGCCTATCAAGGGCAGTGTATACATTTTTTGCTGCAGGCAGCAAAACTTCCCATAGTTCCATGTCAGTGCCCCCCAAGATTTCATTCCCCACAGCTATTCCTCGAATTTTGGTTCCCGGAAGAAATGGCTGGACATTTTCTTTGATCCAACTCATGGCGCGGTCCTCCCCAACACTTATGTCTTTCAGAAGCTCATTAGGAAGTCCAACCACAATCTCAATTCCAGACCCCTTGAAGGCAGTGAGGACCTCATGATCAGCATCATATATTCTAATGTTCTTAATCTTTGCAGCTTTGAGCAATGTAGCCACACTATGGGGGGGTGGCAGATTGTCTGCTATCCTACCATAGTTTACTCCATATGTTCCTGTAAATGCTTTGTCCCCTGAAACTGCAGCACACAATAATGTGAAAGCTTGCTTAGAAATCCATGTTATGCAATGCATAAATATTACATAAACTTTCCTGCTCAACTTAGTGAGGCATAATATTATCAAGAAAAAGAGAACTCTAAAAATCTAATTGAGTAAATACTCAAATTAGGAGTGGAAAGATACGCGAGATATAAAGATTTTTTTATATCATTTTAGTCCATTATGGTATACAACAACCATAAATTTAAGGACTAAATTAATGCCCAAATATAAATTGGAGGACTAAATTGATATCTACTCAAACACTAAAGGACTAAATTGACGTACAAAATATTTAGAGAAGTAACTTGATTTCGTGTATATTGTTGTAGGACTAATTTAAATATTTACTCATTCTAAATGCCATACGCACATCTCTGGTGCAAACAAGCAGCCCTCTACACCGAATCATCCATTCATGCAATTTTTAGAAAAGAATATGAAAAAGATGAGGTTTACGAAGAGCAATACACACCATGACAAAAGGTTACAGAGAAGATGAGAAGAAGCCAAAGAAAGAAGGAACTTGAGGAAGAGAACATCATGTGTAGTCTGAACATATTAAGAACGAGAGAGCATTCCAATTGTGGAAAGGATGTGGGCACTTCCCTGTATTATGTAATTCAACAATGGTAACGTCATCAGGGAAGAAATCATAGGCAATCCTGAGGATGATGCAAAACTTTTCCTGCAGGCATGCCATAAACTATAGATTCTTAACCTTTTTTCTAAAGATGATGACCAAAATATTTGAGCAAGATTCTTAGCCTTGAATCAAAGTTGATTGCAATAGACAAGGATGTTTTCAGCGGCTTAGAATAGATTCTTTTTTTCATCACCCTTTTGGCCTTTTGCTCCTCCTTAAAGTATACCTTTTTCACTTTCCACTCTTGTCTTCAACTTCTCATGTGTGATATACTTGCTGAGCCTCTAGAGTAGCAGGGTCATCTAGCTAGGATATGTAAATGGGTCATCAATACCTTTCGTGGCCCTCACGGGCAACTCTGAAACCTTGAGAGCACAGGTATTTTATTAACCATATAGAATTGCACAAATATAAAGACAGCTTTAGTTCCATAACGCATAAACTATTATTATATAGCAGTAGTACTACTGATATTAAGAGAATTTAATTGGAGACCTAGAGAACGTTAGAAGTGCAGAAGTTAATCATTTACCGATGTACATGGCTGTTTTTACTAGAGGTATTTGCATCCCATTTGGGATGTATCATCTCTAGAGTTATAAGATGGCGAAGGCCCACCGTATGTGTGTGAATGAACGTTTTTAAAGTAGGGTGTACAAATAAAATAAAAAAAGTAGGATGTACAAGTAATAAAGCCCTTTTTATTATTGATCAATACAGGACAATTAACAAAGCCAAAAATAGAGAATCTTATTGTTTTAAAAAGATTACGGCAAATAATACCTTTAAAAGTAATATTATCTATACATAAATTATAGACATTAAGAATAAATATCTAGATTCCACTCAAAAATAAATAAATAAATCAATATCTAGAAAACAAATGACAAAAACATTTCATAATAATAAGTGAGATAACACTTTGTATTACACCCACATGTACTTTCTCTTTCAGTAACTGAAAAGGATAATTGAAAGATGGGTCAAGAAATCCGGGAAAAATAGCATCTAAATTCCAAAATAACACGTGTGACAAATGTCTAAAACCTACAGTGCTACAGTACGGCTAACAAAAGACCTAATCTAGTAATCTACCAACGATACAGGTTTAATTTCCTAAATACAACAAAATCTTATACAGAATACAAAACTACAGTCATCCAGGGTCACAAAATAACTAAGCAACTTGGGTAGCATCACAATAAGTTAAGGGCACTAGGCAATAATTAAAGTACATTTCAGCAACTAGCAGCTTGTAAGTTACAACTACAGGTTGATAAATGTTAAGGGGCTTCATTGAGCACAGTTATAAATAACTTTTCCATTGTCAACTAGCTCAGCATCCATTTTCTTCACTTGCTCCTCAGCTTGGGTGGTGCTCTTACCATCAGTTACTGGGATTTCTTTCTTAGAATTCCTCTCTTCAACAGATGATGCTGGCACAGCATTAGGATTCTCTTTCTCAGCTCCCCCATTTGCCTCAGGAACCACATTATCTGCCTTATCCTGCTTATTGTCAACTACACCATTTTCTTTCTCTGATTCAATTGGTGCCTCCCCTTGGGGTTTTTCAGTGACTACAGCTTCTGAAGCTTCTCCAGCAACTTTCTCCCCTGGTTCCGGCACCGATGCTCCTTCCCCTGGAGGCTTTTCAGCAGTCACATTTTCCCCTTCCACCTTTCTGTTCTTATTTTTCTCTGTATCACTCTTTGTTTTATTAACATCAGTCTCATTCGGATCAGTTACTTCGGTATCAACATCAGGCTTCCTGTTTTCTTCAGTTTGTTTTACCTTCTCTCCAGAAACATCTTGTCCTCTTTTAGAATCTCCATCTTCCTCTTTAGTTACCTTCACGTCTTTCATCTCAGTATCCTCAGCAGCCTTTGGTTCTTCAGCAGCAGACTTTGCCTTGCCTTCCCCTGATGTGGGTTCGGTTTCTTTGTTATCCTTTTTTGACCCTGACGATTTTCGAGATCTTTTCTTTGGAGACTCACTCTCTGCTGGTGGAGTTGATTTGACCTTCTCACTAATCCTCGCTGATCGCCTAGGGGTCTCACCAGTTCCCCAGTCAAACTCTGATATAGCAGGATTCCCAGGATGTGCCTTTAGGTACTGCTCCAATTGTTTCCTGGAATTGATCTCCTCCCCAGTTGGAGC
Organism: Pterocarpus macrocarpus; assembly: GCA_031439585.1. Classification (NCBI taxonomy): domain Eukaryota; kingdom Viridiplantae; phylum Streptophyta; class Magnoliopsida; order Fabales; family Fabaceae; genus Pterocarpus; species Pterocarpus macrocarpus. The sequence goes on from CM062516.1 coordinate 1,691,869, forward strand.
AATGAATACAATCTCACTTTTTCTTGGTGTTCCTGCCTTCTTAGGGAAGAACTGCACAGCGGAACTAAAATTGCATTATAAAACAATTTCCATAAAGCATAGAATGAATCCAATATGGTTTGTAAGTTTCATACATACAGCTCAACAATGCCATATAGTCCTGTTACTGATTGGGTTCAAGAACAGTGAAATCTAAACATTTATCAGAACAGACACACACACTCTCCTCCCAAGCCATCCAGAAAAGAGGGAAAAAAAAAGAAAAGAGAAGAGAAGAGAAGAGAAAAGAGGGGGGGAGGGCATGTTATGTGTATGACACCATCTGGGTGCGTGTGTAAAAGAGACAAAGGTAACACAAACTGCATCAAGCAAATGTTTGTATAATAGCTAATAAAACAAAATCAGCAAGGACCAGATCATCAAAATCACTAAGCAAGCACTAGTTCACAAAAAGGTCAGACAGTATTCTCTGTGAACATTTTCCTCCATAATCCATAACTTTCTGTAGCACAATTAGTTTAGAAAGTGCTCTACAATAAATCAATCAATATATTCAGTGATATTTTCCCTCAAAATTCATGACTTTCCGTAGTAAATTTAATGAATTCCATGTAACCACAGTATCAATATTTGCCCTATATCACTATTTCCAGTATATTATCAATATTGTCAGTGTACCATCAATATTTTCCTCTATGTCATAACATTGGTATCAGATTGGGAAGTTGCAATCCAGAATTCAGCTGCTCAAGATTAAGAGTAGGGTCCGCAGGCTAAATTATAGATTTACTACGGAAGGGTGCAGCAATGGAAATGGAACGGAATCCAGCTCCAGAATTTTCTCAAATAAATAATTCAGTGAACAGCTAAAAGTCGTGACACTTGCTAGTAAAGAACAGATCTGTCTCGTGAAGCCAATAATTATAATTATAAAAGCAAACAGTCAAATCCATGGTAATAAAGAAACAACCTTTGTCTTCTAGTTTCTACAGTTTGATGCCCAGAAAGAATTTTCTAGTATTTTCCGGGAAAATTTGTCCAAAATATCTGATAATCACATTTTCGCAGGGAAGATATTACAAGGTATTGAAAAAAAAAAAAAAATCCCGATCGAAGCACACAAATTTTGCTCGCACCTGACCTAATTATTATGATTACAACAATAATTAAAAAAAAAAAGGTAAGTGCAATTGCAAGGTAAGCCCTTTCAAGAAAACCCTAGAAACAAAAATTAGCACAAGACTTCTGCCAACAATTTTCACTACAAATAATAAATAAATAAACAGAGAAGAATAGAAGTGAAAGGTAGAACTGTAGCAAGGAAATGGAGAAAATCAAGCCAGAATAACAGACATAACAGAATAACAGTAATAACAGAAAAACAAAGAAATTGGAAAGAATTTTTTTCTTTTTTCTTTTAAACTAAGGAAAAATAAATAAAAACTAGAGCAAACAATAAGCGCATAAAAAATACAAAGAACTAATTTATAAATTAAAAAAAAAGAATAAGAAAAAGAGGAGAAAATGAAGGAAGAGGAAGAGAGAAAGAGAGAGGACCAGTTTCTTCCAAGAAGTGGGAGCTGGAAGCTCGATGGAGAGGACCTCCTCGCCTTTGTCAGCACTCTGCGGTTCCTTCTTCTCCATTTCCCTACACTTACTTCCTTCAATTCTCTGTGTCTATGAAATGAAAATGCGAAATGGAAGGTAGTTAAGTCAGGGCACAAAGCGTTGGTTGTTGGGGAATGTATGAGGAGAGCGAAACAAAAGAGAGTCTAGTGTAGCGTAGATACCGGTATTCCCATTTTTTTTTTTTTTTTTTTGGGGGGATTTGGATAATAGGTTGAATATATTTTTTATAGGATATTGTTTCTATTTATATTTTATTTATTTTAAATTTCATATTTTATCTAATAACAACTAATAAATAAGAATATACGATGTAAATTAATCCGGTATTTTATAAAAAAATATATATATTTAATATTATTACACTTTGGATAATGGTTTTTTTATTTTTTATTTCCTTCGTCGTGCTCCCTCACCAATCTCCATAAAGCTTAGACTACTGATGTACTTCTGGCCAATCACCCAAAGTATTTCCTAATTTATTTACTATTTCTTTTTAAGATCCAATGGCGAAGTTTGGCGTTCGGACATTTAATTAAAAAATTGAATATATAAAGCAAAATGTTTGAAATTGTGGAGGGAGATTGGGGGCGCGCGGTGGGGACGGGAAAAGTGAGAGGTGTCGCTAACACATTGAAACTTTGTAGTTGCGGATAACGTTGCTCGTTGCGTTTTCTTAACTGAATTTAAATGTCAGTTTGGGGTCCGATCCGAAGCCAAACGAAGCTAACCGACCGGTGAGATCTCAATGTTTTTTTTTTTTTTTTTTGGCAAAAAAGCTAACTTTATTCGGAGTTTATAAGGGGTGCATATAGGTTAATTTGGATGAGATTTGAATAAAAAAATAAATTTAATTAGATTAATTTGATTTAATTTTAAATTTTTTTCAATAAATTCGAATCAAACCGATTCGATTAATATCAGGTTGGTTTGATTTGAGTCATTGCACTAAACTAAAAAATAAAAAATTATATATATATTTTTAAAATTTATTCTTATAATAATTAATAATAAAATAAAATTTAATTATGATATATTTATTGATGATGTAAATAAAAAAAATCTTAAATAAATATTAAAAAAATATTCTATTACTATAAATTTAAATGCAAAATACTGAAAAATTAGAAATTTAAAAAAAATGATTGATTGGATTGGATATTTGGATAATCTAGTTAAAAAATAAAAATTATGAAATTGAATCAATAATAATTAATTTTGTTTGGTTTCACTTTAAAATGAATAGATTATTCAAACCAATCCGAAGCAACTCCATTTATTTGGTTTGATTTGAATTTTTTAATTTATTGGATCAATCTGATCTGCTTATATTCTCCATTTATGAGATTTAACTAATCTAACTTGTAAGTTGATTTATTATAAAATAAATGAGAATAATTTATATATAATGATAATATAAAATAATTTTATACTATTAATCAATAGAATTTTAAGAAATTACCGTATCATAATAGATAATTACCCATTATCATAATTATTTACCATAATTTATTATTTTTAAAAAAATTTTATTAATTGGCCATATAAATTTATTTTATATTATTAGTATATGGTAATTAATCTCAAAATAAAATTTTTTTAATATTATTTTTTATTTATAAGACTTAAATTTTAAAAACTAAGTATCGAATTATTTAAATTAATCGAATATTAATATTTTCAAATTTAAACATAGACTAATTTGATAACTTTATTTATTTATGGGAAGCCTCGTTAATCTAAAATCTAATCACTCTTGTGGGCGTGGAGGGGTGCAGGGAATGCTAGCCTATTTTTGGGGAACACTGAACAGGAGGGATTAGAGCCCCTTAACAAGCAACAGAGCAAAACATAGAAAAACCAGCTAAGTAATCTAGCAACAAAGAACAAACTAGCAAACTCAGCCCTTGCTCTCTGTCAATCATGTAATCGCAAGCCAGCGGAACGAGCATGGCTTCTCGAGATTTTATTTTATTGTTTTTCTGATAATTAAATAAAAGCTCAAAATTCTCTAAAAAGCGAGGAGCAATACAAAGCATCTCAAAAAACCATCACGAAGCATCTCAAAGCATGGCTTCCCAAGATGTCTTCATCTGCCAATCACGTGCCAAGAAGCCCCGAATCTGCTGTACCATATTACAGACCTGGAAAATATATATGTGTTGCACCTTGACCATCACTGGCATAAAGATCATTTCATTTCTGTTCCAAGCACAATAACCACATAAATAAGTGTTAATTTTAACAGTCAATTTAAAAATTCTCCTAATTTAAAATTTTATCCACAATTATATAAGTTATAATTTACATAATATTCAAGAATTATTTACGAGTTTAATTAGTATGTACTGACAGTATAAAATAATTTTATACTATCAAGTAATAGACGTACGGGAAAGTGATAAATCATAGTGGGTCTCTATTATAATAGGTGATTATTTATATGAGTTGACACTTTCTACTATTTCTATTAATTGATAATATAACATTATTTTATACTGTTAGTATATTTAAATTAAATTTATTATTTAATATATGTGAATAATATTTTGCATTAAGAGAAATTTTAAACACATTAATTAGAAGGATTTAATATTTCTCTAACCATACAGTGAAACCAAACGCCACGTTCCAACTTCCAAGATACCTTTCCAAGCCAAAGACCTACCATGGCGCGGAGATACCGTAGGAATAGTAGCCCCATCCTCAAAATGGTTAACGATATTCACGATTGTCCAAAAAAATAATGATACATTCACGACTTATGGCACACAAGAGTTATCTGTGATAACATGCCATTATCATTTTTTCTTTAATTATTTTTTGGGTTTTAATGAAACTATCAGAAATTCGACTAATTCGATCTCTCCGTCGAAGGTTCCCAAAGAGAGTAGGAGCTTCTCAGCGAAAATTTTTTCTATTATCAGAAATCAAACCTAATATCTCCGGTTAAGAAGTCAAGATATCGACCACCTTAACTAATTCCACGTTTGGTATATGTCATTCTCTTTATTTCTGGAGTTAATTCCATTTTCTATTTCTATGGTTTGTCAATTACTCTTAATTAGTATTTTCTTAGCACAAGTCTTTTCTTTTTTTTGGGTCAAGTCTTGGCACAAGTCTAGGCAGGATTCACATTCACTCTTTGGGCCAATAAGAACAACATCATAAATAACTTAGAATTCTAGCCCCTATTGATCTCAATGCAATGGAGTTATGCCTCACATAAGCTCAATTTTCTTGACTCCCCGTTGATTTCTTCAGACTTAATGCACTCGTCAAACACATTGGAGGGACCCAAGCCGCTAAAACTTGTGAAAATTAGCACATTGTTCGTAGATCAAGGGAGAGGCATGACCAAATATAGAAAGGAGAGGTTGTGGCATTATGCCTTAGGATGGCAATGGATATCCATGGGCAGGACCATCCTATTTGGAAATTTATTCCCCATCATGGACTTGGGCCACAACTTAGTTGTTGTGGCTAGGACAAGTCAAAGTGCAACACTTGTTTTGCACTGTTAATAAGTTCTATATTCTTTTCCTTTCTGGTGATAAAAATTTTAAGTTGAAAGGAAGATTCGCTGCAATTAAGTATTAGTGTTAGCTTAACTCAATGAACCATTGGAAGAATACTTACAGGTAACTCATCAAAGGAGAAATTGAGTAATTGAACCAAGTCATGCAATGAATGAGCAGAAAACTAACTAAATAAGCTAACTCCCATTAGCAAGTTCCATTTTCTTTGAGTGTATGTTGTGGCACTAAAGGTTAATTCGAGATAAATGACAATAAACAAATCTTAGGTAAAAGATGGTGCCCAGTTTTTTCATAGATTCTCTTGTTGCAAAAAACATGCTTGACACTACTGAATTGTTGAAAAAAACAACAGCAATACTTGATCATCAACTACAACAAGAGAAGGGATTGAATGGATATTTTAAGCCTATGGTACATTGCTTAGTGTTAATAAAGGAAGAATTAAAAGGTTAATTGGCTGTACATTGAGATGTGGCAACTGTAATTTGGAAATTCCACAATTTGAATTGCTTGTGAGTTCTGAAAATTGTTACAGGATCCAGAGAATCATTATATTCACTTCCACCATTGATCTTATGACCGGTTACAATGATGCTATAAGAAGAAAAAGAAGAGCAGCACAACTTGTAGAAGCCATTATGTATGAAGAACCAATACCCTGCAAGGTATAATTATTAGAAACTTGGAACTGCATGAACAGACAATTAAACAAGAGTTACATATTTGTATCGCACAATCATTACTCAACCAACAAGCACAAGAATGCAAGTTATAATTTTCTAGAACATGAATACTCATTAGGATTTTTAGTTTAATGAAGAACTAATGTATTTAATCATTAAACTACCTAGTGGTTTGGACATGTACAAAGAAGTATAACAAAAGTTCACATAAGAGAGTTGATCAAATGGAAGATAGTTCATTAGCTAAAAATAAAGGAAGATCAAGAAAAACATAGAAAAATAATTAAAAAGGATTCACATTTAAATTGTCTGTCTGAAAACTTGGTTTTTTGACACATCATGATGGTGTGTTTGACTCATGTAAACATTTGTCCACCCTACCTAGTGAGAAAACATTTTGGTTGTTATTGATAACTATTATATTTTAGATATAATCTAATCATGAAGGAACTCTAAAGTGCAACTCCCACCTCTCACCTTATTCACATTGATGCAGGGAACTAATGTGGTGAATGGAAACAAAAAGATATCAAGAGTGCTACGGATTGCCTTCTGGTAGGTATTCTTATGCACTTACAATTCATTATAAACTTTCGTATCGTGACATGGTCAAGTGCTTCAATGAACATAAAAGAACAAGTGTGTGGCAAGCTGAAATCAGTGGCAGGGGCAGAAGATGGCAAACACTTTTCTATGCTCTCAAGTCTCATCAAATAACATAGTATATTAAAAAGAAACATTTTCACAAACAATATCTAAAGTTTATAAAGCTAGCTGGAATAAAAGTTCCATCAAGTTAAACCAATGAAGATGTCAATTTGGTTGCAAGGAGATGTTAACAATTTAAATCTAGAACTCAGGCTCAGTAGTATGTATACATGGGGGGGGGGGGGGGGGGAACATATCCTATTTTAAAAGAGCTTTTTTTTTTTTTCTTCTCTCTTTTTTGTGTGCCAAGTATGTAACTTAGAATTCCTAGGAAGTATGTTCAATAATGAGAGTATACAGCATATCCATACCTTGAAGGAAAGAAGAGATGAGGTTGCTGAGGAAGGTACAAGTCCAGTAAAGCCTATATCATATGCAATGCTTCCATCATGCTTGAACAATCCAAAGTTTCTCTCAGATGTTGGCCCAGGCTTCAAATTCTCATTAAACAAAGCAAAGACATAAGCCCTCGCCGCAATCTTCGGCCTATAAGGGGTCCCCTTCTTCTTGAGTAGCCGCTTCCGCAAGTTTTTATTGTATGTCCTTGCATTTTCCACTGTTGCTCCAGCTTCATTCTCATCCCCATGAGAAGCCCAACCAGTCTCAGAAACAATTACCTCCATCTTGTCAAACCCAACCTTCTCCAAGGCAGCATAAGCTGCATCAATTTGAGCCTCAAACATGTTATGATAGCGCAGTTTAGTCTTGGCATCATAAATTCCAGGGTTTTTTTTGAAGAGAGCATAGTTAATGTCAATATGCTGGGGATCATTCTTATAGGCTAGGAAGGGATATGCATTTATGAAGAAAGGAGTGCCAATCTGAGAGAAGAACTGCAAGAGGGGCCTCATGAATGGAAGGACATCTTCTTTAAAAGTGCATGCAGATGGAGGATAGGAAATGGCAAACACTGCCTCTGAATGTGGACTTGACACCTGAATATCATGTGCTAAATCAAGCCTATCAAGGGCAGTGTATACATTTTTTGCTGCAGGCAGCAAAACTTCCCAAAGTTCCATATCAGTGCCCCCCAAGATTTCATTCCCCACAGCTATTCCGCGAATTTTGGTTCCTGGAAGAAATGGCTGGACATTTTCTTTCATCCAATTCATGGCTCGGTCCTCCCCAACACTTATGTCTTTCAGGAACTCATTAGGAAGTCCAACCACAATCTCAATTCCGGACCCTTTGAAGGCAGTGAGGACTTCATGATCAGCATCATATATTCTAATGTTCTTAATCTTCGCAGCTTTGAGTAATGTAACCACACTGCGGGGGGATGGCAGATTGTCCGATATCCTACCATAGTTTACTCCATATGTTCCTGTAAATGCTTTGTCCCCTGAAACTGCAGGCACAGAATAATGTGAAAGCTTGCTTAGAAAATCCACGTAATGCAATGCATAAAAATTACATAAACTTTTCCACTTAATGAGGCATAACGTTAACAAGAAAAAGGCACTCAAAAAATCGAATTGAGCATATGCTCAAATTAGGACTCGAAAGATATACGAGAAATCAAATTAGTTTTTTAAAAAATTTTTATATCATTTTAGTTCATCTTAGTATAAAATAACCATCAATTTAAGGACATTCATATCTAAATATACATTGGAGGACAAAAGTGATATCTATTTAAACATAGAAGGATTAAACTGATGTACAAAATATGTGATTTCATGTACATGGTTGTAGGACTAACTTACATGTTTACTCAATCTAAATGTCATACACACATCTCTAGTTAGTATTATAGCAATGTCCATTGCAAACAAGTAGCCCTCTACACTGAATCATCCATGCCAGTATTTAGAAAAGAATATGAAAAAGATGAGGTTCAGAAAGAGCAATGCAAAACACACCATGAGAAAATGTTGCAGGGAAGATGAGAAGAAGCCAAAGAAAGAGGGAACTTGAGGACGAGAACATCGTCTCTAGTCTGAGCATATTAAAGAATGATATAGCATTCCACTTGTGGCAAAGGATGTGGGCTCTTCCCTGTATTATGTAATTCAACTTGAGGATGATGCAAAACTTTTCAGGCATGCCATAAACGACAGATTCTTAGTCTTTTTTCTTCCAAAGATGATGGCCAAAATATTTGAGCAAGATTCTTAGCCTTAAACCAAAGTTGATTGCAATAAACAAGGATGTTTTCAGCGGCTTGGAATAGATTCTTCCTTTCATCACCCTTTTACTCCTCCTTAAAGTATACCTTTTTACTTTCCAATCTTGTCTTCAACTTCTCATATACAGCTGGGTTTCTAGTGCAGCAGGGCCATCTCCACACGAAGGATTTGTAAATGGATGTTCAATACCTTCCGTGGTCTCATGGATAAGGGGCCTCTGAAGCCTTGAGAGCACAGGTATTGTATTAACCAGAAAACGTAAGCAATGTACGACCTGGATTGCACACACATGAAGATAACTCCAGTTCCATAATACATACCATATTAAGGTATAAACGATTATTATATAGTAGTAGTATTGCTATTACTTATAAAAATTTAATTTTGATGTATTATTAATATAAAAATTTTTTTATACAATCATTCATTCACGTTCTATCACATTAGTAAAAATATTTTACTCCTATTACCATTATCTCAAGAGCCATATATATATATATATATATATATATATATATATATATATATATATATATATATATATATGTATCGTGAACATTGCTGGCATATAAATAGATTGCAATTGTGGGTAGAAAATGAAGATAACGGAAGTTCTCAATAACACCATTTGTAGAGTTGGAAACGCAAGACGATTGATGTTACCGAAACTTTCAATTCTGAAACTTCTGGAGGTCTAGAAATAGTTAGAAGTGCAAAAGTTGATCATTTACCAACGCACGTGGCTCTTTTCACTATTGATGAATACAGAATAATTAACGCAGCCATAAAACAGACAATCTTTAACTTTTTTGTCTTAAAAAGATCACGACAAATAACAATTAGAATCCCGCATGTACTTTTTGTTTCAGTAACTTTAAAAAGGAGAATCCAAACATGGGTCAAGAAATACGGGTAAAGTAACATTTAAATACCTAAGCAACGCAATTTGTGACAAATGTCTACAATCTACAGAGCTGCACTATGGCAAACAAAAGACCTAATCTAGTAATCTACCAAGGATACAGGTCTAATTTCCTAAATACAACCAAATCTTGTACAGAATACGAGACTAGAGTCATCCAGGAGGCCACAAAATAACTAAGCAACATAGAAATTAAGGGCACTAGGCATTAAGTAAAGTACATTTTAGCAGCTAGCAGCTTACAACTACAAGATGATGAATGTTGAGGTCTGAGGGGCTTCATTGAGCACAGCTACAAATTACTTTTCCACTGTCAACTAGCTCTGCATCCATTTTCTTGACTTGCTCCTCAGCTGGGGTGGTGTTCTTACCATCAGTTACTGGGATTTCTTTCTTCACATTCGTCTCTTCAACAGATGAAGGTGGCATAGCAATGGGATTCTCTTTCTCAGCTCCCCCATTTGCCTCAGGAACCACATTATCTGATTTATCCTCCTTATTGTCAACTGAGCCATTTTTTTTCTCTGATTCAATTGGTGCCTCCACTTGGGGTTTCTCAGTGACCACAGCATCCAAAGCTTCTCCAGCAATTTTATCCCCTGATTCTGGTTCCGATGCTTCTTCCCCTGGAGGCTTTTCAGCAGCTACATTTCCCCCTTCCACACTGCCATTCTTATTTTCCTCAGTTACTTTTCCTTCCGTATCTGCATCAGGCTTCCTGGTTTCTTCAGTTTGTAGTATCTTCTCTCTATTCTCAGGTTGTTTCTCTCCAGAAACATCTTCTCCTCTATTAGCATCTGCGTCTTCCTCTTTAGGCACCTCCACATCTTTCATCTCAGTATCCTCAACAGCCTCTGGTTCTTTGGCAGCAGACTTTGCCTTGCCTTCCTCTGAAGCGGGTCCAATTTCTTTGTTATCCTTTTTTGAACCTGATGATTTTCGAGGTCTTTTCTTTGGAGACTCAATCTGTGGTGGTGGAGTTGTTTTGACCTTCTCACTAATTCTTGCCGATCGCCTAGGTGTCTCACCAGTTCCCCAATCAAACTCTGATATTGCAGGATTCCCAGGATGTGCCTTTAGGTACTGCTCCAATAGTTTTCTGGAACTGATCTCCTCTCCAGTTGGAGCAATGAATACGATCTCACTTTTTCTTGGTGTTCCTACTCTCTTTGGGAAGAACTGCAGTGTGGAACCAAAATTGCATTATAAAACAATTTCCATAAAGCAAACAATCAATCCAGTCAGTTTTGTAAATTTCATACATACAACTCAATGCACTATAGTCCTGGGACCAATTAAGTTCAAGAACAGTGAAACCTAAACATTTATCAGGACAAACACACTCTCTCCTTCCAAGCCTTCCAAGAAAAGAAGGGGGGCAAAAAAACACGTTACATGTGTGACGCCATCTGGGTGAGCATGTTAAAGACACAAAGGAAACGCAAACTACATCAATCAAATGTTTGTATAATAGCTAATAAAACAAAATCAGAAGGACCAGATTATCAACAAATCACTAAGTAAGCTGGAAGCATTAGTTTACAAAATGCTCTAGTCTAAAATAGGTCGGTAATTAATTACTCAAAAATAAATAAATTAATAAATAAAAGGTCAGACAATATTCTCAGTGAACATTTTCCTCCATAACTCATAACTTCTTGCAGCACCCTCAGTTTACCAAGTGCACATAACAAGTCAATCAATATAGTCAGTGATATTTTCCCCCAAAATTCAGGACTTTCAGTAGTAATGTAGCATGTACCATGAATTCAGTGTACCACAATATCAATATTTGCCCTATAAGACTCTTTACAGTGTATCACCAATATTGACAGTGAAACATCAATAATTTTCCCCTACCTCATAACAATTGTATTAGCTTGGGAAGTTGCAGTCCCGAATTCAGCTAAAAGCTCAAGGTTAAGTGCAGGCCCAGTAACAGTACGCTAAATTATACGTTAGCTAGGTAAGGCTCCAGCAATGGAAATGGAATTGAATCGCGCTTTAAAATTTTCTCGAATAAATAATAATTCAGTTAAAAACTCAAAAGTCTTGACACTTGTTAGTAAAGCAAATTAATCATATTTGTAATTGTAATTATAAAAGCAAGCGTCAAACTCATGGGACTTAAAAAACAACCTTTGTCTTCTACTCATTACAGTTTCATGCCCAAGTAGAATAATTTAGTATTTTCGAGGAAAAATTGCCCTAGATACCTTCAACATTTTTCGCAGGGAAGATATTACAAGGCTTTAATTTAAAAAAAAAAAAAAACTCAGTCGAAGCACACAAATCTTCCTAGTAACTGACCTAACTATTATGATTAAGAGGGGAGGGGAGAATCAGTGCGATTGCAAGGTAAGCCCTTTAAGGAAAAACCCTAGAAACAGAAATTAGCACCGCCAAAAACTTTACACTACAAATCAAATTGAAGAAATAAAGATAGAGAAAAAGAATAACGAAATTAGAAATGAAAGGCAGAATTTTAGCAAGGAAATTTAGAGATAAAAAGAAAATCAAGCCATAATAAACAGACATAACATAATAATGGTGACAAAAAAATTAAAAAAAAAAACTGAAATAAAAACAAGAAGGAAGCAGGAAGTGGATAAAATAAACATATACATAAATGAAAAAAAAATTATAACATAAGGAAAAGAGCAGGAAAAAAGAAAAAAAAAGAGAGGAAGAGAGAGAGAGAGAGAGAGAGAGAGAGAGAGAGAGAGGACCAGTTTCTTCCAAGAAGTGGGAGCTGGAAGCTCGATGGAGAGGACCTCCTCGCCTTTGTCAGCACTCTGCGGTTCCTTCTTCTCCATTTCCCTACACTTACTTCCTTCAATTCTCTGTTTCTCAGTCTGCGTCTGTGAAATGAAAATGCGAAATGAAAGGTCGTTAAGTTAGGGCATAAAGCGTTCGTTGTTGGGGAATGTAATGTATGATTTGAGGAGAGTGAACAACACACAACACAAAACAAGAGTTTGGTTGTGCTGCGTTGTGGCGTGGCGTGGCGTGGTGCAGCTACCAATTCGGATATATGCTTCTCTTTTTTTATTATTTTTTTATTTATTTTTATTTTCTTTTCTCCCCTCTCCTCTCTCTCTAGCCGCACTTCACCCAATAAGCTTCTTCTCCGCCAATCCCCAAAATTATTTTCCTATTCTCTTATTATCTTTTAGACTTTTTATTTATTTTTTAGACTGTGTACATGTAATTAAAAATTAAAAAAATCAATTATAAAAGCCAAGATGTTTGAAATTGTGGAGGGCGTGTAGGAAGTGGGGACGGGAAAGGTGGGAGGTGTCGCTCACACGTGAAAAGCTTGTAGTTCTGGATAACGTTACTCGTTGAGTTTTTGTTAACTGAATTTAAATCTCAGTTTGGGGTCCGAAACTAAACCACACTTAACCGACCTACTGAGATACCAGTACTTTTTTATATTTAACACTTATAACTTAATTATAAATTTTGTAGATTTTAAATATAATTAAAAATAATTTTAAAAAATTTAATAATCGGAATTAATAAAACACATAATAAAATTAAGTTTAATTGGTATGTATTGACAGTGTAAAATTATTTTACACTATCAACCAATAGAAATAGGGGAAAGTGAAAAATTATGGTGGGTCCCTAATTATAATGGATAGTTATTTATATGAGTTGGCATTTTTCATAATTTCTATTGGCTGACAATGTAAAATAGTTTTATACTATCAGTGTATACCAATTAAATTCAATAAAATTTTAACCACAAATAATAAAAAGTAACTATACCCTTCAATTTTACGGGAATTGCAAAAAAAAAAAAAATTAGCAATATTTTATTTTAAAAATGTGTTAATGCATATGTGTTTTTTAATTAATGCTGAACATAGATCAGTGCATATCTGATTTTGTTTTCACAGAATTAATTTTGTTGAATTTTATTTAATTAAAATTAATTTTGAGATAAAGTAATTTATATTTGATAATTTTATAAAAATAATTTTGAATTAAAATAAAAAAAATTATTTTTCTCAAAAATAATTCTAAAAGATAAAATTAATTCTAAAAGTCAATAAATAAATATTTTCAAAAATTTTTAAAGAATTTAATTGATATATATTAATAATATGAAATAATTTTATATTATCAATCAATAGAAATAAAAAAAATAAAAAATTATGATAAATTTTTTATTATAATAAATAATTATTTATATGAATTGATATTTTTTATTATTTTTATTAATTAAAAGTATAAAATTATTTTATATTATCAATATATTTAAATTAATTTCCAAAATCAATTTTAACAATCTAGAATGGGCTCCCGATTTCCAAATATGCTGTAATTTGATTACTTTATTCATTATAGTTATCACCATTTTAGGCATGCAGCGCGGTGAATGGCTGAATGCTTGTTTTTGTTTCACAGTTAACGGTTTTAAACCCGACATGCTCACGTCATTCGCTGTTTTGTTTTATACACTAAAGTAAAAAGAAAATAAAAAAAATAAAAAATTCCAGACTTGACTCTGACTGTGTCATTCAAGCCAAACCTTCCCCGGACTATAATGGAATCTTAACCGAATGTTCCTTTTACTTCCATTTACTTTTCTCTTTTAAAAAAAATTAGTCTCTTAATTTTTAATTATTGTCCAATATAATCTTATATGCTTTTATTGTTACCAATGTTTTAGAAAAATAATTTCGTTATAAACGTAGCTAAAATAATGATATATCATACACCAAAAAGAAAATGATATATCAGTTATAGTAATAATAATATAAAATGACGATAAATAATGTAATTTTATAAGTTAGTGATATATTAATAAATTATTACTATGTGAAAAATAAAAATAAATTAAAATAAGATGAAGTTACCGATATGAGCAATACTAAAATACCAGAATATGCATCGAAGCAATTAATGATATCCCCAAAAAAGCCACGTGCGGGTACAATTTATAAGCTAGTCGGGAGAGAATATGTACTTTTTTTTGCCTTAACATTTGAAAATTCATCGCATGAGACCATGAATAATAATATTTTAATATTATTATCATGGGCTTTGAATATGACTTTGCAACCAACATTTTTACTTACTCAAGACTCTGCAAATTATTATTACAAGTCAATATATATCAAAATTAATGTCGGCATAAATAGTTAATATATACCACAACATTGGTTTTTTTTTTTTGGGCGGTTCAACACCATGACAAAAAGTTTTCGAAGTCAAGCATCAATTACAAGTTAGGAGGAATTAGAAAATATTTAATATGAACCAACAAAATCGGAGCAAGGAGGCAAAGCCCACTCCAAACCAAACACTCCTGGACCTCTAACTGCCACCAGTGACCTGGGCCATATATTTGGGCTCATTTATGGTTTCTGTTTTTTTTTTTTTAATTTCTCTTTTTGCTAATAATTTTTTAGTTTAATTAGTATGCACTAACAGTATAAAATAATTTTATACTGTTAACCAATAGAAATAGGAAAAAGTGAGAAATTATGATAGATCCCTCATTATAATGGGTGATTATTTGTATAAGTTAATATTTTTTATTATTTTTATTGACTGATAGTATAAAATTATCAGTGTATTTAAATTAAATTTATAATTTATTTTAAGGATTTAATTTGTATGCATTATTAGTCTAAAATTTTTTTACATAAATATCTAATTATATATTGTCATATTAATAAAAATATTTGACTCAATCACTATATCAAAAATCTTACAAATAGAAATTTGATTAAATGACAGCATAAAACTCTTTTATATTGTTAGTGCATTAAAATTAATTTCTTATTTTAATATTAGCACTTCATTCTTTAATTCATAAAAAATATGAAATATACCAAAAAAAAAAAATGAAGCAGAATTTTGAGCCTGTGTTTCTAAGACTGCATGCAATTTTTTAACATAATAATAGACAACGGCAAATCTAGATGGTGATTTAGGAAGCATACCTACTTAATTGGCTTTTCACTTATATTCCATTTTATTTTGTATTCAATTTCCGATTTCAAATTAAAACGAGTATTCTTCCTAACTTAAATTCTATTTTACACTAAAAAAAATCGGACATGAAGCGTACAAAATTCATTGTATAAGCACCCCATAAACATAAAATTTGTCTCATTTTTTAAAATTTTATCGACATCACCCATTCTTTTTTTTTGTAGTTCTTAGAAGAAAAGTACAATTTATGATTATGACAATCAACGAGAAGATAGGCAAGATCTTAATTTAAATAAAGACAGAGTGCGAAAGCAAGGGTTATTATTTCCAATCGAAGAATTAAAAGTTACCAATTTTGTTCATACTTTGAATAAGTTGTGGCTAAATAATAGTGACACCACTTTTAATCAACTCCATGCCAAATAATGACAAGCGGCAATGTGAAAGCGATGCACTCTCAAACACGATATCACCTTATCACTAAGTTTGATAGGTGAAAAAGATAGGAAGTGCAAGACAAGAGGCCTATGCACACAATGTCTGTCGGAATAGAACATGTTGCATTCAACGAAGATAGAGAGTATCATAATGCATGAGAGAGAAGAGCTATATAGAAGAGCTATATGTTTAAACTTGACCCTGGTACCTTAGGAGCCATAAGTTTATATTATTAAAATCTATCACTTGTTGGAATATATGAAATCACGAATGTTGTGGTGGCTGTATATGGCTTTATGATTATTATGCCTTTGCTTTTTCCATTTCTTTTTCCTTTTGGGTAGAAGGTAAGAACTTTTTTCCAACCCAAAATTTGATTAACAAGCTTAAAGCTATATTGGATTATTTTAATGCGTGTAACATTCTATTTTAGGCTTATCGTAAAATAATGGCAAATACCCCTTACTTTATCAGTTTAGAGATAAAATTCCTTTTGGGGGAAGTTTTTCCACTAGCAATATTACTTCTCAATGTGAAAGTCTAAGCAAGAGATATTTTTTCTAGCAATTGATTGCAAACTTATGAACAAAAGATGTCTCTTTTGCTAAGCCATATGATTTATTAGAATAGCAAAATTCATTATTCAAATCGTGTGATTCGATTCAATTCAGCACGTCAACCATTTGAATCATGTGAATATCACATGGCTTTGAATTGTATACATTCCCACAAATCAAATGCCAAAAAACTAAATCATATGCCAAACAATTAAAGCATATGGGATATAAGGCTGCTCTTTATTCCTCAACAACATATAGACAAAACTTCGAAATATGAAAAGATACACCAATGTGAAGGCTTACTACTCACTAGCACCAGAAGCACTGAAAGCAACTTTCTCTTACTATGGTCTAAGCTATATACAGTAGAAACTCACCTCTCTTAAACCAACCCTACCCAGTTACCACTTCCGAAAAAAAGTGAGAAGGGGGCATCAGTGATTGTTAAGAGACTATATGCTTCACTTTGTCATATATGCAAGTTAGCCATCTAGCCACCTTCACTTAGTAGACAAAGTAAGGCTAATGACTTCTGAGGCTGCAGTTAAGTGAGGGCGATGGTTAGCACCTTGAAAGAGATCAGGGGAATATACATAGGTGTCGTCGGATTTATTCGGGCAGTCTTCATCATCTTCTTCAACCTCCCAAAGGAATTTAGCATATGAAGCCATGGCATAGCTGCCAATGATTAAGATTTATGCATCAGTTTTATTATCAAGAGAAATAAGGACAAGGATTTTTTTTACTTGGGAAACATATAGAGTCAGAATGAATAACATACAGAGATTATAACATAGTTTAGAAATCTACAAACGAAGCATAGAAGGTCTTATATGGAGGGTGAAAAATTCCTACATCATTTAATGCCTGTCTAGACTTAATGCTCTTCTACAAAAGAAAAATATGACACATTGACACAGTCTTCAATATCAGTTAACAACTAGGAAAATATATAGAAAGAAGAAAAAAACCATAATCAATGTTGATTTATAGATCATACCAATCATCTGGGGCACTTTTAATAGCTTGATCAAAATATCCTTCAGCTCGATCAGGATTCTTCTCTGTCTGCCATATTAAATCTGCATAGAGCGATAGAAGATGACCGTCACCTGGAGAAGCCAAAATTGCTCTTTCGAAAAACTCCTTTGCTCTAGGATAATCTCCACAAACCTATTTGCGAGTTGAATATTAGAACACCAAGAGAAAGAAATATGAAATAGCACGGGATGAAAGACAACATATTAATCATGATGAAGCAAATAGTTTTCTTCGCATTTCTATTTATCATCCAAGTGCACAAAGCAGCCAACCTTTATTTTTAATTAATGAATGAATAATCTGACCAATTGAATTGAAAATTTCCTTTCATATTCTTCATTTTCCAATCATTCAGAGAAAGAACACATGATCAAGCTCACGTAGCATTCAAACAAACAAAATTACCTCCTTCAAAAACTTTGCATAATTTCCTAGCAAAAGGGCATCGTTGGGGTTTGCTTCAATCATGTCTTGATAATAAGCTTCTATCCTATCTCTACCATGATTATTTCCTTCAGAGAAGTCCCACCCTCTTCCTTGTCCACCATCTGAGCCTCTTCCACTTCCATTATAGCCACCACAAATCAATCCACCATTGCTTCCCATCCCACCACCCATCACTGAAGTCTGCAACCTACCATCTTGCCTCCCTTCATCACACCCTTCATGATCAAGGACTACCTTATCTAAGCCAGAGCTTGAAAACAATCCTTGAACTGAAGGTTTTGCTTCCATGCAAGTTTTTTGTTGCGGATCTTTCTTCGCGTCATCTCTTTCTATGATCTTTGTACTATGTTGACTTCTTAGAACTTTACTACGTGGCACACAACATTTTTTCTTAGGACTTGATGTGTTACTATGAAGGTCTGTCTCCACCAAGTTATGGCTTAGACATAAAACTGATGTTGTTCTAGGAAGGTGGAGAATTGGTTCCGGCTCGGGGGAGGACTCTATGGAGTAGGGTAGCAAGGAACTTAGAATTGGTGCTGAGGAACTTCTAAGTAACATCTTTTGCAGTTCAGAGAGACAATGGGAAAAATCAAGGAGTTGGGGTAATAGTGCGAGAGCGAGATTGATACAGGACGATAAGAAAGAAATGGTGCAAGTTGAAAACCACCTTAGGAGCCAGCCATGGACCGAAAAGTGAAAGAAAAGTGCCCGATTAGGAATGAAAGGAAATAGAAACACTGAAAATAAAAGTGATCGAGAGTGAGTGAGAGAAGAGAAACCTCCTATATTGAGACATAGAACAGAATGCGAGAAGGTAGTTAGTCTTTATATAGAACAAGACCTGACCACTTACACGAAGGGAAATACTTAAAGAGCTTTAGTGTGAGAAAAGATTGTTGGCATGTGACATATAATACTTCAAAATTTGCATTAAAAATATAATTAAAACAAGAGATAAAATAACTCATAAAAGTAAGATGTCAAACATCAAATAGAACATAATGTATATTTTTTTGGCATTAATAGTATCTACAAATATCAATACTTAGTTGATCTATATAATTCGATATTTATTTTTCTTAAGTCAACTCTTAAGTTCAAATTTTTTGCATAAAATAAAAATAATAATAAAAAAATTTTATGCCTATAATAAAACAATATAATTTAAATCAGATTAGTTACGTTTACTGCATACTAGTAGTTTAAATAAAAAAATACACTTATAAATTACAAGAATCTTAAAAGTCCAATACAAATTAACACTAAGAAAAATTCTTAAGTGCACTTTGTGCAAATCATTGCTTTTGTTCTAAACCATACAATTTCAAGTTTCTAGCCGACCTTTACTTTCTTAACCACCACGAATTTGATAAGACAATCAGATAACAAATCAAAACAAGGGCAATGACTTATTTTAATATCACTTAAGAATTTCTCTACCATTAATGCAAGTAGGAAAGTACGACCAATGCCGCACGGACATGTTTGCCTAAAGGCTGCATGGCATGAGGCTAAGGTGGTGACCCACGGCGCCGTTCTTGTGTTGTTGTCAATTGCAAAATTGAACGGCCACAAATTGGTGCTTGCAAGTGACACAAGTGGAGTCAGCGTCTAGCCTTAGCCTTAGCCTTAGCCTTAGCCTTCCCCAGCTGGCCAACTGAGGGCCAACCATATATCAACAGCTTTAAGGGAAACTGCGGGCATATTTTGTTCGCATATGTCCCTTTGCTAATAATGTACCAAAACCCTTATTATTAGAGGGTCGAAGGATGTGATATGAGATACTTTTGCATAACTAGAGATATAACAGGTTCTTATAATGTGAGTCACATCAATCACGTGAACTTTCGTCGTCTTTAACCAAGTATAAATTAACGAGTAATGCAAACAAAAAAAATGTCAAAATTTTGATATAAAATATAAAATATAATAATATAGTAATATAATAATATAATAATGCAAAAAAAATAATTATTAAATAAAATATAATAATATAATTTACTTGTCCATTTACATATCAACTTACCACATTATTCTGATAATAAATTCGGACAAAAAAATTTAAAGCTCTAACATTTTGTTAAAATTAATTATGTTGACCACTAAAAGATAGATAAAATAAAATTTAGTTTTAATATTATGTTAATATATTTTTTATAGTTATTATTTAATTAATTATATATATTATTATATCATATATTATTCTTTCTTTCTTCTACTCCTCACCCGCTTTTACATGCTTCATTAAGAGACTTCTTATTAAAAGCCTTCTTAGGGAATCCTTCGACTAGACGTACACCACAAGATTTAAACCTTACAAAATGAAATATTTTCTTATGTTATATGATAATAATTTGAATGATAATATGATAATGTGAAATAAGATTCAAAACAACAATGAGTTATGTAAATAATGCCACAGTATGAGTGACTTGATCTAATATAATCTTACATTACATTATTACCCCATAAACAATCTCTCAATGGGGTCTTCATTGTTACGCTGTTTTGCTTTCGAGTTTCAGCAAAGTTAGTGCTGTGACAAGACACATATATAATGAGTACTTATATATAATCTCATGAAAAATGCCAGACATTCAAAATTTTTTCCATAATTTTAATATCAGAATGATGTGATATTATTACTAATTTTTAAATAAATAGATATATCTCACCATTTTATATCATCCAACCACCATCATAATTTGTGGCAAAATTTTTTGTTACATCCTTGTGGCGATGTAGCATTGCTCTAATCTCATTGGTATATTGTCCCCACGAAAGAGAAAAGTCAGCAGTTATTGAGAGGTGCTATGAAATGCTAACCCAAGCACCAAGTTCTTTCCACTAGCTTCTGGGACCCAAGAGCACAGTCACAAATCAAGCACAACAGCTTTAGGTACTGATTGTTTGGATTTTCTTGTATAGAGTCTATTTTTAAAATTAAAAAAATATTTCTAAAAATTTGAAGATATTTGAACAAGCTATTACGACAAAAAGCAAAAGATGAAAAAATAATTACACAGGATAACTTCAAATATCAAAACTATATTATAAGCACTTTATTTATCCAAACGTACCTTCACACGTAAAAATGTGTGAAGCCAGTAGGGTATAGAGGCAGTTCTAGGTGTTAGCAGAACAAGAAAAAAAATTGTGTTCTAATTTAATGCTTGACACTTAAGTAAATATATTGAAAATATTATTATAGTCTTAGTAGAAGACAATGACGATCAACAATCATGAATCATTAAACATTAAATAAAATAAAGCACAAACATTTTTACTCTGGAAGTACCTAAAAATCCTCTAGATTATATTGGTGCTAAAAAAATTTGTGAAAAAATTGACACTACACAGATCTATAAATACAATAGTACAAAAATGCGGTCGTTTTTGTAATCTATTGTAATCTATGATACAGCAACTATGGTGACAAGGTAAACCGATCATGCATTCATACATCAAGTAAAATCTAACACCCCCACAACAAAAACAATAAAAAAACAAAAAAACAAAAAAAAAAAACCTAAAAGAGAAACTTAGACGACAAACAATACCACAAACTTCAACTTAAACGAATTGGCTGGAAAATAGACAGTGACGGTGGCATCCCGTCATGAGATCATTTCCTGAAGCTCTGAGAAACAACTACCACAAACCAAAAATATAAAAAGTTCTAAACAATGATGACTAAAATTACACGTCAACCCCGAAAACTTTTTATGAACAATGAATATTGGATTTTTACGTAATGAAGTATAAGTCTCTTTGACCCTTCCCTTTCAGTTCAGGAGGACACAACTAATTTTCATTTGTATCTCCTCCTTCGAATTGTGTTACTGCTTCGGTCAGGTAAACAACAAAATATATCGTATTCGTTCATCAGCATTGGCATTCGTATTGGCATTCGTATTCTTATAATTTCACCCAAAATTAAATCTCTAAAATTTAGATACTTATAATCAGACTGCCATAATAATAATAATAATTTAGTAATTGGGTCCCTAAACTAATCTGTATATAACATTGTCAATTGTCAAATGAAACGAAATATATCAATCTTGCACCAAATTTGAATAGGTTTAATTACTTTATAGATCTCTATAATTTTATTCAAAATTCAAATAGGTCCTTGTAATGATAATAATTTTGAAATTGGGTCCAGACTACCACCCACCCACATCAGCAAATGTAATGTTCTGTAACGGCAGGTTAGTCCACTCGATGAACCCAATTACAAAATTATTATCTCTATAAGGACATAATCATAAATTTTCAAACAATAAACACCTATAAAATAATTAAACCTTCGTCATATTAAGACCAACTATTAAGGGTTAGTTTCCGCACAATAATAAAATTGCTTCCTTGTGACCTAGAAGTCACGGGTCCAAATTTTGAAAACAATCTCTCCACAACAAGGCTGCACATACCCCCCTCTCCCCACATCCCACTAGATACGAGCCTCATGCACTATCCATCCTTTTATATTAAGATTTTAAGACCCACTATTATTTATATTGACTAATGAATTTTATTTTTGCATCTTTTTTTTTCCCTCATAACATAATACTGTCATGCTACTGAGTACATGAAAAGATCCTAATACAGTGAAAAATATCGACAAACTGAAATACACAAGACTGATCTTTAATCCAATCACATGACATGAGTTATGTTCACTCTTGAACAAACCACTTCCTTTTTTGATCTTCAAGCTCCCCATACCAGCTCACTCAGGCAAAGCAAAAGTAAAGAATCTCAACACACTAATCGACCATTCAATCTTCACTGAAGATATCATTCACTAAGAAGAGAAACACTAGTCCACTAAGAAAATAAAATCTAGTTCGAAAGTTTTAACAGCTTGAAGAAACTCAAACTACAGGTAAATGAAATGGATAAAAAGAGCAATCACTGAAACGCAAAGCCTTACATAATACTTAAAGACAGAGGAAAGTTTCTCCAAATTTTTTGGAGTTTCAGAATACTGTCAAAACGTTATAAACTTGTAACTGCAATTTTACTCCCCATCTTCAATCTAGTAAAATTACATCAGGATATTAATTTATATTATCTCCACCATCATGACTACACAAGGACAAACCAACCATGAGTTTACAATGAATATATCAATAATGATACAATACTTCCAGAAATAAGTGCTTAATTCGTGCAATACCACCCAGTGAGACTTGAAAATTTAGAAAACTATGGCTCCATGTGAGTTTAGTTTATAAAACGAGCTAGAAAACTTAAATGTAAAGACCTTAGAAATAAAATACTATCTCCTCTTTACCTTTTATCTATGACTACAAGTATCTTCAAAATTAAGTACCAACCCAAGACATTTAAAAATTGAATATATTTCAATTTTAAACATCTTGCAACCCAATACAAAATAAAGAAGGAAAAGGAGACCAGAGTGATTATTCATAAACTACCTCTGACCCAAGTCATACTAGAAGGCAGGATATTGTAAAGTGGAAAATTTATGGATAATCAAAACATTGATTCCACACATTTGCATCATTTTTTCTGTTCCTGCAGAAATCAGTCCCCCTAAGTTGTAATATGATATATACACATTAAATGCTTACTATTTTATCTTCTAAATCTTGATCCCTTGTTTGGTCTATTCCTCCCATCCCAGGCAGAAGCCCAAAAGAATAGTGACATCCAGAAAAGAACAGCAAAGAAGATCTGTACTCTATCTTGAATTTTGGATAAAGATGCAGCGAGATCTGCTTCTCAAAAAAAATCCAAAAAGTTTGTCAATACCAAAGTCACACCTTGCTATAAAAGCACAAATGCCAAATCAAAACATAAATAATAGAAATTGGGCATATGATAATTTTAATATCACAAAATATAGACATCATTCTGCCTAATAATACTCTAAAGCAATTATAACAGTCCGTAAACGTGCAAAAGTTAGGCAAACATGCCTTCATGATGCAAAGCACATAGTATGTGTGTCCTGAGTTTTGATAGCAAAATACATTTACTATTATACATTCTATTTCTAGTAGAAAGAATCTCTAAATTTCTATTAGAATATATGTCGAACAACTAGGTGTAACTGTTGAGCTCTATAGTGGTGAACTCAATGGAGTCAGTTACAGTGACCCTGCTACTGGATAAGGAACAATAAAAGTACAAATACAGTTGACAAACATCAAGTGACTTTTGCAAGAGAGCATTGAAAAACTAACCATATTTAATGTAATCCAATGCTACACCATACAACAAACCATTTCGAGAAATAATTGGGTGGTCCTAGAGCACCACATGACTGTGCTCACAGCCAATAATATCACAGTATTTTAAATAGGATCCACCACTAACTTATGGGATCCACCACTAACTTGTGGGTTCCACCCCCAATACTGTGATATTATTAGCTGTGAACACAGTCACGTGGTGCTCCAGAACCACCCAAATATTTCTCAACCATTTCAAACAAATTTTGCATCATAAAGTGACTTTGTCATAGCTAGTTTAGGTTCTAGTATAGTTGTACCTAAAGATTTAGATAGTTAGCCACTCACTTTCCAAACCGCAAATTATTTGCTGGAATGAATTTGATCATCCCGTAATAAGCCAAAGTTTTAATATCTCAAAAAAGTATAGGAAGTTTTAAACCTAGACCCTTTTTTTAGTAGAGGACTTCTAAAACTCATTCTGAGGAAAGTAAACAAATCCCTTCAAGAGATTCCTGAATGGAAAACTCGAAATCTCGCAGAACACAAACCAAGGCAAAAACATTAGGCATCTAGAAGAGAAGAAAACTGAACTGATGTTATATCAAAATGAAATAAAATGAAGAACTAAATAAAATTTTATAAGAAAAAGATGACAATATTTCAACCAAGATAGCAATTTGTCATCAAATGCCCAGCAATATGACTGAATACCGTCAACCCATTCTTCCCTTTAAAGATTAAATTTATGCCCAAAAAAATTCAAATTTATTTCACGTCCCTAAACTCCGCCCTTCAGCTTCATCTTCTACCATTCAAATGGAACCAAAAAAATAAAAACATCAATTGCTACACTAACTAAAATTCTCTTATACAGAACATAGGAAAAATTCTAAAAAACATAGAATTCACGTGATATAATATAACCTTAGTCATGGACTTAGTATAAAAATAATAATAAATTTAAGCTAAAACATGAATGGTACCAGAATTATGAAGTTAAAGATGAAAAAATTGGAAAGTTCAAAGTTGAAACCTTGAAGCTTTCCGGAACCGTTTCCGGGAGGAGGGTCAGTCCGGGGAGGTGGCGGTGGTCCAGGGGCGGCGGCGCGGCACCTAGCAGGGCGGAGGACGGCGGTGGAGGGTGGCTGAAAAGGACGACGGAGAGAAGAGGGGCGAGAGACAGAGTAGGAGAGGAACAATAGAGAAGGGGAAGTTGTCGTGACAGAGGCAAGAGCCATGTGGAGGCATTTCAGGTGGAACAACAACAACATCATATGTATATATATGACTCAGATTCTGTGCTTTGGGCTTTTATAGTGTGTGTCGTGTGGTATTGGTGGTGGGTTAGTTGTCGACCCGAATGGGTCAAGTTTTGGGCTTAATTCATGGTTGTGCAGATTGGTACATGTTTGAGTTGGCTTGTCCACGCTTTGTATATGTGGGCTTATGTGGTCTTGAACTATTCAGTGTAGGCCTAATACAAGACCCAAAAATTTGATGCCATTGATTAACTTCTTAGTACCATGCAACTTAGATAAAATAATATTGGATGTTAGTTTCAAATTTCAATACCGTCGTCCATTGACCCAAGGGGAGGAGAAAAAAAAAAAGAAAAAGAAAAGTTTCAATTCCAGACAAGACATGCTAGATCCACTACAACTATTTTATTGGTGTTCAAGCCACTACTAGAAGTGGATTGAGGCTAGCTTAATTGGTGATTTCATAATTTCAAGGAAGGCCACACCTAAGGGAAGTGAGTTCGATTCTTAAGGCAAAGCCCCGCCCCTCGATCTCCCCCCCACCTCAAAAAAAGTGATAAAAAAAAAGTCATTACTCACTAGTGGACGAGGCACTAGCCGTAGCGAATAAACCGAATGCCTTGTATGCAAATGAGATAGGTTTAATCCCATAGGTCTATGCACCCATTTAGCCCTTTAATTTCACCCTTAATCTCCAACCCCTAGACCCAAAAAAAAAAAAAAAAAAAAATCACTCCTCACTAGAGGTGTCAACTTTATTTTCCCCTTAAACCACCAATTGTTAGAATTTATTAAATTTTAACAACTTTGATATAAGTTAGGTAGATTTATAAAGAGAAATAAGTCTTGAACTATCAAAACATTAGTACTAAAGTTGTCAATTGTATCGTATGATTCATTGATGGTGTTACACCGAAAAACAATATACCTATCTTTTAAGAGATATATATCTCATACATGTGCTTATATAAAGGAAGTAAAGTGTAAATTTAAAGAAAACAAGGTGTCCAATCATAACTAAATGATGAGAAGACATGAATGTTTAAAAGTATGTCTGATTTTCCATTTGCATTCTTAAAACCATGGCTTGGATAAAAGTTATAAAAGAATACCTTTTGTCAAAATCATGATTTAGAGTTTTTAAATGGAAACCAAACATATTGTGTAGTATTATTGTTGCACTATTATTAGACGAAACTTAATTTATTACAATGCTCTTCAATAATAAGCGTGTGTTGATGACGTCGAAGTTTGACCA
The DNA here is from genome assembly GCA_031439585.1 of Pterocarpus macrocarpus. Classification (NCBI taxonomy): domain Eukaryota; kingdom Viridiplantae; phylum Streptophyta; class Magnoliopsida; order Fabales; family Fabaceae; genus Pterocarpus; species Pterocarpus macrocarpus. The sequence continues at coordinate 1,718,643 of CM062516.1, forward strand.
AATAAATGAATGTTAACACTAGGGTGGCTAGGGTTGAAAAAAAAAAATCTAGGCAATCCGTCAAGAGTTGACAATCTGACTTGGCCTATTTGGTAATCATATTTGGTAATCAGGTTAAATGAAGACTATTTTAGAAGTCTATTTAGCTCAAAATAATCAAGCAAGTTTAAACTGTTTCAAAAAGTTAAATATGACGGGTCTACCTATTTACCTAAATAATATATAATACACTATTATTATAATTTACAAATTTATATGTAATATAACATTTATTTAATTTATAAAGATAAATTTTATTGATTTATTTAAAGATATATATAGGTTCATTAGCTTACTATATAAAGACTTGTTGGTCTATGTAAAAGTTTAAGGTCATTAAGTTAATACAAATGCTATATTATTAAATAAGCCTTTAAATATGTTTTACAAGGTTTAAGAAAAGAAAAAAAAAATCAAGTCAAACTGCATGTTTTGTAAGTAATTTTTTTTGAGAAATAATTACTTCTTTTTTCCAAAAGCTATGTCAGGGGAGTTAAGATTGTGAGCAGTTTTAAACTCAAAAATGCTAATTCAAACACAAACTAGGTAAAACAAGTATGACTCAAACTATATATTTAAAATATAAGTAAGGCACGTTTAAAGTAAAGTCTAATCTTACCTAATTTGTTTTCACCTCTATATTGGGGATTTGAGCCACAAGAAATTCTAAAATAATATCAAGGTATATTTTTGGGCAATTTGTTAAACTTAACAATTTATATGATTATGCCATGAGACATGCTGCATTCTCAAATTCTCCAAAGTACATAAGAACTCATGAGTCAATAGGTGGTTTAGTAAAGAAATCAGGAAATTTGGAGTGAATACACTATCAGTTTCATGTTTTGTTTCCAATCACTCTCAAACAAAGGTTTGGGCCAAAGCTAATCTTTGCGTAAGAGTAGTCAAATAGAGCCCAAATTTGAGGACATAACAACGGGCCAAACAGAAGAAATCATGATACCATATATTGACCCAAAATTTTAAGCCATCGAACCTATGATTTTTTACAATTATATTGTCGTTATTGACCCCATTATTAACCAATGTGAATGTTCATCATCAAATTTGAAATTTCAGTGGCACAACGAGGCCAGCACAGTTGGTTTAGAACCCAGGCTCTGCGGATGTGCACCTGGGACCCTATAGGCAGCGTATTCGACTCCCGCCGGGGGCAGAGCTATAGAGAACTATGACTAAGGCTCTATGGGTTAGAACCAAACCCAATTAGAATTCTCGACTTATTAGTCAAACTGTCACATCTAATGCCACTTATTAAAGGTGTTAGGAGAACCCAAAATCCATGAAGTGAAGACCATACAAGTGTAAATCCATAGACTCGTGCAATGAGTGTATGATAATCATGCAAATCAAGAATACTTAACCAGTGTATGAGAATAATCCGTTAATGAACTAGCTACACACATTAATTTATATCCATCTATGAAGAGTGGCAGTATAAATCAAATTTGAGACAAGAAGCTACCGAAGTATAAATATTTCTAAAGTAGATTGACATGAAAACTATTTTAATCTCGCACTTCCACTAATTTCTAACAACTTAAAAGAGAGTTTGGCAAAACAAAAGCTCAAACCGAAGGCAGGTTCTCTGCCTTTTTCTTTGTACATATAATAATACATATAGGAATTAATATAAATGGTAATCAGTAGTACTAGCTAGATCAAATTATGGTTGATACAACTTATTCCCACATCTGCATTTCCAATGAAGCAGATAATAGGTATCATCATCCCCATGAGATGACACTTTGAAATTCTTCCCTTTTGAGTCATTATTGGGAACTACGAGGGTAGCCATGCAAGGCCTACAATTCATGCACTTGTTTACACAAGCAGGAGGCTTTGATCCTATTTTGCTTTCCCCCAAACTCTTTCTTGTGTTGAACAACGCTGATCCATCTGCTCAAGAACACACACAGTTCATCAAAACTTAAAACGGTTTTAGCTTATACAAGAACACAGTATAAGAAAGAAGAAGGCAATTACACACTCAAACAGTTTTTAGCCTATACAAGAACAAAGAAGAACACCAAAGGGAAGAATAAGAGGAGATGAAAAGAATAGAAGAATAAAGGATAAATATATAGATTAAAATTGTAGAGAGTATAAATTCAAGCCCCCCGAAAAAATAAAATCATATCAAAATTATGTATGAAAGCAAAGACCTATTCTGGATTTCTAACATGAATTATATATCAACAGAAGCATGATATACAGTTTTTAACTTAAATAGGCTATTGGGGTGATTGGGGGGGGGGGGGGGGTTTACCTGATTTGGGAGGAAGAACGGAGAGGAAAAAGATGAAAACCACAGTGACAACTTTGATGAGTCCATGTAGAGGGTAGGATCTACCAGGTGGAGCCATGATCAGTGAAGGGTCTAGGGAGGACTAATCAATTTAATTGACCTGTGTGTTTGATTCTGATGTAAGTCACAGTGAAGAAAGTTTTTTGTGCTGTGGGGTGTTTGAGAAAGAGTGTGGAAGCAGTGAAAGGGATTGGAGTGGCTGTATGGAATGATCTGAGAGAAAGAGATGGATGATTTCTATCTTTAAATGGGTTGGACAAAGTTGAGGGATGTTTGTGTTTCCTGTGGGAGAGACAATGCTCTGATTCCATGGCTTGTTCACCAATCAAAGTGGAAAATCATACAGTGAAAATGTGTTGCTTTGGTCCTTTTGGGAATTTGGTGAACAGATTTTGGATTGATAGTGAATATATTTGACCGACTGAGGGAAACCAAATCTGAACAAACCACACCCCGGCCCCCTCCTCTTCTTTGATTTCTGATAAATTATTTCATATTATATTGTTTCAAAATTTATTATCAATTTATATATTTATTATCTTAATTAATTTTATTTTTTAATTAAAATTAATTTCTATACATGAATAATGTATTTAAATTGTCGTATAATAGGAATATAAGAATATATTATATTATATTTTTTTAATTTAAATTTATATAATTACTCATGATGATATGATAATTTTTTATATTTTTATTAAATAATAATATAAAATTATTTTATACTATTAATACATATAAATTTAACTCTTTTAATTTTATAAGAGATAAATATTCAAGTTAATGATAAATTTTATGGTTAATGAAAAATTAAATATTAAGTTATAAATAACTTTTGAAAAACATAAAATAACTTATCTTTCTTCCTTCCCTATCTTGGATTGATAACTAGCTTTATTGCGCCATCAAATCCCCTTTAACATCGGTACCGTATTCAGTAATCTGGGGTTGACCAAAGAAGATGCAAATTCTGACTTTTTTGTTTGAGGGATAGATTTAGGTGATAAAGTGTTGCATTCAGTGCTAAAGCGTACGCCACAATAAAGGCAGCGTGGGGAGACAAAATGAAAATTATTCATACTTCAGGGTAAACATATAATCTAACTTCAAAAAGGAGAGACAAACGAAGGCGCAAAAAAGAAAAAGAAAGGAGAAACAATCTAAGGATTTGTTTAATTGTATTGAAAAATCATCCTTTGTCCATGGTTGGTAATTCATCTAATAAACTTATAAGAAAAATCTCTCACTTTACCGCATTTCTGACCTTTGAAGGTGAAATGCTATCATCATCATCATCATTATGTAAAATTGTTTGTGTATTAATGCTATATGGCTTGTTTAAATCTTTTACTAAGTACTATCATAAATTCATAATATATGATGTATCAGTGTTCAGTGGATATCAAGCGCATGACTGCTGGTACATATATTATGCACAAATAATTAGCGAGAAATTAAACAAGGTAACGCACTTTATTCTTTGAATGGTTAACTAGCCACTTCTACATAGATGTCTAGAAGTCTTTGTTGTCCCCTTTTTTTCTTTTTGTTCTACTTCTTCAGCTAATTTCTTGAAAACCTCTATTGCCGTATGAAGAAGTCACCTGCAGGCATATAGTCATACGTGTTGCAAGGCTTTGAGAAAGAAATTTCCCTTTCAATCTATTTCTTTGCAGTCCCCTTTACCAAAAAAAAGAAAAAAAAAAAGGCTTTTCTGGTTTTCACTTCCATATGAGTTTAACCTATGCAAGTTAATTTTCGGTAACTTAATTGTTTGTGTATATAGATTATCCTCAAATGAAATAGCAACCCTGAAAAGTGAAAACTATATATTAAGGTGTATTTGGTATAAGGATAAAAATTTTATGAATGAGTTTTACGTATAAAATTATATATAGAGTTCATTCATAAAGTTTTCACCCCTATTTTTATCTCTATATCAAATACACTCTAAATAATAGTCATCTCTCCATTATAGGTTTCAAATTCCAATGAGTTGATGATAACTCAAATAAAACATTAATAATAATATGCAAATGCATGAAGGGCTTGAGTAGATTATGAAATCATAAATTTAAATTTTATTGTCAATAATATAACAAAAAAAAACATACAAATATATATATATATATATAATTTTCTCTTGTATATTTTCTCGCTAAAAAGAATTTTATTAAAATATTTAAAATTTTATAGAGGTATAACTATCCTAACAACGATTACTATATAATTCCAAAAATCAAATTCAAGCCACTAATTAAGAAAAAGAAACGTCTACCACTCTAATCAACCTTGTATTGGTGCATGTGCATATTAACTAACTGGTTGAAAATAATGTACTAGTACTCGCCAACTTAATGCAAAGTATATATACGACAACGTGTTAAGAGTACTAACTGTTGTTGCTGACATGGGAAGCGTTACCGGTAGCTTAAAGTTTGCTTACTGTAGGATATGGGGTTGATTCCATTTTCAGATTTTACCCCACATTTGCACTAGCCGATGAAGCAACTTTTTCAGTGATGCCATTGAACAATCCAAAGAAAGTTCAACAACGTTTTGAAAACAGCTAACCTCCATTTCCCGAAGAAAGAAACTGTTGTGGACTATTGCTGAATAGTTTATATGGTAAACAGTGAAAGCATCAAATTTTTTAGCAGTTTGTGGTCAAAAATCACCATTAAAAAGCCCTAGGGATGAGGTATTAGTAAGCGCACATTGCATTCCGCAATTGACTTGTGTGTGTGTATTACAAGCATTTTGTTATCCCTTTTTTTTTATTATAAAAAGTGGACATCTAATAAAACATATACAAAGAATTAAAGATTTTTTTGGATCACACACAATTTAATTAGACTTATACGAAATCTCACACTATTTTTTAAAGTGCATTTTTATAATTTTTTAATTAAAATATTTTTAATATCTAATTAGATTATTTTACTAATTAACTCAAGCATGCTTAAAATATTATAAAAAGTAAAATTAAAATGTTATCTATAAAGAGTTTATTGATACATGAAAATGATCCACGGCAGAGGGAAGGGGGACCAAAGGATGCTACAGTCCCAACTACCAACTTAGTCATTGTTTCAAAGCTTTCAAATTTTTTTTATTTTTATATTAATGATGATGAAGTTTGAAATATCATATATGCTATCAAAATCTCTCATTACTAAACTATTTGCAGTAATTTTAAAACTTTTATTTTTATATTGATTTATTAGCTCTTATAAAAAATAAAAATGAATAAAAGAAAAGAAAAATATATGTACTTTATATGTATATCTAATATATAATTTATATTAACTATAAATATATTTGTGTATTTTATAGTTGTGCGCTTATTTTACACAGTCCATGTTACAATATGAAAATATGTGACGCATGTCATCCTTCTCTATGACCTCATCACTTGAATATAAGGTATTAGAGCATCTCTAATGGCAAATCTTATTTTGAATCCTATTTTTAATTTTACTATTTGTCACATTAATAATATATAATAAAAAATAAAATTAGGTTAAAATTGGAATCTTTTCTCTAATGAAAGGTCCCAACTTTAGTCCTAATTTTAGTCGCATATATTTTACAAATTAAAAAAGATATCAACATATTTATTAAATATTTTGTTATAAATATAAAATTATATTTTTAAGACTTTTAACTGAAGGAGAAGGAAAGATAATGAACAAATATAAAAGAATGATACTCTATATTTATAAGTTAATTTTGAAACGGCTAATTTTTATACTCGAGTACAAGTAACCTATACTCAAGTACATAGTATCATGTATTCAAATATATACTCAAGTACGTATTTCATAATCTCTGATATACTCAAATACACAGAACGTATACTCGAGTACACAACATCATGTACTCGAATATATAGGTAAGTATCTATTTTATTAAATTCTTTGTCATAAATATATTTTAATATGTAATTTTATTTTTAAATTGGATAAAAATATATATTTAGATTTTTCAAATAATTTTTATTAAATTTTATTTTTTTTTAATTAAACAAGTCTTCACAATATTTAAAAAATATTACATCATTAACAGCAATATTATCTTAATTTTAAAAACATTATATAATTGACATATTTTTTAGCTACAATCACCCGTTGCTAAAGTGCTTGACATATTTTTTAACTATGGTCACCCGTCGTTAAAATGCTTGACATTTCAACCGCAGTGACACAAGCTAACATGCTTGATTTGATCCCACATATTTTTTAAAATAAAAATATATCAAAATATTTGTTAAATTATTTATCAAAAATATATAACTTTATTTTTAAATCAAATTTAAATTTAAATTTAAATTTTTTGAATAATTTTTATTAAAAATATATTTTTAAAAAAATTATATTGCAAATAAAAATTTTTCATACATATTATATACTTAAAATTTGAAAAATTTAAACTAATTTTTTCTTTAATTAAAACAAATCTTCAAAATACTGAAATAGTATTACGTGATTAATAATAATATTTGCATAATATTATATCTAAAACAAAAAAAAAACAAAAAAACACAAAAGTGGTAGCAAAAGCTACCATTGCCACGAGTTTGTCAAATATTTGAGACTACGAAATTGGTCCCCACCCCTTTACAGACTGTTTGGTTTGGGAGAAAATAAGAGGATAGAACAAGGAAGAAAAGAAAATAAATTGAAAAGGTGATTTTTACTCTATTTAGATAGCAAAGAAAATAAGAAGAGAAGAGAAAATACATGTGGAACTCACTCCAAAATTTTTCTCGTTCCATATACACAGAAAATGGAAAGTGAAGGTGCTATATGCATCAAATTACTTTTATAACCTTAACTAAAAGATTAAAATATTTAAATAATAATAAACTTTCTGTAATTACAATAAATTTGCTTTTACTTAAATAATTAATTTCAAAATAAATTTTATAATATAAATGTTAATAAATAAATTATTTTTTAATATTATTATAAGGTGAGTTATTTATTTAATTTATAAGAAGTATTTAAAAATTAAATTAAAATAAAAGGGCTATTTTTTATTATAATAAGGATATATATATTATTTTAATATAACTCTTATTTTCTTTCTCTTCAATTTTTCTTTATTCAAATACATAAAAATAAAATATATTTTTCTCTTTATTTTTTTTTATTTTATTTTTTTATTTTTTTTCTTCTCATTTTCTCTTCTCATCCAAACAAACCATTAATGTGGGACCACTTCCAATTTAACTTCCATTCCAATGATGCAGTTGTAGTATCTGTCCCACTTTTTGGCCCATATGGCAAAATGAGACGGTCCCACATTAGAGTTGCTCTTAGGTTGACAGAATAAAAAATGTAGAGAATAAATTAATAAGATAATTATTTTTTTAAAACTTTTGTATACTTAAAATTTTACTTATATTACATAAAATTTTGAGTAAATAATTTTTTTAGTTTTATTATTCTAAAATTGATATTAATTTAATTTTAAAAAATATTTGATATTAATTTAATTCTATTACTTTTAAATTGATATTAATTTGATTTGATTTTAAATAAATTTTGATATTAATTTAACTCTAATACTTTAAAATTTAATATCAATTTAGTTTTAATAAATTTTTCATAAAATTAAAATTTTTATCAAATCATTAATATAGAATTAAATTAATATTAAAATTTAAAATATTAAGAATAAATTAATATAAAAAATTATTTATTCCAAAATTTTAAAAAAAAATTAATTTAAATATATTAATATTATTAATCAATAAAAATAATAAAATATATTAATTTATTTAAATAATTACTTATTATAATAAAAAATTTATTATAATTTATTTTTTTAATATTTTTATTAAATAATAATATAAAATTAATTTATTTATATTATTAATATATCTCAATTAAATATTTTTTAAAAAATTTATATTTAAAAATTAAATAATTTAAATATATTAATAATATAAAATAATTTTATATTATCAACTAATAAAATTATCGATATATATCAATTATATTCTTAAAAATTAATGTATATATCTATCACTTTTCAGAATAGTATTTGCGTAAAGCACAATTTCCCAAAAGAAGAGCGCGACAGCAAGCACCCAAACATGGTCACTGATCCAAAGGCGTTGTTCCCAAGTGGATGAGTTGAACGGCCATGATTAAAGGATCTCAATCTCGTTTACTGATCTAACGGTTCATGTTGTTGGTCCCACTAACCTGAACTTGTACGGATGAAGAAAGTGAGTGATAATAAGACCTTCCACAAAGCCTGCACAGTGCACACGCACGTTACTGTTCAGATCATAACAATTGCGTCATCACCGTACGCCTCTCACTTCTTCTTCTTCGCTTTTTATTGTCTAGTCTTTTCATTCGTCAATGTTCACCTTGTGGCTGTAATGTACTCCCCACCTTTTTTTTTATTTAATTTTAAACAAAACTTTCAATTGTTATTTAAAAAAATTATGAGATATTAATTTAATTTTTAAAAAATTTATGATATCAAATTAATTATTAAAAAAATTAAATTTTATTTTATATCTCAAAACTTCTTCCAACCGGAAGTATTAAATTAATGTTTAACAATTTTTTCAAAAATCAAGTTTTAGATTTTATTTTTTCTTCCTTTACCTTATGGGTCATACTTTGATACAAATAAAAAATCAGCATAGCTGCGACGACTGTCGCCAACGAATGGCCATCTCGTCGCTTACGAACTCGTCAATGGAGAAAGGGGAAGCAGCGACGTGAGGGAGAAGACGAAGGTGTTTCTGTCGTGAAACACGAAAAATAAGGTCTACTATAGACTGGTTTAATGTGAGAATGACACCTCACTTTGCACCGGTGCAATTTTTTTTTTTATTTGCACCGAAGTATGATCCTTACGTTACAGGACAATACTATGATGAACCAAGTCGAATTTGGTCCAAAATGCACCAAATAAAATGAAAGGTGGGATGGGAGTGGTGTACTCGTGCACCAAATTGTATGCGATGGGCTATAGTATTTTTTTTAATTTAATTTAAAAAATATAGTTAAAAGGTATTTTAGATGTGACTATTCTTTTATGTGATCCTAATATTGACTAAAATATTTTGAATATTATACAAATAAAATTTGATTATTTTTAAAATATAAAAGATATTATATAAATAAAATTCGATCAATTCACAGGTCATCAAATTTAATTTATATGATGCTGTAAATAAAAAGAATTTTTTGGGGTATTGTGTAGAAAAAATTTAGTCACTTATAAAATATATTTAACCATGTTTTTGAAATTTGGTTAAATTAAAAAAAATATTATAGTGCACTATATATAATTTGGTATATAAAATACACCTCACTTTTCTTATATATATAATTTTATTATATTATCAATATAAAAAATTTTTACATAGAGTTTGAATTATATGTTATCATATTAGTAACAGTATTTAATTCAGCCATTCACCACTTTAATCCTTTGCTTGATTAAAGAAAAAATAGGAGAAAGAAAATGAAAAAATTGAAAATAGTATGATTTTAGTCTTTTGTCTTGTTTGAATGTAAATAGAAAATAAGAAAGAAAAAAAATAAATAAAAAGAAGCGGGTGTTAGACCCATAAAACACCTCTCTCTCTTCAAGTAAGAGAAAATCAATGAAAAAGAAAGAATTTATTTAAAATATTAATTTTACTCTATTTATATCTCTATATTATGATATATTAAAGATAAATAAGTTATTTAGTATTATTATATTTTCTTTTTTATTATTTTTTTCTTCAACCAAACATGAAAAAAAAAATAATTTCTTATTTTCTTTTTCTTTATTTTCTTTTCATCCAAAGAATGATTTTTTTTTTATTTTCTCTTCTCATCCAAATAAAATATAAAAAATTTTATAAATAAAAATATATAATTGAATAATAATATAAAAAAATTCTACATTAAAATTAATATCTATTATTCTTATTGATAAAAATCTTATTTTGAAATTGAACTTTTATTTTGTATATCAGCGGCAATGTGGCTCGAACCCCTAATCTCGTGCGTACTACCCAAATCCCTTACCACTAAATCACTTATAGTGGCATTTTTTAAAATGATTACTAGTAGTCATAAAAAATAGCTTACTACTATTACTCAAAACATAATATTACACTCAATAAAATCATCAACTAATAGTTATAGGGAAAATTAATCTAATCCACCAATTTCCACATGAATAATATCCTAAACACCAATGACTCTAGTCATGAAATTAATCAAACATACATTGTTCTGATTCCTAAAATTAAAGATCCTTAGGATTTGACTCACTTTAGCCATATTTCACTATGCTATGTGCTTTACAAGTTGATTAGTAAAACTTTGGCAAATAGACTAAAGGTTACCCTGCCTAAGCTAATATCTGAATCTCAAAGTGCATTTGTTAAAGATAGATTAATATCTGACAACGTTGCATTTGTTAAAGATAGATTAATATCTGACAATGTTTTAATAGCATATGAGATTATGCATGCCATTAAAAATAAGAGAGTGGGCAAGCGAGGTTATTATGCTTTAAAGCTAGACATGAGCAAAGCCTATGTAGAGCAGAGTGGGCATATCTTATAGCCATAATGAGGAAAATAGGCTTTAGTGAGAGTTGGATCTTCTTAGTAAACCAATGTATTTCTTTTATGTCATATTCGATCATGATTAACGGTTTCCCAAAAAGAGTTCTTGCCCTACAAGGAGGTATGAGACAAGGGGATCCATTATCTCCTTACCTTTTTGTGATATGTGCAGAAGGACTTCCTGCCTTAATCCAGAAAGCTGAAATGCAATCTAATATTGCGAGAATATGGGTTTGTAGAACTGCACCAAAGGTATCCCACTTATTTTTCGATGATGCCACTCTTATCTTCTCTAAGGCTTCTATGAGGGAAAGTGAAGAAATTCTGACTATTTTAAATAAACATGGGGCTGCATAAGGTCATGAATTTTGAGAAATCCTCAATTCTTTTAAGCTTAAATGTGAGCCATCAAGAGCAGGATCAAATAGCTAATTGCCTAGGAATCCAGTCTATTGTTTTCTCCAAAAAATATTTAGGATTGCCCTCTATGATGGGTAGGTCTAAGTACAACTCCTTCCAATCATTGAAAGATAGAGTTTGGAAACGGATCCAAGGATGGAAGGAGAAACTACTATCTAGAGGGGGAAAGGAAATCCTAATAAAAGTTGTGGCGCAAACCATCCCTACCTATTCAATGTCATGCTTCAAACTTTCCATCTTATTGTGTAAGGACTTGGAGGGTCTAATGGCTAAATTTTGGTGGGGGGACCAAACTGATGCCAAGAAAATTCATTGGGTTAGCTAGGAGAAAATGTAAAAGAGACGGGAGGGCTTGGTTTTAGAGATCTTTGTAGCTTTAACTTGGCCGTGCTAGTCAAACAAGGATGGAGACTTATTCAATTTGAGGATTCTTTAGTGGCTAGGATTTTGAAAGCTAAATATTATGCTACAGGAGATTTCATGACAGCTCAATTAGGCTCTAATCCATCTTTCACTTGGAGGAGTATTCTTGAAGGAAGAGCTGTCCTTGAATAAGGTCTCATTTGGAGAGTTGGGAATGAGGAAGGAATTCACATAACTGAAACTCCATGGATGCCTACTATGCCTATTTTTGAAGTTAGGAAGAGGGATAATATGAATCCAGATATTGAATGGGGTAATAAACTTATGCTTAATAACCCCAAAAGGTGGGATTCAAAATTGATTGAGAGAATTTTTGACACACATGAAGCAAAAATGATCCCAGCACACGGAAACATTCAAGATAACAAGTTTTGGTATTTTGACCCAAAAGACAATTATTCAGTCAAACGATATGAAGTTTTCTAGAATGCACATATACACCAACAGAGATAGGACAACCAAGAGTATAATCAGGTTTTTTCTATATTATTTCAGTACAAAAAAGTTTGGCAATCAATTTAGGACATGAAAGTTCAACCAAAAACTAAGATTTTTACTTGGAGAGTAGCTAGAAATATATTATCTACCAGAGCTAGACTTATTTCAAAAAATATTCAGGTAGGAAACGGATGTTACCTCTATAATGAAACCACCAAGGAGGTATGACACCTTTTTAATTCTTGTCACTACTTTTTGTACCGCCTTGGGAGTTTCCGGTGTGCAGGTACATGTACAATACGACATCCTGGATCTCCACGCATGGCTCGATTGGATGCAAAAGGAATTCAACCCTTTTTTTACAAGAGATCGTGAGCTAGTTGCATGAATTTGGGAAGATGTATGGTGCCAAAGAGACCAAGTCTAGACTGGAAAACCTACCTCAAGCCCATTCCAAATTCTTCCGTAGCAAGCTATGAAGCTCAGGAGCTTTAAAGCATCTCAAATGAATGAAAACCTCCACTAGCCTCGTCCAGATTCGTTGCCGAAAAGGTGGGAAGCTCCGTTGCTTGGGTTGCTCAAAATCAACACCGATGGAGCCATCGCCGAGGATGCAAGGGTGATGGGGTTAGGAGCTGTGATTCGCCGTTCTAGGGGAAGATTCATAGCAGCAAGGGTAAGAAGAATCATGGGAGATGCAGACACGATGAAGGCAGAAGCTTTGGCCATAAATAAAGGGCTGAAGCTCGCTAGGGATTTGGGGATAAGGGCTTCGATTTTGGAAGGGGATGCAAAGACACCTCTAGAAAATTTCGAAAGCAGCTCCAACATGTTATCTCACAATGAACTTGTTCTAGCATAAGCTTTTAGATTGGCCTCTGAATTTATTTACTTTAGGGCCCAATTTGTCCCTAGAAACTGTAATATAATAACTGACAAACTAACTAAATTAGCTATAGATGGATTAGTTTAAAATTGAAACGGTAAAACCCCACTGTATATTAAACATGATTTATCCTTTGAAGCTCTCCTTTGAATAAATTCATAATTCACATAAAAAAAATAATCTCATTAGAATGATCGTAACACAATTTCACAGGCGCAGATACACCTCATAATATCATCAATGAATTCCTGGGAGAAACACCCGGAGCTTGCATCGCCAGCTCTCATCGTTTTGTTGTGAACATGTTCAAGTCCACTGTTTTTACTGGTCTTCGAAAAGTTAACTGGGCTTTTGCCCCATCGACCATGAGCCCATTTTTTTTAATGATTAATTTCTATCATCTACTTCTACAGTAATTTCGCTCACGACCCAAAACCAAAAAATGAAAAAAACTCTACTTTTTGCTCCCTAAAAGAAGTGTTTAGAATAAACGTATTTAGAAATAAAGATTTGTGAAAAAAAAAATAGTTTTTCATTGATGACTTTTTAAGATAATGGGAGGAAAAATAGATATAAAAATCAGCAACAAACTATCCGAAACTAATTCTAAAATCCAAACATTCACCAAGACTATATTAAATATCTCAACATATCCTAGCACAGAAACACCACGAAAAGGTTAACTCACAACCAAAGTATAAAACAGTAGCAAAATGAAGTAATGTTACTTCACAATGATTTAGATGATGATTCTCCTGTTTAAGCACCGGTTACTGACAACTAACAAGCAACTAGCATGCAAATGAGGTGACTTGTAAACTTTATACACACAACAACTCAGAAATTTTTATTTCCTTCCTTTTTCCTTAGGTCCAAAACCACACACACCTTATTAATGCCATAAGGCTCACAACTTCACAAATCCATGTCCACGTTTACTAATTTCAAGTTACACAAAAACCCCATCATTAATGTACAGTGATTTGCTTCACATCCTTTTTGGGCTTCTCGGTCCTAGGAATGGTCACGGTTAGGACACCATCCTTCAACTCTGCCTTAACCTCATCAGCTTTAGCATCATCAGGCAAAACAAGGCTAGTGTTGTAGTATCCATAGCTACTTGATGACCAATACTCATCATCATCACCTTCTTTTTTATCTTCCTTGTGTTCACCCTTTATTGTCAACACCCCATCATCAATGGTGATCTTCAAATCCTCCTTGGCAATCCCCGGCATCTCATACCTCAGCTTGTAGTGGTCATCCCTCTCTCTCACACGCCCACTTAGGGACCATGGTGTCAAGTTCATGTTATCAAACAGCCTGTTGATGTTCTCAGTTGCTTGCATCAGTGCATTCCCAAGGCCTGAAGGAAAGAATTCTAACAACCAAAAACAAATAATGTTAGCTTGTGCTTCAAGTCCTCTATCCTGATAAAGATATTTAAATTTTCAGATTAAAATAAAAAATTGACTACTACCAAATTTTAAAAATTAAAAAATGAAAGTGACTTTTACTATTTTTTTTATCAGTAACTTATGCTATTTTTTTATTCTAAATTATCAATTAGATAAACTTGGAGTTCGACTAATTTAGTTCAAATTAAATTGAATTAATACAAAAATAAACCACACTTAAAATTATTTATTACCTATTTAAAATACTCAAGTTGAGACCTAAAACTCAAATCAACACCTTAAAGTTGAGACTTTACTTTTAATTAAAAATAGTGTCAAAGGAGTTAAATCAATCAGATATTTCTATCCATCCACTATTTTGTGAATATCTCCAACAAAATGACCAAATTGGATTCATATCCAAATATCTAGAATTCAGTTACCTATGTTTGGAAGATTGGAGGGTTAATTCCTTTGAGAAAGTATTAATATTACAAAATTTATAATGTTTATTGAATATTGTCAAAGTTGTATCAGCACTAAAAATGTGTCATACTAAATTATATTAAGGCCCAATTACCTAGAGATATGTTGTTTTAAATGCCTAAATAAAAGATGTGAAAGTTTATTCTCTTTGGCCTAGGAACTGAAATCATAACTCAACTTCAATCTTTAGCTATAATTAAAGGTTATGGAATCATAGAACAAGTATGGAACAATAGAGAGGAAGAGATTATTACCATAAAGTGCAGGGGTGAAGTCACGGTCATCGTTTCTCCAGGGCCATGATCTCCTGCCCCTCCTCCTAGGGAACAGCCTAGGCCTTCTGCCTTCTGATGATGAGACAGCAACCTCAGTCCCTTCAGATTTCTCCTTATCACTGGCTGCAGTTGCAAACCCTCTTCTCATCAACTCATTCCCACACCTTTGCTTCTGCAAACCACCACCATGGCCCATCACGGGTGAGGAACTAACCACCCTTTGTTGCAAGTTTTTCAAAGCCAAACGTGCCAAAGCCATTTGCTAATTGACCTTGATGTTGAATTAAGAATGAAAGGAGCACAGCGGATAACAGCAGTTTTTGTTTTGTCTGTTTTCGTCTTCAGTTATGTTGCTGATAATTGAAGTAACTGAGACAACTTAAATAGAGAGAGACATGGGGTTGAATTCTAGTACTTAGCTTTGGATGCTTAGAGAAGTCTCCAAGAGATTCTAGGATACGAGTGAGTGTCACAAGATGGATACATGTGGAATTTGACAATAGTAATAGCTATTGGCATGTAAATTAGAACTTGATATGAGTAAAATTGTAAGAAACCGTTTGTTTCCGGTTTTAAAGAAAGTTATTTTTAAATTTATATTTTATATATAATTGAAAAAATTAAAAATTATTTCTTTTAGAAGTTATTCTCTTTAATTTGTAAAAAAAAATTAAAAATATATTTTTTAAAAATTTTAATTATTTTTAAAAAATTATTTAAATATAACAAAACTTATTTTTGTAATAAAAAAAATAATTTTTTGTTAAAAATCCTCCAAACAAATACACTCTAAAAGCCTACTTCTTATTTTTTTGATACATTTAAATTTAAGTTAAGAAGGTTTATTTCAATATATAATAAAGGATGAGGGCTTATCTATAGATACTTCCCTGCTGAAAATACTTAATAATAACAATTAAGTTATAATAATATATAAGCGAATAGTAGCAACTAAGTTATAGCAGTCTATAAGCAAACAATCTGACTAGGTAAATTAACTCATTTGACAAACCTACGGATAAGAATATTTTTACACATACTAAATGGTAATTTAAGTGCTTTAAATATGAAGTAATAAACTGTGTCTAATTAACACTTTTTCATAGTAATAATAGTGAGAGTTCTCGTTCTTTCTATAATAGAATTGACGGCAAGAGTGTTCCAGAGGGAAGTGTACCTGATTCCACGTCTTTCGGGACAGGCTGAGAAAGAACTAGACACCTGCACTATGAAATGAGAAATTGAGCATCTTCCAGAAAGATTAATGCCTTGAGTTCTTTTTGTCGTGGGGCCCTTCTGGCCTTAACATGACATGAGGATTTAGGACTGAGTACCTCCACTTCATCAAAATAAGCAAGTTTTGGGCCGGGCCCAAATGGCTACCTCGTAAAATGCAAAATTTCATTTGCGACATGACATCATACATGGAGTACTAGTTGTTGGATCGTGCAAAAAAAAGTTTTCTAAGAAGACGACTCCAATTCAGTCTTCTGAAATAAAAAAAACATCTTATGGAAGAACCATACATTTATTGTTGAAATTCCCATACCTTTTTAATATAGCGTACCAAAAACGAGAATTGCATTAGTACCATAGAAGTTGTTAAAATGGTTTATTTCAATCTCAAAAGTTAACTCAGGAAGAGAGAAATATTCAAACTTTTATAAAAGTTTTCTTGGCCATATAAGCCCCAAACAATGTAGAACCTCTTTTTTTTCTTTTTTTGTCAAAGCAATATAGGACTTAATACACCACTTATGCTTAAGACTAGATATATGGAGTGTAAAGTTTGTATAACTAAATAATTTCAAACACAAGAAATAGGCTTGATACCATCTTAAAATTATAGGCCAAACTCAACACAAAAACTAGCTTATGAAAGGAGAAATGTCTAAACTCTTTTAGGGCTCTTTGCCATATTTATAAACAATATGGAACTAAATAGAAGCGAAACCGCAACCAGAAGAAACGTTGTCACGGAAGGTAATGTCTAGGAAAGGATTTGATTGGCACTCAGTCTTGGTAGAATGAGCATACCATTACTCATTTTGCAGTCTGGTTTTCGCTTCTGACTGCATCATGTTAAATGCTAATAATTTAAATACCCGACATTGTGAAATCAAAATTTAGCCCATTTCCATTAGAAAAAGAAAAAAACTTTCATCGATACATGTCATTCATAATTCTTTATATTATTGAGATAATGATTGCACCAAGACACAGGTGAATTATAAAATTTAAATAAAATAGTTCACGTTTAATGAATATGAAGCCGAATCAGAGTTATAAATGACATCGACCTTTAGTGACCCTATCCAGTCTTCGTTTATTTTGGTTAAAAGATTAGGTGACGGGGAAGATCCATCTCAATTCAAAGTTAAGACATGTCTCTGAACTCATCAAGTACTTACAGATGACTCACCAACAAAGAAGCTAGGAATTGGACCAAGTTATGGCGATACATATGCAGAATACCGTCTAAGTAAGCTAGCTGCCGAAAAAGTGCAGCAAATGTAAGTTGCAGGCTTGCATCCATTCATGCAGCATGCTGTTAACAAAGGGTGGGGTTTTTCAAAAATTGCCTCTTGGCAGCCAGGGCAATCAATTAAACAAAGTGTAATACAATTATCTCAAGGCTTGGAAAGAGAAAATTCCCTCATCATTAGCAATGTGACAATTTTGATATACAAAATGCACTATATGCCAATCTTCCTCTTCCTACAGAAGCAAGAACAAAAAATTATTTCAGGGATCTAACCAAACGGCACTTCCTCAATCTTCCAACAGGTCAGTCATATAGGCCCTCCTGTTCCCAGATGTCCCCAAGAAAATCTACCATTTCCTATCAATTTTGATATAAGCAAATTAGCAAACTATCAGATAATCAATTTTTTCACTTGAGACTGCATGATGCTTCAGAAGTAGATGCTTACAGCAAGAGGGACGGGTTGCCGGAATGGCTTGTTGCTCCCCAATAAACTTTCATATGTAGCATTCCAACTGCAAAGCCAAAAATTGTTGGCAAGGCACAGACAATGAGTTCTGATAAGATCAAAAAAAAAAAAAAAAGGAAAGAAATTCATAATTACTGACAGATTGAAGTTCATCAGCAACATATGGACATCTTATTGACCAATTTGAACATTTTTACAATACACTATACTTACATGAAAGGAAAGAACTTAGCATGCCAGTATTGATGAAGCAAACGATTAAAACACAAGCCAAGCTCCTTATGACATGGCAGGAGTAATCCTTACAGTAGCATGGGTGTAATTACCATGGCTTTCAATTTACAGAAGTCATTGTCATTGACAAAGTTCTATCATTTCAAGGCTACGACTAGCTTACTAACTGTTTTGATATGAGTTTTAGACTCTAGAATAGAATAAGCTGATTTTTCTTTCTTCCCCATCTGTGCTCAAGTATGGTGGAAAAGTGGAATCTCTCCAATATTATCATGCCGAAAGGCATTACAGTATAACCAAAATGTCAACTTGTATAGGTTTGTTTAAAAAATCAGACAAGGAGCAAGAAGTGCTAAAACATATAGAAAACTGGATCTGCAGTAGTCCTAACACGAAATTACAGGAACAAGAAAACTGCCTATAAAATGATCCAACAATGTAATTTACCTCAATTTCGGTTCTCGCAATTGTTGTGTTCGGTTCTTGGACCTTTTATTTCCTACCCAACGTTGCCGAGTCTGATTCCAGAGAATTAGCCCTGCAGCCAGAAGTATTTTCATAAATGCACTATGAAGTAAAACAAACAATGATTGTACCACTACCTTATCTTACAAAATCTCATGTGCTACAACAATAGACACCCAACAAGATATAAATAAAGAGAATAACAAGATAAAATGCAAACTGACCAAAAATTGCCATGAAGCCAAGTCAGTAATAAAAGGATAACCTAAATCAGATCAGAATGAAGGTTTAAAGGGCAAAATGTATCAACTGGGGGGGGGGGGGATGAATTAGAAGTGTTTCACAAAAAAGCAGTATGAAGATCAAAATAAAAGTATATGAACAGTGCTGTTCAAATGTTAAAACGAGATTCTAAGGCAATTCAATTAAACCCACCAATAGGCAATGGATGCTTTGATCTCCCACACTCCCACAGTGCAAAATCATACCATTCCTTTTCTTACTTCAAATTTTGTTGTAAAAAACCATATCAAACAATCAAATCATATCAAATTATCTTCCGTTTTGCACAATAAAAGCAATGAAGAATACCGTGATTTACAAATTCGTTGGGGTTGCTGGTTTTGCAAGAACCACCAGGAGGAACCACAGCTTGGTTTGTTACACTGGTTGAGGATGTGCTTCCCAGAGACTGACCAGCACTGTTGTCCATATCGCGCGTGCTGGTGGTCCGGAAATCCCCTGATGTGCTAGGTTTACTCACTGCCTTGCCTTGATTTATCAATCCATTTGATGGCACATCCACAGTAGTAACTACTGCAGGCTTTCTATAGCAACCCACACAACCACTGCTCTGTTTCAATAACATTAATTTCGGTTATGCACCATATAATTATAAACATTAAATTGCCTTGAAGCAGCCACCATAAATTCAAACACTTCAATACAATAGCTGCAAATTGATTTACACACACTGCAATCTAGTCATTCTAATTTAGAAATTTTAAAATCCTAATATAATTGATTGTCAAATTTATCCCAGCACGTATATATACACGAAAGGTGAGTTTTGGTGCAACAATAAGTTGTTTTCTTGTGACTTGAAGGTCACAAGTTTAAATCCTGAAAATGCAGAGGTAAGGCTGCTCACATCTACCCTTTCCAAATTCCACTAGGCGGAAGCCTCCTACATTGGGACGCCCTTTATATATAGACGCTAACACATGCACAGCTCCCTATCTTCAACTACTTTGAATTGTTTCTATTGCTGGTTTCAAATTTAACCAAAAAAAGGGAAAATTCCGCTTATCAACAATTATTATTTTTATCACTTAGTTAAGCTGAGTTCACCTATTTCCAGAAACAGAAATGCTGGCATTGGAATCCATAATCCTCCTTGATTCCTTTTCATCAATTTTCTAGAAAACCGTATGAATCAAGGAGGAAAAAAAAATGAACAGAATCATGCCACCACATGATATCAAACATGAATATAAGGAAAAACACAGATACCCAATAAAGCAAAAAAAGCTAATTGAAGGGGGAAAAAAGGACAAAAAGGACAAAAAGGAGTTAACTTTCTTCATCTACAGTTGGATTCAGAAAAAACATACCCCATATGCATGCGGTGTCTTAAACACCCCCCAAAAAAGGACTATTTAGAATCAGATCTAACACAAAGGAATTTGCAGAGAAAAAAGAAGACGAAACCAGATTCCAGGGCAATCCTAAAAATTCAAAAAATCAAACAAAAAAAAAAAATCAGAATTGTGAAAACAAGAGAGAGAAAAAAAAAGGATTGAATGTAGAGAGAGAAAATGCATAAAAAAAAGGGAACCTTTTTATGATAGCCTTTCCCTTCTGATGTGCAAACACACAGATGGGGATGGCCTTTTGGCTTCTTCTCTCCTTCTTGTTCTTCGTCCTCTTCTCTTCTGTGCCAAACCCAAACAAAGGATGATGTAATGCAAGATTTTGGGTTGTTTTTATGCAGCAATGTTTTTAATAAGTGTTTGTGTTCATAATTTTTTTATTATAATAAATTGGCTAACGTATTATGATGTTTAATTATGGTTTCATTTGCATACGTAGATCTTTGCTTTGTGTTTTGCATTCTGAGTTGTGCAACAAGAACTTGTTTGGCTTGGATTCTTGTTATCTGTTTGCTCCTACGTTTGTCTTTTCTAGTACCATATGGTTTTCAAATATAGTAAATTTGCGTGATCTTAGTTACCTTGAATAAGAATAATAAAGTGAACATTATCTAGATAAATAACTAAACAATGCATAGTAAGAACGAATGGCGGTTTAACATTTGTTCTTCTTCTTTACCGTCATTTCGCATTTTATTTGCAAATAAAAAAAATTCTTTGTTATGTTATAATGTAAGCAGCTAGCTCCCGTGGTCTGTGCAACAAAACCAAAATAATATATGTGGCGAAAAGGGGGACAATCAACCTTATAGTTACATGTTATGAATCAGAAAGCTCAAGTGATTCAAAATCTCAGTAGCCGGTAATAAATCCTTCCAATTAAAAGTCTCATATAATTTTATTATATATTAATTTTTATTAATAATTAGATATTTTTGTGGATTTCATGGGATGATCCCATTTTTTTAATCAATAGTAAAAATTAAGATATAATAAAATTATGTAAAATTTTCAATTAAAATGATCTATTTTTTTTAGTAGCCTTCTAATTTTTTTTTTTTAATGTATTGCATTAATAGAGTTAGCTCGCTTGATCTATTTAATTTTTAGATTTTTCTATTTATAGGTGATGTATAAATGCCTCTTAAAATACTTAATAAATTTGAAGATATATTTTAATATTAAATTAGGGTAGATTTTTATATGCATTTTATTTTATTTTATTTTTTGTATAGTGGAACTCCTAAAGAAGCAATTAGAGGAAATGGAAAAGAGAATGAGCAAACGATAATCAAATCCTTTATTCAAAGCTAACAACTCTCTAGTCACATGCACAAAGGAAATCCAATTAATCTCAGCTTATTGGCTGCATTTTAAATCTTAATTCACTGCTTTTAGTCTTTTATAACTAAAGTAAGCACAATTTTCTACCATGAATGATGGAAAATTAAGTTTTTTAAAAGAGTCTTGCATACATGTTACGAAAATAAAGTACGACATAGATCGAATATGAATTGGTAATTATTCAGTTGAGATTTTTACGGAAAATGTAAAATGGAATAGAAGAGTCAGAATGTAAAAATCCGCTAATCAAATTATTCATACCACAAGCTTAATAGTCCAAATTCACATTCATATTTATAATCATGCATGTAACTTCAAATGAGGATAAATGGATAATATGAATTTCAGTTTATTTGTCAACATTAAGCTTTTTACTTTTGTCATTGTTTTTCCTCATACTTGTAATCATGCATGTAACTTCAAAGGAGGATAAAATCAATTCAGTATATTTGTTTGTTAAGTTACAAAATGAAGTGATATATTGTTCAATTTAACTTATTTTCTGATCACCAAACTATATGAACTTCAATTTACTTGTTTGTTAAGCTAGCAAATAAAGTCATGTATTGCTCAATTCAACATTTCAACTTCTTTGTCGATCACCAAACTTTGCATTAAATCCAATCAGAAAATGGCACGGAAGAAGAAGAAGTTGATCTTGCTTGATACAAAAGAAATGGCACTGCAGTTGCGGCATAACATAACCATGATTCTGTATTCACTATTCAGGCTATTTAGTATAGTGGTAAAATTAGGGAGTAAAATTTCATGAATGGAATTTATGTATAAAATTACATAAAAATTTCATCCATGAAATTTTGTACCTATTTTAACTCATACCAAACACCGCCCAAAAGGTGATGCTAGATTAGGAACAGTGTTTTCTAACTCTAAATAATCTCAATGAGAACAACCTACCAGAGCCATATTTCATAGGATATGTTAGTCAATTTTAGCAAATTAGTTTTGGTAAGTATATCGGGTCAGAAGTAATAAAAAAATATGGGTATGGGATTGTCATTTCTATTAAGACTAAAACCAATTATTAGTTCACTTAAGCATGTTACTATTCAGACAAATGCAATTGAGAAAAAAATTGGAATTTAAATTAATGCAAAAATTGTAAATAAACAAGCAATAGAAAGTAGGAGTAAGCAGTGGATGGAAAGTAGGTACTATGGGTTGATTTTATTAAAGTTCTTTATGACTACATCTCCCTAATATCAAGAAAAAATTTAGCAAGCCATAAAAGAAAAAATAATACCCAAAGTCATGTCAACTAGAAGAGATCTGTGATAGATCTCTAGAATCCTTAGACTTTAGTTTATATTCCTCTCCCTCTAACAATGGATCTACCCTATATGAGATAAAAGAATTTAAAACAAAACAAAAAGAAATAGATTCCCTTGATTTTTCTCTCATTTTTTCAAATCTTCATTCTAATTCTCTTATCTTGATCTTTTTTTTTTTAAAAAAAATTTATTCAAATCTCCAAATAATCTCTTCTATCTTTTTTTTATCTTTAACTCAAATCAAATATTTCAAAAATTTTACTCTTCCAAATCTTCAAATCCTTATCCAATTGATCCCATTTAATATTCAAATTATTCATACTGAAAATCAATTCTATAATCAAATAAATTTAGGAAGAATATTTGTCAATTAAACTCAAAATAATTAATTTCTCACTAAAAGCATCAATAATTAAGATTTATTAAATTAATCCAAAAAAATTATTATTATGAGAATAAATTTAAAAAAATTCAATACATAAATATAGGAGAAAATAATATATTTTCATAACTGATAAGGATATTAGAGAAAGGAAGGGCATGTTTGTACAAAAAGGATGAGAAGAGATAGCATACATGAAAATCCTGAACAATTGGCTGACAGAGATGGTTAAGTTGAGACATAACTGTAACTACCACTGTGACTATGATGTGATGTATTGTTTACACTGGATTGTAGAATTTGTAGTGAACAACAATTGATGAAGCCAGTGCCTGACCATGGAAAAAGAGCATAGACCTTGATTCTTCATTCTTCAATGCAGGTTTTACGCCCGTATAGTACAGTACGACATTCTGGCATAAATATAATCTTAACATTTCATATTTGGACATAATAAAAGTGAATTATTTTTAGATTTAATTAACTTTATTGTAAGTATACATACATAAATGTAAATTGACATCTATGCTAAAATTTTTAGAGGAGCAGCTATTGTGCATTTTGGTTGATGAGCTTGGTCGGGTAGGAGTTTCTTAATAGCCTGCTCAATGGTTTGCAGTTGTTTTTCATCGTAGTTAATAAATTACTTATGTCTAGTGATGCAAGCTTCCGGGGCTTATCCAATTGTTCAAGAGACCATGTAGAATGTTACATTAAATTACATGGAGAGGGAACTTTAACATATTCTGCATTTTATTATAGATCAATCATGCTCTATTTCATTATCTCTCGTGTTTAACTGCACCTGTGCACTTTTTAAGTTATATACGACCATGAGACATGACAAACATTACTTCTTGATAAAAATAGAAGGATTTTAATTCGTAATAGTATAATAACAGCATCATATCAACCAAAGAAAAAGTGTATAATAACAGCGGAGAAAGTATAGTCTCACAAGTCACAACACCATATGTATTCTATGTAAGCTATTGATACCAACAATATGCTATTTATCCAATAAGCCAGAGCATTAGCATGGTTGGTAATTTACATGTGACTGGAGCGAAATAATTGCTTTTGTTTGTTTTGGTTATCAAAAAATGTGTACAGGAATTTTTTATTATACATTATTTTAAACTTAAAATAAACTAATCTAAATACACACTATGGTAATAAACGCCACTGATATCAACATCTCGTAGTACTATATATCATCCTTCGTCATTTTCAACGTATTTATATGAATTTTGTAGGGAACAGGAACATGGGATTCCCGTGGGTTCAAGCTTAGCTGTTCACGTGAATGCTTGACTTTTATGAGCTAGAAGAGAGTCATATAAGTAACAAAATATATGCTCAAACAACTATATGCCAAAGGTAATAATTTTGATGAAATGTACCAAACGTTAAAATAAAGGACGAGGTTAGCTAGGAAGGGAAGATATATAATTTGTGTTTTCTTCCTTTTATTCATAATCGGTGTGCTATGCCTTCTTTGAACAGATCAATAACAACCATGAGTTCATATTGAAATTTCATATTTGGCTGCGTTTGCTGATAACGTTCTCTTTAGAAATCAAAGTTTATGTTCTACTTTACCCACTTTTCTCTCTTCCTGTTTGGCCTTTTGAATTGAGGGATCATTCCTAATGGTGCTTAGGATTCATTAGTAATGGAAGGTGTGCGAAAGTCGACTAGGCTATTTTGGCAAGTTTCAAGTGAAAAAGAGAATCTCCACGTGTAATTTGACATTTTCATGTTTAACTTTCGATTTATGCTCAACTTGGTAATTTTTTAAGGACTAAAGCTAACAATCCACATCAGAATTTTAAGAAAAAAAAAATTACTGATTGCTGTGGACCGCTGATAACTAATTCATCATGTCATCTGCGGTACTAATGTATGAAATTCTATCTTTTATACGTTTATAAAGAGAAATATTATTTTTACACCAAAAATTAAACATATATCTTTAAGAGAGATAAACTTAAAATTTTAATTTTTCTCTCTCAACATTCACCATCACTTAAGATTTTGTATTTATTTCTCTCTAAAGTGCTTTTGAAATGTCTAATTTTCAGGATATATATAACATATCTCTAATTTCTTCTTGTTATAATTATATTCAATTTTAATGTGTAAATTTATTTTGTTAATATCATTTATATATTAAATGTCAATATTATAGATGAACATAATAAAGAGAGATACAAAGTCTTGATCTCACTCACTATCATAAAAAGCTTTCTGTCTTTTTTTATATATGATGTTCTCACCTTTTTGTTTTTTTGATAGAATATTCATTTTTAATATATATATATATTACTCGTTGTTTTATAACATTGAAGTTTGAGTTAAAGTTTTAAAAATAAAAAAGTTATATTAGTTTGAATGCTCACTAGGTTATGTCTGAAAAGTACGTGCTAGGTCAAGACTTTCTCTTTTTTAAACACACATACTTTTTATATATGTAATTTATTAAATGTTAAAATACAAAATACAAATATTTTTTAGTTTAATTAAAGGAAAGTTCTCATTAGTATCAATACATGATCTTCATAAAAAGTGGATTAATATACCAACAAGATTACTGGACATTTTGAGTCATATAGCACTACTCTTAATTAAAATCTCAAAATAGCTTTTTTCCTTTTCTAAGATATCTCTACCATTAGTCATTATTATGACTAAAAGGCCTTCTTCACAATTATTTTCTTTAGGATTTGAACATTGGTCCTCTCTCTAAAAATATAGTTCACTTATTATTACATCTAACTCTTGTTAATCTCAATAGTTACATTTTATAAAATAAAATTTACTTGTAAGAGTTAAAAATGATTAAAATACTGAAGAAATTATTTGCAAGTTACACATGATTTTAATTATACCATTAAATTAAGGGGGGAATGGAATTTATCTCCTTAAATTATAGTTCATGTGTACTTTATTTCTTGAACTTAAAAAATGGTGCAACTCATTCTCAAAAAAAAGAAAAAAGAAAAAAAGGTGCAACTCAATTCCTAAACTTTTCTAAACATGTAATATAGTTTTTTTTTTTAATTAAATTTTCTGTCAATTCTTAACAGAAATAGTCAGGTGCTCAACATGTGCCTGGTTTTAAGACAAAATTCGCAAATGAATTCAACATTTCGCCTAATTTTAACCTTAATCCTATTCGAATTTAACTCCTAATCATTTTAGAATTAAGCTTTGGTGGCCAACCAAAGGCATTTTTCCATTTTTTTGTTAACTTCAGTACCTAAATGGTATCTTCCGGTTAGTTAACTTTCTTTCACCGCACACATCATATTACATCTCTCTCTCTCTCTCTCTCTCTCTCTCTCTCTCTCTCTCTCTCTCTCTCTATATATATATATATATATATATTGTCACTTTCATTACCCATCAATTATCTTAAACCAAAAACAAAACCCAAAAATAAAAAGACACATTGTTAAATCTAAAAGCATTAACCAGTTCCACAAGCAAACCAACTTAAATCATAGGCATGACAAAGATATGTCCAATGCACAACAAACCTCTCTCACTTGCTCACCCAATGCCTCAAATGCCTCCTCATTTCCTTCAACTACCTCTTGTGAGAAGGAAGGTTCCTTTCCACCTTTGTGGGTTATTTTATTGGCTCAACCTTCTTCATTATTTGCATATCCGATTGACTCATTAGTTTTCTTTGTTTTTTAGTTGGTTTATAAGTTTTTTTTTTTTTTACCAAATTACGAGCCCGTATCCAATTAACTCCAAATATATCTTTTCCTTCACGTTGTGAATTCATATCCGGTTAATTCGCAAATGTGTTTTTTTTTTTTTTTTTCAGTAGAAAGTTAGGAGTCTCTATTGAGTTGACTACCAAAATGTCTTTGCTTTCAAAAAACAAAAAAAAAAGTCCATAACCATGTTTACTCCCAATTTGTTCTTCCTTTTCAAACCGTGTATACGTAATAGGTTGACTAGCAAAATGATATTTGTTGCCTTGCAAAGTCACAGGTTTTTCGCCTACTACATTTAATATTTGGGCTCATGGCCTTGTTTTAAATTCATCAATTGTGAGTGAAAAATCAATAGACTCCGAAGTTTCCAATGCATTTGGGACAAAATAAGGATTCATGTCTTTACTTATCCCTTATAATGATAATATGAAAAACTATGGATATTCATATTTTCTTAAAAACAAAAAATGAATAAAGAGTGATAACTGTTGACTCCCAATTTTGTATGGGTCATTTAAAAAATAATAAAAAATTTTATCTTTTTGTTTTTCCTTTCACCCTTAGGCTTTATTTGGATGGAGGAAAGAAAATGGAAGGAAGGAAGTTGAGAGGAAAGAAGTTGAATGGAAAGAAATAAAGTGGATTCATATTTTTCATAGATATATTTGGATGAAAAGAAAATGAGAGGAAAAGAAATAGAAGAAAAATTATTTTTCATTCTTTGTTTTGTGGAAAAGTGAAAGGAAAAAAAAGAGATAATGCTATTAAATGACAATTTTATTCTTATGTTGTTATAAAAGATATTTCAACTATATTAATTAATATCAAACAAAAAAATTTCACTATTTTTAATTTAATAGTTTAAAATAATATCAATCTATTAAATCGAACTAATATTAATAAAAATAAATTATTCAAAATTATTTAAAATAGAACTAATATTTTAGTTAATCTAACATTTCAAAAATATTACTTAAAAATATGTTTTATCAACTAAATAATACCAAAAATATTATCAACTATTATTTAAACTAAAAACTTATGCAATATGCTATTTAAAATAAAATATTTGCTTAAAATAAAATATTGGTAACTAAAATTTTTAAAATTTTATATAGTTTATGCTTTGAGTATTTTTCTATATTTATTTTTAATAATATAATTATAGAGGAATTAAAATTATTTAGATAAAATTTTTAGAAATATTGATTTGAAAAAAAAAATTAGAGATAAAAGAGAGGAGAAACCACTCAACACCTTTAAGTGGTGTTGCGCACCCTAGCCCCTTTCCCTCTTATCATCACATCTCCGGCCTCTATCAATTGGAAAGGAGGGTAAGAAGGGAAAAAGAAAAAACTCACCCTTTTTTCCACAACTTTCCGCCCAGTAGCGGAGGGAAAGAATTTTGGCGCTGTTCATATGGGACCCACAAAATTTTGGGCATTGTTCAACTTTTCCTTTCTAATTTTTCTCCACAACCAAACAAGAAAAATATATCCCTTTTCTTCCTTTCTACATCCCCCAACCAAACACTGTTAAAGGATTGACCTTCCAATTGTGCAGGCCACTCTATGCCTGATCTAAGCAAAACCAACTTAGACATTCAAATGTTAAAACAATTGGAAAAAGATACTAATAATTATACAAAGCATTAGACCTGTTGATATACATAATGTTTAATGATCTGCTTTTGTTTTGTCCCAAAATGATTGGTCAATTTGACGAGTTGGGTGCTAATAATATTCAAGATCAGGAAATGCTAGATTATGTGGGAGTAGTTTAGATGCTTTTCTCTTGAAGTAAAATGCAGTATTTCGATCATGTTATTTACAAAGAAAGCGTTATTTAGTAGAAACTGTATTTACTGATCATCTTATTGTGAAGAGATTGTGAGGGTCTTCAAACCTTGGCCTATGTAATTCCTATTTAACCAATGCTATCATTCAGAGAGTAATGTCAGCATAATTACAGTGAACTTTGCTAGATAAATCTGTTACAAGTTACAACAACCTGTTTTTAGCTCCAAGCTCATATTCAAATTTTGTATTATTGTTGTAACATATCTCTTAGGCTTGGAGGATCCTAATCCATAATGTACATACATTAACAGTGATGAACCTTCTTATGGATACAAGAGCTCCCTAAGCCTCACGGCTATATTCTTTGCGCTTGATACAGGCTTCTCTCAATCCTACCCTCCCATCATGAGCACCACAAATTTCAATAACACACCACCCCCCCTGCACCATCTGCCACTTCTTCCACATACCTCATTGTTCTCTATCCTTCTATGGACAATGCACCAAACTATCCCATTTTGCAGGTCTAATTCATTGTTCTTCTCATTGGCTATGTTGATGGCACCAACCCTTGTCCTGCCAAATATCTTGATAATGCCTGCACCTCTATCAATCCTACCTACACCTGCTGGGCAAGACAAGACCAACTTATCCTCCATCATATTATATTTCTCTGCAATATATATGCGAATCATATTTTGTGTTAAATACTTTGATGATTCACATCCTATTTATTATTGAAAGAGTGTGAATGGAGTTTAAGTGAAGTTCACATCCCATCCAATAATAAATGAGGTGTGAGTCGACATCATGTTCGATGCAAAATGCGTTCGCCTAACAACTAATTTTTTTGGTCAACGTGACAGCCTATTGACCATGAAGCATATATGAAGCGCGCGCTGCAAAATTGGATCTGGACCCAGCTCTAATTATTCATATCAACAGCTGTCCCATTTCCCTCCCAACAATAGACGTCTGAAATGCATTTTTCGTATAATTTAATTTTTCTTAAAAATTTCGCGTGTTATAATTTTTAATTAATTAAGATGGTAATATGATATTAATTATAATATGAAATATGACTCTATGTGTCGTATCTTGAATTGCCCGAAGCAAACAGTTATAGTTTTTTCTTAGTTCTAGTCAGTGTTTAGGCCAGTTTGAGTATCATGACCAATTTTTTTTTATTTAATTAAAGATGGGTTATTCACACTAAAACTAATTAAATGGTTTATAAAGATATTCCTTGCATCGTAAATAATTGGCATAGTTAATTGCTAAACATCTAATTCTATAATTATCCATGCATCATATACGCACATTTTAGAATCATGACGCTTTAAGTATTATGGAACATTGACATATGACGATAGAAAGATGATCATACATAAAGGAATGTATTTTTTATTTTCTTCAATTATTTACATAATTATATGGCACGTTTTCTTACAATATTTGCTTTTTAAAACTTCCCCCCAAATAAATTCTTCCACTGATGATATGCGGAGTCATATTAGTACTATTGTTGGAAAATTTCATACTATCATTCTCTGAAAATAAATTAAAATCAAAATTAATTCATTATCATCATTTTACTATTTTGAGGATCCAACAACTACTCGTCGGAATTTTAAGTATTCACGTACTAAGTTTGTTCGAAGAATATGGTAATTACGTGTCGTATACGTGTGGAACGTACACGTGTTGCGCTCAGTTAACCTGTTGTCCATTTTCCCGTAACACGTGTGAAAAGGTTTCAAATCAAAAATGGTCCATTCTAAGCTCTCAGGCACGATCAAAAATGTTCACAGATTAACTATTTGATAATTACAAGACGTAGGGTCCTAGCCACCCACCTGTGAGAACCGAATTTGGTAATAAGGTTCAAACCACAGATGATTTAATTTATTGCACGTCTCAGGACATACATGTTTTGAGGACGTTTTGAATCTACGGTTGGTTCGATTCAAATATGGTTCATGCTAAAAAATTTATTATATAGATAAAATGAATATAAGAATAATAATAAAATAAGAGATATATAAATAAATAATAAAAAATGAAGATAAATTTATAATTAAAGATAAGATAAAATAAATAAAATTAAAATTTTAATAATTTAAATATTTAAATTATAATTAAGATAAATATTATCCTTATTTTATTACTTCCTTCAAATTAGATGTTGTTATGCAAAGACCATATTTGGATCATGGTGACAGCAGAAATGAAAGGTAAGCTCAGATCATAGTGAAGGTGAATAAATCAATATTGATTGGAAGACATCTCACCAACATATACAAGATTATCACATATGGTCTTAAAATATTAGATGTAGACATGAAAAATATATACAAACCTTTTGAAAAAATTTAACGTCCATAACCAAATAGTGGGGGTCTTCAATAAGATAACTTGTGAGTATTGCTCAAATAAGATAAAAAGAGATGTGCTAATGACAAAAGTGAAAGATGAGATTATCAAATATCTTGCCTAATTATATGCACCAAGGGGAGTGATAATTGGGAGGGATGTTGGAACTTCTCTTATAAAGCCACAAAGACTAAGGGGCATTAGAATTTCTTCATTAAAATATTTTGGTGTTTGGTTTGGTATTAGCTATAAAAAAGCTCTGTAACATTTTGAATAAAAGGCTGGTTGAACTTAAGTATGAGCTATTCCAAGAAGTTTATTATATAGATAAAGTAGTTACAAAAATAATAATAAAATAGGATATAAATCAATAGATAATAAAACGATAAAGATAAACCTACAACTAAAAATAAGATGAAACAAACAAAATCAAAATTCTAATAACTAAATATCTAAATCTTAACTAAAATAGGTAATATTCTTGCTTTATTATTATTATTTTTCACATATATGGTCTGGATTTATATAACATTGAATAATTCAAATAGTTTTGACTTTATGATAAAAAACAACAAAAGTGAAATAGTTTGAGATAATCCACCCTTCATTATTAGATTTGAAACTCGAATATTTGAAAAAGTTTCTTAAAGCTAAAATTATAATATATACAAGTATTAATGGAACGATCTTCATTTTTTTTTTCGTTTATTCTTTGAAAAATGAGATTCTAATAATATGATATGGGTGAATCCTACGTATAGCTATACCTGTCAAAGACGCATCTCTTATTTAAGGTGCAATAAGTTCCCATTTACAGCTCCCCACAAAAGGGGTGGAAAGAATACATTCAACCTCACCAAAATCTTGACTCAGATAAGTTCACTGGATAGCAATATCTTATGAAGTCCATGTGCAGAGTACAGGGAAACATTGTGAGCCTCACATTCCTTGTGAAAGCATGCCAATATGGCAGATATTAATAATCGTACATTACAAACTTATGGGGAAAGTCACAATTACACTCGTTCACTGAATTTTCTCGTGATAGATAATGCAATGAAGTTTAATGAAACCTTTTTGGTGCTATAATGAAAAAGTTTGCAAAAGAATAGGACTAAAATAATGATAATTTTGTTGAAAAACAAATACGCATGTATTTAGCCACATACACATTTCTAATAGGATTGATGTAACATTGTATAAATTAGTAATAAAAAATTATAACTTAATCCAAAAATATAAATAAGTACTTATATAATATTACATAAATTACTTTCTCCACTTCATAATAATTATCAATTTGATTATTTTTATATAGATTAAGAAATCTAAAATTAATACATAATTATCATATAAGTTTATTAAAATATTATTATTAAATTTTATTATACAATGAAAAATATGATTTTATTATATGATAAAAAGTAGCCATATCTTTCAACCAATAAAAATAAAAAATAAAATTAAAAAATTAACAATAAATATTACATTGATATGTAAGAATAATAATTATTATAAACAAAATTTTTTTACCTAAATTAACAATTATTGTAAATTAGAGAAAATATTATAATAAAATAAGAAAAAAAATTTCAAATACAATATTGGGTCGTCATTCATCAACTACTCCTTTCATAGTTTAACGTGGGCTCCCAGGGCTCATACAACAATCCAATTTTCAGCATTCGGAATTGATCTTTCCAATTTAATTTTTTATTTGATAAAGTTAAGTATAATATTTTATTATTAATTTTTTTATATTATATATATTTTTTAAATTCCATCTTTTAAATTAATAATAAGAGATTATATTTAATTTTATCAAATAAAAAATTAAATTAAAAGAATTTATTACCCTTTCTTTCATCATTTTCCTATTCTAGAAGGAGACCAAGTTATTTAACCGTCTGACCCACCCATACACATAATAAATGAAAAGTAAAATCAAAAGCAGAAAAAGCTCGCATCCGAAGAGAAAAAATAAAATAAAATAGTGTATTTTATAATATTAAATACGCAGAACCTAAATATAAGTTAATTAACTCTTTTTTTTAATTAATTATTATAGGCTCTTACTCATCATGTCCTTCTTTCCAACCACCTGCTCTTATTGCAAAGCCAAGAAGGATATTTAGATGCTCACGCCTATCCTTACATCATCTCATCAACAACCAACTTAACCAACTAACAAGTTCCTCACCATAATTATTGGAAGAAAAATATTAGAGCTATATTACTTTTAAAAAAATTATTTTAATATATTATAGTTATATGAATAAAACATTAACTATCATAATGATGATAATTAATTTAAAATTTATGCATCATAAAATATGATTAATTAACAGTAAAAAATTTTACATTAATAACACATCAAAATTAAATTTCTTTTAAATATGTGTTTTTCATAATCTTTTTGAAAACAAAAGTAAAATGTAAATATATAAAAATAAAGTAAGCATAAGTATAACTAAATTATATATATATATATATATATATATATATATATATATATATATATATATATATATATATATATATATATATATATATATATATATATATATATATATATATATAGTTTTATATTTACATCTAATTATCTATTGCTATATATATCATTTTTTTAAATAATAATTATAAGAATTAGACACTTTTACTTATATATCAATGCATTATTATATTAACACATCATTCATTCTATTTTCTCTTTTAATATAAAAAATTAAATAATTATAATTTTTATCAAATTTTTTACTAGTCTCACATAATATATCTATTAACTCCTAGATAGATAAATATAGGTTTAATTAATTAATAGATCCTTATAGTTTGACTAAATTTTTAATTAAGTTTCTATAGTTTAAAATTTTTTAATTAAATTTTTATATTAAATAATTTTTTGTAATCAAATCTTTGGAATAAATAATATTAAAAAAATTTTAAAATTTCATTTATCATTCAATTTTGTAACTTCAAATATAAAAATTTATTCAATCTAATCGATAATTTTGTAATGATGAATTACTCCAAAAATTTGATTATTAAAACTCATTTAATATAGGAATTTGCTTGAAAATTTTAAACTATAAGAATTAAATTAAAATTTTGATCAAATTATATGAACATGTAAATTAATTAAATTATAAATATATTGTGTCACCTAATCCTATTTTATCAAACATTTATTTTTATTTTTAATTAAAATTTCTGGCAATTTCATATGGTTGTATATAAACTATTCTTTGAACATTTTTGTGTACTTTGGAAACAAAAAATTTCTTTATCTCGTCACTGATCACCACATCATGTTCTCTTCAATGAAAGTGATGTGACAACGAAAAGATGCATACGAGGAAGAAAATCTCCTCAGGATTTTAATATTTTCCCATCCCCTTGTGAAGGAAGCTTCGCAACGTTTAGCACTCACTTAAGTCTCTTCCTCCGTCCTTCTATTCGCTCTATAAAACGACTGCTCCACTTGTGGTTGTGGTCAACCGTCAACGTAACTCCTCCTCTGTTTTTCTCATTCCTTCTTCCTTTCTACGTTCTTGTTTCTCTGAACCTTCTCTGTTCCCACAACATGGCTTCAATCTCACGGGGTCTTGTTCTCACAACAGCTATGCTTGTCTCAAGCACCGTGCTTTACCTTGCTTTCTCTAGGCAAAAAGCTTCCCCGCAATTCCAGATTACAGAAAATTCCAATCCCCACAACCCCAACAAACAAATCCTACGGTCTTGCTTATACTCAGGTAAAAACCCACTTCATCACCATTTCATTTCTTTTCTTTTCTTTTTTTTTTTTTTGGTTTGCTCCGATGATTTTAAATTGCGGTTATGTTTTGATTACTGTGAAAAAAAAAAATGCAGAAAGATATAACCAATAAAACGTAGTTGTTACTATGATGCAATTGCTGAAGGTACTGCAACTAATGTTACTGCTATAATTGCAGTTGCGGGCCGTAGTTTAGATTCAAGGAATCACCTGATTTTGTTGAGGAAATTTTCTGAGTATTTGAAATTTAATATTTTATTTTATTTTATTTTTTCCTTGCAGAGGAGAAGAAAAGGAAGAAGAAGAAGAAGAAGAAGAAGAGGGTGAAGTTTTCGGAAAATGTGATGGTGAAGGAAGTAGAAAAAGAGAGTAAAGAGGAAAGCAGAGAAGAACAGAGGAAGCAAAACGGAGTAGTATCATCGAGAAGCAACTGCGGAAACGAAATACAAGAAATTCGTGGCATGCCAGCGAATAGAATTGCTCTGTATAATGGGATTTTGAGGGATAGAGGGCACAGGATGGCGTGTTGTCACTGATCATCGTGGATTTCTTCTGGAATCTTCCTGTAGATTTTATTGTTGGAGGTTGGAACAGGGGATAGATAGACTGTTCAGAGAAGCTGTCTCTGATGTTTTTTTTTTTTTTTTTTTTTTTTTGGGTCTTTGGCCGCGAGTATCGAGTTGACCTTTGACCTATTCACTACATTCCGCTCAACGAACTGAAAAACCATAAAGGGGTGGCCTCTTCCGGTACGGATTTCTGCACTCCCGATACTCGAATTCGAGATCATTGGTTAGGAGGTTGAAATTTTCTACTATTTCAACCAATTATGTGTGTATTAAATTTTTAAAATATTTTGTTCTTTTTTCTTTTCTGGAAATTGGCAAATGTAATATTGCAGTGGCAGTGAATGATGCTTTAGGAAGGAAACACCAGAATATCCACGGCATTTTTGTCGTTGTAGATACGTAATTTACTTTGTCCAACTTATGGATTTTGAGATTTTCAATTAGTTCTCAAGATATTTAGTAAAATTTTATTTCTTTGAGGAAGGATTTTTTTTGGTACTTTTAATTTTTAAATTAAAAAAAATTTAATTTCGATATATTGACTCTACAATAACTATTTTTAAGATTATAAATAGAGTTAAAATAATTAAAAGGTTTAAATTTAATAGTTATTATTCATGATTTGTATTAAATCCTTTGCACGAATCCTTTAATGATATATCTAATATATCTTTAAAAATGTTAAACTTCTTAAGTAATAATATCTAATTAGACGATGATATAAAAAAATTTATACAGATATGAAATAAAATTAAATGCATAATTAAGAATAGTATATTTTCATGTTTTATATGTAACATTATTCAAGTTTACTTACTTTTTAAAAAAAAAAAAATTAAGATTACATTCAAGTATTGAATGATAAAAATTAATGTTGAGAGAGTCTTGTTTTATAATGAATTAATTCAGATTTTTTTTTTCATTGTTTGAATCTGGACTAAATCAGATTAATTGAGTTTTTTGTTGTTTGAATTTGGGCTAAATCAGATTAGTTAAAGTTTATTAGATTCTGTATACTTGTAGTCTAGATAATGGAAAAGAAAAAAAAAAGTAAGATTGAGCATAAATTATTAAATAAAAATTTTTTAGGTTCATAAAATTTTTAATATTTTTGAATTCAAAATATAACTTTCCTAGAAATTAGGTTTGACATTTTTTTAAAGAATTAGAAACAATGGATGCATTGAATGTTTTAACACGCTCATCTTTTTTGGTCTGTTTCATCACTTCTTTTAGTAAAAAAAAAAATATTGAAACAATTGTAATATAAACATATACCTGTGGTAATAGTCATATATATTTTTTTTTAAAGGCCATTTCACTCTTTTATCTTATATATATATATATCAAATTGAATTGTTAATAGCATGATACAATGATGAGAAATCTAATTAGAAATAATTGGAGCTACAGCGAAGATTAGATCTGGGTACATGAAAAGGATCGAGCCATCGAGGCTTCGCGTTCACACGGTGAAAGATGTGCAGCAAGTCAGTCAAGTAAGGAAACAGAAATGGACCGCAAAACATATTTGGTGTCAGAGCTTGAATCTTGCTTGAGCAAGGGAAGGCCCTCATTCAATTATGTGGAGTGGGGACTATGTTGAATTTTAAAGGAACACCTCTTCTTCATGTCCTGTCAAGGTAGCCCAACAAATTTGACCAACCCAACTTGGACAAATAAGCAGAATAGCAATATACTATTATCTCATATATTTTCCTTTTTTTTTTTTTCAGCAAAGGCAGAGCAATTCGGAAGCATTTCTTGACCTTAAACTGAGATAAACATTTTCTTTAACCTGAACTTTTATTTACCAAAAATAAACAATACAATTGTATATATATATACAGTTTAAGGTCAAGAAATGCTTCTGAATTGCTCTGCCTTTGCTGAAAAAAAAAGGATATATATATATATATATATATATATATATATATATATATATATATATATATATATATATATATATATATATATATATGTGTATGACATTGTTGCGATATCAAATAGCACGTTTCTCACACGGCTGCTGAGACGAAATTCCCAGCACAAAGAGCTAAATATGAGAGAAGCACACAGTAGGGGACCTGCATTGGTAGTAGGTCTGCCCAACTGATTTAAACAAATTCCACAAGTGCATGCAGACTTTTCTTTGAATGAACCAACAAATAAATGAAGATTTCTTTTCCTGTTTCCAATACCATAGAAGGTTTTTTCAATAGAATAAGTTTCACCCGTCCCTAATCTTGTGATTTATGCTGCGTGCATTTACACCCCCCCCCCTCTCTTAAACCTTATCAAGTGGAAATCTCATGCACTGAGTTGCCTTCTTTTTTTCATTTTATATTGCTTGCTTCCACTATTTATCAGTATTTGAGCCCCCTTCACCGACTCCATTTTTTAAAGTGTTGTTTTTCGTTCACACTTAGAGCAATGTGTTATTTATCATCGATTACAAGAAGCAAAAGAAAGATATACAACCAAAAATAATAATAATAATAATAACTGAACATGATATCCTTTTGTTAGACAATAGCTAAACCCAGGTAAGCTTTGTCAAAATAATCTAAACTAGAAAACAGGATGAGAAACAACAATCACATTGTAGCAGAAAGAAACATTGATTAGAATTAGAAACAGTTATATCCATTATGCAACTGAAGTCATACCAGCCAACAACATCATCAGATCACTAAAATTCTCACATTGTCGTCACCTTCAGAAAAATAAAAACATCACATGCTAAATTAACATTATTACTCTAACACCACAAATGGTATGAAAAACAAAGATGAGGATGTAAGCAGTCACAATTTTGTAAACAGAAGAACAAAATCAAACTAAGTGGTAAGGATAGGGGGCAGGTAGTCAGCTTTGCCGCCAAGAATGCGAGCCTTTGTGTCAGGGAAGAATTCGAATCCTGGCAGCTCCGTGACATCTCCTTCATTGGCAACCCCAATCGGGTAGCGGAGCAGGTGGCCGGGAAGGTCATGCTCAAGTGACTCACTAGAGTAGAGATCCCAGTACTTGTCAGCAATCTGGTTCACCTTGCTAATACATTCTTCACTTTCTGGCTGGAGGAAGGAGTCGTGAAGCATGCCAAGGTGCTCATACCACAATGCCATGCGGAAACCATGGATCTGACCCCTTGCAGGCTGCCTGGTAGCCAAGTGATAGGGCTGATAAGCTCCCATGGCAATCTCAGAGTCCCTGGCACCATCCATTGATCTCTGGTTGATGTTGGCTGATCCGATGATAATGTATTCGTCATCAACTGCAAGAAAAAGAAAATGAAAAAGTAAGTAACTGCAATAATAACGATAAAAGAAGTCCAACATTTTGGCTTCAAAATGTAAAGTATTCATAAGTAAGATTGCTGCAGCATGTAAGATTGTTTTCATGATAAGTAAGATTGCTGACTTATTCACAAGCCATTTAATCTTTTGACTTACCAATCATCATTTTGGTATGAACATAAATCATGAAGCGCCGGGCCTCTTGGGCTCTCATATAATCTGAATCAGGTTCTGGTTTTTCAGAAGGCTCATACTCTCCGTCTTTCTTCACTTCTCGATTACCGAGGCAGAAGAATGTCAAATAGTTCCGAGGATCTTCCTCGATTCCCTTAGCTGTGAGTGCCTGAATAATGTCCTTGTACATCATCTCCATTGTTCTTTTCTGCCAGTCCAATATTGCCTGAACTGATGCACTCTCTGGTACACCCTCTGGCCACATTGGGACCACAACATACACAGCAAACCTTTCCCCAGCTTCAATCTTACTAACAATCTTGAGTGAAAGTTCCTTTGGGATTAGATGCAAAGCACCAATGTCTTCAGGCTTAATATCATCAGCACTCCAGGCAAAAGAGCTTCCAAGGAAATACTGATTTTCAATATAGATGAAATTCTTTGCACGTCGAATAGCATTGATATAAGCATCTTGAATACTGCGATCTATGATATTATCCTTCCCACTAACAAGGCCAGCTCTGGCTGCATCTTCAGGAGTCTCAGGGAACCCAAAAGCAGCGCCACCATCAATAGATCTAAATAACTGAACATTCCATGTCTCATGATCTTCAGGAAACATTACTGGGGATGGGGGAATAATGACATCATCAAGCTCTCTCAGTGGAACAAGTACATCCTTCCCACCTTGCTTCCTCCATCTCTGCTCGAAGTTAAACAAAACATCCCAAGCTATCGGTCCTTCAAGCCGGGAGTGGATATCATGCCAAGGTTCCCTGGGACCACCTTTTGTGATATCAGCACCAGGAAAGTTAGGTTGATGAAAATCATCATGGTGTGCTGTGTCAAGGGTTCTGAAAAGTGAGTGGAAGGCTGTATCATATCTTCCATCACAGAGGTCAATACCCCCTACAAAACTCACAACCCTTCGCTTATCTGACCCTCCACTTGGCAACTCACTGTCCACAACCACAATCTTCTGGTGATGAGTAAACATGGTAGAAATTTGTAAATTCTGAACAACGCTTCCGCCGTCATCAGGATTGCGGGGGCATAAAACACAGTGCACATCAGTGCCACTGAAGAACTGCGCCGTCTCTTCATCGTGAGTAGCCATCAATCCATCTTTTTTCAACAATCCAACTGATGTTCTATCATCCCAAACAAGCATCAAGACCCTAACACCTTCACTTGCCTTCTTCTTGAGAAGATCACCAAGTTTTGTGTCTCCCCCAGCCTTTTGCCTCCTAGAATCCCTTACCAAGGAAATCTCAGTATACACAGACCAACCAGTAATGTATATCAAGTGTTTTGCATTAGTGATTGCATCAAAAATATCCTCCCAACACCTATGAGGCTGATAAGTCTTGCCTCCAGCAAGTGGTATTTTAGGGATGAAATTATCTGGCACATGAGCATCTTGGTATAAAGAAACCTTACATCCTTGTCTTTGCGAGAAGAAAGTATAGGGAACTCCAGGAAATTTAGGACTTCTAATGCCTCGAGCCCAGCTGCGGTCTTTTGTGACATCAAAATACTGCAGCTTCACATGGATCTTTGAACCCTCGTGTATTGGATTTTTGTCCTCATCCAATATTTCAACCCATCTATCAATTTCCTCACCATCCAATACCTCCTCGACAGGCACATATGCTCTTCCAATTAAAGTTGCCCCGATAGGATTATCATCTTTCACAGTGAAAATAATATTTGAAGCCAGATGGGCACAATAAATGTGAAAAGACTCGTACCATTTGGGATTAGTATGTTCATTTTCTATAATCCTGGTCCTTCCCACTCTTGCTTTCTCTAGATCAATGGTTGCATAGAGTTTAGTAGTTCCCTTTCCAAAGCCAACTTTCTCCTCAATGTTTTGCTTGATCTATAGTAGAATAACATACAAGGAATTAATCATTAAACGGGTCAACAATAATGAATACGGAAAACAAAGTTGCAAAAGTAAAGCAACTGAATATTCTCTGTTCACCACATGCATATATGTACGTGAATATGCATCAACAATTGACAATAACAATAGGCCTGCACTGATACGGAAATGCGAGAATGGGAGCAAAGGTCCATGATTAAATGAATATGGCTTGCCAAAAGAATAACTAATAGATACGGCAGCACATTTCATCTCACACTTGAAAAAAAAATTCCATCAAACTGCTGGAAGTATAAAGTTAAGTCACTAAAGCAAAATCCAATAACTAAGGCTCTAGCATGCTCAATTTTTTTAATAAATATAGCATATACGGATAAAATCAATGGCCATTGAGCTAAAAGACCAGTTGAATGAACATAAGGTCATTTAAACTAAAGACAGACAAACTGATACCAGCTAAATTACAATTTTGTGACTACGAATTGGTCCCATAAGCCTTGACTACAATTACTAATACACATCAACATTGTTGTTTTCTTATAGACAGAAGCTCTTGAATACCTGAACAAGTCAATCCCAGATAGAATTCAAATCAAAGGATTATGAGACATTTGAAAGTACCAGAAAGAATGGATTATTGCTACAAATGTTGAAACCAAAATCTTTCCTTTAGCAGTCCAAATTGATGCTCATTTTATCATCACAGAAAACCAACATCATAAATCACAGAATCATCATTTTTTATTATATGTAATCAAACAAATCCCGGATCCTTCAAGGGAAGGAGAGTTCACATTGAGCTTAGATCCACTGGAGCACCACCATGAAGGCTTCAACAGATTTATTCAATTCAAGAAATTTCAACACAACACATATAGAAACAAACACAACACTTCAAAATCCAGAAAATCCTGCAACTCAGAACCTAGACTTGAATCACCAGATTCAACACGGATCCAAATTTAAAAAATAAAATTCAAAATATAAAATTTACCATGCTGAAAAAATTTCCACCACCCCCAGCATTGAGGTTATCGACCTCGTAAATTGTTGCGTGGAGAGTACCATGAAGCAGAATTTGCGCCATCTCTCAACTACAACAACGGAAACAAAAAATAAAAATAAAAAATCACACAGCCCCACTTGGAATCAGATCACAAAAAACCAGGAAAAAGATGATAAAAAACACTTGAAAGTTACCAAGAAATCACGCGGAATTCGAGTGAACAACACAGAAAGATACAAACTTTGAGAGACCAAATAGGTAGATCGGATCAAAAGGTTTGAAATTGAATCATTAGCATAATGGACAGAAAAGAGAAACAGAGCGTGTGAAAACAGAGAAAAACAGAGAAACAGAGAGAAAAGAGGAAAAGATACTAACTTGAATGGAGAATGTGAAGAAGAAGAAGAAAAGGGGGAAAGGGTATGTGAGAGATCCGAGAAAGAAGCAACTATGGTATGGAGAGAGTGAGAGAGAGTGTGTGCGCGAGAGTCTCTGCTTTTAACAAAGGCAAAGGAGCAAAACAATTGCATGCAAAATTATTACATTGTTACAGAACAATGTGTCTAATCTCTTGGTTGGAATGCAAAGCAAAATCAACTCCTTGATTTCTTCCACTTCTTGCGGTGAATTTTGATTGCCTCATCTACTTTCAAATTGGTGATGGGGGCATGTGACTGCTTTCAAGGTTAATAAAAAGCTACTAAGATTTGATGAATAATTGTTTTAAATAGTTAAAAGTTAATTTTTTTTTCCGCATGAATTATTCCAGTAAGGCATTCGAGAATTTGCAATTTGATCGTTGTGTGACTCTCCGAATACTAATTATTTTATATTCAAAACTCAATCCTCAAATTCAAAATCAGTAATTAAGAAAAATAGCATTTATCACTCCATCCAACCAACTATATATTGAGATAGTTAAAGTTAATTTTGATATATTTTTGACATAAAATATTTAATATTAATAACTAATTATATAATATTATATATATAACTTTTAAAATAATTTTTATATGAGTTAAATATTTTTAATAATATAATAATATATAATATAATAATACATTACATCAAAATTAAATCCTAAAGTTAAATGCAATTTGATAAATGCTAAAAAATACCAAAAATTTTTATTAAAAAAAATACAAAATTATTTGTCGTTATTATATTGATATTTATTTTTTTTAATCCGTTACCTCATTTATGGTTATCTACCTTCCGCTGTTTGTTTACATTTTGTAATTTTCTGTATTCTTATCCGTCTATTTTTAAGTGTGGTTTAAAGTTTTTACACAAAAATTAAGATATTATTAAATTGGGACAAATGTAAAAAAAAAAATAATAATTAAAAAAAATTGCTTAGTTAGACTAAACTACATTTTTTATTCATTTATTCATTAGTATTTTCTCTTTTGAATATCACAATTTTTCCTCATTCCATTGAAGAGAATGATGGTACAATTAAAAAAACTATAATTAATTCTTTCTTAAAATCATCAAAATGACTAATAACTTGAGACCAAAAAAAAAAAATTCAAAAGAAACACTTAAAAATGAATGAAAGGAATATATGGAAACGTTCTAACCAATAACCAGATTGAATCTAGCAAAAAGCAATTTAACAAATCAAGATTTAAATCTCAATTAGAAGAGATATTCACATTTAATATTTGATTCTATCTCAAAAAAATCACTTCAATAGAGAATATATGTAAAAAGGGGGAAGAAGTAAGTATTTATATAGAAGCACTAAAACAATGGTGGAATGATATTACTCATGGGAACGTTTTTTTTTTCTCATCATTACTCAAGAAAACAATTTCAGTTAAGGATAAGGCAGAGTATTAGTATAAATTAAATATTTTGTAATTAGTTAACACAGTAACTCAAATCACTTATTCCTTAATTAAATAATTATCCTAAGTGATTATTTAATCTACAAGAATAAAACTTCTCTAAAATAAGAAAACAAGGATATTCTTATTCTTACGTCAACAAAATATATTATAATTATAATTTACTAAATGAAGGTAGATATATTTTTTTTATCTTTTTGTTTTAAAGAAAAACTTATTTTAGAAGAACATTTTTAGCAAGTAAACTAATTCACCATATTCTATATAAATATTTGATTTTTTTTCTTAATTTTTTATTAAAAAAGTCAATGTCACTGCTTGATATTTAATAGGAAAATTAGTTTAATAGACATCATTTATAATAAATTCTTAAATCATTACTAACCATGTATGAAATTTTAAAAACTATGCTAAAAAAGCACACTTTTTGAAAAATATTATTGAACAAGTTAAATAATGTAATTAAATTTAAGATAGATTAATATCTATTAAAGTATTACTTTCAAACGAATGATTTTATTGAAAAGAAATAAAAGTAATTATAAAACATTATTTCTAGTATAAATAAAATAAGGTAAAAATTATAATTAATTTATTTAAATTTATTAAATCGAGATACTCACTCATGCATAAGTTTCCCAAAATACACTCTATATAAAAT
This sequence comes from Pterocarpus macrocarpus, assembly GCA_031439585.1. NCBI lineage: Eukaryota > Viridiplantae > Streptophyta > Magnoliopsida > Fabales > Fabaceae > Pterocarpus > Pterocarpus macrocarpus. The sequence continues at coordinate 1,763,383 of CM062516.1, forward strand.
ATAAAATATTAACTACGGAACTGAAGTCGAGGCGCGTAAATTGATTAATGCTAAACCAAAGCGGCGTTAATGGCAAGAAACCACGGTTTCGTCCCTTGATGTCGGTAGGAAGCTGAATATCTCAACTTTCATTTCTCAACTTTTCAATGGAGTTAATAGACCGCCACGTTTAGTCCCTTCAGAAAGAAAACAAATTAAGGAGCAGTAGACACGTTCTGCCATTTGCTATCAACCAAAAATGACCCATTGCCATGTTGCATTTATATAGCTTCTCAAAATTCCAAGGAGGTGATGTAAAGAATATGATTTTTTTTATAATTTTTTATAATATCTCTTCATCTGATATGATATATGAGTGATTAATTTTTTAAAATATAATTAAATGTCTAAATAAAAATCTCTCTCAACGATATTTTTTTCATACATATAAATCTCAAAATTAAATACTGGACCTTATACTTAAAGGATTATATATCATTCTATTCGAATCAATATATTGTTAGTAAAGAATATGAATTTTGATATTGTTAGTATAAATTTTTTTATGTTTTTAGTTATATAGTATTTTGTATAATTTTTCAAATAATTATTATAAAAGTTAATTAAGTTTAATTATATAAAAATATATAATTAAATAATAATATACAAATTTTTTATATAGATAATATATTAAAATTAAATTCAAAAAATGTAACTTACTATATTTTATGTTCTAATAATAATTAACTGAGTCTCATCCTAATTTGGAAGATCTTCATTATTTCTATTTAATTGTCATTTTTGTTTTTCGGTCTGAAAGGCTTCTGTTCTCACCTTTCTTTTTTTTTTGTTTTTTTGCTGAAAGCTGAACATTTTGATCAAGAACTAGGTCATCAATATCATGCGTTCGAGTCCAATCTCTTTGAAAAAATTATCGTATGACTATATAGCCCAATAGAAAACATTGACTAGACCGTAAATAAAGATATGAGCTCAAATAATGGTTTGGGCTACATATCCATTTAGAAAATTTTTGGTCTATATTCCATTTTCAGTATTTTGTCGTGATCCATTTACAATTGTGAGCTAACCTTGAAACCCACAAAAAATGGTCGAGAGTCAACCCTCCACTTTTGACCAAAAAACAAAAAGAGCAAGGTCACATTTGGATGTAAGTTTGGCCATTCAAGAATTGATTTTAGGATGTTAAAATCAATTCTGATCCTTTTTGTTTATATTCAGTTTCTTATATTAAAATTAATTATGGTTTTAAAATTGATTTTAGGTAGAAGTAAAAAAAATTTACTTCTTAATTCCACCAAAATTGATTTTGGGTATTTCTTTATAAGTGTACATTTGTTTCATCTTTTAAAAAAATGATTATAAAATTTAAATTTTATATATAATTAAAAAAGTTAAATTTTTTCGGAAGCTACTCTTTTCGGTTTCTATAAAAAGTTGAGAATATTATTTTTTGATAATCTAATTATTTTTAAAAAAATTATCTAAATATATAAAAACTAATTTTTTTAATGAAAAAAGTGAATTTCTACCAAAAAAATCACATACAAACACATTCTAAATTATCCATCTAAAACTGAGTTTGATCAATACTATCTAAATATAAATCACTTCTCAAATCAAATTATCAAACATAAATCACTTTATCTTAAAATCAATTATAACTAAATCAATTCTAACAGAATGAATTATACAAAAGCAGAATCAAATATGCTAAATAAATTGTATTATACATATTACATATGAACACAGCAAGAGGGCGTGGAGACAAAAAAAAAAGGGGCAAGAGATTGTGAATTTATAAATTAAAAAAGGAATTCAATTTGTATGTATTGACATTAAAAATTATTTTTATATAATTATTTAATTATATCTTGCCACATTAACAAATATAATTAAGTTTCACATTTATCACTTGAATAGCTATACAAATGAAAGGATATAGTTGATTAATTATACAAAAAATCTTTTACATTATCGGTCGGTGCCTCCAAATTAAATTCTTTAAAAAATATTAATTTTATATAACATTATCATTTCATAAATTTCTTCCAACCGTACACTCAAATCTATATACATTTTATGATATGAGGGAGCTGCAGCCCCGTTTGGGGTTGAATCAAGCAGACATGAATGCCTTAATTCTTACTCACTCTTCCAAAGCCACTTGTTGAAAAATATTTTATAATTTAAATATAAAAGGAAATTAAACCGTTGGCTCTAGTAACGGTTATTAGTGGAGTGGTTGCAATTGTATAGAGATGTAGTTTCTTATTAGGCTGCAACGATTGCAACCAAGTGTACGAAACAAAATGTCCATTTATCAATGTATGGCTTCTTATTAGAGTGCAATGGCTGCAAGCAGGTGCATGGAAACAATATGCCCCTTGGCCTGTAATGTTTCAACGTTCACACGGTTTGAAGGATCGAACACATTGTTTCCTATACAATTCTAATGGTTGCAAATTTTGAAATAACATGTCAGACTTTGAAGTCAAGTGATGTGTCCTTTATAGCAATCATTGCAATTGGTCACGTATGGAAACAACCATTGCAAAGAGTTGTAACTAGTCATGTATGACCATACGTGAACCTCCGTAAAGGTCCTCTATATATATATATAATAACCCCATTATCAAACATTTTGCTCATTTTTTTACTTGGTGTATTATGCGAGTTTGAATGTTTTGAAAATTTTACAAGTTGTATTTTATTTTTCAAGTTCAAAGAAAGTGATGAATTTTTTGTTATTGTTAGACAAGAAACTTATAAAAGTTTTATTGTATCCTGATTGTATCCTGGAGGAGTATTGTCGTCAAACCTATTAACAACTATATGCAGGGATAAATATCTCTCTAAAAAAAGTGAAGTGATTTATGCCTTAAAATCATAACAATATTCAAGGTCTTGATCATTTTTTACACCATATTTTCCTAACACTTGTAACTAATGGCATTAGATGGAACCACCGTGGTGGCTTCCTCAATGCATTTATGTCAAAACTAAGTTGGTGCTCAATTACCTTAGCTAGTTGATTTGTGGGGGCATTCAACTGGATTTGAATCTAGCCTACAATTAATTCGGAATATAAGCATGTGGTGCTTGAAGCTTATTCTAAGACGGTTTGATTCAGTCACCTTGTGCCTTACTTAATTACCCTTGTGCTAGCATTGTTCATTGAAGGTGCTCATTTCAAAGAACTGGAATGTGGTCCTGCATCATAGAAAGCTAATCATTTTGCTAATGTACTTGCTAGCAAGGGCATGAGCACCCTCTTCATTGCCATGTTGTAGAGTGGTACTCAATGTTCTCCTATTGTGATCAGTTAGTTGGGCCTGTACCTGTTGTTCATTGTAGAAAAAGAGAGAACACTATACAGTTTATTGAAGTTACCATCTACATGTAGTAATTATTATATATATTGATATAGATGTCTGAGTGGGGGTTATATAATAGTACGTCTACACAAGAAAACTTTACCCATTGAAATAGTTGTGACGTATAGTGGTTACTATATTAGTTGAAACTTGAAAAAATATTCGACTTATACACATTGTTCCCTATTATCAATCATCAATTGCTAATTATTGCTATCACATTTAATTATATACCAATACTAAGTGTTAATTGATAGATACGAAAGCTCTTGAACCATGGCTAACCACCTCATGGTTACACTTAAAGACCAAGTTAAAGGAAAGAATGAACAAAATCCAGGTTGAGAGAAAGAGATCACTGGTGTTGCGTTAAGGCTAATTAAGCGGCAGACATTAGAGGAAGAAATAAATCAAAGATTGAGATCGGTGTTGGATTAAGCACCTTCCATTAGATTAAAAGTTACAATTAACTTTAATGGTATAATTTCATTTTCTCAAAAGTTTTTTACAAACGCATCCAGCTTAAGGATTTATTATTATACATGACTTATGAAATACAATGTTAAAACCATCAAATTTTAAGGTCAATTGTTGGCTTTATTTAACCAGCATCACTATTAAAATTTGATGAACTTAATATTTTGAATAATTGGTACAATTTCTTGTACTAGATATGATTTTGATAAGTTTTAAAGAAATAAAATTGCATTCTTTCTATTAGCTATAGCTTTTATTCTAATGATAAACGCATGATCCAACCAAAGGTATTAAAGGAAGGTCGTGAGTTTGAATTCCCTACCAACACTATAGGGAGATTGTTGGTTTTATTTAATCTATAATTGGTACAGCTCCATGGTCTAGTATAAGCACTTGATTGAACTGTATTGTTAATCAAATATAGTTAACATAATTTTCTATTATTATTTTTTTAATGCTAAAGCCAACAGTTGGAAACTGAATGGGGCAACCTATGTCATTGGTTTGGGATGCTTCTGTCTCCTATATTAAAATTGCAATATAGTTTTCTCCATGTTGTAAAAACAAAGAGGCCAAGAATTGGCAGAGAGTAGCATAATTTGTAAGTTTTTTATTTCCCCCTTCGCATTGTTAATAAGTGGGTAGCGGGAGATAGCTGTTGGAATCACCAATCAAAATTCAGACGAGGCAAAGTGTTAGATCAAGGTTGTCCACTCATGGAAATGACCCTAAACAATTGATTTTAAACCCTGCAGTTACTACATCATTGAGAAGTGCTTAATCAGTAAAATGACATGGTGGTGGTTGATGAAGAACGTGCAGCCCCCCTCTCTCTTTTTTTTTTTTTTTCTCTATATCCGCTTCATAGATGAGAAATAGCTATAGTGCAATTAATAGTAATAGCTATCAATAGTTAAACTCAGAATTCACAAAGTGTTGGTTGAAATAGTAAACAATCTTGATCCCCCTATAAGAATGACATAAGTTCAAATCTTAAGGAGACAATTTCTATGAAAAGTTTGTATAACTCTTATGCTCTTGTAGTCAAATAAGAATTAATTTTATAGATAGTTTGAATAAATCGAACTTGTAAAAATATCCCGTGATCCTCAATAGAAAAAATATATGTAACTTGGCCTTCAGAGTAAAGGCCCTCCTCCACATGTGCAAATGTGTAATGTTATCCCAACTCGTAATAAAGGCCTAGCACATACCATGGTAGCTATGAGGAAGCATGCACGTTACCATGGGGTGTTCAACCCCACTAACTTCTAATATGTTGCCATAAATAATGCTACCATAATGCAAATGGACTTGTACTATTAGCCCTTGATGTTTAAATCAGATGAGCTGTTAGTTTTTCTATTACGGTGAAAGCACTTACGCTATGCCTTCATCTCAGTTAGGTAGTTACTCCTTTTGAGCCACTCACCTTGATACAACATGCGAATTTATGCAACAGGACCACTGTTCTGTTATGACAAGGTTAGAATAAAAAAGGCCAGTTAAGAATATTGAGAGCATATGTAAAGTTTTTACATGTGAAATTGGGCCATCTTTGCAATTTGAGCTTGTATAATTCATTCAACATATGTATCCAAGATTATCAACTCGAGCCAAGATAGTACATGTAAGGGAAAAATACTAAACAGTCATAATTTTGTTGCTAGTATTTTTGCCATAATTATATGGTGTTATCTTTTTATCTTTGGATGAATTAGTAGTTTTTATTCCTTTGACTTATCCAACCATCCCCTTGAATCATGACAAATTTTGACAATATTTGGTAAATAATTGTGGCTATGCAGCAATATTCCAATTAAAAATGCATATGCATTACTCATTGTTAGTGAAAATACTCAAGGAAGAGTAAGTTTACTTGTTCAACTTTTTCCCTAATAAAAACTTTAGCTTCTTCTCTATCACTTTTGGATTGACTTTATAATTTTGTTTCAGAATCACATTAGCCTTTTTTTTGTCACATATTCACATGCAAATGTAATGGTTCTCCAAGTAGTAATGTTATCGCATTTTCCCAAGAAAAACTAGCAATGCTATTTGCATTGAATAACATTGCTGAATTGTTATATTAGCTACCTAATTGTGCATACATCTTGTATTACCAAAGTGATGTGTAATGACAATTGTATTGCAATGGAACAAGATGCAGGTTGGTCTTGACACAGCAGACTTAACACACACAATATTTTTGTTTTTGCCATCAAAGATCAATGGGTTTGGACATTTTTTTTTTTGGATGTCGTTTTGTCCATACTGTTTTGGAAGATAATGTAGCCTGGAAAGAAATTCATGACTAATCAATTTAACATTTTCGTATGCACTAACAGAAAGTTAAAGCTTAGTTTAGTAAAATTCTTTCTAGTGGATGGAAAACCTAGAATCATATGATTTAACCCAGAAAGGTTAAAAAAATGTCCTGTCATGTAATATGTACCAGTAAATAAAATGTCATGCACTAAATTGACCAACATTACTTCATATCTACAGGACTAGTTCTGAGTTTTGTACATCTGGGACCAGGACATGATGTGCGGTATATATATATATATATATATATATATATATTCAAAATTACAGACTGGTTTGGTTTTTGATTCTTTGATAAGATATATTGATTGCCAGTCTGGTATATAGGATAAAGGGACTTTCAAAGTTGGGAACTAATGGCTGCCACCTTGATGTAATTGACAGTCATCACTTCCATATAATGCTGAACTGAAACATCAGAAAAGGACAACTGCCAACCATTATTCTGAGTTCAGAAATTTTTTATTATATATTAAGTCATGCCTGAATGTTTATGCGGATTTTACCGCTTGGATAAGCAAACCCTCTATATTTATGACTAATATATGCTTTCAAGGTTGAAGACTTGAAGCTATAACTTGGGCAGTGATGTCACTATTTACAAGCCAATAGTATCATAATTTGAAAATTAATGCTACTCATGTAATTAAAAGGGTGGCTTTATGGATGATACCCTCACTTGGTGGGGTCTAAAAAGGTATATATACACAGTCTTATCCTTGCAAGATAGCAACTTTTACCGTTGTACCAACGCTTACTCTCTTAATGCTATTCATGTAATTATGAGGTAAAAAAGTATCACAGTTACGATCTGCATAGCACTAGATCACTAAGTCAGATGGGTTTCTCAAGGGTAGGGTGAGTTTTCAAGTGGAGTTGGCATTGGTATCAGACTCTTAATATTATTAAGAGGCTAATACCTTAATATCTTATAAAGAAAACTAAAATGACTAAATTCTAATGTAGCTTGTGTTTTTTTTTTTATTATTATTATTATTTTTAAAAACTTTATAATTGTAACCCTTGTCCAATTTGAATTATTACTTGAAGACATTCCATGGGACATCAACATCAGCTGTACAAAGAGGGTAACATAATTTGGTCATTTGGTTTACCCTTACTGTTCGACATTCTACCAAACCAAAAAATCACGTGTACCTTTGTGTGGAAGTAGCATTAAATTTTTGCACCATCGCCCCATGCTTTATAACTTACCATGACTTCCACATTCTTTGTCACAAATTCCACACACTCTCCACCCCTTATTCTCTCTCTCTCTCTCTCTCTCTCTCTCTTTGGTAAGACACCAAGGCAATATAGCTCTGATCAACATGATGCGATCAAAGAAATTCAGAGGTGTCAGGCAACGCCATTGGGGCTCGTGGGTTTCTGAGATTCGTCACCCATTATTGTATACTATTCTCATCAAACTCAACTCATGCAGATATTTATTTATTTTTTTTCAATTATCCCAAAATTTAGAAAAGTACTATAACTGTTCTTATATCATCTGTTTATGCAGTAATGTTCTAATAAACCAAACCATTAGTAAAGACTTCTATTTAAATGACTTGTCTACATATATGATTCACGATTAAGACATAATAGCATCGTTTAATCCATGAAACTAATTTCCTTTAATGCAAAAAAATTGCTTCATTATTATTGCTGATTATGCAGTATCTACCTTCTTTACCCCATGAAACTCCTCTGTGTTGTTCATTGATCTTGAGATATTGCTTGATATCTTTGTGGCATCTTAACATTTAATGTGTGAGTTCTATCTGAACTAATGAGTTCAATTTTGAAGGGATAGTTACTAGGCTATATGTATAACTGATCATAAGAATGTTCACTGAATGTCAAAGTCTTACGTGAGATTTGTGGCGTTTGAATGAATAGGAAAAGGAGGGTGTGGCTTGGGACATTTGAGACAGCTGAAGAAGCAGCTAGAGCATATGATGAGGCAGCCATTTTGATGAGTGGAAGAAATGCCAAAACAAACTTCCCAGTTTCTGACAAACCAATGGCAAATCACACTTCTTCTTCTTCTTCTTCTTCTACAACATTGTCTGCAGTTCTAAGTGCAAAGCTTAGGAAGTGTTGCAAATCCCCTTCACCTTCCCTTACTTGTCTAAGGCTAGACACTGAAAATTCCCACATTGGGGTGTGGCAAAAGCGTGCCGGCCCTCGTTCCGACTCAAACTGGATCATGATGGTTGAGTTGGAAAGGAAGAATGTAGGGACTTCTGATTCAGAACTGGCAGTTCCTGAAGTGCAAGATAAGGTAAAACCTGAAGAAGGCAATGCCTTGGATGAGGAGCAGAGGATTGCTCTGCAGATGATTGAGGAACTTCTCAATAGGAACTAAGCGTAATGCGCTTTTCGGAGAAATTTTTAGATAAAAAAAAAAAAAAAATCATGCTCTATATCATTCATAACTTAGCACATAAAACTATTGCACTTAAATTGCAGTGGAAGTGAAAGAATAATAACCCACAAAACTGATGTATTGAGATGTAAATGATATGGAGCACAAGTTTTTTCTTGTTAAGGGAGGATCTAAGGATTTCTAGTACTTTTTTCATTACAATTATTATTTTCACGTGGGGCTTATTGAATTTGGAGGAGATTCAAGTCCCATAGTACTTTTCACTTCGTTTAATTTGTTTGTTTGTCCCAAGTAGGAGGGTGCTACATTCATTTCATAAGGAATGAGGATGTGTGGTGCATGTGGATGTGGATGTGGATGTGGATGTTTCACTAGTGTGTGTAAAATGCCTAGACTCTGGTTAAAATTTATCATATATGTAAAAACTATTTTAGTCACTACCTTGGAATTATGATAGTCTTCCATTCCATGCGTAAATCTACTAATGAATTATGAAAAACATAATCAAAACTCTAAGTTCATTTGTTATCTCAAGCCTCTAACAAGTCACAATTTCATAAAAGTCATAACTCATGATCTCTGAAAGCCGCATGAGGGATTGGTTTTTCTCACGCAAGTTATATGACAAATTCATATAAATAACCAGCCAGAGATAAAAACTAAACATTGTCCTACACTCCTACTAATAGAGCTTTATGAAAGTTTGTAAAATTATGTTAAATTTTTTATATTTTTTTCTTCTTAATATAATCTGTATTATATGAAAAACTCGTACATATTCACCTCACTGCCTAATGCTCATAGTAATGATTCATGTATCATGTTCACTGAGATCAAACAAGGTCATCAATATTTTTATTCGAATATCTTTTCATATACATAGTAAAAGTGAGGAGAAGATAGGGTTTTACTCTAAGACTAGATTAATCCAATTCGAGTTCAATTAATTAATGTTTAATAAATTTTAGATATTGATAATTTAGATAAAAGTCAAAAATAAAATTGAGAACAAGATAGCAAACAAAAAAACTGAAAAGAAATATGAGTGATTATAACTTCATTGTTAAACGTCACTAGCAATTCAGTGTTTATAATAGCATAGAAAATGATTTCATAGAAGTTCCATTTAGCTTTACATTAATGGATGAAAAGTTTTCACCCATTATATGATCACACAAAGCTTAAAAAATAGAGTCATATATATTTTTCAAATTGTGAATAATTTGTGCATATAATAAGACGATAACTCTACTTTTTTTGTTAGCAGTTATCTGTAGATGGCATCAGCAATTTTCTTTGAAAGTCATTAAGATTGATTCAGCGGTAAGAGATTTAGGTAAATTACATGATATTATAAGCTTAAATCTTAGTATCACCGATACAAAAAATCAATAATTATCTTTGGGTTCTATAAATATATGTATCATCCAGAATAATATAAAGTAAATCTTCGGTCTTGAAAGGCTTTAAGCTTTGAAGTCGACCCGACCAACTCTTTTAATAAGGAGAAATTTTTGCATAAAGATGATATAATATAAATAGGGTTATGTATTAATACTGTATTGACTTAATATACAAACAACTCTGATGCAACAAGTTAATACAATAATTTCTCCTTCATAACATTGAATTCTATTAATGTTTGAAAAGTGAAAAACTATCAATTCTTTATTTATTAAATTATCCTAATTATTTAAAAGAAATATTATACATTTTTTTGAGATATTACGTTTACTTTTCAATTTACATTTAATAGTTCTTATTTTGATTATATAGTATGTTACGAACAAGTAAATGCTTTCTATCATAAGCTCATGCGAATATACTTATGTTATTATTATTATTATTATTATTATTTAGTTTTAAGAGTTGTTCACATAATTTCAATTTAAGGGTAATAGTTAGGTAAAACATTTTCTAAAGTGGTGATTTCATAATTCGAATCCTGACATCATAGACAAAGTTTGCCTAAGGTCAGAGCCGATTTCAAAAAAAAAAAAAAAAACTTTTTAATGTGAAGAAGTTTTCAATTATTGAAAAATACTTTTTACTCAAATGTAAAATTATTATTCAAAAAAGTCACATTAAAAATATCTTATTATAAAATTTTAAATATATTTTTAATTTCTATAAATATAAATCATTTTGATTTTAGTCATTTTAAAACTTTTGTTTTGATTTTGGTCTCTTTTTTTTTTTTTTTGTCTTTAGTCCCTATTATTTTAAATTTTAGTCTTTACAAGCACTTTAGAATATGGTTTAATCCTTATAAATATTAAAAATTTTACTTTTGGTCATTATAAATATTTTTTGAATTTTTTATTCTTATAAATATCATAGTTTAACATTAAGTCTAAACAGCAATAACCAAAAATCTAATAATAATAAAAAAAGAGACTAAGATTAAAACAAAAAATATTAGAGGAATTAAAACCAAAATCATATATATTTATAGAAACTAAAAATATATTTAAACCTATTATCAAAAAAAAAAAAAAAAATTTCAAGTCCCATACTCCCATCCCTAAAAGGACTTGAAGCATGCAAGGTTTTTGTGCAGATGATTTGTCCGAAAGCATAGGAACACTGGAAACTAAAATAGCAATAGCAAACATCGTCTAATTAATTTCCTTGACTATGGCAGGGCCTTTGTTCTACAATAAACCACCAAGCCTTTTGACAGACGAAGTGTGCACATTCACGATCTGGCTGGATAATGAACTTTCAAGGCTTGCTGAAGATTCCTACCGACAAATATAATCAGAGCCAAAAGACAATAATTATATGATTAAGAAGTTTACACAATCTAAGTTGTTTCAAAATGTTTAGTTGATTTTTTTTTTGGTGGGTTTTAGTTGATTGTTTTATTCATTCCAGCAACACTATAATATAATTAATTAAAATTTAGTAACATTTAAAAAATTTTACTAAATTGGACAAAAGTATCATTAAAACTTTGTAGTAATATAATCTAGATATATAACACTAATAAAAATGTTTTTAAAGAGTTTTAACAATATTTTTTATATTTTTAATATCATTTATTAAATGTTATAATTTAAAAATGTTACTAAACTAAATGTGTAATATGTATTTAACCTTTTGTCAAAATTCTAGCAAAAAAGAAAAATATGAGCAAAAGTTAGTGAATATTTTTAGAAGCATGAACAGTTAAAATTGACGATGTTATGCCATTCTGCAATAACATTCTTAAGACCCCGCTAATTTTCTTTTATACAAGAAAGATGCATATAACCAACACGAACAGTTTAGTGCTTTAATTCTGTGACATCGTGTTGTTGGTGTAGTGATTGATCCTATATACAATGCAACATGATTCAAAGATTTTCCATCTTGATTAAAGCCAGTCACGCATTGAATTTATGGGATGATGTTGGAGCTTGGAAAAGGAAAATGGAAAAGCGTTTCATCTATATTCTATAACGGGTATGATAATGAAACATCCCATCCTTTAATTTAATGGAAATTAATGAAGTTTGGGAGTAATAAACCCCCATGTGGTAGAGATTTATAGGTTCTTTAGGTTATGGCATTTGTGTCTCTACCAAGAACATGGAAGATTAAATTGACTTCAAGTGGGGACTGTACTGTGGACAGTTGATGTAGCTTCTAGTTGGTTTGTCTCGTTGTATGAGCTGTTCTCTGTATGATAATGTTCAATATAGGTGATGTTTAAAATGTTAACCCGTAAAAATAAATATTTAATATTTATCTAATTTTTAATTATTGATTAAATTAAAAAAATAAATTTAATAATTTTAAATTTATTTTTTTAATTTAATCAATAATTAAAAATTAAATAAATATTAAATATTTATTATTAAATTTATTTTTTTTTAATTTAATCAATAATTAAAAATTAAATAAATATTAAATATTCACTTTTTAAAAGTAAGCACTTTAAAACTCTCCGTCGAATATATAGTTAGCGAATTTTGTTTTGGGTACAAGAGATGGTTTGCAATATTTGAAGATAATGGGAAGATGTAAGTACACTAATGAAGTGCGGATGATGCCATCTTGAACTTTCAAAGTACAGCTTCAGCGTACTGACGGTGTTAAATGATATCTATTTATACCTTATAATTTAGGGTACGTTTGATTCAAGGTTTTTTTTTTTAACAAAAAAGTAATTTTTTGATTAAAAATTATTTTTATAGAATTTATTTATTTTAATTTTAATTCAAAAGCTGAAAAAAAAATCTATTTTAAATTTTTGAGTAAAAAATTAAAATGAGTACTTTATGTAAACAGTAATTTTTTTATAGTTTAAAAATCACTTTTTATATATATAAAAAAAAGAAACAAATGCATCCTTATTCTATTGCTTAATCTTTCTAGTAGGCTTGAGCTTATTACCATTGTACAATAAGTTCCAATTACTATAACTTTGAAAACTAATGGGTTAACTATTTTCAATACATGAGAAGTTTAAAATACTTACTCAATAAAAATGAATATTCAATATTCATCTAATTTTTAACTATTGATTAAATTAAAAAAATAAATCTAATGATTGATATTATACAGAAATTGATTATGATACTCTACATGATATTTAGAATGTGAATGCTCCTTTAACATCAACCATTAAATTTATTTTTCAACTTAATTATTAATTAAAAATTAAATAAATTTTAAATATTCACTTTTATTAGATGAGCATTTTAAACTTCTTCACTTATCCATAGCATCTTGCAAGTGTATTTGAACAACAACTTGCACTTCTAGGTTAGGTAGGTTAAGGAAACACATTTCATGTGGTGTATATGCGAAGTGTAAAGCACATTTTTTTTTTTTTTTAGTAACGGAAGTGTAAACACATTGATGTTTCTATAGTGAGGACTATTAATATGCCATTATAATTCAATAGTAAACATATTAAATATTTCTATATTGTTTATTTACTACTTATTATCTTAAGTAATTAAAAAGAACAAATATAATTTGTTAAAAAATATAGCATTACACATATACTATGTTGTAATCTATTAATCCTATCATCCAATAATATATAGATGTTTAGAATCACCATGTGAGAATTGAGGTACCCTTCCAAAGCTATAAGCATTTCAGGGCAAGTCGGACCGTATCTTTATCCAAAGAATAGATTTATTTATTTATTTGTAAAAATTTATTTGTTACCACCCTTTTTTAGTGAAAATCAATATTATTTAAGCTTCATCATAACTTACATTCAATTTATGAGCCATCTTGTTGATGAATTACGAATTAAATGTATAGTCTTGTGTACGTTTGATGAGTGAGGAAGCATGTTCTAATGTTTAATTAATTTTTTTTAACTTAATTTTTCTTGTTTCAAATGTAAAAGTGATTAGTAAATGAAAGTAAACTATGATTTCAAAATAGCTTCATTTGTAATTTGAGCGGCTCGAATTTTACAGTATACCTAATTTCTACCCAAAACCTGAAAGCACACGAGCAATCTTAGATAAAAATAAAAAAAAATAAAGGGCAAATACTTATTCTGATCCATATAAAAAAAATTTAAAAGATAAATTAATCCTCAAATTTAAAATATTTGGATGGTTCTTCACCGTTAAAAAAATGATATATTAATTCTTTTATATATAATTTTTTAATAATATAGATTTATGTGAATGACTAATATATCTTTTTTTTTTAAATAGTAGAAGACTGCCCAGAAGTTATTAAATTTTGAGAGAACAATTTGTTCTATAAAATTTTTATCGGATCAAAATGGATATTCACTTAAAAATTAAAAAGTAAAATAACAGTATAATATGCCAGCGCATTTCAGTAATTAAGCACCGTCACGAACCATTGAAGAGGGAGTGAGGGAAAGTGGGTGAGAATGTGGGGTACCTCTTCAACAAAAACAAAGGCAGATAGAGAGATCAAACCAGAGAAAAGAAAAGAAGATGATACTAGCGGTGCTGTTTACCAATGCTGAAGGCAATATCCTCATCGAACGGTGCGTTTTGATCTCCACCCTCTTCCCATTTCCAATGCAGCTCATGTCAGATCAACGTCTCTAATTCGTTTCCAATACCCCAATTTTCTCGTCCTGCGATCTAAAAATTCACTTTTACGTATCCAATTCTGATATTTTTGTTGGATACGAAATTGGGTTTTTTTTTTTATTTTCATGGGCAAGAATTTAATGTTATTATATGAGAAGACAGTGGAGGTAAGAACCGAATATTGTGACAATACATATTAAAATTAAATTCTAAATAAATTATTTATTGAGAATAATTTTCATGTACCATATAGTAATTTTACACTACGGTCAAGTAAAACTTAAGTAAATTGTCATGTGATCTCAAGTTTATGTCCTTGATTTCTATTACTAACAATTTAAATTTAATTTAATAATATTTTATTTTCATTGGAGTAGTGTTACTAGTTAGTTAGTTATGTTTTCATTGGAGTAGTGCAGTGCTTTGGGACTGCACAATAATTTTTGTCTCCCTTAGTTGAAGCTATCATGCACACATCATGACTTATGTATGGGTGCAGTTTTCATGGAGTTCCTGCAGAGGAGCAGCTACATTGGCGCTCTTTCCTTGTTAAACTAGGAGCTGATAATCTTAAGGGCACCAAAAATGAAGAGCTCCTAGTTGCTTGCCACAAGTTAGTACTACACTCTTCTCTCATTCCTTGAAAATCTTGTGTCATGTTTGGATGTATGTATGTATGTATACACTTTTGGAAACAGCATCTCCGCATGCGGGGTAAGACTGTATACATCTGCCCTCCGTAGTAGACTCGAGGGGGAACTTCGTTCATTGAAGTCGCCCCTTTCTTTTTTAATGTATGTATGTATGCACCTTTATACTTTGCAAAGGGAGAGATTGAACAGTGGTTCGTACTTAGGAATGTAGTAGACAATCCACATGGGATGTTGAAGTTGAACCCTGAAAACTGTGATGGTTTGTGGGTTTGTGCTCAGTTCTCCTCTTAGTGTTTTTCAACGGAAGAAAGATTAATGAACTAAATAAAATTAGTTACTATAATAGACCTGATATTTGGCAAATTATTGGAAATTAGTTATAGAAGAGGAAGCTAAACCACACACATGCAAACTTGGCCCGTGGTGTTTAGTAGTTTTGGGTCGTTACAACATGACAATCGGAAGTTTTATCTTTTGCTTCTTTGCCAAGTCCACCAATTATTGTTCATTCATATTCTTTGGTTCTAGAAAAGTCAAAATTGTTTGTCTCATTTGTATATGATGTTACAGTTTTTTACTTTTAACACATTTTTATCTCTGTCAGGTCAGTTTATATTGTATACACAGTGCTTGGGCATGTCAGCATCTATGTTGTGGGCAAGGACGAGTATGATGAACTTGCTTGTAAGTTTATTGCTGATGGTAAAAGTAAAAGTATATGTTGATGCTTTACAGTGGATAGGCTCACTTGTTTTGAGACTGAAATGCTGGCTGGAGGAAGGGAATATTTGATATTGTCATTGGAGCTAATAGCTTTTTTATTTTTATTTTTTTAATTTTTTATCTTGACATTTATATCCGGAACTGATTACATAATTTGTCAAACAAACATGAAGATGAAATTTTGTTTTGAAATTTTTTGAACAAAAACTAACAATGGAAAACGTTCTTCCTGCTCTTTTTATTTTAATAGTAGAGACATTGGCTATTTCATGGAATTATGAAATTGCTTCTCAAAGAAAGGAGTAGTTACATAAACTAACAGTTGAGTGAGCTTTTTAGGAGCAGATAGCGGATTCTATAGTTAATGGATGCTTTTGTCTGGCTCACTAATAAAAATAAAAGGATATCAATATTGAAAAAGGGGTGATTTTGTTTTTGATGACATGTGATGGCGTTATTGTTTTTAACAATGTTGAACAACCTTCAGTTCCTCAGGGGTTGGAAACTACATATGTTCAAGAACTTTGGAAAACTTCACATCTCTACTGCTATTTACAATTGTTTTGCTTTTCTCCAGTATCAGAAGTGATCTATGTAATAACCTCAGCTGTGAAGGATGTATGTGGGAAGCCCCCATCTGAGCGTAATTTCCTCGATAAGTATGGAAGAATTTGCTTGTGTTTGGATGAAATTGTATGGAAGGTGAGAAAACATGCCAAACAATCAGTTAGACTAAATAATGAGAATTGGAGTTTAATTTTTATTTATTTATTTATTTATTTTGTCAGTTTGCTCAGCCTTGCCACTGAAATATAAATATTAATATTTCATCATAGGCTTTGCTCATCTAGATGTATAAATATGGTTATGATCATTTGTTTTGGATGAGAGACCTATTAGTTTAGACATTATCTTCTGCTATGCGTGTATATCCCAAATGCAGGGAATGGTGATCCCCTTGCATGTCCTTGTGTACAGCCTTTGTTCTAACAATGCTACATCCTATTGAAAAATTAAGAATTTATTTGAACTCGATCAAGAAAAAAAAAAAAAAAAACTTTGCAACAGCATTGACACTTCACTTGTTATCTGTCTACTACATTATTCACCACTAATCCAAAATTATTCAACTGCTGTGTTCCGTTGTTGCAAGGAGATGGAGTGAATTCATCTTGATGCTTTTCTTAACATTTTTCCTATGTATCTTTTGAAGGGACATCTGGAAAATACAGAAAAAGATAGAATCAAAAGATTGATGAGGTTAAAGCCTCCAACAGAGTTCTGAATGAGATGTCCAGAGCCAGTCATAATACAATAAATAGTCTGAGTCATTTGTTCTCAGTGGCATCTTGTAAATTGGTATCGGCAAGGAACTGAAGTTTGTGCTGGATATCTGAGATTTGCATCACTGTCATTCAGTATATAGCTTTTTAACTTGGTCTATATCTAGCATAGGGAAGGATAATTCTGGGCCAATATTTGTATAAAAATATTCTGAAATGTTTTTTAATAAAAGATTGTCTCAAATTTAAACACTTGTATTTTGTAGCATTTGAAAAGCATGTCCTTGATTCTGCCTTGTGTATGTCCCCCCCTTTTTTTTTCCCTCAGTTGCATAATGTTTGCTGTGGCAATAATGTTTTCATTCGATGCTTATTTTGTGGCAGGAGGGATTTTCTCATGTGTGGTTAAAAATCGCATTTCGTTCCAAGACCATTCCACAAAACTAGGTACTAGGAAGAAAGCATGAAATCTTAAAGAATTGTGGGGAGTTGAAATTCTATGCTCAATGCATTGTGATTTATTTATTTTCTCAACTTATCCTCATTAATATTTACAAAAGATGACTATTACCTTCATTAAATGTGTAGTCATTTAAATTTTTCTCACAAATAAAATGTTTTCTCTGATTTTAGCAACATTTTCGTTAACAAGTGGAAAGAAAAAGTTAAACATTACTGTCAAGGATGTATCGAATATTCATTAGAACTTTTCTTTTCTACAGTTCTTTCAAGAAGTATTTTTGTTAGTTAAATTAATTCCACTAAAAATTAAAATAAAATCTCAATAACATTACATATCAGAAAGACTTTCATACTTTAACGATTATTATTAATATTAGGCTAAAATTTGAAAAATCTAGTGTTTTATCGATAGAAGTAGAGATTGAATCAGCGGAGTCTTATGAATTAATTGGTTCAACCGATTAAATTTGTGATTGAATTATGATTAAATCATATTTGAACCAAAAAATATTTGACCCAAAAATATGAACGGTTCATGGTCTAAGAGGCTCAAACGAACGGTTTGGTCCAATTTTTAAAACAATTAAAAAAAAAATCCTTCCCCTATATTCATCAGCAAATTACTCCCTCAATTCAAAATTAGTGAATACCAACCAAAAAAAAAAAAAAAAATCAACAGTATTCTAATATTAAATCTAAAGACTTTTAGATATATCTTAATATATTGAAAAGAAAACGTTAAAAGTGATTCGATATTTGTTTCTCTTAAATAAAATCTCCATTTTGAGTCTTGTAAATAGAAAAAAAATTAATATTAGCAGAATTTTACCTCTATAATAGATCGATTCGATGTGAACCAAATTAATTAGAATTTAATAGGTTTTGAATATTGATAATTTAGATCAAAAGAAAAAAGTTGAACCCAGGGGCAGAGGTAGATTATTTTATTAGAAGGGACTAATATTGATAGTTAGTTTAATATAAAGAATAATATATATCTTATAATTTTTTTCTTATTTAAAAGTTTAAATAAAAGTCACAATACATAAAAAAAAAAAAATTTCACAATCAAAACTCAAGAAAAATATGCATATATGCATAATATATTATCTATTATAATATTTTAATATTTAATTAAATAAAAAGTTTATAAAAACTAACGAAATAAAATATTTTAGAAGGAATCAAATAAAAAAAAGAGAAATTTACAAATAAAATTACAAATTTTAACGGGGCCATCACCCTATTTGCTTATACAAAGAGTCACCCCTACTTGAGAAAAATGCTAATATAGATTTTAGTTTACCGTAGATTCGAGTGATAAAACATCTTAATTATTATAATATTTATATATTTATAATTTTAAGTTATATATTAAATAGTTGAGATATTTCTATATGTAAGATTCACTATAAATTTAAATTTATATTATTATTACTCCTTGAACCACTTCTGAGAACTAGAATGCAAATTTAAATTTTAAAAAAATAATTTTATTAGAAAATTTATAAAATGTATGTTTTTGTTTGGTAACTTGGAAACTTAAAAATGTATGATTTTGTAATTGAATAAAAAAACAATTTCATAAGTAGTTTAAATTTAAATAAACTAAACATGTGAAAATAATTGATGTGATAGCATAAAATAGGAAAAAATGAAAAAAAAAAATCAATAATTAATGATATATTATCCAACAATGTGGAGCAGCCACAAGGTCAATTTCGTCCGCGCGGTGGTTGCTCGTGCCTATATCTTCTCCGTTCCATTTATTTTTGCTTCTCTTTGCTTCTCACTCCACTCTCTTGCTTCTTTTTTTAAAACCCAGATCTAGGGTTTTGTTTCAATTCAATTGGCTTCAAACCCTAAATCTACGAGTGCTCAAAGGTAAGCAAGCTACTACCAACTCTCTCTCTCTCTCTATATCTTTTTTCAATCCAATTCACTTTCTGTGAAGTGGAGCTGAAGGCCCTAACCCTAAATGTGTGGGAATTGGATCAGGATGGGTGAATTGAAGGACACCGAGGCTTACGAGGAGGAGCTCATCGATTACGAAGAAGAAGATGAAAAAGCCCCCGATTCTGCAAAACCCGCTGCTGAATCCGGCAAGAAGTTAGTTTCTTTCTTTCTTCTTTTTTGTCTTAATCCACTTTTTTTTTTTTTTTTTTAAATTTGATGCTTTTTTGAATTTTGGGTTTTTTTTTCGTCTATTTCATACATAGGTCACTGAAATTAGCACAATAGGGGGAAAAAGTTGTGTGCTTGGAAGTGTTTTCTGACCAATTTAACCCCTTTTTTCGTTTTTTCTTATCACTTTTCATGCTGAAGTCTGAGGAAAGAATGTGTTATTACTAAATTTAACTTGAATGTTACTAAATTTAACTTAAATATCTTCATAATTAAAAATCTTTGGTTGATTAGGTTCTCTAGCCACGTATTAAGGTTACCCATTATACTCAATTGGTGTATATATTTTCTTTTGTGATGCAGGGGATATGTTGGCATCCATAGTTCGGGATTTCGAGACTTCCTGTTGAAACCTGAGCTTCTTCGAGCCATTGTGGATTCAGGATTCGAGCATCCATCAGAAGGCAAGTTATATTAGACTATGTTGTTATTGTGTGACTCAATATATGCATTGCACCAAACGGATTCTGAAAATTTTGTCATGTTTCAGGTCATGGTTAGTTTGTCGTCTCTTTTTAGCATACTAGATTACCTGCTTATGTGCAATGTGCTCTCATCTCATGCCAGTGCTGTTGCTCTTGATGTTATGTACTATCAGTTTGTTTTCTCAATACAATTTACACTTTGCTGAATTCACTGGGATAATTTTTCACTAGACTCCTAAGTTTTTCTTTATTTGTTCGGTATGCCTTATTGATTATTATTTTTAGTGTACTGGGTTTCCTGCATGTATGTGCATTGTGCTTTCATGCCATGTCAATGCTGTTGCTTTTGATGTTTTGTACTTTCGGCCCACTTTCTCAATATAATTTACAGTATGCTGAGTTCATTGCAGTAATTCTTCACTGGATTCTTAAATTTATCTTCATTTGTTTGGGGTGAATTATTGATCATTGTATTGTATGATTTAGTCCTTTTATCACTTTGGTTCTAATAAATAATGATCGCACTGAATATTAACTCTACCATTGAACATGTTCATGCTTTCTTTTTCTTTATAATGTCCTTAGTTCCATGTATGTCAATGGTCCATTTCTAATATATTCTTCTGAATTTGTCAGGTAATCACTACTACCATATTATGAATACGTCACGAAAATTGGTTGGTAAACCTTTCCATTAAAAGGATCTGGCAGATCGTATACTTACTGAGGATTCGTCCACTACAATTTTGTTTGCTTCTTCATTAGTGCAACACGAGTGCATCCCTCAAGCAATTTTAGGAATGGATGTCATTTGCCAAGCAAAATCTGGGATGGGAAAGACAGCTGTTTTTGTTCTTTCAACTCTTCAGCAAATTGATCCTGTTCCTGGTCAAGTTGCAGCTCTCGTTCTCTGCCACACGAGAGAACTAGCTTATCAGGTATGTCTGCTTTAGTATGATATAATTAATAATTAATTTGGATCATTGGATCTGGATATAATATATCTGAACTGTTTGCTTCATTTGTTTACTGAACTTGTCTAGATTTGCCACGAATTTGAGAGGTTCAGCACATATCTTCCTGATATAAAAGTTGCTGTTTTCTACGGTGGTGTCAATATCAAGGTTCACAAAGAACTTCTCAAGAATGAATGTCCACATATTGTTGTTGGAACACCTGGGAGGATTCTTGCTCTGGCTAGAGATAAGGACCTTGGTTTAAAGAATGTGAGGCATTTTATTCTTGATGAGTGCGACAAGATGCTCGAATCACTTGGTCTCTCTCTTCCGCCTTCTCTTTCTAATTTTTTTTTTTTTTTTGTGGTTTTGAATTTATGAGCTATGTGATATCTTATTCTGCTTTTCATGTTTCTTAACATATCAGCTGTTTTACATTTGCAGACATGAGAAGAGATGTGCAAGAGATTTTCAAATTGACTCCCCATGATAAGCAAGTCATGATGTTTTCGGCTACACTCAGCAAAGAGATCCGACCTGTTTGCAAGAAATTTATGCAAGATGTAATATTCTATTTATGTGGTGATTTTTGAATTGAATACGGGAGTATAGTTTTCTTAATCCCCGTTAATGAGCATATTGCTGTCTGCTTTTCTTTGAATGTCATCAAAGTTATTGAGTCAGTTTGTTGGTCTTTTTTGGTGGTCCTATTTGTGATAAGCTTTGAATTTTTGACCATTCTTTTAATTTTATTGCAAATATTCTGCTTTATAAATCGAAATAGCTGAAATTTATGTAGAGCATGTTTGGTTAGCATCTTCCATCAGCAAATCAAAATTTCCATGCACATTTTGAAAATCTTAACTCACATACCTTCTTGTGAATGCACGTCTCTGTTGGAAGAAAGCTAAAACAAACAGGCTAATACTTGTTTCTTTAATGAAACTTGTCGTTGCCATCTAATTGATGATCCTTTTCTTTCAGCCCATGGAAATTTACGTAGATGATGAGGCCAAATTGACTCTGCATGGTCTTGTGCAGGTGTGCTTAGTTGACATCTTTTTCTATTCTCCTCTATATGATAATTAATTTTTTATTTTTTTCTGTCTACTAGATCATTTTCTTGGCCTTTTTTTTCCTTTTCTAGCACTACATCAAATTGCAAGAGTCAGAGAAGAATCGTAAGTTGAATGATCTTCTTGATGCTCTGGACTTCAACCAAGTGGTTATTTTTGTCAAAAGTGTTAGCAGGGCCGCAGAGTTGAATAAGTTGCTTGTGGAGTGCAACTTCCCATCAATCTGCATACATTCTGGAATGTCACAGGAAGAAAGGTATTTATATGTTCTTTTGAAATTGATGGCAAGCTTGTCTATCTTTAGTCTTCAAGCTTTCTAAGAGTTGTCTGTGTATGTTTAGCATTCAATGAAGCATGTTTCTGTTGTTGGCCATCTCTATGTTTAGATTTTCTGAATTTTATGGTGACATTGTGTTAGGTTCTGCTAGTGTTTGTCCTTCTTTGTATGTTTTCTTTGCTGGATGTTTCTCTATTCTATGGGAGGAGGGGTTTGCTTCTTATTTATCTATTTATAGTTTTTGCATTAGTTTGGACTTCTATCTAATAATTGGAGGGTCATGATTTTGTTCCTGACAAGATGACATTTGCATGTTTCAGATTGAAACGATACAAAGGCTTCAAAGAAGGGAGACAAAGGATTCTTGTGGCAACAGATTTAGTAGGAAGGGGTATTGACATAGAACGAGTTAATATTGTTATCAACTATGACATGCCTGATTCTGCCGATACATACCTGCACAGGGTAATTGCTTGATACATATCATTAGTTTTTTTCTTTTTCTTTTTTTTAAATAAATAAATAAAATATGGTTTCTAGCACGTGGTATACTTAGTTTAGTTACTTATATGCTTGTAACTACCTCTATTCCACCCTTATTAAATGTTTTATTCACATTTGAATTGATAGGTGGGAAGAGCTGGTAGATTTGGCACCAAGGGGCTTGCAATTACTTTTGTGTCTTCTACTGCTGACTCTGAAGTTCTTAATCAGGTTAGGTCCATTTCATGGTGATTCAGGAACGTATTTTGTGTACTGCCATTGAGAAAGGGGAGGGGAATGAAAGTAACATTTTCTTCATAGTCCATTGATTGCTTTTTTAACAACTTTGTAAACTCTGATTTCAGGTGCAATCAAGGTTTGAGGTTGATATAAAGGAGCTTCCGGAACAAATTGACACATCCACATATAGTAAGATGATTTCCTCTTTGCTAATTAGTTTGAGTTAAATCATTTGGCTAGATGCACAAAGTTTACTAGAATTGGAAGTATGATGTTGGGAATGGATCCTCTAGTGAAAACTTCACATGTTTTGATCATGTATAGATTTTTATTATTGATCATGAAGGTGGGCTGTAACCTGGGTCCCACAAGAGAATATAATCAATGGTGAAAATCTACACAATCAGGTTGTGTGAAATCACATGAGCGGATCAATTTCCGTATGATGCTTGCGTATAATAAACACTCCTTTTGAGTAATTAAATTGAAGCAGAACAGGTTGAGTTGAGTGACACCTCACAAATGTGATGCTTTGTGGTTTATACTATATAGTAACTTGTGTCGGCCATAAATGTAACATCCCTTTTATTCTATGCAGTGCCAAGCTGAAGAAGTTTTGGGTCAATTAGGAGGCGGGATGCAAAGGATCTATGACCGACAGGGGATGGAGTAGTTGGCATCTCTGCATTTTCGAGTGTTTTGTCAAAGCATATTTAACAAACGATGTTATTCTTTAAATCCTCTTTTTGTTCCTGTATCCCTTTTTATTAAGATAGAGAATACAAAAGTAGTCAGCATAGCTTATTAATGTACTGTTAATCAGTAATTTGTTGAACATTTACAGTAGTCGCAATTACGATAATTCCTGCTATTTAAAGATTTGAATTCAATTACTTAAAAATTTGAATTCAGTAGATTGATTAACTGGTTATGGTTGGATTTTTGGGTTAGATCAGATGTCACTTTTGCAGCTGTATGCAGAATTATGTACTTAACTACATGGATCATTTCAGTTTTATTATTACACGTATTCTGTTGAATTTTTTTTCAATTTTTAAAAATATGTAAAATGATGAGTGTAAGTGGTAGTTTTTATTACCAAGAGTGTGTGTGGTATGGGTGTAAAATTTAAGGGTAAAAGTTTTATGTATGAGTTTTATTTATAAAATAATACACAATTTATCAATAAAATTTTCATTCTAGTTTTTACCTCGCGTCAAACATATCCTAGAGTTGAAATGGCATCTAGGGGGTATAATGCGCTGTGTTCTGAGAATTTTACATGTGCAAGATGTGTGTTCTTTTTTATTTGGTCTGAGTGCAAGATGTGTTTTAGAAAGACACGTGTCTGCTGTCAACCGATTGTTTTTGCTCAGCACTGAACAATGCGTGGTTTGGGCATGGTCAGTTGTTTGTGGACCTTAAGAAACACTAGACGAAAAAAAAGTAGAAGGGAAACCGGCCATAATGTTCTCCTTTTCGTCGGTCAGCATAATGTCTCAGCATTAGGTTGGTGAAAAATGTTCAATGTACCTATTTATAAGCCCTTCTGACTAAAAAAGAAATACGCCCTAGAGTTCATTATTTATTTATTTTCTTTGCCAGATAAACAATATGAGTTATTAAGTTACTAAAGCCCTTTTCGGTACACTCATGGGTATGCTAGGGAAGCATTATGACAAACGTGTCACCAACATAGGCATAGGTACTGAAGTGTCTCCACCAATCACACTAACCTAACATTAGCGCTGGAAGATAAATACTGTATTTTGAGAGGAAAAAGAACAAAACATTTGGTCATAACTTGAAAAAAAAAAAAACAAAACAAACAAACAAACAAACAAAAGAGTATACTTTTGATAACTGCTTTGGATTGAAATTTACATCTTTGGGGTAAAAAATAAAAACAATTCTTTGTGATAGGATTACAATACATATTTTACAGGGATGAACATGGGAATATAACAATGATTTTAAATTATTTCTTCTTTCCATATCTTAAATTAAACTTGAGATTTTCACTCAAAATATTTTGTCATAGTCATGGAGAACTAATACTATTTTTAAGTCGAGCTGACCCTAAAACCCCAGGACAATGCCAAAATTCAACTACTTTCAAGTTTGGATCGTCTTAAAATAATCCTACTCACACGTATCTATGTTAAGAACTCATTATCTTACTGTCTCACATCATCTTATATTTACATATTTATAATATTTAACAATAATTAGTTTTATTTATTTTTTATACATTCGTATTTTAATTATCATCCCAAGGATGTGAGATGATATGTTTAGTGCACACTACCCTTTGGCATCGTTGTACACCCTTTTAAAAATGTTTGAATAGAGTATTTTAGAGGAAAAAAAATAAAAAAAAAATGTATTTCTATTTTTAAATTCAAAAAGTTATAAAAATATTGAGTAAATATCTTTTTTTAATTCCATTGTAAATTGACATCAATTGTGCTAAATTTTATGAAAATTGAACATCAATAAGAATATAATCTAATTGTTGCTATTGTTATATATTTTAAATATATATATTACATTGATTTTGACCTATACAAAAATATATCAAATGCTTTTAGATTAATATAAAATTATATAGACATAATCTCAAAGATATGAATTTCTAGTCTAACGATTGGTTTATTAAAAATTACATCAATAATAAGATGTTAAGTGGTTTTATGCATGGAAGGTCTAGCCTAGAAGCAATTTAGTGAGATTGATGGATAGATATCGGAGGGACTAGAGAGATTTATATATGGTTTTCATTGATTTGGAAAAGTCGTACAATAGGGTGCTAAAGGAGATTTTATAAAAGGTCTTGGAAAAGAAAGCAATCTGGATAACTTATATCCCATGAAATAAAAATATGTACGATGGGGTTATAACTTGTATGAGAACACAAGATGGGGTAACAAATGATTTTCTAAGTGTAGGATTGCACCAGGGATTAACTCGAAGTCCATATCTTTTCACTTTAGTCTTAATGTGCTTAATGAACATATTCAAAATCCGATGCCATTATACATGTTTTTTATAGATGATATAGTCGTAGTAGGAGAACCAAGAGAAGAATTAAATGGGAAGCTAATGTTGTGGAGAGAAGCTTTGAAAGCACATGACTTTCGTATAAGTAAAAGTAAGACGGAGTATATTAAATGTAAATTTAGCAAAAGGCGCACAAATTCTAACTTGAAAGTGAATTTGAGGATGATACTATACCACAAGTTACAAGATTTAAGTATAATGGATTTATTATCCAAAATGATGGGAAAATAAAAGGAGAATAAACCATAGAATTCAAGTTGACTAATTAAAGTGGAGGAGAGCTTTGGATATTATTTGTGATAAAAAAATACCAATAGCCATAAGACTAATAATATTGTATGGAATTGAATGTTGGTTGATAAAAAGTCAACAAAAAGAAAAGCAAAATGTTGCAAATATGAGGATATTGCGATGAATGAGTAGATACACTAGACAAGATAGAATTAGGAAAAAGTGCATTAGAAAAAAAGTTAAAATAGCACCTATTATAAAAAAGATGGTAGAATTTTACTTTAGGTGATTTGAACTTGTGGAAAGAAGACTTGTAGAAGGCTCATTAAGGAAAGTGGATTAGATGGAAGGTAATGTAATCCAATAGGTAGAGGTAAAGAGAGAGACCTAGAAAAATCATAAGTCAAATTATTAAAAGAGATTTAGATGTTAATTATTTAAATACAAACATGATTTATAATAAAATATTATGACGTTGTTGATTCTTGTAGCTAACTCCACCTAGTCAGAGGAGGCTTAGATGTTGTTATGATATAAAGTATTTTATATTATCAATTAATTATATTTTATAGTAAGAATTAAATAATTTTAATGACATAGTTATATATAATTAGATGATTGCATAAAATAATTTTAGTTTAACATTGTATCAAAATTAAATCCAAAAACTTAACTTGGTCAATTTTTTTTATACAAGATAATTATTTAAAAAAAATAATTGTGTATACTGTCATTATAAAAAAAAATTAATTTGTCATTCAATTATATAATCATACATTATAAAAACATTTAACTCTGATGGTAATTACCTTAAATATCACACATATAATAAAATATAATTGATTGTAAATGTAAAATTTCTTTCTACTAATAATACATTGAAATTAAATTATATAAAAAAAATACAATTTTCCAATCATGCTGTTCAAATAATAACAATTGAAGGTAAAATAAAAAAAAAAAAAAAGAATTCTTGCAATTTGGAAAAGCCTCTGCCTCGTTGCCCTTTGGACGAGAAGGAAAAAAGGGTTGACACACTTGACATAAACCACCCTCGCCCCTATACCCTTCACCAGCTGAATCAAACACACGCCCCTTGCTGTTGCAGAGGTGTGAGAGAAAAGCACAGAGAACAAAGCAAAATCAAAATCAAAGGAAAAAGAAAGAAAGAATGGGTTGGATCGGTGAGACTGTGGATTCCGTCAAATCCATTCAGATCCGACAGCTCCTCACTCAAGCTGTTAGCCTCGGTTCGTTCACTCTACTACTCCCTTTACTCTGTGCTCACAATGGCCCACAATTTTTTTCTTCAAAAAAAGGAAAACTTTGAATTGTTTAAGCACTTTTTGGGAGTTACAATGATGTGGGTCAATTCTAAAGTTTAACAAAATTGTGTTTTTGGAATAAAAGACTCGACTTTTTGTTGTTACAAGAAGAACTAATGCACTACACTTCACTGCGTAGATTTCTTCAATTCTTGGATGAGGGGTTTACCTGAGTCTTGTGAATTCATGTGATTTCTGAGTTGTTTATTGATCTTTTTGACCTATAAGTGGAAGGGGGCTTAGGCTCGATGCTCAAGTGTAGAATTCTTGATATGTTATTTACTTTAAAGAATTCTCCTTTGTTTATGCGTTCTTTCTTCTCTATGAATGAGACAAATGGGGGTGAAGTGTTGATGATTTTTAACTTATGCTGGATCAAATTCTCAAGAGATCCTTTTTTTTTTATTAAAAAACAAAAAACTTCTGACATTCATGATATTCTCAAGAGACCCTCTTGTTTGTCACTTAGTCTGATTTTAAGTTTTGTTGTTACTGCAAATAAACTGGTCTTCTGGTGCTTTCTGCACCATTTAATACTCTAATGAGGTGGCTGTTCATGTGGTTTGGTTTGGGATTATTGTGAGTTGTAAATTTGTACTTGTTGTTTTGAGATGGTGCCTTTGCTTACTTAATAAATTTGTCAACAAATCAGTAGGGTGTGATGTTTTGATGTTGTGAAAAGTTGATACAGGTGTAAAGCTGGGACTATGAGCCTTGTCTTCCGTTTTCCTTCATAATCATACTTGTTCTTACAGATGTTACCTTTAAACTCTAATGCATTTGTATTGTTCCCTTCCTTTATCTGTATAACTTCAGCTTACTGAAGTACCATGTTTTCTGCCTCAGGTATGATTGTTACATCCGCACTGATAATATGGAAGGCATTGATGTGCATCACTGGAAGTGAATCTCCTGTGGTTGTTGTTCTTTCTGGAAGCATGGAACCAGGATTCAAGCGGGTAAGTCAATCTAATCTAATGTATCAATTCTCAGTAATTTTGTATCAAATATTTTTATTAATTTCTTAAATGAATAGTATTCCCTCTGCTTCTTGTCCTCATTCTAGATATAAGAATATGTACATAAAATTTTACTTTTTCTTTGTTCAGTTAACCGATGTTGTCTTTCATGTCACGTGCAGGGGGACATATTATTCTTGCACATGAGTAAAGATCCAATTCGTGCAGGGGAAATTGTTGTGTTTAATGTGGATGTAAGTTATTTCTCAGTTTTATCATTATATTTTGCTTGCCATATTCGTAATATTTATGTGTGTAATTATGTGTGACTTCTTTCTAGACAAAAAATTTCTTTTATTGTTAAGCATCTTTCTAGACAAATAATTTCTCCATTTTCAGTATCACCTTGTTTATCCCAAAGCCTATTCTTAGCTACAATCTTTGATAAGATAGATGCCTGTTGGAGGTAGCTTGCTCTTTTTAAATGGAATTTATAATATTGGAGAGCTTAGCAAATCTGATCTTTGGGTCAGGTTGGTGCATTAGTAAAAATGAGGTGAATAATTTGTGAATTGGATTTATTAGAAAAATTGCATGGAAAACTAATTCCTGAATGTTTTACCCCATTTTTACGCTCATATCAAATTGACCCTTATGGAGAAATATTAAAAGAACAAAGATTAGTCATCCAAGAAATGAGTATTATAAGATGATTTTGAAATTTGTCCATCTCCAAAGCCTTCTGTCATAGAGTGTAGGCTTTACTTTTGAAATATAGGAGTAGGACATTATTTTGTAATGTAATATTCAGTATCACTTGCTCTAGTCCTTGAGAAATATTAAATCTTTATTTAGGATTTTAGATACCGGACCCTGTTAAGTATAATGTAATCTTAATTCTCTTGTGTGTATATGTATCCCTTTAAAAGAGGCTGGCTTAGGCCTTATTCATGCTCATGTTCAATTGTCCATGTTCTCTTATCCCCTTACCCTTTAGAATATTTAACAGATGATTCTGATTAGCAAATTTGCAATAAATGTTATAGGCTCCACTGAAAATTTAATCCGAAGTTTAGCTATTACTTTTGTCGAATATGTTTAATTTTTATGCCCCGCCCTAGTGAAATGTTCAATTATGTTGTTACATTAGTGTGACTATATCCTGAACATTAAATTGGTTACTAGCATCTTTTGTTCTTGTTGTAAATATATTTATGTTCTGCTTCTTCATATTTTGCTCACTACTTTCTGACTGACATACTTTATTGGATTGTACCTTGTTTTCAGGGCCGTGAGATTCCTATTGTTCACCGTGTAATTAAGGTATGAACAATAATCTGGCTGTATTTGGTACATGCATATCAACTTTGTTTATCACTGAATGTGACTTCTTAGATTAAGTGGTTTGGATATTCTCATGGTAGGGTCTCATCTTACTTGTCTTTTGAGGAGATAGATAATCACTCAAAAACTGTGTATGGGACCCACAATATCTGCATAGGGCTCCAAAATTCTCACACAAGGTCGTGTCCTTGTGTTAGTCTCTCTTTAAGTGACAAAATCATGTGAGAAACTCAAATGGGAGGATCCAAATCTGCTTGGACATGGCTGTTAACTTGCTTGACAATTGGTGAAAATTGGCAGTCTCTTTTAACTCTCTCTCTCTCTCTCTCTCTCTCTCTCCCTCTGTGGAGGAATGGCCAATGGGCTTGATAGGAACAGTAGCTAAACTAACTCATCCTTATCAATTAGACAATTACTAAGTGCTAAACTAATTATTGTTTTTCAATAATGAAAACACAGAACATAGTGACATTCCTGGTAATTGTGTGTGCTGAATGGTTGCTAGTTCATAGTATATATTGGATATAATTTATATATATGCCCTCATTCAAGTAGGGAGAGGTGGAATACTTTGATCTGTTTATATCATACAATTTATATAAATGCTGGTAAAATATTGACATAATCCAATTAAATCAATCTTCTCTTCAGCAACTAATAAGTTTTACTCATTTTTATTCTGTGGCTTTTTTTTTATAGAGAAAGACTGCTTTTTTATTTTTATCATTTGACAACAGTAAGCAGAATTCATCATATAGTCAACGTTCAAAAAATGGTATGTCATTGCAATCATTGTGGAGACTGGAGAGTGTCATGAATCTGAGAATATCGGATAAGATTGACGTTATTATTACCCGCAACTAATCCTTCATTTTCAAGAGAAACTGCTTGGTTCTGTTAAGCATAAATATTTTTGCAGGATTTACATCTTTTATGCTTACTGAAACCTTCACCCATTATCATGCAGTGTGTGATAATTAAGTTTGCCCTATTTGAGAGCCTTTATTATTTTGTAGGTACATGAAAGGGAAGATACTGGGGAGGTTGATATTCTCACCAAAGGTAGTGATATTTTCATGACTAGATGATTTGATAGTACTTAAATTTTGGATACATTTTCTCCATTATGCTGCAAAACCTACCTGTAGTTGCATGTTTGAATTTCATTCTTTTCTCCAATATTTAATTTCATAAGATTTTTTTTAAAAAATTATCTATTGAGTTTATGCTAATTTCTTACTCTAATGCTTCCCTTTTTGTGTATTTTGCTGCCTCTCACAGGGGACAACAATTATGGGGATGACAGGCTACTGTATGCTCAAGGTCAGCTTTGGTTGCAGAGGCACCACATTATGGGTAGAGCTGTCGGGTACATTTTGATCTTAGACTTGTTTTCTAAACCTGTATTGAAAAGGCCATCGTTTGCATATTGTAGCAACTAAAAGGGACTTATGTGACATGGAGTGTGTGTTATGGTTGCATGTGAAATTCTGAACACTTGTTGGCCCTTTGAGCATGGTGTGTGAGGCACTATGCGAAGGATTAATCCTGGTTTACCCTACGCCGATAACTAGAGCTATGTATTAAGATTTTCTAAAATTATGAAGCATGCTTGATTTGAAAGATATTAGGAAACAAACATATTTTTGCTATTATATTGGAGTGTTGTCAGCAGTGCTTATATTTGTCAATGGCAGGTTCTTACCTTATGTTGGCTGGGTGACAATTGTTATGACCGAGAAACCTATCATCAAGGTTTGTTTCTTGTGCTATTCTACAGTTGTATATCATTTGACTGAAGTTGGTTATTTTATTTATGTTTTATGTTGGAACTAAAGTAATCGAGCAATGATACATAGTCAGAAAAATATTACCATAATTTTTTTTACAGAAATCATGATGATTATTGAATATAATAAAGTGGTATGATCCATTTATTCATCCAAAAGTCAATAAGTATGTCTCATTATTCTGGCAACTAAATTCTAACAAAGCTTCTGACTCTAGCATTTTTCAAAGTAATTTTTTCACTACGTATGATTTCGTTTAAAACCAACCACATGCTGACAATTTAAATTGCACGAGGTATAATTTGATTAGTAGAAATTATGTCTATGAAGTATGCTAAGCTGTTTATTTTCTTGCAGTACATTCTCATTGGTGCTTTGGGGTTGCTGGTGATAACTTCAAAAGATTAAACGATGAATCCAAATAAGGCCGTGGTCTAAACCTCCAAGAATACTGTCAAGCAGATGCCATCCCTTTCTTGAAGGTGTCAATATTGTACCATCTTTAGTATGGCGGACAAATTAATGTTAAGAACTAATCCAAAGTAGCGATTTTTGCTTTTTAAACCTCAAATAGGCCTTGAGGGGTTGGCTATGTCATATTGATGTTTGAAGCTCCCTTTTAAATTGTATTCTGGTGGTTTAAGCCTCTTATATCAGGTTCCGTTTGCTAGACAAGGCAACCTTGGTAAGAGCTTCACTTGTCATTCCCATCATTATCAAAGCAGTCTCCATCATTGCGCTGATCTTTATATTTTATACCTTACAAGGTACAACTCCTTATAAGATAATTGAACCTCTTAGATTGTTTAGCATAATGAGAGCGGAGCGGGGAAGAAAAACAAAAAAGAATGGACTCAAATATCAACCTATAAAGTGGTAACAAAAGCAATTATAATGTCATCACATTCTTTATCCATTTTCACACCTGGTTTATCAGGTGAATATTTGTAATTAATTGGGATTAATATGACAAAAGTTGCGTATGAGAACATGCTTAACAATCATAGCTTATATATGTAATCCCTCCTCAATTAACACTATAACATCTACAATGTGAAGAAAATAGGGTAGAAAATTCTAAAGTAACCACAATATTGACGCCAAAATCACTACTAATTGC
This sequence comes from Pterocarpus macrocarpus, assembly GCA_031439585.1. Lineage (NCBI taxonomy): Eukaryota > Viridiplantae > Streptophyta > Magnoliopsida > Fabales > Fabaceae > Pterocarpus > Pterocarpus macrocarpus. The sequence goes on from CM062516.1 coordinate 1,796,574, forward strand.
GCATTCTAAGACATGCACGTATATGATTTTATCAAACATCTATGTTTACACAAAGAAAGGACTAGACATTAAATAACAAAAATATTATTTATATTCACTTGAGACTTATTTTAAAGGGACACACTAAAATATCCCTCAATCATTTGTTGGGAGAGTATTTCACTTTTTTTCCAACTAATGATTAAAGGACACCTTAGTATATCACATTAAAATGAGTCCCAAAGTCATTCATGGTAACCTAAACTTGACCAATAACAAAATGAGTATATTCCCAATTGTGTGTTCACTCATGTCCATGCACACTAAATGTACGACAACATCATTAGTGATGGGAAATTTTTTCTTTCAAAAAGGAAAAAGTACAAAAGAATTAACAAGCTAACAGGAACTATGGTATGCCTTTGTGAAAAGCTAGGCCAAAGCAATTGCACATGCATCAAAATTAAATTAATATGCTAGAAACAAAAAAGTGATGAATCCGATATCCAAAATCACAACTTGAATTCACAAAAGCACTCAGGCAAAGCAGAGCCTTTTCCCATGGCAAAATCATCTCTGTGAAGATTCCATAGGGCTTGCATCAACTCCCTCCCCTTCAGACCCTGCGAGGTAAGCTCTGCGAAACCTCTTCTGCTCAAAAATAAAGTCTTGTACAACCCTTTGAAAGCTCTCATTGCTGAAACCATCTTATCCATGTTCCCAAAATATGTAGCTATATATGAATCACTATTGATAGATACATAATAATCCAAAGCAGCTTTTGTGTTTCCATGCATGCTTGTGAAGTCTTCATCACTGAGAAGGCTAGACTTAGTAAATATGTTAGTGTAGATATCTGCTAACCCTTCAATTTCCATCAACCCGTCTCCAGCTGCCAGGTATATATTTGTGGTTGGTGAGATGGAAAGAGCTTGAAGTATTAAAGCTGTCTCATTAGGCGTGAGGGGACATTTCCCACGTAGTCGCCATATCCGGGCTAATTCTCCAGTCCATGGTTTTCTGTCTATTTGTGCCACTTCTATGGCTTTGATGGAGGCAGGTGAAAGGCCTGGATACTCGCACTGGCTGTATGCAACCATGTCAGGCTCAAAACGAAGATGAAGAGACAGAAAGGGTTTAGGTATCACATCTAGAAGCTTAGAGGCTTTCGTCTCCAAGGATCTGGTGAGACGCAGTGCCTTGTAACAAGCTTGACAGAGAGCAGCTTTTGCATACAAAGGATATCTGCAAAGTTATAAGATAATCAAATAACTACAAAACTAAATTACAAATTTACAACAGTGAATGAAAAGGGAAAAGAAAGGGAGAGGGTGAACAAATATGGTCTTTCATTGCCCCTGCTTTTTCACAAGTTTATTTTTTGTAAATAACATTCCTTCTATTTGTTCTCCAATTAAAGCAATTTGGCTTCAAGAGGACTGAAGTTGCTTGCATAATCATTAGTCACGAGACATGAAATATAACAACTCAATCAAATTATTCTTGGCAGCATTAAACAGGAAATATCATATGCGAGCAGTGGACCAAACAATTTGGACAAGCTCATAGCGATCATTTATCCCACATAAAAATGTTGACGATTTTGATAATAGATGATGACAAAGGCGGTCAGGAATTAATTCACTTCTACTAAAGATAATGCTAAGAATTAACCCATTATAAGCATTGGCATAATAAAGTGAAATAACCCTATCAAAAAATGCAGGGAAAATAAGGAACACATGGCAGCAAAACAAAAGTTACTGTGAAATTCTATGAATCAACAATATCCAAGGTGTTTTTATTTTAAGCGCAATTTTTTTCTGGTCTTAGAACCAAAAGTGAGTGATTTATCACATAGTAGCTGATAGAAGTGAGATACATAATCATACCTGTCCCTTCTTTGAGACATTGCTGGTGTGATTGAAATGTATTTGTGTTCTAACAGAGATGGAAGAACACTTTCAACATAATCAAATTGGCCTTTCCGTTTGCTACAATCCACTCGAATGGGTTCTTTTGAAGCAATCTCTGGTGGTAACTGTTTGACAACTTTGACATAGCCATTCATTTGTTCAATGAAGTAGTCTACATCATATACATCTGCAAAACCGCTGTAATGGAACCGAGTATTCAGAAATCCATTCAGCAGGATTAAGACAACTGTAGTTTTGTAACTTATAATAACCTACATCAGATTATAGGATAACATAATTTACTGACCAACCAATAAATATCATTTCCAAACAAAAGATTGAAAATTTGAACAATTTCACGGAAATTGAAAGATAAGTTACCTTGTTTCATTCCAATATGAAGCCACTTCAAACTTAGGCAAGACAAGGGTTGCATTTAACAGACGAGCAATGCCCACACCATCACAGAACTGCAATCATTGAAAATTTTATCTCAATTTCAAGAAAGCAGCAAAAGAGTTTTGATCATTTTCTAAGGTTCTGGAGTGGAAATTCAAGAGTATTCTTAATCACTCACATCTCTTCGCATCTGATTAAGGCCCCCATAGCAATCCACCCTGATATATCCCTTGGTTTCTGATGGTAGAGCTGCACCATTTCAAGAATAAAAAAAACGAAAGCAATTGTCTGCAATGAAAGCCAATTAAGGTTGATTCAGAAAATAAAAAGCCAGTCAGCAACCCTCATCCCCTACCCAACTTGACCCTATTCCTATCCATTGCAACTGTATTAGAAAAATTCAGAATTCTTGAGTTTCACTTCCATGTTCCAACAATAATGAAAATCCAAACCCAAGCCCTAAATTCCAATTCCAATTATTAAATGAACTCCTGAAATACAGAGTACAAGTTATTTCCAAAAGTTTAATTACAATGAACAATTACAGCTATCCCTATAGGACTCCCACTATATAATGAATGCAAAATCAAGTTAGAACTCATTTTTCACTGAATCAATCTAGTGCTTGCAAAAGACAGATCAAAATAACAAATCTTTTAACCTCAAAAGCAGAGAGGTTTTGGAAACAAATATCATTTAGTTGTAAGCATCAGGTTACCTGCTTGATACCCTTGTAGCCACCAATTGCAAGGTCTCCACTCCACTAGTCTCCGAACACTCCATATATCCACCTCCCCTCTGCATACACACAAACACACACACACACACACACACATACCAATTCATAAATTAGTAACCAGAAAATGAACACTGCCGAAAAATGCCATAGTCCAAATTGAAGATACCCAGTTGCCAAGTTCAAAACTTTTTTTGCATATTCAGCATAAATAACCAAAAAACAAACAGAGGGAGCTGAAACTGTGCCCCAAAATGCCATGTTCTAAATTGAAGATACCCAGTTGCCAAGTTCAAAACTTTTTGGCAGATTCAGCATAAATAACTTGAAACAAAAAGGAAGGGAATTGAAAATTGTGAACGTACAGTGGCGATTTCCCAGAAATACGAATTTGGGAGAAAGGGGAAGGAGGGGATAACAGTGCAAGAAAGATGAGGAGAGAGAGCGTGGCTACGAGAATGCTGAACAAGGGTTTCACTGAGAAAACGACCATTTGATTTCACAGAACAAGTTATGAAGATGCGATCTCTCTCTTTGATTTTGTGATTGGATCCGCGACAATGGAATGCAATGATGGCGTGAAAAAAAATTTGCTCTGTACATGATAGATCTTGGGTGTTCTATTTAATATTTATTTTGGTTGAGGTTTAAACATATATTTAGTCCTGTAAACATAGCGAAGTTTAGTATTAGTTCTTGAGAAAGTTTTTTTTTAATTCAAATATTTTGAAAAATTTTTATTTTAATTCTTACCATTACTTTCTTTTTATTAAGTGATAATATAAATGATAAATAGTCACGTTATACTTTTTATATTTAAGATTCTATATTCAAATAAGGATTAAAACAATTTTTTTTTAAATATTTAAATTAAAATAAAAAATTTGGGATTAAAACTAAAATTTTTAAAAATATTTGAATCAAGATAAAAAATAAATTCTTAAGAACTGAAATCAAAATTTATTAATTTTATATGAATAAAAAATATATTTAAAATGAAATTCTAGGATTTTAAGATAAAATAAAATGGAACTCTTCCATTCTATCTAGCTTGAGCAGGAATAATTTTTTTGGTAGAATTGAGGAGTCATTTGAATATTCATTTTAGCCTCTAAATTTTGTTACGTGCTTCACTCTAATTATTAAAATTAAAAAAATAATAATTTAATTCTTCAAATTACAAAGGATGATTTGAGTCAATTCCAAAATAATATTTGTGAATTAATTTGAATCATATTTTATAATTTTAAGAATTAAATCGATAATTTCTTAAGTTTATAAATTGAAATAAAGTAAATATACAATGAAACCAATTCTATTCTACACCTTATTAACTATGGTATGTGGTGCATTTTATAAAAAATAAATGGTCCACCTTGACTCAATGGTCATCTAAACTATGTATTGTGAGTGTTATAAATTGGATGGTAGGGATGAAAACTGATAGAGAGAGTGTCACTTGCCCCCTTTTCTAAGTGGCATATATGGGGTGCGCGATGCAGTGGAGGGGGGCGGACCACCGCCTTTTGGTAAGGGGGGCGGTGGTGCTAGGGGCAGGAGCAATGGCTTGTGTGTATTCGACATTATCCTTGAGGTGGCCATCGGTGATGTCGAGGGGGTTATTATCGGCATGAGAAGGATGCGATTGGGGTGTTATTATAATGCGACTCCATAACCCATATGGAGGTGCTGATGGCACCGGGGTAGAGACAGAAGCAAGGACGAGTGGGGTAAAATAGCAAAGATAGAAAAATTATAAAAAGTAAAAAATGGGTAATTTACATAAAAACAATATATAAAATTATTTTTTTATTATAATTATATAAGAGCTTTTATTATTAACTTTTGATTGATTTTTTTACAAGCAGGTTTAGGAACCAACATGATCCATAACTCATCGAACCCACGTTATACAGCTCCCTCCATCCATACTTGAAGCAAAAAGTGTCGCTCTGAAACTTGAAGACCGTTTATGCAAGAGAGTCAGTCTGCCATTCATAAAAGAAAATTCAATTCACGACGTTCAAGTTATTTGACGGGCTACTATAACCAACAGAGTTGCACTTATGTGTCCCAAGAGACTCAATAATACATTAAATGAAGGATTGTAAGGTCTGTAGTTATTTACAAACGAAAAATATGCATAGAGATACGTAAGCATCTTCATTCTGTCATGGGCTTTGTACAAATGTGTTTTACTTTGTAGTATGCGTGTTTTCTACATTACAATAGAGAAAGATGACCATATTCATGTATGTGTTTTCTATTTTCTATTTCTGAGAAATATGACATAATTTCTTTCATCTTAAGAATTGAACATGCAATGAAAATTCGCAATAAATCGCAGTTTACTTCTACTGCAACCGGCCAATTTTAAATAGATTAAGTACTACTGTAAGGCAATTATTTCACCAACCTTATAACTATTTTGTAGCCTTTCTTTTTTCTCACTTTCAGACCTACTTATGTTTTCTATTTCCCGCAAATATGTAACACTGAAGAAGTCCACATTTAAAAATCAAAACAATATCCAATGATTTTACCAATAATAATGTTCTTCAATTTCGAAATTCTAATTTCTAAACAAACTTCCCACCCTCAGGGTGAGTTTGATATGGAGGTCAAAATGAGAAAGACAATTTTATAAATTAGATTTACGTATAAGTTTACATGTGAATCTAATCTATAAAATTTTCTCCCCATTTTTCATCCCCTACCAAACTGACACTTCGTATAATGGTTATGAAGCTCCAAGGCACTTGCTCTAATTTCTCGTAGTGCCACTGCCAGGTGCAAGTCGTATATATTAGCGGCAAGATTTATATATTGAGTTACTAAAAGGAAATTTCACAGAACCGAAAGCATAGTCCTAACCTAGGAACCTATCCCTATCATTTGCTATCCCAAAACAAGTTCAACATAATGAAATGTCCAATGCATTCTCTCCATCCAAAGACCATGCACTGAACCCAGCAAGAATGAAAAACACAAAAAAGGCTCTCTTTATATGGAAAAGAAATTAAGGAATTAAGTAGTTTAAAATTGCAGGTCATTATATATAATGAATTCTATGCCTGTCCGCTACCTCCTAACAACAAAAATTCAATTCATGAAAGAGTACACATCTTCACCCAATTCATGAGTAATTTTGATTAACCTCATGCTGTGCTTTCTTCAACATCTCCATTTTCAGCATCTTCAGCAGACGCAGCAGCCATCAACTCATCAAAGTTTGCAGTCTTCCCAAGTATAATTTCAATCTAAAACACGATTTATCACATATAGAATTTAGAAGGAAAGTCATAGAGCAGGAACCAAGACCGTTGGTCAGAGGGATTAAGACAAAAATATTCTAAATTCAGCAAGAATTGTATTTCCACCCTTACCTTGGCCTTTTGGACAGGTCTACCTCTAGAATCATCCTTTATGTCAACAGTTGATGTGGTGATTTCTGCATAAAGATTCCATCATGAATTTGATTGTTCAATCCTTGGAGTACCAGAAAGAGAGACGACAGGGAGAGATATTTCCCTCAAAAAAAAGAAAAAAAAAATAAATAAAAAGTATCTCACTCTTTTCAACAGCAAGCCCATTATTTTTCAATATTTCAGCAACAGTAACCACCGTGGCAATAGCTGTGGCAATAAGATAACAAATAAATCAGAAATAGGAAAAACACAACCAGGGGAAGAGTCTGGGAAAGATTAAACTACAAAGGAACGACTCAATAAATAAATCATTAAGTAAACCAAATGTTTCTTCCTCATTTTAATTTTGAAATACTATTCCACTATCCCAGGAATGATGTATTACACTTAAACCCTAGATGGGAACTATAAATGGGAGTTTAATTGGGAGTACAACTTCAGGGTAGTCAATAATCAAAGACAACTTGCCAACTACAGTATTTCCAAAAGGACCAATACATAGTGGGATTCAACCAATAGCTTACACAATTCGTCTCATCTCTTCTTTAGATTTCGAAGTTTATTTGTGATCCCTAGCTCAAAGCTAGCAGGAAGGATCATGCAGAATTATCAGTAAACTTTGAAAGCGAGCATAAAAGGGTATAGGCCACAACATAGACATGCATAACCCTTCTTTCGTCAGAAACTCAATATTAGAGGTTTGTATGAGTTTATGTTAAGGAGGAAATTAGAGGGTAATGCATCAAACAAATGAATAATGTCTAGATTCAGCGTCAAATTTCACTCCTTCCATTTTCTCTGTTCTCATTTTATTCCCATATGAACAACAATAATGTCATACAGCCAACAAGCTGCTTCAGGTCTCTTTCAAAAGAAAAGTCTGTCCTACAGAATCAAAAACGAAAATTACTTTTTCACCGCATAAGTCACATTATTTAACCTCAAATATCAATCTCTCTTTACTAATGATACCATTAGCACCAGCAAAATAAAACTTTTCCTTTTTCAATAAACATATCAGATCCTAATAGGCTAATACAATAAGAGTATAACTAACTTTAATTAGCACATGTTTCGGGTAGACAGAGTCACCGGTAGCTAAGGAAACCTAAACAACACATCTACTACCTGTTCAACACGCAAACGCCTAAAAACATTTACAGAAACCTCCTATAAGAAAATCACCTTTATGCAGACTGATATATACATTATGCTCCCAAAACGTAACATTTTTTAGCTTAATGAATCTTTTATGTGTGCCATTCATCATTTTGACACAATTCTCAACCTCACAAAGTTGATGTAATAAATGTAATATAGCTCAGAAAGACTCAAAACAATCAAAAGGAACATGCCACATAGAAATTGCCAAAAAATTAAGAAAAGGAATTGAATTTCCAAGATATGATACCCATTCCTAGTGCAGAAAGCTCAACCTCATTATGCTGCTGCATATACCTCTGCAAAATAAAATATAGCATGAAAAAAAATTAAACAAAACCCACCATGTAGCCAATCATCAAACATGACCTAAGAGGTTCACAGGGTTCAAACTTTAATATCGAACCGAAAAATTAACTTAAAAAATTTTTAAAAAATAAAAATAAGAAATTGTTAAGAATACCTTGGCGAGATTAACGTAGAAGAAGAGGGGCTTTTTGGTGTTGGAGACCTGAATGCGATTCTTCTTGTGAGATTCGGAGATGTTGATGTTGTTCACTCCCTCCGTGATTGCTTCCATTGCTGTTTTCTGTGTGAGCTGAAGAATGCAACAGATACAATACAACAACGAATGAAAACCCTAATCAACGGAAACGTTTCCCCAAATCCAATTAATTCTTCTTCAGTTTGGCGTTGCGGGAAAAAAGAACCGGTTTTTTAGGGGATTGGGCCATGCCCATGGATCTTCTTACTGGGCTGTATTATGGCCCGTTTGTTTCTGTTGGCAATAATTTTTACGAGATTGTTTCTGAAGCATTAATTTTATATTATTATTCAATTACATAATTTTATTTATAAGATTTTTAAATTAAAATTTTTAAATCCAATTTTTAAACTAAAATCACTTTCTTATTGTTGAAAAAAAAAATCACTGTCTTATTGAATAAAAAAATTACTTTCTTAATACCAATATTTGGTTAAAGTAGCTCAATACTTATTCCCTTAAAATAAGGTTTTCAATTCATATAGGATGAAAAAATTAATAATAAGAGAACTTTATTTTATAGTCAGCCGATCTGACTTGAACTAGATTAATTGGAGTCCAATGAAATAAGATATAATTTTTAGCAATAATTTTTAAATTAAAACTATCTGTGGATATTATTTTTAATTTTTAATATATTTATAAATGTTTAAAATATTTACTAATGATTAGAATGTTTATTTGCTTTTTTGGTTTTTAAAAATTGCGTGTGCAATTTTCGAGTCAAAAGTGGTGATTAAATAACGTCTTTTCTAAAATATTTGCTCTAAAATCAAAACTCCTAATACTACCTGTAAAGTTGATATTTGAACGCAGTTTACTTCTACAGTGGATTTGAGTCCAACTTTTAATAGAAATTTAGTATTATTCTTTGAAAAAAAATAGTTTATCATTTCTCTTAATCTCAAATCCACCATCACCCACAGAATTTCCTTTTCAGCTTTTTCCTTTAACTGTTTCCGAACTACTGAGGTATTATTTATTAATTTTTACCATTAAGGGTATATACTTACACTTTTTTAAGGCAACTTTTGAAAATGTTAACAATTTATTAATTAATTGACGTTGGTAAGTTCTTAAATAATTATGAAAACCAACAAATAATAAGTACTATTTCTTAAAACTTTATACCAGCATTAGTGCATGTTGACGAGGAAAAGCAATCATGCAAGATCACTTTCAGGAGCTATCAAACAAAAGAATTCAAAAAGTAACGTTCTATCTGGCATTTTCTATACTAAAACATCAGATTAGGATGTGAATTTGGTGGCTTTGGCTGCTTTCGAAGAAACCTTTGCAAACCTACATTAATCTATACTATTATATAAAGTCTTTAAAGTACTTTAACCGTCTTTTAGTCACAATTTTTTTTTTTTTCATTTTACCCTTATTCACTTTCTTAAACCTCCTATAATAATTTTTGTAATTTCCTGCATTGATAATAACTCCTTCAACTTCCATTTTAGTGCTAATTTTTTTTTAAATAATTTTTTACTTCTCAAATACTACATTTAAAAAAAATAATAAATACAAATTGACAGACACGGAAGTGTGTGTCAATTTGCTAGTATATAATAACGCTATTACAATTTTGAAATCACTCAATGTAGGCAAATGAGAAGTTGAAGGAATGGGGACAGCTATGTATAATAATAGCCACCTATGTACTTGGCTGATTTTGATCAGTATGATAATCAAGCAAACACAGCTTTCTCATGTTCTAAACCGTCATCATGATCATATACTTTTAAAATGAAAATGACGGGTAAGCTATTTGCTAATTATAAACCATCTCGAAGAGTCCAATAGTTCACTGGTCTATATGATAAAAAATAAAAAAATAAAGCTGTGGATGTAATAGGATATGATCATTTGAACACCACTTTTTAAAATCCATAAAATAATTCCGGTCGTCAATTTGTGCTTGTGCTGAGTTGAACTTATTTTTAGTTTCAATTTGCATATATATGCACTCATCAGCCACGTGTGCATGTGAGATGATAATATTTCTTTTACCGTGAAACTAATTCTTTGAATACCATCGCCATTAAGAATTGTTAAATTAACTTTTCTTGTCATATGAAAAAGAAATCCATATAAAACCTTGCAACAATATTATAGGTTAATTTAAAGGGTGCAAAACTAAGCTAAGGAATGTGATAACTAATTAATTAATTTGGACTTCAATTGGTGCCCATTTTGGAGTATAATAATATACCAGGTGTTGATCTATCGCATGCTATCTATGCCCCTCCACTTACAGTAGTTCTTGTCTGATCTTAGAAATGTGAAGATTCTGACACAAGCGATTCAGGCACTGATAAAAAACCTAACTTTTAGGAATGCCTGAACCATAATTCATGACATGCATATTGACAAGTTAATTTATACAATTTGAGTTGTAAAATAACATGTAGGCCAAAGAGCAATCTAGATCTCCAAGAAAAATACCATATGGAGTTTGCTGTGAATTCTTATGGTAAGAGAGAAAAAAGCTGTGTTCTCAATTCCTGTATATTGGTAGAGGCTTACAATTTTAAATGGAAATTACGTGTTTCAAAATCTTGTTTCCTTCTTCATTTCACTAATCATTCTTTATCAACTGAAACATAGTTATAACCATCAATTATGTCTATATTAATTTTTTTGGTGACAAAACTTGATTGATAAGATAGAAAAGGAGATAGATGAATTTTTTAGTTTGTCTAAAGTTTGAAGTCTTTTGAACTTTAAATAATAATCTAATTTGAGCTTGATTGGTCTACTATAAAAATAAAACTCTTTTGATGCTAGTTTTTTACAAAATGCATGTTGGATACTATGATATATTTAATTGGCAAAATGTTCAATAATAAAAGTAATCATAATTAACCACATTAATAAATGTTTCACAATACTTTATGTTAAATCAATCGGAGTTTTAACAATTATATATGTGGCTATGCTGATCTTGATAGTAAAATTACAAGTGTGCAACAAATTAATCTTTATCTTTTCCCGTTTCTGTTCTTACGTATTCCCGAAACCTACCAACAATGGATCAACTTGCCACGCAAGTACTGTTTCATATATTATATATTACGAACAAAAACAAAAAAGGAAAAAAAATCCCTTAGGTTAATGAACAAGGAAAACAAAATGAAAAAAACATGGATGGCCATTTGTCCTCACCCTGCACGTTAAGAAAGAAAACAAAAAAGGCTATTTAAGCAAGTACTTGCTGTGCTTGTCTATTGTGTACTCCATGATCCGTGTTAGTAAGAGAATCATTTTTCTTACGTGAAGAATTATTAGGTTTAAAATGTTAGGTATGAGTATGATAAATAAATGCTATTATTTATTCATAGCTTTTGAGGCTATTGATTTGTTCCTAATGTACACTGTACAGATACCACAAAAAACCACGACCATCTGCAATTCTCCACATATATATCTCATTCTCATACTATACTATTGAGACTGATGTGATACCCTATAGCTTCGCATCAATGTCAATTCTCTTTCATAATTCGCAATATGTAAGATTTAAATATTAAAAAAACTATGAAAACGAAACATGGCAGACTACTATATGTCTATTTTTGTATACAAATAACATTTTACTGTGAAAAATCAACAATGATATATACCCAAAGCAACGTTATTTTGCACGATTTTGTTTTTTCAAAGTGAAGTATGAATTGGCATCGACTAATCAACCTTCAACATGATAATAGCTGGTAGCAAGGGTCAAAGAACACTGCTGACAACAATTGAAAAGGTGAAACACATCGCTGGTACTCATATTATTAAAAATATACTATATAATTCCTACCAATCAGCATTATTATATTTTACCCATGTTAAGTTTCAATCAAAGAGACATCACTATTAATATGGGTTTGGATCATCACTAAATTATGGCGCTTTTCAAATTAAAGTTGATGCTTATACATGATCATCTTGTACTATAATAACCCCAAATGCTTTCTGTTAGGGATGGTATAGCTTAAGAATCATCCCCAACATTAGGAAATCATTCTGCTGTAAAATTTCAACAAATTCCTGCTAATTATTCAAGTATGAAAAACTTTTTGCCAAAGATCCAGAGCTTATGCTTACTATCAAATGGATCGTCAATGAAATCGATCAAATCTCGGAAAATCGACATCATAATAAGCTCGAAATTATAAGGTTGATGGTATCTCTGAGTATTGTGAAAACAATGACACAATGTCACCGTCAATTTAGCATGGACCACTCCTGATGGACAGACACGTTCTGGGTCGAAGTTCATGCAGACATTGTACGGTCAATGATGTGATTGTTCTTATATATTATTCTTATATACCAAACTCGTGAAGCTAGGGTTTATTAATTAATTAATGAGTGGCTACCGTCGAGTGTTATAAAGTAGTGATATTTTAATTCAAAATCGCTCCACGGTATACTCAATTATTGAGCAATTGGTCATTTCTCTCTTCAAATTTCATGCAAATTACTCACGTCAGTCTTCTATTTTTTTTTTCAATGATTTAAATTTAGATGTGCGCATGCTTTTTAAGAATTTAGTGCAAAGTAATTATGGTTATCCATTTTGATTGATGCTTATATGACAAGTTTGTAGTGGTTCAAATAATCGTGGGTGATTTAGTTTAAGTTAGTAGCAGTGAAATTTAAATGGTGGTCTTGGTCTATTTTTAGAAGGGAATGAATAATTATCCGTAACTAATTAACATCTTAGATATAACACAACTAATTTTTTTTTGTTTACGGTAACACAATATTTGAATGACATCTGAAGGAAGTGCTTTTGTACTCCACTAATAAATTGGATAAATTACACTTTTCAAAGTCTTTTTTTGACATAATAGCTTCCAAAATCTAAAGAGATAAAATCCACATAAGTTAAGGTAATTATATCGTAACTTTAAATAGTTTAAACTTGTTAGCGTAACGCTTTTATATTACTTGATTATATATTAATATATTATTTAAAACTATTTTTATGTAATGGTTATAATAATTATTTTTTTAGTAACATATAATTGAATAATATAATAAAAGTATATATTATAAATAATTTTTTATTTATTAAAACTTTAAAAAGGTAATAATTTTTTCTTTCTTTCTCCAATGTTGCAAGCATGACTCAAACTTAGATATATTTTTTACAATACTATTTATAGAGATATCTTAAAGATTAAAAAAAAAAAACTCGGATCATCTTATTTATTTATAGTATAAATCAAATCAATTATTGTATTCAAAATTTATAAGGACAATATTCGAAAGAGGAGATACTTTAAGGACAAAAAAAAAGAATATTTTCGTAAAAACACTATCATTAATAAAATGTAAAGATATATTAGTTTACGAATAATGATATCAATTCATGAATTAATGTATGATAAAATTTATAAAACATTTAGAAGAAATAAATTTATAAATCATTTAGAAGAAATAAATTTATAAATAAAGATAAAATATATGTAAATATGAAGAAAATCTCAGTGAAATAAAAGTGATTTTTCTCTAAAAATTAATCAAAATCTGACATGGATATAATAATGTTGTAATTATTATTAATTAAGCATTTAAACTCATGATCCAACTTGAATATTTCCGAGAAAGATTTGTTTTGTGTTATCCATCAAAAGTAGTTGCTTTATACAATAAAGTGCCACTAGCCGCAACATTTTATAATTTATTAAATTAATTTAATGTAATTAATGTACATTCCTTAGATGTCCTAAATTTTTATCCTTAATTTTAAAAGGAAATCAAGTAACCTGAAGAGTCTAGAAACCTGCCACTTGTTTCTTGGAGGATTCGTCTCGTCGCATGACGGTTGTAGCTTTGTTGTTTGCTTGTTTATTTGTTTCAGTTTTTTTTTTTTAATATATAAGTTTAGCTTATTAAATTATTTAAAATTTAATTGTTATGTATAAATAGTATAAAATAATTATATTATTATTTAATTAAATACTTATATTTATCAGATTTATAAATTAATTGATAATTAAATAAAATATTTTTATTAATATAATAATATATAATTAAATATTAATATAAAATTTTTTTATATTAATAATATATATAAATTCAATCTGATTATTTATCTCGTTAAAAAAACTTATTAAATTATTTATATTATATACAGACTAATCATTATTCATCTGATAGTATAAGAGTTACTTATACAGCATTTAAACAGTATAAGAAGTTATTTATTACCCCTCTAATTTTTGCAAGTGATGGTCATAACTTCTTTTTTTTACCCAGAAAGGAAATTTTTAGCACACACATATATAAAATAATTTTATTATACCGTATAAAATATTCTATATTATGAATCAATTATATTTGATCTTTTATGTGATTTTGAAGTTTTAAGGTAATATTATGAAGAATTGAACACTTTTTATAATATAGTTATATATGATTGGAAAATAATTTATATTAATAGCATTTCAGAATAACCAGTATTTAAATTTGATTAAATTTAAACTAATTTGATTAAAATTGTACCAACTACCATAAGAATAAAAGTCGCATATCATTAATTATTTCTATTAACAAAACTTAAATTTAAGGTGTTATAATCTTAAGGATATATCATATCACTTAAATTAAATGCTTTGATAAATATTAAATTCTTTTAATAACATAATAATATGCAATAAAATAATAATACAAAAACAATTTACAATAGCACTACATTTGAAATTGATTCTTACAATGTGTTTTACCAAATATTTTTCTTTTCTAAATAATATTTATAATAAATAAATGAACATGCAAGCTGAGGGGTCCCAGGGCCACGTAACAGTATCATATGATCCTAATCAGCAACGTGGAGCTGATGTGACAAACAAAAATACGTATCTGACACGTATATGAATTGGCGACACGTGGCGATCAATGGTGCCCTCTTGGCTTCTATATAGAGCACCACCCACTTCTCTCAGCATCCGTGAGCTCCTTCACTTTCATGTATTTCTCGCCTTCTCTTCTTCTTCAACTCTTTTCTGGTCTCACATTCTTTAATTTTCACTAAAGTTTTCGTCTTTGGTTCTTTGGATTAGTATTTTCTTGTTGTTCAACTTGGTGGGGTGAGGAAAACTTTCTCTAGAAAAAATGAAGGAAAGCGTGGGAAACCCTCTGCACCTTAAGTCTGTTAACCACATCTCCCTAGTGTGCAGATCAGTGGAAGAATCTATGGACTTCTACCAGAACGTTCTTGGTTTTTTCCCAATCAGGAGGCCAGGCTCTTTTGATTTTGATGGGGCATGGTAATTTCACATACATGATCATTAAAAAAAAAAAAAATAAGTCTCGAGTCATGTGAATAAAAAAAAATTAATATTAAGATAATTTTATTTTTATATAGTGAATTGATATAGTTTGAGTCAAAGTCAGATTAATTAAGATTTTGTGAATTTTAGATACCGATAATTTAGAAAAAGAGAAATGTCGTTCTTTTAATTTTTCAATTGAAAATAATGCACATGTGGGCTTTTGTAGATCATAATCCACACAGGCAAAGAAAGATGGTAAAACTTGTTATTTTCTTGCCCTGGGGAGAAAGTTTTTGGTGGGTTTTTTATTACTGGGGTCTTTGATTTTCTATGTGGTGACTTTGTTGTAGGCTATTTGGCTTTGGGATCGGAATTCATTTGCTAGAAGCAGAGGACCCAGAGAACTTGCCAAGGAAGAAGGAGATTAATCCAAAGGACAACCACATATCTTTTCAGGTCAGATTTTTCATTTCAGTTTTCCTTTTCTTGATTCAGTTTCTTACGTGGAAGTGTTTCTTGGAAGAAAAAAATTCAAGAATTTTATAAACACAAGAACCTAAAGTGACACAAGAAAAATCCAGAGACAAAAGTAAATGAGTGATACATGATAGAAACGGGACAAAATTGTTAGCATTATCATTTCGTTCTTGGTATTTGTATCGACTATATATCGAGCCCTGAATTAGTTATTTTTCACTTTCGTGGCTATGGAGGAAAGGGAAAAAAAGGACAAACTCAACACAAACTCATGACACAAGCGCTTTGCGCTTACTTGTACGCGTCTTTTATGTACTTGCTTGTAGCTGGGGCAAACACTTGTTTTGATGAGATCACAAAGTGACTCAGAAGTCAAGAGTAACCTAATTTGTAAAGGTCGACACCCTCTCTTGCACACTACGGAGAGATGAAAACAAAATCTTAGTCCCATCCATGATTATTATTATTATTATTATTATTATTATTATTATTATCAAATGCTTTGTACCTTTCTCTCTGGTCACTCCATACAAAATGTTCAGTTTTCATGTAGATAAATTTTTATGCTGAAAAGTAATAAAGATGTCGCATATTATTTTTATTTTGAATCAGTCAAACAATAACTAAATATGTTTATGATCTGTTTTAGTTGTTTCAATTTGTTAGGATGGATGGTCCATTGGTCTTATGCAGTTTGTTAATGGTCTTAGGTTGCACCGTTGCAGATTTATAGTACCACCATTCCAGATTTATAGTAGTCAGTTTCAAGTAATTTTTGTGTTTTGATTACTGATTTATATATTGTGCCAATAAAAAGGCATAAAATTTTGCAATGTCGAGTTCAAATCCTAAAGTCCCATGTTAGTGATAGCTTTACTGATCACTGCTCTTATGACCCAAAATTGCATTAATAATTTCTTTTAAAAATATGTAAGGGCATAAAACTATTGAATAAAGGCCCCAGTTTATTCCAAGATGTGTTTACTTTACTTGAGGTAGATTAGTTAAAATCCAGTAAAATTTGGATATAGTGGTCTAGATAAAACAAAAATAAAAAAAAACAAAAAAAAAACCAATTTTCTTTCTATCATACACTCCTGCATTTAAGTCCTTTAGCATTGAAAGTGACTCTTAATTAATATTTTGTTTTTGATCATTGATTGTGCAGTGTGAGAGCATGGGGGCAGTGGAGAAGAAGCTGAAGGAGATGGAAATTGATTACGTGCGAGCGACAGTAGAGGAAGGTGGGATCCAAGTGGATCAACTATTCTTCCATGACCCAGATGGGTTCATGATTGAGATATGCAACTGTGATAGCCTCCCTGTGATCCCCTTGGTGGGTGAGGTGGCAAGATCATGCTCGCGTGTTAACCTTCAGATGATGCACCAGCAGATTCAGAAGATGGTCCCCCAATTGTGAGAGAGAAAGCACAATTAAATTCTGTGGTGGGAAAAATTTGGAAGAGCTTAATATAATATATATCATATGAGGAACCTGCTTCTTCTTCTATGTTGTCTAGTTGTCATTGCATCATTCTGTTTCTTATGTGTTTTTTCTTTTTTTAACAATGTTTAGTTTTCTTTGTAATAATAAACAATTCACCAATTGATCCTAATCAAATCATTAGTGGCTTTTTTGCCGCTATTTTGGTGCTTAATACTGGAGTTTGCTTGTGAGGATTGTATTTATGGGTGATTTTGTTAATCTTGAGTATTTTTTGAGTATGAAAGTTTTGTCTTGATTTTAATAGGATGATTGGTGTGGAATTTATTTTAAATTTTTATTTATATATTAAAAAAAGGCGGTTTGCTTAACAACACTTGGTTGATATAAATAGATGGATAATTGTTATCTTTTAAATGGAGTTTTGGATTCAAAATTTTGTGAATGGAAAAAGATTAACTTTAATTGGATTAATTTAATAAATTTTAAATACTAACGGGAAAAATGGTGAAATTTTGCTTGGCTGGCCAGTTCTTACTTTAACTCAGGTGGAGCAACTGCTTTAACTTTGGGTGTCCAAGTGACCCACACTGATTTGGCAGCAAATGTGATCACTGTGTGTCTTATCCAAGTACATTGAATATTCCTGGCTATGACAGTGGGTCCCGGCTGACCAACCTGTCTGAAATAGTGTCAAGGTGGCATCGGTCTCAGTTTCATCAAATAATCATCATGCTTTTAATTAATAAGATAATAAAACGATAAGCACATTCCTTTAAATGATCATATAAAGGGAAATAAAGGAATTCGATCCCTCCTTTTCATCTCTCCATTCTTAATAAAAGAGGACCTAATTTTAGATGGATTGTTCTTCAACTAGTTATCTCCAATTATAAAAGGTTAAGTGATCACATAAGAATGTATTACACAATTGCGGCTAATTTTTTGATATAAATCTTAATTTAATGTTAGAGTGTCTATGCATAAACTTAAGTATTCTCATCCTAATTCTTAGGCAAAACACCAATTGAATAGGTTACCAAATATCTCATAAGAATATTGTTAATCATACGGGAATAATTTCTAGAAAATGACAATGTAAAATAATTCATTAATAAAAATTTAGAAAAGTGACAAATTATAATAGATAGTTATTATAATGAATAATTACTTATGATAATTTAATTTTTTTTTTAAATTTTTATTGATTGATAATATAAAATTTGGTGAATAAAAATTAAATCTTTTTTATATATGCACTCACATATATATATTATTTTATAACATATGAATATACCTAATCTTATTTATTTTTTATATACTTATATTTTGGTCTTTTTTATGTAAGGGATGTAATTCTGAAAGAGGGGCAACACGTATTTTCCTTCTGTAATATCTTGTTTAAATTTTTTTTTTCTAACTATTTTGAAGTTATAAAATGATGATTATTTTCTCCATTGTTTTTTATATGAAAAAATTATGTTTTTATTAGATTGAAAAAATATGAATATTGTTCAAAATGTACTTAATTAACAATTAAAGTTTTGCTTTTAAAATATGTTATTTACATCAATTCTAATCTCATATTGATATCATATGCCAAACAATGAAATAATTTAAAAAGTGACTTTTATTGAAAGGTATAAAAAACGCAGATCGGGAGTAGTCAAACTGTTATATTCTCACTCGATTTTAATTTCACAAAATCACCATCTACTGTAACGAACGTGGACAATGCTATTCAACGAGAGAAGCAACCAAGTACATGTAGTGGGTAAGATATTATGCATGCTGAGTTGTTTAGGTTGATATGGACATATAGTCTTGTTTGATTCCATCAGGCGCAAGGAAAATTCTTCTGGCAAATTCTTATTTCAAATCAATAACCAATCATGTGCTTGGTATGAACTAACCCCTCATGATAGGGTTAGGTGAAAGTGGCGAACCGGCAGGCTCTTGCTCATGTCAAACACTTTCATAATGGAGTGACCAGAATTAATGCCTAATTCGTCATATGTTTTAAAAAATAATTACCAGCTTTTACTCATCCAAAAATAAGTTATTTAGATGTGTTACATATATTCAATATGAACATTTCCATATCAGTGACATAAGAATAATTATATATTCCCGAAAAAAAAAGGAATAATTATATATTCTCTCAATTAATATTAATTTTTAATTATTTTAAAAAACATTAAAAACTTTTTAAGTTTTGTATCGAGTCCAAACACCGATCTGTTGACTATGAATAATGTGATACTGGTAGTACTTGCAAAAGAATTCTAGTAGTTAAATATGACAATATTGTACACATTTATATTTATATCATTTTTTTAATGTTTTTTATGATTTCATTTATCTTTTTTTTTTTTTTTTGGTGTATCATTGCTACAAAAGGAGATGTGTTCTGCCATTTTCTTACATCAGTATGCCTTTTTTGGGGGGCGCTGGGGGGCTCTGCTTGTCCTGAATATCCCTTTTATATGATCTAGAGAGGCAAATGACTTATGACTACCTGTTTGTCGATAGAATAAAGTCGAGTATTCAAAATTTATGCTTGAGTACTAGTGAAATAATTAAATATGATTCAGCTCTTTATAACTTATTGATTTATTTGTTTTTAAATTTATTTTAATATTTACTAGAAAATGAGGTAAAAAGTAAGAAAAGACTCAAAAATTATTTGATAATTAAAGCTAGATAAGTTATAAATAATATACAATTATTCTAATTTTGTGATTATATACGCACTTAATTTTAATATATTATTATTAATATAATTTTTTTATACTATCAACCAATAATATATTATCATGTCATTAAATATGTTCAACTATCATAATAATTACCTTAAATGTTATATATGTATCATAATATATAATTAATTGATGATGCAAAAAAATTATATTGATAAAAATTAAATTAAATACATATATATTCATAAATATTTTGATTTTATGAATTATTTACATAATTTTGGATCAACAATATTGATCAGGTAAAAAAAAAGTATCGATTATAGAAAATTCAAACTCTTAGAATTGCAGTTAAAATTTGCTTCAAAATGTAATTCATTTTTTATTACAAGTTATAAATAATCACTTTGGTGTATATTTATTAAAGTATAGACTTTTGCTTATAATTCATTAAGCCTATTGGTTATAAAACTTAAATTCAATTCATTTATATACTCGATTTTTTGGTGAACCATTGACATTAAATGTATGTCTTTAATCATTAACTAATAAAAATTTATTACAAAAATATTAAATGCATGTAAATTAGGTGTAGTTAGCTAGCTCAAGCAGTACCAAGAGTTAAATGTATGCCAAGACTCTCAATGGCTTGGCTTATCTCGTTTGTATTTTGTTATAACTATAGTTTAAGGCTTGTTCTTGAATGTACCTCGCAAAGTAAGGTGTGTCATCATGCACTTTGAGTGTATGATAAGTGCAAGTTTAATAGTAGCTAGCCGATGAGGTCCACAATGATTAGACGATGGGGATTGTGAATGGCAACTTGTGCCGCAAGTTTTGTGGATGTGGGGGTGTATATATACAATTAAACACATGTAGTACACTATATTTTTTCCCCTTTTTCTCCTCTCCTTTTCCACTCCTTGTGCTCCATTGCATCCTCATTCTTCCCCACTCACGTGCTACACCACCAGTTCAAAATCAACCATCGTCAACAATGGTGACTCCGCCACGTTGCTAGCGTCCTCCCACTCCTTGACGGCTAACTTATTTTTTGAGATTCTATTGCAACTTCTGTTTGGGTATTCAAAGCGAGTATGTCATTCTCGACACTACAAAAGGGTGCTTTGTCTTATATGTTCACTTCTAGGAGATTAGCTCCGCCTTTAGTCACCTCTCTCCCTTCTGAAGAGCTTCTTCTTGGAAAGGTAATTGTTCTTCTCTTCTTTTGAATGTGAATGTGACAATGATTTGGTAACCATATGTAATGTCACTATCACGGGTACTTGCTTTGATTTTGTGTTCTTCTACATATTACTCATTTTCTTCGAATAGAGGATATTATAGATTTTAGTATTATTAATTTATTCATTTAGGTTCTAAATGATTCAAAATCTTGGACTCTATTTGTGCACTCACATTGCATCTTCTTGAAAATGTAAACTAGTTTTGTTTTCTAGTTTGTTCAAATTTTTTACATAATCTATAGGGCTTAGTCTACTTGACAAACATACTTAGTCCTAAGGCTCAGCCATTGAGGAATGGGTGGCCGCCAGCGACATGGTAGAGTCGTCGTTGCCGACGGCGATTGATCTGGGTAAGATGCTTTAATTTGTTCTAGTTTACTAGTTTAGGTTTCTCAATACACTTCTTTGAACATGTCAAAGTATTTCTCATAAGAGAAAATGGGAAAGGTTGTTTGGAATTTTATCATGTGTTTTTTTTTTTGTTGGGAAGGGTTTCAAAATGAACAAAAAAAAAAAAATTAATAAAAAACTATGTCAAACCTACTACTGGGTCAATAAACCTCTACTCTCCAGTCATAGAGCATAGTGCACTAGAGGTGCATGCATGACACACCTTACTTTGTGATATTCATGGCAAAACTCGCCTTAGTTTAATACCTAACTTTTTTTATTAGTGAGCCATTTAAATTAAAATAAGTCTTTCTCTCAATTTAAATATATCAAGACAATAAAACATTAAATGCATAGCTGTTTACCTTTTTTGGATATAATTTTATAGAAAACTTTTTTATATCCTTAATATTTATAAGCATAACAATATTCTTCAAAAGTTAGTGGCTAATATATTAAGCCATACATCTATTTCAAAAGATTTAAAAGATTATATTTTAAAGATTTAAATTTACTGATTTTGATTTTGGTTCTTATATTTTTTTTTTATTTTAGTCCTTATAGCATCAAAATTTTGTTTTTGGTTCATGAAATTAGTTATTAGTCCTTATAATTTTCACCTTTTTAGATTTTTTTTTTATATTTGTTATTTTTTATAAAGGATTTGTTCCAATTTTTCATAAAAAATGAGTCTTTATAGTTTAATTTATTTTGGTTTTGACATCTCTAAGATTAAAATCCAAATAGTATAAAACTATTATGGGGACTTATATCAAAATAAAAATATTATAGAGATCGAAACCAAAATTTGGTATAACTATAGGATCAAAATGATATTTGAACCAATTTTAAATTAGTGAACTTATACCTAAATGTTATTAATCATCAATCACTAGAAGATATTGATAACAAAATTGAGGGTACTCAAGGAATTTCGATATTTATAAAAAAATTTATTTTTTAAATAATTTTTTAAATTTATTAAAAATACTAAATTACATTTTAGTTATTTTTTTAAAAAAAGATTTTTTACTTTTTAATGTTTATATGTATATTTTAATTTATTTTTTCTTTAACAAAACTCAAAAAAAAAATTGCAAAAGAAAAGACATTGTATACTTTTTAATCCAAAAATAAAAAAATAAAAGATTTTTATTTGATATTTTTTTTATTTTTATTTAAAGAGTATTGTATACAGATAATTTACGTAAAATTTGTGGCACAAGTTGCACGGGTTTAACAAGATTTATTTATTACATGCATGAAAATAGTGATAATATAGTCTACAACCGACATCACTTTGAATTCTTTTATCGTAAAAAATATAAAGCTTTGACATTTTTCATACTCGTTTATGTTAAACGAAAAAATTCCATAGTTATGAAACAGCCTAAAAATCGTTTCTAGACAACTATGATCGATGTCATTATAAGTCCACCATTCATCAATCATCAATAATCCATCGCCATGTGCGAAAGATTACTTGCCTCAGCTGAAGCAGTAATCTCTCATATTTCAATTAATTATACTTGTAACAATAATAAAAAAAAAAATACGAGAAGTCTTTTTTAAGGTAAGCTTATTCTAAATTAAGAAAGTGAGGGATATCTACAATTTTTTTTTTTTTTGACGTGAGGGGTGTCTGTATTTATATTAATAAAATGTATTGTAATTATAACTTTTTAAATAATCTAAGGTCTAAGGATAAATACTATCCGCTTTTCAATTTAGAGAAACTGTTTTTTGGGCAAAAAACAATAATTAATCATAAACATGTTTTTTTTGTGTGGGTGGGGGGGGTGTATAGTCACGAATTGCTTGAGAACCCTTATACGAAAGATAGAATGGTGTATCAATTTAGTGTCAATATAAAATCATTAAACCCAACAAAAAAAAAATATAAAATCATTAAAAAAAATGCATACGGCAATTTGAATACACAAATGGAAGGTATATGTAGAGAAATGATATAAACTTTCCCTTATAAGGAAATATTGCAACCATAATACATGCTTATTCAATTTTTGCATTAAAGAGGGGGAAAAGAAATAGCAAACAAAAGCATACAAAATAATAAATACATAACCTATTTTAGGCATAGACTCAAATTGCACATGATTTTATTATAATATCATATATACATCTTTATTTTTTTATCACATAAGAGAATTCTCTACCATTATGTGCTACAGTCCCCTTGCAAGCCTTTGCTCGTAATTCTCTATGGATTGGAGCCTCTGAAGGAGCAGATGGTGCCTGAAGTTCTTTATGAATGCATCAGCCTTAGCATTGACATCTTCGGTTGGCATCCTCTCTAGCTTCTTTGTCTTATGATGAGACTCTTTCTTCTCTGACCCATGTGATGATATTGCAAGGTTTGTATTCTCTCTGAAATAACTGGTGCTCTCTTCCATTCCAAGTTTGTGTGGAAAAGCTTGCTGGTTATTTTGGTGTGAAGGTTGGATATTGCTCCGTCTCATTGTTGCCTCTATTTGTTGAATATCAAAAGGCTCTGTTGTGCTACAATGGGATGGACTCATGTGCTTCCTTATATAGATGTGATGTAGCAAGCAAGAGGGAATATGTAGTTTCTAATTGATATTTTAATTTATTTATTTTTAAATCTTGGTGCTAACTTTTCCACCGTGCCCTCCCCCAACTCTTGTCTCCCTTCAAAGTTCAAAGCAAAGTCAGAGATGGTGACAATTATAATAAGGTACGTATAGAATATCTAAGCATCTAAGCAGGTTGGATATGCAAAGCGTATTATTATTTTTTCTATGCATGTTAATTAATGTATGTTTTAAAATGTCTCATGTCATTTGATTTTACATCGTTTTTTAACTATCAAGTGCCATAAATTCAAGGCAATACAATATACAAAATTATAATTGATAATAATATAATTATGGTCCAGGCAATTCATGGCAATTAATAATAAAGCTTATATTATTTTTTTAGTACATATTATTATTATTATTATTATTATTTTGACGTGTTTATTATTATTATTATTATTATTGAAGACAAATATGAAATGTAAACCAAATACGCAGGTCCAAAGCCGGACAACTATACCGCTTGGATGTGCTGGCCATGTGTGTATACCATTCATTATGCGGCTAAAGCGCCAAGTTTGGCCAGTCAAGAAACACTGCAACTGCGTTTGTGGAGAGACTTACTTGCATATTAATGTTTAATTTTTGAAAAATTTAATATGTTCGATCATCAATATAATATTACATAGTTTAACTAATGATCAGATTGATCAGATTTAATATTTATAAAAAAAATTGAATTAAATAAATATACAACAATATATATATATATATATATATATACCTTATTTTATGAGAACAACTAATACTATGAATATTATTCGAAGTGGCATGCATAACTTACACAAAATTTTTTCTTAGAATTTCATTCCTTATAACTGATCAATAATCCTTGAGAACTTCGCATCTATACCTAACTGCCTAAACTTTGATTATTAATAGAATTGAAATAGATTCGCATATGATGCCTGTACGTGGCACTAATGTTATATCCACATGGGGTTCTTAATGTGTCTAGATCTCTATCCCATGTCATATAGAAATGCCAAATATGTTAAAAGGTTAAGATAATACCTAATAACGTATATTACTTACACAGTTTATATGCCAACACAAAGTATCTTTACGAAAATTCTAGAGTCCCTGCCATTCCTTGCCTAATACCTTTTTTTAATACTCAATAAAAAATATTAAATACCTTTACGAAAATATTAAATAATATAATAAATACACTAAACATCTCAAAATATAAAAATACTTTTATTTAATAATTAAGAGAACTATTAATAATATTTGCTAAAAAGTGTTATATATATATATTGATAAAATGCTTAATATATTATTACTATTATTTAGCTTGCAAATAAAAGATTCTAAACAAGAAAATGCTGAGGGCACATGAAGCAATTCTATAAAATCTAGACATAAGCGCGTGAATGATGAAAAATAGCACTTTGGAAATTTCTTTTATGCGATGATTTTGGATGGCAGATTATAAATTTGTTTTTGCATCCTGAAAGTGACTTGGATTTTATCGTATGCAAGATAAGTTCAAATGTAAATGGATAGATATCCAGCTAAGGTCCTCCCATAAAGAAAATAGATATTGACATAGTAGGGTATACAAATTGCTTATTGAACCCTTCCATGTTATAAGAAGGAAATGGCGGACAATTTCAATCCGAAAAGAAGGCCTTCTAAAAATAAATAAAACAAACTTAACTTTATTCAACACAATTAAAGCAAAACATTATATATACATCGTGAGAAGCCAAAGCAGGAATTTCTTCTTTTGTCTTTATTGGGTGCAGTACTTCGAACCACGATGCTGGCAACACGATGGAGTTACAACGAATGTTTATAATTGCTTTCAGCTTTGTACAAATGATTAATAATTAGAAATATGAGTGAGGGGATTTTTCAAAATTATAAATTAGTAAGAGAGATCTCAAATTACTCAAGTGCATTATATATATATATATAAAATGTCCCGTATCAATTGAAAGCACCATCTTATTATGAAAATGAGATACATAATAGTATGAGTTTAAAATTAGAATTTAATTTAAATGTATTGACAGTGTAAAACAATTTTATACTGTTAGCCAATAGAAATAGTGAAAAATGCCAACTCACTCAAATAACTACCCATTATAATGAGGGATCCACCATGATTTCTCACTTTTCCCTATTTCTATTAGTTGACAGTGTAAAATAATTTTACACTGTCAGTGCATATTAATTAAACTCTTAAAATTAAAGGACACATAACTAGTTAAATAATCATATACTTTATGTTATAACAACCGTATAATTTAATAACTTAGAATTTGCTCCTCTCCCTCCAAAATTGAGCATATATTTATCTACAGAATCATTTGAACACTAAAATTACTGAGTCATAAACATTTACAGTAGTCATAGTCATGGATATAGTTAAGGGTGCCATTTAGGGTGTTTTTTGCTGATCAAGGAATATGGTGCACCTTGCAATTTGATAATGAAGATTGTGAGACGCACATATCACCTATAATGCACCTTAGTAATATCTACTTTTAAGAAAATTTAAAAATATGATTAAATACATTTAAAAAATTAATTATCATACATTAACAATGTAAAATTACAGTAGCAGTATAAAATAATTTTATACTACCAACTAATAAAATTTTAAAAAAATTCTGTTAGTATAATTTTATACTATTATAGTATAAAATTATACTAATAATATAAAATTATTTTATCTGATAATTAATTTTTAAAATATATTTAATTATATTTTTAAATTTTCTTAAAATTAATATATTACTATAATATATCATAGATAATTGATACATTAATATACCTCACAAATCTAAATTATCATATACGCTACAATCACAAGGTGCACTATACACTTTTGACTGCGAAGCGCGTAGCAGTCTAAGCCATAGTTAAGACCCAATTTTTCCATTCACTTAGCACATAACCAACCTAACTTAACCAATTTATTTTCTTCCTAGTCGTCAATTTTTTAGGACTATTCTAAATTGCAGTTGTAAAACAACGTTGATTTTTGGGTGTCCATCGGTTTGCATCAACCCACAAACCCACTGTTTCAGCCAAATTGAACTCATAAAATATATGTTGGATTCAGTTAGCACCTCATTGGTTGGTTTGGATTAAGGAACCCTCTAACATGCACGATATGAGTTGGATAATGCATTTGAAAATTTTCGATGTACACAATCTGATCCAAACCCAGTTAATTTTTTTTTTTAATTTTTATTTTAATTTTAATTTTCCAGCGGTCTTGAAAAAGATTTGGGATAAGGATTTGGTCCCCTCTTAGATTCTTCAACAAAACTTATCCACGTGCAAGATTCTAATCTAAGTATGATGATGGGGAAATTGTTTGGCTTAATTTTTTTCTTTGTCAATACTGTTCACTTCAGCAAATTGGACTTAAAGAGTTATGTATTTTGATATATTTTAACAAATTTTTTTTAATACATGTTGGACCCATGAATTTTACAGATACAACCCATTCATGAACCCAACCCACCGGTCATTCCTAGTTATTTCACTTCATATCGTCAACCCATGGCTCACTTATATTTTTATGTTTATTTGTAGAGTGATGCAGAATATTCAATGTTCTAATGTATTTTATCTAAATTTGCGTAGCTTTATTGGTTGTAATAATAGATTTAGCTTGTATCAATGAGATTCTGCTGTATCAATCTGTATGTAATTGGTTGATAATCAGTGAAATAAATTGACCAAGAAAAAAAAAATAAAGAAAAGAAAATTTAACTCTCAGCTGGGTCAATTGAGTAATAAAAACAAAATTCGTCAAACCCAATCCACCACTTTCACAGTAAGGTTGGGTCCAAGAACACCACAAACCCAACCCATACCACTCCCAGTTCAATTCAAGGTACTTCGTGGGGATGACGATTTGTATAATCTGCATAAATCAAAGCACAAAGTTTGGAAACTGAAAAAACAATAGCCCATGGAGGCCTTACAATTGCAGAGGTTTCTTCCCACATCATGTCTCTTTGTTCCCTCAACTACCACAACATTATCCAGAGTTGCAAGAACACCATCATCATCATCATCATTATCATTGGAACCCAACAATAGCTTCATCACTAACAAAAAAGCTTTGAGCTTGAACTCATCATCATCATCATCATCATCATCATCATCATCTTCTTCTTGTACAGGTGTCACTGTTAGAGCAGGGTGGTTCCTTGGTCTTGCAGATAGCAAGAAGAAGATGAGCTTGCCTGAAACAGTGAAAGCTGGTGACCCAGTTCTGCATGAGCCTGCACAGGAAGTTGACCCCAGTGAGGTGAGGTCTGAGAGAGTGCAAAAGATCATTGATGACATGATCAGGGTCATGAGGAAGGCTCCTGGTGTTGGCCTTGCAGCACCCCAGATTGGAATTCCATTGAGGGTCAGTTTTCATTTCATGGCTATTTTGTGTTTTGATGTTTTCTAGGTTGCCCATTTTCGAAAATTTTGTGCCTTTATCCACTCTCAGCCATTCATTCTAGCTTAGTTGCCATGTGTGTGTCACTAGCATTATATACTGAGGATGGAGAGAAAGCAGATGACAAAATGAAATGTGTGAAAATATAATTCGCCTAGCTTGAATAAAAAATTTTAGTGAGCTAAGCTAATTCATAAAGTCTTATAAGTAAGTTATTTAAATGTTATAGTCATATTTAATGAGACAAACTACAGTCTTCTCCAAAAAAATGCTTTGGATTGTAGCATATTTGTCCTTGAAATAGAAAAGACATCAATTTTGGTTCATGAATTTAGCCACATTATAATAAAACACATACAATTTAGTCCCTGAATTTAACGGAAAAAATTAACAGAGGGATTAACTTGTTATAATGTGATTAAATCTGTTATAACACGAACTTTTCAGGGACAAAATCATAGCCCCCCCCCCCCCCCCCGGGCGGGCAGCCCTCTCTTCTTTTTCAAATGATAAGAAGCAAAATGGGTGATTCATGAATGAGCTGCATGAAAACTGAATTCTTGTAGGTTAGTGGTGAACTTATTTGGGAAAAATGGTAGAAAATTTAGAATGAAATTACTTCATACTTGCTTGGTTACAACAATCATGTGGAACAATTGAAATTGAGGTTGTGCCTCATTTACACTCCAGCCTACAAGTTTTTGGCATTCCTTTAATAGGAATGTGAGTTTCTGTTTAAAGTTTAACCTTTGTGAAAATCAATGCCTTTCTAAACCACCCTTTTTTCACGCATTGGTGACTGAATGCTTATTGCTTAACAATATGCTGGAGATTTGAAAAATCGAGGTTTTTTATGTTAAAATCTTATGGATATTAATGCACAATGTGCAGCTGTGTAAAAATGTAGCTTTAATTTTTTTCATGTATGCAGATAATTGTTTTGGAAGATACCAAGGAATATATTGGTTATGCCCCAAAGGAAGAGATCAAAGCTCAAGATAGACGACCTTTTGATCTTTTGGTATGTGCATATGCAGAGAAAAGGAGAGTACTGAAATGAGATCTATAATTTTGTCCTTAAGGTGTGTTATTTGATACATAATTCAGTAGTTGTCTTGAGGCAGGTGATCCTGAATCCCAAGCTAGAGAAGAAGAACAACAGGACTGCCCTATTTTTTGAAGGGTGCTTGAGGTGTGGCAGTGATTGACTTTTTCGTTTTTTCCTTCGTAGTTACCTCACTTGCTTTGCTAGACTTTGAATTCACTTGTTTGTGCTCATAACAATTCAGCATCTGAGATGAGAAGTAGACACTTCTGCATACCTGTTAGCAATTTGCACATATCTTTTGAACATTCACTGTCCTGACTGGCTCTCAACGGCTGTTGGTCCTTTCATTAGTAATGACCAAACTTCCCCTTAAATTTTGTATGAGGCCAAGATCATACCCCACTTTTTCTCAATTACTTGAATAATGAAGAAGATCTAATAGGACCAATTTGACATTGTCTAATGATTTTCTCTTAACCTGTTCCATTAAGTGCATATTTGCCTAAGGCATATCTAAGTGTATATATTCCTCCATTTAAATAACTACTTCAGATCTGATGTGCTAGCAGATTATTGCTTTTTAAGTAGTAGCTAAAGAGTACCAATTGTTAATTTCTTTCTCTAACAAGGTTTCTCAAATTGGTGATACCTCTTGGTTGGCATCCCTATAATGAATGCACATTAGTTTTGATAATGTCAGTAGGTTGACCTAAAGATGATTTCCTGCATATGCTTAGATGATTTCAAATTTTAAAACATTGGAACCGGCAGAACACACTATTCCGTAGACACCTGTCTGAATGTTTGACGCATTGCTTAAGTCTAGCTTTACTGACCTAATGTATTCTGATGTGAACCTGTATTTGTTTTGTTTTGTTTCTGTAATTTGATGTCCAATATCAATGACCTTTGTGGAGATATAACTTTTAGCATTTCTAAATTATAATTTGTCAATGTTGAAGTACCATGAGTATAATGTATGAACATGGCTGCAATTCCAAAAGTGGCATGTGCAACAGTATAGTGAAATATCTTAATGTTGTCTAGTCATCTCATTATAAATATGCCAAGTTTGAGTGACATTTTCTTCTGACCTGTTAGGACTCAAATGATCCATGTAGCAATATTGTGTGCAAAATATATATAAAGCCCTTTTGTCCAGGTAATCATTAACATCAATTATTATAACATTTTGCAGTGTTGATGGATTTAGAGCAGTGGTGGAGCGGCACATTGATGTTGAGGTCACCGGTTTGGATCGTTACGGTGAGCCAATCAAAGTAACTGCTACCGGTTGGCAGGCCCGTATTTTACAACATGAGTGTGATCACCTGGAAGGAACTCTATATGTTGATAAGATGGTACCTAGAACTTTCAGAACTGTAGAAAACCTGGACCTGCCTCTTGCCCAGGGGTGCCCCAAACTTGGCCCTCGCTGACCCCTGATCCTGTGGCTGTGGCTGCCTCTAATAAGGCCATCAACATACGTTTCCTACGCATGTCAGTGAACAGAAGAATGCTAGACAACCAAAATGTTTTGCCAGAAGTTTAGTGTGAGAACGATGTGGCATGTGTGGTGACCTTTGGATGAATAAATGAGCTCTAACACCATATTTCATCCAACCAATGCCATGATTTCTTAAAAAAGTTCTGGTTACATTATTCTAACTATATATCATAGTTGTAGTGCATGAAATAATTGTCGGTAGATCCTACATGGAGACCATCAATTTGAGAACAAGCAAATCTTCTTCAATTATCAATGCCACCATTTTGCCAGGAATTGTCATTGCACTGTACTATTGTTCTCTTCCTGATTAACTAGATTCATGTAAGTTTCCATATTATATTTTACATTTTATACTTGGAAAAAAAAATTCGTAAAGCTGTGCACCCTGGAGTGCATCTTACAAAAATTTGGGGCTTGTCCCATTGATAGGTATATTTTCATTGTGTTTTCTATGTGGAGCTTTCAGGTGGCTCCTTCGCCATAAGGAATTCATGTTAATCGAAATTCATGTCAACTTCATTTTTCAGCTGTAATGCTAGCGTATATTAAATGTGCATAGAACTTGCTTATTTCGAGGGAAAGTGTACTGGTTTAATGAATGAAACAAAAACTCATTTGAACTTACCTGTTTCATCCTGCAAAGAAGGGGAAAATTTGTCAGTCTAATGAAGGAAACAAAAATCCATTTGAACTCAACCATTTTAACCTAGTTATGGTGAATTTGCTTTTGTCATAATGTTAAGCCTAATATGTTACGGTCGTTTGGAAAGTCTTAGAATTGAATTCATTCACAAAATTGAATTCATTTCCCTTGGTCTGGAATAATTAATGGCTTGGAATTAAAATCCAAAAGAATTTTAATTATATAAAAATAATCAAAAGTAAATCAAATAAATCTAAAATAGGCCTGATTTGTAATTCCTAACTTGTGGATTTTATGTTAAAATTTGATATATCAAAAATACCTTTAATCCTATCTAATAAATAATTGAGTTATTAAAATATATTATTTTACTAATAAAAGGCAAAATAGTCAAGATAAAAAATTTAATATATATATATTTCAAACAGTATAATTGAATTCAATTATGAAATTTACTGATTTATTCAAAATATAAGAATTCAAATCATAACAAAATTGAATTCAATTGCTTATAGAATTCAATTCAATGCTATCTCATTTTTTCATATAATATTTAATCATGATATCCATACTTCAAGAATTAAAACTGAACTAGAGTTTGACAAATGGAAGAATTGAAAGGAAAAAGATTCCAAGGAAATCGACTCAACAAAGAATGAAATAAAGTATATGGATTTATATGGATTATATACATTATTCACCATTTCTGCCTTCCACTTGGCAAATTATGTACAAAAAATTATGAATTATTAAGGCATTCATATACACAGTTTTTTCTAAATTGAATACCTTTGCTCAGATGGAATGAAGGTAGGGTCTGACTCTAGCCAGACTTTCTGTCTAATGAAATTATCACTGCTTGAAAAGCAGGCAGGAGGATATACCAAACCCCTAGTACTACCATGAGCTTTCCAGCAGTAAGATCTTGCCTTTCCACCAAAGCATGGTACAAGATGAATATTTTCCAGATATAATCCTTCACAGGGAGAGGCATCACTGCATGCAAATTTTATTGCTACCTCTGTGGCAGAAGTTCCTTGAATATCAATGAAGGATATATTCTCCACTTTGACAGCAGAAGTCTGCATTTCCTTACCATAGAGCACATTATATTCTTGTAAAGTATGCTAGCATCAGCAGAATTATTACAAAACTTAATCTTTCTATGCCAAAAGGAAGCTGATTTCTGGGGTATTTGAATTGGATTTTGAAATAAACATCAGGGGCTATGGTCCCCGAATATTGAGAGGTGTATGCTGTGATTCAAATTATTATGATGAATACGAATTAGACAATCAGCTGTTATGTTCTTTAAAGACAGTTTAACCTTGAGAATCATCACAGAATTAATAGAACGAATCATGCAAGTCCCTCACTCTCCGTAAAAGAATTCGAACTCATGTAGCTAATCCCTGCAATGCTACCACTTACTTGTAATTCAAAACCTGGAAACATTTCATACCTGATTCTTACATGGATTTCGCGAATCACAGTAATATTGGTCTATTATTATTGGATTTGAGACATTTTCCATCAATACATTCTGGAAGTTGATCTTGGAGGCAAAGCCACCACCACCCTTATGGACATTTGAGGCAAGTCAATTGACTTGTGCATCTGTGTGAAATAAAAAGAGAAAAAAAGTGCTGCAACTTATTAAGAAAGTTACCTGCCATGTTTTGATCCTCACCCCATTATCAGTGTTACAAAGATATACTCCTTTAACATTTACATCTTGCACCTTTTCCCATGCTTTTGATTTTCCCAAGCTACCAATGCTGAATAATAGGTTCTGGTATTAGTTAACATGTTTATACTACTTAATTGTTAAACTGAAAGTGAAGGAATTTACTTTCACCTTATACCATGACCTGGACCACAAGATATGTTTCTGATCATGATCCGTGAAGAATTTCTGACTATTGAGATGCAGTCATCTCCTGGAAAAAAATTGAACATGATGCAATGTTTTTTGTTCTGAGACATTACTTGAACACAGTTTATTCATCAACTCCAAATAAAGTCCATAACGAAAGTAGTCATAGTTATTACTTGTGTGTGACTTTTATAAGCGAGTTCCATATCTTTAGTGTTTCACAAGTTCGTTTTTGTTAGTTTATTTCGAGTTGCGTGTGCATTTTATTTTTCTACTCTTTCATATCTATCAACAACATATAAGAATGAATGTTTGTATTTGTATCAGACTTGGTCTGAAATTAGTAAAATGTTATGCATGAGGAACAAATATGTAAGAATTGACATTTATATCATACTTACATTTCCAAAGCCAAAAAGCTTGTTAGACATTTACTCCATTTATCCATTGTCACTGTGGGAAAACAAAGACCTTTAAACTTATTCTTGTTATCCTAATCATTACTAGCAGTAGGTGTGTGTGTGTGTGTGTGTGTGTGTTTTTTTTAAATATGACTGTTTTATAATTAATAATTTATAACAACTACAATTTAAAGTAAAATGACATGTTAAAAGTACCCTAGAAGCCATAATTATTTTCCAGATAACTAAAGCCAATACCTGTTCTAATTAAGCTATCCTTGACCTCAACACCCTTTGTTGCACTAATGTGGATTCCATCAGTATTAGGACTGAAAGCAGGTGCTAATACTTGAAGAATAGATGCAACAACCCGCTTACAGCTAATAAAGGCCATATGCATTTTTTGGCTATTTAGCACCATCAGGTTTCTGACTTTCAGATTCTTGCATCTATGAAAAGTGATGGCCTGCAGTGTAATTGTGGCTTCATATTCAGCTGATAGAAGACACAAGTAATGGATCATATCAAGGAAACAAAATGTTTTACTCATTTTCTGAAGCGCCACTAACCGTTGGAGCTGGTCGACATGGCTGCCAAGGGACATTTTGATGTCAATTTTAGTGCAACAAACATAAACATAAGTTTCAACAAAACATTGAAGTTAAGGTTGCCAGGTTGCAATACATTTGTGGAGTTGATCTTGCAAGATCTTTCCCACCATTTCTGTCCCATTCCATTGATTCTTCCTCCACCATTTACAGTAAGGTGATTCACCCCATGGAAATAAAGCCATTTTCGCGGATTCAAACCATGCCACACTGCAGGATCTTTTGGTGCAACTATTTTACCTGAGATCTGTAATAAATTAGACAATAATCAGGGAAACAAAGTGAACATTTCCCACTGAAGATATCACCAATGAAGTGAAAGAGAAGATGCTAAAATTTACTTAAATAATTGAGAGATTTGATGATTTTTAGTTCATACCATCAGAGTTATCTTGGATCTACAAGGCCCGGCAATATCAACTGGATGGACTAGAAAAGTTTTTCCTGGTGGA
Organism: Pterocarpus macrocarpus; assembly: GCA_031439585.1. Classification (NCBI taxonomy): domain Eukaryota; kingdom Viridiplantae; phylum Streptophyta; class Magnoliopsida; order Fabales; family Fabaceae; genus Pterocarpus; species Pterocarpus macrocarpus. The sequence continues at coordinate 1,831,850 of CM062516.1, forward strand.
AACACAACATTTACTCGTCCAGATTGAGCACAAGCAATGTTCCAAGCCTCCAAAAAGGCCTGAAAAGATAAATAAACAAATAAAGTGAAAAGGATATTCTAATAACATCATGGTGCCTGTGCAATGTGTTTGCAATTGCAACTGCAGATGTAGATTTCAGATTTGTGCCTACTTCCTATAAGACGTGCTGCATGAGAAAACAAATGATTACATTAATTTTCATATTTATTCTCTTTTTCTAGGCCTAAACTTATAAAAATTATGAATCTTAATACTTTGCTCATGATTTAAAAGGAGGAAAATGGTAGATATAGAACCATTTATGATCCTTTACCTAACAATAGTTGCCTCATGAGAGAAAAGCTGAGAAATTTTAGGTGCTCTCAGGCACTAAAAACGTGGTACTATGTTCCATTCACAGTCCAACACAATTCAACAGCTCAGCTATTGCATTAAAAATGAAGTGAAAGTGGGAACCAACAATGGCCTACAAAGCTAAAGTGTTAAACTAGGAATATAAACCAAACACCACTTTTTTCTTGCTTGAGGAGCAGATAAGATTTTCTCCAGAAAAACCTTCTCTCTTGTTAGGTTTGAACAGTGCCTCTCCTATGAGTACTTGAATAAGATAGATTCCACTAAGTATTTAAGCAAATCAGTATATTTAACTTTTACTGATCTCCTTGTTGCAGTATAATCTACAGAAATGCTTTGCTTATTTACAGCTAAAGCAACATGAAACTTCTCAGCAAACAATGAATGCACATTCCAAATAATACCAAAAAACAAAAAAATAAAATAATATAAAATGAACCCACCACATCAAATAAATAAGCTCGAAACCTCAAAAGCAATAGACACGTTCATCATTTCAATGAGGGGAAAGAAATGACAAAAAAGTAGAAAAGGAAAGCCACATTACTGCATAAAAGGATCACCAAATATAGAAAATGGGGTTAAGCTTCAAAAATCATAGAACTGAATCATTACCTTTGTGTCATTATGAAGGCCATCACCACTTGCACCATAATCATCAACAGAAAGTACACGTTTAGATCTGGTTCGAGTTCTGGTCAACCCAGAAGAGGGGAGCTGAATAAGAGAGTCAAAGCCTTCCACATGAGTGAGGAATGAACTTATGAGTAGATTTATATGAATGAGGGCAATGATGAATGTTGAAGATGAACAGCAGCATCTCAAGTTCTTCATTTTCTGTGGGAGCACGTGGGATTGGGATGACAAAGACAGTATCTAAAGGCAGGGTCTTAGAAGAATTTTTCGGTTTTCCTGGTTTCATGGTGCTGGAGTCCCACACCTTTTAACGATATGATCAAGATAATTTTATAAATAGTTGGATAACTGCTCACCAGCAAGCTGGCTAAGTTAAATTCATTCAGCTCTTAGATAATATTATAGTTTATTTCATTTTTCTTTTTTGAATCATTGGTACCTAAAATTTACTAATTCCAATTGTTCTATTGTAGACAAGTTCTATCAGCTTTAGTTTTATATTATTATCAAAGATTTCTAAATACAATTTTAACATCTCATATTTAATCATATTCAAAATTAAAAGTGAGTTTACTTTTATTGGATTTATTCAAGACACATTTATTTATTTTTGAATTCTACTAACTTTAACATGAGTATATTTAAATATCATGTGTTAGATTTATATATATTAAAAAGAATCTCTTTTTATATTTTATTGATACTCAAACTTAAAATTTTATTTAAAAATATGACAAATTACTTTAACCAACCGATTATCAAACGTTATTCAGATCCTTTTTTTTTTTTTTGAACAAGGCTACTAGGATAACTCTCCGAATTTGGGTTGTTAGAAATACTTGGCAAGTCAACTGAACACCAATTAAAAGCTTTAGTTACACGTCATTATTTGGTATTTATATCTTTTAAATCAAATTTTAAAAATAGTAAAACACTTAAATAAAGGATGCAATGTGATTGCGGCGACCAAGATTCCTTTGTTGATGTTCAAAAGTGCGAAGAGCTCTTCATTTATGTTTATTTTCTTTATTTTTCTATTTTCCTATCTAAGCTTGCATACACAAGCAACTATTTTTGTACTTCAATAGATTTTAAAAATTACGTTTCATTATTTTACTTTTATAATTAGAAGAATGAATTTTGATTATTCCGAAATTTTTTAACCCAGCAATGATTGATGAACTTTAATCCAGTAAAATCAAGCGCACCTACTTACACTCACTAATACCATTTAAATTTCTTTGTGATAGGGTATTAAAAAAAAAGGAAAAATATTTGTGATAGGGAATGGATTATTGGGCCTTTATCTTTAATCTTTATCTATTCTTTGATCTTTGATCTCTAATCTTTATCTTTAACCTTTAATCTTTAATCTTTTCTTTAATCCTTAACTTTATCTTTAATCTTTAATCTTTAATATATACAATACCATTGGGTCTTATAACCAAGTGTCATCTTCACATTTTTTTTAAATAAAAAATTCATAAAAATTAAGAAAATTCAATAAATGGGCACAACTATTAAGTAATAAAGAGTTATATGGGCTATACGGGCACAGCTAAATGGGCACAGCGATATAGGCAATAAATGGGCTATATGGGTATACCTCTCAGTCTTAGCAAAACTAAAGGGCTATATGGCCATAACAATATAGGTAATAAACACACTCACTTTATTATCAAATACAAATCAACTTTAATTTCAATCACAAAATATTAGAAAATATTTAAATATAATAAGATATTATATCAAATCAAAGCAAATCAACCAATTAACATATAGCTTAGCTAACAAAGGGTTGTGCTAACCTAATCAGAGATCTCAGATTCGAGTTTTGAGTATATAATTGCATTTAAAACTCGAAAAGGAAAGTTTTGTAGTCGAAGTAGTCCTACCCGACTTGAGTGGATTGTCTTCGATAGGAGAATACCTATGATTTTGATCAAAAAATTTAAAATAAATCAATATAAAAATCATATAAATCAATCAAATTTAAACATCCAACAAAAGATAAGAGTGGAATCACTACATGTCATTTCCACAAAATTTTGAAATAAAAAAATTCAAAAAAGAACAAATCAAGACACATAAAATAGTGTACCAGTTGAGTAAAAAACAATATTTTACTCAATATAATAAGAAGAAATTGTCAATGTAATATAATAAAATGTAATATATTACTCAACATAAATAAATAAATAAATTACATAAAGTGTAGTGAACTCTCATACCCCTTTTTTTAGAAAAATTATTAGATGTTCATAAAATACCAATTAGATTATTCATACCTAATAATAGAATAATATTTCAATTTAAGATCCATCACTAACTTATATTTTTATTTAAAATATTATTATATTATAAGGTAGGAGTACAATCTAGCCGGTGCTTCACATATAACAAAAGAGGAGTGGATTTGCCACATGGCATATCCACAAATTTTTAAAATAAAAAATTCAAAAAGAACAAATCAAAACACAAAAAATAGTGCACCAGTTAAGTAAAAAATAATATATTACTCAATATAATAATAAAAAATTATTAATGTAATATAATAAAAAAATAATATATTTGTCAAAAAGAAATTAAGTATATTGCTGCCAGTTCATACTCTTTTTTTAGATAAATTATTAGATATACATGAAGTATCAAATAAATTGTACTCTACTAAATAATAGAGTAATATTTTAAATAAAAATATAGGTTATTGGTTTTTTTTCTTGCTTGAAAAATAAGCTCAATCATCCAAGGTCAGATGGGAGCAAAGAAATCTAGTCCAACACAAACATGGGCAATTATAAGTTCAAAAGCTGCCTGAAAATAAAGGAAGACATAACAAAACAAAAGAAAATAAAGGCTCCACAGCAACTCAGTCCTGCAGAAGTTATTCATGTTGCATAGATTAGATCAGCTTGAGACTCACACCTCATGGGTATCTAGTGTCCAATCACCTCATTGATTCCTTCTGATATTAGAAACTCCATGCCAGCCACTTCCTCACCAAGTCCAAGCGCTGGCAAAGTACGCTATAGAAATTGGTGATTTTGGGCACCAACTCTTGGCCCAGTATCCTAGCCAAATTCTTAGCTATTGGGTTTCTAGTTCCCAATTTGGCTTGAAGTTCTCAAAAATCAACCTATTACGAATCCTTCATAAAGACCACAATGCCACATGCACGAGGGATGTTCGTAGTTTCTTTTCAAAACCCCATAATGGAGCACACATTGATGCTTCAATGAACATCATCGGATTCTTTGGGTAAGTTAGTGATGGATCATAAAATGATATGTTATTAGTGGCTGAGGCCTAACTTTTGCATCATTGATATTAGAAATGAATCGATTGATTGATTGATATGGTGATAGGTGCATGTCAAGTAGGTGAATTCTAACTCATTAGCTATCTGTATAAGTCTAGCTAAAAGAACTCCCACAATGTGACTATTTTTTCATAGATTTTTTCTTTTCAAAAGAGTCTACTTCCTACAAAGTAATATGTATATTAAGGCTTATAGGATTCATTCTTTTTACCACGTACTAGATTACTATTGAATTTCCGAATTAAATCAAATGCTCGGGACTTCCAAATCATATATTGAAGTTGAAAAAAAGGAGTGCTTATGATATTATTGAGAAACATTAATAAGCAAATTGGTCTTTGGAATGACACTTGGCCTATTATTGTGGAACTCGGAGTTAATGTTATTGGTACAAGTTGTATCTAGAAGCAATATAGATGAAAAAGTATATATTCCTCAAATGAATCTCATTTCATCGAATCCTGGAATATCATTCAAATTTCGAAGGTGACAATTGCCAATTTCTCTTTGTTTTGCAATGACAATCAATAAAAGTCGGGGGCAAATATTGTCACACGTTGACCTATTTTTACCATGGTCTATTTTCTCCTATGGTCAATTATATATTACTGTATCAAGCATAAAGTTTTGTAATGAGCTAAAAATACTATTAGTGTGTTTGGTAACCTATTTCAAAGGGTTAGAAATTGATTTTGGTTGTCCAAAATTGATTCTGAATAATTTTTGTAATGTTCGGTATCATACTTCTAGAATCAATTATTACCTGTAGAATTGATTCTGGGAGAAATGAGAATTCTTTACTTTTTGTCAAAATCATTTTTAGAGGTACTATCAAATATAAATCACTTTATCTCAAAATTAATTCTAATCAAATCAATTTTAACAAAATTAATTCTATCTAAAATCAATTTTATAAAAGTAGAACCAAACATGCACTATGTATGATGAAGAATGCAAATCCTGTAACAATACCGAAAATATTGTATTTAAAGAAGTTTTTCAAAAGATTTAATTATATAATATTTTTATTTGTCTGTTTGTTGGGATTTGGATGAATTTATTTTCATTTTGATTATATATGTTTATTGAAAAAATCAATTTTTATGTATTTTTATTTATACTTAAAAATTAATTGTATTCAATATCAACTAAATGAGGGTGATATCCTTATTTTAACTCTAACAAGAATGTGCATGTTTTTGAGCTTAATATTCATAAGAGAAGAGAGTAGGTATCTTGATAGATAATGCGTATTTTACTTCTATATTGTTTTTTGTATGCCTATTTGTTAGATTTGCATTTTCCATTTTCCTTCATTAACACATATTTATGAGATGGCGAGATTGATGCCAACAATTTTGGAAAAAATTAAATTGTTAATAAAATATTTACACCACAGGTTTTTCTGCTAGTAGTTAGAAATTTAGAATTAGTAAGTACCATGCAGTAATGATTGTTGATAGGTACGAAAAGATTAAAAAGAAATCATTGGGTTATCCAAAATTCTTATGGAAAGTATCGGGTACTAAAAGTGAATCATTTGTACGACCATAAATACAATTTATTTGCCGGTGGTGTCATTTATTGATGATAAGATAAGTTCGTTTGTGCAACTAAAAGGTATTGCTATTTCTTAGTAACTAGTAATTAATTTTTTTTTTAATGTGAAATGTGAATTTATTCTAATGGAAGCCTCAGGGGTAAGTACATCCCAAATACAATTAGGGGTCTGATTGTCCCAGACTTGGCTATTTCTATCTTTGGCTAATCTAGCTAATTTGTTAGCCACTGAGTTGCAACTCATAGACACAAATTGGGCTTTGAAGAAATCAAACCCAGAAGCAATGCCATAGGCCTCTGCCAATATGAGCCCAGTGTGTGACATGTCTCCTAAGGAGCTCTCAAAACAATCAGAGACCGATTTAGAGTCCCCCTTCTAACATTACTCCCCTCATGCCCAAATCCCTAGCTAGCTTTAGTCCCTCCTTCGCCGTTACTGCTAGTAATTAATTTTTTTGTTATATATTTATTAAATAGAAATATAAAATTTTAAAGAGGAAAATGGTTAATAGTTAAATAAAAAAATGTAGTTCGAATTACTTGAGTTGTGCTTATGGAAAACAGTTAGGAGACTTTTATATTTTTCTCCTCACTTGTCTTTTTACCCATCCATGATTGGTTATTGGTTTTTTTCCATTTTTTTTACCGTCGCATTTGATACAGAGAGTATTCGCAGTAAATAGTGATACTCTTTCAAAAAATATTTTTTATTTATATTTTAATATATAAAATATATAATTAAATACTATCTATTAGTATATTTTTAAGAGTTTAATTGGTATGTATTGACAGTATAAAATTATTTTACACTATCAACTAATAGAAATAGAGAAAAGTGAGAAATCATAGTAGATCCTCCATTATAATGGATAATTATTTGTATGAGTTGGTACTTTTTACTATTTCTATTAGCTGATAATGAAAAACTATTTTATATTATCAATACATTTAAATTAAATTCTATTTTTAAAACAAAAGTACTGAAAATTTATTTTAAAATAATAAAAATGGTAAAAATAGTATTTCCCATATGGTGAGAATAAAAATAATAAATAGGAAGGAGACAAAAAAAGGTGGGCCGAAACAAAGCTTTGCATATTTTAAGGGCTTTAAAATATAAAAAACAAAAATAAATGAAAATACACGTGTAATATGTAATGCGCAATATGTATATAATGTGAAATGGATGTTCTCAATTAAAACTTTTACAAAATAACGTTATATATTAATTTTTAGAGTTTAATTGAAGTGCATTGATAGTGTAAAATTTTTTTATATTATCATCTAATCAAAACATTTCATTTGCATAATCATTCAAGTAATAGATAATTATATCAAAGACTTTTGCTGATATAATAATATATGACTGGATGTCTATATAAAATTTTTTTACACTGACAATATATTCAAATTAAATCTTAATTTTTATTATTGATTACACTTAACTCTATATTCTTAATTAATAATAAAAATCAACATATAATCTTACCCTATAAATTTTTGAATTGAGAATATCAACCCCCATGTACACTGATGGTCCAATTCGGCTGCAATATCGTGATATGTGTGGCCCACGTTTTCCTTCTTTCTGTTTTGGCGGCCCACGTTTTCTTTAGCGCACCGACTTTGCAATACACCCATTTTCCAATGTATGGTAAGTAACAAACAAACAGACAAATTCAAAATATGTAAAACCATATAATAATATGCATCATAATAACTTCAAATGCCAAGTATTTAATTTATTTATAAATCTAATAAATAAAAATATAATGAAATAAATAATCATATAATGATTTGATGCAGCGCGTGAATATTAATATAACATTATTTTTTTTTTTTAATTTTGTGAAAGTAAAATGAACAAGTCAATTACCAGTTGGCCAAGGAAGACTATTAACAACGGTACACTCATGATCATAAGTCAACTTAAAAAAAAAATCATAAAAATCTGAAATGCAAAGAGGGGAAAGAAAAATTTGGAAATTAATTATTTGAAAGAAATATAATCTCTTAAAAGATAAGATGTATCTTCTCATGTTTTATTTCATATAATTATATTTCGTGGAAAGGAAGATAGATATAAATATTTTTAAATAAAACTCAAATTTCAAGAAAATTTTACTTATTTAAAAAAATATGTATATTCTTTAAGAATATAAAAATTATAAAAGAATTTATTCCTTAAATTAAAAGAAAATGTTATGAGAATGATTCAAACAACTCCTACAAATACAAATCATAGTGCAATAGATTATGATCTAAAATTGATAATTTTCAGTTGAAAAATGGCTTATAAATATAAACAATTTTTTGTAACTTATAAAACAGAAGTTGATTATTTCAGAATGTTATTTTTTTACCAAAATAACCCTAAATAACAAATATTATATAATATAAATAATCATTATATATCTTTTTTAATAATTTTACTATATAAAAGTAATTTTTTTCATATAACTCAAATAAAACAAATTATCTTAAAACTACTTTTCAACTAAAATATCCAAACATAAATTAATTTTTATATAAATAATTATATAAAAAAATAATTATAAAAATAAATAATTATTAAAATAATTTTAATTTTTCAACCTTCCCAAACATACAAATAATCATTGATCACATAACCAAGTCATAAGTGACAACCTCCACTTTCTCGTGCGCGGAACTACTGCTGGGAAAAACTATAGACAAAATCGAATTTTCAACTTTCAAGTCAATTATAGGCTAATTAAAATAATAATCAAATCCTCTCCCACAACTTTCAAGTCTATGGGTTAGATTAAAATTCTGGTTTGATTCTTCCTGATCGTTCTTGGTAGTAACAGTTGATATCGTCCTCTGAGTTGCGTCGCACCAATTAACTTCACATGTTTCTGACCAAAAAGATAATTTGAATATACGAAAAGGAACATCATTAAATTGAAATTTAATTTGAATTAGAAATCGTATGAAACTATGAATAAATAACGAAGAGGGTTGGCTGCCCCACTATATAATATATATGCTTATTCATAATTAATAAATAAAAATTAATGATAGAGAAAATTATATAGATAAATGTGTAAAATAGGGAGTAGGGCAAACTAATAGGACATCGTTGAAGATGAAGAGTACTATGCATACCATATATAGGTTACTCCAGAATGATTGAAAAACGTTGTTATGACTTACGATCATCCAAGCACGCAAATATTTTTCAATTCCAAAACCCAAGCATAAAAAGATGCTAACTCTAATTACTTCCCCTTCTTCATATAGGTATATATAGGCAAGCAGCCAAAAAGGGCCATTCCCACATTACATTTACATGCACCAATACTAATATTTGGCCATAATACTGAACAAGGATTAGGATTTATGGTGATTAAGTGATGCAGAGCCATTCTAACTCAGGGGTTAAAAAGTTTGTTTATAGGCCTTACGCAGCACATCTATCCTTCTGATTGTTAATTAACGATAACGACAAAGAAAACAAATTATAGGATGGGATGATTCGGATGAAGGTGATTATCTTAAGAATACTGCGGTTTCGTTTCTTTTGAATCCTTGAACAACTGTCTGCTCGGCTCATAAACACATGGTAGACAAGAAGCTTTTTTGTTTTTTGGGTGAATGGTAAAGAAGAAGCTAAAATAATAAAGTGAGTGTTGAAATGTTTTATATAAATTACATAAGTGAATGTCATATTTTATATAAAATATCAAATTAATTGAATGTCAAAACAATTCAAACATATTAATTATTTTATAGTCAAGCTAGAAATTGCAATCAATTGTTATTACGTTATTTATTATATAGAGAGCTCCTATTTCAAACCATATTAATTAGAGGAACGCTACATATTTAAAATTATTTGTTAGCATTATTATCGGAATTTATCAATATCCAAGAATAGCTAAGTATTCATCAAAAAAAGAAGGTTAAATTGATCATTGATATCGCTTTTTTTTTACGTACCAAAAAAAACCACAAAAAAATAAAGAATATACAGTGGTTAGATAAGTTAAAAAAGTGATGATCAATTATCCACCCAACAATTAGAAATAATGAGTTTGAGTGGTATGTACTAATAGTATAAAATAATTTTACATTATCAATTAATAAAAATAGGAGAAAATGAGAAATCATGATAGATCCTTTATTATAATGGATAATTATTTATGTGAGTTAATACTTTTTATTATTTTTATTGATTGTCAATACATTTAAATTAAATCCAGAAATAATATGATAACATTTTGGAAAAAATTTTAACAAAATTATAATTATTTAATACTTTTCCCGTAATTAATGTGTGCTGTGGCCCTATTGACATTAATGCAAAAACAAATTATCGTTGAATAAGAATAGTTCTGTCCCACTCATAATTGCTTTTCAAGGTTTTAAATATTGACAGAAAAGTTCTAATACCATTTTTTTTTCAATCATTCTTATCCTTTAATCTTCAATTATGTTGCATGTTATTGATTATTTGAAAATAAATTGACTAGAGTATTAATTCGGGTTATCAATTTATTGTCTCAAACCAAAATTCCAAGTTATTAATAAAATCTTCAGATTCAATAGTTTTCCTTATTAAATTTCTTCATATCAATACCACATGATCATATACACATCTACAATACTTTACTTTATGTCATCATAACCAAAAATCAATAAATAAAAAGGAGCGGGGTACCAATCATGTTCAAGTAGACCAAACCATAAAAAAATATTTGCAAATTTTGCAACCATCCCAAACTTGCGAAAAGATCAAAATTCCTCATGAACCCAACAAATATACACATAATTACAAGTTTACAACCCAACTCAGCCACAAATTAACCATCTATTCTTCCATCCATCTATTAATCTAATTTAAAAAAAAAAAAAACTTGACAACTGAGACCCGAGAGAAACAAAGAGGAAGCTATAACATTCATATCATTCTGCTTTTGTTCCATAGGAACTCAACCCACCCGCCGGGATATCCCATCTCCGGTGCCGGAAAAACGTTTCCGGCGACCGGAAAAATGAAAAAGCACAACAACAACACGATCATATATTCAATTGAAAGAACCCTACCTTGATCGACGATGCTTATTACGGGGCTTTGACCGTTGACCCTTATTGTCACCAGTACTTTTCCCAAAAGCGCCACAGAAGCCACATGCAGAGAGCTTCGGAGACGGAGGCTCGATCGCCGGAGACACTTTTCCGGTGCGGTATCCACCGTTGGAGCGGCTCCTTCGGACGGTGTTGATTGATATTCCTCTAGGCTCCTCCTTAACGTGTTGTTGTTGATCTTGTTGTTGCTGTTGTTGCTGTTCGTCTTTGTCTTTGTGGTCGAGTTTGTTCAATTCACCTGATAGGAACCTGTCATCCCAAACAAGACCAGAAGAGCCTTGTCTTCTGAAAGACACTGCGGATCTTTGAAGACCAGCCATGGCCACAACGCTCTCTCTGTCTCTCTCTCTCTCTCTCTCTCTAGCTCTATGTAGCTATGTGGATCTTTCTAGTTCTAGCCTTAGAGGAATGTATGTATGTATAGGATAGGATTGGAGTGAATTTCTATTAAGTTTGTTGTATGTATGTGTATGACATTTTTATATATATAAAAAAAATTGAAGGAAGAGAGAGAGAGAGAGAGAGAGAGAGAGAGAGAATCGGTGAAGGAAACGAAGAGAAGTTGCCAATGGTATTAGAAAAGGTCATATCAAGCCAATGTAGTCAATATCTCCTGGGATTTTATAATGTTTTTTTCTTAAGATTAATTTTGATACAACAATTATCCATATCCCAATGATTATGTTCTGTACATCTTATTAATGTTAAGATTCCATATATTTAACTTCCATTTGCCTTCTTCTTACTTTCGTAAAGATTCAATTTGACATATATTCGGTATAAAAAGTATAAAGTGTTTTACAACTTATAATCAATCACAATTTACTTTTTATGGTGTATTTAATATGAAGGTAAAAATAGAGATAAAATTTAATGGATGAGCTATATATATATATATATATATATATATATATATATATATATATATATAATTTTATACGTAACGTTTATTCATATATTTTGTTTTTTATTTTTATTCTTATACCAAATATATCTTTATAAAAAGATTCTTATATATTTTTAGAGTAAAAATAAATTTTACTTTATATTATCCATTACTTGATAGATTAACTATTATATAAAAAATGTACAAAAGATGAGAAACAATAATGACTTACAAAATAGATATGTTAAGTAATCAATAGTATAAAGTAAAAAAAATAATTTCTTATTCTATATTTAAGATTTTTTTTAAATATGATTTTTGAGGTAGATATAATAAAAGTTAAATATTTTTAATGATATAATTACATATGATTAAGTTTACATGAACTAAATTATAGAACTAGGTCTAATCCATTGTTTATCTTTTCTCTTTTTATTTGATCTCTCGTTGTCCGAGTATTGTTGAGGGGGCGTCATCTTTTTTCTTTCGTGATAGCCACACCTTTTTTTTTTTTTTTTTGTTGCTTAGGATTTTGTTCTTTCATTTTTGTTTTTGTTATTTTCTTTATAGTGTTTTTGTTATTCTCTTTATGAGTGTTTTTATTATCTCCATTGTGTGTGTTATGTTATTATCTTTGTGAGTATTTTAATTTTTTTTATAGATATTTCTATTTTAATGATCTTATTAATGACAGAGATATTTAGATTTATTTAAAAAAATATAATACATTTCTTAAATTATAACATTTTTTATGTTAGTCTCTAACATAATAAATATTTAGATATTGATAATTTTTGGATAAAAAATAAATTCAAATATTTTTAATTAATTCAAAATATAAAATATATTTATTTTTTGTTAAATTTAGATATATTATATCTTTTATAATTTATAAGTGTCGTTGCACTTCTCCATAAATGATATTTATTTTATCGAAAAATATATATATATATATTTACACACACACACGAGTAGTTCTAAAAGTCATTTTGAAAGAGGAGCCCATCGAGCATTTCGGTATAGATAAGGCTGACGGTTGATAATTAGTAAAGAGTTATCTATTTAAATTTATTAAAATAATTTAAATATTAATCAGCTGGAATATATTAAAACTTAAAAACTTAGTTTATTAATTATTATAATTCAATTTTAATAGAAAATAAGATTAGGTATGTAGGATGGGATTCAAGTTTTAGCTTATAATCTAGCTGGACCACCCTGCTGACCTGGTTCTGTTCATCATTCACGCAATCCCAGCCGTTCTCAATCATTTCTTCTGAGCATTGAAATTGGCTTTTCAATTTGTCATCGTCGTATATTAACTGACATCAGAGATTGCCATGTGTGTAGCCCGTTCAAAATTTGTATAAACACTAGCTAGATTGCGTAGCTATGATACACAAGCAATCTCCTTACAACTCTTGCGTGGAACACATAATCGGAGTGATTTAAGGTAGTATAAGCTGGCACGTAAATTGAGTATTTAGTTTTAATTAACTACAAATTTTTATGTCATAATTAAATATTGGTAGACATTTGGAAGATAAGTACTGAAATTTTTAATTAATAAGATATCAATCCAAGTGAAAGGGGCTCAAATCTCTTAAAAATAAAGTCTTAAATTCAATCCTAAATTTATATGTATAAAAATAATGCCATTAAAAAATTTCTTACTTAAACATTTTATTATATCCCAAAAAATTAATTTTTCGTACATCAATTAAAATGATATCCTAAAAAATAATAAAAAAAAAGTACATAAATTTTTTAACAGTTACTTAGACTTGTTGAAGATGACCAAATTTTGACGATGATTGGATAGGGAAATCACTGGAATATAGATGAATCTCAACGATAGTTCCAGCTGGAAATTTCCACTCCACTACTTAAGCAGTCTATTTATTTTTATTTTTTTATAGAAGATAAAATGTGTTTGTCTTTTCTAGTACTGCCGCCCTCTTCACATTGATATAAATATTATTCTTGAAGGATTATGAGCGATTTTCAAGCAAGTGTAGCTGTATGATTTGAGCCAGCTTAATTGGTCAGACTGAAAAGTTCCTCAGTTGATCTTTGAATCGATCCAGTTATGATTTTAAATCAAAATTTGGTTAAATTTGGTCATATCTTGTACCCCAAAAACATGGTCAAATCTCAACAATTTCGACGACGTTATCAGACGACCCACTTATTTTTGTTTTTATTAAAATATTTTTTTATTACTTCGATCTAAATATTTTTTATTACTTTATATAATATGCTTCCCGACCTTTCTTTTCTTTCAGAGTGCCATCCGTTATGCATCTTGTTATATTTGGTATATTATATATTTTGTGATATGATGATAAAGATCACAAGTTATAGGAAGGTGTATCAATATGCTTTATATAACAATATACACAATAAACAACTCTCCTTCCCATTCTTTTCCTCTGCCCCTCCCACCAAAAAAATGCACAAAACTCTAGCACACCACGTCTAGTCCTCAGCCTTCAGCTTCTTGACGTCAACCACGCCACACACCAAACCATCTCTGCCATCCACAACCATGATGACCACCTTGCCACCATCATTGGAAGCGCTGCAAGGTGGATCAACAAAATGCGTCTACCATGAACGGGCACTGTGCACATTGAGAACGATTATCGGAACTATTTTTTCACAGAAGTTGGGGTGGCTGCACCGCTCCCACTAATGCCGCCAGGAGCAAGGCCGCTATTCTTCTCTCAGTTTGGTGGTGGCTGTGGTCGTGATGAAAGGTGCCGGAGATAAGTGGAGGTTAGGGAAGGGGGGACAAAGAGCTGCCGCAAAAGGTGGATAGCAAACCATGATAGTTGAGATTGGGGAGATGATGGTCAACGTTCTCCGTGATCACGATGGCGGCGTCGAAGTCATGATCGTAAACATGGTCGCAACAAAAGAGCTCGGTGTGTTCGACGTCAACGGCGATCTGATGGTCGTGTACCATGGAGGAGGCATGTGCCACTGCGTGGGAGGAGGCATTGGCAGTAAGGAATGACAAGTGACAGCAGCGCAAGTCATGTAGGCATAAAGGCAAAAGGGGGAAAGGCTTCACGAAGTGCGGAGAGAAGAGCTGCTGCTCCACTGGTGCACCTCCATGAGAGAAAGTTTATGGCGAACTCAGTGCATTATGCACTATCTTTAA
The DNA here is from genome assembly GCA_031439585.1 of Pterocarpus macrocarpus. Lineage (NCBI taxonomy): Eukaryota > Viridiplantae > Streptophyta > Magnoliopsida > Fabales > Fabaceae > Pterocarpus > Pterocarpus macrocarpus. The sequence continues at coordinate 1,846,904 of CM062516.1, forward strand.
TCTAGAGCATAGCAAAACGCGCCTTCTTTTAGATATTAATTCATAAATGATTTTTATTCAGTTGTTTGATAAAATCATTAGAAACTGCCTTTTTTTTCTTCATTTGTCATTATGTTATATTGGATCTTAACTTAAATGTTGTTTAAATGTTTATAATTAAACTTTATTTTATTGAAAATATAAAATACTTTCTTATATAATAGAATTTTTTTAAAAAATTATTATTTATTAAAAAATTTTAATTCAATTGCTTGATTTATAACTGGAGAATTGCCCGTGATCTGACGCTCTGACTGAACTAGCTTTTAGTTGGAGTTATAAAATTATAATTTGAACTAATACATTACTTTTTCTTAGTTACAAGGTTTTGTTAGTTATGCCAACCATCACCTAAGAGGGGTGAATTAGGTAATTAAAAATTTTAATGTAACTTTGAGAAATTATTTATTTTTATGCACTTAAATTATACATGCAGCGGAACAATTTTTATTTTTATTTTTTATGAAAGTATCTAATTTATTCAAACTAAAGCTCTAAATTTACAATATCCTTAGTACCTTAAATTGTTTAAATATAACTTAGATTAACAGAGAAATTAAGAAAGCAATATATATGTTAAGCCCTTAAATGAGAGCACTAAATTGGTAATATACGCAATAGATAGACATAGAGTTGTAAACATAGAAATTAAAGAGTGCAAGGAAGATAGAATCAAACTTAAAAATTTATCTGATTCAAGCACTAGAGGTAATATGTTTATCTGATATCCAACTCTTGGGGCGAAAATACACCTAGACTAGAGGTAATATGGGTAGTAGAATTGATAGGCACTTGCAGAAGCTGAATGGTTTTTAAGGTTCCCTAACATGAGACTTAGAGCTATGTCAAGCAAGATCTCTGATCATTCTCCTCTTCTCCTAGAGATGGAGGTCATGATAAAAGAGTCAAAGCCGTTTCGAAGCTTGGATGCTTGGTTTACTCCTCTAGACTTTGTGAGGTTGGTGAGGCAAGAATGGCAGTCCTTGGGCAATTCAACAATTGTGGAGAAATTGCAGAGATTGAGGAATCCTCTGTGCAGATGGAATAAGCAAGTCTTCGATAACATCGATGGTAATATTGAGAAATTTGAGAAAGAATTGGATTCAGTTGAAAAGAAGATTGATTCCCTGGGTGGTGAGGATACAGATTATGCTAGAGCTCAAGCATTGAAGGGCCAATTACGTGTTTGATACAGAAGGAAGGAACTCTATTGGAGACAGCTTGTGAGAGAAAAACATAGCAAGTGAGGTGACAAAAATACCAAGTACTTTCATGTTGTGGTAGTAGGGAGGCGATGTCATAAGCATATTCAGCAAATGAGAATTTGCAATAGAATTGTCAAAAATCCAAGGATAATCAAGAAAGAGATTGTCAAATTTTACAAGAAACTTTATAGTCAGCAGGCTCTTCCTGAGGTTTATCTCCCACCAGGTTTTCTCCCGACAATTAACATGGAACAAGTAGCAATGCTGGAAACAATGCCCTCTAGAGAAGAAATTTATGATGCTGTACGATCTTGTGACCCATCGAAAGCAGCAGGTTACAACAGTTTTAATTTTAAGAAGTTTTGGGCAGATTATGATAACGAGATTTGTAAATTTATTTATAATTTCTTTCAATCTGGTTCTTTTCCACCAGAGGTTAACTTAACTTGGGTTGCATTAATTCCGAAGATTGATGAAGCTGAAAAGATTAAGGATTTTCGACCTATCAGCATGGTTGGATGCCTTTATAAATTGATAGCTAAAATTTTGGCAAATAGGCTAAAATCAATGATGCCCATTTTTGTAGGAGAAACTCAATCCGCCTTTGTCAGCGGCTGACAAATCCTAGATGGTGCATTAATTGCAAATGAAGAAGTTTGGTAGCTTAAGAAGGCAAAGATGAGTGACGTCCTTCTTAAACTGGACTTTCATAAAGCTTATGACACTGTACGATGGAGCTTTTTGGATCATATTTTGGAGATTATGGGCTTTGGTTTGAGATGGAGGAAATGGATTGATCATTGTATTTTTTTAGCTTCAATGTCTATCCTTATCAATGGATACCCAACCTCTCCATTTAAAATGCAAAGAGGATTAAGAAAGGGAGACCCACTATCTCCCTTTCTATTTGTGTTAGTTGGGGAAATGTTCAATAAGATGGTGGAGAAGGCAAAGAACCTTAACTTTTTGGAAGGTTTTAATATTGGACATGACAGGATTGTCTTGTCACACTTACAGTTTGCGGACAATACCCTGCTACTTTGCCCCAAGAAAAAGAATGTATTGAGAACAACAGGAGGCTCTTGGGGTATTTTTCGGTCATGTTCGGATTGCATATTAACTACCAGAAATCAGCATTGATTGCTTTCCGGTACGAGGAGCCATGGGTGGAAAATATTAGAACTACTCTTAGATGTTTTGTGGTCCAATTACCAATCATATATCTGGGAATTCCACTTAGAGCCAATCCTAGGAAAGTAGCATTGTGGCAGCCCATAATCAATAAAATTGAGAAGCGACTTGCTCTTTAGAAAGCCAAGCTTTTATCAAGAGTGGGGAAGCTAGCACTAATTAAGTTTGTTCTTAATAATCTGCCCCTTTACTATTTAAGTTTATTTAAGATGCCAAAAATTGTGGCCCAAAAGATTATAAGCACTCAAAGAAAGTTTTTTTGGTGTAAGGGAGAAAGACAGAAGGGACTTCCGCTGGTATCATAGGATCTTATCCAGAAACCCAAGGAATTGGGTGGATTGGGTGTTGGTGATTTGATCATAAAGAATGCAAGCCTATTATTTAAATGGTGGTGGAGATTCTTTTATGGTGGTGAGTCACTATGAAAGAGGATTGTTTGCTCTAATCATGGAAGGTCACAATTAAATTTAGTGGGCATACATAACACCAGCAAGTGGTAATTCAACGAGGTTCTGGTTTGATGCATGGCTGGATGGGGTACCTTTGAATCGTTTTTTTCCCCGGTTGTTTGCTATTTCAACACAGCAAGATTCTCTTATTGCAGCATGGGTCTTTGGGAATAGGGGATTTGGAGCTGGAATTTTAATTGGAGAAGGCAACTTTTTGCTTGGGAAGAGCAACTTGTGTGGGAACTCTTGCAACTTATTAACCTATGTAACCTTGTGGAAGGCCTAGATGATGAGATTTTGTGGAAGTATGATCCATCTGAAAAATTCACAGTTAAATCCTTCTCTTTGCAAGTTTTTAGAAGTATAGCATCTTCAATGACTGCATTTCCCCAGGTGAAAATTGTTTCGAAGAATCTGGCACCACCAAGAGCAGAATTACTGCTGTGGTTCATTCTTTTGGGACATATTAGCATAAAAGACAGGTTATGTAGATTTAAATGTATTCCTCCTTCTGAATCAACCTGTGTCTTATGCTATGAAGTTATTGAATCTATTGAACATCTATTCTTTGCTTGCCTAATTGCTTGGATGTTCTGGTATAAATGCTTACAATGGTAGGGTATTTCTTGGTGTTATCCCAATAAACCAATTCTGTTTTTTGATGCTTGGACAGGTGCCCCTTTCTGGGGATTTGTAGGAGACTTTGGACCTCTCTTATGTATGTGGTGTTTTGGTCTATATGGAGAATTCGAAATAGAATCATTTTTGAGAAGGCAAAACCAAATTGGGAGTTGGAGATAAATCAGATCAAATTTCAAACTGCTTATTGGGCTAAAGCTTGGTGCCTTGAATTGCCTTTCTTAGTGAATTATATTGTTGATAACCTACATCAGGTGAGGAAATGGCATGGTGGTCACAGGCATCAAAGGCTTCGATGATAGAGGTGTTCTTTGTGGGAGTTGATTATCATCATTGGCTTTTATATTGTTGTTGGTTGCATTTTAGTTTTCCTGATACTTCTGATCATGTTGTAGATCCAGTTTTGGGATGCTTGTGTTTTGTTGCCCAATACTATCCCTTTTCTATTTGAACCGTGGCTTCTACTCTTCCTTTAAGTGGTCGAGCATTGCTATTTATTAAAAAAAAAATCTGATTCACGCACTAATCACTAGTGATCTATGCCTAATCCTAAAACCCAACATTTGAAAATTTCTTTACCATCTTCAAGTTTTAACTAGATACTTGAGATCCACACACACACACACACACACATGCACACACACACAAAATATACTAGGTACTTGAGAAACATTCACAAATGAAGAGCACCCTTCACACTGAGATATCTTATCCTTAGCTTTTAAGCCTCACAATCGAAACAATAGCTTACTCTCTTTCAATTTATCTTCACAACAAAGGGATACCTCACCCTTTGTGCACAAATATTAAAGGACACACCACCCTCAATATGTCTATAGGGATTTCTCACCCTTAATCTCACTTAAGAGACTCTATCCTCTCATAAGTGTTCAGAGCAAAGATTACAAGATAAACTCTCTCAGAGTGAATATATTACTTGAAGTTATAAAGAGATAGAAGGATTTTGACAATGAAGAGCACAAAACTTGGCTTTGATGGAAGATGATTAAACAAGAGTATAAGATTTGTAAGCTTTTAAATGAATCAAACTTCACTTATAGCTGGTGTTTATAAAATAATTTCCTATGAAAACCAATCATTACTTTACTTTTAAGTATTTTCTCTGATTTAAATTATTTGTCTTTTTTGCTATTTGCACACCAATTAAGGAATCCAAAATTAGGGATTGATTATAAAAATATTTTCCAAAATATCATTATTTAATAATTAATTTATTATGTTAATATTTTATTATTTATTGTGCTTAGAGTTATATGGAGGGTAAAATTGAAAAGGTTGCAATAACTGTTTCATTGAAATATGAAAAGTGACAAATAAAATAAATAAAAAAATTTCACTCAAAATGACAAATAATTTGATCTAAAGATAGTAATAATTAATTACTTTTTCTTTTCCAATTTTGTGTTTATTTTTTATTCTCTAACTAATTCTAATAATTGTAATTGATGGGGGAAAGAGAAGATAATTTAGTCAGATTAGCTAAGCTATAAATATGATCCTATTTAATATGATACTAATTAATGCTAATACAAAAGTCAAAAAAAGATTAATGCTTGTACAAAAATCTTGAAATTGAAATTGGGTCTCTCAATTTCCATATTTATATTTGGAATAACATACAAAATTTAAATTATAATTTCACAAACAAAATTTATGGAATTGAAAAATAATTAAAATAAACTCTTCATATAATTTCTAACCTATATTCTAAGAATCACCAATTTCAAAACTTAAAAATGTCCCTCTTCTCACTAAAGTCTTTATAATTCCCTCTCTTTTCTAATTATTTTCTAGCAATCATATTTATTGAAAATTAATATTTCTAAGAATATTATAACACATATAATAATTTTTTTAAATTCAAATTTATTATTTTATATATAAACGTTTTATACAAAAAAATATTTATAAAAATATTAGTATTAGTATATTTTCATTAATTATAAATTTTCAATCACACAAATTTAAAAAACTAAATTAGTATTAAATTTAGAAGTATAATTTATATTCTAATTATTTAGCAAATTTAAATATAAAATCTATGATTCTATGCAAATTAATTCCAATTATACAAGGTCTACTCGCAAGTTATGATAAAAAGGAAATGAAATGCATTAAATGGGAAGGATAGGTAAAGAAACATGGGGGTTTAAAGGATTTACCTTTTGCTTATTTGTGAGTTAAATATACGAGAAAAAGGAAATAAAAGGTTTATATATTTCATAAAATAGCTAAAAATGACAAATTGACATTTTATTAGGGATAAAATAGTAAATTAAATTATAATTATTACTAAAAATTCATTAAAAATTGATAGATTTTACCGACGAACGAATAATCCATATGTAAAAATAAGTAAATTATTGATGTGGAATTTTATTGACAGTTTAAAAATTCGTCGATAAAACCGTTAATAAAATGTTCCCCCTAATGGCGTTAAGCCATTACCAACGAAAAACTGTCGGTAATTAATTAATTTTTTTAATTTAATTTAAAAACTTTATAATCTTTCGATAATTTAGACAAAATAAATATTAATTAATTTTTGGTTTTTTTCTTTTATTATTGGCAAATTTTTTGTCAGTATTTGAAATTTAGAATTACTATCAGACATTGCTCAGTTTGCGTATTATCAACAGATTTTCTGCTAGTAATAGATAGTAAATAAAACGAATCATTTCATTATTGTTTTACTAACGGATTTTCCATCGATGACAAGTTATCAATGAAACGAATCATTTTGTTAAATTACAGCGACAGAAAATCTATCGATAATAATGCTACCGAACATTAAAATGCGAACACCCTTTTCTTCTTCCTCATTGCGATGAAGGCTCTCTCTTTCTCTCTACTCTCTCTCTCTCTCTCTCATCCCTCATTATGACCCTAGGCCATTTTCTTGTCACTGGAGCTTCCATTTTGCTGCCTGAGACCACCATTGTGTTCGTGATATGTCAACGAGTATTTTAATCATTTTTTTATTTAGCCTCTTTTTGTTATTTTATTTCTTTGCTCAAAGTTTTTAGTTTTCAAGTTAATTAATTAACTTAATTTGTTGCATTGATTGTTAAAGATCTCGTTTGGAATACTTAGTGATTGATGCATTGACTGGTTGGAGTGAGTTAAGAAGTTTTAGATATGTACATTGTATTTATTTTTAAACTTTATGTTTTTTGAAATATTAGAGATTTAAAATTTCTAAGATAGAGTTATAGGATGGAAGAGAGAGGATGAGATTGCATGACTGAAGGAAGACTTAGGATGCGTTTGTTTCAGATTTTGAAAAAAGTGATTTTGAAATTTAAATTTTATAAATAATAGAAAAAGTTGAAAACTGATTTTTTTCAGAAGCTACTCTTTTTAGCTTCTCCAAAAAAGCTGAAAACTGATTTTTTTTCAACGAAAAAAAGTGATTTTTTATTGAAAAAGGCACAAACAAATATACCTTTAGAGTTACTTCCCATTGTTTGAATTATGTGTCGTGTAAGGGGATGTGCTTTGGAACGATTTTTAAGATTAATTGATTAATTTATATGACTGTATGTGTTTGTTATTTATGTTTGATTGGTAAAATAATTTCTGTAGAGGTTCCTAAAATAAGGAAAGACTTTGTCTAAATTTTATTGATAATTTAAAATATTGTTTCAATTAAGTAATTATTATATGTTAGGGGCAATACTGAATATGGAGAAAGTGATTGGTATGAAATAGTTAATGAAATACCTGAATTGGAATCCCTTGGCGAACCTCTTAAAAAGGTTGTGTTATTTGCTTGTGAATAGTATGATCCAACACATCCCGGGGGATATATGTAAACACAATGACTGCAATATAATTGAGATTAACCACACTAAAAGATATGAAAAATTTGATCCATTTATTATCGCTCAAAATACAAGACAAGTTTATTACTTGCCATACCTTGAAAGATGCAAATCTAACTAGAGGATAGTAATAAATACAAACCAAGGGTTAGAGTAGAGTTTGAAGAAATATCTGAGCAAGTTTACCAAACTAGTGATCCAAGTCCTTTTAGGATTATTGTTGATACCAACATCTATGTTTGGTCTCAGAGGAAGTTGACATAATTGAACTCACAAGATAACATTTAATGCATTAGGCTTATGAGAGGAAGGCCAACACTAGGGATGAGGATGAGGAAGAGGAAGAAGAATTTGATGACGATGTTGAAATCGAGAGTCATAGTCCTCAACTTTTTGATATTATAGTTTAATTCTTTATATTTATAGTTATATGCATATTATGTGTGTTGAATATGTTTATTGATTTATACACATGTTATACAAATCATTTATGACAAGATGATGATCTAGTTCTTGACAAGGTAGGGGTAGATTGATAAATTATACTATGACATTTTTATTCTATTTCTTCTATTATTGATTATTTTTATTTTAATTAATAGTGTATATTTTTATATTTTATTTATATGGATTTGTGAATAATTAAAACAATAGTTTGAAATACTTAAATACTAATTTCAAATTTTAACAATATAAACCATAAAAAAATCTTTATGTATCGATGGAATTTTCGTTTATTAATATATAAAAAATGATGTAAAATTATCAACGGAATAATTATAAAAAATTCGCCGATTTAATTAAGTCAGTGACATTTTTTGGCGCTATTATTATCGATGTTATTTTAATTATACCGACGAATTGTTTCTATCAATATAATTACATATATTACCAATGGATTAGATTTTCTGTCAATAATATTCTTTTTTTATTACCAACAGATCCTTTGCATCAGTATTTTCGTCGATAAAATTTTACCAACAGATTTGGTCAACTTTTTCATCAATAAATCCGTCAATAATTAATAAATTTCTAATAGTGAACCTTAATAAAATTTTCACAGTAAGAAATCATGAAATGAGAATAATAGGAATTTTCAGGGTCTAGTAAAACTCTCAAATATCTTTCATTATTAAAAAGTAAAATTTGTAAATTAGGGATAAAACCTTATAAATGATTATCTCTCCACCATTCTCCTTTAAATCAAACATGTAAATGCAACAAAAAAATAAAATAAAATTTTATAATATAATTATAATTTCAATCAAAACAGGTCTTAAAAGATATTTATAAATAATTAAATAAAGGAAGTATCACATATATCATTTATTATAAATAATTTAATTTAAGATACGTTTAGACACTTAATATAGATACCTTTTCTAGATGGAATTCATATCCTAGTTCGCTAAATTAATGAATTGAATTGGTCTTTTACTAATTTTTACTATAAAATAAAATATTTTTAAATTTTACTATTATATTAAATGTTTCTATATTAGTAACCTTATCTACTGTTATGAAAAAAATGCCTTTCTTAAATGCGTCACAAGAGATTTATAGAATCAATCCACTCCCAAAAAAACATGGCTCATTAAGTGAGTGTCAGATTGAGTTTTCCCATATACATGTCTTGGTAATAAATGGGATATGGGTAGTTTCTCCTTTCCAAAGAACAAAACACGAATCACTTTATCATATATTATTTTATTTAAAAATCTCAAAATTATCAATTATCGCTCCACGCAAGCTATTATAAGTTTTTAGAAATCTTCATCTTAAAAAAAAAAAGTTAGATGCTAATTAATATATGTATTAATGTATACATATTATATATCAAACGCTATTGTAATCATTTCTTAAAATTTGATTTTTAAGATTTATATAAGATTAATACATTAAAAAAAATCGAATTAAGTTGTCACTTGAGCTACTCTAAAGTGGTTGGAGTAGGTGAAAACATGAATAGATGTCACCACTTTAAATGATCTTGTGTCGTCCCCTTCAAAGTTTGTTAGGAGTAACAAACAAACGAAGCTCAATCTTTGCGTCATTGTTTGCGGTGGTATGCATTGAAGTAGGGGATAGTGGTCGAAAGTGATTGCAAAGTTCTTCTTGGAGTATGTAGGCCTATTATTTCACAATTTTCTGATGTCTCTTTCTGTTTCTGTTTTAAAGAAATATCATTTGGTATTTTGGTGGAGATGTCTCTTAGTGAGAAATCTCTTAATATATAAAACATAAGAAAAAAAAAATGAAAAATGGGAAAAGAGTTAGAATAAAGAGTTTCTGCAAGAATTTAACTCCTTTATACTTCTTATATGTTTCTTACTTTCTAGTATAACTTACTTATCACTATATTCAATTTTTGTTGATAAAGAGTTATAATATTCATACACTTAATAAAAAGCACACATACATTCATTTTTTTATCATCATCAAATTAATTACTTACATTTATATTATTTTTAGAAAAAAAAAATTATAAACTGAGATAGAAATTTTTCTTTATGATAGTTTGTTTACTATCAAAGAAAATTTTATTTTAATATATATTTTAATATTTTTATAATTACTAATATTAATTATTTATTTAAATTTTTTTAAAAATTATACTATATGCATTTAATATGCATTAAATAAATAAGCAAGAGAAATAAGTTCTATATATACATTCATAATTTAAATTTGAACTAGTTTAACCATAGAGAAAAACATATAATGTATAAATAAACATATAATTACCGTAGAATGTGGTCGTCTCCTGTAATGTGATGAATTATAATTCGAATCTCAATTAAAAGAGATGATCATATTTAATGTTTGACTATACCTCAAATAGGAATAACTCCAATAGAGGTTACTTGTAAGGGGAAAAAAACCATATATACAAATTTAAATTTTTTGACTGAATTAATAATGTGAAATACTAAAAAGTACACGAATAAGTTAATCTAGATAGCCGGTCATCACTTAACTACAATATATTAAAAAAAAAACGCAAAAGACCATTTTAACCATAATACTTTGTTCAAATTGAGCAAATGTGATGTAGCAAAATTGGCTCCGTAATCACGATACATAGCATAAATGAAAAAAATAAGTAAAAATATTTGCTAACGTTATAAAACTGAAAGTTAAATTAACTTTTTTAAGTGATTTAAAAACACTGAGTCAAATCAGATTGAACAAACTGTAATTTACAATAAAATTTAATTTATATGCACGGATAGTATAAAAATTTTTTATGCTGTCATCTAATCAAATTCTCCTATTTACATGACTTTTGGAATAGTGTGGATGAAGGTCATGCATGTTTATATATGTGGCAACATATGATTAGATAATAGTATAAAAATATTTTATATTATCAATACATTCAAATTAACCCCTTTACAATAATGTATTAATCCAACTAGTGATTGTATATCCTTAAGTCAGTTTTAAACGTGGGATGGGAATTATTCAAAGAACCCCTTCAATGTCTTCATTTATCTAACACGCATCTGTCCGTTCTTAAATACATATTTCCCCCGTAAGAAAACAAACAGTAACAATAATAATATTTACACTAAATTGGGTTTGGTCCTCATTGACAACTAGGAAATTACTTTCGTAATTATATTCTTAAAATTTGGTAAGCTAACATATGATGAAGACAAAGAAGTGATAGACCCTGGCTATCCAGCTTCAATTATTCAAAATAGAATTTTCAACAAATTAATATAAAAAGTTGCCATCGTCATAATCATCATCATCACATCATCAACGTTATTGTGAACATAAAAGATTGCTCATATAATGGATTAAACTTTTGATTGATTGCACTGGTCCATTAAAGTTGACAGAATCGATATGGAATTGAAATTCAAATATGGCCCCCCCAATACCTAATTTACACATTATCAAATGAATTGTTGCTATTGAGTGATATGGGCAAAGTTGTACCGCATAAAGAAAAAAACTCCCATTCAGTGTTCAACAGCTGATTTGATTTTCAAGATTAAATATAGATTGCTGGCCAATGGTTTGACACCACTTATTTCATATATTTTAAAATTAACACCTATGGCCTTCGCCTTTTGAAAAAAAAATATATTGAAATTGACAAAATTTCAATCATATGCACAACATCATGACGTGAAGTCACACAAGAAGATATTAAAAAACCATAATTTTTAACTATATATATATATATATATAGAAAAAGAAGGAGTGCAGATTGGGTAATAGAACCAGAAGCATCAGCATTACTAGCCCTGTAATCATGGGAAGCCACAATGTTGCAATTCCATGAAAATAAAATAAAATGATTAATTTTAAATGAATTAGCTATTGATCTAAAAATAAGTTTTCTATTCCTATTTTATTTATTGTAATATCCAACAATTCTTTATGGTACGTGCCAATTTTGAAGGAAGTGCCTTATCTACAGCCATACACTCAGCAGCCACTTGATCTTGCCATGCCTCAAACATTAGTGAGTGTTCTTCAACAACAGCTGCTACCTACGACCCTTTATGAAAAATCCAGACAAGACACAACTTAGCTTGTTTCAAAGCCAGACAACAGTGGTGCAACCCACTTTTTATTTTGTGATTTATTGGTGTCCACTATAAGCTGAGATGAACCCAAATGTGTACATAATTATACAAGTATTTTGAGGTTTGGATTCTCTCTTATCCCATAATCATCCTATAATCATTCTATTGAAGAGAGATAAACACAATTTTTTTACCCAGGAGCCTACTCATCATTTTTTTCTTTTTTTGGGTAAAGAAAATTGTGGAAGATAGTATTTTCGTAATTTTTGGAGATAGAGCATTTATTGTTACTCTTTCTTCTAACAACTGTGCTTCTCAAAATTTGAACTTGTATCATCATCCCTGTAGAAAACTAAGCTTCTTATCTAAACTTCTTACCACTCATTTAATAGCTTATTGGTTGATCCCACTCATTATAATGAAATAAAGTACAGTAGTAAGTAAATTTAACAGTATGTGCTTTTGCGTAATAGGATACTTACTCTAGGCTCATTTAAAAATGGACAAATTTATTTGCAATTATTTTGCACGAAAAATATATTTTATTAAAAAATCACTTCATAAATTTTTTAAATTGTTTAAATAGGATTCTTAAAAAAAAATTAAAATAAAAGAGTAATTAATTATTTGTTATTTTGAAAAAAGTAGGAATTTCTCCTTAGTCTTTGGAGATAAAAGTAATTTTTATAATTTCATATAATGGTAAATATGAAATTTTGTTTTCTTCAAATTACATCAAGCATAAAGGCTATTTCTATAATAGGAAAATTAATATTAAATACCGTTAACAAGGATTATTTAAGGGGAATGATCAATTATATTCAAATTATTAAAAAGGACCTAATAAAAACTATTTAAGTTGAATAACCAAATAATTTTAACAAGTAGATAATAATATCCTTAAGGATATTTCTGTATCTTCTCTCTCTCTCTCTCTCTTGTTTACTCTACAGCCTCACTCTCTTAAGTGCCCGTTTGGATTACCGTTTGCAATTCTGAGAATGCCTTCTAGGAGAAGGAAAATGACTTTGTACAGTAAATGGTAGTGTTTGGTTTAACTTATTTCAAAGAAGACCTTTTGGAAGAAGTATCTTTGAGGTTATTTTTCATTATAAAAAAAGACCTTTTGAAAAAGAATCTTACTATTACTCTCACATCAACAACTAAAAACTTTATCCTATCCAAATAAAATTCATTTTCCTAAACTTACTTTTGACATATTCAAACCAAACAAAAATCATTTTTTTAAAAATAATTCTTCTAAAAGGTCTTTTTTTAAAAGACCTTCTTTCAAAAGATCTTCTCCCAAAAGTTACACCAAACGGACCCTAATATATTTGGGCATCGACAAGTGAAAGCTCCCCGTGGCAATCTTAAAAGTTAATCATTCTTTAGCTATCATCTTGCCACCATCTGATATTTACCCACTGTTGCTATTCAGCCACTGCTTGCAATAGTTCAGCCACTACTTGCAATTGCTTAACCAATACTCATCACCATCCAGCCGCTATTTACCTTTTTATTACTTGTGCTCTCTACCAACATAAATAACATTCTAATTCTATTTTATATATAATGTTCTCAAGAGCTTTTTAGCAGTTATTTGTCTTTGTTGAGAGGTCATTTGTTATTATCGAATGAATTCTAGTATAAATGAAGTCTATTTTACATATGAAGTTAGACAATAATTTTTGAATGATTATTTCTTTTAATGGAGTGATCATTTGTTAATATTGATTGGCTAACAAATAAACACAAAATGTTACAAAACGCCTAATTTTTTTTGGAAAGAGAGAGAGAGAGAGAGAGAGAGAGAGAGAGAGAGAGAGGAGTGTAACAAGTAAAATGAGAAGATTTAGCTATAAAAATTCAAAAACAAAAAGTAATTATTGGCTGTTGATTTTTATAAGTATCCATTTATTAATACTGAGTGGTTGATAATGTAAATAATATTCTATTGGCTTTTATCATGTGAAAGGTTGCTTTGACTATCATTATCTAGTATACTTACTGGTCGCTAACATTAATCCTTTCATTTAATTTCTAAATGGTTGAACTTAAACATGCTGAAGGAAGAAAAGATGCTGACCTGATAGATATATATATATATATATATAATGGAAATGAAGCACACTCCGAGGGTCTTTTTTTTTTTTTTTGAGGTCAAACTCACAAGGAGTCTCAAACACATGACTCTTTGTATATTCTTAGACTTTGTTTGATAGTATTGTTTGAAGAAATACTCTAGTTTATAAAAATTATAAATTAATTTTTATTTTGATAAATCAAAAAGTTATATTACTTTTGCTTTTAACTTTTAAAAATTAAAAGATATTTTTGGGAGCTATTATAAGGTACTTTTTAGAGTTAACTTATACTTTTTAAAATTTAAAAGAATAATATAATCTTATTTTTTTTTAATAATATTAAAAATAAAAATAATTCTCTTTAATATTTATATTTATTATAATCATTTTAAATTTTAAAAATATTTTATCAAATACTATTTTTATGATTTATACTTATTAAAAATAATTTTTATATTATTTTATCAAATAACACTATTATAACTTCTTGAAAACAATTGCTTTAAAAAAATTATAATAATTCCAAACCAAATCTTAATCTATGCCGTTTTTCTTTTCTTTTTGGTCCAAGCCCCATCTATGTGGGGTGGGGGAGGGACATTGGATCGAACACGTCCCTTTCTTCCTCCGGATGCACTGTTGCAAAGGACGCTGCTTTTACCAACTGATCTAACCCTTGCGTGTTAATCTATGCAGTTTAACTACTGCACATCCGTTTTTGCCCCTTTTGAATCTGAGTGTCTTGGGTTTATTGCATTGCTTCTGTGCTTGCCTTTTTTCATCTATGTTATGGGCTTTCGACAGACTTGGGGCTCTACTCACTAACTTTATAGGTATGGGCATGTGCCCCCGTGTCTTCCAAAACAAAAACGAGGAATTCGCATTGCATACGACCAGGCGTGGGCCTTTACCCTCATGGATGCTTCACAGCATCTGTCTCCCACTTTGGCTCTTTCCTTCATCTCCCGCCCTCCATCTATTCGATAATTTGTCCATTTGTACCTAGTCTCACCGGCCACATTACAAAGAATCCGACTAATCTAGCTTGACGTATGGAGGTCTTAGAGGGGGTTTTAGTTTTCTTAATAAGAATTTTTTCTATTCTCAAAACTTGAACTCGAGATATTTGATTAAAGACCAAAGCACCTGCCACTTCTACCACCCCACGTTGGTTACCTAGCCGCAGTTAAAGATGGCCACACTGTGTAATTTTATGTGATGCTTTTGTTAAGTATATTGTGCTCAAGAAAGTCACCACACCATACCAAGAACCGATAGAATTGTATTGATATAAAGAATGACAAATCCATGAGCTTTTCACCTTCATGTGTTTGTGTATATGTGCCTGTGACACCGTACCATTTCTCCGGCTTAAGTTTACCATAGCAACTTCTTTTTCATTGTTCAAAGCCTGGAAATTTTTTTGTTATATTATATATATGAAGATATGCATGGATCACTTCACAATTTTCATCTTTAATCTCCTTTTGTACGATTATTCATAGTTTAATTGCATCACTTTTATTGTGCGTGATTGAAAATCATTCTACAACAGAAATATCCAGGAAGAAAGAAGGTTTCAATGTCCAGCCGCCGGCGATCCTGATGGCGGACCACCGACCACTATGGAGCATTCATTCATCATCTTGCCTTGGTCCAAGATAAATGCTGCCTATAGGCCTGTGTGCGTAAGTATCTGGTTAAAAATGCTATTTGCCCATCAAGCATAGTTCTTTTGGCTTGTTCTTACACTCTGTAGATTATTTCCATGCAGTTATAATTGAGCAAAAATGATCCAAAGTTTGTTATGGAAAATAGGACATGTCATGGTGCTTCCTCAAGAAATTGAAGAGAAGCTTTGTCACTTCGGGGAAGAGTTGTAGAAGAAGCATCCTGCAACATTTATATGTCAAAACTACTGATTGATCTGACTGTGATAACCTCTCCTCTCGCTGTGCACTCATGCACAACGCAAGAGGCAGGTACAAACTTGTTACACGTGTATCAATATATGTTCTCAAGATGTTGTATCTATAATGCATTGTCCAGTGAGTTTATCTTGACCGCTAGCAGTGAGGGTTATTTATTGATAGGGAAAAGAAGAGTACTATTATTTGAATATAACTTTGGCATACACTATTTTGATACATGGAGAATGATGGATTAATAATTGAGGATTTTAGTCACATTACAAGTGAATATAGTTGTGGAGAATTATATGTTAATAATTGAGAATTTCAGTTATCTTACTGGTGAATCTAGTGAAAGAATTTGGCATCCATTATTAATTATCTAACCAAATTCAGTGATAAAATAATTGAAGTCCTCAATTATTAACACATAATTTTTCATAAGTAGATGAAGATTCACTAGTATCGTAACGGAAATAATAAGTTATTGATACATAATTCTCCAATTGTCAAAATGGTGTCTACAAAAATTATGTACAAAAAAATATTATTTGGAAAAGAATTTTGGGAGTGGTCGACAACATTTCCGGGCGTTAAGTGAACTCCTATTTTACAAGAAGAGAATCAATTTTTCTGCAGTTTCAATTTATATATATTACACTATAATATTCATCATAGGTTGCCAATTGATAGCCCAAGTAATTGTGAATGGTGATACAACCAAGGAATACTATCTAGTTAAGCATCCATGGGGAAAACGTTTTTGAATCTGGCTTTGTCTAATATAAGGATCAGTTCCGTGTTTTGATGCACTTCGAGTTCTGTTGCTATAGACGGATTGATATCGTATCAATCACTGGTTTGAGAATCTTTTGTTTGTAGAAGGAAGTTCACCTTGGAGAATAACAAGCGTGCATCACGGATGAAGGTTACTAATATCTGCAGTGTCTAGCTTTGAGCAGAGATTAGACTGTGTGTTTTGTTTGTACTATTAGAATTACTTTTGGAATAATTTCACCTACACACACTACTTCATATTTATACACTTTTCACTACTGATTCTGTAGAATGCATATTGTTCTGTCAAAGTCATATTAGGTAGAGAAACTGAAATGAATAACCCAACCCTGCAATGGGCCAAATACCACTAAAAAGTA
Source organism: Pterocarpus macrocarpus (assembly GCA_031439585.1). Classification (NCBI taxonomy): domain Eukaryota; kingdom Viridiplantae; phylum Streptophyta; class Magnoliopsida; order Fabales; family Fabaceae; genus Pterocarpus; species Pterocarpus macrocarpus. The sequence continues at coordinate 1,863,970 of CM062516.1, forward strand.
ACATTTTATAATATTTTAATTTATTTTTCAGTAAATTTTTACACAAGGTCATATAAAATTACTTTATAATACACATTTCAAACAAATTAATTCTCTTGAAACACTTATACAATCTCCTTAATCACTTACAACTTGTACCAAAAAATGAATCTCATTTAAAAGATAAGAGAGGAAGCAAGAGTTGGGTGGATGAGTGTTCCTCTTATTGTGCAACTGTGCACCTGTTTCCCCTTGACATAACCACACCCTTCAACCCAAAGCCATTCCCATCTGCCCTTATCACCAACTTTTCTGCAAACTACCATTCCAGAACCAAGGTCCCTATACAAACAAATAGCATCCTCATTACCCACACACTTAACACTGTCCCAATTTCGCTTCCCTGACAACAATGTCAACCCCAATTCAGCTGGCACCTTATCCACTAGGCACCACATGTTCCCTTCATTCAGCTCCCAAATGCAACCACCACCACCACCACCACCACTTGTGCCACCAACCAGTGCCAATGCCCCATTCCTCCTAACAAGTGTGGCAAACTCTAGACTCTCTGCCATTGGCACACCAAGCTGCATCCATGTATTTGTGCTAATATCAAACCCCATCACACTATAGGCCCTGGCAGATGTGATCCAGTACAATGTCTCCTTGATGTGCACATTCTCATTTGGTGTCCAAACAGTGAGCCTAACAGCAAACTCCACAGGCATGGACCCCACAATTTGCCAATTCTCAAGCTTTGAGTCATACATTTCTGATGTAGGTTCATAGGTGGCACCACCTTGTGCTGCCTCAGACATGCCACCAGCAACATACACTCTAAAACAAGGGAGTTGAACATCTTGGTTTGACCCCAAAATTGTAACTCCCACAGCAGGGTTAGTCCTTGAGATGTTCAACCTTGGAAGGTACCTAAACTGCCTTGTAAAGGGGTTGCATAGAACAAGTTGGATTGCTGTAGAATTGGTGACTCTCAAAAGGAGGAGGCTTCCAATTGGAGCAACCGGTCTAACTGCTGGGACTGGTAAGAACTCAAGTGAAAGCTCATGCCAATTATCCATAAATGGATTGTGAGCATAGCAGCATGGTCTTTGGTGGCGAATTGGCATGGCCAAGAACCATGCTTGCTGAGCCTTACACTGTGCTGCACACCTTGTAGTTGTTGGGGTCAAAGGGTAAGCCTTGGCACATGCATGCCAATTCCTGCAAACTGACCTTGCTCTAGCTAAGGAGTCTGGGGAGAGAAAGGAGAAGATGTTGGCTAAGATATCAAAAGGAAGGTTGCTCCACATAGACATGGCTGGAAAATTGAGATGGTAAAGGTTTCAGTTATGATGGTTAGCTTATGTACTCACCAATAACGTATTGCGACAAAACTTATCTCTTGTTTTTTTCCCCTAGCCATGTGAAGCGAACAGAAACATAGGTATAAATATAAATATTTTAAATAAAATTTCACAGGTTTTAAATTTGAAACACCTATATTTTTTTACATGGCATAAACGGATTAAAATTAAAATAAGAGAATTCGATTCTGTGCTTTATACTTATGACTTTGATTCACATATGATTGTTGCCGTCCAATTGCCATTAATCTTTTTTTGGACAATTACAATACCATGGTGCAACTTTATACTATGTGAGCTGATGTGTATATTCATTCCTACCGGAGTTCACGGCTACCATACATATTATAAGAGGCTAATTATTGTATGGGGATGTGTGACCCACATGTGATGTGGAGCAATGTCATCTCAACCCTCATGTGAGCCCGTCCTAGTTGAATTTAATATATTGGTTTTGTACTGGCCGGCCTGATGAAAATCTTACTGGGGTGTTTCTTGGTGATATCCAAAAGGCAAGAGAATATTGGCATATTTGGCTTTACCTTTTCAAAAGAGAAATAATTACCCTTTTATTTTTTAAAATTTTTTATAAACTCTTTTTAATTTAAAGTAAGTTAACTCTTAACACATTATATGAAAATAGATCTTTTTACTAGTTTATATAATATAATCATACGAACAGAGACGAATAGAATATTTCAAAGGAACTTTTATAAATATTAATAAAACTCGACTTACATAACATACATATATCTTTTCCTCTTTTTAAATGATATAATTATTTGAAATGTTATGGAAAGACACAATCGTAAAAGAATATATACTAACTAGCAATTCATTCATTAGCATTATTGTGAATGATTTAGCTACCTTTTATCCACTTTCTGAAAACAAAATGTATTACTTTCAGAGAGTGATAAATCTTGAATTCTTCTATATAAAGTGTATTTTTTTTAATGTAAAGATTCATGTGTTTTTATTTTTTTTCTTTTTGTTGAGTTGTACATTGTCAAAATTTTAAATTGTAATTATAAATTTTAATACAAAGAAAAGGGAACTACATCTACTGATTACCAATTTAAATAAAACAATAGTGAAGTATGACTTTGATGATTCTTTGGTTAAACTAGTTGCTCTCAACATTTTGAATCATAAATGATAATAAAGTAAAGATTCCTCCAAAGTAAAGACTCCTCTAGCGCCATTGTTAGAGACGTATTACTTAATTGATTAAATGATCGTTAATACGAGTTTGCTAAGAACCTTATCTCCGACTGAGATAGTCAAAGTGATATAGTTCATTTTAGCACGCAACAAAGACCATTCCGTGTTAAAATATGTGTTGTGCTGACTGCATTGAAAGCGACATTATAAATTTATAATAATGTAATGTCTGTGTTCTAAATAAGAGCTGCAAATTGCTGTTTGGATGCTAGTTACACATTTTTGCAGGCCATGCTTTACATTTCTTTTCAATTGGGTTTTATTGGGACTGGCCCGGTGTATAAAATATCTAAGTGTAGCTTACAAATGATCCAAGTTATTTGTTGCAGTCGGGTGTAATGCGGACAAGGCCTTACAACTATTTGTTATTGCTGTACATGTTTTTTGGTTTGGTCAACAACATTTGATGCCTTTGTAAACCTACACAAGACATCAATCCCCATCTCCTCCTTCCAATCCATCCCCCAAAATCTTTTTCGAGACCAAAAATAAAAAGACCAATAATAATAATAATAATAAAATTATTCTCTTCAATTCAACATAATTATCACTTTGACCCTATGTATGAATATTAAGAAATTTAAAATAAAAAATTAATTATAAAAATATTTATTAAAATATTTTTATTTAATAACTAAGTTAGAGAATTTCGTCGTTATTCCTATAAAATTCAAGGATACCATTATTCTTCAATTATTTGTAATTAAAAATTTATCATATATTTTACTAACTCAAACTACTTAATTTTTAAAACTATTTTTTAATTATAATTAAAATTTATGAAATTTGTAATTAAATCATATTTATTGAATACAAAGAGTACCAATACCCTAATAAAAATAAGGGTACTGAAGAAAATCTCACTAATTTATTATATCAATATATTTGTTGTGTTTAAAATTGTGTAGAAGATAATATAAAAAAATTTACAATAAATATTTTATTGGAACATAATAGTGACAAATAATATAAATAAATTTTTTTATTCAAAATAATAGATAATTTCATAGGAGATTTTTTTTAAAGAGAAAACCAATCCAGAAATACTAGGTCAAAAGATCAAAAGTTTATTTTTTACAATCACATCTTTAATGATCTAATTTATAAAAATCCCATTTTAACAGTGAAGTCACTAGGCATGTCCCGTGGAAAGTAAAAATGGAATATATCAGTTGACACCAATGCAATGTTAATCTTTTAATAGCGAAAAGTAAAATAACAATGTTGCTTATGTAATTATTAGATTCATATTTAAATCCGCTAAATAATGATCTCTTTATTTATTTATTTATTTAACAAAAGCGTCTTTTAATAAAAGCGTCTGAAGCCCAAAAGAACACAAATCTAAGAAGAGACAAATTATATGGGGTATGGAAACTTCATACGAGTCATTACAAATAAGAATTGAAATGAGTATGACATAATTTAATTGTGCTTTTGACATTTATACCGAAAATATTGCGTATCTTATTATATATTTTTGGTTTTTCTAAAGGTGTCCATTTTTATTATTGGGGAAGGAGATTAATCTCTTTTAGTTATATTTTATTATATATAGAGTTAATATATACTTTAATTTTAGAAAGAATTAGAATTTAATATATTAGTTTCTAAAAGAAAATTTGCTAATGCTTTAAATATATTGTAAGAATTTAATCCTTTCATTAATTTTTATCTGTTAAATGACATGTTGTATTTGATATGAAATTAATTCAAATACTATGCTTCAATAATAGATATAATAAGTGCTAAAATTACTAAGCAGGAGGATTAACTTGCTATAAAGTGATTTCTTAGGATTAAAGTGTATATATTTAATTTTTTTAAGTATAAAATATTAAAATAAAAAAATTTTACAGAGTAAAGTATATATATATATATAAACCCTCCGAATAATTACTTTTTGGCCTTTCTTTATTATATTTAATTTTTTTTTGAGTTTATATATATTTTTTCTATAATATTTATAAAATAAAAAAGTTTATTTAGAAGAATATATATGCAAACAATTTTTTATAATTATTTATCCTACTATTAATCTCACTCTGCCCCACTTTTTTTTTTTTTTTTGGGCTCTCATCACTTGCACTTATGTTGCAATTTTCCTAACAAAGGTTTTGGATAGCAAAATAACATATTCTGGTTATTTATACCTATATTATAATTTTTTTTATTATGATATGATAATTTTTTTGATTTTTACAATATACAATTATATTAATATATAAAAATAAAAACATTATGTTATATATATTCATTTTATTTAAGATAAGATGGAGTATAAATCGATAAAATATTTTACGCGAGGCGGCTATAAAAAATATTTCTCAAATAAAAAATGTATATAAACGGAATAGTTTGATGTGGTCCAGCGGCCAGTGCAGAGCAAATGGACAACAACAGTCGCGGACCCGTGTTAAAACTAGTTGCTTTCACCACGATTTTCAATAAATTCTTCGGAGTGAATACAATGGACCTGTCTATTATTCACCGTACATTGTAAATTGTAAATAAATAAAACAAGAGATACAAAAACTTCAAAGGGATCTTTAGGCGATTTTACGGTAAAATTGAACTCGTCAAACTGTTACCTCTTTGCCACATCTACTCCATTAGCTTTCATTATTGGGGTCCTTTTAGAAGATCCTTTCAAAAGATTTGCTGCCATGGCTTCTTCTAAGAAATGGGCTAGCCTCATATGCTCCATTGCTTTTTCAATATATTTTGTTATCATCATGTTTCAAGTCCCCATTTTCAGGTATCATTTCCCTTCAGTCCTTTTTAAATTATCTTTTTAAGTTTATCGTCTTTACTCAATTCTATCAATAATGTCCAGAGAATAGCGCAAATAATGATGAAAAAAACAAGAAAAGCCAGAAATTGATAGAAAAGACCCTCGTAAGTGAGAAAAGGAAAAATTGGTAATTCTTTTGATCCAATGTGCCCCTTTGTCAATTCTGTTCATAACCAAAGAATGCTCCTTGTCATTTTTCATTTTTAATATTTTTAAATCTTCTGTCAAATTGTAGCCACCTTAAAATCAGATATCTTCAATTAAATAATTCAGAAATTAGAGGTGATGTAACATTTTAGTATCCCAGTTTCTTCTTATTTATATATCTTTTAATTTTGTGCAATTTATAAATCACAGCATCATAAAACCAATGAACTGACAAAAAGAAGTGCAAAATTGGATCTCTTGCATATCAGACAATTGAAGTGGCATGTAAAAAATGGTAACCACTAACTAAGAGGGTCATATAAATGGGTGTTTATATTCCCTTTATTATTCCAGCAATAATTAAAAGGCAGAAGCTTGAAATGAAGTTCTGAAATAGTACTTTCAAATTCTGTTCCAGTGATAATTTCAAAACAACTCTTTTGTAGTATAGTGATGGTGATACTCACAAAGGCCCCATTTGGTTTGCCAGTGTTCCATGCAGAATTGGAATCTGTAGCACACCATTAGAAGTGACATCTTCTCAGCTGATTGCAAGTGAGGTCTTCCCAGTTTTTATAGTGAAGGCTCTTCTCTACCCAGGAGCTCTTGCAAAGGCTATTAGCAAGCAGAAACCCATCCCAAGCTTTAGAAATCTGCTGAAGTTCAACAAGTTCAATACAAGGCCTATTTCAGCTGCTTCAGATCTCCAACGCCTAGAGGTTGACTAGTAACTGAATAACAAGGCCATTATACTATCATATAGGATTAGGATTCTTTAAAATGAATTTGTATCTAAAGTAAGAATACGAAGGAGCATTTACCCTTAGACTATTTAGTGGGGCCACACACAGAGGATGTATTCACCATTAGATCGAGAAATTCTTAGATACTCTTAGAGTAAGATAGAAGTTTTGCTCTGTATCATTCATTATTTGACACATCAGCTATTATATTAAAAATGTTAGGAAAATAGGAGACAATGATGATCTACAAAATTGATGTGTTAAATCATGAATGGTGTAAAGCAAAACTTTTCTCTTACTATGGGAATATCTAAGAATTTCTTCATTAGATTAGTGTGTGGGTCCTATTAAATGATCTAAAGGTGTGTACTCTTTCACTTTCTCACCTTAGAGACAAACTCACTTTAGATGACTAGATGAATTTTGTTCTACCACATATATTATTATTAATTTTAAAAGGTTTAATTTCTACCTAACTCCAGCTAACTAACCAATCTTGAATTGCTTGTGAGCTTGTGGTGAAATGTGAATTGAGTTTAGGCCTAGAAATGAGGCTCATTTCTTATTGAGTCCGAATTTGAGCTAAGCATATTATCATCAATCTGAGCTTGAGTTTTGCTAGGCTTGATTTACTTTAACCCTATTAATGAATTCCCTGAAGGTTTATACTTGGCAATCATTTTCAATTTGGGTTCCCCTTGCAGGTTATAGCAGGAAGCTACTTGTCTGTGGGAGGGGCAATTATGGGTCTGATAAAACCAGGGAGAATGAGTCTTTTTGGAATACTTCTTCTCATGTGGGGTATAATTAGAGAACTCATTATGGGAAAATCTGGTTTGGGACATGCCAAAGGTATCCATATCTATCCAGCCATGTACATTGCACTAGCTTCAGCATTCTTTTCTATTAGAAAGGATGTAAGAAAGATTGTTCGCAGCTTCACTCGAAAGCATGTTGTGAGGGCAAAAAGATACTGAATGGAAGGCAAAGTGAGAATAGCATGCATCCATCCATGGTTTAACTAGCTAGGATGGTTGAATCTGACTGGTAGGTAGCACTTTTTGTTAATGTTCAAGGCTATTGCAATTGCAATCACAGGAATATAAAAGACTTCTAAATGATAGACTAGTCAGTGGATAAAATTCAGCATGAATTTTATGCATTCTTCTTGAATGAGAATGAGCTGTAGATACATGGCAGCATATATAGCCACCTGATTTTCATTGTCAACTTCATTGCTGCTGTTCTGAATTGGGAATTGGCAGTATTAGTTCTTAAGGAAATATTGCATAATGCTGCTTATTGTACACTTTTAGTTCTTTCATTGCATTTAGTTGGTTGGTTTATTTTTATTTTTTACATGTTTCATTACACTAATGAATTCTTTCATTGTATTTATTTGTTTAAAGCTAGGTAATTTTGTTTTGTTTTATTTTATTTATCAATAAGGGTTGAACATGACAGTAATTAAATCAGTTTCTTGAAGATCTGTTAAAGAGAAGACCAAAGTTTTTTTTTCAAAAAAGCAATAATCAGAAATATTTCCTAATTTTGTGACATTACTCCATCAATTAGATTCATAAAAAAATGTTTATTTTCACAAACTTACAAACCCAGTATGTTTTAAGAGCTTTAAAGACCAGTTTAGTTTTAATTTTTATTTCATTGCATTACTGAATAAAGGTAAAAAATGAGGTGAGTATTTTGATTTTGATTTTGATTTTTTTGGGGGTCTATTTGTGTTTTTTTGGCTCCCTTGAGGCAGCTTTTCCTGAGGTTGATGCTGTTGCCATCTGCGCTGTGCCTCATCTGCCTCCTTTTTTTTTTTTGAATTCCAAACCCACGTAGTAGGCCTCTTTCCATTTGGACCAATGATTTTCCACTTTTTCAGACCAAGACTTGAAAACGGGCCGAAGTTATCTTTCATGGGCCTTAGGAGAGAGAAGTCAGTTTAGCTTAATGAAAAAAATAAAAAAGTCATATCATGATTCATGAGTGTTACGTGATGGAAAGCTGTATCCCATAAAAAAAAAAAAATAGGGTGATGAAAAGCTAATTAGTCAATGTTATAGAGATAAGAATCTTACATTGAATTAAGTGGACACACTAAATATAATATATATTATTATGACCAATAAAAAAAAAAAAGAAAGAAAAAATAATATAGTATCAGGATTGAATATATTAGATAAAAAACTAGAATTTGGTCATGCATGTAGAAAGTTTGTATAAATCACAGTGAAACTATTAAAAGTACATTCAAGATTTTTAAAAAAAAAAAACTTATTTTCCGTGATGTCAGTGCCGATTAAACATAAATCCCCTGCTGATTATAATGTTATACTTAGCTCCCTTGTGCGAAATAATATTAGCTATTGTTAGTATAATGAGCCAAATTTCATTTATAGCCTCATCATTGTAGAATATTGAATAAAAAATAAATAAATACTTCAAAATTATTGGAAAAATTGAAAATATAAACTCTGGTTATCAAATATTCATCTATGCTCCATGAAAGTCAAACTTAAGTTCAATTAAACGTTAGTAAATCCATTAATTGAACAAAGAAAAAATCTATATGAAATAACGAAACAAAACTTCAATAGAAGAATTAACTAAGTAAAATGAAAACAATGACAAGAATTAGTCTCTTTATATTTGACTGCTTGTTTGTTTCTAGAGAAAGAGAGGAATGAAGTAGGTGGAAAGAAAATGAGTGAATTGGTGAATTTTTACTCCGTTTAGTTGTTAAAAGAAAAGCGAGGGAGAGAAGAAAACTACAGTTTTTTGCGTTAGGAGGTCTGGTGTGAAAAATAATAATTGATCATTATATCCTATATAAAATAACAAAGTTTTAAGAGAGATATATATATATATATATATATTTCCTTTTTTTTATTTTCTCTTCTCATTCAAATAAAAAATAAAAAATTAAAGAAAGAATGTTTTTGGCTTTTTCTGTTGCCACTTATATTCGCTATTGTTAAGTAGTTTAATTAGAAAGGGGAGTGTTGAATAGATGTTCTTAATTTAGGGTGCAATGTGCTTAATTTTATAACTTAGGGCAAAAAATAATAACTAATATAATAAATTAAGGATGTGATATTTGACTAAGACTTAATAATTAGGGAGATAAAGCGTATCTCACCTTATAATTTTACTAACAAAATTACTTTATAAATTTTTTATTCTCATATTTATCTTATATTAAATGTACCGAGTAAATTAATCCTTTTAATATTTTTGAGATTAAGAGACTTAACAATATTTTCTCCAAATTTTAAACCTTAATTCTTTCGGTGGAAATACAATTTACTTATTTATACATAAGTAAGTATAATTAAGTTTTATACTCATATTTAAATGATTATATAAATAAAAAAATAAAGTTAATTAACCATACAAATTTTTTTTACAATATAGTGCATCCAAATTACACTAAAAAAGAATAAAGCATGAGTATATGAAAAAACTTTCATTCAAATGCTATCACTCGATTAGTAGAAGAATCAAATCAAAACACAACACGAAAGCCGTCAGTGAGTCAGTGGGTGACTCAAACCTAAACATAATTTGCTACTACCTCCAAAAACGCCGTCGTTTTAAACAACTATATATGTATGGATATATACCGGGATCAGAACCTGTGCGTTTCCTACTTTCCTCCGCCGCCGCGAAAAACGAAGAGAAGCTAAGCTCATCGAGACTGAGCGGACCATAGCATAGCAAACAACACAAACACAGCACCATCAACAACAACAACAACAACAACAACGTTGTTGTCTCTTGTTATCGATCCGAGTTTCGCTACTCCAAAACAATGGCGTTCTCCGCAACGGCACCTCAAAACCTCACAACCACCTTCTCTTCCTCCCACAAACCCAAACTCTCCTTCTCCCTCCCTCACTCCCTCTCATTCCCCGCTCACCCATCATCAACCCCACGCCCCATCACCGTCACCACCACCCCCACCCCCACGCGCACCCACTCCCCGTACACCCCACGCGCCTCCTCTTCCCCCTCTCCTCCTTCCTCCTCCGCCACCTTCCACGGCCTCTGCTACGTCGTCGGGGACAACATCGACACCGACCAGATCATCCCCGCGGAGTACCTCACCCTCGTCCCCTCCAAACCCGACGAGTACGAGAAGCTCGGGACCTACGCCCTCATCGGCCTCCCATCCTCCTACAGCACGCGCTTCGTCGAGCCCGGAGCCTCCAAAACGAGCTACGCCATCGTCATAGCGGGATCCAACTTCGGGTGCGGTTCCTCCCGGGAGCACGCGCCGGTGGCGCTGGGGGCGTCGGGGGCGCAGGCGGTGGTGGCGGAGTCGTACGCGAGGATATTCTTCAGGAACGCGGTGGCGACGGGGGAGGTGTACCCGCTGGAGTCGGAGGGGAGGCTGTGCGAGGAGTGCAGGACTGGGGATGTTGTGACGGTTGAGATGAAGGAGAGCAGGCTGATTAACCATACCACCGGAAAAGAGTACAGGTTGAAGCCCATTGGGGATGCTGGCCCCGTTATTGAGGCTGGTGGGATCTTCGCCTATGCTAGGAAGACCGGCATGATCCCCTCCCGTTGAGTTCAGTTCAGGTATTCCATTGGTCTTTCTTTGTTATTAAGAGTCCCTCATTGCTTGCTTGAAGATATGGCCAAGATAGCCTTTATAAGAGCTTGGACAATCCTTCCCCCCTATGATCCAACTTTTGGAGTTGAGTTAGGCCCTCACTTAATCCTGAGAAATAAGAAAATTGCTAGACAGTTATAATCTTTTGCTGTAAATTAAGTGGTAGAATGGTGTGGCATGATTAGTAAACTTTGATGAGAAAAGTGGGTTCTACTACTATGTTTCGTTTAATGACGGTTATGATTCTGTCAAAGATTCGATTTGGAAATGTCGGTCAAACTAGCGCTCGTAGGCAATGTATGGTACAATGAAAAGGGATGGAATGATGAGGAATGTAATGGCAATTGGCAAGGGAAGGTCAAGGTGTCGCTTGCCTGCCACTCATAGCTTTGATTTTCCTGTACATCCAAATTAGAGGGTTAGGGAGAGAATGGCAAGTTCCTTCTCTTCCTTTCATTGAACAATTGAAGAAATGGGTGGCATACATTTCTCCATTTCATTTCTTGCCACTCTATCCTATTCCATTGATTAGCTGTTCTTTCTGATTGGCTTCAAATCTCCCAAACATACTCTGAAGGACCTATGTGTCTAGTGGCTAAAGACTAATGTGATTGAATCTTTTCACCCCTAGGAAAGAAAAATCAGAGATTGATGCATTAGTATTTGAGAAGCAAAAATTCCCAACATGATTTTTATGGATTACAAATGTCAACCATGTTAATTCTTTTAGAGACTAATGTGTTCCCTAACTTGTGATTAATGTGATCAATATTTGTAATTATAGTTTTGTGAGAGTATGTTAGGACTTTACCACCCCTTGAGTTCAGGTATTCCATTCTTTCTTCTGTTTTCTTTTCTTTTCTTTTATTTTTTTCCTTTCTTTTTTTTTAAGGTTACATTAAATTTAGGTTGAGAATTCTCCCCATGTTATACTTTAATGCAAATCTTTACATAGCTGTTCCTAAACTCAGATAAAAGATGAAGTCTATGTTAGGCTGTCAGCAAATAACGTAAAACTTAGTCGAATCTTTATAACATGGATTAGAGATGTGATAGTGTTAATGCTAGGTTATTTTGACCCTGAGTACAATGTCAAATGAGGACACTATTGTGACGTTGACCCATATAGCTGACCCCACCTAATGCAACAAGACTTGGTTGCTGTTGTATTAAATTGAGATTGAGAGGAAGATTCGCCCTAGTAATTAAGGCATGTCTCCGAGCTCAGTGTTTTTTCCCGTTAGAATAAACCTGAGAATTTGGAATTGTGTTGGGCAGAATTGGAAAACAAAAACCTCCAATATAGTGTTGAAGAATTACTAGTATCGGTTAAATTGTTAAAGTAGTCATTTTATGGACCAATATATCTAGTTGCTAAAGAACTAGGCTAAGGACTGATAATAGAATGTATAATTCTTAGGCTATTTATGTTAAGGCGCTAATAAGTCCAACATCTGTTTTTCTAAGAGGAACATGGGTTTTGCTCTTTTTTATTTTTTTGGTTTTAATTTGATTTCACATAAATTCATAGCTCGGAGAAAGAAAATTGTTAGAGTGAGCCCCAATTTCACCTCGGGAAAAAACATTGTCCTGCACATTAGGTAGTTGAGAAGTAAAATCACCAGATACTATCTGTACGAATTACACATGTTGTTCATACCAATTTTTTTTAGGGACTAATGTATTCCTTAGCAGGATTAATGTGATCAGTATTTGTAATTTTGAGAGAGTATGCTTGAGATTTTTGTTTCTTAGCAACTAATTAGTCTGACACCATTATTTACATGGACGAAGTCGAAGGTTTAATGGACCATTCATTCTATGGGGAGTCTCCCACTGTGTAATATTCAAAATGTTGTTATATTAGGAAAGAGTAATAATTCAAACTTTTTGTTGCTCTGCAGCATTTTTATGAATTTTTCTTTGATTTGATTTGGTTGTGTATTGTTTGTTTGTTCATTGGGAAAATTTTGAAGAGAAGAAAAGATGTCGGTTGGTTTAGTATTTGGTGCTTTGTACTGAATCTGAGTGTGAATCAATGAATGAAATGGGATGCTGTATTTATTTATTTATTTTTTTATAAAAGAAGAATTTTATTATCAAGAAGAGAAGAATATTACAAAAAGAATGGAGGACTTGAGATTCTCATTACAAAAAACAACAACTAACGAAAGAAGACATCAAAAGAACAAAGCTTTCCTATCTCTCCGCATATTTGGGAGGGAAACTGCTATAAAAAGATCATTTGCTTTGCACCAAGTAGAAGCCAAATCTTTAATCATGTCCCACAGGACCAGCTTGTTCAAATATCTGCTGCAAATTATGGCGACCTTATTTTCTAGTGAATCAGTGTCCATTGTAGACTAATTATCCATATTTCATTGACTGAACTCTCTGCTTCTGCTTGCCATTTTGTCTTTTTTTTTTTTTGTGGGTAAACGAGGGGTTTGAGATCTTACTTTGACGGTTAAAATTAATTATTCACTACTTCAAGCATAAGTAGTATAGAAACAGCATCCAGTTTATAAGTTGCCTGAATACTTCAGTGGTGGATTACGTAGCAAAAGGATGACTGGCTATTGTCATTCTTAACATCACTTAAGACTCAGGAACTGTGTCTTCTTTGCTGGATCAATTCACAAAACATGATGAATCTACTTTTTTCCTTATTACTGTACAGTTGTTAAGCTTATAGACGAATTTGAAAAATGTTAAATTTTGCAAAGTGGCCCTCACATAGAAGAACCGGAGATTACATGAATTTTCAAAACTCAAATTCTTGATAGTGGAGCACAATTAGAAGGGACCATATAAAATTGTTGAAATTTCGCAGGAACTGCTGGAATTAAGAATCATCATTTTTTCAAAGTTAGTGGCCCGCTAATGCGCATTTTTTGATTGTATTTTTGTTTTATGTTTTTCCAAAATGTTGTAGGCTTGGCTAATGGATCTTATTTATTTATATTTGCTCTTGAAGTAGGTGAGATCATATTTGAGTTCTATGGTTTCTTTGGGGTTCTAACATCTTGTGTCCTGCATCCATTGGAATGCAAAATTTTTTACCTTCCAGAAAGTTGGCATGTGGCAGTAGATATTGAGGATGGCTAGCTATAATTGAATTGTTCTTCTCACTCCCGGGAAGCTGGAATCATCCGTGGATTTGTTGGACAATTGGCAGTCAGTTTGGCAGATAGACTACTGCATTGTCTTTGGTTGAATGCTATTAATTAAGAGTGTTGTATGTTGGCGTTATAATTGTTAACATTTTAGGAATATGTACTTTTACGTATTGTTAAGGCTTCCATTAGAACTTGAACCTTTGGATATATCATACTTGTTGCATAAGCAGGACTTATAATAGTATTTTCTCTTTTGTATTTGAATACGCAAAATGAAAAAAAATAACGATGTGTGTGTAGAAATGTGTACACGCACACCCCAGATGAAAAAATAACAAGCCTCATGCCTACTTAAGTTTAAACGTGATAAATTGGAGAAGCCCATTGAAGCTGTTTCATAATTTACTGAGAACTACTTTCTTTATGCCCTAAGTATGGAATTCATATTAAGTTATTATATCGTTTATATTCTTAACTTTAATTGACACGTGCTAACAATATTTGTCATATGCCAGAACACTGGAATAAGGTGTTTGGTTCTTGTTTTTGATAACTTGGATATATCTCTATTGTCTGTATTTTGCTTTCTTTCTCCAACTTTGATCAACATAATATTTAATCTCTAGGAGTTCATATGAATCGGTAGTTTGCATTTAGTACTCTCTTGCATCTTATGGCGTTTAGAACTTAGAACACAAAGAGGACCTTAGAATTACAGTAGTTTTATCCTTCCGTTTTCCAGAACAAGATTAACCATGAGGCACAATTACTTTAACCTTAAAATAAAATTTTAGAAAGTATTTACACAACCTTAATGGAATGCTACTTCAGCAGTTTACTTCTTTGATTCGGTTTGATTTTATCAGTATGCCTTTATGAAGGGTAATCCATATGATTCGAAAATATTACATTGAGGCAAAGGGACTTTGTACCACTTGAGCTAAGGCTCTTGGGCACATTGTCATTTTCAATATTAGGAAAATGTTGGAAGAATTCAAAATGGGTAAATCTTTATTAAACCACAGCTACATCTATGCATTGTTGAGACAAGCATACTTCAATGTTCATAGTGAACTTTATATGTGTAACGTGCATGTGAAATTTTTTGCCCTGCCATCATGTTTCACTATACTGCTCAAGTAAATTTCCTGACAAAGTTTGTTCTTTCAATTATAACAATTTCTTTTGCTTTTCTTCATTGTTTACTTTATAGCATTATTTTGTGTATTTTTCCTATTTTGGTCTGTTACTTCATTTCATGTTTTAAGTCCATATGGACTTCAATTATATTCCAATAATACAATCCACATGAAGATGTTGGCTTGTGTTGGCAAGCATGTAGATATGTGAATAGTTGTTTTACATGTAGGGGTTTCAGGCTGTGCTGCCTAATAGAGCAACTATAGAGCAGACAGTGGTAGCTGCAATTGAAGCTTTGAACAGAAAGGACATGGAAGGGGCTTGCAATCTATTGAGAATTGCACTTCAAGTTCTTCTGGTGGGCCAGTGAACTCTGTTCTCCTTTGCTTTGATGATATGCAGGATCTCTTGCCCCAATATGATCCTCTTCTCAAGAAAGGTGTTGATCCCCAGGCAAATGGGCAACATTCTATTGTTAGCTTTATTTAGCTAGTGTCATCCTTAAAATTTGATGGGTTAAATATACTGACCTTTGATGCTTATAATAGGTATATACTTTTATATTAGATATGGTTTTGAAGAATTTTAAAAAAATAAAATTGGATATCACCAATCAGCTATAGTTCTTAACCTAGTGATAAGCATTTAATTTAACACATTACAATAGAAAGTGAAAATTGTGGTTCTTCTTGTATCTACTTCTTTTGTAATCTCATTAATATCGTGTAACTTATTAATGCCAACTTTTGTATTTACCAATGGAATCCATTTCCCTCATTTATTGTTGAAAATGTCAGTATTTATTTTTTCTCAAATAAAAGAAATAAATGACTGTAGAGAAATTAATAAAATGGTTCCAACTTGCAAGAGAGAGGAACCCAAAAAGGAAAGGAAAAGCTAGTTTAATCAATGCAAATGTCCCTAATTGGGATGAAGAATGACACATATTCAACCTCATAAGTGAGAGGGTGGTTAGATTTTGAAGGGGTAATATTTTATAATCAGCACTATTACCGATGACAATAACAAACTAATAGTAATACAAGCAAGGCCATGTAATTTGTGCACAATCTAGATGTGAAGACACTTCACCAACATAAAGCTTTCCTGAAAAGAATTGGAGACACTTCACTAACATAAAGCTTGCCTGAAAGGCAGACAATAATCCTACATAAAAGCATATTTAGTTGAGGAGACTTGGGTGATCTTTTGAATCCACAATGTGCATCCTTTTTAAAGGTATACTTTATACTCAGTGAAAGGAATCCAATGTGAGTTATGTCTCAAATATGCTAATTACTAATTAAGCCAGTGAAGTTAGGAAAAGAAGGACGCAGTTGGAGTTATATTTAAGGAATATATATATATTAGTAAATGAGCACTTAGCTAAATAACTCTTTAAGTGTAATTTTCTTAAAATTTAATGGATGGAAATATAGAAAGGGGTGGAACAAGTAATTTAGTAGAAGGGCATCCAACTAAACATGTATAAAAAAAGGGGTGTGGTCCATTGCAAGAGACTCCTACCTAATAGGGATTGGGAAAGGTAGATGTATGCAACTTTATCCTTGTAAGTGGAAAGGATGTTTCTAGGATTTGAGCTCATAACCTCTAAATTACAATGCAGCAACCTTACCATCACATTAAGGTGCACCCTCTAAAATAGACATATATAGCACCAACAAAAATAATAACTGCATATAAAAACATAACATATGAAACAAATTAAAAATATAAAGTACATTGACATATATATGATCAATATAAACTATACATATCAAATATGCATATAAGATTAAGTATATGAATTTAGTTTTGATACATTATTAGTATAAAATAGTTTTACACAAACAGCCAACTATATATTGCTATATCAACTAAAGTGTTTGATACAACTATTTACTATTTTAAAAATCTTACAAATATAAGCATGTGATTGGATTGTGATGTAATTTTTTTTTTTTGACAGTGCATCAAAATTAATATCTGAGTATATATCTATAATTTTCACTTTTACTTACTTTTATTTATTTTTTATGGGGGCCAACAAACCAATATATATTAATAGTAGGGTGTACAAAGGACAGTTTGGACTGAGTTAGACCGGACCCAAACTTGACCCGATTGTGTGATCGGGGTCAAAATTTTGAATCCAAACCCAATCTCATAATGTGTGGGTCAAACCGGTATTTACACAATATATAAAGGTTTAGACTTTATTCATAGTAAAGTCATAAAATTATAGAAGTAAAAAACAAAATTCAAGATATATTTTATAATACATATTTCAAAATAAATTATATTAAGATAAAAATAACATCATGTTATGTAAAATATGTTAATTGAAGTATAAAAATATTGTAATTTATTACTAATTTTTTAAAAAATTATTTAACTTCGGATCGGATTGAGCCAACTCAAAATATGACCCAAACTCGGATTGAAAAGTGCACCAACCCAAATTTTACAATTCAAAACCAGCCCAACAAACTTTTAAGTGGGATATATTAGTGGGCTGGGCTGGATTCCGAAAACAATTAATGAATAGAGTTATAAAAATATGGATAAGTTAGAGAGGATATATATATAGCCCAACAAACTTCTGACTGGGATAGATTAGTGGGCTGAACTGGATTCTAAAATCAACTAATGAATAGAGTTAAAAAAATATGGATAAGTTAGGGAGGAGCATCCCCTTCCCTCTGCCACTGAATATATATATATATTTTGTTTTTGGTAAGAAGGTATATATATTTTTATAAAAGTGCTTAACTTATTTGCATTACATAAGTCTTTCCCCCCCTACCCCCTGTTTTTTCTTTCCATATTTGAACTGAACTGTTTGTGATGCTGATTCAAGTTATTGCAATTATTATTCTGGTCAACCGAAAGGTTTAAAGGTTGTTCCTTGTTAAATATATTGCTTGCTGGACTTCTCTGTGTCTAGCTCCATTTTGCTTTTGAGTTATAAAAACATAATGTAATAATGCCGTACCATATAAACCTATATATATGTATGCTCAACTTTGATTGTGTCCAATAGTATAGAATAAGGGTGGTCCACTCCATTAAGGTCAGATCAATGATGGATTATCCCATCACACCCTCTCACACATCCATTTAGGAAGTACTAGTTCATCTCATGAGAATAGAAAAAGAGATTCATCTTCATTTAAGAAACCACGCACCATACAATAAATGAACTCTCTAACATAAAAGACAGAAGAAAATAGTTTAAAGCACCAAAACAACATTGATGTAGTTCTTGAGGTAAATATGAGAAAGAGCCTAAGGGATGCAGCTTCTCTGTAACATGGCCTTCTAAACAACCCTCTTCGGAATTCACATCGTCTTTTAACATCCCAAAGAAATTAAATAAAGAAATCTTGCAGCATCTCTGGTAATTGATATAGACTTCTTGCTTGGACAATCTCATTTCTAGTAAGTGTCCCTTGGTGCATTGCATTTAAAGCATTCCATTCTGCTAGCAAAGTTGTGTTCATTGCATCCTGATCTGTTCAAAGGGAAAAAAGAAACAAATCATGTTATGTCATCACAAGAAAGACACAATGAGACAACTGTTTTACCTATTAAAAAATAGGTAGTGAAGTGAACCATATTTTGTAGTTAAGATAACTAAGCATATGGCACCAGGAAGAGGAAGCACAAGTAGTTTTCAAAGTATGTAACTCTTAAAAGAACCAAATAAAGATCAATTGCATGTATATAGTGCCAATAGTGACTTTGGTTTGTGTTACTTGACAATTGACATATTCTTCAAGCTTCAAAGGTAGCAGGCAAACATAAAGCATATGGTGTCCCCTTATAGAGAACCAAAAAATCAAGTGAAGTTAGATATAAAATCAATCACCTGCTGCATATCCAGTCACCAGATTTCCATCCAGGTCTTCCACCGCCGCCGAAGCCTCTCGAGCGCGAGAAGTCAGGGTTGTAGCCTCCAGCCAAGTCATCCTTGAAAGCACCACACTTGAAGCAGCTTGAGCGGCTAGCAAAGTTGTGTGCACCACAGGTAGCAGCAGCACAATACCAGTCACCTGGGCGAACATCTGAACCACTCAACCCAAATGAAGACCCTCCTCTTCCTCCAAAAGCCCCAAAATCAACTCTGTCTCCATATTTTGACTCGCCGCAGCGTTGGCAAGAATCGCGCCTCTGAAAGTTCAGGTGCTGGCATGACCTGCAGTTCCAGTCTCCTGGCCTGCTCATATTTACTCACTTCTCTGCAAATTATTGTTGCATTCAGTAATTTCCTTTAGAACACTGTAATATTATTCTAAAGAAAAATGCTAGATTCATAAACTCTGCTAGAATTTAATTGTCAGAATGATGTAACATAATTATCGACTCTTGATGGATAACTGAGTTATACTACTTCATTTCGTTCAACAACTATTATGGTTTCTGTAGAAAATTCTGTCAATTTTTTTTTTTTTTCAGTTGCTAGCATTGTTCTATTATGAAAATTTTCTCTATACAACTATTGGCACAAAATGCTGCACATGCAGAAGTGTTTGAGCATGGTAATGGGGACTAGCTTGCTAGCTAGAATTCTGCTTATGATAACATAGGGACAAAGAAAAACTAGCTATGGATTAACTTCTCTGAAAGCTATAAAAACAAGTTTCAAAGCAGATATAATAATACAGATTGATCACATTTATGCAGATATTTAATTACTGGAGAATAATATGGAAGTTTATTCAAGAATATTTAAGACTACAAAAAACTGCGGGGGGGATGGTAGAAATGAACAATACAAAGACCGACCTCAAGATAATACAGTAACTTGAACTAATAGAGATTAGAGATACAGAAGCAGAAGAGGAGTTTGTGATGACTGATGAGGAAATGTGATAAGGGGGTATTGGTTTATATACTGGCAGAGACCACAGAAAAAAGAGAATAAATGGAGGGCCGTGTTGTAGTACTTTTTAGTGTTGTTTGAGTGGCAACCTTGATAAATGGAAACAATGAATTCTAAAGGAGGAAAAAGAGACAAAGGAAATATCGTGCTACAATTCCAAAGAAAGCATTCTTTGAATTTTGAACATATACTTTGGCAGTGGGCTACAACTTCATTTTGTTTAAGTTTCGATGGTACGGTGGTGAATGCAAAGTGCATATAGGATAAACATTTGTCCTCTAAATGGAAAATTAGGATAAGCATTTCTCCTATGGACAAGGATACTAGCGGTCACACACCATTTTTTTTATACCATTTTTTAGACACTTTCTTTTTGGGTAATAAAACAAGAGAATCATACTTTAATTTGCAATGCATATTCTCCCTCTTTATTTTATGCTAAGCCAGTATTGGTATAAGAAAAAGTGTATAAAATGATGTGTAAATATAATTTCCCCTTTCATTTAACTCCTAAATCGGATAGAAGGGCTAGGCTGAATTGACATGGTATTCCCACAACCCCAAAATGCTTAAAGGTACTTATACGTGTCACGTTCAAGCATAAAAGAAACATTCAAATTCAAAGCATGCTTTTACATTTTTTTTTTTTTAAAAATCAATGGCATGGCTCTGGGAGCCAAAACCTTGGTCTTGAAGAAGGAATAGTGTCTTACTGGAAAGATGTATAGTCCTGGTATAAGCAAGATATCAGAATTATGCTAATTAGTTTCACTTTCATAAATATGAATGCTTATAGCTTATGGTATTTCAATAATATTAAAATTTTCTGTCCCATCTCCTTTTCTATTTCTCACTTAAGATTTGATGCGTGTAAAATATGAATGACGTTATTTTTGTTTAATTTGGCAAATTTTCACTGGCAAGACAGGAATGGACAAGAAAACAAGATAGAGGACTTGGATCTTAATAGCCTGCTAGTAATATTACTTCACAATTTTCATGTTTAGAGTGTTTTTGGTTACCATTTTTCATTTCAAGGGAATAATTTCTTTTTTATTTTTCAAAAGTTGTCTCCGGCTTTTGATTATAAACTAGTACGAACTCAAAATTAGTTTATACAAACACAAAAATAGTTAGATTCTTGTCATAAAAGGTGAAAATGAAAATTTTAAGGATGACCTTTACATGAAAGCTTCATAATATCTCACAATTTTCTCTCCCTCAATATAAGATATAATAGCATACTGATCTTAAATTCACAAAGCTCTTCGAGTTTTCAAAAAATATTCTGCTGGAGCCAGTTAAAATTAGTTGAAAGTTATCTTGTACAGTTGTAAATGATGATTAAACTTACAAGTTCTGTAAATAGCATTACTCTTTGAAAAGCTATCAGTTAGTATTACCAATGAACTTTGGTAATAATTAAATTATGTGATGTATTAGGATAGCACAGCTTTAAATTAACACACACTTTCTCATGGTCTATAGCAACTAGCAAGACAGCTAAGTCAACAAACTCAAGACCCACAAAAGGAGCATGTAACCTAATTCCACAACATACGATGTCCCAAGATCTCATCAATCAAATAAACCATGAACCATAGAAAGGCCCTTTGACCACAGCATTTGGTTACATGAAGCAAATTCGACTTGCAGCCCCACAAAAAAAAAAAAGCAGAATCCATGTATACAACAAAATGTAAAAATCAACAGTAGGAAGAATGAAAAAAGAAAATGAAATTTGGCAGCCAGCTATTGGACAATGTGGGTTCGTACCATTAAAATCATATAGACCGGCCCACATATTATCCCAACAACAACCACGAGGGGATCCAAGTCTCTTTCATGTCTATTACTCTCTAGGAATCAACAGAATTTTGACAGTCAACATACTTCGAAAGTAGTTGCTGCTTTATCATTTGAATATTCTTTTATTCTCTTATACCTACAAAAGTAGGAAGGAAGAGAAATGAGTAAAAGGTTAGTGACAAAATCATTCCTAAATGTTAGTTTGATTACCCCAAAAAATATATATTTTTTTCCTTTTTAAATTTATAGAGATTAATTTTGATATGTAAAATATTTTACATGATTTAAAATATTAGTATCCAGAATCTACTAAATTTTAACTAATTTAACTAGTATCAGGTCAACCTACTATCAACGTAAAGCTCTCCTAATGTTATTTTTTTTTCCTGTATCTACAACACTTGAACTTGAGATCTTGCTTAAAAGTGAAATAAATGTCGAACTACTTAAACCAACCAAACGTAAATCAATCATACACCATAAGCCAATTATATTTTTTCTTTTATATGACTTTTAAAGTAGTTATAATAAGAATCAAACAGTTTTAATGACATGATAATACATAATTGAATAAATGCATGTCAAAATTAAATTCTTTGTCATATTAATTAATTACTTATATAATTAATAATTTTTGAGAAAAGAATCCTGATGAAATTGAAACATAATTTTGGAACTGTACTTGTCAGCAGATAAAATATAGTAAAGATAAATGTATTATGTATGATATATTGATGTAGCAATCAAATCCATATGAGAAGAGCATGGTGACGGCAGGCAGGGAAGCAAGTTAGTATAACTTTGAAAGCAAAACAGACAACAAAATTAAACAAATGTAGAAAAAGAGAAGAAAAAGAAAAGGCAATATGGTGAGTTTCAATAAAGATAAGTGAAGCTGATGATGATGGAATGACAAGTCTTCGAGGTTTCATTTTGACCATCTTTTGTATCCTTTTTTCTATTCTTTGCTTGAAGGCACTACTGCGGCTGCTGCCGAGAGCTGAGCCTATTTTATTCTCTCTCTCCCTTTAATTCTCCCACACTACCTCAGCTTTATTGAGAAATCACTAGATGCTTACATAATATCTGATAGATTTTGCTCTATCAAATAATAAAATGATAATAAAAATATAAGTTAATAATAAATTTTATTATTTATTAAAATTAAAATATTATTCTATTATCAAATAGAGTAAAATTATATGTTACTTCATAAATATCCAATAATTTCTCAAGCTTTATCACTATGTTGTGTCATGTACCTCTGGATTCTCTCTCTCTCTCTATTGAATGGTAAGAATGAATGAATGAATGAGCCAAAGATCTGGCCTCCATTCTCTTGGGGAAGGGTAAAGAGAAGTAGAGGGCAAACTGTAAAGAAGAATAAAGAGGGAATAGTGAGCTGATTCGATTCGCCTTGGGAATCGTTTCCATGCAAGACCACGACCACCTATATAATTAGCAATCTCCTCTGCCGATGTGTCCTTGTGTGCGTACTTTTGCCAACCAATTATATATAAATAGTTAAATGTTTATCATTCGTTGCTGCAATCTATATCCTTAGTTTCTTTTATGTTTTTGCTTTATTAATACTTATGAGTTTGTAATAATATTTTCTTCGTTTCAATTTATTTATCAATTTAAATAATTTGATATATTTTTAAATATTTGGATATAATTATATTTAAATATATTAATTTAAAAATATATCAAATTATCTAAATTAATAGATAAATTAAAATAAATAAAGTAGAGTTTAAATTTAATATATTATTATTAGCTAAATAGTGCCAAAAGTGTGATTTTTTAAACAACAATGATACAGCCACAGCCAGAATTTGTATTAGAATGTGATGCGCCACAAGATAAATTAACGTTGTAGAATAATAAAGTAAAAATATAGAAATTAGGGGTAAGAAATATATATATATATATAATGTTCACCCACTATTATGCCACATAGTTTGCACGGTAAGAGTCTGGCACAACAATTCAGGGCGTGGAACATTTTCTTTTCAAAACTAATTAGTTACTAGAAGAGTTAAACACGTTTAACAACATGAGAATGCATTATTAGATATTTATATAAAAAATTCTATTAGATATAATCCGCCTTCTACTTTTTCTTTACTTTCGTTTCTTTTTATTTTTCTTTTGTAATCTCACGTTCTTCATCTATATGCCTCATATGGTTTTATACGTAACTTAATGGTTAAGCACGCTAAATCTATTGGCCAATGTTTTTTGACTTCTACATGGAGGAAAGATTTGTCATTACTCATCAGTGTCATCAGCGTTATGCTTCTTTAACGGATTATTATTACACTTGTGAGTGAGAAGCATAGAGTAAGATACAAAAATGAGCACAATGAACAATTCAAGTTCGACTATCTACTTGCAGAGTTTAAATTCAAAATCTCGAAGTCAAAAATCATTATACAAAGCATGGGAGAGATGGGACCTTTTTTTGTTTTTTTGTGTTTTTTTGGTATATGGGAGAAATGAGACTTTAATTTTTGAATACCATTATTTATACATAATGATGATAGACACTCTTTTCAATATATGAAAATATGTATAAAAATGGATATTTTAATTATATAAGTGATGAATTTATCTATTAATGGATATAAAAAACTATGTATTAATAATTGTGACATTCAATTATGTAAACAGTAAATTTGGTAAAATAGTTTCAAATATATTATTAATTATCTTACAATGTACATTTATTACATTTGTTAGAATAATTAAAATTTTCAATTATTTACTCATTGATCTTTAGATATCTTAAAAAGTTTCTAAAAAGTCATGCACAAATAATACCTTCCTTGATCATTTGATGTTACAAAACGAAATTATGTTTTATTTATTTATTTGGTTTTGGTGGGATTTTTATTTTTTTTTCTCCTCCTCTCTCTCTATCTTCTTTTTTTGGTCAAATTCTCCTCCTCCCTATATATCAAGGTACAGGCAAAATGGGCTAGATTAGGATCAGCATTGATCCACCACGTGGTGGACCTAACAAGTTTACTTTTATCGTAGTCCCCAAAAGAGAATCGAAGAGCAAGCAATATTTTAACCCTAAAAGAAGAATTGAAGAGTGAGATGAAAATTCACAGCATCTTTTATTATTTAGACCATTAATATTTAGAATTTATTATGTTTCACAATATATATTTTTTGGTTTAGGGTTTATAAGTTAGTCTATTAAACTCTAACTAATTTAGTTTGAGTCAGATTAATTTATTATAAAAGTAAAATTTTTTTAATATTAATTTTTCTATTTCTCTTTATTAAAAAAAATAATATTAAACCATTTAAATCAACTAAAAATTAATAAAATTCTAAGCATTTGTAGTCTGAACAATTATGATCCAAAACATTAATAGTTTATATATATATATATATATATATATATATATATATGAATGTTATATAATTAGAAAAAACTGTCAAAAATTTTAATAAAGAATGCAAAAGCGATTTTCGAATAAAATGAAATAGTATGGCCGCTTACTCATTTAAAAATTAACATATATGTCACATTATTTTAATAAATAAATTCAGATAAAAATTATAACTCTGTCTATATATATTCAACGTAACTAAATTTTCTACATTCACTCATTCATTCCCAAAAAAGGACCCTGGTCAATCGGCTGCGATATAAGCAGAGGACTTCAGCATGCCCCTGTTCATGCAAGTATGCATGCCATGATTACACTCGAATTTCTTCTTCCAAGTGTATCAAATGACCAAATCACCATTTGCACTTCACAGCTATAAATACTAGCAGGCTACTTCATTTTGCATCATTTTCAAAATATCAAACTTCGCAGAGGCGTAATACCATTTTCATGCACTTACTATGCATTGTTGAATAGCCTATTTTATCCAAAACCATTGTGAATCATCATTGTTTGTATTGAACTAGCAGGCAGTTACTTGAATGTTCTTTTTCTGCTCCGGCGATCAGAAATTCCTCCTAGCACTGACTGCTTCGCCTAAATCTTTGAAGTTTCTGTGACCAATGGAGAAACTTGCTCGATGTTCGTGAGATACAACTTCATAATGAGATCCTAATACAAAACTAGGTAGGAGTATAAATAGGTGAGTAGTTTTATTTGTGCCTAATTAGTGAATTGTCATCTTTAAAGTTATTGAACTCTTTTCTCTCTGATTCTAAGTCTTTTCTTCCTGTTGATTTTAGCTCATTCTTCTATTCTTCTCATATTTTACTATAATATTTTCTCTTTTTGTATCATTGGTTGGTGCTTTCATTGAAAGCCGACAAGCTAACTAATACTGTATCACTTCCCTCCCTCCACATGCCATAGCCTCCAATCCAGACTCTAGGCTTCATATAGCTGAGAACTATTAAGTTGCAATTGTGATGAACAATTACTCTGAAATAGAAAAAACTGTTAGAAAATATGTCTGATGTGGCCATAATTGCTGTCATGATACGATTGCACGGACCACATATTAGTAATATTTCATATTGCAATTTTAAACCATTACGACAAAAGTTTATGTGCTACATATAACTAATGTTTGTCTTGTATATGACTGATATATGCGCATTATTGTGCATGCAAGAAATTCTCTCCCTTTGGGCACATGAGGAAAGATGAAGCCAAATGAATAAGCGAATTTGAGATGAACATGTTTTGGCAGTCCCCCATAAACTGAATCTCTCCCTTTAGCAGTCTTGCTTTCGAAACACCCTGACCCGGACCAGAGTAATTTCTTTTTCAGTAAAATACAAGAAAAATTCTTATGCTCTCAAACTTAAAAAAAAAAAAAAAAATTGTTGCTATATGTATAACATTCAATACTTAACCCCTCCACTGTTATGTTAAAAATAAATTTAAAGTGGAACATAGGAATGACATATAAAACTAAGGTATTGAATATTAAATATTACAGAATAATAGATATTAATTTTGATGTACTGATAGTTTAAAAAAATTTTATACCGTTATCGAATCAAATGCTTATATTTATAAGACTTTTAAGATAGTGGATAGTTGAATTAGATATTTTTGCTGAAATAACAATACATGATTAGATGTTTATATAAATTTTTTTTACAAATTAAATCCCAGAACAATATTATGAGAGTACTTAATTTTTCATAATAGAATTATACCATGAAGTGGTTCCTATAGTTAACCACAATTTTGTTTTCTGTGTGAGGTAACTTCAGCTAACAAAATTAATCCCCTAATGTTATACAGCTTGATGTACAATTGACCGTGTAAGATCGAACAATTGGAAAACAGGTGATCGCACATGATTGCCAACGATTCTAGCTACCAAGAAATGGCTGAAAGCATTGAAAAATCAAAACTTCACTCAAAGAATTCAAAGCTTTGAAATCGGATCACTGCATGGCTTCTTGTTGTTGTTGGTGCTGCTTTCATTGTTCATTCCCAAAGTGTTCTTAACTGCCATGGCTGCTTCTTGTGCAACGCTTTTTACTTGCTCTCCCGTCTATATATCATATAAATTCCAAACTAAAACAATTGTTACTGGATTGAGCCACGAGAAAATCATCCTAAATATTTTCAACATTTTTCCTTTCTCAATCTAATCACTTATGTATTTCCTTTTTCATATTTTTTCGGCATCATAGGTAGGAAAACAAATCAAAGGTGAGCCTTATCCCTTCAAGGCGTGATGCATGATATGAGGCTACTTATAATCATAGTTCTTTTATTTTTTTGTTTAATTTTCTCCATTCAATCTGTCCGCCCAATTACCGGCAATATATAATTAATAATTCTAACAAAGATAGAACAATAATATTAATGATTTTATGATGTTAATATTGATAGCAAATGTGCTTGCCTGTTGAAGGAGGGTAGTCGCTTGCGCGGCAATGTTAGAAGCAGTGTTTTGGGCAGATTGAACTGCGGTTGTCGCTTTGTTCTTAATATCATCTTTTATAATCTGTCAAAAAAAATACACACACAAAAATTATAGTTATAGAAAGAAAAACGTGAAACAAATCACAGTTTCCTTACTCTTGATGCTGTGCTTTAACGGTTTTTGGGCTATAAATGTTCTAGTTTAATTTAATTTTCTTTTCTATGAAACAAAAACATTAATCAAATTTGTGTGATTGATTTATACCTGGGCTTGCCCGTTGATTTCGTTTGTCATTGCTATGCACAATTAATCTATCTAGTTTCTAACAACCAGAATAGGTCACACTTTTTGTTTTTCGAAATAAAATTTATACATTATGATGTGTCTAATTCTGCCCACAACTTAGAAATTGCCTCCAATGGTGGAATCACAAGCGATGAAGGATTAATTTGGGATAGGAACATTTCAAAGAAAATTAAAGCCATTGCCTAGTGTAGCAAGTTATCTGCCACAAATCCTCCTTGTTTTTAGTCATCTCTAATCTTATTAAACTCTTGCTTGAATATTAATATGGGGTCCCCTTCTCCAAAAATTTATCAGAAGAGTGAATTAGTGATGATGGATTTATATAATTTGCATATAAGTTTCTTTTTTTTTGGGGGGGGTGTTGCATAACGTTATTAGTTAGCATTTAATTCTAATATACATTCTCAGTATAATTTTTTATGCATCATTTATATAATTAGTTGATATTGTAAGATATGTCAAAATTAAATTATTTTTTTTTACAGGTGTGTTGATTTGTACTTTTAAGTCAGAATTTTTTTTCAATCAAAAACTTATTTTTCAAACGAGGATATTTATTTCAATGAGATTTTGAGAAAAAGGAGAATTATGAAAATTAATTTATTGTCTTTATATAAAAGAGTACTTTCTTAAAATAAATAATTAAAGAATTTAAAAGTAAAATGTGAAAAATAATCTTATAACTATATCCAAATGTAGAAGAATTTTTATTTTTATAAGTATTTAAAAAAGAAATTAATTTTTTATATTATTTTAAATATTTTTAAAGTTATGCATATGCACGAAACACTTTTCCTATCGTTATCATGAAACAATGGATTCATTTGTTTTTATGTAAGAAGAAAATTGCATATAGCTCATGTGTCATGGATACATTATCTTTGCGCCTCATAAAATCACCAACGCCTGATGATCATTATTATCACCATCATTCAAATAATGGCAACGTGGCAAAATTCTACAGGCTCACTCTCTCCATCCAAATCCATCCAATCTTCTAAAAGGCACTGCAATTCACACCGATCACCGTAGAGCGGCACGTGCTGGACACGTGTCATGAACTTGGACACGTGCTGATCATACTCAACCCAATGAAATGCTATAAATAGAGCATGCAATTGAAACCTCTTCACCAACAAAAGGTGCTTGCGATAGACCAACCATAATAAGTATTTTATATCACAGTGCAAGAGCCAAACTATACCCTTTGAAGAAGAAATATGGCATCTCATGACCAGAGCTACAGAGCTGGTGAGGCCAAGGGCCAAACTGAGGTAACAAATTAAATGTCATTACATCTAACGGTTCATTTGTTTTTCATGTAACCTCGAATCTTCATTCTTTTTGTTTTTCTTCCTCCCATTTTCATCACCATGAATTGCTCAAAAAGTCACATTACGTAAATAGGATATAGATCCTCTAGCAGCCTCCTAGAATAGGTTTAACTATATTTATATATGACTCGCTACTGTTTATGCAAATCTTAGGTATGAATAGGTCTATTCTTTCTTGTGTAGAAATGTATCAGTCATTCAGTTCTATACAGATAGAATTTCTCTAGTAGCATTATTAATTCATTCTCGAGGACGATTAAGATCAGCACAAGTAAATAACTTGAGCATATTTGATTTTAATTACTTTTAAAGAAATAACCAAGCTTTTTTTTTTTAATAAAAAATCTCAAAAAATTATTAATATAATGAGTGCATTTATTTAAACTTCAAAAATTTTTTTATAAATTAAGTTAATCCAAACACATTTCATCATATAAGTCATTCTTAGGGTATTATTTCTGTTTTTGGATCACAATACGTCTAGTGTGCCCTCCCCCCCCAAAAAACAAAAATAAAAAGACATTTTTCTTTTTGGTCCTGACAAAAAATGTTTGTTTATTTATTTATTTATTTATTTTTTTGTCAACAAAATGTGTTTAATGTTAAGAGTGATCTTACCAAAAAACCAAAAAACTGACATTTGTCCATGGATCAGGAAAAGGCCAACCAGATGATGAGCAACCTTGGGGACAAGGCCCAAGCTGCAAAGGATAAGACCCAGCAGACGGCCCATGCTGCATGGGACAAGACCCAGCAAACGGCCCAAGCTGCAAAGGACAAGACCCAGCAGGCGGCCCAAGCTGCAAAGGACAGGACCAGTGACACGGCCCAATCTGCAAGGGACAAGACCCAGCACACAGCTGATGCAACCAAAGACAAGGCCTCTGAGATGGGGCAGTCCACCAAGGATTCGGCCCAGTCCACGAAGGACAATACAGGTGGGTTCCTGCAGCAGACAGGGGAGAAGGTGAAGGGCATGGCCCAAGGTGCTGCTGAGTCCGTGAAGCAGACCTTTGGGATGGCACATAATGAAGAGGAGCACGGGAATCACCCAACCCACCCACGCAGAGATCACTAGTCACCGCTTTGTTTCAATGAAATATGTTTTGCGTTTCTTAATATTTGCTTTTTTAGAATAAGCTGTTCTTCCCTCGCACGTCTAAACGAGGGAGGGAATGTACTATTATCTAGAGTTTCTACTTACGAGTATCCAGCATGTTATAATATAATGTCGTAAATTACCTTTAATCAGTGTCGAAATCTTTTTTTCATCGGCTTGTGTGTGAGTTTTTTCTTTGTCTCATGTGCATCACACTTTTGGGGTTCATATATTCGGATAAAGTACTATGTCGGCTATGATATCTTTTTTTTTTTTTTTTTTTTGGGCTACAAATCGAATTAACCATTTAAAGTGAATCAATATAATTAGTTTCAATTACTTTAGGTAACTAGTTTAATCCAAAATCAAAAGGCTTTCGAATTTTTAATTTTTTAATGTGAAATTCGTATATCTAACTAGATCTATGTTTTTTTTTTTTCCCTTCTGTTTACTTCCAAATTTTTTTTATTTAAATTTTAGTAATTAAGTCATTTTTAATTGTGTTTATTTAAGGATATATGTCTTCATCATTATAACATGTTGAGATGCCTCAATTCAAAGGTGATAGATACACTGAGGCACTGGTGCAATCGAATCGGATATAATTAAATAAATATATAAAAATATATTAAATCTTAAATAAATATAATAAAATGACATAAATAATTGATAATTTAGCATATTTTAAATATAAAATATATATTATTATTGAAATATTATAATGCAATCACACACTTGATCGAGTGGTTAGGGTGTGTGCCTGTCTTGTTCAAAATCTTAAGTTCAAATTCCATTTGCATTAAAAATGAATTTTTGAGCACACCATTGATACACTATATATTTGAGGGTGGATGGTATGGTACACTAGCTAAGTCATGGTGAACTATGAAAATATGGTTAAATGCATTGTCATCTAATTACATTTTTAGAGAAGTGCAATTTAATGTATTTGCCACATTTCTGGATCATTTAGCCACTCTCATAAAATGTGGTTAAACACTAGTGTATGGTGCACCACTTTGCTCAAAGTGCGCTTAAGACACCACCATATTTGAGAACTAGTATGTACATTGCAAAATAAGTTTTGTATGAGAACGCGAGGGTTATATGGAGCTGAAACATTTTTTTTTCCAAAAACAAAGATAGATATAATATTTTATTCCACAAATAAACGAATACATCAATAGGTCCAATAAGGACAACAGCATCAGCATTAAAACCAGAATAGGGTTCCCCAGTAAGTAACTATTGAAAATTATGAGAGAAAAATTAGTTCTATATAAATTAAATTCTTCTAACAAATTCATGGCTATAGAGTAGATATCTTGAGGGGATGAGTCCCTATTCTCAAACACCTTATCATTCCACGCTAGCCAAATTCTCCATATCAGAAAGGCCACCAAAGAGATTCTTTCCTTACTATTTTGGCCAGTTTCCATTCTTGAAATCAAATCAAACCACCACTACCACATTAGTTTGCTTGTGTGCACCCAATTTTGATGAAGCAAACCTATTCGATCCCATGCTTGCACAGAATGTTGCCAGGAAACAACACAATCAATGATAGACTGATTCTGAGGCTATCAAACATCTTGAGCATTGGTCATTAATCTGATGGATCATTTCCTTTAGTTTCTCCCTAACTGGCACTTCCTCATGAATTAGTTTCCAGACTAACGCTTTGACTTTAGGAGGAGCTTGAATTGACCAAACAAAACTCTAGATCCTTATTTGATCAAAAAGCAGGAAATTGATCTGAGGGAGGGTGGAAAAACTAGAAAGCAATCGAATAACCCGATGTTATTGAGCAAAATCTACTCTTTTCTCTCATGCAAACTAATCTGTCATCATATTGCAAAGGAACCGTTTACTGCAGGTAAAGCGGGTACCTTACCTCCTATAAATATGGGAATTAAAATTAATTAATAGTTTTGCCATATCTAAAAAAGTAGGAACACCCAAGTGACCAGAGGTGTTGAAGGTTGAACTTGGTAAAATAGTATAATCCATCTTTGCCCAAGGTGTTTGCAATAGAATCTCATGTGTTGTATATGATTTAACATAGCTATCAGATAGGTGAAATTCAAAATAATTAGATTTAAAATTACTTGCACTAATTAGATTCTTTGCAATTAGTATGTAATATAATGAAATCACTAGAAGTGGTCTAGTGGTGAGGGATTTAAGTAGTTTATATGAGATTCTAAGTTTAAACCTTATAGCCGCCAATATATTAAAAAAGTATGTACTATAATGACAATAAACTAAATAGACTTATCCATACTTGCATTTACTTATACAATAAAATTTTATAAAAATAAAAAATTGTGTAGATCAGTGATTTTATGATAATTAGTAAGTTGTGAGGTATGTTTCTATTGATTCATACTTATAAATTTATCTTTACAAAAAAATAGAATCAAAAGAACTACTCCTTTATTGTTAATATTCAATAATAATATATATACTATATACGAAGAGAATTCCTCTCAATAATTATTTTTAATCTCTCCTTATTATTTAAATATTTTTTCAAGTCCATAAACGTGTATTCTATAGTATCTATAGAGAAAAAAATATTTATAAAAATTAAATATATAAACAATTAAGAAAAGATTAAACCACTATCAATAAATAGTAACCCCCATCCACCCCATTGACCCCACGTTTTAGATTTGTCTACATCCTAGCTAGCGCTTCTTCCTAAGAAATAATTGCTCTGTCTTAGAGCTATATGAAATAAAAATTTACAATTATTCGGTGCGTTTGATTTATGAAGATATTTTTTGTTTTTGTTTTTTAAAAGGAATTTTGTTTTTAAATTTTTAAAATTTAAGAAATATATTTGATTTATAAAAATATATTCTATTTTTAAAAAGTAAAAATAATAAAAATATATTTAATTTGTTTGTTTTCATTGCAAACCAAATGTTCTAATAACGAAAAAAAAAAGAGCTTTAGGTAATAATCACTTGAGATCATATCAAGACTTGTGATTTGATTCATGACACAATGAGAATAATCTTAATATTCTAATAGTCAAACAATTTATGTTAAATCAACTTACTTGAGTTAAGGCTGAATCTTTGAGATATGATTATTTGAATATAAATTAGCTACCTCAGCTATATCAGCAAGAATACCTAAATAAAGTTTGAAAATTTTCCGAAATTGAGCACTCGCTCACCTTGCTGCTACGTACATTCCACAAATAAACACAGTTACCAAGATCCACAGCTAAAACGGAAAAGAAGTTTCATTTATTACTATAGTGCCATAGCATTTTCATTGAAAATGTTTTTAGCAGTCAAATCTAAAAAGGCTGAAAATATCGATTTGTTGTTTTCAAATTTTTAGTTATTTTAAGAAATATTTTCTAAAAATATTTTTAAAAAAATGGCACAAAACATATTTTCACTTCTATTTTCTATTTTTAGTGAAAATGGAAATAGAAAACAGCTAAACTAAACAACCTAGTTTTGAAAATTGTTATTTATGATTATTATATATTAATAGTTTAAAATAATTTTATATTATTATATAATAAAAATAAAAAAATAAAAAATATTAATATACTCTATTTATTAGATGAAAAATGCAAAATTATTTTACATTATTAATATATAAAATTAATCTTTAATTAAATTAATGTCAAAAATAAAAAAATTCAGCTTGATAGGCATGATAATGCCTCTCAAACCACTAGTAAATTAAAAAAAAAGAGTAAAATAAGAAAAATGATAAGAAAAGTAATTAAAGTAGCCTAAAGCACTTTAAGTGGGGTGGAAATGTATGTTAGAAAAAAATTTAATTTGGAAGTGTCATCTATTTATAATTGATTGGCAATCTAAATGGCATGAGGTGGAAGGTGAGTTGTAAAAAGTGTGTAAAAGGAGTGACAATGCTAGAACCTCCAAAGCTTAAGTTTTAAAATATTTAAATATTTATAGGACTACAAAATATCTTTAAGAA
Organism: Pterocarpus macrocarpus; assembly: GCA_031439585.1. Taxonomy (NCBI): domain Eukaryota; kingdom Viridiplantae; phylum Streptophyta; class Magnoliopsida; order Fabales; family Fabaceae; genus Pterocarpus; species Pterocarpus macrocarpus. The sequence continues at coordinate 1,898,392 of CM062516.1, forward strand.
ATATCTAGGATATATAAAACTAATATTATTTCTATACGTTTCTTAGAGCCTAGTTTTTATTCAATAATAATATATGCTACTATTGATTTTTAATGATTTGAAAGAGCATCATCCATTGATTAAAGATTAAAATAAAGATAGTGGTAATGAAATGATTTCTATAAACTTAGAATTTAAGTGGATTACGATAATCAATAGATAGAAATAAAAATAGAATAAAAACAAAGCATGAATCTCAAAATCAGTAAAAGGTATAACTAATAATTAATGAAAATCAACGATAACAAACTTAGCTTCTTCTTTTTTTCCCCCTAATTCAAACTTGATATTAACCTTTAAAAACATAAATTTAAAAATAAAAATAAAAAATAACACACGGCATTGATATTCAGATATATTAATTTATTTAACAAAAACATGAACATGGTAAAAGTATTCATATATCATGTTATTTTTTAGACAAGTGAATTTAGAAGAAACACACTAGGTGGGATCGGCTATATGCATTAGATGATACCATCACGTGAATTTAAAAGAAACATGTACAAAAAATAACAAACTAAAAATTAAATGAACTACATCTACAATTTAATTTAGAAGAGAACCAAGTTGATTGAAAGGATGAAAATAATGCTTTTGACACATTAGATTCCACCTTATGTTACATAGCAAGATCAATAAAGTCATTTATTTTTACAGAAAAAATAGTCACTGACATTAATCAAGATATAGAGTCTAAAAGCCATACTAACAATATGATAAATCCATATGGATGAAAATTTCAGAAAAATATAAATTTGTAGTTAGACTAGTTTGGTTCAGATTTGTTAAAAATATTTTTAAAAATTAAACCAAATTAATCTAATTAAATATGATCAGATTAATTCTTTTCCTTAGACTCGAACCTAATCGACCTTGTGTCCCTGTGTAAAGATTGTAAGAAATGGCATGCGTTAAACATATACCAAGAAGGTCATGTTTGGATTAGTGATCAGATACTGTTCATATAGTTAAAGACAAAATTGGGAATTAATGCATTAGGAAAATTAGAAGTTGATTAGATAAAGGATTATTTATTGATCAAAGTTAAAGAAAGATTTAAAAAAAAAGTAAAAAATAATTTCATAGATCTAAATCTTTTTTGAAGATTTGATTATAATAAAATATTATGATATCATTTGATACATATAGCAAATCCCACTTAATGAAAAAAATGAAAAAAAAAATTGCGGTGTTCTTTAATTTATATAACAAATATTAATGAAAAAAGACTTCTTATTATTGCTTTGGCTCACAAAAGACATTTGTTAAGTCCTATATCGACTAAGCATATGGCTAAAGTAACTTGATGCTAAGCCAACTTGTACTTGTCCAACTTTGCAAACTTCAAACTCTGGGTGTCCAATCCTCGCTTCTCCAAACATCAAGTAGAAGATGGGTTCTAATACCATATAATTGAAATTAGATTTGGGCTAAGTTCAACGGGGTATAGTAGCCCAAACTATTTTGAAGAGTGCTTTGATCATATACAGGGTACTTTAATCAGATGCCTAAATGATGTGAGACTCGACACAATATTCAAATTACAACATGGTGACAAACATTATGAAAGTAAATGTTGTCGTTTAAAATCCTAAATTTTCCAGTTAACAAATGAAATGTGCTGTTTTTTCATTCCTCGCGAGATACCTTCCCATGAAAAGTGTGCTAAACAACGTATAACTCTGGCAACTAAAGGAAAGCCAAAATATGGTCAACATAAACTCAAAATTGATAGTCAATTAGTGAAAAGATCAAACATTCTAATGCTTGATTGACTGGGGCAGGAAACTATAGTCTCAATTTTTCAAAATTGTGATGCTATGTTCCAAGATGCTACAATGAAATACATCAAAGACCAATCTCTACCAACTCAACCACCAAGTGTTATCTCCAATTGCTCTCAGCTGGGTCTTCAGGTTATGACAGTTTTGAAAAGAATAAGGAAAACATATGCACATCATCATCACTCTTCCATCAAATCATCACTTCCTTCAATGTCACTATCACCATCAAATGCTTCTTCATCTGATTGGTCTTCATGTTTGCTATCTTGGTCAGTTTCCATTGCATCCTCTTCTTCTGATTCTTCTTCACTATCATCCTTGTCCTCAAAGATAACTGGCACTGCTTCACCTTCATCTTCCTCAACATCAATAACCTGTTCAAAGGAAACCATGAATAAGGAGGACATGTTGATCACAACTTCTACTTAGCTACATGTAGATAGCAGAAAGAAGCTTACCCCTGAGTAAAGCATGTCTAAGCAACTTGAGAGCTGAACCGCGGATTTAAAATTGGAGACTCTAGATTCAATCAGCTGCACAAATCAACATATCCATTCAAGAATGATAAAATGCCTCATATGAAATACAAATAAATGATTGCTTAGAAGACAAAGGAAGATGAAGTGACGTATGGAGTGCTTCTCAAGTTTAATCATCATACTGTACAGAAACTCACCTGATATAAAGAATTCAAAGCTCGTAATGAAGATTCCTGGGACATTATTCCACTTGCATGATGTAGAAGCAGACACTTTAGCCATGGAAGAGCACATGCCAAAATTGCACCCCTAACAATAAGAGAGAACAACTTTTATAGAGTTCATTGGGAGTTTATGCAAACTCTGATAGCTAAGGAGTTATTTTAATGGTAACACGATTTTTGAAGCAGTACAGAAGGGGGGTCAATCTCATTTAATTTAACCGTTTTGTTGCTGTTCAAGCTTCTGTCAATTTTGCTTAATAAAGAAGTTTTCAACTAATTTCTTGGTTGCTAGCCAGAAGACCAGCATCTCTTTGCAACTTTCTATGCCAGTATCAACCGACTCCCATAATTTTCTTTCCCCAGAAAGAAATTTAAAATCAAGAAGTGGCCAATCATAGACTTATACCTCAAGAGCAACACTACCAGAATTACTAAAGATATATGCCCCAATTATTGGTATGATGTGTTACCTTGATTCAATAATGGATATGAGAGAATGTAGAAGTTTGAGGACATTGGATGGGTTCAACTGTGCAATTGACTTTCTAATAACCTACAAAAGGAGTTAGATCATCCATAAGAGACAGAAAGATGAGCAATTTACTATTTACATTTATAGTTACAATAGGAATAGGACAAAAATTTGAACCTTCTCATCTTGCGTATACAAGCAATCCAGCAGAAGGGTGCGATCATCAGCATTTAATGCTTGCTTAAGCAAAACATGAACAGAGTCTGCACTTGGAGGCTTTGCTGGGTCAGAAGATTCTTGCACTTTATCACCCCTGGATTTGTTCTCATCAAGCAAAGTGAGACCAGCAAGTTTCTCTCCCATTGTTGGCTCACTCAAATCATCATCAAGAAGGACTCCATCTGCAGCCTCACCTTGATCTACATCAAACATCAGTTGAGGAAATACTGATCAACACTTCATCTAGAATGCACACTTCTCAGAATGGTGATTGTACCACTAGTCATCAAGCCAAAGAGTAAATTTTAAATGAATCAACATGCAACAGGTTTTAGTAAACCTAATTGTCTTATCAGACCAGAGCAAGGATTTAAGGAAACTAAATTAATTATTTTATATCGATTTTGTCCTTATTCTCTTTGTTGGCCTATCATAATTCTTTCTTTTCCATTAATTCAAAGGGTAATTCTATACCTTTAAGGTTATTTTTTTAAAGTAAAAACCAAGGCTATTAAATTGCTTCGTCAATTCCACGGTCATTTCATTAAGCAACACTTATAAACAAATGAAGGGAGTACTTCTTACCAAAATCCACCTTTACTGTAGAAGATGGAAGATCAGGATCAGATGTTGCTTGTCTTTTCTTACTCTTCTTGCTTTCCACTGGTACTGCTGCTGCCAGGATATATATGGGAGATTAAATCGTTTAGATAACTTGTAAGGGAAATCAAGAAAATTGTAACATTCTATTCCAAGTTGAATTTTATGAGCTTGTCAACAAACTATGACCTTCCCTGGAGTAGGAAAATAAAAATTAGAATCACACAATATTTACTCAAAAGGAAGCAAAAAGGAGGGTGCAAGAAGCATAAACCAAAAACATGAAAGAGTATATCAGACCTTTCCCAGAAGGACTGTCTTGCTGCTGAACAGAATTGGTCTCATCTACTACATTTAAGACTATATTCTCCCCTGAGTTGCTAACACTTATGAAACTAAACTGTGGATGATCTATAGAGCCATAAGTCACAAGAGCTTTTATATGTTTGTCTTCCCCTAAAGGTTGTAATCTGGATGCAATAATCGAAGCACACTTTTTCTTCGAACTTTTACTGTTTTCCTTGTTTGTTGTCTTCACTGTAATTTTAGTTCGCCGTATCTCATCTTCAGAGGAGGCATTCAAATTCCATATATAAGCTGCACCTGAACCCGAAACTGCCAAGACAACTAAATCATCTTCTTCATTGCAACCATGGTGGCATTCAAGAAGTAATGGAGCATGCCTCATGGGAAGTGTAGGACCACTACTCATAGTTCCAGAATTTATATCACACCTCCAAACTTGAAGATGTTTAGCCTCAGAATCCGATGTAACTAAAGCTTTGGCATCATTGGATATGGACAAATAATGTACATTTCCCTGCTAAGGAAAAAAAGTGAAATCCAATCATGCTTTGAGCTAGTAAAGCCAAATATTCATATCCAGAATTGGTCATAAAGTTTACCAAATCATCAGGGAACTTCAGAACCTCCTTCCCATTTTCCCAGCTTATAATCCGTAGTTTATTGCTTAAGATGGATAAATATTTTTCATCTGGATAATAAGTAAAATGATGTGTCAAGTATGAAGATCAACCATTGTGATGGATAAAGCTCCAAATGGGTTTAGAACTCACCATGTGAGAAAGCCAGAGAGGAGATGGACTTTTTTGAGATCTTAAACTCCTTTAAATGCTCTCCTGTTTCTGTATTGATCTCACATGCCATTCCATTATGTCCAACAACATGAAGAAGACGTCCTTTATTTGCAAATGAAAGTCCACAAACCCCGCTATATGATGACAAGAAAAATATCTTACACACTGGTGTTAATTATCATTGTAATCTCACATGAAAATGGAAAAAAAAAAAATGAAATCAATATATTGATGTCCACTAGTGATAATATTAAGGATTAAGGAAATTTAACAAGCTTCTAAATTTAAGACAGAAGTATATAATTTGTGCATTCTATGTTCATTCTTATAAACCAGAGACCAAAATGAACAATACAAAAATTTATTCCATCAATAAGCCAACATATTTTTTAAACAGTGACCAATGACCACTACACTCACCACATACAACTAAACAAATGCGTCAAAATGAAGAAAGGGCCGTCATCAATGATCATTAAAATGTTCAACCAAAATCCAGAAGTGATCATGGAGAATATCCATTGCAGTTGATTAAATATTGCTCCATTAGCTAGGGAAAATTCTTGGGTAGACATCAGTACCAAGCCATTTGTATGAACCAATAGAAAGTGACATTCGATTAACATTTTTAGATTTGTGTCCCAGTCCCACCAAGCATGTTTTTTCAGACCAACTACATATATTTCTATTTGACCAGTGCACAAATTGAATATAAACTTGGTCCACCAAAGAATCTCTTCTGAACTAGAAGCTCAAGTTTGTTCCAGACAGCCAAAGTCAAGCAGCATTTTTACATAGTCAAACATAGGTGGCTTATGTAAAGATACCATACATGGACATTAGCGGGAAAACAACCAAAAAAAACCTCATTTGTATGCATAGTTTCACTTTTTCCGTTTGATAAAAGAAGAATTTTATTAAGATGAAGAAAGGAAGAATACAAAGTATAGGAGGACACAATTTTACATTATTCTCCAACAAAATTATGCTTTGAGACTTTATAGTAAAAAGTAAATGGAAAAACTTTTCGTTAAAAAAGAAGAGGAAATGATAACAATACCTGGGATGGCTAGCAGTCCACTTTCTCTCACCAGTGGAAACATCAACAGCCAGAATACTTCCATCAGCAGTGCCAAGAGCCAATAAGCAAGTCCCCTGTTCTTTTCTACGCTAATTACAAAAACGCAAAGTCCACATTAGAGCAAAAACAGTAAGACTCAAGCATAGAAAAAAATTACCGATTGAAAGGGTCTCCCAAAGGTCTATGCTACCTTTTTTCCACTGAAACTGCATGCAATACAAGAATAATGAATATCATGATCTCCATCTGATGGCTTCCACTCTGCTAACAAATGTCCATCGTTTGTGTTCCAAATCTGAAAATTTTAAGATGATTTTTTGTTACCAATCTCACAGGGACCACAGGAAATAAAATTATAGAATTCCATCAAAATCTCATTTGCGACTGCAAATATTGATCATTGAACACTAATTCGGCTAGCTGACTGACAGTATGACGTTTATAAATCTCCTTGGGTACTACTTTAGCCAAAAAAGAAAAAAAAGGAGTCTTAAGAATACATGAAGAAGACAACTATAATTTCAAAGAATTAACTGTTACCCCCCCCCCCCCCCAACACACAAAAAAAAAAAGCTATCCTGCCAAAAAAAAAAACAGAAATTACAAATTTGCATGCCACTAGTACAGAAGAGGGGAACTTTCAAACCCCATATTCTCAAAATCCAAAAAGAAACTCATTGTTATTTTGGTACAACAGCTCTCCACAAGCACTAAAACAGCCACAATGGTAATTTAACAATGCCCCACAAGAAATTCTCTCCTATTTTAAAAAAATATCACTTTTATTAGTAACAACCAACAACATTAGACCAGGCACTTATCCTAGTCCAATAAAACAAATACCAAACATCAAATGCAGTAAGGGGAGAACAAGGTGAGTTTACTTTGGCAGTCCCATCTACAGACAGAATCGCCACACAGTCGCCTTTAGGCGTGAAGGCCGTGAGAACAGTTTTCTTCAAGTTGTCCTTCAACATCTCAGTCAACAACACAACAGTTCAACCTTCCTCCAGGTAGAGAATTTCAGAAAAGGCAAAAACAGTGAGCCAGCAATAGAACCTAGGCAAAATCAGCACTGAGCAAAAATCAGAACCTTGCAGTTATCCAAACAAAAGAGGAAAATTGGGTCCGTTAAACCGTTACGTAACAAACACAAATTAGTTACTGAAAGTCCAATCAAGAGCAAGGAACACCAGAACAACACAAACTAGTGAACCCAATACAATAAAGCACAAAACTTTAAAACTTACATATTACAAATCAAAACTAATAAGCGAATGCTTACAAATAACTTACCAAAAAATCAAAAGGGTTTGAAGAGAAAGTGAAGCAGAAGAATTTGAAGGGAAATTTATTAAATTGAAAAAAAAAAAAAAAAAGAGAAGAGAAAGGTAAATGAGAAGAACGAAAACTATAGAAACTGACCTATCAAAGGGGAAATGATTTTGGTGGTGTCTTTGAGCTGTCTGCTTTTGCAGAGGCTGCGGAGTGGAGAGTCTGGGGAAGAAAAAGGGTTTTGGGTTTTGGAATAACAAAGATTGTGTAGGGGCACTTATGACATTTCAAAATGTATACTCCTTTCACCCTTTTCTTTTTTTTTTTTTTCAGTGTAAACGAAATAAGTTTGTAATTAGATAATTTAATTTAAAATTAACTTAAAAATTAGTTTAATCATTTTTTAAAATTAGTTTATGGTGCTCGGTTCATATATTCACAATTGGCTCCTCGGTACATTTTAATGGCGACGCTGTTTTCAAACATGCTGTTGAAGGGGATTGCAGCTGGTTCTCTCAGCAGACCTGTGGGACCTTCAAGCTTTGATTTTTATACCAATAAGGCTATTGTTTAAGTCATGCTAGTTTTTTTTATTTTCCCTAATAATGTATCTTTTTTGTAGGCCGAGATTGGTGTTAAAAAAAAAATCAAATTGCACGCATTCTTTTAATGATTTTGGTGCCTGTGGAATTATTAACAATATCTTTTTGGAGAATGTTAATAATTCTAAAATCCATTCCGCCGTCTGGTGGTAACAACAGCCTTTTTGATTGGTACTGCAACGACCCTTTGGTTGGGTATTAGAGCAGCGTTATCTATTATGAAATTTCTAATTTTATATCTTTTTTAAATTGATTCAATTGTATTAGAGCAGCGTTATCTATTATGAAATTTCTAATTTTATATCTTTTTTAAATTGATTCAATTGTAAAATAAAATATCGTGCCATGTGTATTGTGTATTTAGGGAGAATTTACTTTAAAAGAACTAATCCTTACATACATCTTTAAACTTACACGAAGTATTGACGGCAATTCTCAAATATCATAGAACATCACAGGATATAATGAGATAAAGTGCAATAAAAACAAAGATAGTGGAATGAGTGGGTATAATACGTACATTATAAAAAGATGCATGCTTTACTTAAACCTGCTTTTAATGGGTATCCTTTGTTCTATCGCATTTTTTTTCCCACCCTGCGAGTACAATACATGTTGGCTAATTTGTCAAACTGCGTTGTTAATTGTCAGGTTGGAATTTTTTTTTTCTTCCTTTTTCCTTTGGGGTGTTGAATAATTGAAGTTGGAATTAAGTTAGTGCAAATGGGTGTTTCATTATGTATGCCTGATACATCCTTAGCTTCGCTGACCCCAAAATGTTTTACGCTGGTCTTTTTAAGTTCCAATGTTATCTGGTTTAATTTAGTTTTATTGGTATAATTTAGTTGAACGCCATCATTCAGAATTCAACATCATAAAGGGATAATAGCAATTTTTTGATGACAGCATTGTTGGAAGCAAGATTAATTATAATGACCTATATGCTTATGTTATATACTAGGCTTCGAAGTTCAAAACGAGTTTTTCTCTCTGCTGATATTTTGTTCTTTTGGTTTCTTTATGGCAAAGTTGTAGAAGAAATTTGCTAGAAATATGAATTCACATTACTTTATAACAATTCTGTAAGTTGCAATTAACGTTATATATTTCTATTACAGATGTTTCTATAAGTGCTAGAAACATTTTGGAGAATCCTGGACTGCAAAGTGACTGTAAAAGCCTATTACAGATGTTGAAAGTTGTTTCATATAATCTATTTGAGTCGTTGAAAGGTGATATTATGTGAATTTTTTGCATCTGAATTTCTGGATTATATTCAAATAATAAGTTTGGGTATTCCTTCATGTAAGATTTTTTTTTTTTTGTGCCTTACTTTAATGTTCATGTATCTTATTTGAAGTAAATGAGAGTCAAGACTGAACTGCTATGGCATTCGGAGTTACAATGCCACACAATTTGAGGAACTAGGCTAACGGCGAAGGATTTAAACATCTGCGCCACTATACTGCAGAAAGAGAAAAGAAAAAATTGAAAAAAACAAAAAACTCCTTTGAAATTGAGAAATAACAAAGCTAGTTCCTTGTATTGTTACAATACTACAACAACACTAACCAAACTTTTTCGCGATAAGTGGAGTCAGTTACATGGATCAAACAATGTTATGTTCCCTGTTTTGTTGCAACAGTTGAAACAAAATCTTTCCAATAGTACCACCGATCCTGTCTAACTCTCTAGGTTCTATGATAATATAAAGAGAGAGAGAGAGAGAGAAAGAAATACATGAAAAACACATTCAGATCTTTATTTGTCAGGAACATGACAAAAAGGGATCCAAAAAACTAGTTCTCCTATACCATACTATATATTACCCTTGAACAGTTCCGTGATCTAGCCATTTGTTCATGTGCATCTCCACCTTATGCTATGTTATTTATTAGGATCCCTCAAGCCCCAGCCTTGAGCTTAGCCAATTGCCGACCTCATCCATTTCTCTCGGAACTGTGTAATGACCAAGCCTGAACAGAGTGACAAAGAAAGAAGTGAAACAACTGCTCATTCGCTCTAAGTGATCCATTCATATTAAGGCTATTCATGCTTCCTTTTTTACTTTTTAAAATAAAAAAGGAGTTACCCATCATAGGATTTGAATGTTATATATCGAAACCCTGCTGAACTTAAGGATTGGGCTGATTTCTCTCCGTATTTGTAGAGGACTACATCATCACCTACAAAATTAATTTTGTAGATAGGCTTCAGTTAATGAATATGCTATGTGCGCTTTGAATAGATCATCATTTGAATATATTTGACGTAAATCATAGCAGCATGTACACATTTTAATCATGTAAAAGTAGCACCAATATATGCAAACACATCCATCTGATGGCAGAAAAGATGTTGTAACATCATACCATAAGCTTATTTCATGTAGATGATAAAACAGTGGTACATGCTTTATGAAAAGGATATGTGAGTAAGTGTCTTGTTGAAGTAGGGAAATAGATTCTTTTATATGAAAATATCACATAACTTAATCATAGATAGATTTTATTATTTATTAAATTCTTTTGTGGGTCCAAACTTGACCTTATTTTCTTGATCAATGATAAAAATTTATATATGACCAGGTAATATAAGATTTTTACATAAAAAGAGTCATTTTTTAGCAAAGGAATAGTTATGACTAAGGGGATTGGATTTTATTAAAGTAAGGCTGGAAAATCTTCACAGCAACTACAAATTTCTCAATGCTTGCTAGAGTCTAATGCAGTAAAATAGCATTGAACTTATAAGTACGACTGTCAAATAAATTTTTTTTAAAAAAAGGAAACCATGTCACAGCATATAAGATGTATTTACGTACTGATTCCATGGCTCAGCAAAATGGGCAATGAAGCAGCTCGCCTTCTTGCTTCTTGTGACACTTCTATCTTGCTCCTTAAGCTCCTACATGATCAGCATCCAACCATAGTGACTACATGGACCACCACAAATATAGATGGTTTAAGGGGGTTGGTTGTAACCAGCGAAACAATAGGGATATCTGGGTGGAAATAGGTAGAGTTAGGCTTCGTTAAAATAGGTTTAGGCTTATATTGTAAACCGAACTTGAGTGTGGCTGTCACTTGATAAGCCTTTTTTGGGAGCTTGGTCTAAGTTTTTTGTGAAAACATAAAAGTTTTAAGGGCTTACAGTTACATAAAAACCTTTAAATAAACTAAAAAATTTATACTTTTTAAATTTTAAATTAATATAAACTTTAATAGAAGTATTATATCATGTGCAAAATTAATATGTTATATTAATTTATAAAACATTTGACTAGTTCAACAAGTATTTTATCATTTATTTACTTTAAATAAGGTCTCAAATTCAATTTTTATGAATAAAAAAGTTAATTCTAAAAGTTTTATTTTTATAATGGATCGATCCAATTTGAATTAGATTAATTAGAATTTAATGGACTCTTCTATTTTTTTCGTTTTCCATAGATATCTTTCCACCTGAGATAACTCTCTTCATGTATTTGAAATCTCATAGTGTGCGTTTGAGAAAGTTGAAAGATTAACATTATTTCAATAATTGCTTATTTATATAATCATATTTTTATATAATCACTTATATGAGAATCAATTTATGTTAGGATACTTTAACTAAAATATGATTTTAAGATAATATATTTTGTTTGAATTTTATGAAAAAAGTTACTTTTATATAGTAAAATTACTAAAAAAAAGTATGAAATTATTGTTTATATCATATAATATGTAATACTTAGGGTCAATTTGGTAAAAATATAATAATTTTGAAATAATCAACTTCTACTTATAATTATAAGCTTCAAAAAATTGCTTACGCTTATAAGCTATTTTTCAGTTTAAAATTATCAGTTTTAGATTATAATCTGTTTTAGAAATTTACCAAATATACTTGATTTTTAAAAAACAGATTTTTTCGAAAAAAAGGCTATTTTTTCATATTCCCAAACATGCACATAGTGGGTATGGCTCCCCAACACTAGTTATTTCATATTTAAGACTTAAATCTTATACCACTTGCTAATATGAAAGAGCATCTACCACTCTAATTGAACATATATTGGTGAGTTTAGTGAACTCTAAATACTAGTAGTTTAAACTAAAAGCAAAACTAATATTATTAAATAATATTAGGAGTATGATTTTTTAATTATATATCTATATAATGTATAAATAGTTAACCTGGGAGGTGGAGTAGGGTATTTTGAAAGGTCTATACCCTTCACCTACTTAATTAAATAAATCTTAAAGTCCAAAGTTAACGTTCGGCCTGCGCAGGCCAAGAAAAAGGATTTTTGAGGTATAGAAATAAGTGTATTTTAGAAACACTCACATAGTTGCACTGACCAAAAAAAAAAAAAAAAGGAACCAACCACTCACATAGGCTGTTCAACTCTATGCAGAACAAATAATGTAATCATACCTGGATCCTGGAAGCCAGCCGCTTAGTCCCACAACTGCTCTTAGGTTGACAGGGTAAGGGATGCCATTTCCATACCTTCCCATGGCAAAACAAGTTGCTGAGTATAGTGCCACTGCGGCACCCATACTGAACCCTCCAATTCCAACTTTCACTGTCACCAGAAATTTTATATAACACAGCAATTACAAGTCCAAAATTGTATATGATTAGAGGTGACATACCAACAGAATACGGATTAGAGTTTGATCAACTCTTTTGCTCCTTTATTTTTACTTTCACTTGAGTAAGGTTTATAGATTAATATTTACTTTCACTTGAATTGGGTAGCTATTAATTATTTTATGGCCTTGAAAGTACCATCAGCTGGCTCAGTTGACAACAAGTTAGCAATGTGTGCTGCTGAGGCATCTAAACCTTCCCAATCATCTGGACCATCTTCTGATAGCTCTCCCGTATCAAACCCTGATCATTGTTACATAAAAAATAAGTCTTTTTTTATTGAAGGAAGTCTTACTTAACACTCTGCTGATTTAATTAAATAGAAACATGAGGGATATAATATTACACGCTGTGCAAGGAAAACCACCAAGTATCTTTACTGGACGGGTCGGAGCAGTTGGGCAAATCCATTTTATCTGCACCATATTACATTATAAGAAACAGCATACGTAGTTACAGAGACTTATCAGAATGAGAAATTTTTAAATTGTTCCAGAGTAACCCCAAAATAAATAAATAAATAAATAAATAAAACAGTTGTGCCTTATATCATTTACATCTCAACTAGAGCCGGAAATGAGTCAAATTAACTCATGAACTATTTCTAACTTGATTTATTAATAGTTCAATAAATTAGGTTCAGGAGCTCATAAGTCAAGTTTGAAATAAAGATTTGAGCTCGTTTATTAAATGAGCCAAATTTGAGCTTTATTATGTTCGACTTATTAGCTCATGAACTGGCTATATATATATATATATATGTTCTTATCATTAAATATCTTACAATTTATTAAGCCAAAAAACTTAATTTATATCTAATCCAAGCTATCTCATTAAATTTGAGCAACTCATAAACTATCTCAAGCTCAATGAGCTTCTGGTGAGCCGAGTTGCTATGCCAAACTCGAGCTCGACTCAACTCACTTCCAGCCTTAATCTCAACATATCTATTTTGTGAATTATCACTGTCTCTTATTTTCATTGCATTTTTAATGTAATTCCTTACATGTTAAGTTAAAATTAATATAAAGCACTTTTTTTTTTCCCACTTTAATAGCATATAAGAATTTCTCAATTGAAACATTGTAGGGATGAAGTACGCGTGCAAAGAAGCAAAATAGATAAGTTCATGTCTTACATTTGGAAGACGGAGGGATTCCAGGAGCTGAGATGAGCTGCAAAAAAGAGCTCAAAATATTTATTTTGTTTGTCTCGTAGATAATAGATTAGAACTAGACAAGATAGCAAACATCAATCATAACTAACACAATAGTATTTTCTGTGACCACGCTTAAAACATTGTTCTAAAAATAATTCTAGACTGTAAAAGTTTCTATTGATATAAATATTCTTCAGTCAAGAGTCATATCAAGGTGCTTATTTTAGTAGAGAGAGAGAGAGAGAGAGGGAAAAAAAAAAAAAAAGTGATCTGGTGGTCCCCCAGGTGGAGAGTCTGGTATATACTCTTCCAACAATTAAAATAGCAACTTTTTTCAACAGAACTAATTCCATTTAGAGAATCTCAACAGAAAGAAGCTCAACACTGACATCAAGGAAAACCCAAGTTTAGATCCCTCTGATAAATTTTAGTTTCTTTCTTACTGTGAAGAGTATTCTAGTCACAAATACTGCCAATGTACTTAACTCAGAAAGAGCAGATCAAAGCAGAAAAACAAAAGAGGGATTTTGGCAAACAAAAGAGTAATGGTGAGAAAATAAGGTAGACAAAATAGTAAGCACAAAAGCAATGAAAGGATCCACAATAGAAAAAAAGAACAATATGTACCCTGTAGGAGAATGAATAACTGATAATTGTGACAATGATAGCAAAGCATGTAACAGTATTGAAGTGATAGCATTCATACCTCAAACCATTATCACCAAGACCATGCAGCCAAACTATAGTGGCTTGGTGTTTTCCTTTTGGCCTCACTACATGTGTCTTCCCAAATTCAAAAGTTCTTCGAGCAGTCCTACTACCTGCAAATGACAGATGAAGTTTGAAGATTCATATCTTCCAGATTTGAAAACATGGGGAAATAGTAACAATAATTTTCTAAATGGACCAAGGAAATGATCATTGATGAATGATGACAGTTGGATCATAGATGATACATGAACAACAACAACTTCATCAACTAAGCCTTGTCCCACAAGGTGGAGTCGTTTACAAGGATCTAGCACTACTAAATTGTCTTATACTAACCAGTTAGTTGCTACAAGAAGAATCAATAAAGATTGGGTGTAATGATAAGTGAACTGTAATCTGCACCCTTAAGGAAAGAGGATCAAAATTTAAACTTTGAAAATGACAATTGTTAGAAGGGCCTCTTAATTGTGATAGTGCTCATGGTAAAAATACCTTAAAGACAAAAAGAAAATGCTACAAGAAGATGCATGGATTATTAAAAATGACTTCTCCAAATGAGTAACCATTCAATAGAAAGAAAAAAGTTCCTACAACCGATAACAATCCAAAGTTCAAGCAAGCTTCAAGCAAGGATAAAGGGCAATGAAGAGGAGCAAAAGAACTAACCAGAACCCATAGGAGAATGTGCATAGCTCATTTTGCTGTTACAAACTATTTCAAAGTGTGGTCGCACCTATTGAAGTGACTAAGAAGAGGTTCTTCTTCTGCAATGAAGAGAATGCATAATGGTGATGCCTCTTTATACTACCAAGATGGGAAAGGTGGAGGATGGAATAAAACGTGTGAGCATGCATTGTTATGTACGTGTAGTGTGCACATTACACGACAGCACCACCAGCTATAGTGTGAATTGTGCCTAGAAACCGCCTAAGAAAGAGAGCATCCATGAAAAGATGGTATTGTACAGAGAGACAAAAGCAAGAGAGCTTTTATGGGCAGAGAGAATCGGAGGCACATTCATCCATTTCTAAGCCACACAGCTAGGAGTGACAGAGAGGGGGCCTTCACTCTCTCTCTCTGCTCTGGACTAGCACATTGAGAGAATCTATGCTTGTGGAGAGTGGCCACAAAATAAAGGAAAAAACTATCACCAAACCTACAACTGAAGAATATTACTGAAAACAACAAAGAACAATAACCAAGTTTGTGTAATAATCATATTTGTTTATCAATTCCTGCTGCATGATTGATGGATACCCATAAAGCTCAAACTAGAGGCATTTTTATCCTTTACTTTTATCTTTATTTTTATGTGACTTTTTGTGTACTTAAAGTATCAAGCAACAGGTTTTTTTTTTTTTTTTTCATCCAAGAGTTCATAGTCGCATTAGCAGTGAAATGCTACCCCATGATTTATCTCTGTCCTAGTTGATCCTGATTTGACATTAGAAGTATATTGAATTTTCTTCGATAACTGAGCACCTTAATTTGTTTATAGATATTGCATTTTTCATTCCATTCATACTAATTCGATATATATGGATGCTGAGATTCCCTTGATATAGAATCAATTGTTCCTTTTTTTTTTTTTTGGCAAATGGTTAGAATTGCTTCTCAATTTAAGTTTTACTGTCTACGGATTTTAGTGACAGAAACACTAAATAAATTTAACCTGTAATATTGAGTTTTGAATTCTAAAGTCACCATTTTGATAAGAGCTCTACGTAACTATCATCTTACTTTAAAATTACATGAGCAATTGTTAAATAAAAAAAATCAAGAAAATGAAAAAGAATTCGAAAAAACAAAAACAAATACCAAGAATTGAAAATTGGAAAGAGAACCGGAGCTTCTAGGTATTCCCCTGCTTTGTATTAGTAGATAACATTTAAGCTCAGTACCCGGGATTTCAGGTTAGAAGTGACAAGAAAAAGTGTCTAACTAATTTTCTATAAACTTCCTCTTCTTGCTATCTTGTTTGCCACTAAGCCTAGTTGCTCAAACCCCACTTGAAGAAAAGTTTTGTTTCCCGATGCTCATGAGAAAGAGCATGAGTCCAAAGGCTAGAGCTTCTCTTGAGAATAGTGACAAAACAAAAGCAAGAGCAGTGCAGCCATTAAACACATTCATATGAAAAATAACACCTCAGAATCTTCGTGTTTTTTTTTTTTTTTTTTTTTGCAAGTAACTTCTTTAAAATAAAATATTAAAAATGTTAAGGGTGTGTTTGGTTTATAGTTGACAAATCATAATTTGGTTGAATAGAAAAACTATTTTCTTTTCCACTTTCACTCAAACTATGGTTTTAAGTTAAAAATTCTATTAAAATGTAACTGAATATGATTTTGCCAAATATATTAAGATGAGTTGAAATTCAATTTGCATCATTCCAAACCATAACTTGGACTCCCTTAACAGTTAACACCAAAATAAATAGAGACTAAGCCGAAAAAAGGAATCTAAAATATTGGATTAGTGCTTATTATTAAACCAAAAGTTATAGCTGATAATAAAGGAATAACTTATCAAGCATCGTAGTTTGATTTGACTTACCACTTTACTGGACCTTATCGAGACAAGATGCTTGCTACAACCAACAAAGAGAAGCAAGCCTATTGTCTACAAAATCTCAGTTCTAAATTATTAAGAGATTGCTGAATCTCCTTTCCATTGTCTGTGGTAGAATGGCTCTAGTTGACTCCAACTTGGATACATATTCTCACTTGCCAACTTCTTTTATTTATTTGGTTTATATTGATTTACTGTTTTCATGTCCCCAGATTGTGCAGATATTTGCAGCTTTGATTCTCAGCACACAGTAATAGCAAATATGCAGTTTATTGCCAAGTGAAAAGTGGAGCTGGCATATATCCCAACTTCTCAACAAACAACAAGATAAATTTGAATTTGAAGTAAACAGAGGCACCATGCATAGGTCAACGAGTAAATAATTATGCCCCACTATGTCTGTTCACCTATAAAATGCAGCTTTCATGAGGCTCACTTGGAAGTCTTAAAATGTTATATATGGTATGGTACTTTCTTTCCACAAACTTGTTTTAGTTTGTAGTTTGGTGCCATTCTTCCTGAAAGTTCTATGCCTGCATTGTTGGATACTCTGGACTGACCTGTGAACAATTCAAATTGGATGTGCCATGTACCCAATCTAGAGATTTAATCAAGCTCCGGATAAAGAATCCACCGCCAATTTGTTGTTTCTTTTACCTAATTTCAAACGAACTTTGATGATGTGAACAATGTGAATAAAATTCTTTTGTCCTATTTTGGTGTTTATTTTTCTGTCTCCTAATAATATTTTGCCATATATAATATCATGGATAGCTTTAAAAAATTAATTTTAAGAAGAATTATAAGTGGTGTTGTATGATTTAGTTGTCAAAATATGATTAAGAAATAAGGAGGGAAACAGGAAAATGTGATAGAGGATCACAATCTATATAGTACCTTGTTAATATGGTAACTACAATTGTACACACATTTGTACTATATCATCTTATATCTTTACATTTTTTATTATATAATTATAATGAAACCCACTTCATTTTCTATGCACGCACTATGATCTTTTCACAAAATAAGATGCGTCTTTAATGTTTTTTCAAATGCTAAAACCTTTCCATGTTAAAAGGGCTCGAGGACTCACTTGAAGAGACGTGAAACCCTTTATGACGTGTTTATTTTTCATTCTGTACAACATTACATTATTGACTGCTCGTGCTAACCCTTAATTTCACTTTCATCTTTTTTCATTCCCTTCTACTTGCCATGCCTCAAAAATTATATTTGAAATAGATTAGCGTTGCTATAAGTACCATAAGTTTCTAATTGGAATTCAGAGAACCTTGTCTTGCTCTTTAACCTTTTGATTTGACAAAATCTAAATAAAATATTGGAAAGTGTGAAAAGGACGGCAATTTGAGAGTAAAATATTTTGAAATTCCCTAACTTTGTTCGCATTGGTCTAAAGCAAGAAAATGGAATAAAATGAGATGAAGTGACTTATAATTTTTTTTTAAATAGAATTTAGTTTCCTAAAGTTTAATCTAATTACACGACAATACTTTTGTTTTAGAAACTATGTCACTTTCTCTTTGTTGTTGTTATACTTATCTTCCCTTGTAATGTTTAAAATTAATGTTATATGAGTAGCACATGATTTTAATGGCAGTGAAGTAATTTTTTTGGACTTCCATTATACCCAAATGGTAGATTCAAGACTTCAGCAGCTCTTTGTGAGCTCCTATAAATACTCTAGGATTAGACATAGATCTATCGAAAACTACAAATATTTTTTTGTGTAGACCGTTCATCAAATTAAATGAACCTCAAGGAATACAACTAAAAGCAAAGATTTTTTTTTTCTTAAATAGTGAAAAAAGATGCTTATATTGTGCCAGGATAATGAGGGTGAAGAAAAGGTGTTTCAATCCATTGGAGAAGAGGGGTAAGTATAATGACAATATAAAATTTAAGGGAGGATGATATAATTTCTAAACTAAAAGGAGTGTCGAGTGTAAATAAATTAAACTTCAATGAAGGACACTGTATTTTTCTCATAATTTTATCATTTGGGATTTTAAAATAATGGTTGAAATATAACTCATTTCATATTTTAGTATTCTTTTTTTTTTTTTATAAAAAATTAAGATGTAACAGATGGAATAAGAATAAATATCTCATATTTTTTATTTTAATATTAGTACTTTCAAATAAAAGAGCAGAATTTTTTTTTCATATCTTAATATTCAAATAAGAATATAAAATTTTTATTTTATTTCATTTCATATCATTGTATCTGATCCTCCCAATCCTTTCTATGCATAAGTTTCATAAACAATACAATAGGGATTTATGAACAACTTTTAGGGGATTTTTAGTTATATAATGGGGATAAAAAACTTTTCTCTTTTCAGCATTTTCTCTTTTTCAACCATGAAGAAATTTAAAATTTTGAACCTTATATTCAAGTACATAATAAAGATAATTGTTCAAATTTATGTGAATTCATTGTTATGCAACGGGCATTTTTTGTAAACAAGCTTGTATTCAAATATAATATCAAATACTGATAAAAATTCTCACTCTTCAACTAAAAATTTCCCAAATTTTATACATAAATCCCCATCCAACCAATGATATAATAGAAAAGTTTAAGAGAGAATAAATTATCATTGGAGAGAGAATATCACTAAAAATTCCCACTCTTCAATTGAAAATCTCTAAAGTTTTATACACGAATCTCATCCAACCAATGGTATAATAGAAAAGTTGGAGATCGAGAGAATAAACCATAATTGGAGAGAGAATGTATTTTGAAGCTCATGTTTGAGTACATAATGGGGATCAAGATTCAAATTTTTGGGGACTTATACTTATGCAATGAGAAATTTTATAACCAAGCTTGTATTTGAATACGCATTCAAATCCATGGTAGAAATCTCCACTCTTCAACCAAAAATCCCCTAACTTTTATACATAAATTCTCATCCAACCAATGATATGATAAAAAATCTTGGAGAAAGAATAAATAATCATTGAAGAGAGAATGCATTTCTCCTTTATATAATTATAAATCCCCCAAAAGTCCTATATAAATCTTGCTTATATCAACTTTTATTTAGGGGTGGAAATAGACTAGCGGCTCATTGGGGCCTTCGGCCTATCCTACATTAAACTTACGTTGACTAGCTTATTTAATAAACAAGTTAGGTCAAGATTTTTCCAAAAGCCTTTTTAACCAAAAAGACCAAGCTACAAGCTTTGTAAAAAGCCTACTAGGCCTAATAGACTAACCTATTATGCTATATTATTATTATTAAATAAAACATGTAAATTAAATTATATTATTATCTCAAAAATCTAGTAATAATAGAAAACTTTTAGTTTATTTAGAAATAGATATTTCGACATATTTAGAAAAGTTTTTGGTCTATCTAGGAATATATTTTTGGACCAATATAAGAGAAGAGTTTTTGGTCTATTTAAAAGCCATATTATTAAATAGGCTTCTAAGTAGACTTTCTTGGCTAGGCCAACCTTTTTAAAACACTAGGCTAAACCTTAAAAAAAAGCTTATATTAGGTAATAAGCATAGACTCGAGTCGCATATTTAAAATGTAAGTCAAGTCTATTTAAGTTAAAACCTAACTAACTTATTTTCACCCTTACTTTTACTCAAAACGATGCAACTCCCTTCTTTTTTATTTTGGGAGTATCCGGTCCTTTGTCCTATTTGGAAGGACCATAGACAACATTGGTGAATTAACCTATTTAAAAGTAAGCAAAAATAGTAGGTAAGTAGGTTAATTCACGAATTGACCAACCAACCCACTTAAATTAACTTGACCTGCCTAACTCGTCAATAAAAAAGAAAATTTTTTAAAATTAGAACAAAATGATTCGATAATTTAACCAACCACCCTACTACGACCTTGAGTTATATGAAATAGGTTAAAATAATTTGTCTAAAAGAAATATATTATGAAATACAAATAAATAAACCTATCATTTTTTATGAGTTAAATGAATTAATCTATCAAATTAATTACTTTTACAACCTATACAAAGCAAACCATTAGGAGTGGATTAATGGCGAGAAGCTTAGATATTTTATATACGATCATAAATTTAAACTTCCGTGCCACTGATGTAATGAAAAAAATTCAAACAAAGTGTAAGGAAAAATTTTTGTACCTAAGAGATCTAGATCGCTTTTAAAGGTGCTAAATAATAGGTTTGGTTATTGCATATAAGACATTGCTAGCACAATGGCAGTAATACCCATATTAAAATGGTTTCTTAAACCAAAACTAAGCTGCGGGGACAACATGGCAATTCTAATTGGATGGCCATGAATGGTTGAGCACCTAATAAGATTGTCCTCGTTAAAAAACTTAGAATGGGTTTGGTTTACCTTTTTTTTTATTTTTATTTTCAGTAAAAATAAAAAATAGATATAAAAATATGTTTGGTTGAAGTTTAAGGAAAACATTTCTTTGAAAATATTTCCTAAAAAAGGTATAAAACCGAAAATATCAATTTCACGTTTTCAATGTTTTATTTGTATCTGATGAAAATATTCTCAATTGAAAATAGGGTGATAGTACGGTAAATATAGAGAAATATTTTTTTTTTTCACTTGAATTATTCGAGTTCAATCCTCAAAAACTCCGCCTTTTTTAAATCCCATCTTTTCAAAGCCTAGTGAACTAGCTAGCGAACCCTCTATTCTCACTCCACTGAATTGAGATATTACTCTTTTTCCCAATATATATATATATATATATATATATATATATATATATATATATATATATATATATATATATATATATTTTGTTTTTGCATACATTCCCAATTTTTTTTTAACTTGAGTGTACCAGACTTGTAACTTGAATGCAATGTTGAAGTTTGTTTTGGTAAATACGCAATGTTCAAGTTGAAATGATATTGGGTGAATTATTATGTAAATGTAACCAAAACTATTAAAAAATAAATATATTAAAAAATAAATATAATTGAAATATTATTTAAATAATGTAATTGAGATAAAATTCATAAACTTGCTTCTCACATGGAAAAAAATTTATTTCATGATAATAGTTTATTTTAGGTGGACCATTTATTTACTTAATAAGTCTCTCTTCACTCAAAAAAAAAAAAAAAAAGTCTCCCTTCACTCTAATTTTTTCTTTTACCCAAAAATTATTAAACTTAAAAGATATTAACTTTGATTTATGTTTAAACAAAATGCATTAGTTATCAATCATAGAATATCAAACATTTAAAAAATATTATTGAAAACTATTAGAAGTAATTTTGTAGTGAAAGTTTCCTCATATATTTTTTTGGTGGCGAAAGTTTTCTTATAATATTAATATTTAATTATATATTATCATATATCACACATGTAATATAGCAATAAAATAATACTCACTATAATGTTTAAATATTTATTTTTGTATAAATCAAAACTTAATAATTGATAATTATAAGAGTCAAATAATAAGAGTAGTTAATTATGAGAATGAGAGGAGTAAAAGTAAATTCTGATTTTTTTTATTGAAGATAATGAAACTAAAAATTATTTATAGAGAATATTTTTGAGGGAGAGGATAGGAGTTAAATATGGGATATCCTATATTAATTCATTATGATTATATATATATCTTTTTAATAACAAATAATAAATATAAAATATAATTTTATTATTTTAAATTTGATTTTAAAAATTATATTTTAAAAATAGACAAATTAAATATATTTTTATTATTTTTCAAAATAAAAAATAAAATTTATTTTTATAAATCAAACATATTTTTTAAAATCTGAAAATCTAAAAATAAAAATTATTTTTAAAAAATAAAAATAAAAAATATTTTCATAAACCAAATACACCCCTCTTAAGATAACTTAAAGCAACTGTCAACTCCTTCGTATAGCCCTACACTCAATACAATAAAAGAATAGCTTCTAACAGAACCCTAGAAAAATGCATCAGTACAAGTAGGGGCGTTTGTTTATAGCAGACAAAGATATCCTGTTGGCACCGCCTTCTTATTGAAGATTATAGAATTATATGGTGGGTGTAATCTTGCAGATTAGGCAGCTTAAATAGGCAAAGCTTTAGGGCACAGAGAACAAATATTTGATAGTACCAAATTGAAAAGGTAATGATTAAACTTTAAAATTCCAAAATTAGTGCAACTCGTATATGACCATTTTCTTTCTTCTTTTTTTTTTTTTTTGATCTGACCATTTTCAAATATTTTAGAGCTCTTATTTGCAATAAGCTGGCATGCACACCAGGAAAAATATTCCATTTTTTGGAGAAAAGGAGATCAATTGTGAAATCAGGCTGAAAACTTCACTCTCCTTGAAGAATGAACACAACTTAAACTTCTACATTAAGCTTGTGGTGTACGAAGTAGATTACTTTCTAGGCCAAGAAGCTAGTGCTCATCTATTGAATAGACATCTGTGAACCATAACAAGCCTGTTTGTAGCTTCACTTTCTGTCACTCATAAGTATAGATTAATAATCGGATAAGGATAAATTAAATTACTCAATTTTTGATAGACAAAACGAATGAGAAACATGTAAAAGGCACTCAGAAAAGATATCCCCTTTACTCATACTCTTCTTTTCATTTATCATAACTCGTTGCTTTTTACACTTGAATTCATACATAAATCTATATAAAGTTATATTATAAATACTTCACACATATTTCAATATAACTAATATTTTTGTTTGACCAAAAGGGGTGTGTGATTGAAGCTTCCTGAAAAATATGCAAAGCACACAGATTGGCGAGAAATTATTGCGCGCTACTAGAGCACAACATAATATTGCATTTATCTATTCATTGCACGTCATTTCAACGTAGTGTAATAGTCATTATTAACTTATATATTTATTTTTAATCATATTTTTTATTTTCTTAAATAAAAAATATTAAATATGTAAGTTAATAATAAATCATACCGATAACTAGATTGAAATGACAAGCAATAAATAGAATAAACATAATTCTATGCAGTGCTTCGAAGAATACAATAACATTTACATGATGGTAGCAAAGTTCAGTGAATGAGGGCGGTGCAGTGCGTGAGATTTCCACAATGTACATAATCTTATCCTGGAAGCAAAGAGATTGTGTTTCCCAAATTTGAACTTGTGGCATCTAGATTATAAGACAGCAATATTATCGTTGCACCAAAACTTGCACTCTATTTAAAACGAATAAATGGCACAATATTTACATAGTAATAAATTGTATTAACTACTATGTTATTTTTAAAACTTTTAGTAGCATTAATAGAAGCAAATGCAATTGATGCAGGTGCAAATTTAGTTCATTGTATCATTTATTTGTATTTCGATAGATATTCTGTCAATTTATATTTTTTTATTTTTGTTAAATAATAAAAGAGTTATGTTTTGATATGCTATTTATATAAATTTTTTTATATCATCAATTAATCATATATTATTATATGCGTTACTTTTAATACAATTGTTGTAAAGTTCAACTATTTTAAGTAATGATGCATGATTAATTGATAGTGTCAATATTAACAATATATTAAAATTAAATTCATGACAACAAGCTAAATAATACTAATAATGATAATGATAATAATTAATAATCCATCATCACTGTAAAGTTTCACTTAAAAAGTTGTAATGCAATTATATATATACTGGCGAATAGATAACAACTGCCTGTTTATTCCTTTTTTTTTTTTATCTATTTTCTTATTTGTTTAAGATAAAATTAAAAACAAAAAAATTGACAAGTGTTTTTAAATAAACTATAACTATATCACAAAAAATTAAGAAGTGTTCGAATATAATTATAATTAGATAATAAGAAAATATAAGTGATTGTTTTTATCTTTTAATCTTTACTTAAATGATTAATAAAGAGTTACTATTTTGTCATATTTATCTATAATCTTTAAATAATTAAAAAGATATATATATATATATATATAAAGATATATATATATATATATATATATATATATATATATATTAAATTAATTAATAAAGAATTTTAAAATTTGATAAGAAAAATTATCATTTTAATTCATTTTTTATATAAATGTGTAAATATTTCAGACTTCAGGTAACCTAGATTTTGTAGGGACATTGTTATTTTTCAATTAATACCAGGTTTTTTTTATTCAATTGTATTTCTCGATTATAACATGAATCGCACTCTAGTATATTGTAAACCTAAATAAACGATTCTTCTGTTAATTTACTCTCAGTTACTTTTTTATGTCCTCCTTTTATCGTTAACCTTGAATTTGGCATTTTCTTTTCTCATTTTTCCCATTTCCTGATTCACGCAACGAATCCAAGTCCCCGTAGTGGTACTCTCACCAGGTCTAACAGGGTGAGTGAAATAGAAAAATACCCACAATTTCCATAAAATCATGTTGTTGCCTAAGGATGAATAGTGAATAAAGATTAAAAGAAAAAATTAATTTTAATATATTATCAGAATAATTTTAAATTATTATCTAATCATATTATATATTATTATATATATGACTTTTAAATTAATAATTATAAGAGTAAAATATTTTTATTGATCTGACATAATATATGGTTAAATGGCTATCTAATTTTTTTTTAAGCTAAGAATTTAGAAGAAACCCAATAGCACCATAACACGCTTTAAATTGAATATTCTTGTAATGGGACTTCACTTTCATTAGGCTGTAAAGTGTGGTTGATTCTGACACCAGTATATTGGAAGCTGGCAGTAGTAGTACTAGTTCAAGATTTTGTGAAACAATATATGCTAGATAAAGTATAACCTCTTCAAGGAGAAAATATGATTCATCTAGAAAGAATAATAGATTTGAAAGCTGTGTACGAAATTTCCTTCATCTCTGTGTACATTTGTCACCCCTTAGAATCTCAATTTATAGATAAAGTAACTGTTTCCTTACTCATGATTAAGAAGATGCTGATATGAGCCTTTGAATCTATTCTGTTCTGATTCCAATTACTTGATTTATGTTTCATTTCTTCGGTATGCTAATATTGCATTTCTAAGGGCGCAAAAATGAGTAAAGGCGTTTGTGATAAATCTTACTAAGAATTAAGAATATTTAGTTGTCATTTCAGTATTCTTCAGTGCTTACTTTATATCTTCATTTGTCTTGTTTCCTTCGGCAAAAGGGTGAGGTTGGCAGCCTTTCATCCAATTTCTCTTTTATTTTCTTGAAAGAAGAAAAAGAAAAGAAAATGTGTTGTGTGCAACTGTGCATATTCTCGTTTCTATATTTTGTAGGAAACTAATTCCTCTTTAATATCCACCACAAGCACCATTTTCTTTTTTGTATTTTTTTAAATGGCCTTTTCTTTTACTTAAAAAAAAAAATTCATAGTTTCAATTAGAAAATATTGATACCTCAAAATGATAATATAAAATGAAAATTGAAAAAAGTAATTTAGGACAAACTTAAAACTTTCGTTAAATGTAAAGAACATAAAGATTTATTCCTTTTTTTTATACATTAACATTGATATTTATATTCTAACTTAGAATATGTTATTTTATGCTAATTAACATTTATATTTTAACTGTGTTATGTCTTATAATTTCTAAAAAATTGTCAAAGCTAAGTGTCAGTGCCGTATCCAGATCTGTGCTTCCTATCATTTAAAGGCCGAGGTTATTTTTCTGTTGGAAAGTCAAATGATTCCCGTGACATTCCCGTGACATCGTACAAACATACTGTGGATCAAGGTTGATCAGTTTTAGGGCCTGTATTTTGTTTTGGGGCCATTAATTGGTCTTGAAACTGGTTGTTGTGCTGATTTTATTGACGACCCAAAAATGTGCTCATTGTGCATGCGAGGCGTAGTTCAATTGGTTGAATATGTAGCCTCTGCACAGTGCACCCGAGACCTGGTGAGAGTTGTGTGTTCGACTCGGCGCTCAGAGAGCGTTGTTCCCCCTCCCCGGCCCCCAAAAAAAAAAACCGACCGAAAAAAATGCTCATTTCTTTGTTGACCACAAAAATAAAAAATAATTATTTCACCTTATTTGGGCGAAGAAGCACTATGATTTGAAATTTTTATTTTACAAAAATACGAAATTGAGTCCAGTTCTATAGTACATCAATTTAAATATGATGTATTATATACCATTTAAATTTGACTAGAGTGTAGGAAAGGAGTGTTTTTAGTTTGTCATTAAACTACATTCGCGAAATACAACAGAGTGTGGCTAAATGCTTGTGGTGGAGCATTGGCCCCAACAATAGTATCTAAGCAGCCTCCCTTCTCCACCCCATCCATCACCCAATACAACTTGTCACCAGCATCCACTCCCTTCCCAACCCCACCGACCTCTCTTCCCCACCACGCATTGAGTCGTCGTTGTCGTCATCAGAGTTCGCTCTCCCTCACCATCTCAATTCACTAGATGCAACCACATGTTGCCACATGACCTCGAATCATGTCATCGTTATGCTCGCTGCCATCGTGTTGTTCGCCAATATCAGGTGGATCCTTGGCCTCTTGTTGCACCTTGATCGGTTGTGGATGATAGGGACGTAGCCGTTGATGCTTGGCGGCTTCGAAGTTGTTGTTTGAAGCAACGGAGAAGCCAGCCTTGATGATGTCGACGACAAGCCAGTGTGAATGTCCAATTTCTCCTTGGAGGTCATGAAGGTGTCGAAGAACTGTTCATCTTCATGGAAGGTGGTGTCAAAGATTTGCACATACAAAGAGGTCCGACAAAGAAGGGATGCTGCTACAGCTAGAGGATTGGAGGAGGGAGGAGGTGATGCGAAGGTAGAGGAAGAGGGATTTCGGTGATTTTGGGGAAGCGGGTTTGGGTTCGGGTTAGAAGAGTGTGTGGATGTCTTCGAGGGAGGAGCAGGAGAATCTGCAAGAATAAGACTGTAAGGGAGTTTGATTTAGTTAAATTTAAATTTTCTTAAACTTCAAAGAGGTCCGTTGGAAAGTGAGGATGCTACTAATTGGGAAGTATGGAGGAAGCCACAATGCCATGAAGGAGTATGAAAGCAAAACTGAAACACAATATACCTTTTTCTCGATAATTGGTGTGTGATACACCATACTCAAATTGGTGCATCACAAAACAGGCTTGAAATTGATTGTTTAGAAGTTTCTTGTATTGATTTATTAATAAACTGACGTAGTTTGAACTCATCAACTTCTTGTAACTTCTCTCACATGAAGCATCAAATAATACATCAAAGGTCGAGTTTATTGAACCACTGGCATTTTATTTTCACTCCATACTAATAACATACTATTTGTTCATCGTCAACATCTCAAAAGCTACATGTTGCAGGGCTATATGAGCGTTTTAACATGGTGAAAAAAAGCACATTTAACGTAATCTTTCATCAGCAGAAGATTCTTTATGAAATTATGCCTTATTTTCATGGTTTAGGTGCTTAAAAACTCTTAAGCTTTTTTCTATAAATTCAACCCGAGTTAAAGAATCATCAAGTTGCCATCAATTATTTCACAAGACACCACAACATCTAACGGAATTTGATAGCTCAAGCAAGTGAGCAGTGTGTCTGAATAATCACAGAAACTTTCTGTGTCAAAAAAGTTGCAACACCACAAGAAGGTATAGACAAATCAAAACCAAACATAGGCCCCAGGATTTTGGAAGGCCTCTGAGTGTATGCTAAACAATGTCTCTCCATCTTTCCAGAGTTTATTCCAGAAGGAAAATTGAAGGATGCAATCAATGGTGTTCATCATCACCGTGTCCATCAGGGGGTCCACCAGGTCCTACCACTTCAAGCTGTAATGGCCAAAAAGTATAGAATAATTAGCATAATTTTCTAAGCATTCATTTGATAATTATCCAAATAATGTTCCAAATAGGTGACAAGAATTTAATTAAAAAGTTTGTTCTCACTGTGATAGTTCATTCATGCAAAAGCTGTACACATGACAATAGTTTAAATAAACCTATTCGCTACACTACTTGAGGTTTGATTCTCCATAACAAAAAAAAGTGGCTATAAGCACCTTTTATGCACGCTATACGGTGTGTCTGAACCAATCATCGGCTCACAGATACACTAAAGCATTTATGAAACTAGCAGAAGATAACAAAAATCATATTCCAGCAGATTTTCAAACTACTTTCTTGGATGTTAACTGATGCTTCAGGAACTTGTTGAGCAGTTAGGAAGTAAGTTTATTGGGTCCCAGATGACCTTCAGCCAATAAAATATTTGATTCTAACAAAAAAGCTTGTTGTTTGATGAATTAGTTGCCAAACAAATGGAAATCACTAATCAATGCCAAACAATGTTTAAAAATACATATTCTGACGATTGAAAACCACTCACTCTCACATTGACTAATCCAGAATGTCAGTTCTCCAGAATCTCAGTTCTTGGTAAAATACGAACCAGCTCAAACAGCAATAAGCTTAAAACAACAAAAACGTGCAACAACACCAGAAAACTAAAAGCCTCTCAAAACACATTTGTAGAAGCAGCTTCAATCTGTGTGGTCAATTGACAATCAATGTATTCAAGCGCAAGCAAACAAGTGTGTAATTTTCAAACAACATACTTACATACCTTGACATTTAACCCACAACTATCTAGGTAACAGTATCTAAACGTGATTCTCTACTTGCCACAAAAGGCCGTGTAAAAAAATTAAATACACTAAACGTGATTCTCAACTTACCACAAAATACTGTGAGCACACTGGACATTCATGAGGCTTGCCTTTCTCCAGCCAAAACCAGACAACATCATGCTCATCCTCTGCAATCAAAAGAAGTTAATGCCATAACCAAAGTTCTAGCATGTTTTCATCAAATTGCGAAGAAGCTTGCAGTCAAGGATACGTTAAGAGAGACAAGGAGCACTCACCACCTTCACCTCCTGGGCATCCAACTATCCTTTTATCGTAGTAAGATTTAACAACAGCTGGTGCTTCCTATGTAAAAAATCAAATGACAAAGGTAGATATAGATGAAACATAATTCAAAACCATTATATATGAATATTATAGCAATGTGATTCCTAGTTAACCAATTGGAAAGAAAGAAGGCAACACGAATATTTAGATAGGCAGACAGTTAATTTGATCAAATGAAAAATGAAAAGGGAAATGTTAAGAAACTTAAGTATGCCAATATGCCATTAAGCTAGAGTAATGAATAAGAAAAGATTAGACAATCTTAGAAACAATTTGACACAAAAATCCCTCGACATGAGAGGTCCCTTGATTGGTTTTCCAGCCTCATGCTTACTCTTTATCTTTCTCAACCATAGTGAGGTAATCAAGCATGAAAGTTTGTCAAATAGACTACCATTACCATCATTACATCCTCATTCTTTGTAATTATGTAAGGATATCTTTATTTTTGGCTTGCAATTGCTTCTAAAGAGGATCGTAACACCAGCATCCAAATTCAAAACATACGTACATGTTTATCAATCTATGTTCCTTCCTTTATTTTACATTCCAATTTGTTAGATACTTACATACTGTCAATTCAAGCAAACAATCAGTAACTCTGTTAAATATCACCAGCTTATACAAAAATAGCTGACTGAATTTATGCAGAATCAGCAGACAATAAAATAAAAATATCTAAATGGATGCATCATTGCTTTCACACTTCTTTGTTGCTATCTATTGATTACACCAAACATATAATAAAAAATTAATAAATATATTGATTATTATAAATATGTTAGCAGTTTAAAATTCCAATTAAGGATGCTCCACTTTGGATAGATATTAATTGTTTCAACATCTTGACAAACACTTCAAAATCCATTTCAAATGATTTGGATCCTCAGAGTGTAGAAGCTACAGCTCATACTTCAGAAAGAGAGAGAGAGAGAGAGAGAGAGAGAGCAAAGTGTTTTCTGGTAACTAACAATGAAGAATCAATCCATAGATCATCATCTAGTGACTCAATGGTTGATGAAATTGAGAGCCACAGGCTTTTATATTAACAGCTTTTTAAGGCACTTGCCTCTGAAGACATACTCTGCACTATAAGTAGCAGAAATACCTTTTTCACAATCAAGGCTTGTATGTATCATATTGGGATAATTAGACCACAGTCACATCGGAAACATTTTCCAAGGAGAAATTCTCGACAGTTACAACAAATTTGCTCTAGTTATACAGAGAGAGAATCCCATGTAGACCAGGGAAAGAATAGCAGGCAATGAGGCAGCACATGTTAGAGTTTTCCACACTTTCAAAACCAAAACTACTTAACATGCACAAATCCACAACCACAACTAGAAATGCAATGTAAAATAAAATAAAGAAATCACACAACAACAATGCTATGTTATTTTTATAGCTTAGATACTCAGAATCATTAAAAATAAATAAATAAATAAAATGAAGAAGAAGAAGAAGAATGAATTGATTTGTTTTAGGACTCAATTCTCATTTATGGAACTCATTATTAAAAAAATGGGATTAGAATTAATTTACAAATCAAACTTCATGTTTAGCACACATTAAAGAGTAATTTACTATTCCTACTTAGAATAGGTTAATTCTGAAAAAAAAAAGTAGTAACGCTAACCTTTGTGCCAAAAGGACCTTCAGGGTGGTCTATTTCGAGAATATCCCTTCCCTAACCAGAAGAAACAGACATAAAAAAAATGAGATAAGCCCTTCAAGTGCCAAAAGCACACACTCTGCAGCAGACTACTCTGTGGGACATTTTGGTTTTCATACACATAAACACACAAAAAAAGCTCTTTTTGTTAATAACTCTTTCGTCAACACTTTAAACATATGCTTTTCCGATCATAAAATAAGCTAATTACAAGAATCCCCATTTTTTCCCCAAAAATTAGGGCACATAAAAGAGGGAAGCTTTCTCAAAACACTTCAATCATATGCTTTTCTATCACAAAATAAGTTAATTACAAAACACCCCCCCTCCCCAAAAAAAAAATTTACCCTAAAAACTAGGGCACAGATAAAAAACAGTAACGTACCTCACTATCCCCATTTGGTATTCCAACCATTTTCAGTGTACCCAAACACTAGCAACCACTTCATCCACAATAAAATTCAAAAAATTAAAAAAAAAAAAAGTAACAAGATTAACCTCCAGCTCAGCCTGAATCTCCTCACGCTCGTGCCCAGTAGCGATTGGCATTACATCCTCAACCGTCTTTTTGACAGCTTTAGTATCCTCTGCAGCCACCCAATAATCCTCATCAAAATTAACGGAATTAAGGCAAGTTTGGGAGAAAGAAAACAAAGATTATTTCGGGGATATAATAAAAAATATTCAAAATTAACTAATCCAAACTTACATAACAAATGCATATGCAAAAATTGGGGAATATAGAGAGAGAGAGAGAGAGAGTCAGAGTGTACCGGATTGGGATGAGAAGTGGCGGGAGAGGAAAGTGGATGAACGAGAAAAGGTGGCGGCGAAGACGGTGAATCTGGCGGCGGCGGCGGAAGCAGATCGGTGAGGGGGAGCTGAAATTAGGGATTTGAGGTTAGAAGAGAGGAGCCTCCGCCACATGATTGATGATGACGATTCTTCTTTGATCTCAGGTCACGCTCCTTTGGTGGCGACGGCGTCGTCTTATGACTCGACTACAACAATGGATGCAGATTGTGCAGATTGAGTTGTTGTCAGTTGTGACACTCTCTCTCTTTTTCTCGCCGCGAGAGGGTTGAGACAGAGCGGACTATTAGGGGACTGACTTGGCACGTGAGGGAGACATACGGCACGTGCCACCACCGAATGAAAACTGGAAAATTAAATCCAATTCCTGTGTGCTCAGTCATAAAACCATTGTTTGTGCTTGATTTGCTGCCTGCTTGTCATAGGTATATTGCCTTATTGGTTAAAGAATTTTACTAATTGTAGTTTTATATGGAGGATTCCATTCCATCCTCAGAATTTTCCTAAGATGAAAATTTTCATATATATTTCGGCCTATTTTTAAATAAAAAAAATAAGAAATTGATATATTTCTTAAAAAGAGTATATAATTGTATATTTTAAGTTATTCATTATAAAAAAATATTTATTTATTATTATTTATTTAAAAATTAATTAAAATAAATATATATTAAAATAAAAAGGTCCTAATAATTTTAATCTTAGATGTTATAAATGTCTAAGATTAATATTCCATAAATATATTTAAATTCCTCAACCCTAAAAATATCTATTATTTTTAAGTGCTTAATTTTTCGAGCAATTTTGAGAGGATATGAAGCACTACATGAATGTGCTTATAGTAAGTAATAGAGTAACATTTTAAGATAAAATTCACTATTAACTTATATTATTATCTAAAATATTATTTTATTATTAACTCTGAACACAATTCTTAAAACGTTTCAGAATTTCTCCTATTTTCCTTGCATCAGTAATGATAAAAACATTACACATAAACGAGATGTAATAGCAGTGGTGGAATTTACGCGTTTTGCGAAAAGATAATCACCAACTTTCCCCTGACTACAACAACTATTGGAACTGATAGCATATTGGCATATATCTAGTAATAGTCTCCACTACATTATGGACGTGTGATACAAGATGTCATGATAATGCAAATCAATGTTCCAAACGTGAATTACTGAAATTCCAAAGCATGCCAGCTGAAGAAAAAACCAGTAAATTTTCCGCTCAGCTAAACAGTTGTTTGCCTAGATCTCTTAGCTTTAGCCACTTGCTCATCACCCTCGTCTAATTTCCTTCTCAAGTTTTTCAGATCATCTTCACTAACAAAACCATCCATTTCTTTGTTCAGTGCATATGCCTCGCCCATTTTCCTTCGGCACTCTTTACTCGCAGAATCATGAGAAACAACTGAAACACAAACTCATGGAGCATAAGCAGGGACAACATGGAACCCCATACAATCAGTGCAGTACTATGACATGTCGAATTTTATCAGAAAAATGTTATAAAAGCTTGTTCAAGTGATCTTTTTTGTGCAATGTTTGTAGAATCTATGCAAACTGTATATAACAATTATGGCCAGACATTGAGCTCCTAAGAAACTAAAAACTACCTGAAAGAAATATCAGTGATAAATCAAAGAATACACAAACCTCCCAGCAAAAAGAATTGATATTTCCTCCTCCCTGCACCACCCCACCCCACCAACAAATAAATAAATAAATAAATCTTCCAATATAAGAAGCAGCCTATCATAACAGACTTTACACCAGAAATACAAACTCAAAGAAACCAATTTCTATGGATTGAATACTGCAGGATACACATGACTCACTGTAGAAAGCCCTACAAAACAGACAGTAACCTTTATGACAGAACTGACCTGGCTTTGGGTAATCTTTGCCGATTATGCAATTTGCTTTGGTCTGAATGCTTAGAGGAGCAGTCCATGGTTCATAAATGTACTCCTTGGGCATATCTGCTCAAAGAATTTCTGTAGAAACAACTTATCCGACAAAAACAGACTTTGATGATAGAACATGAAGCAATTGAGATAACTTGAATCTTACCCTTTAAGGCAGGAAGAAAGTGCCTAATGTATTCACCATTTGGGTCATACTTCTTACCAAATGTGATTGGGGAATAAATACGATTAAACTGGTCATATGATACAATACATGTGAAAAAGGTGAGTGGAAAATCCAGGGTTCAAGCTCTGAAATTTCAACAATCAATTGACTAAAAACACACCAGAAACAAAGCCCAAAAAAAGTCCAAAAATTATAACAAATGCAAGAAGGATAACCAAAGAGCATTAGGAGGGAGGGGAAAAAAAAGCAAAAACAAAAACAAACAAACAAACCTGAAGGCTGACAGAAATTCAGGACATGTATGATGCGATATCATTCAATTTAAAAACTTAAGATGAAGAATAAAAGTCACAATTTAGATTAAGGCAACAAATAAAGAATCACAAAAAATCTAGCACCAATATCAATAAGGACTTCAAGTAATGAATGCAATTAAGATCCTACTTATGGCTCCGAAACTAACAACCGGTTGTGCAGTATACTTCATACCTGATAAAAGAAGGATGAACATGAGAGCCACAGCCAGTTTCCATTATTAATTGCCCAATCTGCATCGATCAGAAGCCTCTCAAAGACATCGCGTCCTTTCTCCCAGTGAACAAACTGTCAGCATAAACAAACAAGATCAGTAGAGATTATAAAAAGTTTGGCATGATTAGTGGATTGAAGTCATATACCAGATCACCACGAGTTAGAAAACACGCAACACAATGTCGTGCCAAATGATGCATCCAACCCCATTGGCGTAGCTACAACAGAAAAAGATGGAATTGAGTGAGAAGGCCAATAAAAGTATCCTGGTAGACTAGATGTAGGCAGCTACACAGTTTTAAAGTAATACATGTTAGACTTGTGAATCTTGAAAGTGTTTCAAACTATGAGTGTCCTTGGTGTATTTTGCTTATGGTTAAAGTCCCAAACTCCTAGGATGTGCTCTTGAGGAGTCTTTTTGTATTGAGAATGATGCTCTGTGGATAGATATGTTATGATATTGAGCTAGGATTGTGAACGTGAGCTTAGTCTTAACATGCTCGCCCACACCTATCCCACTCTGTCTCGTCCATCTGCAAGTGGGCTTGACCCGAATTTCCCTTCAGCCTATATTTTTTGGGGCCACTTTCAGACAAGGTATCTATCTTGACCATTGGCTGCTTTCCTTGCACTCGGGTCATCTTAATTAGTAAGCTACGTTAATTTATTTATTGGTTCTTGCCAACCCAAACATAACACATGGTCGATTATTTGTGAATTTGGTGCTCTGGTATTACTTTCGTTTACTCTAGTAACTCAAACATTAGTACCCACTCCTATAGTTTCCAACAATAAAACTAGTGCTCGTTACATCATTTGAAAATGGATGTCAAAACCCAAACCTGGACCATGATAGCATCAATCCAAGGAAATCCTGTCCTAGCCTCCCTCCAAGCCTCCAGCAGTTTATCATCACCCTTCCAAGGAATCTACAACAAAATTTTGAAACAACATTTTTAACTATTAAGGAAGTGAGGTCACATTTGCTTTTGACAAATGAGTATTGATCTGAGAACAAACACATAGTCATAGACAAACATTCAACGCATCAACAATAACAACAAGTATAATAGAAATAAATAATCTTGAAGCATAAACATAATGAGCTAGGTAGCCATATCTTTATGTTTAGATGTGATAGTATTTTATGTCTAAATATACAGTCCTAGTCAGTAAATAGTGTTAGCTGAAAGGACCTTAAGATAACATCTGTTTCTTTCTTTACCTTTTGATCCCTTCATTTGAATCAAACTTAAACATTGGTATACAATATAAATTAGCAAACATTCATTCTACCTGTTTGCATATCTTATTGCCTTTCATCCTATCAAAGTTTGGAGTACCGAAAGCTGCCGTGTAAAAGAAGTCTCGCCACAACAACTGCAAATGTCAACAATAGGCCACAGCTTCAGTTTCCTAAATTAGATCTTGAAAGACAATACGAGACTAAATTCTGGAAATATCATGACCTGTCCTAGAAGTGAAACAGGTGGTGATGTATGCTTTAGCATAGTTTGATATACGTCTTGAATCTGCTGGTAGAAATATCTGGAAGAGAGACAACCAAACTGCCCAGGAGATTAATAAAAAGCAAGAAATACAGCAAGAATCCCAAGTTTCCATTCTGATTATTAATTCAATCAAACAAAAAAGGACATGCTAAAAATTCAGTTGTTACACGTTTTGACTTACTTTCAAGTAGGGTGATAAAACAGTTGTTGCCGGCTTAAGAAATGCAGATGGATTACCTTTCGGTTTCTCAAAATTTGCCACCCACGCCTAAAATCATAAAAATCAGAAACTGAGACACATTTTCAAATAAAAAAGCTATAACAGTATGTTACATTACAAATTACATGCAATCCATCTTTCAGCAAGAAATGTCAACTTTATATCTAACTACTACTGATGAATTGGCACCATGGCATGGAGCTTACAACTTTTCATTCTTGAAAGCTAGAAAATAGAAATTACCTTGTCTTTCATGCATTCTGCCAGTCTCTTCAATGCTTCTGATTCACCGCCTTTGAAAGGAGAGAACTCATCCTGAATGTAACTTCTCTCATTCGGTGCTCATGAAGAGAGATAATCTAAAATATGATATGTGTACCTGTTTAGCATCTCCATATCCTAGGTCTTTGATTGTTGGAACCTCAGAAATATCACAATTTCCAAGATGGCCGACAGGAGGAAGTGAAGAATGCGTGGTTGAGAGAGGGGGTGGCGGTTGCCCAGCAAGCTTGATAAATGATTGATAACTAAGTGGTGGCTTCCCTCCATTCTTTTTTGGTATTAACACAAGAAAATGGACAATTAATCATAAGTTAACAGAACCAGAATACAAACATTATTGGGGGAGTATTCATTTATACATATAAAAATGACAAAATTAATCAATGGTTAAGTTGCATATTATTTCTTCTAGTTTCAAACTCACCTTCTCTATAATATCCGTGGGATTAAAGAGTGTGTGACTCACTGGAGAGCAAACCTCAATCCCAGCTGCATGTGCAAAGTTCTGTGAAAACAAAACAAAACGTGCCTTCAAGTTATCAATTATCTACAACACAAACCCATTAACAATAAGTACCGACTCAACAACAAGGAGTTATTCAAAAGACAAAATATCGCAAAACATTACCTTAACTTTAATGTCCAGAGCCTGATAATATGGTTCAGTGTCATACTCAAAACATAGCTTTCTGACATTCCACTGCATCAACCGAAATAACAAACAGAAATAACTACCTTATATTTTGTCTCTATCCCCAGAATGATTCCAATTTCCAATAGAAAAAGAATTAAAAATTAAAAAATCTAAAATATATTCTTACTTTTTATACATAGTTTTAATTTAGTGCTTGTATGAAAAGCAAAAAGTTCAATTTAGTCCCTTTACATACAATTATTTTCAACGTCATTCCCATCTAGGGGTCTATTTTACAATTATAATACAGAAATGCTATCTTCTCCTAAGTAGTGTGCCTAAAAATCCTCCTAATTTAAAATCTGACTTACATCTATTAAATAATCCTTGGATATTGTGTAAATTACAATTTATGCCCTTATCAGTGAAATTTTAAATTAGAAGGATTTTTAGGTTGAGTACTAGGAAAATGTGGTAACACTCACTAATCACTATTGAACATTTTTTAGTATCATATGCAGGAATCAACTTGAAAATAAATTTCAGGCACACTCAATCTTAAATTTGCAAATGAACCCAACAGAAGCATGTGAGGAACAAAAATATATTTTATTAGCTCGAGCCGGACACTTCGATAATTTAGTTATTTAGACAAGCAAAGGAAAAATACATTTAAACTTAAAATATTTAAAGTTCCAAACTTTTTGGCACAAAAGAATACAACAATCCAAGAACGTTGGAGGACAGAACGATGATACCTCCATCAAGCATTGAATGAGAACCTCGCCGGGGTCACCCCTAAGAACCAAGAGCCGGGAGCCAAGCTTCTTGAGGCTGAGATCGAGGTCCACGAGGCTCTCCAGCAAGAACTTGATACGGTTTAGACCCGCGCGCGATGAACCGGGCGAGAACGCATTCGGGTCGGGTTTCATGTAATGCGGGTCGATGACGAAAACCGGGTAGAGATGAGATGCCCCTTGAGAAGCCAATTGGAGTGCCGGGTTGTCGTGGATCCGAAGACCCTTCCGGAACCACATCAAAGAACCAGACCCGGACAACATCGTAACGCACTTTTGTTGTTGGTTGAATGAAGGAGAAGGAGGAACACATAAAGAGAGTTGTTTGAACGACGTGCTTGTTATGTTCGCGCCTTTTGGATGAACCGGGAAGGGACCTACAACGTTGGAAGGATACGAGCTTGTTGGTTTCTAACGTGCGCTGGTAGTTGTAATAAGCGCGATGAAGGTGCAGGTTTGGCAACGTAATGGGATGCGCATTGCGCCCACGGCGGAGGGTAGTTTGTTTTGGAGGTGGGAAAATGTAAGGGTCCTTGAGATGCCACGTAGTGTCGTTCTACTCCACGTAAGTGTCTCTCGTGAAAAAAATAAATAAATAAATTCAGAGCATGAGTTATGGCTTAGTGATTCTTTGAATTTAGTTTTAATATATTATATTATTTTTATAAAAAATTAAAAAAATGTTTACAGATATTTAATTATATTATTATATTAATAAAAATATTTGATTCAATAATATTTTATTTTAAAAATTACATAAATAAAAATATATAATTAAATAATAATATAATTTTTTTACATTAATAATATATTAAAATTAACCTATAAGACTTTAGCATTTTAAAAAAAAGGTTGTTTGATCTGTTGATCGAATATGCCAAGAGCATTCCCATGAGGTACTACCGTTTTTGGTACGAATTGAACATGAAATAACATGGATATGTTTTAGTGGATGGATTTCAAATAAAGACAAAAAAGACTCATTAGAATTGCCGAAAATAACAATAAGTAATTCGAATATTGATTTTTGTGATAGGTGAATTTTTTTTTTTTCACCCTTTCAACTTCGAAGGATTATATATGTAGCCTAATTACAATTAAATATGTGGTAAGTAATTGTCTATTAGACAATAATATCTCATTACTCATTACCTCAATGCTTAGATTTGGGTCCCCCCCCCCCCCTTTTTGGTTGCGATTTTGTCTTAAGATCTCTTTAGAAAAATTAAAAACTTGTCAATCTCTTATGTTTCAATTGATTTTTGGACCACAATTTGAGTGTTTTTACAGAGTTGATTACGTTTTTCATGAAGCTCCAAATGTTCAAGAATATGGCTGGGCTTACGGTGATGATGTTGTTGCTTACCTATGCAAGTGCGAATGTTAAATATGCAATGCAATTACAACATCTTTGAAAAGAGAAGCACTGTATGGATGGTCCGTTAACAGGAGGAATATGAAGTTCTAGCCAACGATTATGATTGGGAGATCTAGGTTTTGTGGGTTTAGGGAGAAAACTTAGGATTCTTTGTATTCTGGGTTAGGATTCTTAAGAATTTTAGGGGAAGAAAAAAGATTATTCGGACGTTTGAAAATCAGAATAATGAAATTAGTTAGATGTTTAAGATTGAGAAATTTTGAATTTTCTAAAGAGACTCTAAAATAAATTTATAACAAAAAAAAAATTAAAGAAAAGGGGCCTACATCTAAATCTTGGTGTAATGATATATTATTGTTTAGGAAGACAATTACTTATCTCATGTTTAAATATAATTGGGTAATATAAGAAGGGTTTCAAACTTTTTCAAATTAAAAGAGTATCATAAAAAAAATTCTTAAATATTCTCGAAATAAATTATTGCTCTTACTCTGATTGATTTATTGATTACTTGACATATTAGATTTGTGTCCCACTTTTATTTTCTTAGTCATGTATATTTGTAAGTCAACCACTACAAAATTAATGTGAGAAGCAATCAATGGATAAAAACAAAAGCAATGACTTGCTCTTAAAGCACCTAAAAACTTCTCTTGTATCACAATTCATAAGCATTGCTCTTGCTTTAATTGAAAAAGCAATGTTATCTAGTGTAAAAGCATTGTAATGAATTGAGCACGAAAATTAATGAATTGAATGTTTTGCTGAGAAACAAGAAAAATAAGAAAAACTAACATTTATACTGTGTTTATGAGAATGCATGAATATTGATTAGATTCAAATTATATTTCTCAAATGCTAAATGGTATGAATGTAGTTTTATAGAACTTCGTACAAATTGAAAACAGAACTGCTACTTAGTGTGAATATGGACTTCACAAACGATAGACGAAAAAAAGTGGCGTTGTTTGATTGAAAATAAAGAGAAATCAAGTGCGGAGATTGAACGAAAAAAAGGCGGTATGGTATGAATATAACAGAACAAATATCACTATTTGTAAATAAAGTACAAATTTTTGTGATATGTAATCATTTTTTTCTCTCCATTCATAAGAGAATTGCTGGTTGGTACGAACAATGCTGATACAAATTGTCACGAATGCTTGTAAATTGTTCAATAGAAGTGCCAAAAATTAAGGGAAAGAGAGAGTAAATAAGAGGGTAAAGTCAAATCACAATTCATCACTATTGATTTTCATTTTTCATGTGTCATATTATGAAACAGCTCTCGTACTATTTAGTATTTTCCTATCCATAATTCAAGTTCCTTGTGATTATTTATAAGAACCTTCGTGCCTTTTTAACGAAACCACTTCATACTTGTTATGGCAGAAGTCCTGAGACTCATGACCATCATTTGGTCAACATAGCGTGGACCCTAACACAGAACCGCCAGGACAAGATCGCCTCCGCCAAATCCATGTGCATGAAGGAGAATCTAGCTCAAAATCGGGAATTATGGGAATCCCCTAATTGTGGGCACCGGTTCTACATTCCCTGTCCTCTTATAATGGAAAAGATTTTTCTCATTATTGCCATACAATGAAAACCCTAAAAGTGAGACACATATAAGGTGATGATGACAAAAAAGAAAATGTACCACCATAATTCTCAAGTAAACAACTCCATAGTCTTACTTTAGAACAATACTATTTAGCCCTGTTGACTGTTGATTACATTGAAAAGAATTTAGCATTCATTAATTCATATTAAGTTGAAATGGCAACTTTCTTCTCTGTTTGTAAAATTGAAATGGAAGGCAATAGTAATGCTTGAATATAAGGTTTCTAGAGCAAATATGCTAATTAATTATTAATCCATGAACCTCATTTGTCACTCATTTGATTTGATTGCAAAACATATAGACACACGAATATCAAACCTTGTAAACCTCTTGTTACTACAAGAAACATGTATTATATATGCTCAACTATTGGATCAACCACATGCGTTTTGACTTTTGAGTGCACTAGCTCACCATGTAATCTTATAAAGCACGTCTGGGATAACGAACACTTAGCAATCTTATATCATCTATTACGGGTCCACAAAGTGAACCGGAGTTGTCATTCTTCATAGTGTAGAATGTGCTTAGGAACCTAATGCGTGTGCGTCTTGCCGCAGCCTTGAATCGAAGCTTGCCTCTAATGAACCCTCCTTTGCCCTTAGATTGATATGGAACTTGGACAGTATCTTTGCCAGCAAATGCTTCTACCATCATGGAACCTTCACATGAATTGTTGGCATCACCAACAGCAAAAGTGAGGTCATAAACCCTGCCAATTTTTGTTATAACCTCTTGTGCAATGGCACTTTCCCTTCCTGCAACCAGTTCAATGGCTCTTTTTCCCTCAGGCAGAGCAAAATGGTCAGAATCAATGTATTTCACAGCCTTGAGAGACTCAACCATCCATCCTGGCAA
Organism: Pterocarpus macrocarpus; assembly: GCA_031439585.1. NCBI lineage: Eukaryota > Viridiplantae > Streptophyta > Magnoliopsida > Fabales > Fabaceae > Pterocarpus > Pterocarpus macrocarpus. The sequence continues at coordinate 1,940,684 of CM062516.1, forward strand.
TGGACTGTGGGCATCCTCAATGTGGGGTGGGATCAAAACCCCCCAAGGTGCCTTGGGAAATATATATGGTCCTTCTTCAAAGTTTCCATTTTTCAACCAATTGTCTGCACCCACATTGCGAAATGATTAATTTAATGAGAATGGATTATCTTATAGAGATGATAAATTTTTTGTAGGACTCATTTATCACATAATCTATCTTAATTACTCAAATTATTATTCCATCCGTTATAATTGTATGCACATATATTGATTTAAGAATATACTAAATTATCCAAATTAACAAATAAATTGAATCGGAAGGAGTATTAAAACACATAGAAACACAATAAATTATAGGTGCATTTTTAATATAGTCTACATACTTTTAAAAATATCAAATAATAAATTCAGTGTTTTTGATAAATATATCGTACTTTAAGTATGAATTGGATAACACTTTTTTTATATATAGCTAATTTTACTCTAAAATGAAAATTGGGATGTCCACTCTTAAATCAATAGAGTACATTATAATTATCCGCTCTTAAAACAAGTTAATTTTTAAAAGACTATAAGTTTACATGATAAAATAATATAAAAATTTGTGAGATCCTATTATATAGTTTTTGTATATATCTTTTTTCTTCACATAAAATTGTTATATGTGAAAAACTCATACTATTCCTGAAATTTTAGCTATGAAGAGAGAATGAGAGAGAATTCACCTCTGGTCCTTCTTGAGTTCAAAACCTTCAAAGCAACCGAATCAATCAGTGGGCCACATGCTGGATCCTCCTCCATGCCCGGGTTATGGATCACGATTTCCAACTCAGGGAAATCTGCTCTGAACCCACATGCAAAAGATTCCCAACCATTGCTACCATACATAGTTTGAATAGAGAACACTCCCCAATCACTCTTCTCATCGGTTGGCACCACCGAAACATTGAGCTTCTCCTCTTGTGCGCACGTGCGTGCAGCACTGAAGGTCAAGGAGTAGAACATACCCTTGACAAGCTGGACTTTTTGCTTGATGGAAGCTTCATTGCCAAGCCTAACAGCATGGACACCCTCAGGGACAACTAGCACCATGTCACCTTGTTTCTGGCCTGATTTTATGTATTCAACGGAGCCTGAAATTGTCCAATTAGGAATGGCATTGGGGGCAGTAACTAAGGACCCCTTCAATTGTGATGGTTTTGGCCCAAGCTCAAAGTCTCCATTCGGCAACAAACCTGAAAATTTGCCAGCAATTTGTGTCACATATATGATGATCCCCACAAAAGAATCAAGAGAATTCATTTCATGACCACAACGAGAAGTGTCTCCTAGGCATTTTTTTTTCGTTCCAAATAATGGAAGTACAATATGACTCGACAGAAAAAAGAAAAAGTACAGTTTAGACTCAAGCGTTTTTTTTTTTTTCGTATAGAAAAATTAAAATAGATTCTTAACATTGACACATTATTGTTATGTTAGGTAACAACTAAGAAGAAATTTATTTTCTTATACTAAGTTTGGCGACTGACGATGGCATATTTATCTCATACAAAACTATACACAATCAATTTAAATTCCTACATGGAAATATAGCATTTGTCCAACACAAAAATGTACCCGGAGAATTCAATTCGTGTGTTCCATTTATGTTTTATCTATCCTTAAGCATGTCTTCTGTAAAGAAAAAAGTATTGTTAACTTGTAAAAATTACTGTTCTCTTCCCTCTAAGTTGTGAGTATCTTATTCTTAGTTTGGAATAACAGGATTGAAAGTGGAAAGAAGAAACATAATGAGTTCATAGAAAAAATTAAATAAGCATAAGTTTTATTGGAATAACAAGATTGGTTCGAATGGAAAAAAGAAACATAATATGATTTGAATTCGTAGGGGAAAAAAAGTTTTATATTTTTTGCAAATACTTCTTGAATTGGGATAAAGCTGATTGTGGACAATTGTTTTAGATCCAGCTCAATGATCATAAGGCTTCTGTGCCCAAACAAAAAATTATGTCAAACTGGAGGCCAATTTTGTCATATTAAAAATATTTAGACACAATATAATCAATAAAATATTATGCATTCAAGATCTGATGAAAGGGGAAGGGATGTTGCGGATTCAGAATGCAACACCTACCTGGCTACAGCACAAAATGTCTAGCCTTTCACATGGTTCACTCGCATGCAAACTGCAAACCCTACTTAATATATCATAGTAATTAATTTTTTATGCATTGTCTTCTATAAGCATATCGTGTTCATTATCATGAGCAAGAAAACAGTTGATACAAATGAAAATTGTGCATAATCTCATTAAATTGTTATTAACTGGATTACTGAATAATTTGGGAGTAGTATCGATCTTAAAAACAAAACTATATATGTATTTACAATTTACAAACTTGTGTTAGCAAAAGCGGATATTAATTTAAGATTGAAGGTTAATTATGCATAACCTTGTTGTGGTTAGTTTAGAGACTCTGAAACACGAATGTCCTGTCATATAGAAGGAAGAATCGTCCATAACTCTAAGCATGAGAACTTTTTAAATGCTCTCAAAATAAGGTGGGGAAAACTGTTTTATACCGAACATTTCAATTGTGACATTAGAATAATGTAATATAATTAGGAAACAATAATGACTCGTAAAGTTAAAATGTTAGATTATAAATAGTATTAAATAACACCTTTTTCTTGTTCTCACAATACTTTAAAATTTCTCTTGAAGCCTTGGTTTTTATATGGTGAAGAACAACCAGATGTACATGTGATTCAAAGCCAAATTAACAACCATGCATTTCACAATTACGTGAAGTATACATGAGAGAAGTAAGAGCTAGCTTACCATCTGTAATGGACAAAGAGGTGTGGCAGGTTGCTAAGAATAACAACACTACGAGCAGTTTAAGCTTCTGCATTTTCAAGTACATAACTATGTATTGTATCGTAAGAGAGAAAGAGAAAGAGATCACTTGGCGTTGAGAACACAAAGGCGAACCATGGGTTTTTATTTGAATGATTTCATGAAAACGCCACTGAATTTGAGGTAAAACTACATGAATGCCACTGGAACTATCCTAAATTTATAAATCAACCTCTCAAGATTCCAATTTCCAGGAGGAGATAGCTTTGTCTCGAAGACATGTCAACAGTGCTGAACAAAACTCATTTTATAATACAGTTCATTTATTGTTTGTTTTATTAGCTAGGCGAGTAACGAGATTGACACCAATGCTTGTCTTTCTAAATTATGAATGCGGCTATTTCAGAATTATCCACTTTCACGTAATAATAAATGAAGAAAGTGGGCCCTATATAAAAATGTGAAATATTTTCTTCATTAATTCTTATTCTGAAGCGGCATATATTACTTTCTTCATTTTATTGTTATATTTCGTTGTTAAAATGACTGGATTGTGTTATTTTATATCAATTACAAGTATAAGAAAGACGTCATTGAATTCATTTACACATAATATATAACTGCTTATTTTGCTAAATATAAAAATTTGAAAATGATTTAATGAAACCTCAACGAAAATTATTTGTCATATTTTATAAGATAATAAAATTTAAATTTTAATAACATATATTCTTAGAATACAATTTAAGAAGAAAAAAAATACTTATCATAGCTGTTAAAGTTAAAAAATATAAATAAAAATAAAATAACAGATTATTATGACACATTTTTTGTTATCTTTTATTTAACTTTATAAATGTATTTATAATTTTATACAATTAAAAATTAAAATTTATTCTTTTTTTTTTAATTTTTAGCATTCAAATATTTTCCAATTAAATAATAAAAATTATAGCGTGTGTAATTAATATTACTCTTATAGAAATATATGTCAAAGTGTGAATAATATATTCTTATAGAAATATATTGACACGTGTTATTTTGAACGACATGGCTTTGCATTTGCAAGGCTTCACCTTCTTTTTGTATTCTAGGGCACATGCTCCTCCAGTCTCAAATGGAGTACATACATTGTCGGTTACAGGGAGGGAATGAGCAATCATGGAGCTGGGAAATAAAAAAATGGCTTCATAATCAGATCTTAATCCTAGGCAGTGGCAACCCATGTGACATAGTAAGGCCTTCTGATTTCAATGTGCCCTCAGCATGCCTCCATATATATGTGGTTGATCTTGAATTTTATTTTTCAACATTTATTTTTGCTTCTTAGCTATTTGGTCGGCTAATAATTTATAATTTTTTTTGGAACGGATAAGTTGGGTGATAAGCAAATGATACTGAATTAGGCTTGAGAATAATTGCATTTTTTTGTACAAATATTAGGCAACAGTGAACATGTTTGCATGTGTTTCTGTATTAATTTAGCTCATTTGGTCGCATCTATGCAGATTCAGATCGAAACAAAAGGGCTAAAACATAAAATGACAACAAACACGAAAAAAAAAAGTTAAATAAATTGTCGTTATACATATGTATAGATAACGTATAAAGTTGTAATTATATATCAAATTATCAATGTTATAATTATGCCTTGCTACTTTACTCTTATAACATGGCTTGGGCAGGGATTGGCCTTACTGTCTCACAAATAGGTAAATACAATCCAGAGAATCGAAACCTGTGGTTCGTGGTGATTTTTTAGTCTTTTTTTTATAAATAAAAAATAACATACCAAAAAAAAAAGTCAATTGGCATGGTATGGTACTTTAGTCGGTGCATATCTAAACAATATTGAGATGTTAGACAAAGTTTTAAATTGGGTCATAGATACAGACTTATACTGAACTTTGATATATAATGAAATTTTGGTCTCCTTGTACATACTTTTTTTTTTCCCAGCTTTCTCCCTTACCTACTTGCCTTCATGTTAGTGCAATGGACAAAATAAAGAGAGCTTGCAAGAATAATGCAAATATTTTAAAAATATTTTCGATAATATATTTATAATTTTATCATATTAAATAATATATTTTTAATTAGCTTACAGGTTTGTCGCTATAAAATAAGTGGCAGAAAATTATATATCCATATGACATTTCAACAATTAAAAAGAAAATTTCAACAAAAAAAGAAGTTTATTCATGCAATATTTAAGCAATGCAAAGATTTTGATTTGAAAGCAGAAAAAAATCATTGAAGAAAAGACAAAGGGAAGGGTGAAGTTTACTGGTTTAGAAAGTGCAAAGAACGCTCTTCAAATTTATTTCATATGCTCTTTGGTCATTCAACTTTTGAAATCTCTTTAAAGATCCTACGACTAAATCACAATTAGATCTATGTAGAAAAAGATGAACCAAGAAGAAACTTGGTTTTGAACTCTTCACTTGAGAGGTTCTTGAACTTGAGAACTAGAGGGAATCAAGAGAGCTTTGAGAGAGAAAGATGAGTGAATGAACAAATGAATTCTAGTTCTGGTGTATCACATTGATTCAAGTCCTTTATATACATCTCTTACCAGTCACTTGCTATATAAGCTAAATAAATAACTACTTATAACAACTATTAACTGTCATGAGCTAGCAACTAACTAACAAGCGAAAAAAGGCTAACTAACCAACGAGCAATCATTACAATCATATATATTCGATAACATCCCCCTCAAGCTAAGCTATGTGTGTTCATCATGCTCAACTTGCCATACAATGAAGAAAAAGGAGTGGAAGCCAATGGCTTGGTTAGGATATTCGCAACTAGATATGAAGAGCATATTGGCAATAGCTAAAGCACACCAGATTGAATCTTGTCACGCACAAAATGACAATCAAGCTCCATGTGTTTGGTATGCTTGTAATAAATAAGGTTGGATGCGATGTGAATTGCAAATTGATTATCACAATAGATGATCATAGGTTGAAGGTCGTGCATACCAAAATCAACAAGTACGTATAGAAGCCATTGAGCCTTACAAGCTGCTAACACCAGGGCCTAATACCCTGCTTTAGAGGAAGCTCTTGAAATGGTGGTTCGATTCTTACTTTTCCATGACACAAGACTTGAGCCAAGTAAAAAATAGAAGCCAATTACTAATCTTCTAGTGTCAAGGCAGGCCCCCTTATCAGTGAATCCCTTTAGTTTGTGACTTGAAACAAGAGAAAAGAAGAGACCAGAAGCTGGAAAACCCTTAAGATATCGAAGTACTCAATGAGCAACTTGCAAATGAATTTGTGGGGCAATTCAAATTTTGACTTAGCTTCCTAGCAACATAGGCAATGTGGGGTCTGGTGCTGGCCAAGTAGAGCAATTTACCAATAAGTCGCTTATAAACAGAAGAGTCAAGTAAATGAGACCCTAATTTTTTACTGAGCTTCAAAGTGTAATCCATGGGGATGGACACTAGTTTAGCACCTAACATGCCATAATCCTACAACATACCAAGAAAATATTTAAGGTTGCCAAGATCCTTAATCTTGAATCTGGTGTCCAAAAGAGTCTTGATGGTAATGGTTTCATGAAGATCATTCCTAGCTAGGACTAAATCATCCACATAAACCAAATAATGAAAAGGGAGTAATCAACCTTAGATTGGATAAAACTAGAGGAGGTAAGAACTGAAGTAAGCTTGGCATTCCATTGCCTACTAGCTTGCTTCAACCCATACAAGGACCTCTGTAACTTGCAAATCATGCCAGGCTGAGCAACTGTAAGACCCAAAGGGAACCTTCATATAAACCTCCTCATGCAAATCACCATGTAAAAAGGCAATATTGATATTAAGCTGATGCAAAAACCACCATTTAGTTGCTACTAAGGCCAAAAGAACCTATAGAGTAGTCCTCTTGACCACTAGACTAAATGTGTCTATGTAGTCTATCACCTATGTTTGAGTGTACCCTTTAGCCCCTAGACAAGCCTTTGTCTTTTTACACTAACATCAATTCGAAACTCGACCTTGAAAACCAATTTACACTACACTGCTTTCTTCCCAATAAGAAAGGGAATGAGAACCAAGATGCCATTTTGCTCAAGAGTTGAGAGTTTAGTATTAATAGCCTTTCTCCAACATTCATGAATTACAACATCTTGCTATGTTTGTGGCTTAGAGATAAAAGAAATATTAAGAGCGAAATGTCTATGGTTAGCAGATAAATGGTCATAAGAGAGGTAGTGAAAAAGTGGATACTTGCTAGATGAACGTAGTGGTGCTGAGGAGGAAATAGGGTGGAATGATATTCTTGCAAATAATTGGGTGGGCTACAAAATCTCTGAGACCTTCTAAGATTGAGGTTGGAAAATGGGGTGGGTGGTGGTGTAAAAGTAGTGGTAGAATACTGTGTTGGTGATGTGTCAGGAAAGGAATTTTATGTAGGTGGTGTGTTATGAAAGGAACTTTGTGTAGGTGTTGTGGTTAAGGGTATGCAATCAAAAATGAAAGGATCTGTATGGTCAAAGGGGTCAAGAAATACAAGTAGAGGAGAAGCAAGGGAAATATTAGATGCACTTGTGGTAGCATGACAATAAGGAAAGATGTCTTCATTAAAAAAAAAAAAAAAACTACATTTCTAAATAGAAAGTTATGTCTACTAATTAATAATGTCAAATAATAGAAAACCTTTTGTTCTATGAGAGTAACCTAAAAACATGCACTTTTGTGAGATACAGGTACTACCTATGTTGAAGATGATTGGTGCAGCTGAGGAATAGCATGGGTTATGTGTATTGAAGTTTGCAATGATTGGTTTTTCTGTCTCTCATGTTGTATACCTCTGCACTTTATCCAAGTTTGATTTGTGGCATTTTAGGGTAGGGCACCTTTCCACTGAGAAATTAGATAAATTGAAAAGGGTTTTTCCTTTCATTAAGTATACAACCAATAAACATCCTTGTGATGCATGTCATTTAGCCAAACAACATAGATTACCATTTCCAATTAGTTTTTCCATCAGTGTAAATGTGTTTGATCCAATACGTGTTGACATTTAGGGCCCTATCTCTATTCCTTCTTTGTTTGGTCATAGATATTTCTTAACTTTTCTAGATGATAAATTTAGGTTCACTTGGCTTTACTTTAAGAAATTGAAATCTGAAGCTAGTTCTTTACTCTAATAATTCAATCAAATGGCAAAAACACTAGTTAATGCAAACATTAAGTGTGCAAGAATAGACAATGGTACATAATTTAAATTGCATAGTTTCTTCTCTTCCAAAGGAATTTTACATCAAACAAGGTGTGTTGAAACACCCTAGCAAAATGGGATTGTTGAAGAAAACATAAACATATCTTAGCCACTGCTAGAGCTCTTTTATTTCATTCAAATTTACCACTTCAATCTAAAGAATGCTTTGATAAATCTCCAGGCTAAGCGAATTCAAGACCCATGTTAGCACCATTGTGTTGTAGTGATCCTAAGCCAAGAACATTGGATCATCCTCATCAGGCTTTCTGAGAAATCCATCGATAAACCTCAATTTATTCTTTGATTTAAGTGCCATTTGCATTGTTTGTGCCCATAGATGATAATTACCACTAGTGAGAGGAGTATTGACCAGAACTCTGGATGGATTTTAGTTTGGATGCAAGTAATAGGTGTCACAAAGGGCATTTTGAACATTTGCTACATTTTGTTGATTTTCAGGCTTATGATTCACGATCAGAACTACTAGATTGTCCAAGATTGGAGCTAGAACTTCTGTTAATCAAGATGAATGTGTAAGGTAGCAACTAGGCTTTGATACCATGTAAAAAAAGATGAACCAAGAAGAAACTTTGTTTCGAACTCTCCACTTGAGAGGTTCGTGAACTTGAGAACTAAAGAGAATCGAGAGAATTTGAAAGAGAGCTTTGAGAGAGAAAGATGGGTGAATGAACAAATAAATTCTAGTTCTAATGTATTACACTGATTCAAGTCCTTTATATACAATTCCTACAAGTTACTTGTTGTACAAGCAGAATAAAACTACTTATAACAACTAATAATTGTCATGAGCTGGCAACTAACTAACAATCGAAAAAGGCTAACTAACTAAATAGCAATCATCACAGTCATCTATATCCGATAACAATCTACTATAATAATAATAATAATAATGATGATGATGAAGTAAATACATGTATCTTTACTTGCATTTTAGTAGATCCTATTCACAATAGAAGTTATTGATTTAAGGGTTATTAACCTCTCACTTTCTCACTTTACAAGTTTCTTTATTTTAAAGAATCCAAATCCTTAATAATTATACAAAACACTGGAGTTGTTGATATACAAAACGGTTAATGATGTTTATGAACTTTAATTTAAACAAGAATGATCGGTTTTCTTTTGCCCCAAAATGATCGTTCAATTTGACCGGGTGGGTGATAATATTCTAGAGTTCAAGATTTAGGGGTTTATGAACCTTACTTAGTAGAAAGAGCTACTTAGTAGAAACCGTGTATGTTCATCATTTTACTGTCCTAGACTAAGGGTCTTAAAACTTTGGTTAATTTTATGCAACTCCTATTTAGCCAATGCCATCAGTAAGAGTGTAATGTTAGTGTAGATTACATTGGACTCTAGTAGACAAATCTGCTACAATCTGTTTTTTCAGCTTCAAGTTCATATTCAAATTTTGTTTTTCCTTAGTAGTATCTTATAAAATTATTTATTCGTTTATTATAGCAAGGAAGTACAAAAGCTGGTATGTAGAACATATCATGGAATATTATTTAGAACGTATTGATCATCAAAAGCTCAAACAAACGAATCAACTTTAATTAAACATAGCTTTTGATCTGAGCTTCGAAATTACTATTGCTATATATCCGCAGAAAGTTCTAGAAGAAGAAGAGAGTGTCGTCATAGCTACTAGCTGTAAGCCAGTTGTTGTATCTAATCTTGAAGTATTTGCGGCTGCTTTTAGCCTTAATAGTGTTGGAAGCCTCATTAGGGGCAACAAAGGGTATTGTGGTCAAGGACAGCTAACTAGAACAGGTTGGTTATCCTCAACAAAGTGCAATATTAGCTCTACTTGGTTTTTTTTTTGTTTGTTGTTGTTTTGGGGGGGGGGGGGGGGAGTATGGCTTCTTGGGTACTTTTAAGTTTTAACTTGTCATTTTTGCTTTGAATTGTAATTGTTATTTATTGTAAATTAGAGAGTCATAATTCATAAAACAAACACACCTACTGATACTAATGATTAGGATAACCAGAATAAGTTGAAATGACTGTGTATTCCTATAGTAAAAATGAATAAATCAAGTTTGATGCGAATACAAAAATTATTTATTCTTCTACGTCCCTGATAGATATGAAAGAGTAGAAAAATTAAATGGATGCGCAATTTGAACAATAAACTAACAAAAATGCAATTATGAAAATATATATATATATGCAAGTCACTTGTAAAAGTAATGACTGGTGACTACTTTCATTTTTTACTTTCTTTGACTTCATCAATCAGTTGTGTTCAAGTAATGTTTCTGAACCAAAAAAAAAAAAAAAATTGCGTCATGTTTTCGGAAGAATGCATCTCAGTGCTTAGAAATTCTTCACGGGTGGGTCAAGATCGGAAACATTTCTTGTGGTCGAGGCCATGGCATAAGGTAAAAGTGATGAGTTTCTTCAGTTTCGGTTATGAGTCATTTAACATGGACTTGACAAAGGTCCAATAACTAGCTTAAAGTTTCTATGCCTCTAATCACCACAAGTGATTAGAAAGTGTAACATGGTCTCCGCTGACGAAAGAACATGTTTTTTCTTTTTAATTGCATGCAAAGTTTATGAAGTAATATAAGTGAACTTATAATATTAAGTGATTTTCATGATCCTATGACAACTTTTTATTTATTTATTTATTACACTTTTCAATTCGAACATTTGCATGGTGAGATAAACAGTAGTTAGGTTATGAGACGTCTTTTGTTATTTATAGTTTTTTTAACAAATGTTAATTGTGTCATTTTTATTTGTTAGATACTGAGTTGGTCACATTTTATAATTGTGTTTTTAGTAAAGAGAGATGGTATAGTAATTCTATTTGTTATAGGTTGTTGTAAGTGTTTAATTTTCAAATTACATTTGTAACTTGAATTATTTGACCAAATATGTGTGATTAAGTGTTTGTAATATTTTGTTAATAGATGTTATTTCAAATGAGCAATGCGTAGCATGGGTTCCCGACTAGTTAAGTAGTACAAACATGTTAACTGATGTAATAACCTTCTCTTCAGCATTGATAGCTTGGGAAAATAAAAACATGGGAGAAGGTGTAAGTGTCAAATGAGGTAATAATCTTGATGAATTACAACAATTTCTTTCTCTTTATATATCACAAATATTGTTCATGATTTTGAAGCGCCTAAATCGTACTATGGAAGCCATTAAGACACATTCAAGAGACGGGAATTTGTTGCTTTATTGCGTTCCAACTCGTCAATGTGTTAGATAGGATAAGAGTGATTTGTTTACCTTCTTTATGGTTGACTAAAAGAATTTGGAATTAATGAGCCAAAATTCCTTAGGTATATCTTTTCTCGAGTAAACCACTTCAATTAGTTTCTGCTTAGCCATGATTCTCATGACGATCTAAAAAATGGTATGCTCCTAACTGGAAAGTAAGTGGTTAAGCACTGAAGCACTTTCTAATGAAGTTAAACTTCTTGTTATGTATGTGTTGTTTAACTTGTTGTCCAAATAAAGCATTTCGGTGCATAATTGCCAAAATTTATTGAACTCAATAGGATAGAGACACTGTTGTAATGTATATGTTGGATCGATTGGCACTCCTTGGTAAGGTTTCCATCATAATTTCCTTTTGACCTATAGTTGAATAGTTGATTGAGAAATAATTGATCTGTAATCATGATTAGTTATTGAGTGTCGGCAATGATGTAGAGCCTATTTGAAAACTAGGTGGAACTGATTTTAGTGGAAGAAGGTATCTTCTTTCCTTTGAGAAAACTTACATTGGAATTTAGAATTTTGCCTTGGAAAGTGATTTTTTTTTCATTAGTAATGTTAGCCAAACATACTCATAAGTCATAATTGATTTAAAACAACCAGAAAAAAATACAGTTGAGATAGCTTTTCACTTGTCGTTCTCAAATATTATTAAGCTAATTTTAAACAACAATTGAGTCGATGTAAATGTTTCAATAAAAAAAATATGTAAATACTACAATTAAATTTAGCTTTTGTTTCTCCTAATTTTATTATTCTAACACCCCCCCTTTTTTTCTTTTTGGGTGGATAATGATGCGTAATTTCATGTGATTCTTTACGCTCCTAACTCCAGGCATGCTAACCATTAGATTACTAATTTACTATCGACCTCTGTGCTTTCATTCTGACTAGCTTTTAGAATCTTTTTTTTTTTTTTTTTTCCGATAGTTGATTGAAAAGCTCGACCCACCAGACATGATGAGGAGCAGAAACACAGCAACCAAACACACCAAACCAAACAAAGATCAGTCCGAAAAAAAGAGAGAACAGAAACAAAATAGCAGCAACAATGAAAAACAGCTTTCGCCTATAGACTATGCAACCTCATTAGCCTCTAATACCCCTGCTTCGATCAAGCTTAGTGTAGCCATCAAGAAAAGTCACCCATAAAGCCACGAACATCAAAACAACAAACCAAAGTCACCTATAGACCACCAAGGAATGATATTGCAATGGAAGCTATATTTTGCCTTTGACATCAACGAAGCTTTCAGCACCTCCTATTCTTTCTTGCCAACTTACAATTCTGTCGTCTGATTGAGCAACAATAGAAATCCACTTGTTCATCCACTTATACTTTGATTGCTTGCAATATGAAACCACAACATTTTGAAACCAATCTTTCCTATGTAGAAGTAAATTCCTTGTGAATCTCATTTCCCATGCAGCTTTAACATTACCACTCCGCCAAGATGCAATATGTGAAGACTGAGATTATAATTCCACCTCAAATTCGGGGCATCCAATTTCCTCAAGAACTGACTAGCTGCTTCCTTTAATACACACCTGCCTTACACATTTCAATACTAAATCAGGCTCTATAAATTCCTTATCCCACATGCAAAGGAGACCCCCACCACCATTTATGGCTTCACCACTTTCCTACCAAAAATCAAAGTTGCCCCACATTCTTCTCACCCTGTTCTCATTTAGATTTGATGCTTTTGTTACCACCAAACCTAAAAAGAACATCATGTTTTTGTGCCATTTCTCTGATTGCCCCTACTTTACTCCCACCACCTACACCCCTGCTATTCCAACACATAATCTTCATAGGGGATAGTTATTCTCACCACTAGCTTTTAGACTCTAAAAATTTCTATCTAATGGTTAGAAATTTTCTATCTCTTATAATATAAGAGCTAAGGTTAATTTCTATACACTTATAGTATAAAATAATTCTATATTGTTAACCATTAAAATTGCAAAGTCGTAAGTTATCCACTGTAATTTGCAATTCTTTGCAATTTTATAACTTTTCTTTTTCAGTATGTAGACATTATTCTCATAAAAATAATTGCTGAAGATATTGATTCCTACATTTTGTTAGAAGGATCAAATAGAAAGGTTGCAAAGGATGTGATATTTTGCGTTGGACGTTTGTACTTCGGAAAACGTGGACATAATACCTTCCATTTAATAATGGGGGCCATAGATTATGCTACGTTGCACAGTGTTGGGCCAAGGTGAGAGAATATGTGTGAGCATGTACTTTTTGGTTTCTTCTCCTTATAGAGGCCAGTGGGCCATTTGGGCAGTGGGTCGGTACCACGTGCAATTGAGACTTGTGTTTGAGTTGCAGACTCACAAAACTTGAGGACAAGACAAGCCTATATTCCCATTTAGGGGCACAAGGACCGAGTTGAGTCGGGTTTAATTAGATTCTAAATCAACTTGAGTTTTTAATTGGATCATGTTTTTGAACTCACATCCTATCTAATAACGATTCAACTAATGCTTACGTCAAATTGATGTTTAGATAACATATATAATTTTGGAGATTATGCGTAATAAAATCATATCATTTTAATATTAGAAAATAAAATTTGGGAAATATTTTATAATACGTATTTTAAAATAAATTATATCAAATAAAAAAAATATTATATTATATAAAATATATTAAATAAAATATAAAAGTCTACTAATTTAATACTAATTTTATAAAAAAAATATAATTTTAAAAATTATTTGACTTTGAATTTGGTTGGGCCAACCTGAATATAATCTGAATCCAACCCAAAAATGCATTGAGTAAATATTTCGAAATCAAAATCAATCCAATAAGCTTTGGGCGATAGCATGTTATTGAATTGGACTCAGACATGAGCACTTCAATAAAAAAATTTTGAGTTTATTTTTATCAAAACAAGTGAAAAATTATAATAATATTATTAAAAATAAGTTATTTAATAGATAAATAGAGTTTAATTATCATATATTAACAATATAAAAGAATTTTATGTTGTTATCTAATTAAATATTTATATTTATAAAATTTTTAAAATAATAGATGATTGAGTTAAATATTTTTACTCATATGATAATAAATAAGTGAATGTTTGTATAATTTTTTTTTACACTATAAATTAAATTCAAATAAAAAGGGATTTTTTTATCTAATCATAATATGATGACCCTTTTTTTATCTAATCATAATATGATGAAAGTTGCCAACTTTTATCACGCATAAAAGAGAATATGATAATATGATATGATCATAAGTCTTTTGACATGATATGATGATATGCATGAAAACACAAATGTTATATCTTCAATTATCATGTTAGAAAACAACAAAAGAAATCATGCACCAAAACAAATTCACTCGCACGTCTAATTGATTAGTGTGTGCGCTATATTGAAGGACGATAGCGGCATAGATTTGTTGCCGAATTTCTAAAGCATTACAAGAAACTTTATGCATCCAATCATATCAGAGATTTAACGTTTTATTTTTGAAGGACGAACGTGTACGGTAGTGGTTCAATTTACATCTTGATTTGTTCGTACATGAGAATTTTCACATGTAATTATAACTGCAGCATAATTGGATCGTGGACTAATGATAAGTTTGGGAGTATATTTTTAAATAATATTTTAATTTATAAAAAGTATATATTAATTTTTTATTTGGTAAATCAAAAAATTAGATTGCATTTTTTATTGGCTTTTAAAAGTTAGGAGTGCTCTCGAAAGCTCTGGTATTTTTCGGAGTTAGTTTATACTTTCTAAAATTTAAAAGATTAAATATAACTTTACTTTTTTTAATAATATTAAAAATAAAAATTATTTTTTTAATATTTATGTCTATTATAATTATTTTAAATTTTAAAAATAATTTTATCAAATAGTATTATTATAACATTTTGATAATAACTTTCAAAGAATCTAAAGAACTCAAACTGCCAAAAATCACCACAATATCAAAGCAAGCTAAACTAAACAATTGCAGTCAACGAATTAAAAACATTTACATTCTGAAATTTTACATTGAAATCAAGCTAACCTTACATATTTTATAATCAATAAAAAACTTTAATTAAACTGTCGGCTTGAAATTAAATAGTCATGCATTGCATGGGCATTAGATTCAAGTTTTGAAAATTTTAAATTGTGTTCGGAAGTTTTTGCTAAAAAAAAAAATTTTAAAAAAAGTAGAATAGAGTATGACATGCTACTTCATTGTTTGATTGTTTAATAAAAAATGAAAGTAGATTCAAATTATTTTAAACTATTAATAATGAATTAATGATGAGAGATTTAAATAATTTATGTGAAGCTATAGGTTTAAAATTCGATCCCACCCATGTACCAAAAAATGAATTTAAGTTATTCTCTTCTTAGTTTCCCAATTTAAAAAGATAAACAAAAATAAAAGATATTGAATGGTAATGAAAGGGTTACAAATACGTTTTCTTTTAAAGTTTTGCTATTTCGTCCCTTATTACTTCATTTCCTTTCATTATTCACCTTAACTTGTGTAACATCCCAATTTTCCTTGTGCTAAATTATTCCATTTTACCTCCATCACGAGTTCCGAGTTCTGAATTCCCTAGTTTTTATCATTTCCGACTTCATCCTCGAATTTCACATGAAATGGGATAATTTCCGATTTCTGAGTTCGTCTTCAATTTTTTCAGCCCAACTTCCGATTTCCTACCTTATCCCAGCATGGTCTTCATTTCCGACTTCATGTCCTGTACGACTTCCGAGTTGGTCTTCAAAATTCCGACTTCATGGCCTTTCCGATTTCCGACTTAATGTTCTAGCTTCGAGTTAACTGGAGTGGCTTCCGAGTTCCAATATTCGAGTTAAAGTATATTGGGTATAATTTTCGACATCCGATTTCAACTTTCGTAATTCCTCATTTTCCGACTTCCGAGTAAAATGTCATGAGATCCCGCATTAGAGTGGAACTCAATTAGAATGGACTTGAGTTTGGATCTTTGAGCTGATTTCCAAATCATCCACGAGTTCCAATTTCATCTCAAGAAGTGCATGAGTTCTGACTTTAAAGGAGTACGAGTTCCGATGTCATCTTCAGAATTTACTAGAAACGAGTCCCACTATTAGGGAGACGTGGAGAGCAATCTCATCACAAAAAGAGGGCGACGTGGAGAGCAAATTGTCGCTAAAGAGGGGAAGATTGGCTAAATTTTAGCCTTGTGTTTTAAGGCCAATCAGAACCCTCCAAATTAACTACCACTCATGCCCATATAACACCTTCTTCTCCCCTCATTCAGACCCATTTTTCTGCGCCCTCTCTTCTCCCTCACTTCAGCTCTCTTTTCTCTTCTCCACTCACCCAACTCCATCACTCCTTCAAGCTTAGCCGGTCCTAATAATTCAAGTTTCAACACTTAACTCAAAATCACACTCCAAAGAGGTAGGATTCAATCCCTAGTCTTAATTTCTTTAAGTTGAGGATGCATGAAAGATTACTCTTCTATATATATTTGATGATATATTGGATATATATGATGAATTATGATTGGATTAATATGGGATTAATATGAAATAATGAGTTGGGATTAAGGTTAGAAGAAGAAAACTAGGAGAAGTGAAGGTTTGGAATGCTGTCTAGTTGAGGAATTCCAAGGCAGTCCGTACGGCGGAGTGTACGGCGCTGCCTACAGCTGATTAAATTTGATGAAACTGTTTTTAGATGAAAGTAGACATCCAGGGCTTTCCATACATATATTATATAAGGTTATTGGATTAGTATTGAGAGAGATATGAATTTTTGAAGTTTGACTTAGGAATCAAGACATTCACCCGGGCAGTATGAGTTGATAAGGGTATAACTCACCCTATACAACTCCAAATTGGATGAAATTAATTTTGTTAGAAAGCTTACACATAGGGGAACATCCCAATATGAAATTCCGAGTTTGTTATGGTCCCAATTGTTCCCAGTGATTCGAGGAAGTTGTCCTATGTCCAATCCAGGCCAAAACAGAGTAGTTCAGGAAGGTCGACTTTCAGGACTTATAACTCGAGGTATACTTAAGCAAATGGAATGAAACTTGTGGCAAATGAAAGGTTGTCCTGTTAGCTTTGATATGGCATCAATTTGTGTGATTTGAGGTAAGTTTCGATTTTTAGTGAATTTATACTTCCAAGAGTGTAATTTGGGCCAGTGACTGAACAAGCTGAAGCAAAAGTTAAATATCTTGAGTTTTATAAATCAAAATGATATAGGACCAAAAAGGTTAGAAAATAGACATATAGAGCTATGACACATCCAAAATTTAGATTTAAATGAGTTGAATAGAAATAAAGGTGGATTATACAAGATTCGAGCATAATTGAATAGATTTGATGGAAGTGACCCAATTGATGATCTCATAAGTATTAGTGAAACATATAAGGTTTGAGTTGAGAATTGCCAGTTCTATATATATATATGTTACATTATTTATATTGCTATGATTGAATTGTCTGTGAGAACTGGCACTATTCATGGGGAGACGGAACTGATCCGTTATGCTACCGGATTTGCGGCAGAAGTCTATGAAACTAGGAATGTTTACATGTAAGGATGAATTTTAGGCATGATATGAGTTATGAGAGTTTATACTATGAGAGATTATACTTTGAATATATTACATTCACATGTTATGTTCATGTATGCCATGCATGCAAGCATAATTAGAATATGATATGAGAAATAAGACATGAGGCATATTCATGTATGCACAAAACATCTGTACGCATGATAAGATATGGAAAGAAAAGATGATAAGAACTTTCAAGAGGGACGTACTAAACTACCATGCCAGGCATGGCATAGACCCAGCTAACGTGAGCTAGAGCGATACTGTTTAAGACTTGGGCCAGCCCTCGACCAGATTAGTGGAAATAAACCGGTGTGAGGGTCGGGGAAAGTAAACCCGTCACTCATATATAGGTACGAGCTCGGACCTGAAAAGCAGGCTATTACCCGGGGGTGAGAAAGGTCATTTACCTCCAGGGGACCAAGCATAGAAAAGTAAGATCAAGTTGCAAACTAAGAAAAGATATGAATTAAGTCAAGTGCACTTGCATACAGTCAAGCATGAGCATCTATAAGCGCATCTTTAGTTATCTCATTAAGTCATACTATTATTATTATGATTCTGGTTGAAACATATCATACTAATCATATTTCTATGTCTGCAATATAATATGGTAAGTGATGGTTAAAATGTAACCCGCTTCGAGAAAGGTATTTTCAACTTAAAATTGAACCACTATTTGTTTATATATGCTCATATTTTCATAATAAACCGAAGCGGCTGGAATGTTTATGATGACATTATAAGATTTGCTTAAATTTACCTACTGAGAACCCTAGGTTCTCACTGCCTGCTTGTATGTTTTCTTTTCCGTAAATATTCCAGTACCTAAGTTGGACATCCAGTGCAAGACGAAATGCTGGGCCGCTCATTGAGCACGACTCAGGCATTAGCCAGATCAGGAGACCATCGAAGCTAGCTAATGATTAGTCGGAAGTAGACGCTGTTTACTCTATCGGTCACAATTTGCTTTTAAAGTGTAATTATTTTATTCTCTATGTATCAGAGATTAATAGTTAGTAATAAAGTGGACAATTAAAGGGCCATGTATTATATTTCCCTATTTTAAAGAATTTTGCAGCACCGTGACAACCTTTTTATGTAATTCCATGACTCGAGCATGGCTTATATGATAGAGGTTGTTACAACTTGTCCATAAATGATTTTCTCATATGAAAAAAGAAAAATTCAAGAAATAATGTATGTACAAATTTAAAGTTCCCACCGTTTATACAAAGTTTAACAGTAATTAGATTACCGCGTGTTGGCAATCTAAAAGGCGTCTTAGACGATTAATAACACATAAAATATTAATGCCTCAAGGGGGAGAAAACAAATAAATCTGATAGAATTTTGCTCAATCCAATCTATTAGTCAAATAATACATGATAAGAGATTAGGTGTCACCCAATATTAAACACAAGGTGCATGTTATGGTACACAAGATTATTAATTGAGATTTAAATAAGAGAATGATTTAGTTTGACAAAGTTGGGAATACGGAGTCCCCTCTCCAAAAAAAAAATCTTAAACAAGACCCACACATGGAATTTTTAATTAAAATTTGAGTAGATATGCACTCTAGTCCCTAAAATTGCATATGTGAGCTATTTTGATTTCTAAAATTTAAAAAATTAATTTTTTTAGTCTTTGAAGTTGCAAAATGTGAGTCATATTAGTCTCCTAGCTACATTTCCATTAATGTATCATCACGTTTTTGCTAATGTATCACATTAAATAACATGATGGTATTCTATGTGGCCTCTGAGGTACCATAATGAAGAATAAGTTCAAATTAGTCTTTTAAGGTGACATTTCTGTTACTATCTTGCTTGATTTATGTGGTGCTTTTGACATTTTCAGAAATTTCATGAACTAGAGTTAAAATATATTCTTCTTCCATGTCACCTCAAAGGTTATGTAAAATGTCATCATATTACTTACCATGATATATTAGTGAAAACATGACAATATAGTAACAAAAATAGAATCAAGGACTAATGTAACTCATGTTTTGCAACTTCATAGATTCAAAAGTTAACTTTCAAATTTTAGGGATTTAAAGTGACTCATGCATGCAATTTTTGAGACTAAAGTAAATATTTACTCCTAAATTATCTTGATAATTTTATTTAAAATTATTTTTAAAATAAATAAAATAGAATAAGTAACATAATATGCAAAAAAATAAAAATAAAAATAAAATGAATTTTAGTTTAAATTTTATAAATACTTTTTTATTAATAAATCATTTATAAATACTATTATAAATTCCCATTGAGACGTTGAGACATTGATATATAACCTTATAATTTGGCTATCTCTCATCTCCTAAAAGTTTGATTTCCAAAGGAAAAAGAAAGCGGCATAGGGCACATTTGATTAAGATTTTGGGAGAAATACTTCTTTAAGAGAAGAATTAGAAGCAGAAGGAAAAGTAGAAGTAGCAAATTATTTTGCATATCGATATAATTGTAGAAATACTTTTTTTCAGAATCAGAAGTTATTAAATTATTTGGATATAATAAATATAAATGTACTTTTTCACTATAAAATTTCAATTTAGTGGATATGGAGTGGTGTTTTCAAGAAAAAATTAAGAATAGAATGGTAAAATAGTACATGATCTAAACCAGTTTCTCAGCTAGTGTTTTTAGACACTAGACCAAGATTAGGAGAGATTCAGGGAACGTAAACTTGTGAGGAAATACTACAATGGCCAAACCAAAAGAAACTGTCTCCTTGATGTGGTTCCCAATAGTAAATGGGCATAACCACCACAAGGATCTGAAAGGGATGATAGGGTCTGTGTTCTTGACTCACCCTTTGGGACACTCTGTTTGTGGAATCACTCTTAAGGTAGCTAGGGTTCAAGGAGGATGGGTCTCATTAGGGGGTTCTTTCTCGTGTCTGTAATCTTGGACCGTTAATGTTGTTCCTTTAGTTTTTTGTTGAGGTTCACGACGTGGGCTCCAAGTTTTGGGGCTCCCCAAGCATCCTAGTAGAAGACAAAGATGTTGGAAAGGTGATAGTGACAAATCCTAGGTTCTTGGGCAACATGCTACATCTCTCTACCAACTTTTGGCCACTAGTACTGAGGCAACAACGTTTTAGGCATGATAAAAAGGGTATAGCCAACTCAAGGCAGGAAGGAATCATTATCATTTTAGTATAAACCTTGGACTTGGCTAAGGTTTAGGTATGTAATGGGTGACTTGACGTTAACAGAGCGTCCCGGTGCAAAGTAGAACCTTTGACCCTATGGAGATCTAGGTGGTGTCTTTTTGTGGAAATATGCTTCCCTAAGGCCACATTATACCCAAAAACCTACCAATCCAAATCAAGAAGAATAGTTCCCAGGGGATGTTTGGCCCATTTCTTGAGATTTTTCCAAGCCCAGCATCATCCCAATACTGGGTTCCTCAAGAAAGCCCAAACATCCCCTTTTCTGATCCTTACCTTATTAAACCACCCCTTAATTACTGTGTTAATCCTTAGTCTGATCTTAGGTCACCATCAGTATGAAAAAAGTAGTGGATTCGAAATTTGAAACTATTTTCTCCCTCTCTTGTATTGCTTTTTCTTTTAAGATAAGTAACTCTCTATCTACTTCTAAAAAAGATAGAAAAATAGATTATTTTTTGCTTCTATTTTTTTGGAGAAGCACAAACAAATAATACTAGAAATACTTTTTTCAAAAAAAATTTATAAAAAAGTACTTCTCACCTTTGAAGAAGCATATCCAAATGCACCCATAATTTGTGCCATGTACAACATTGTGCTTCCAATGACCTCCCTTACATTTGAGGAGGCCTTAAACAATAAGTAGGTGGTGGGCATGAAATTAGTTCTTAAAAAATTGAGCAACCAAACCAAAGCAAATTGAATTAGCATGAAATTAGTTCTTAAAAAATTGAGTAATTGACATTCTCTTTCCTCATTTTTTTTTTGTTTGGGGGAGGGGAGGGTTAAATGCTTAAAGTGTAACACACCCAATTTAGCCGTGTCTATAATAACATTATTAGAGATTAATTAACACTAAATTTATAAATAGAGATGAAAATATAGAACAATAAAAGTGATAATATAATATATTTAAAAATTTTGCAGCTAGTAGAATTGTAGAATTTTAATTGCACGGTAAAAATCTTATTGATAGTTTTTTAAGACACAATAAATTGGTCTGATAAGAATTTAAAACACAAGACAGTTTAATCATTAGAAAATCACATATATTATATGTGGCCTAAAGTAGGCCACACGGCCAAGATTTCATGGAACAATATAGGCTACACACTGATGGTGAGTCACTATAGTGAGTCGCCTATACTTTTTTTAAAAATCTAACTAAATATCTTAAGAAAACCCTAAAATCTCATCATCTTTTTCTCTCCCTCAAAGTCCCAACCGAACCCTCTTTCTCACTCCCTCTCTTCCATTTTTGTTCACACAAACTCTCAAATCCTTGGTTTCTTCTTGTTTCTTCAATGTCTATCTTACTTTTGAGCTTGCTTCCTATCTTCTAAACCATAAAAGCCCAAAATCTCTTCTTTTTGGATCACATTTAGCTTCAGCCAAGAAGTAGAAAGGAAGAGCTTAGATGCTATTTTGTGATTCTAAGGGAGTTTAGAGTTGGAGAATGCAAGATTTTAACCGTTCTTGAGGTTGGAAGTGAGGTAGGCTTATAAACCACCTTATATATGGATATATTACTAGATGAGCTAGGGTTTTCATTCTTTTTATTTCTCATATATCTTGGCTGATGATAGTGTTCTTTAGGCTCATATTAATGTATTAGAACTAGTGAAACTTTGAGTTAGTAAAAGAAACAAGCTAGGAACTTAAAAAAATTCATAAACAGAAATAAGTTGATTTGAATAGTTCTGGGCAATAGTGAATCTGTAGATCATATCTTGAGCTAGGGACTTTCAATTGAAGAGAAACCAATTTTAGTTGAAACCTAACTCATAGGAGAGTATACCCACTAAATTTGAGATCCATTGGAATTACAATAAATAAGTAATGAATTTTTTTAAATAGGTTATAGGCGAAGTAAAATGAACTTTAGCAAAAGGTGTTCTAACATGCATAACGTTCCCTAAAACCTTCAAATTAAGTACAACCAATTTTGTTAGGATAATAAGCTTATAAATTTTCAAATTCAAACTCCCAGTAAGTTGCTTCTAGTAATTTCACGAAATTACCCTCTGCACTATAGATGTCAAAATATGATAACCTCAATTTACAGCTTATAACTCAATTTTTGTTTGACCAAACTGAGTAAGACTTAGTTTTTTTTGAAAAAGAGATCATGAGAGTATAAGAATATAAAATCCCAAGGCAAAATGATAAAGAATGGATTTTTAGTGAATTTTCACTTTTAGATGTTAGTAATTAGGCCACAACAGTTTAGAAGTAGATCAAATCTGAATAACTCAAGTTATACTTATTAAAATTTAGTGGAACTAAAGAGGTTTAAAAATAGGCTAATAATGCAACCTTCCTGTAGAATTTCAGTTTAAAAGGGTTTAAATTGGAATTTTAGTGTAATTTGCAAATCCGGGCAAAATCAAGGAATAAAAAATCTGATTTGTAGTTAAATTTCATAAAACTTAGCTTCGAGGTCTTTAAACTATATGAGACCAAGACCCATTGAAAGGTTGAAGAATATATGTTTATTTTAATACCATATTGATATATATGTCATAGTACCACTATTCATTGAAATTCTTGTGATTGGGGCTGTTCTTGTTCTTGCCTTATATGATTATACATGTGATTGAGATTTTGATATATATGATGGAATTGTTTTTTTCTCTTGACTGGCTGTTTAAATTGCTATTGTAAATTCTTGGGAACTCTCATATTACAACTATCATACTACTGAATTTTTGGCAATTTGAAATTAAGTTATATAGCATAAGCACAAGTGCATTAAGCATCCTCATGTACAAGTATGAACAAATTATGCATGCTAAGAATATTAGAATATAAGATTCATGCACTTTGAGGCAGTTATATTAAGACTATATAATCCCTCTAATAGGAGGCAGTTAAGAAAAAGATGAGATCCCTCTTATTAGAGGCACATGAATCCCCTTGTCAGGTTAGTCTGATTTGAGATTAATATTGTGTAATGACAATCATGAAATAAGCTCATATATCCAAGGGTAGTAAAGATTAATAGCACGTGCTAAATAAGAAAGTAAATAAGAAAATGTACCAAGTCATGCAATCATGAACATGTAGCTTATTTGCTTTCATTTGATAACTTAATCTATTAAGACCAAGCATCATTATCAGTTATGTGATGGCTGCCATGCTCTAACTAAGTGCATGATTGAAATTAATATGCTTTGAAAGGATATGTTTTCCGAAACTTAATAAATGAATCTTTATCCTTATGTATAAAATCACACTTTTTTAGAATAAACCGAAGCGGATGGGATGATAGCAATGACATTGTATGTGGTATTTTCGGAATATCTATTGAAAATTTCTAATTCTCACTCCTGCGTTCTTGTATCATCTCTAGACAACTCAAAAGACCCTAATGGTAACCTTTCTAGAAGAATCTAACCGAGACTAAATTGGTTGCTGAAGATTTCTGTCGGATATATTAGCATTAAAGGACTGTTTCAGTAGTAGAAGCTCTTAGTAGAGCTTTTTTTATTTATTTTAAGATACTATTAAGCAAAGCTGGAAACCTTTTTATATAACTTGGCGAAGGGCACTATAATGTAAATGTTTATATATATAAGGAAGTTTCTATTCTCTCTATTTATTTGCATCTATTTGCTCAAGATTATGAATATCATGTTATTGTCTCAGAAATACAATAAAATAATCAAGCAAGGTCTACTAATTTATTGGTAGCAACTCCTAAGTGTGATGTTATAACTTAAGCATGATATTATACTTAGGAAAGTGTTACATAAATTACATTATGCATGCTTCTCTATTTTGAAAATATATACTCTTTTTTCTAAAGAGGTAAAAATAAATTATACTTTAGTATATTTCAGTATAAACAAACCTCTTAACAACAATAGACAAATATGAATAAATCTCTCATAGTAATTTACTTCTTCTTATGACTTACAACACCATCACTAGTTAGTTTTGAACACTGTTACGATTAACTTTGATACTACAAAAGACGAAATAAAATTTTGAACCTCTTATTATCAACAGGATATTTCACAGAAACTTCATTTCATTTTCAAAACTAACCATTCATTAGTGATGCTAGAGTCATAGAAAAGAAAACTAGCCATAAGTAGCTCATTTTAAAGTTATTTATCACATGTAAGAGGTCTGTTTACATTTAAATAAAACAAACTGAAGCATATTATATCTTTCCCAAGAAGAGATGGTAAGTTTCAAGACAAAGAAGAGGATAATATAATGTAGTGGCTCGATTGATGTCGACAGTAGTGGTGATTGATTTTGGAGTGTTGAAAAAATAGGATTATCGAGCCTCTAGTTTTGCTTTTGAAGAATGGCTATTATTTTGGCCAATTAAGCTTCAATTTGTGCTTGGGATGCTCAAATATGTTCTTCGTAGACTAAATGTTTTTTTTTTCATCTCACGAAGATCATTCTCTACTCTATCTAGGCATGCTTTTTCTTTGGGAGTAAGTTGCTCTCCCAATTCTGTAGACTACGATTCTGGAGCAAATTGATGAGTTCCTTCCATGATGAATGCTCTTAACAAAAACACTAAAGATAGGTTCTCAATATAACCTTCAACTCCCCTTAAGGAGTACAAGGAACTCCAAAAATGAGATTTAGTTTATTCAGCTTAATTTAATAATTTACAATGAGGGTAATCCTCTTATTTATAGTTCTAAGTAACTAATTAGTGAGCCTAACTAACTAAATTGAGGGATTTCACTAGTAACTAACTAACTTGGGTTATAATAGTTTCTCTTAACAAAGAGGAGTGCAATTTATATTAAAGATTTAAATATCGCAAGAAATTTTGAATATACTTCTTGGGATTAAAAAATTTAAAGCAAACATTTTTTGGATAGAGTTCTTACAAGAGCTCAACTCTTCTAGAGAGGAAGAGGAACACAAGGAAACCGAAAGCCAAAACAAGTCCACTAAGCTACAACAGGAAACATACATCCAGAAGAAAACAAAAGAGCAGAAAGGAAACCAACCAAAACACCAAAGGACGGCAAACCAAATCTCACTACACAGAGATATAAGCTAGTATCAAAGGTAGTCACTGCAAGCAGGCCACAAGAAAAGCTTTATTTTCTTAAAAGCCGCAATCGAAGGTAAGGTGATCTCCAGCAAAGGCAAGCACCTGTTGGACAAATCTTGTTATGATGGGGGGATTTACACCATGCCATGAACATAATCAATCTCTCCCTCTCCTTACTTGATCAATGTTGAGAACCAAAAAGTCCGGCAAAAAAGGGAATTTGTCATTCTAACCCTTAATTCAAAACCTAAGTCTGAGTTTCATGTTTTGCATTTCATAGTTCCAATCAAGTTTGAAGCCCTCAAGGCCATACGATTTCTAATCCGCCATATAGTCCAAATAACCACATATAATAGTGATACCCACATCTATTTATTAGAATTTCTAAACGGAGCACCTACCCATGCATTGAAAAACATAACCGGGTTACATGGCAAATAGCAGGAAAGATTCCACCATTGTAAATAGTTATGCCAGACCTGCCATGAAAATGGGCATGTGAAGAAGAGATGTTCCAAAGATTCTATTGCATTCGCACAAAACATACACCTTGAGTCGTTGGAATTAAGGCAGTTTAGCCTCCTCAGCCTTTCTTTTTTGTGTTGAGACATCCTTTAAAGATGAACCACATAAGCAACTCAGCTCGGGGAGGAGCAAGAACCATACAAGCATTACGGCCCTAGATCCATTCCGTTGAAGCACCAAAGCTCTCCTGGAAGACGTGCAAAGAAAAAGAAGATACAGAAAAAGGAACCAGAAGAATCAAAACTCCAAAGCCACTCATCTTCCACTGCCTCAATCAAATTATGTTGAGTAATGGCCAAGAGAAGATCAGCAACCATATGTTCTTCGTAGGCAAATAACCTACTTCTCCACTCAAACCTCCAATTCCACACCCCGTATACCCATATCCATTATATAATTTTGCTTCTGGGATGAGATAGAGAAAAGTCGTAGGAACTTTTCCTTCAGGAGAATTTCACCAACCCATTGGTCTACCCAGAACAAAGATGACGAACCTCCTCCAACCTTTCGATGGAAGCCTTTTTGTATCACATCTAAGACTTTATCCCCAAAACTTGCCATGTCTGTGATTTGCCCCTATAGACTTCTTGGTCTACCAGAATTTGCTAAATTTAGAGCATGAATCCTATCATTCTGAGATATCACTCTTTCCACAACGAATGAGAATCATTATTATTTTTTGGCACAAAGGCAATAATTTTAATATACTTCTCATATAAATTATTTAACATTATTAATTTTATATATATAAAAGATCGATCACGTGGGGATCTGAAATACTGGTAGAAGGAAATCATGAATTTAAATTGTTGTAAATAAAATTGATATATAAAAATAAAGAAAATCACCAAATGAGTGCTTTTGTTTTAGTATTTTCGCTATACTATTAGTGTAAATTTGTCAAATTATTAAAAGTATTTAACTTTTATTGTAACTAATTTAAAAATTATATATATACACACGTTTGAAATTATTGCCTCATAATATTTCTCTCACATATATGTGATTGATTAATGTTAGTTTTCTAAAATTAATATCCAAATAAGGTTAGCTTTCAACAATCAACTAAATATTTAGTATATTATTATTATTGTTGTTGTTGTTCATACACTATTTAGTTATTGGAGTAATATTTCTTTTTGCTATGAAAATTTGTAGCTAAAATAAATCTCTATGTTATTATGCATTGTAATAAAATTCAACTTTAATTAGAATTATAGTGACGACAATCATTAAAATTTTAACTATTTGAACAAAGATTCTACTATCATATTAAAGATTAAGAGAAATACTAAATCCTCCTAATTAATATACTTGAAAATTCTACTAATTCAAAATTTTATTTACATGTATTAAATAGTTTTTGGATGTTATATAAGTTATAATTCATGCTATTGTGAGTGAAATTTTTGAATTAGAATAATTTTTTAGATTGATTATTAAGGGATATATTAACACTCAAAGACAAAAAGTTTAAGTTGATAAATAAATAGCATTAATATTTTTGTCTAATGTGTCAAATTTAATACATATCCGCCAAAATACTTGCTCTGGAAACTTAACAATTGGTTGTAAGAGTTTAGGTATCATTTATATTCTTTTTTTTTTTTTGTGTTTGGGGGGGGGGGGTTGTAGAGGTATCATTTCTATTCTCAATTAATTATATAATATATGAATCTTCATCACATGAGAAGAAAAATAAAATTGTCTGACAAAATGCAAAACGACCTTTTTTCCCCCTCTTTAAAGTAGTTAATTTGTTTGACCACCTATAGCTATAAGTAGGACTTTTCGTTCCCTTAGATTTCCATTTTGTGTTAACACATCGCAAGTTTATTTATGAACGTGAACTATTCTTACGGTTATGGTGGACCGATTTGTAATAACATGTTTAGATTTTTATATAGAATTTTAAAATTATAATTAAGCCAAAGCTACAAAAAAAGTTTGTGCTCAAATCATAATTTGATGGTTTCAAATCGAAAAACCAAATATGCTATAAGATAAGCTGACATGAACTTCATGCAAGAGACGTGAGGGACAAGCTATGATCAAGCTAAGTATATTAACACACAATTTTTTCCTTTTTTGAAACCATGGGTATGATTTGATTGGAGGCAATATTGTTTAATTCATACAGAATCTCTATTTTAATGCAATTAGTCAATTATATATCTAAGATTTGAACTCGAGATATTTAATTAAGTTAGGATAACTTATTATTAAGAATTTAATTTAAATATATTGATAGTATAAAATAATTTTATATTATTAATTAATAAAAATAATAGAAAGTACCAACTTATATAAATAATCACCTATTATAATAAGAGATGTATCATGATTTATTATATTTTAGTATTTCTATTGAAAAACTTACTATAATTTTTCACTTTTTATTATTTCTATTGACTCAGATAAACCTGCTTTACACTATCGATTAAGATATATCAACTAAACTCTATTATTAACTGATAATTCTGTAAACATAATGAAAAGTTAAGCACAATCCACGTTTATTGACCGTCAAATATTCCTCTATCTAATTTAGTTAATAGTAATTGTTTACGGCTGGGTAGCCAAATCTTCAATGTAATTGGAGATTCAGTCAAGCAAAGGTGGTCAACTTGCACAGCAATTTGCGTAGTGCTGGTGCAAAGGCAAAGGGCCTTTTGGCTGGGCCACTCATATTGTTTTCGCCACTCGTAATTCACGTTCCAAGGTTTTTATACCGCACGCGTATCTTTCAAAATCTACATATTGCAGCGTATGAATGCATAAAATATCTCGAATGCATTTTGGTCACCGTATAAAGATTTTAAGAAATACTCGTAAAAAAATGGATTTTGAGAAATAACTTTGATATTTATACATCAAATGATATATATTATTATGATGCTTGGAGAATTCTATATTAACAATTAATAACTTTTACTTATTTTATAAAAAAATATTAAATATTTCTAATTCAAAATTTTACTCATATATATTAAATAGTCCTATAATATTATATAAATTATAACTTATATTATTACGAATGAAATTTTGAATTAAAAAAAATTTTACATTAATTGTTAGAAAGATATATTAATATTATTATTTTATTAATCAATCTGAATTTAAAATTGTTGTAAGTCATTAAGAATGAATTAATAACGAGAAACTTAAGTAATTTATCTATGATCATAGCAAAGAGAATCTATGTCAATGAATTTGATGAGAAAATTAATTATAAATATAATTTTTTAAAAAATTTATCGATAAAGTAACTAAAATTTTTTAGTTGAGGATGCGAAATTCTTATTGGTACCTTAAATCTAGATTAATTAATAAAATAGCTAATTTTTTAATTTTTAGCCCATAATTTTTTAAATATAAATTTAGTTTGTGAAAAATTATTTGCATACATCATTTTCCTTTGAGAAATCGGCTAGAAAATTAGATCCTGCGGATGCTCTTTTCTTTTGCCCTTGCTTGGCCATTTCCGATGCACTTTTTCTTGCCCATCGCTTTCAATCACGCCCTCAATTCCATTTGAAGGATTCAGACGTTCGTTGTTTTTATGCTTACAAGATCGAAACAAACCTCGTTCTTATGAACGTTAAACTCAGTTTTTTAATAGAATATTTATGTTATTATTATTAAAATTTTGTGGATAAATACTCTAATACTAATTATTAAGGATTTTATAAAAAAAATTATACTATAGAAAAATTACATAAAAATATTTTTTAAATATTTATATTAAGCAAAATTAATTTTGATAAACTATATTTAATTATATATTATTAATTTATTATGTGTTACGTTTGAAGTAATAATGACAAAATTAATTATATATCTAATTTTAATAATGTAATAATAACTTTGAGTTTAATTTTTATATATCATTTAATAGGAATAGAAAAAACTATCATATTATCAAGAGTAGTTGTATGAATTTAAATTTGAAAAATATGACAAGATAATTTTTAAATTTTTTATTGGATGATTGTATAAAATAATTTTACATGTATAGTAATTATAACTTTTACATTGAAAATATATTAAAAGTAAATTTATATTAAAATTTTTTTTTTCATATAATACATCATTTTTATTCCTTAATTAATATTCTAAAAACACTTCTTGCCAAAATCTCTTATCATTATTATTATCATCATTATTATTGAATTATTAATCCTATGTTGTTCATTTTTTGTTGTGTTGTGTTGTGTTGTGTTCCTCAACCCTTCGAGGGTTTGTTTGGTTGCTTCCCTGGGATTTTATCAGACTTCATCAATAGATATTTGTCTGTGCTGCTCCTTCCTTTTTGAGAAAACAATATTCTCTCCAATCTGCAGCCACGTTATCTCTCTCTTTATCCCCTACCACCTTTGTCTCTGTCTCTCCTTATGTTCCCCTCTTGAAGTCCCAGATTGTGTTTGGTTTTGCGCTTCAAAGAGAGACACCATGGAAGCTGTTCTTCAAACCAGAGGGCTTCTCTCTCTCCCCACAAACCCCAGAAACAGGGTTCTTCACCCATCACAGGGCTTAAAGCACAGGTTCTTCTCACCAAGGCCTAAAACCCTTGTTGGGTCCTCTCTAACAATCACCAATGGATTATTCCCCAAACCCCTTCATGGGTTTATCCCAAAAGCCAACAATAATAATGGGTTTGTCCAAAAGGACAAGAATTTGTTCCTCTGCAAGGCTGAAGCTGCTGCTGCTGCTGCTGCTGCTGCTGCTGATGGGTTTCAAGAAGCTGAGGTTGACAAACCAAAGTTTTTGGGTATTGAGTTAACCACGCTCAAGAAGATTCTTCCATTGGGGATGATGTTCTTTTGCATCTTATTCAACTACACCATCTTAAGGGACACAAAAGATGTCCTTGTTGTGACTGCAAGAGGGAGCAGTGCTGAGATCATACCATTTCTCAAGACATGGGTGAACCTTCCCATGGCTGTTGGGTTCATGCTGTTGTACACAAAGCTGGCCAATGTTCTGTCTAAGCAAGCACTATTCTACACTGTGATTGTTCCCTTCATTGCTTTCTTTGGGGCTTTTGGGTTTGTTTTGTACCCTCTCAGCAACTACATCCACCCTCAGGCTTTTGCTGACAAGCTTCTCAGCATCCTTGGCTCCAGGTTCCTGGGTCCTCTTGCAATCATGAGGATATGGAGCTTCTGTTTGTTCTATGTCATGGCTGAATTGTGGGGAAGTGTGGTGATCTCGGTGCTGTTTTGGGGCCTTGCTAATCAGGTAATTTTCTTTCATGGACTTGATTTTAGTTTGATTCTGTGGCTTGCATATGTTGGTATCAGGTTATGATTTTTTAATCTGGTATCTTAAACACGGCATCTTAATTACCTTTGTTGGATATCCTACTATTTGGTTCCTACATAAGCATATTCCATATGCTGCTTGAACCTGGTTGGATGGGATGGGATTTAGATATGGTTGCTCAGCATGATTGGCTATTGGATTGTTTTACTTTGCATCTATTCCTTGTTTGTTATCTGTACGCTGGTTTTAATTTTCTTTAGATTTGCATGTTTGTGTTAATTACTGTGCCTTCGCCTCTTGGCTTGCTGCTCAAATTTTGATGAGTTGCTTGCATGTCTTCAATCATATGTTTAATCAATAAATTGTCCAGTGGAATTGATAACGAAAAGAGAAAGGGGGGCGGGGGGTCTTCAACTATTACAAAGTTTTTCAATATTGGGTCTGTTTCTCTCAGTTTGTGAGGAGCTGTTCTTTTGATATACAAATTAGTAGGATGAGTTTCATGAATAGAAATGGCATATTGAATCATTCATCGCTTTGAAGTTTGAATCAGAAAACTGGCTTGACGTAGATGTGTCAAGCAACTATAGTATCGCAATTCCATCTGTTCCTCTGTGATTATGCAATTATCATATTTTGTCATCATTTCTACTTTTCTTTTTAATTAGTTGGATGAATCTCAGCTGATGATGCTGTTGGTTTACTAAATAGTTCATGTCTGGTGTCCTGACTCAGCAGTGTACTTCAACTAGCTGTTTAGAAATGAGAGAAGAGATGAATGAGAACATGGACATATCGCTTCACTGGATTTGATCTATTATATTCTTGCTATACAGTCTCCTCCTTAATCTGACAATAAGTTCATGTAATTATTATGTACTTGTAATATTTTGTTGTGTTTGTTTTGTTAACATATAGTCTAATAATAATAGTAATAATATTCTAAGGATGACTAATTATTTTAATTTTTGCATCATGCATTTTTCTCTGTTTTAACAAGCTGTTTAGAACTATAGATACTGGTTACTGT
Source organism: Pterocarpus macrocarpus (assembly GCA_031439585.1). Taxonomy (NCBI): domain Eukaryota; kingdom Viridiplantae; phylum Streptophyta; class Magnoliopsida; order Fabales; family Fabaceae; genus Pterocarpus; species Pterocarpus macrocarpus. The sequence goes on from CM062516.1 coordinate 1,973,658, forward strand.
TCCAATTGAAAGAAGTGATAAATTAATTGATATAATGAGTAACAGCAAATAGAATGATGGATTTAAACTCCATGAAATATTTTAAAGTCTGTCTCTGTTTTTCTCTTTTCTTGTGTTACATCTATCGTCTTATTTAGCTGACTGGAAATCATTTGTCAAATGATTTGCTTGGCCAAATCATTCTTGAGTGTATTTTACTGGCATTGTTTTAGTCCTTCATTCTCTTGTCTGTTTGGCCAATGGAATTCTTTTGTCATGTTAGATGTAATATCTGGGTTAAAAAGTTTCAGGATTAACATGGGTTGTGAGGTCCTTGTGTCTGTAGCAAAGTGCTAATGATGTTTCTTAAATGCTTATTTCATTTGCAATACTATGGGTCAACTCTTTCATAGTTAGAATGCTATCATGTGATGGCATGGCAGGGTAAAATGTTGCATCCATTTTTATGTTGTCTGATTTTTAACTGCATTATTCAATCAACATGGTAAATTGGATTGATTGAAAAAATTGTAATGAACAATGACTATTTTGCAGAAAGGAGTATATATTTTTATGAGTTTCTTCTTATTAATATCATACCCCTGTTTTTTCTGTAGATAACTACTGTCGAGGAAGCAAAACGGTTCTACCCATTGTTTGGACTTGGGGCCAATGTGGCCCTTGTGTTCTCTGGCCGGACAGTGAAATACTTTTCTAATCTGAGGAAGAATTTAGGTCCTGGAGTTGATGGTTGGGCCATCTCTCTAAAAGGAATGATGAGCATAGTTGTGCTTATGGGACTTACGATCTGTTTCCTGTACTGGTGGGTGAATAATTTTGTTCCTCTTCCTACACGTAGCAAGAAGAAAAAGGTAACTTGAAAGCCAGCTATATTGTTGTGCACATAGTTTTTGTTCCCAAGGCAGCAGAAGCATGCTTATTTCAAGTTTATTGTTTCTCATTTTTTACCAATGCCACATTCTTGAGTCTACTAATGCTACTATGCTACTTACTGTGGCATTTTTACAGGAGAAGCCCAAGATGGGAACAATGGAGAGCTTGAAGTTCTTGGTGTCTTCAAGGTACATCAGAGATCTTGCCACCTTAGTGGTTGCATATGGAATTAGCATTAATCTTGTTGAGGTTACATGGAAATCTAAGCTCAAAGCACAGGTAATGTTCAAAGAAGTTGCTTTTGTCTTAGTTTTGTTTTGATAACTAGCTATTTCACTCGGCACTTTTTCTCTTCCTCACAAACCTTTACAAATTGTGCAGTTTCCTAGCCCCAATGAGTACTCTTCCTTTATGGGAGACTTCTCAACCACAACTGGAATTGCCACATTCACGATGATGCTTCTAAGCCAATTTATATTTGACAAATATGGATGGGGAGTTGCTGCCAAGATCACACCAACGGTCCTTCTTTTAACCGGAGTTGGCTTCTTCTCTCTTATATTGTTTGGAGACCCACTTGCACCTGCTCTTGCAAAGTTTGGAATGACTCCACTACTAGCAGCTGTATATGTGGGTGCCATGCAGAACATATTCAGCAAGAGTGCTAAGTACAGTTTATTCGATCCCTGCAAAGAGATGGCCTACATACCCTTGGATGAAGATACCAAGGTTTGGATTCTCACCTGCTACTCCATCATATATACACCAAATCAATGTGGAACTTTAAAATGACTGTAATTGTATGAATTTGAAAGACCTGAAACTGTGCAAAGTTGTTTTACAATTTTATTTTTAAACTGTTTAGATTCTAAGAGTTTGTCTGATTTCTGTTCTCAGTTTTAATTACAAAAATACCATCTTGTTTTCAATATGTATCATGTTTTCAGGATTTTGTGAAGGAAATAGTGGTTACAATGAGATCTTATTTCCTATCTTCATTTCCTGTTTTCATTACTTCTTTCATAAAACCCTGAAAACAGATTGAAGTCAAGGTGGCATCTTTGTATTTAAAACTAAACATAGAAAATGAAAACAAAAACCAAACAGACCCTAAAATACTCGCTGCCACTTCCACTTTATTTAACTTGTTTTGGATTCCTTGGTGTAGGTTAAAGGGAAGGCAGCTATTGATGTTGTGTGCAACCCATTGGGGAAGTCTGGAGGTGCCCTTATTCAGCAATTTATGATCTTGACATTTGGCTCACTAGCCAATTCAACCCCATACCTGGGAGGGGTGCTTCTGGTGATTGTTCTTGCCTGGTTATCAGCAGCCAAGTCCTTGGATACCCAGTTCACCGCGTTGCGCCAGGAAGAAGAACTCGAGAAAGAGATGGAAAGAGCAGCCGCTGTTAAGATACCGGTGGTGGCTGAAAACGAGGGTGGAAATGGTTCTCTTGCGGGTGGTTCACCGTTAAATCCAGCAGCCGATGACTCCTCAAGTAGTCCATCTGAAGCCTCATCTCCCCGCAATATCTAAAAAAATATGCTTCTTTCTGTGAATTGTCAAATTGCCTGACAGAAAGAATAAGTAGAACTGTTGAGAGCAGTGATAGGTGAGAAAAGAAAAACTATTTGTTGTAGGTTATTACTAAGCATATAGAATAAGTTTGCTACTTGAACCATTTCAATTCCCCATTATTTTTTTGTTCTGTTTTGCCACCACAGATAAGATGAGTTGATTTACTCCTTAGTAGTTACTATCAAGGTTTTACCATTTTAGTGAACCACTTTTGTTTTCCTATGAAATATAGAACTATGTAGTATTATGTATTTATTTCTACAATCTCTTGAAAAGGGTTGTTCAGGATTTTGAGGGATAAGCCTTAACAGGGGCTACATCTTGATTTTGAGCTTCATGAGACCCATGCAGCCCATGTGTGCATGAGACCCATGCAGCCCATGTGTGTTCCAATCTTGTCCTTGGTAGGAGTGAGTTTTGTCTTGGAATAATTAACCGCTACCACCACAAGAAAATCATTTAAAAATTCTAATCATTTTCACCTTTTTCTTTTTTCTTTTTCATTTTTTCTTTTTAAGAAAAAATCTTTCTTGTCTACAACAACTTTTGGCTTGACCGTTGGCTATGATATTGTAGGCTGGAGTAGATAAAACAAAATGATAAATGCAGTGGACCAATTTTACTTTAGCTTCATTTGTCTGCTTCAAATATGACAAATAAATATGTTCACGAGATTGTACATGCTTTGGCATTCAGCACGCCCATTTTTTGAAGCACAGCTCTGGGAATTTTTTCTTTTTTGGGTAAGGTTGGACTGGATAACTTGACAATTGCATGGTTTGGGATCGAATTTAAAGTGTGTTTTTTCTTTGTTAGGTGATTTGTAATTTCATATTATCTGACTATATATTGTAATAGTTTTTGATTTAAGAATGGGGTGGTAATTTTTCCTGGTTTTAGAATGAAGCGAACCACTCCTTACTATAATTTTGCTGTTAAAATAAGGGGATGTGTGGTATAGAATCTCTACTGTATAACCATTAACCCTCTCTGGTCAGTTGTGCTGTGTTCAGCTAGTTGACATTTTTTTTAAGAGTAAACTCCCAAATTAATTCCTAAAGAAAAATTATTAGATAAATTTGTTTCTGAAAATGAGAATTCTCTGCATAATCTCTAAGAATATAAAATGTGGGTTAAATTAGTCCTTTTTTGAACTAATATGTCTGAGAGAGTATTTTTCAAAAACTATTTTATTTGTAAAAAGGATCAATTTAACCTATATTTTGTACTTTTTTCTTCATATATGGCAGCGTTGCTTGCTGCCCTATGAGATATTACTATCTCCATCCTGAAATAATTATTCACTTTTGAAATTTTATTTGTCAATAAATAATTGTCAATTTAGAAAATTTAGACAATATTAATTATTTTTCTCAATTATATCCTTATTTAATAGATGAAAGAAAACAAGTGGAAAAAGATAATTAAGAAAGAGAGAGAATTAAGTAAGGATAATTTTATAAAATGCACCTAAATTTCTTCAATATTGAGGTTTTTCCAATCATTTCCTTAATTCATACGCGTATTTAAAATTAGACAGCTGTTTCAACATGGAGATAATATTTTTTTTTAAGAAATAAATAAATCTATGTATCCAAATCATTGATGAATGCAAAGAAGACATTTATTATCTCCAATGCTTAATGCCTTCTTCCGTCCACTTATAGCTTCCATCATTCTGTGCGTGTAGGTCCTCATTTTCTTCAAGCCAACCACCACAAACCCATGACCACAACTATGTAACATAAGCATAGGCTTAAAAAGAAAACAAGTTCCACAGTTTCTTTGCTTATCCCTATAGGATTCCTTGTAATGGTATTCTTCACCAGGTACATGGGACAAAGTCCAAATCCCTTACGCAATACATGAGATAGAGAGTGTACAAAGGAGTCTGTTTCAAGTGCCTTTCAAGTTTGAGGGTGCTATAATTACTTTTGTTCTTCATATACTGCACACTAGGATATGCGCAACATGTTCTGTTATCTGTCATAGGGAGAGAATAAACAGTTGTATTAGTGGTCCTGCTCCTATCTCAGCAAACAAGGCCTTATCCATCCTCTTCATTCCTAGCTTCAATTGCTTCAGAAAATCTCACATCCACAACAAGAAGGTCAGAAGAATCAACCTGATATTTTTAACATATATACTTGTAATGCAACATGCTCATGACAGCTTCAAAAGCAACCAATAGCCCCTCTACTCTTCTTGATCTTCTCACCGAAATGAAGAAGCAATCCTACTCAGAATCCATCAATTTGCCAGCAAAATCTCCATCCCAATTCTCCTCTGAATGCTGGTTTGATGATGCATGCATCCTAGACATGGATTACTTTGTCAAGACCCTTGCAGGCATCAAGGCCAAAGGTGTTCGCGCTGACTTGATCGGTTCCATCATCACACACTATGCCTCCAAATGGCTCCCTGACCTCTCTGCAGGTGACTTGGCTGAAAATGGTCTAACACAATTCGAAGAATCGCCTGAAAGTGTCACAGCTTCATGGATGAAGAAGAGGTTCTTTGTTGAAACCTTGGTGGGTGTGCTGCCTCCTGAGAAGGATTCCATCCCTTGCAACTTCCTCCTTCGCCTTCTAAGAACAGCCAACATGGTTGGTGTTGAGGCCACTTACAGACAAGAGCTTGAGAAGCGCATTTCGTGGCAGCTAGACCAAGCTTCATTGAAAGAGCTTGTCATTCCCTCTTTCAGCCACACTTGTGGGACTCTTTTGGATGTTGAGCTGGTCATTAGGCTGGTTAAGAGGTTTGTGAGTTTGGATAGTGAGGGAGCTAAAAGTGGTGCTGCTTTGGTTAAGGTTGCCAAGTTGGTCGATTACTACCTCGCTGAGGCTGCTGTGGACACCAATTTGAGCTTGTCCGAGTTTGTCACTCTTGCAGGAGCTCTTCCAAGCCATGCAAGAGCAACAGATGATGGGTTGTACAGAGCCATTGATACTTATCTAAAAGTATGTCTTTTATTTTTAGAAGTTTCAAATTGGTTGATTATTAGAGTAGTAGATTAAGTTCATTGGATAATGTTATTTACACATCATTTTTGTTATATCAGTCTTACATCACTTCCTCTTTAAGTAATAAAACAACAAAACTCACGTTATAAAACACTCTCTACTCCACCTTTACTTTCCCAAACAAGAAAAGGTGTCAATTAGGTGTAATTTTTTGGTGTGGATTAAACAAATTCCTAATTCCTTTGTAATTCAGGGTTCTGAGTACATTGTACTATAGTTTAATTAAAGAAGGAAAAAAAAATTCAAAGATAATGAGAAACAAACAAGAGAAGATGAATTAGTAGGCTCATTCCGGATATCTCTAGATAACTGGGTCTTATGTTGTCACCCGCATGAGAATATCCTTCTGGGAAGATACAGGAATAGGAAATTGAACAGAGTGGAGAGGGTGAAACTCAAGTCACATGTTTCTCTATCTTTGATTCTTCTGTTGTCCGCATGGTGATGCATGTGAAAGGTAGGGTAAATATTTGATTGGAATGAAAATTGCTGATTACTTGACTATAGGAAACTCCTCTCATAATGTTAAAGCTGGGCATTTCCATCCTTACAGATATGTATATTTATTAATTGCCACTCCAAGAGTTGTTTATATTATATGAATAATACTAGTCCGGTTTAAAATTATAACTTAATATTATTATTCAAATACACACATAATCCTTTTGCCGTGTGTTTGCTTAGATAGTACGGGAGGGTGCTACTAGTTATTGCTCAAAAGTCAGCACCATTGGTTCCCATTATAGCTTGTAGATGTTGATCATGATGTTCCGAAACAATCATTGTTTTTATTTATCCTTTGAATACTATTATTTGGTGCATGAGTAAGAAATCTGCAAAATCAAAAGGCAAAGAATTCGAATAATATACGATAGTAATTTGTGTATTAAGCAGTAAGCACTAGATTAGTAGGTTTCTTGGTCTGTTGCAATTTCTAATTAGACACTGCTTGCTACATTATCTCTTAAGCACTTCATTTAATAGTTAATATATATGAAAGTAATATTTAAGTTCAACCACTTAAAACATGTTTTAACACATACAATTAGGCATGTAGAAGTATTTGGGTGGGAAGTTCCTATCTTAGTATACAAATCAATGTTAAATATGTGTCAAGTTATTTGAGGTCATGCTTAAAGTTCGTCTTTGTTTATTAGCACAACTTTACATAAATCAAATATTGATTTGCATGCCTTAGGTGAAAAGTTCCTACTCAAGAAATTTTCTTTAGGCATGTTGTTAAGAATTAAGATGAATAACTATATAACATCTGTTTGCTAAACAAATTCTGAGTGTCTAGTATTTTTCAGTTCTTAACTCTAGTTTTGTTTTAATAGGCACACCCAGGAGTGTCCAAGGAAGAAAGGAAGGGTCTGTGTAGGCTTATTGATAGCCGAAAACTCACACCAGAGGCATCACTTCATGCAGCTCAAAACGAAAGGTTCCCAGTGAGAGCTGTGATTCAGGTGCTCCTCTCTGAGCAAACCAAACTGAACCACCACCTAGATTGGAGTGGCTCCTTGATCAGTGGCACGAGGAGCCCGAACGGCGTGTTGGACGCGTGTCTTTCGAAGCGCGAAATGAATGCTCAACAAATGGAGATAAGGAAGCTGAAGGAAGAGGTGTACAAGCTGCAAAGCCAGTGCAACGCAATGCAAGTGCAGATGGGAAGGATGGTGGAGAAAAAGAAAGGGTTCTTCAAGTGGAAGAGGTTTGGGATCATGCCTGGTGCATTCAGCAGCAAAGGGTTGGGAGGGGTGGACAAAATAGATGAAGAGGTTGAAGGGGAAGTTGGGTTTGGAAGGCAAACACCAATGGACTTGAAAACCAGGTTGGTCAAAGGTAGGACTCCCCACAAGTGGAGGAAATCCATGTCCTGAAACACAGTTGGCATATTTTGTAGGAGAAATTCTTAGATGCTTCTCCAGCAAAATATTTCGAACATGATAAATAATGAATGGATTTGAGCATGAGAATTGTCTTGTCTTAAGGAGCATGTAAGAATTTCTTTTGTTTGGTTGTATTAAGCAAGTTAATGTAGTAAGTTAATGTAGTGTAAAGTGTGCAAGTACGTTTATTGATGTTATTAGACTTGTGAGGAATAATGTATGATAAACTCTTGTTGAATTGGGAATAAACTCAATAAAAATGTATGATATAGACTCTTGTTGTACTTGATAAAGTAGCATAACTTTTAGAGTGTAACTTTTGAAAGATGACTTGAATACATTGAATATTGTTAAGGGTTCGGATGAAATTACTCCAACTCTTATACTATTGAATCACCTTTTATTTGGTGATTTTTTTTTTCAAAGTCACTATTAGATTAAAAATCCATATACAATTTTAAATTTATATTAATCTTATATTTATTATAATAAATTTATTATTATTAAATTACAATTATAATGATAACTAATAGTAACTTTAAAATAACAAGTCATATTAAATTTAAAGGTACATTTTAAATTTCTTAATGAGTTGAAAATATAAAGTTAATTTTTTACATTGATTTTGTCCCTAATGAACATTTTGAAGAAATAGCTTTGTATGGTGTATAATATGAATTAATATGATCAATTAATAAATCAATATAATTAATATATTTATCCAATTCTGTTTCTGCCATTGTGACAATCTATTTTAACACATATCTTATCTTTAAAGCCTAAAATTTCTGCAAGCCTAACATACTTCCTTAAATATTTATATATTTATTGTTATTATTATTACTTGGTAGAAAACGTAAAGCACATGCTTTTTTATCGAAAAAAAGAAAAATGATATATACTAAGAGTAAAGTAACTTTGTTTAACAGATTTTGAAGTCGGTTTCTTTGTGCTCGACGAATTAAGCACATGCTTACCAAGTACATAAACAGAAAGACAACAATAAATTAAGACAACACTTGCTATGGATAAGACTAGATGGCGGTTTATCGTTGACAGCCACGAAGAGAGAGAGAGAGAGAGAGAGAGAGAGATGGTAACAACAAAATCCCACAAACACAATTTTACTCTGCACCCTTTGTGCCTTTGCCTTCACTTCACACTCGCATTTTTGTGTTGTTCTGTTTCCCTTCACTTCCCCACCTTGCTTTTTAACCGTTAAACCTCGGCCAAAGCCATAAACCCTCTCATCTCTCTCATAAGCTCTCTCTTACACTCCAATGGCATCGTTTCCAAAATCCTCCCAAATCCATCCTCAAAGGGACCCTTCCACTCTTCCCACCACTTCCACCACCACCACCAATTCCAAAAACCTCAAAACCTTCACTTTCTGCCATAACCATAACAACTTGCACACCCTCAAACTAACAAAAGCTAAAAAACAAACTTTGGTCTCAAACTCAAACTCTATCACCACCACAAGAAGCACCACCACCACCAACAACTCAAACTATGATATTTGCCGGCTATGCCTTATTGGGAACTTGGAAAGTGCCATGAGCTACTTAGACCTTCAAGTTCCCCTTGATGAAGATGCCTATGTTGCATTATTACGCCTATGTGAGTGGAAGCGTGCGAGGAAAGAAGGGTCAAAGGTTTATGCTCATGTCTCGAAGTCCATGACCCTTTTGAGCCTTAAGCTTGGAAATGCACTCTTGAGCATGTTTGTGAGGTTTGGCAACTTGGTGGATGCTTGGTATGTGTTTGGGAGGATGGAGGAGAGGAATGTGTTCTCTTGGAATGTGCTTGTTGGTGGGTATGCCAAAGCTGGATTCTTCGATGAGGCACTTGATCTCTACCATAAGATGTTGTGGGTCGGTGTGAGGCCTGATGTTTACACTTTCCCTTGTGTTTTGAGGACTTGTGGTGGCATGCCTGACCTGGTGAGGGGAAAAGAGGTTCACGGGCATGTTTTGAGATTTGCGTTTGAGTCAGATGTGGATGTGGTTAATGCATTGATAACGATGTATGTGAAATGTGGGGATGTCAATACTGCTAGGTTGGTGTTTGATAAAATGCCTAACAGGGATAGGATCTCGTGGAACGCCATGATTTCTGGGTATTTTGAGAACGGGGAGTGTTTGGAGGGACTGAGGCTGTTTTGCATGATGCTTGAAATTCCTGTTGATCCGGATTTGATTACCATGACAAGTGTGATTACAGCATGTGAGCTTCTTGGTGATGAGAGGTTGGGAAGGGAGATTCATGGCTATGTTATGAGGACGGAGTTCTGGAGAGACCCTTCGGTTTATAATTCGTTAATTCAGATGTACTCATCTGTTGGACTTATTGAGGAAGCTGAAAAGGTTTTCTCAAGAATGGAATGTAGAGATGTGGTGTCATGGACTGCGATGATATCAGGTTATGAGAATAGTGTGCTGCCTCATAAAGCTCTTGAGACATATCAGATGATGGAATCGGAAGGCATCATGCCAGATGAAATCACCATAGCAAGTGCACTATGTGCTTGCACTTGTTTAGGCTGTTTAGATTTGGGGATGAACCTTCATGAAATGGCCAAGCAGACAGGGCTCATCTCTTATGTTATAGTTGCTAACACACTCATTGACATGTATGCTAAGTGTAAATGCATCGACAAAGCTTTGGAAGTTTTTCACTCTACTCATGACAAGAACATTATATCTTGGACGTCTATCATCCTTGGTCTTCGGATCAACAACCGGTGTTTTGAAGCTTTATTTTTCTTCAAGGAGATGATGCTTGGACTAAAGCCAAATTCTGTAACATTAGTTTCTGTCCTAGCTGCATGTGCTAGAATAGGAGCTTCAATGTGTGGGAAAGAGATCCATGCCCATGCATTGAGAACTGGAGTTAGTTATGATGGTTATCTGCCAAATGCAATTTTGGACATGTATGTAAGGTGTGGAAGAATGGAATATGCATGGAAACAATTCTTCTCAGGTGATCAGGATGTTGCTGCATGGAACATTTTGCTAACAGGATATGCTGAGCGAGGAAAAGGATCACTTGCTATTGAGCTTTTCCAGAGAATGGTAGAGTCAAACATTAATCCTGACAAAATCACATTTATCTCCATATTATGTGCTTGCAGCAGATCTGGTATGGTGACAGAAGGCCTGGAATTTTTTGACAGCATGAGGTATAAGTACTCTGTTACACCTAATCTGAAACACTATGCATGTGTGGTTGATTTACTGGGCCGTGCCGGGTTATTGGAGGATGCTTATGGATTCATACAGAAAATGCCAATGAAACCAGATCCAGCAGTTTGGGGGGCCTTATTAAATGCATGCAGGATCCACCATCATGTTGAGCTTGGGGAAATTGCTGCAGAGAATATCTTTCAAGATGACACAAGAAGTGTTGGATATTACATTCTTCTGTCTAATCTGTATGCTGACAGCGGCAAATGGGACAAAGTTGCAAAAGTAAGAAAAATGATGAGACAAAATGGGCTAATAGTAGATCCTGGATGCAGCTGGGTGGAAGTCAAGGGCAAAGTACATGCTTTTCTAAGTGGTGATAACCTTCATCCTCAAATGAAGGAAATAAATGGACTTTTGGAGCGGTTTTATGAGAAAATGAAGGAAGCTGGTGTTGAAGGGCCAGAAAGCAGTCAAATGGACATAATGGAAGCTTCTAAGGCTGATATATTTTGCGGACACAGTGAAAGACTGGCCATTGTCTTTGGACTTGTTAATTCTGCCCCTGGGATGCCTATATGGGTGACAAAGAATCTGTATATGTGCCAAAGTTGTCACAACACTGTCAAATTTATCTCGAAGGAAGTTCGCAGAGAGATTTCTGTAAGGGATGCTGAACAATTTCACCACTTCAAGGGAGGCATCTGCTCTTGCATGGATGAAGGTTATAGGAGTCAGCCTGATTAGCAGGAAAATTGTAAGATATGTGGCATAATATTACAAAGTTAGAATTTTTGTCAATAAACAGATTTATATTACAAAGTTAGAATTGCAAGAAATGACAACTTTGAGATCCTCCACCACAGTGATTAATGTGTCCCTGAATCATTGATCAACTCCATACGTAGCAATAGCATGCTTTACAGAAAAGAACGGATTGTGTTATGTCTGTTGCACATAGGTTATTTGTTTACGTTATTTTATCCCCCGTATTAAAAAAAAAAAAGAAAGAAAGAGGGGGGGGGGGGGGGAGTCTGCTCCACTGATCCAAGATCACATTGTAACCTACTATCCAATAAGTAATACAATTTTGTGGGAGTGGTGATTTATATGTTAAGTTGCATGGTAGTGCAGTTGTTAATATCTAAGGTTTTAGATGGTGTACTGGTATTTTTATACTAGTAAGATAAAATGGTTTTGGATGAGGAAATTCAAGATTCCCACGATATGGCAAAGAAAACTCACTCAAAATTCTCATGGTTCAACTTGATATAGGCACCTATATTTATCAAACACCTAAATGATTTATTAACATCTAATTCAGTAACATGAATTGTGTTTATCAATCGTATTATGTTTTCACCTACTTGAGATTGTGTTAGATTTTTGGTAAAACTGAAAGAACCTGGAATTTGTGTTACTAGCAAATCTTGTTTCATAGATTCTCTCTGCAGTATTATTTTGTATCCACTTTTACTAAAATTTCAAGTACTTGTTTAAATAAAGATCCTGAGAGGAGCATGCTTATGAGAATTTTTAACGCAAGGCAATTTAGGAGAGAGAGAGAGAGAAACTGGCTTCTTGTAGTAAAAACAACAAGCTGTTATCACATATTACACAGTTAAAAAACGTTGTACACACTTACTTATCTTTCTTTCCTTTTTATTTACCTATATAATAAATTTCACTCACTTATTCATCTAATATCACTCATAAATTTGTAAAAGAGTTGAAAAAAGTCTCAAATATCACTTCATAATTTCACTGCTTTCTTGAGTGTCTTGAAGGGTGACCTAAAGAAGCTGTTTGCTGCAGCAAAGTCACCACTACCATCATCAGTACCACTTCCTGTGGGCTTCTTCCCAATGCTGTCCGCACCTTTTTTCATCCCTAGAATCAAAGATGGAGATGATGGGATTCGCCTCAAGGCTCTAGCACTCTCTGATCTATCAAGCCTTCTTTCCTTTTTATGTTGTTCCTTTCTTTCCACCCCTTCAAAACTTGTACTACCATTTTGATTTCCTTTCTTAATAACATTCCCAGCTTCATTTTCTATTCTATCTTCTTTCTCTGTCCAACTGTTCTTGTCTTCAACCAGTTGCAGCTGCTTCTCTTTATGGTCATAATCTGATGCTTTTGAGGTCTTCTGCTCCTTTTGTGGGAATTTTTGGTTCAACAGTTTGATTGTTTCTTCAATCACACTAGGGTTATTTTCATTTCTTTCTTGTGGATCCATGTCTTCATGACTATTCTCTAGAAGCATTTGGAGCCACTTCTCTACATTCCCTTTGCCGCGTTGCTTCCTGCTGTCTTCATTGTCCTCAGGTTCTGTTTCCTGAAGAACTGGCGAAGAAATGCCGTAGTCCCTCATACTTTCACTGATTTCAAGCTTCTCAAGTTTCTTTTCAATTGAGTTGTCTTCCTCCACGGCAGCCAGTGATCTTTTATGCTCCTCAAGTTTCTCTTCTGTAATGTTGTCTGCTGATATTTTCAGCTCTTCTTCATCTTCTTCTTGATCTTGTTCCTCTCTTGCAGATAAGCCATCTTCACATCCCCTTTGTTCCTCGTCCAAAAGCACCCTGAGCTCCTTGTGCAAATGTGTTCTTGGCCTGATTCCAGGCAAATACAGAACAGGCTTGACATCTCTCTCCTCAAAAGTGAGATCATCCATTCTGGATCTCTTTTTACCTTGCTCCCATTCAGGCCTTATCTCTTTCTCTAATTCATCTCTTTGTTTATACTTCTTGTGAAGCTCTTTCTCTGCAGCATCACAAATTTCTCTTTGTGCTTCAAGTCTAGCCATCAATGCATTAGTTGCAGCCTGGTTCAATCTTATCTGTTCCTTATACATGACACTCCTATAAGAAAAAGAATTTAAAAACTATCTGTTAAAAGTCCAAACAAAAAATTGAAGAAAATTAATCATTTTTCAGTTTTGGTCACTGGTCTTACTGGTGCATTGTGTCTCTAATCATCTTCTCTAGCATGGTCCTGTAAGAACATTGAGCCTCTGCTAACCGCCTGTACTTTTCTGCCTTTCTCCTACGTTTTATCAGCTCTGACTCCAGGTCCCGAATTATGAGCTTTTCTTCTTCATTTGTCAGCTTCATTTCACTCACTTCATTATCTAGCTTCTGTATTTCTGCCTGCAATCTTGCACTTTCTTCTCTTTGCTTTAGGGAATCTCTAGCCATGACAATGGCTTGGTAGGGGTTCTTATCAAACTGTGGATTTTCATTTTCTTTCAAAAGATTGCCCTTGCCTTTTCTTGAAGCTACGGCAAAACATCAAAGGTTTGCAAATATAAGCCGGTCAGATGTAAATTCTTTCTCTATATATTCAAATCAAGACGATGGAATTGCTAATAACTCAAACTTTGATAACCGTGCACTAACCAATAGCAGGAGACATTGGCCTTGGATTCCCATTGTAATCCACTTGTCTTAAAGATAATGCATTGTGGGATTCCCGTCGAGATTCCCTTCGAGATTCTACGATTGCAGCTGGAGCAAGGCCAACTTCTTCTTTCAAAGCAAAGAAATGTTGTGGAAAAGAATGAGAATCCACTATTTGTGAAGCATTCAACTCATGATCTTCTCCTTCAGAGAACAGAAATGAAAAGGCTCTGTGCCTGTTGTTTGCAACTACAAATATCATCATCCATCCCACTTGATCTTTTATGGAACATGAGAATTTAATTTCAAAAGAGAGGGGGGGGGGGGGAAGAAGCACGAACCTGAAGTCTGAGTTTGAAGAAGCAAAAATAGACAGGAACTGGTTTACTGATATACCCAATTGAAAATCCCACCATGGGATTAAGAATTCCAGCTTATTTTTCTTCCTCTTGCAGGCTTGCCTCTGTAGGATCCTCAGATTGCTCACAACAGTTAATCCTCCCCCTACATTTTCAACCCAAAGAAGCAAAATTACACTGTGCTTGTGATATACCGGTTATGCTCAAACTAGGTGCATCTATATAAACTTTTCAAAATGGTACTTTTGAGACAAAAAGCAGAAGAAGTAGAACTAGAAACAGTTTCTAACTTGCTTATCTAACAAAAAAATAGAAAACTGATAATTTGCTCATTTTGCTTTTCTTATTAGCTTATAGGCTATACAAACTTAAAATAAAATTAAAAAAAAAAAAAGAGCATAAACAAAAGCACCCTTAAAGGGTTTTATTATTGTTATTTTGAGAGAGATATTACTTGAACAAGGAAACCAGTGATCAATGTCCCAAGCCAGTGGAGAGGCTGAGTCTGCGTGATAATACAGGACATTGCCATATGCATCTACTCGAATCACGGCAGGGTCGAAGCCAGCATTCCTAAAATTTAACAAATTCACAAACGGCAGAATCAGAATTTTCCTTACTAAAATGTCTAAACATTGTTCATGCTATGAATTGAAGTTCCTACCCAAGATGGCTGAGCTGCTTCCAAAGGAGGCTGGCAAAGATCTTAGGCTTGGTAGTCGGCTTTGCCTTTGGATCGACAACTGGAAACATCTGATCCAAACCGCTTGCTCTTCCACCCTAAAACATCACATCAAAGAACAAGAACAAAGTATTTAAAAACACTTACTTGAAGTCAATTGACACTGCATCAGCAAAAAAAGTCACTATATAATCATGACCCAGAACTCAAATTCCCTTAAAGTTTTAATCTTTACCATAAAACCAAGCAAAAGATGAAGGAGATTGATCCATTTGCTTAAAGACAAATGATTTCAGATTACTTAGTTGAACTCAATTGACACTACCCGGCAAAAAAAAAAAAAAAAAGTCACCATATAAGCATGACCCAGAACTCAAATTCCCTTAAAGTTTCAATCTTTATCATAAAACCAAGCAAAAGAATGAAGGGTATTAATCCATTTTCTTACCTCATCTTCCTGCAAAGCATAAGGCATATAAGTAAAAGGAGGACCATGGCTGTAAGAACCTAAACCCTTATTGCGGCAGAGCCTTGCATAGGCTTTTGGGTACCCAAGATTCTCATTAACAGCCATTTCCTCTGGGGTGAACCCATAATCTTCTGCCATTTGAGGTTTGGGTTTGGTAGTGCTAATCTTTCTCTGCTGATGAAGTTATTATGGTAGATGGAGGGAAGGGAAACAGAGGAAACTCTGTTTTGTTTATGTAGGACCTAACGGTCGAATTGGTATTTTTTTTTCTTTATTCTTTGATATAAAGTTGAATGGTTTTAATTTTTGGAGGTTTCAAACTAAAACTTTATTTATTCAAAATCTGTGATGACACCTAAGTATTTAGGTGTGGGAGTGTCATGTGAGGGGGTAACGGTTAGATGGGATGGAAAGGTGACCCACATCAACGACTATTTGGTAATAATTTTGACTTTTATGTATTTTTAACTTTTGTAGGAGCAAGATTGTACCGGTCTAGTTATATTTCTAGAAGGTGTAGAAGGCTTTTTATTGGAATAAGAATGAAAATATACAGTAATTATTGTGTTCGGTATGTAAAGGCATTTTTTAAAAGGTTTTTTGAAATTTTCAAAGGTCTTTTGGGAGAAGTATCCTTGAGACTACTCTTCATTCTAAAAAAAAGGCCTTTTGAAAAGAAATCTTACTATTACTCTCACATCAACAACTAAAAGTAATTTTACTTTATTCTATCCAAACAAAACTCATTCTCTTAAACTTACTTTTGACATATTCAAACAAAATAAAAATTATTCTTTTAAATATAATTCCCCTAAAAGGCCTTCAGACCTTCTTTCAAAAGTTAAACCAAACAAACCAATTACCGTTGGGTGGCGTTTGGAATAATACCTATTAAGATTGGTAGTAATGTAGATTATCACTCCGAAAGATTGTCATATTTTAAATTACTGATAATATTAAATGCAGTGTTTAGTATGTATAGGTAAACTAAATGGTAATTTATATTACTCTATTTGGTATATCAAAAAAGTTACTAGGTAATATATGCATTAAATTAATATGATAATAATAAATAGCTAATAATAATAAAAAAATAGTTTATTATTATTAATATTAATTATTAGTTATAATAATATTAATAATTAATAATAATTATTAATTAATAAGAATAAAAAAATTTAATTATTAATTATGATTATAATAGTTAATTTTATTAATAATTATTATTAAATAATAATAATTAATATTATTTTTAATTTATATTATTTAATAATACTGAATTATTATATATAATTAATCATGATAATATTAACAATAATAATATTAATAATAATTATAATTATGATGATAGAATTGTCACATTTGTAGTAATCCACATTACCATATTTCAAGGGACAATCCATATTATCTTAGAAATCTAAATTACCAGTAATATTATCCATCAAAATAGGATAATATTATGAGTTCAGACAATTTAATCAAATATTGCTAATAATCTAAATGAATTACATTATACCAAACGCCACATTGAGAAAAATAAAATGCCTAGTGTTTTCGCCCCATAAAAAAGGGGGCAATCGATTGGAGATGGTCGTTTAATTCAAGAAGAAACAGAAAGTAAAGAAAAGAAAAAGGAAGTGTGATGGTGAAGATTAGCTCCAGTTGTAGTGGATTATGCATATATCATGTCAAAATTTGAAAAGCGTCATAAAGTAAGAAATTATTCCTAATGAATCAGTCTCCTGTGAACATGCCCGTAACCAAGAAAAAGGGCCATCAAAAAGTCCCTTTTAGCACAAGGTACACACCCAAAACATAACCCAAATTACAAATACTTGTCCCCCAAAGGGAATAATCTTATAAATTTGTATGCTACGAAAGTACAAACTCGGATATTGCCTAGATTGCGCGTAAAAAGTGGGGTAAAGCCGTAAGGTGCACGATGTATGTGCCAAATTCAAACAAAGTACCAAATATCAATATTATATATTTATATATGGTTATTGTGGGCCTGCAATCAATCAAAAAAAATTGTGGGCCTGCAATTCGACGAGAAGAAGCTACCAAAAAGAGAAGCCCATCAAACAAAACCTGAATTATTAGTCGAGCAAAAAGAAAAAAAAAACGCAAATTGTTACATATTTAGAGTTGATTTGTGTTATTTGTATTCATAATTGAAACTTATTTTATGGATTTACTAAGATATCTCTTAACTATTGATTAAAAATGCGTCCATTTTTTCTCTCAATTAATAACTAAGAGACATCTTAATGAGTTACATAAAATAAGTCTCAACCATAAATATAAATAATATTTTTGTTTAGAGTTTATTAAAGAGAAGTGTTATTTGAACATCCAAAAAAAGGTGTTCCATCAATATCCTATCACATTCAATCATTCAATCTACATAATTTTGTATTTTAGACTTTTATTTCAACTTTTCCTAAAATCTTGATGGATGGTCTTAGGGGTGCTGGGCTTTACAATGTTTAAAAATTATTTTCCTTTATTAAATCTGATTAGTCTAGTTTAAATTGAGTTAGTTTATTATGATAATAAAATTCTCCAACACTAATTTTCTTTGTCATATAACTCAAATACAAGACTATTTTTTTTTTAAAAAAGTAGCAAACTATTTCAATTAACGAAACATTGATATATAAAATTACGTAATGACTCCTTTTTATGTTATGTTAGCTAATTTTAAATATTAATCATAGCATTCTACTTTCTTTCTCAACGCAAAAGTGGTTGGTCATAGTACGAGTGGACTGCAATCTCAATTTAAATTTTACCTGCAATGTTAGGAATTTGAATTCCAAAGCTACTATTTTGGGAGGAAAACAAGATTTTGCTTAATCCCCACTTCTAACTCAAAATTATGTGAGTAATTTTTTTAAAAAAAATTTACTTTCGCACATATTGTTATCATGGTAATTAGTTTATTCACCCTCGTTCTTCTTTTTCACTATTCACTATGTTATGAAAAAAGAGAGGAGTTCTACTGGGAAAAGGTAATGTAATTTTTACCTTGGACTGAATAACAAGAGCGCTATTCTTCTTATTTCTTTACAAATTTTTGTTTCAAACAAGAGTAATTATACGTTGATGATTTGAGTTTATCTCAAATAATTGGAATTGGGTGAATTTAGACACAAATTTAGCTTAAATATTGAAGAAAGAATTATCCATATGCACCAAAAACCTGAACATTAACTTTGCAATTAATTAAGTACATGTTTGTTTAGATTAATTTTTTAAACGAAAGTTGCATTTTCTGTTAAATTTTTAATGAAATTTTAATTATAAATCATTTAAATAAAAATTTAACTAATATAAATACACACGTCATTCTTTGAGAAGGTAGCCAACGGGAAATTTTGCAAATGATACTCATGCATTGGCAAAAGTACATATGTTATTTGTATGTTACAAAATATAGTGAGTACTGTTTAAAAAAAATTGATGTTGATATTATTGTTCCCAAATTGTGATGCATCGACACATTTGAGATCCCTAAATGAAACCATGTAACCTTGATTAATGAGCGACTAATCATCGGCATTGATTTTGACTAATTGACTCTATTCAAATTTAGTTTCATCATTGCTGGTGTTAATTCCTTTGTCCTTGTTTGGATGTGAAGAAAAAATGAGAGGAAAGAAAATGAATAGAAAAGAAAAATGAAGAGAAGAAAAAATGAGAAGAAAGAAAATGAGAATTGTATAAAAATGATATATATATCCTTATTGTAATAAAGTATAATATTATTATTTGTATTTAATTCTAAACACATTTTTATAATTTAAATACATAAATTTATAATTAAAAATTTAGTATAAAATTGTTTGTTTACTTAAGATAAATGTAATATACACTTATTTATAATATTATAATTTATAAAAACAACCTAAATTTTAATATTTAATATTATTTTGTTAACTAAAACAATCTCATTTTTTATATATTACTCTTTCATATTTGTTTATTACATATAATTTAACTTAACCTTTTTTTTCTGCTACCACGTATTTTCACTTGTTTAATTTTTGTATTTGTTATGAAGGATATAAATAACTTTTGACAACTTTCTTTCATCATTGACAATTTTCTTCACACAAGGAAGGGGAAAAGTTTTTGTGCAGATTCCACTCTACTTTTTGTTCTTTCTCTTCATTTTTCTTCCATAATTGAATAGGAGAAAATCAACTTTTTATCTCTATTTTCTTTTTATTCATTTTTTTTCTTTTTCTCTCCATCCAAATAACAAAAGTAGTTAAAAATTAAATGAGTTGGTTGAATGACTTAATAATTGATTAATAATTAATTATAAATATTAATCTATATAAACAAATTTTTCCTTTGTATTACTCACTTTGTCTCTCATCCGTAACATTTACATTTTTCTCTTTCTCCTCATTCACTCAATTTTCTTAACTTTAATCATGTTTTTGAACAATATTGTCCAAAATGAAAGAGAAATTTTTTTCCTTTTTTTTTAATGGGAGAAAGAGAAAGAATTTTATCTATTGATATTTGGCTAATCGCATATATGCATAGTTAGGTGGTGGATTGGATGTGCCGTGGGGATTCTCGAGTTGTTGACATTTGACAATTACTTGTTTGTGATTGCTCTTTTGGGCTCCCACAGCCACTTGTTACGAGGATATTACTCAAATAACAAAAATTAATTAATATACACTTAATAAATATAGAGTTTAATTGTCTTCCAATTACATGTTTATGTTTATAAGACTTTTAAAATTGTAAGTAGTTGAATCAAATAGTTCTATTTATGTGGCAATATATAATTAAATATTTGTATAAAAATTTTTTATATTGATAATACATATAAATTAAATTTATAGGTATAAAATTAATTTTGATATACTAACAATATCATTCAATTAGATATTTTTATTTGTAAGACTTTTAAAATAATTTATTATTGAATTAAGTATTTTTATTAATATGATAATATATAATTAAATATCTATATTAAATTTTTTTACACTAATAATATATACAAATTAAATTTTTAAAATATTTATGTTGATGTTATATTCAATTATAAGAGTGTAAATGAGTTGATGTGAAATATTTCTGTGCGTGAAAATATCCAAATCATTACTTAAATGATAAGATTGTGAATGAATTGATATATTCATAAATTATTTAACATTAACTTTGTTTGTTCTAATTTGTTTGGTTAAGTAAGTATGTAAGCTGAACAAATACAAATTTAGGTTCAATAATATAAATAATTTAAGTTTAAGTTTTACAGCTTGATATAAAAATAAATATATAAATATGTATTTAATAAAAATTTTAAAATTATATAAAAATATAAACAATAATAATATATACATTATTATTTTATAAATTATAATTTTAATAAAAATATAATTTTTAAATACCGTTTATCATTTATCTAATTGTAACTTTCAAATAGCTTTAACTCACTTCTTGTTTTTGCTTTATTTCCTAATATAAAAGTATTTATTAAATACTATTTATAAACTTAACCAATATACTCCAAGAGAAAAATTAATTAGAAAATAAACAAATTATAAAAGAGATAAACGAATTGGGTTCAAGTTTCCTATTTTTAAACAAGTCGAATCCAAATTTGTACTTGCCTTATGTAAATAAATAGGTGAAGGTTAAGTAGTTATCCCCATTCAAATTATTTGTTGACTGTAATAAGGATTAGACCTAAAAATGAGTATCAACTATCAGTACTCTTGTTGCACATGTATACATTTTTGTGTGTTTATTTACCATTTTATATCAATCCATAAAAAATGTCATCATTTAAGAATTAGATTTAATTTTGATATACTATTTTGTAGAAAATATTTTTATACAATCATCTAATAATATATTACTGTATCATAAAAAGTATTTGACTTTTACAATAATTACTTAAAAAATTACGCATATGATGATATATAATTAATTGATGGTATGTGAACTAACTTAGAGCTGAGCATGAGGTTCTTCCGCCTGAGACCACCCCCTTTCTAATCTCGGACATAAGGAAGGAAAGACAACCCAAGAGCCAGAATGGCTAGCCACTTCCCAAGCTTTCCCAATCTCGGCCTCCGTCGCCTGCCACAAGGGCAACTTGACCCAGGGGTAGAATCAGCACCTTATATTTTTTACATACCTTCTAATCAAGGACCTAATAAATATTATCATTAATGGCTAGAGATTCCTCTATACCCCCTAAATATCATCGTAGTATAATTTTTGGGGATATATTCACCCTCCTACCCTAAATAGTATCCATTACTTTATACTTTAAGCTTATATAGCAACAGCATAAAGCACTTTATATCAGAATTAATCTCTTAATAATTCTAGTTTTATAGGCTTAAATAATAAGGTAAAGTTATATAGGGAGATATTAATAATTTTTCATTAAAAAAGGTTGTGTGGCTATGGTCATTAATCTGTATTCATTAAAAATTAATTAAATTTCAAATATTATATAGGATCCATAACTTTGAGAGAAGAAAGTAAATTATTGATGCACTACATACATAAATAGTTTTTTCTTTTTTTCAAACTTTTAAAACGTAATCTACCAAAACATTGCCTTGCACTGTTTTTTCACCATTTTATCTTCTTCCTGAGTCATCTTCAGCCAATTGCCGCGATGTCATTGCTGGCCCTACGTAGGCAATATTTCATGAATTCATGATTATCCACATGTATTGGTGCGCAAAGCATAGATTTGTTTATACGACAAAATTCATTCGTGGGAAACTATGGAGACCTAGGCAGAATCTCTACCCAACCTTCAATTATTATAATGGAATCAGAACATAGAAAGTCATCATTCTGATTTTCGAGAACCAATATGAAAGTTCCACGAACACAAATAGGGAAAAAGAGTTTAATCAGTAAATAGAAGAAGCAAGCGAATCAAAGAAACAATTGGGCGAAGAAAAAGAAATGAGATTCAAATTCAAGCAGCTTACATCATGCTCTTTGCCCACAATAAGAAACCAGCTGTGATTTTTCCCTTTTAAAAAGAAAAACCAGCTATGACAGAGGAACATGTATTTTCAACCCTAGATGTATGCTTACACGTTGCACCGAGCGCCGTGAATTAATATAAGATGTAGACAAATATGAAAGTACATAAGTGTTCATGTAAGATAAATATCTTATATATTTATATAATAATATATGTTATGTTTGATCTCAAATTTAATGTATAAATAACATAATTTTATGATATATGAAAAAAAAAAAAACACTTACAAGCTGTAAATAAAATTTTGCATTTCGTATTTATACTAATAACTTATATAGAAATTAATTCTGATATATTATTATTGTAATATATTTTTATTATTAATTAATTATATATTATCATACTTATAATTTTTAAGATAATTGTTAAAATAGTTAAATATTTTTTTAAGTGATAAATTATGATTAGATTATATGTTTATACTAATAATTGAAGTTAAATTTTTGCTATATATAAATAATTAATTGTTAATATATTTTTGAATAAATAATTTTTTTAATCCTAAGATTATATAGTTATTATCAATTTATTTCTCATATTTTAAAATATGATATCAATTTGATTTGACCATCAAATTCTACTAACACTGTTAATGATAATTAGGTGAATTACACTGACTTCCCCTGAGGTTCAGTATAATTATATTCGACATCTCTCTATTTATAGATTATATTGAGCAAAGTGAATTAGAAGGGTGTTGAGTGTAATTACATTGAACCTTAAGGGAGTTGAGTGTAATTACATTGAACCTTAAGGGAGGTCAGTGTAATTCATCTATGATAATTTTATCTAAAATTATTTTAGGACTAAATTAATGTCAACTATAAAATTTTAAAATAAAAAAAAAGTTATTTACTCTATATTTTTTCTTGTAAACGTCAAATACACATGTCTCTAGAGTAATCCCCCAAATTAGTCCCTAACAATATCTTTAGTGGATATATTAGTCATTGACCAAAAAAATTGATCTTATAGTCTGTAATAATTACAAAAATTAGATACTTTAATCTCTGATAATTGTAAAAATTGTACACTTATAATCTTTGACTTATTTATAATAGATAAGGAGTTTGATGCAAATGTAAAATAATGACTAAAATTTCCCCAATCCTATCCTATGTGACATTTTTAAAATGCGTAGTTTGTATAATTTAAAAAAAAAATTAATTATTAGTTTATATTCCTATTGGATTCTTTACCAATTATAAATAAATTAAAAACCAAATTAATTAATTTTTATAATTATTAAAGATCAAATAATCAATAATTTTTAATTAAAGACTAATATGTCAATAGAGAATATTGTCGTTCACTTAGGGCCCGTTTGATATACCTGATAGTATAAGGCCTGATTGTATAAAACTTGATAAAATTTAATATTATGCAGTGTTTGGTATGTCATTAGATAAGATATTGTATTATGTACAATATAACTAGAAAAAAGTGATTATAATAAATATAATTTTTGAATATTAAATTTAAAATTTAAAAATTAATATAATTGTTTAAATATTTATTATAATTATTTTAGCTATTTTTTATTATATATAAATATAATTTTATAATTAAAATTATTTATTTATTTTTAATATCTTTTCATAATATAAAAATATGAGTGAGTGAGTGAGTGAGAGAGAGAGAGAGAGAGAGAGAGAGAGAGAAATAGAGAAGGAATTTTTATATATCAAAATTTAAACAAGCCTAATATCATATTTCTATATTTGGTTGTATTTTTTATTATATATAATTAAATTTATATTAAATATTATTTACATATTTTATTAATAAATTTTTATTCTTATATTTTTATATTCATTTGAATAGTTATTTTATAATTATTATTTTAAAAATATTTACTTATTATTAAATATTTTTATTAAATAATATTATTTTTGTTTATATGGTTTTTATTATTTATTATTTATTTAATAATTATTTTTCTTTTAATAAATATATTAAAAAATAAAAGAACCTTTATATATCAAAAGCTAATCAGGTCTAATACAGTCTCTCTAGACTGGATTAAGTTATCCATCATTTTGACGTATAAGGGAAATTTGATGGATAAACTTATACAATATATTAAATACACCAAATAACAGATAAGATCATAATATATTATATCACTTTATTTTATTATATCTAATACGACATGCCAAACACACCCTTATTGTCTCTACGAATGCACCCAGCACCTCTGGCCTAAATATACAGTGCAGAAAAACTACAGATGCACAATTTGATCCGAGTTCAGAAAGCATAAAAGCCGCAGTTGGCACATATAAAGGTCAATTATAGAAATCTTTAAATATAAATATTAAATATTTATTTTTTTATTTATTATAGATAATTATTTTATTTTAATTATTTAATTGATACTAAGTTTTGAATTTCAAATTTTATGAATATCGAATTTTAAGTTAAAAATTAGGCCTGATATTAATAAATATCAATGTAAAAATATCAAATTTTAAATTCTGAGTTGAATCTCGTATTAATAAAAATATACAAATATCAAGTTTCAAATTTTAAATTGAATATTCATAATTGGTTATCTGATATCAATTTAATAGATTATAATATTTTAATATTATATATTAATATATTAAATTTATTTTATTATTTTTTATTATTAAATTTATAAATAAATTTAGAACAATAATTTAACTTTAAATAAATATTTAATACTCAAATTCTATGGTCAGTATTCTAGAGCATAAAGACTGCGGTTGCACATAGCCTGGCAGATCACAATCCTCAGCAAATTCCCTAACACCCAGCCCAAAAAAAAAAAAAAAAATCCTCGTCAACGTTTAGAGTGAGTACATATCATCGCATATCTCAAATCTCCAGTGAATTACACACTCCCCAGTTCCATGGCACACTCCATCGATGAAACCGAAACGTCAACCACCACCACCCCACTCCTCCGCCGCAACGGGTGGCGCCTCCCCTCCACCATCAAGCTCAAAACCAGCCTCTCGTCGGAGCTCTCCGGCGCCGTTGGTGACCTCGGCACCTACATCCCCATCGTGCTGGCACTGTCCCTGGTGAACAATTTGGACCTCACCACCACCCTCGTCTTCACCGCACTCTACAACATAGCCACCGGCCTCCTCTTCGGCCTCCCCATGCCCGTCCAGCCCATGAAGTCCATCGCCGCCGTCGCCATCTCGGAATCCCCTCCCCTCTCCATCCCCCAGATCTCCGCCGCCGGCCTCTCCGTCGCCGCCGTCCTCCTCTTCCTCGGCGCCACCGGCCTCATGTCCTTCCTCTACCGCTACCTCCCCTTGCCCGTCGTCCGCGGCGTCCAGCTCTCCCAGGGCCTCTCCTTCGCCATGTCCGCCATCAAGTACATCCGCTACCAACAAGACCTCACCACCTCGAAATCCGGCCCTCCCAGGCCTTGGCTCGCCCTCGACGGCCTCATCGTCGCCCTCGCCGCCACCCTCTTCCTAATCCTCACCACCGGCGCCGGCGTGGACGACGATCGCGCCGTCGAGGACACGCCACCACAACCACAACAAGAAGACGGAAGCACTGAATATCATCATACAAATAGGTCTCGCGCTCGCAGAAGATTGAGATTGTTGTCTAGCATACCTTCAGCTCTGATAGTTTTTCTGTTTGGGTTGGTTTTGTGCTTTATTTCCGACCCTTCGATCCTCGGAGATCTCAAGTTCGGGCCGTCGAGGATTTCCGTTATTCGGATAACGTGGGAGGATCTGAAGATCGGGTTCCTTAGGGCCGCGGTCCCGCAAATTCCGCTTTCTGTTTTGAATTCCGTTATTGCGGTTTGCAAGCTGTCGGGGGACTTGTTCCCCGGTAAGGAGGCTTCGGTTATGAAGGTTTCGGTGAGCGTTGGGGTGATGAACTTCGTGGGGTGTTGGTTCGGAGCCATGCCATGCTGCCACGGAGCGGGTGGTTTGGCTGGGCAGTACAGGTTCGGTGGTAGGGGTGGTGCTTCGGTGGTGTTCCTTGGTTTGGCCAAGTTGGTTCTTGCTTTGGTGTTTGGGAACTCGTTTGGGAGGATTTTGGGTCAGTTCCCTATTGGGATACTTGGTGTGCTTTTGTTGTTTGCTGGGATTGAGTTGGCTATGGCTTCTAGGGACATGAACACTAAGCAAGAGTCGTTTGTGATGTTTGTTTGTGCTGCGGTTTCTCTCACTGGGAATAGTGCTGCTTTGGGGTTTGTTGTTGGCATTGTGCTTTACTTGCTCCTCAAATTGAGGGAGGTTGATTGTTGGGGCTTTGGATTTGGGGTTCAAGCATCTAGGAAGAGCAAGGATGAGGAAGCTAGCTTGATTGGGTAGAAAATTTGATCCAACGTTCTGGTGGGAAGGTGGAAATTAATTGGATTAAATGATGTGCACTTTTCTTGATTGATGGGTTTGAAAATGATCACTAAATTTGTGATCATGTCATGTGGGAGCTTCTTTAATTGTGTGTATCTCCTTTTTTCGCCTTCCTCATAGCGGGGACTGTTCTGTTCTGGTCGTGTTGGTGTTGTCTTCTAGATTGTGTGTATTAGTATTACCTACGTGTGTGTATTTTCAGAGACGGTAATTAATAAGTTCGTGTATTTGATTGGCGTGCGAGTGAACCGGGGAACATGGTTTATAGCATTATTGGCTCTAAGGCTAAGAAGCTATGGTTATACTACGTAGGACTTGGATTGATCATTGTTTGGATGTATGCGCTTTAACGACCCAGCAGTCCCTTTTTTTTTTTTTATTTCGGATGAAGCTCACTCATTTATTTTACACTAATAATTTTCCTATATTATTCAGGGGTCCTTTTTTTTTTCATAGTAGCATTATTTTTAAGTTTTGGATGCATTAGTAATTTTTGTTAATTTAACTTATCCTAATACTCTTCTTGATTGACAAATTCTTTTAATAATTTTGATAATGTAACATTATTATTTTGACATAAAAAATTCTAGGCATCCAAATTTAACTTATCTAATTACTTTCTTCAATTTTTTAACACAGAAAACTTGATAGTTAAATTTTTGTTGTCATTTTTTTTGTCAAAATAATGCGATATTAATTTTAACCTTTAAATAAATTAATATTCTTTTACTCCTTTAACTTATGAAACATTACTCATGGTGGATCCCCCCCACCCCAACGACTGCTGTTTTATGGTTAAAGTTTGAGGAAAACTCCAAATTAATCTTTCATAATATCTTTGGTGGATAAATTAGTTTTTGAGAAAAATAAATTGATTTTGAAGTATTTGATAATTGTAAAAATTAGATATTTTAATCTCTAACTCACTTGCAACTAGTAGATAGTATAATGTGTAGATTGCATATAGACTAAAATATATTAACCTCATTTTATATGGCACCAACACCTCCAAACATGCAACTGAAAAAAAAAAAAAAAGCACCATTTTACTCACCGAGCCTAGAGCCGTTGAAATGGGCCAAGCCCAATGGATCGGCCTGAATGACCCGAAAAATATTTGGATCAGGCTATAAAAATAAGAGTTAAAAAATCAATTAGCTTGATCTGATCTAACCTGATTTGGCCCGGCTCAAATTGAGCTTGCCCGCTTTAGGCTGAGCCAGCCTAATAGTCGGAACACATTTTTTAATTTGAATATTCATTAATAAATCAACTGCTTAATATATATATAGTTTTGGCCTATGCTTTTGCACTCTAAAGCATATCATTTTGACCCATTGAGCATGTTTTAATTGTGTTTTTTTTTTAAGCAAAAGTAGAAAAGCCATAACCCAAAAAAAAGAGAAACTAGCAAAGCTAAAGGTGACAATATTGTGCCTAAGTTTATGTCTAAGTTTTCAATTACAAAAAATAAACTACTAAACTAAAGCAGATTGAAACAAGAGAAAACAATAAAGATAAAAAAAAAGAGAGAGAGAGTTTGTGCGTTGACAGTGTTACACGTCGCCAATCATTAAGAAAGTTGCGTCTTTAGCAATGTTGTGCCTAAGTTTTTTTTTAAAATGTATGTTGTGTCTAAATTTACAATAATAAAAAGAAAAAAGAAAAAAAATTAATAGGTGGCCCGACATCTAACTTGTGGCCCTAATGCTAACCTGAATATAACTTAATCAAATCAAGCTTGACTTAAAAATGGCCCGACCTAATAATGGCCCTGTCCGAAATGGACCGACTCGTTTTGACAGCTCTAACCAAGCCTTAAACCTAATATTTAAAAATTCTCAAGCTCCATATCCTCTCTAATACCACGACTGAAATGGTAATGAGAAAGGAGATCATTATGTGATGTGGTGCTTGAAAAATTTACATCTAATAGAACAATGGTGCAACTACTAAGTGTACATATTTCCTAGTCTTCACAAATTTTATACAAAGACTGAGACTACTTAAAAATTTATACTGGGATTGATATTATATGCAAAATAAGTGTCTTAATAAAAAATTAAAAAAAAAATGTCACATGACCTAGTCAGCATGTATCATACACAACACTTTTTACCAATTGTAAGTGAGTTAGGGGCTAAAATGTCTAATTTTTGCATTTGTCAGATATCTCGAACCAATTTATTTTTGTTAAGGATTGATAGTATTAAAGGACTTGAGAAGAGAGGGTTGAATCAAGTCTTTGATTGATTAAAACTTTTTCTGCATACTTAACACATGATTCAAAAAAGTTCACATAATTAGATTTTCTAGTAAATAGTTAGTAGATGTCTAATAAGTGCCTACAGGAATTAGTTATCAAATAAATTGAAATATATATATATATATATATATATATATATATATATATATATATATATCCAAAAATATTATAGCAATACAGGTTCAGATTTAAAAGATATAGCTTGAAAATAGAAACGTAAAGAGTAAAGGATAGAAAAGCTGCACCAAGGATTTATATTAGTTCAATTTTTACAACTTGAAATCTATGTTTAGTCCCCACAACCTTGTGAGATTTTTTACTATGAGTATTCTTTGTTACAATAAGCCTCTCCAAGTTCTATCACTCTTTTACTCAATCTTGAGCTACTTTTTTCTCACTAACTAAGAGACCTTTCACAATGGTATTTTACTCACATGTGTACCTCACAAGATTTTCATTTTTATGGCAAGTTTCACTCACTTGAATTACAACAATTTTAGAATATGAAATGAGAAGAAGAAAGATTTAGTACAAGAAGCACTTGTACTAAGACTCTAAAATAAGTTTAGAAAATTGATACTCATAGGTGTTTCAGCCCATTGCAAGTTGCTTGGACTTTACCAAATTGATTTCAATGTTGGGGGGCCTTCCAATGAGTCCATGCAGTTGTCTTTTCAAGCTGTCATGTGTTGTGTATTGTGCTATGACTTTTTTCTCTCATATGATATAAATCAAATTGTCCTTTTCCTTATTTGATTAAACCAGTTTTTGCTTATACTTTATGAATTTCCATTCTAATACAAGGAAATCTAGGAGAATACAAAAGATACTTTTTCATTTTAGTAGCTTTTGTTGATATAGCCGTTAAGGTACTCTGTCCTTGAGTCAACTCCTTGGATTTTGTGCTACTCGAGCCCAGTAGTAGCTATATTTGCTATTTCACTAGTAGATTTTGCTTCAAAACTTTCATTCTTTACTGCTAAAATATCTAGTTCTTGCACACAAAAAATAACCTTTCCAAGATCAAGTGCAAAGAGCTTCTAACATATAGTTTGCATCATCATTTATAATAAAACACTTATAGATCCAATAGGAACTAATCTATCTACCAAAAATATTGTGAGGGACTAATTTGGAGATTTATTCGTAAAGTTTTCTTTTTTGGTCATTCCTTGTTATTGTTATTATTATTATTGCTTTTTGGGTCGATCCTTATGGTTAACATTTATTTTTTTGGTCGCGTCTATGGTTAAAATTTAATTTCTCTCTGCTACTATTGACGTCAAATGGATTGGGCCTTTGACCAAAAACGTAGATTGGGCCTCAGGTTGGGTCATGTTTTTAGACCGCAAACAAAAAGAGAAGGAGTTGACATTTGTTTGATCAGTAACAACTTATCAACTTGTCTCCGACTCCATGACCCGAAAAAGAAAAACTTTACTGTCCTCTCGGTTTCTTTTCCGAACTGCAACAAATTTAATTTTTTTGAAATCTAAATAAATGAATATTAAGAAATTTGGGTAAATTGGCTTTAGACTAATGACAAATAAATTAGAAAATTAATCCAATTGATAATTAAAATTGGATTTAGACTAAGACAGACTAACTCTAGACCAAGCTATATTGAACTAGGTTAGGTTAGGCTAACTAAAATTTTATTAACTTAATCCGTATATTTTATTGGGTTATTTAGGTCTGCTTGTCGAATTTAGCCTATATTGAGAGCTCTACCTTGTGTTAACATCTATACTACTCTCTTCTGAAAATTTAGCTCTAACTCCAAGAGCATCACCTCCAAATTTACCAACTGTTCGATACACTTACTAAGATGGAGTTCTTTATATCTGAACTAAAGTTTAACTGAATAAATTATGCAGGAAGCTAGTGTAGAGTAGGTTTTTTCTATAATTTTGTCGATGTACTAACAATTTTGATTCAAATCTCAATTTGTATAATAAGTGACTAAATTAAAAAAAATAAAATAAGATTCTATATTTTTTAAAAAATAAAAATAAGTGACAGGAAAAAACCTTCATACTTTAAAAAAAATAGATCCACGAGTAATTAGAGCTGGCATAGGATGCAAGTTTCATCCCAAAGCTATTGATAATACATTACTATTCCCATCAAGCCTAATATGAACAACATAACAGGATCTAAACAGGGATGCAACAATAGTTAATGATATATTCTCCTAATAATCCTCCTAATACTTAATAAAAGAAGTATTAAATAAAAAAGTAATTATATTTAATATCTTAAAAATATAAAAAATAATTAATACTTTATTTAAGAATTAGGAAGATATTTTAGGAAGATAAATTATTTTTCTAATTACATTTCCCCCATGAGTAAACTAAAATGTGTGACAGGATGTCTATCCTTCCCAAAGCTATTAATGACACCCAAACAACCCTCCAAGCATCAAATTGTTAAAGCATCCACAATCATTGATCATATGTTAATTTTTAAACCGAGTAAACTTTAATGAACTAGATACTGAAAAGCTTTGATTAAAATCTGAAGAGGCTTTATGATATGAAATGGAGCTGGCACCTAACTTGCTTGAGAAGATATGATGATTATGTGTTTTCCTCATCTTAGAAAAAAAGGGGGCGAATATAAAAGAAAAATGGTTTTAGAGATCGACCTTTTACCCACCACCCCACTTCCACAAAATAAGCAAAGCTCCTTCCACCACGAACCACCCAAAGGACGACTTTGGCACTAATCCATGAGGCAATAAAAAAGAGAAGTATAGCTCATAGACACTCAACAAAACCATGGACCAATAGATTAAATACCTCATCTGGTGGGATCAATATATGATGGAGATTAATATTGATTTACTGTTTATATAAAGATTTGTTTTATTGTTATCGAATTATATGTTATTACCTATGTGAGTAATAATTATAAATTTTAAACAATTTTATTAAGGTGAAAAATACATAATTAAATAATTATATAAATATTTTTATTTTAATAATATATCAAAATTAAATTCTATATTATCTATAAGCCCACATTTAATCTCATAGTTGTATTCATAATGAAATTTATGCATTAAATTTGGATCCGTTTAAATTTTGACCAACAGGATTATGCAACTTTTCTTTTTTCCTTTATGAAAGTTACTTATTTAGAATTTAAGTTATTGTCCCTGTTAAAAGCGTTAAAATTACTTACCAATAACTTTAATATTTTTATATCAAGTGTTTTAATTTAATAATAAATTATATGATAGGTTAACTTCTTCAATAATATAATAGCACATTCAATAATAATATGAAAACATTAAATAAGGAATTTTTTTTAACAGTACATACACCCTTGATTTTTTTGCCCCTTTAATTTTTAGTACTTTGGATCTGAAAGACCAACCAGACCAGACAGGCGACAGCCACTTCTACTTTAAGTCTTCAACACTTGAGCTTCTGTTAAACTCCATTCTTATCGCTTGAACCCTGTCCCTCATCAACATCCCTATTTCAAATCCAAATCTTTGTTCATTTCTACAACACTCTCCCATTATCAAACATCAACTACAGCAAAAATAAAAAAAGGGACCCTGATCTGTGTCTGATTCAGGTTACTCCTCTCACTTGTGTTCTCTATGGCTTCTGTTTTTCTGCCACATTTCTGATTAAGCTTTTGAGTTTTGACTTCTCATTATTTTGTTTCTTCTTTTTAGGTCTTCTTTGTGGGTGTGATCTGTGGTTGATTTGTGCACTGCCTGCATGTTCACACCTAGTGGTGTAGCCCTGGATGTAATGAAACCCGGTTTCTTGTTGAAATTTGACAAGAAAAAGCAATTGGGTATGCTAGTTTCCTGAAATTATCAAGAAAAGTGTTGGAATTTTGTAAGTTGGAATCATGGGGTTTCCATTTTCAGCTATTGTTGCTCTTTGGTGTGTTTGTGGCATGTTGTTCATTGGTCTTGCAAACTCATACTTCCCTAAGGGTGCCTATGATTTTGAGAGGAACTCACATGTAACATATAGTTATGACCGAATTGGTGAAGTTCAGAAACAATGTGCTTCTGTGTTATCTGCTGCATCTGAATTGAGATCTGACTATAGTGGTGTGACTGGTATGAAAGGAGAGCTTTCCTTTGTCAATGGGGATTGGATGCAAGATGGAGGTAAGTTTCCCATAATGCCGTTTGATGCTGGGAAATCTCCAGGGTCCTTATCTGAAGACCGTAGTCCATTGAATTTGGTCTCTTTTTGGGTAACTGATGTTGATCATGCCCATCGATTGAAGAAGTCAGTCCCTATCAATGGCTTCATGATGATGGGAATTACTCGAGATGGTACTTTTGTGGACAATACTTATGGTGGGAATCCTGAATTTCAGTTATGGCCCAGCCATTCTCAGCTTTCGATTGCCTTTCAAGGGGTTTACACTGAATCGAAGAGAAATGGGGAAAGGGTGTTGTGTTTGTTAGGGAACACTATGCTTCCTACTCGAGAGGCTGATCCTGCCAACCCATGGGCCTGGATGAAGAATCTTGGTGAGATACCTCTGTCAGAAGATGATCAAATTCTGCTTGTTCTTCGCTATCCCATGACATTCACATTAACAAACAGGATCATCAGCGGAGAGTTAAAAAGCTTGAACCGCGAATCAAATCCTAAATACTTTGATGTGGTTCGCATATCATCACAGTTGGGCAAGTCAGCAAAGTACAGATTCATCTCACAACATATATTGTCCAAAGCTTGCAATCCATACCCATATAAAGATAACCTGATGAACGATGGTATTGCTGTCTATAAAGGGGCAAGGCTTTGTGAAATCCTTGAAGAAGTCACTAGAGAGCAGCCTTTAGCTGTTGCGCCAAACTGGAAATGCAATGGCACAGATGATTTCTGCAGTAAATTAGGTCCCTTTTTGTCGGATAAGGAAATCAGATTAACAGATGGAGGCTTTCAAGATGTTAAACTTTACATGCAGGATGTTATCTGTGAACAATCAACTACTAAAAGTAATACTGCTTCTGCTAGAGTATCTACAGTTTTTAGAGCAGTTTCTCCATCAGAAAATCAGTATACTACGGCAAAGAGATCTGGGCCAAACAACATGTCTCTTGCCGCCGAAGGGATCTGGACGTCTTCTAGTGGGCAGCTTTGCATGGTTGGGTGCCTTGGAATTATTGATGCCAAAGGGAGTAGCTGTAACACTCGGATCTGTATGTATATACCCACCACTTTTTCCATAAAACAACGTAGTATTATTATGGGAACTATGTCTCCCATTAGAAACAGTAGTGCCTTCTTTCCTCTATCATTTGAGAAGCTTGTGTTACCTACAGAGCTCTGGAATTATTTCAAACTCACTCATCCAGATTACAGTTACTCTAAAACTAATTCGGCTGGCACTGTCCTGGAAAAAAGCGAGCCCTTCGGTTTTACAACTTCCGTTAAGAAATCGTTGCTAACATTCCCCAAGCTTGAAGATAATGAGGCATTCCAAGATAGTCTGTCTCTTCTTTCAGAAGATCTCACTTTTCATGTCTCAGGTTATCCTGATCCTATGCCTAATGTGCTGGCCCCAAGGGTCGACATTCAGATGGAGATTCTCTCTGTCGGTCCTTTGTTTGGGCATTATTGGTATGCTCAAAACGGTTCAACATGGGAACAAGAAACACCATATCATGTCAAGGATGAATATACAGAAAAGCAGCTTCTTATAAATGTATCTGCACAACTCAGTCTTACTGGAAAAGCTTATAGTAATTTTTCTGTGCTTTTCCTGGAGGGTCTTTATGACCCACATGTTGGAAAGATGTATCTAATTGGTTGCAGAGATGTGCGAGCATCGTGGAAGGTCTTATATCAGAGCTATGACCTTGAGTCCGGACTGGACTGTTTGATTGAGGTGGTTGTGGCTTATCCTCCAATAACAGCTCGGTGGCTAGTCAATCCCACAGCTAAAATTTCTGTAGAAAGTCAAAGGACTGATGATGACCCCCTTCGCTTCAATACAATAAAGCTCCAAACTTTTCCAATTATGTACAGGAAGCAGCGCGAGGATGTTCTCTCACGCAGAGGAGTTGAAGGGATTCTTCGCATCTTGACTCTTTCTTTTGCTGTTGGTTGCATCTTAAGCCAGCTGTTTTATATAAGGGAAGATGTGGATTCTCTTCCATATATATCTCTTGTTGTGCTAGGTGTTCAAGCTCTTGGGTATAGCATTCCTCTGATCACAGGCGCAGAAGCTCTTTTCAAGAAAATGGCTTCTGAACCTTATGATGTATCATCTGGTGAGCTGGAGAGCGGTGAGTGGCTCCACGTCATTGATTACATTGTGAAACTGCTATTGATTGTATCATTGCTACTAACTCTCCGGCTGTGTCAGAAGGTGTGGAAGTCACGCATCAGATTGCAAACACGTACACCTCGTGAACCACTCGGTGTCCCTAGTGATAAATGGGTATGTCTTTGTGCCTTCATCATTCATCTGATTGGGTATGTCATTGTTCTAATAATCCATAGCACAAAGGCCAGTCAGAAGCCTCTTAGAGCAAAGACATATTTGGTTGATGGAGAAAATTCCCATTCACCGCCGGATTGGGTGACAGAATTCGAAGAATATGTAGGTCTTGTCGAAGACTTTTTCTTGTTTCCTCAAATTATTGGGAATTTAATCTGGCAGATTCGTTGTAAACCACTCAGAAAACTATATTATATTGGAATAACTTTGGTCAGAATTCTTCCTCATGTATATGATTACATTCGAGCTTCTGCTCCAAATCCCTACATCTCTGAGGACTCTGAATTTGTCAATCCAAGCTTGGATTTTTATTCAAAATTTGGGGATATTGCTATTCCAGTGACTGCAATTATTCTTGCACTTGTACTCTATATTCAACAAAGGTTGGGCTATGAGAAGCTGAGTCAGATCCTGAAATTTGGGCCGCACAAGCTTCTCCCGAGTTTCAAATACGAGAGGTTGTCTTCTAAGTCTTCTGAAACTGAGCTAGTTCCTGGTACTAATGGTTGTGCTGCACATGAGAAAGAGCAAGCTGATGTAGAATGATGTAGACACTTAATTACTGACAGAGGCTGTTGTAAACATACATGAAAAGTAGGTAAGTTTCGGTGGATGTATTGTTATATATGAGAACTTGACTTACATACAGAATAATCAAGTGAATTGTGATTTTGGTCTGCAAATTTTGATTCTTTATTCTCCAATTATTGCTGCCAACTCCTAGCTGGCTGTACCCTACAGGATTGGGATGGGAGGTTTTTGAGGGTGTTTATTTATCTGGGCCAATTGATTTGATACAAGAAAAGTTAGGAGGTTTAATCAAGCAGAAAAGTTATATAAACAAGCAGACTATCATATACTGTTACCAAGGTTAAAGACTTGTAGCTTTGTTTTCAAACTGTCAGCATATTACCCCAAAGAAAATATCATATAAAACTTGATAAACTTTACTCTGTTTAATGTTTTGTGAATTATGATGCCCATAAATGTGCATAATGGTGTCTTGATTTATTGCTATTCCTATGCCTTTATTTCTACTGTATATTCTTATTGTTGATATGCTAGATGATCACTTCAGACACTTCTCTGGTCTGTAAAATAATAGTATGATCTGGATTTCTTATTGCCGGATTTCATACACCCTAGGATAGGGCCTGGATCAGGTTTTCCCTCATTTGGATGTTTAAATCTTTCAAGTTCTTCTAAATTTGGAGAACTTGAAAAATGTTCATAAAAACTAATAAGGGAGGGTTTAGTGGTTCATGATAGATAGTCTTTTATTTACCAATAAAGGTGAGATTTAGTTAATACATTTTCTGCCCTCTCTTTCCCTCCACTCTCCTTCAAAACATATCCTAACATGATATCAAAACCTCTTTGACCATTCTTGATTTCCTGGGCACCCATCAACAACTAAGCAGCAAGTGATACAGAGTAATGAGCTATATATTGCTTGGTCTTATAGAATCAATTTACCAATGAGTTCTGGTCTTTTCTTAATAAGCTTTCTTTGTAAAATTTTATTAAAATGGGGTGTGCTTATCCCTTTTTACTGGTCAATCTTTCATAATCAGGTAGTATAGTCATACAGAAGAAGTTATTATTGAATTAAATGGTTGTCATTTTACGAAGTATCAATTTCCTATAGAGGAAGATCAGCTTGTAACTGTTTGAAATT
The DNA here is from genome assembly GCA_031439585.1 of Pterocarpus macrocarpus. Taxonomy (NCBI): domain Eukaryota; kingdom Viridiplantae; phylum Streptophyta; class Magnoliopsida; order Fabales; family Fabaceae; genus Pterocarpus; species Pterocarpus macrocarpus. Next base: position 2,010,954 of record CM062516.1, read on the forward strand.
TAAGCCAAAGCCATTATTGAATTAAATGCTTGTCATTTTAGGTGAAACTAGTTGCTTTTCATCGTATCATGGCCTTGGTGATCCTTATTGTATAAATAAATTAAATTTATGAACAAAACGGTGATAAACATGTGTTTTTATCCACATTTTATGTACTAAGAGCTTTGTACACATCTATGTAAGCGCCCCATTAGATGACTACGCCATGTTTGCATGATGATAAATTTAAGCTGTCCATCGTGGAAATGAGTTTATAAAGTCTCCTGAGCAAGAATAGACAAAATGAAGATCATATATATTGGAAGGCTAATGTCTTATCTTTTTAGTTGATATATAGTGTTAGGCTCGCTATTATTCTTAGTTTGATTCACAGTTAATGATGAAAATGTTGAAAATTTGTGTAATAATAAATGATGATATCGCCACCTTAATAAGGAATGTCCGAAGTGAGCAAATATACTTTCATGATTTAAGTTTGACTTAAGGGTCAAACAATCTACCAATTGAGCATGAATGTGTGGATGGAGCCCAAAAAATTCAAATGTCACCGGATGGTGTTGTAAAGTCAGTTTTAGTGGGCCTTACTCACCAAATGCGTACTGCGCATATTGACACTCATGAAGTGAGGCCTGGCACTGCTTTCAGTTTTTGATTTGAATATTAAAGGCCTGATTGGTTTCAAAAAATGTTTTTGTTTTTTAAAAAAAATATAAAATATTATCTTATTTTCATTTCATTTTCTGTTTTAAAATTTTGTGAAAGAAATAGTGAATATAAGAAAAAAAAAATCTTGTTTCCACTTTTTTTTTTACAAAAATCCTGAAAATAGTAAATAAAATAAAAAACAAGGTGATTTTTGGTAGTTAATTTTGAAAATGAGAGATGAAAACAGCAAATGTTTTCTAAACCGAACAAACCTTAACATTTTGGTTTTGACAAGGTATCCCTGTTAACCAAAAAAAACAAGTTATTACCCCTTTGTTTTAGTATTCTTTTCTCTTGGTTTTACATTTTTTTTTTTTTTTTTGGGTTGGATCCCTCTTTGTTTTAAATATAGAGATGACAAATCAAATTGAAGTTGATGGATCAACTCGTTTAACCCGAAAGACGAAATGAGTTGCATTTCACAACCTACTTTATTAATTGGACTTTTTTTCTTGCCAGACTTAATTAGATTATTTTAACCTGCCTTGTATAAACTGTGGATTATGGTAGGACAAATATGGTTGATTTGTTGGGTCAATCATTTTTTTTCTTTTTTTAATGGTAGATTAAACAAGTTAACCTATCTAGCTTTTTTCAAAAAATAAAATAAAATCTATTTTTAAGTAAAATTAGGCAGATTAGTCGATCAATTCTAGCATTGGCAAACAAACCAACCCGTCCAGGGTCAAGTCTTAAGTGGAGCAGGGCAAGCCAATTAGCTTTAGTAATTTGGGTTGAATATACCAACTCACTTCACTTTTGCATGGGTTGGTGGGTTGACCCACCAGAAAAATAAAAAATTAAAAAAATTTAAATAAATTAATTCATATAAAATTTTCTTAAAAAAATAAAGGAATTTTTACTTAAATATAACAAAATAATATTCATACAAACTTAAAAAAAAATTTCTTAATTAGCTAATTTATCAATATCCTACTCAAAAAGATTCAAAATATAAAATGTTGTACTATTAACGTTGTTTAGCACTACAATATGCCATAAGAAGATATGAAAGTTGTCGATGAGAGAAAGGGTTCGGTCTCAGACTCTCATAGACATGGACTCATAATTGTAATTGATTCCTTTTTTTCTTTTAGGGGGGGCAATATAACCGATTCTTGAGACATGTGTACCTGGGCCAATAAGAGACCCAAATATTGAGTGTATTGTGCAAAAAAAAAAAGATGAAAACCAAAAAAAGTGTGACCCGCGGGTCAAACCTACATTGCGAGGCAAATCATATGGGTTGAATTTTTTTTTTTTTTAGGTTGAAAATATTTACTCACCCCACCAAAAATTGCAGGCTGTACAGGACAATGACTCCAACCTGTCTTACTATTTCTAGTCAATTCACCAGTTAACTTGCTTAATCCACCATTTTTCTTCATTTTTAGATGGATTGACTTACTAAACTCACTAACTTGTTTATTTATTTTTGTGTTTAGGTGAGTGACCTTGTTAGTTCGTGAACTTACCATAAAACAAAATAAATTGACAATTTCAACTCATTTTTATAAATGAGTCTACTCACCTAGTCCCCTATTTTTTAAGTTGACAGGTGACGGGTAGGGTGGATTGACCATTTATCATCTCTATTTAGGTAGATATATATAACACTCGGTTGAAGAATAATATAGCCAACATCATGTAAATGGACTATCCACTACTAGAAGTTATTGGAATAGCAATTGATTTTGCGATCGATTTAAGTAACCTGAGACCAATAGTTGGAGAAAGAATCAATCGCAAAATCGATTGCTAATTTATATTTTGTGAACGATTTGTAAAAGTCAAGAAAGAGAATGTGGAAAACAAAATCGATCACATAATATGGTTTTCGAACTAATACGGATACCTCAAATAGGTGATATTAAACGTGTATTATACGGGTAATGCAAATATAAAAATTCCACTTTAAAGTGATACTAAATGTATATTACATGAGTCATGCAAACATATAAATTACGCAGATAATGATTAATATATATTGTAATTATTAACAATTAAAACCAAATTTAAAATTAAATATTTGAACTCTAAAACTAATAGCATACTATAAAGTTATATCAATTCAATTTTTTAATTAGAGATCTAAATTGCTATTAATTAATTTTTCTAATCTATTTATGATATAAACTAAATTTTCTTAACAGAGTTTTAATAAAGCTACTTTTATAATATGATTATTTTCTTCTTTAAAGTTTCTATTAAACATAATATCTTTCATTAGTTAATGTTAGAAAGCTTAATTTTATGATTCATATAACTTTAATAATTTATGAAAAAATACTGTTAATCAAATTTATCTACTCTATATGATCATAATTACAATAATCTTATTATTTTAAAATATATAATTTTATTCAAAACTTAAATTATATAAAAAAGTATAAATAACAATTATATATTTAAATTGATTCAATTTTTTAATTATATAAACCTTTTTATATTTAAGTTATGTAACTTTCCTATTGATTCAATTTTTTAATTATATAAACCTTTTTATATTTAAATTATGTAACTTTCCTATGCATTACATGAGTAACTACCTTAATAACTAAAAAATAGAATATCCACCCCATTCCTCCAAAATTGGGAGGAGGAGAGTTAATTGAGGAGAATTAATAAAATATGATGAAATTTAATTCCTCTATTCCCATTCCATGCCATCCAAATTTTTAAAATCAAAATAATAGAATATTAATTTTTTCCGTCACTTTCCACTTCACTCCACACCATCCCTTTCCATCAATCCAAACATAAACCAGAATCCGGAACCCCCGTCCATAAAAGTGAAACGTAATATTACCCAAACGAAATATAATATGAGCGAATCCACGTTTAAAAATTTCAACCCACGTTGGGATGTGAAAATGCGGATCCAAACATGTTCGCGTCGTTGTCAGGAACAAAGTTTGGTAGCAGATGGTACCGGCTCATTTAAACGAACGAGAAATGTTGCCAATAGAATGAAAATTGCATTAATGTAACGGTATGAAAAACTATGAATTGGATTGGCCTCATATGATACATCCCGTTCCAACCTAATTGCCAAACTAATTTTGACTTTTACTGTTGTTTTTTTATGTGAGACCCATTAATTGAGTAGGAAAAGAAATAAATAAGTGCTGCTAACCTCAATTGATTTTCACATTTGACTCAGGGTATCAATATTAATATTAATTAATGCAAGCAATAGTATATGTCATGAAAACACTAAAGACAAAAAAAAAAAAAAAAAGAGAGGAATAATTTCTCTTTGAAGATAAAGCTTTTTAAGTAATGTGATCATATATAACGTCACTGAAGAAGTTACAAAGAAATACATGGAAAGGATTCATCTGAATCACGTGGACAGTACAGTGAAGTCAACTAGTAAAGTTCATATTATTAATTAGAAAGTATAATAGTGTGTCATAAATTTTGTATAATGGTGTGTTACAAATTTGCATCGTGATCATGCAACCGATTCTTTAATGATGCAGTTGAGTTGGCAATTGCAATTAGTCAACAGCGGCACAGCCCAATCTTTATTCGTTTTGTACATAGTAATTCATTATGCTTGACTGCTAGGTTGATAGCTAGCTTCTGCCTTGCCAAAAACGCAAACTTTCACAATTACAGCTGAGGGACACATGAAACGGAAAGTGTTTAAGAGAATTGTAATTGGCAAAAAATGAAACTTAGACTTCATTGAATGATGTACTGCATATTTTTAGACATGAGCCACTATCCTAGGACCAACTAACTTTGCTAATTACAAAACATGATAGCCTGTCTAACTAACTTGACAGCCTGTATAACTAATTTGGCCGTTGATAACATTCGGTTGGCTTTCCCCATGAATTTTATCATGTGATAATCCCTCCAAGCTTGGAGATGATATTGGTGAAAGTGGTAGGAGGTAAAGCCTTGGTGAGAACTAGGGATGGAAATAAATTAGGCAGCCTAACAAGGGCTTGTGGCCTGGCCTCTTTAGTAAATAAGCCAGGCTTAAGCCTTTCTCAAAGCCTATTTAGTTAAAGATGATACACTTAGGCTCTTTATAAAGTCTGTTAAACTTGTCAGGCCGGCCTATATATATATATATATGTAAAAATTTAAATAGCCTTTACTAGGATCCAAGCCCTTGAGCTACTATCAATACCACTAAACATGTTTAATAGTGCATATTTAATATATTTATAAAAGTGATCTTTTAAAAAATTAACAAATCAAATAATAATTTGTTAATTGGTGAAGATTGAAGTATCACTCACAGATGAGAAGGACACACATTCTTCATCTTCATCATAAAATCCTAGTAAAAAAAAGAAACCCTTACGCCCTTGCTCTGTACCCAAACTCAGAACATCGTCATCGTTAGTGGCGTCCACCTTCGCCATGCAATCATTTGTCCAGCCTCCGCCTCCGCCTCCGCATCCAACTGTCTAGCCTCCGCCAATGTGTCCAGTTGTCCATCTCCACTAGTGTGTCCTTCACCTTTGCGTCGCGAGTTCGCAACCCCCAGCACGGCAACACCTTCACCTTTGTTGTCATCACTCAGATCAAGTTTATTGTCCTTCAACTTTGCTATCACTACATCCATCACCCAGATCTATGAAACACTGTAACTCCTTTGTGACTAAAACTTTATTTTTGTCACTTGCTATGAACCCTTTTGTGACTCTACTTTGTACTTAAATAATTTTTGGTTTTTGCACTACAATTCTTAGTTTTGGGAGGTTATCTATTTGCACTAACTATTTTTGTTTATCGGGGAAAAAAATGCTTTGTGTTCAGTTAAGCTTAAATATAACTAATTATTGTTTGAGTCAAAGCATGTATATACATGTGAATTAGGCATGCAGTGGTAAATGTTGTCTTTAATTATATCCAATCTTGAAGCTATGGAATTTAACTTGATAAATAGCTTAAAGGTTTTGTGGTGGCATAGTATAAGTGATGAAATTATCATTTTTATCATTTAATTTTTCTACTTAGGAAAATTTTTTTATGGCAATGTGAAGGCTTGTTTAAGGCCTGTTTACTGTGTGTTCAAAGGCCTGGGCTTATTTAAGCCTACATGCTAGCCTAGGCATGATGGCCTATTAAGAGCTTTTTTTTTTTTTTTTCAACAGGCTTTGTTAACAGGCTTCAGGCCAGGCTAGGCCACCCAAGTAGTTCAGACTAGGCCAAAAAATATAGCCTTTAATAGGTAACAAGTTAGGCCCAGACCCAATAATTATGACACAAGTCTGGCTTGTTTAGAGCGTAGCCTGGCTTGTTTCAATCCCTAGTGAGAACATTTGCAAGTTGCAAGGAGGATGAAATGGGTAGAAGATGAATTAATCCAGCTTGGAGTTTCTCTCTAACAAGGTGGCAGTCTAGTTCAATGTGTTTGGTGCGCTCATGAAATGAGGGATTTCGTGCAATATGTATGGCTGAGTTGTTGTCACAGTAGATAGGTGTAGTTTTTGGCATAGCGATCAGCAGACCATGAATCAAGTATGTCAACCACTGTAATTCGCATGTGTTGGTAGCAAGAGCTCAATATTCTATTTCATAGGAGGATCGAGAGATAGTGTTCTGTTTCTTAGATTTTCAACTAATGAGAGCTTATCAAAGGTATACGCAGAAATCGATTACTGATCTTCTAGTATCAGGGCAACCTACCCAATCTGAATAACTATAGGCCTTCAACTTCAAGTCTGATTGTGAAGGGAAAAAGAGTCCAAGACGTAGGGTGCCTTTGATGTATCGGAGGACCCTTAGTGCAACTTGACGATGAATAGTGATGGAACAAGAAAGGAAATGACTTAATTGGTTGACTGCATAACAAATGTTAGGTTTGGTTGTAGTGAGATAGATAAGCCTTCTAATGAGTTTGCGATATGAGGAAATATTTGCAAAAGGGGCACCATCAGTTTTCGAGAGTTTAATAGAATTATCCATAGGAATGGTTGCAGGTTTGCAGCCAAATAGGTCAGCATCATTGACCAGTTCTAAAGCATATTTTCTTTGGCAAAGGGATATACCAAAACCTGATCTAGCTACCTCAAGGTTGAGAAAAAAATTTAAATTGCCCAAATCCTAGATTTTAAATTTGTTATCAAGGAATTTCTTGATGCTCTCTATCTCATGAAGATCATTCCTTGTTAGAATAACATCATCCACATATATAAGTAGTGCTGTGAATAATGAACTAGAGGATTTTAGAAAGAAGGAATCGTTAGAGGGTGATTGATGATATTGACATGATAAGAGGGCTTAAGATAACTTTGAGAACCATGGCCTATTGGCTTGTTTCAAGCCATACAATGATTTCTTAAGTAAGCACACTTGATTTGGCTTTGGGGAAGTGAACCCTTAAGGTAGTTTCATATAAACTTCCTCATGGAGGTCCCCATGGAAAAATGCATTATTAACATCAAGTTGTTGCAAGTTTCATTGCTTGGCAGCAGCAATAGATAATCAGAGTCTAATGGTAGGCATTTTTGCAACTAGACTGAAAGTATCCATATAATCTACACCAAGTGTTTGTGTGTAGCCTTTGACTATAAGCCTTGCCTTATATCTTTCAATAGAGCCATTAGATTTGTATTTAATCCTATGAACCCATTTGCAGCCAGTTAGAGTTTTCCCTTTAGGTAGGTCAACCAATGTCCACGTCTCATTTTGCTGTAATGCAACAATTTCAACTTCCATAGCTTCCTTCTAGCAAGCATGTTTAATAGCTTTAGTGTAGCAAGTTGGTTCAACTTGTGAAGAGATATTGAAAATGAAGTGTTTGTATGTGCTTGAGAGTTTATTGCAGGAAAGGACATATGAAAGAGGATAGAGTATACCTGAGTGGTCAATACCTGTGAGGGAGTTTGGGACAACAACAGTAACAAGGTTACACTGGTAGTCCTATGAGTAACTTGGTGTTTTCCTCTCTCTAGTAGATTTATGGGAAGGTATGGGAACAGGATATTGAAGAGATGGTTTAGGATTAATTTCATGTGTGTGCTATTGTGGGAAGTTAGTGTCATAAAGAAGGTCATTGTGTAGGGGTAAGGAGAGTGAATTAGTGTGTGAATCTGATGAGTAAGGTGATCGAATGGAATGGTATGGGAAAATGTGTTAACGGAAAAGATAATTTCTGCTAAGGAATATTTCTCTGGTTTTAGTGTTGAAAAGGAGAAAACCTTTGACACCATATCTATATCCTAGAAAGATACACTTGTGTGCCTGAGGATCCAATTTGGTCTTTTGTCTTATTAGAGTAGATGCATAAGCTTGGCATCCAAAGACTTTAAGGAAGGATAAGTCAGGGATTTTGCCACACAACATTTCATATGGAGAGGCATTGTGTAAGATAGGAGTATGAATCTTTTTATGAGGAAATGGAATGTGAAACAACAAATGACCAAAAACAAGTTGGTATATTTACTTGGAAGAGCAAGGCTCTAGTCATGTTCATAATGTGTAGGTGTTTTCTCTTAACAATGGAATTATGTTGAGGAGTCTCAATACAGGATTTTTGATGAATGATGCCTTTTTAAGCAAAGAAACCATTCATCTGAAATTCAGAACCATTATCAGTTCTAATTTTCTTTACCAAAACACCATGTTGTGTGTGTGCCATATTTATAAAATGCTTTAAATAAGTGGTTGCTTCAGATCTTAATTTTAACAGATAAATCCATGTGTGCCTAGTGTGATCGTCTACTAGTGTGAAGAAATATTTGTGACCTTGAATAGAAGGAACACTATTAGGACCCCATATATCAGCATGCAACAATTCAAAAGGTTTAGAAGCTCAAGACTCACTTAAGGTAAAGGTAACTTCTTTCGTTTAGAGAAGTGACAAATGTCCCAAGCATCCCTTTTATTGATATTACAAGTAAAAACAGAAGATTTAGTACATATAAGATGTAACCGATCAACAAATATGTGACCAAGGCAAAACTACCATAGATCAAAAGTGTCTTTACATAATGTATAGCTAAGATAGGAGATGGGGAAATAATAAAGTTACTAGTAGCACTTGATTGTGGGATGTAGAGTCCATTGCTCACTTCAGTAGTTCTAATCCTCCTCAAGGCGTTGATATCCTAAATGATACAGGTTGTATTAGTGAATAGTAATTGACAATTAAGCAGATTGGTCAGTTTGGTAATAGATATCAGATTGAATAAAAATTAAGGTATATACAGAACATTATGCAAATAAAGCATGTCATTAAAGTGCATAGTTCTAGAATAATTGCAAGTCAATTGAGATCCATTAGGTAAAGTTACTATAATAGGTTTGATCATTCTATAGATGTAAAAAAATGCAAAGAGTGACAGATGTGGTCTATGGCTCTTGAGTCAGGGATCCATTGACCAACATTTGTGGTACCTTGAGTCAAGGATCCATTGACCAACATCTGTGGTACCATGCTGATAATGCTATGTTTTGATTCACAATGGTGAAATTGGCTCAAGAGACAGGAGCATTATTGGTAGACTGTTGAATCAAAGTAAGCAAACTTTGGTATTGTTCTGTATTGAAGTGAAAGCTTGGTCCAGATTCATCACTTGTGTGATCCATAACCTCATTTTCTGTATTAATAGCATTAGTAGTGGATCTAGGAGGATTCTTGAATTTGTGTCCTAGTGGATAATCATGTTTCTTGTAGTAGACATCAATAGTGTGGCCATTTTTACCACAAAAGGTTCAAACTCTTTTGGTTGCTCCTTTTCCTGTAGGTATAGGAGGTCTTGATGGATGCTGAAAACCACCATTGCCTCATCCTTGAGGTGCTTTTGTTAAGTTGCCTCGAATGCTATTAGAGACATTCATAATAGGCTTGGATTCAAGAGTTCCTTCATAAGTAAATTGTCGTTCCTGCTGGATCATAAGAGAAAAGATCTTGTTGATTGAAGGAAGAGGATCCAGAAGCATGACCTATGATCTCACAACACTATATTGCTCATTTAATCCTTTGAGGAAGCGAATGATGCCATAGGGTTCTTTGTGATTTTTCATTTCTTGAAAAGCACCACAATTGCATTAAACATTGTAATGACAGGTAAGAGTAGGATGAAAGATGTCAAGTTCATCCTACAGTACCTTCAATTAGGTGAAGTAGTTGGTAACTGAGAGATCTCCTTGTTTCAGTGAAGCAATCTCATCTTGAAGATCGAGATCAGCAATCCTGAATAAGTTTCCTTGTGAAAATCTTTCTCAGAGTTCTTCCCAAACTTTATATGCTTTGTTTATCCAAATCACACTTTGTGCGATTAATGGATCCAGACATCGCATCAACCATGAAAGGACCATGGTGTTGCAGCGATCCCAAAAAGGATAGAGAAGAGCATCTGGATCAGGCATGACAATGGTTCCATCGACAAATTTGAGTTTGTTCTTAGAGAGGAGGCTCATCCTCAATGCACGGGACCAACCATGGTAAATGGAACCATTAAGCAACATAGAAACTAGCACCAACGCAGGGATTTTATCTGGATGCATAAAATATGGAGATGACGGATCTTGAGCTCCTTCAGGCAACAATGGTGGATTAGTTAGAGCATTTGTTGCAGCATGAACAGGAGTAGGTACTAGAGCACCCATGGAAGAAGAACAAAGGTCGAGAAGGGGAAAGAAGATGAAAAGATCCAAGACTAAGTCTCAGAGAGAATGGCATAGCAAGATGCTTTCAACTGGTACCATAACAAAATTGTAATTAGCAATTTGGGTATGTTTGGATGAGATTTTTTTGGCAAAAAAATTACTTTCTTCACTAAAAAATCACTTTTGATATATTTAGATAAGTTTTTAAAAATAATCAAAATCTTAAAAAAATCTGTTTTCAACTCTTTAATAAAACCTAACAAGAGTAACTTCTCAAAAAAATTTGTTTTCAGCTTTTGTAATTATATAAAAAATTTCATAATTACTTTTTTCAAAAGCTGAAACAAACACACCCTGAAACCTCGACTTTATTGAATGACTATTTACATATTTATAGATATGACTCACTATCCTAGGACTAACTAACTTTGCTAATTACAGGCATAGTTGTTAAAACCAGATCAAATCGGCCGGTTCGGATCAGAAACTGGTGAACCAGCCAGTTGTCCAGTTCAGTTCTTCATTTGGACCATATCTGCATCTAAACCGGTCAAACTTGGGTATGAGTAGAGAATGAGAGACACGCTGCACTACCACTATGCTATACAACTTCTTATGTTATAATATGCTAATAATAATATATATTACATATTTATTTGAATTATATTATATTTTTATATATTTATTTAATTAAATTCCGTTCAACCAGTTCAACCAATGATCCACTGGTTGAACAGTAACCCAGTGCCTTGACCGGGTCAATCACCGGTTCGAGTTTAATAGCTATGATTATAGGACATGATAGCCTGTATAACTAACTTGATATTCTGTATAACTAATTTGGCCGTTGAGAACATTGGGTTGGCTTTCCTCATGAATTTTATCATGTGATAGTGTTGGTTGTATAATGTTAAGAGAGAATTAATTATTAAATGAAGGAAGAATTGATTACTTTTTAAGATTCTAAGATATTGATTGTATCTACTTTTTATTTTATTTAATATTTAGGAGAATCTTTAGGAAGATTTTTAGGAGACTATATTATTACTTGTAATATTAATACACACACCTTGCTTCCAGAATTATATTAAAATTGGATTGGATAACATCAACTGTGTTTGCAACAACCTTTTAAGTGTTTGATTAAAGATCGGGAACAAGATAGAAGGAAGAGGTCAATGCCTCAATGAATATATATGTATACACATGAATTTCTTTTGTCCAATTTGTTATGGAGCCAAACGGATCATCTCATGATTATGAATACAGTTTATGGCATTTTTTCATACTGGAAAGTTGTCGTGCTAAATACCAGCTCTGAATTAATAATCACATTTCTGCTTAGTCATTCCATTGAAATTTTTATTTGAAAATAAAATCACACGCACTTCTCTTAATTATAAAAGCGTGGCTTGATTCAAGCATTTAACACTCACGCAGTATATATCTATAAGTTGTATAGTTTTGAAGTTAATTTTACTTTGGTAACTCATGTGATACTAATTCTAAGACCATTAAAATATCAATCTATAAGTCAAAATCCCAAGTTATTATTTTCTTAATCTTGTTGTGAATGTTTGGAAATTTGGAGACACAAGTGTAAAGTTCCGAATTTCAAACATTCATTTTCTCGCCACGTAAGGAAGACTGCCAGCTGACTGACGTCCCTGCTCACATTGTTCGTTGGGGGATCTTTTCACCATTGCTTCTTGTTTTCTTCAATTGTAGCCGAAAGGACTCTTAATTGCATGTCCGATAAAGTAGAATTTTATATAATAGCCTATACGTGATCCATCACCTAGGCTTTAGGGACTTTCAATCTCTATACAAATATTTACGGAAGGATACTTTAGATTGTTTTTTTTTTTAAATAATACTATTCAGATAGGAAATTTTTATTAGAATCCTTGGCATAAATCATAAGAATAATTGAATAAAATAAAGTGATAGAATTTATTCATTCATCAAAATATTAATAAAATACTACATCATTTAGGTAAGTCAATTTGAACAAAAATTCTTGACTCTCTAAATTAAATTAAAAATTGATTTCAGTGTCAAAATATCTTCTATATAGAAAAAATATATCACAAAAAAGACTAAATATTGATTACCCCACCCCCCTCTCTGAATTATCCGAAACTGGTCTTACTAGGCACTCACCCAACAAAATCATAGTTGAATTGTTTAATTCCCAGTACTATATCATGGAACTAATAACATAAAATTAATAAGTCATGCAAACACAACTACCAAATAACATAAAATTAATAAGTCATGCACTTACGCATTGGAGTCATCAGTTCCCACTTTTTATTTGTATAGTATAAATAGGCATGTTTTCCCATCCCATCTTCATTCAAAGGACGAATTCATTGTTCTAATTTTTTCCAACTTCTTTAGCGCACTCATTTTTCTTAGCTCTTTCTCTCAGTTGTATGATTCTACAATTGTAACTGCCTTAAGCTTTGAAGAAGAAAAAAGGCTTCAGTGGGTTTGGGCTGAAGTTACAACATTTGCTGTTGTCTTTGAATATATAGTTTGTGTTGTGTTGTGTTGTGTTGTGGTGGTAGCAATGGAAGGAAGTGATATATATAGAGCACGCAATAGTCTAAGAGCTAGTAGTTCCACAGTTTGGAGAAATTACAGCACCACCAGGGAGGTTTTCTCAAAGTCATCACGCGAAGAAGATGATGAAGAAGCTCTTAAATGGGCTGCACTTGAGAAGCTACCTACATACAATCGTTTGAGGAAAGGGTTGTTGACCACATCACATGGTGTGGCCAATGAGATTGACATAACTGAACTTGGATTCCAAGAGAGGCAGAAGCTTCTGGACAGGTTGATCAATGTGGCTGAAGAGGATAATGAGAAGTTTCTTTTGAAGCTCAGGGAACGAATTGATAGGTAATGGAATAAGGATGCATTACAAAATCTCTTGCTTCTTTGTAGTTTCTGGTCCTCCCAACCTCCTTCTGAAAAATATAAGTTTAATTTTCATGCACTAAATTTTACGGTGTAACCAAATGAAAATTATGGGAACTATCATATCATGATAGGTAATTACATACAAATAGATCATATTGGAAATTACCATAATTTTTATTGGACGACAGAATAAAATTGTGTACAAGAAAATTATTGTCAAAAAGATATTTGCATATTTGCTAGTTAATTATCTCATAATGTTATATTCTTTCTCTCTTTGTTGTCATGTTTGTTTTTCTAATTTGTCTAGAGTTGGGCTTGATATTCCAACAATTGAAGTTCGATTTGAGCACCTAAACGTTGAGGCTGAGGCTTATGTGGGAAGTAGAGCTATGCCTACTTTCCTGAACTTTGCTATTAATCTAGTGGAGGTAAACTTTAGCAGATTCTAGTTTATCAAATTTTGCGTTTAGTTAGTTTTGTTTTTTGTATTTGTTTCTTTTGTTCTGCAATTAGTCTCACAATCCTTCTCCCTTTGGTCTTTCCAGAGCCTTTTTACTTTTCTCCACATTCTCTCAAGCAAAAAGAAACATATGACTATCCTCAAAGATGTTAGGGGAATCGTCAAGCCTAGAAGGATGACACTGCTTCTGGGCCCTCCAAGTTCAGGAAAGACCACACTACTTTTAGCCATGTCAGGAAAGCTTGATCCAAGTCTTAAGGTGAAAAGCAATTTCTCTTAATTTTACTAACATTTTACTTTATTGTTTTCTTTTTCTTTTTTCTAATTAGGAAAATGGTGCCATGTGCACAAAAGGTTTTGAAGCATTATTGATACTCACAATTTTATTTTTTATTTTTTGTCCATGCAATTACTGGGAAACCATATGTTAATCTTTAGAGAATTTAGTTTACTTATTGAGAAACTAAAAGTCTCGCATTTCACATTTTTTTTTTTTTTTTTTTGTATTTCTGTAAACTTGGTTTTAGTAAATAAACTGAATTCTCCATATTAATGCATGGTTCTCCGATAGTTGCAAGGACTGAAATTTTTTTGTATTCCTTAGGAGAGTGATATTATAATATTTTTTCCATCTAATTTGGATGCCCATGTGCCCTCCAGGTATCTGGGAGATTGACTTATAATGGGCACGGAATGAATGAGTTTGTTCCTCAAAGAACTGCTGCTTATATCAGCCAACATGATGTTCATATTGGAGAAATGACTGTGAGAGAAACATTGACTTTCTCAGCAAGGTGCCAAGGAGTTGGATCACGTTATGGTTAGTCATTTTTCATACCATGACCTTGCCTTTTTTTGTTTTTTAATGTTATTTTCATGACACTAATTTCTTATCGAATTTTGGGTGTAACATAATTATAACTGGTTATAATTTTTTGTGATCCACATTCACACCACAGACTTGCTATCTGAGTTGTCTAGAAGAGAGAAAGAAGCAAACATTAAACCTGACCCAGATATTGATGTCTACATGAAGGTGAGAAAGAAGCTATTATCAATCTTGACTGCACTAAAAGAAGCTATTTCTATGGCAATGGATGTTAACATATTTGCATTTGATTTGCTTCTAACATACCAGGCAGCTACAACTGGAGGCCAGGAGGCAAGCTTGGTAACAGATTATGTACTAAAGGTAACACTAAAAATTAAGGTTTATGTTTCTTAAGATTATCTATTGTTAAGGTATAAAACCATTTATTTGTCTTTACCTAACAATTTAAAATTTTGGGAGAGATAGTTTATAACATAGTGTTAGAACTTCTATGGCCAAAAAGGCTATAGTTTGATCCTCATCTGCCTCTATAAGATGGACCTATGCATTGTCCATGCTTCAAGCCCAAAGGGACTCTTGCATCGGGGGAGGGGCGTGTTAAGATATAAAACAATTTATGTGAAGTGAAGTCACAAGGAATTTACTTTAAAACTATGCAGATTTTGGGGTTGGATATATGTGCTGATACAATGGTGGGGGATGAAATGTTGCGTGGTATATCTGGAGGACAAAGGAAGAGGGTTACTACAGGGGAGATGTTGGTTGGTCCAGCAAATGCTCTATTCATGGATGAAATATCCACTGGCTTGGACAGCTCCACAACTTTTCAGATTGTGAGCTCTCTGAGGCAATATGTTCACATTCTTAATGGAACTGCGGTGATCTCTCTGCTACAGCCAGCAGCGGAGACTTATGAACTGTTCGATGACATTATTCTGATCTCTGATGGTGAAATTGTGTACCAAGGACCCCGTGAATTTGTTCTTGACTTCTTTGAATATATGGGATTTAAATGCCCTGAGAGGAAAGGTGTTGCTGACTTCCTTCAAGAAGTAAGCCAAACTTTGTCTTTTGTTTCCCTCATTTGCAGTTTTTGGTGTAGACTAAGTACATATTATATATCTCTTGCTGCAGGTAACTTCAAGAAAGGATCAAGAGCAATATTGGGCACACAAAGATCAACCTTATAGGTTTGTAACTGTTACTCAATTTGCTGAGGCGTTTCAGTCATTCCACGTTGGTGGGAGAATGGGAGATGAGCTTGCGATTCCATTTGACAAGTCTAGGAATCACCCTGCTGCATTAACCACTAAAAAGTATGGTATTAACAAGAAGGAGTTGTTAAAGGCTAACTTCTCAAGAGAGTTTTTGCTTATGAAAAGGAATTCATTTGTGTACATCTTCAAGCTATGCCAGGTGAGTTCTAGCTACTTTATATGAATGAATCAATGTTTTTTTAGACAAAATCAACTAAATTGACCCTTCTTAATTTTTGCATTGAACAAATTGTTTCCTATAGAAAGAAAAAAACAAACGAGTCAACCCGTAGTTCGTGCCAATTTCAAATGTCGGACACATTAGTCTCTTCTCAATATTTTCGAAGGATTTATAGATCAAATTGATGTCTAGCGATTCATACAATAATTCAAATTGGTCTCTAATAAAAAGACACATAAGACAAATAAGTCCACCAAAATATTGAGAAAGGACTAACTTATCCTTTATTTTTAATGTTTAGAAATCACGGGAGTTGTGTATTTTTTTTTTTTAACTTGAGAGACCAATTTGTCTAGTGCTGTTTTTGACAGAACCAACTTGGGGGTTTTATTGCTTTTTTTATCTCTAATTGTTTTCATACTAAATTTGATTGTATGATTATTTTGCATTCATGGTTTTGACTTTTGTTTGTTTTTTTTTTTTTTTTTTCCTTTCCTTGTCTATTTCTTTTTAGCTTACTATCATGGCAATAATTACAACGACCCTATTTCTACGAACTGAGATGCACCGGGAATCCATTAACGATGGAGTTGTTTACTCTGGTGCTCTATTTTTCTCAGTAGTAATGCTTATGTTTAATGGAATGGCTGAGATTTCAATGACCATTGCAAAGCTTCCTGTTTTCTACAAGCAAAGGGACCTTCTGTTCTATCCCTCATGGGCATATGCAATACCCACATGGATCCTCAAGATCCCTATTTCATTTGTGGAAGTTGCTGATTGGGTATTTCTCACCTATTATGTGATTGGATATGATCCAAATGTTGTGAGGTATAAAAGCTCCCCCTATCTATTTGCAACATGTGAATACTAGTTCTGCTTGTTTACTTGTTCTATTACTTATGGTGTGATGTGTCATTCTTTATGTAGAATGTTGAAGCAGTACCTTGTGCTAGTAATGACCAACCAAATGGCTTCAGGATTGTTCCGTTCAATTGCAGCATTGGGTAGGAACATAATTGTGGCTAACACATTTGGCTCATTTGCACTTCTCACACTTCTTGGTTTGGGTGGCTTTGTTCTATCAAGAAGTAAGTTCAAGTAACATATGCAACAAAATTGTTACCTTTATCACATCATGGAACCTGATATTAATGTTTCTTTAATTTCATTGGGCAATGCAACAGAGGACATCAAGAGCTGGTGGATTTGGGGTTATTGGATTTCACCTTTAATGTATGGGCAAAATGCTATAGTGGTGAATGAATTCCTTGGAAATAGTTGGCACAAGGTGACTTCTTGAACTACAACTGCAAATTACTCCCTTCAGTTTAAAATAACTATTACTTTGACTATTTGCATGGCTATTAAAAAATCCAAAATCAAGGATTAATTATAAAAATGTTTACTAAAATACCTTTATTTAATAACTAATTTATTGTATTAATGTTTCATTGCTTGTTGTGTTTAAAATTGTGTGGAGGGTAAAATAGGACTTGCAATAAGTGTTTCATTGGAATGGGAGAGTGACAGATAGTATGAATCAAAATTTTTTACTCAAAGTGATAGTTATTTTGAATCGGAGAAAATATCTACTGTTAGTTTAGAAATGAGCAGGCCTAATTCATTTTCTCTTCAATTATAGATTACCCCAAATTCAAACAAGACATTAGGAGTTCAAGCTCTAGAGTCCCGTGGGTTCTTCACACATGCATATTGGTATTGGATTGGTGTTGGGGCATTGATTGGATTTATGTTCCTTTTCAACATTGTATATGCCATTGCTCTCACTTACCTCAATCGTGAGTATCTTCACATTTGGTTATTTAAGGTTCTTAGAGTGATGCAAATATTTCATTAACACATATGGATGATTTTTGTAGCAATTGAGAAGCAACAGGCAACAATAACTGAAGAACCAGAAGGCAATACACCTAATGACATAGCCCAAGAAGTTGAATTACCACGCAAAGGTGATCTATCCTTTATATATCACCCATGAACACTCAAAGCAAGAATAATATTTTCATTTGTGCTAGCTATTTGATTAGTGATTCATAATATGCATTTAGATGTTGAACAAGCTTTCATTTGTCATGCAGAAAGTTCAAGGAGAGTTAATGCTTCCAGCAACGGGAAGAAAAAAGGCATGGTTCTGCCTTTTGAACCACATTGTATCACCTTTGATCAAGTTGTATACTCAGTTGACATGCCACAGGTAAGTCATTTTCGAAGTTATAATTTAATACATCTGGATTTCTAACAAATTTTTTAAGGCAAGTTTAGTAAAGATAATATTGAAGCAAATAATTAATTTTTGTTTTTTTTTTTTCAAAAGTTGTCTCCCTATGCTTTTGATTATGGGCTATTTTGATTACTCTAGTCCAAAACAATTTGAGCCTTGAGTCTTCAAATTTTAACTGGCAGGAAATGAGGGATCAGGGTGTAATGGAGGAGAGGTTGGTGCTTTTGAAGGGTGTCAGTGGTGCATTCAGGCCTGGTGTTCTCACAGCTTTGATCGGTGTAAGTGGAGCAGGTAAAACTACTTTGATGGATGTTCTGGCTAGTAGGAAGACTGGTGGGTATATTGGTGGGAGCATAAAAATTTCTGGCTACCCTAAAAAGCAAGAAACATTTGCTAGAATCTCTGGTTACTGTGAGCAGAATGACATCCACTCTCCTCATGTTACTGTCTATGAGTCCTTACTCTACTCAGCATGGCTTCGTTTACCATCAGAAGTTGATTCCGATACCAGAAAGGTAGGCACCTATAGCTCAAGACACCATATGGTTTTCCTTTTATTTAATTTAGTGTGGTTCAAAACAATATTCAAAGTTTAAGCAATTTTTATTTATTGTGACAAATGGCTTTCTGAACTTAGAGACTAATTGTCCATGCTTTTGGATCTGATAAATGGTTGTAGATGTTCATTGAGGAAGTCATGGAACTCGTGGAATTAAAGCCACTGAGGAACTCATTGGTTGGCTTGCCTGGAGTGAGTGGACTCTCGACTGAGCAGCGCAAGAGGTTGACTATTGCAGTTGAATTAGTGGCTAATCCATCCATAATTTTCATGGATGAGCCCACTTCTGGGTTAGACGCTAGAGCTGCAGCAATCGTTATGAGAACTGTTAGGAATACAGTTGACACCGGAAGAACAGTTGTTTGTACCATCCATCAGCCAAGTATTGACATATTTGAAGCTTTTGATGAGGTAAGAGATGATATGATAAACTGAAGCTAAGCTTTATGGTTCTTCATCCATTAGACTTGAATATAATATATATTATATGCGATAACAGTTATTCCTAATGAAGCGTGGAGGACAAGAAATATATGTTGGGCCACTAGGTCGTCATTCTAGCCAATTGATCAAATATTTTGAGGTATCAGGCAACTTAAATTCACTACTACTGGAGAATATCCACAATTCTTGATTGTAATTACCTTTTTTTCCAATATTTTCCGTTGTCTAGAACATTGAAGGGGTTGGTAAAATCAATGATGGCTATAACCCAGCAACTTGGATGTTAGAAGTTACAACTTCAGCACAAGAGCTTAATTTAGGTGTCGATTTTCATGAGATATACAAAAATTCTGAGTTGTATAGGTAAGCTGATACATATATGGACATGAAGTTACTAGCTGCAATACTTATGATCATATTTGCAAAATGCTTAAACTGTTATATAATGTTCATCAGGAGAAACAAGCACCTTATAGCAGAATTGGGCAACCCTGCTCCTGGTTCAAAGGATCTTCATTTCCCTACTCAATTCTCACAGCCACTTTGGGTCCAATGTCTGGCGTGCTTATGGAAACAACATTGGTCATATTGGCGAAACCCACCGTACACTGCTGTGAGGTTTTTCTCCACTACTTTCATAGCCTTGATGTTTGGAACAATGTTTTGGAAGCTTGGAGGCAAATAGTAAGTCAAAATGCAATAATTAATTTAGAAATAAGAAATATTAGATCTTAGTCAATTTTATTGTTTTCCCATTGCATTCTAATTCCATTTGGCGGTTTCCAGCTCAAATAGGCAAGACTTGTCTAATGCCATGGGTTCAATGTATACTGCTATTCTCTTTCTTGGGGTCCAAAATTCAGCTTCTGTACAACCAGTGGTAGCAATTGAAAGAACTGTCTTTTATAGAGAAAGAGCTGCTGGAATGTACTCTGCCTTACCTTATGCAATTGCACAGGTAATAAAATCATTATTTTTTGCAAAAGTAATTTTTTTTAAACTATGGTTTGCATAATTATAAATACTAAACAATCAAACTTTTTTTTTGTCATAGTGATGTGAAATTATGTCTAACCTTTAAATGAATGAATAGTTTCACTTCTTTGATTTATCCAACTACCTTCCTTGAATCTCGGCAAATCAAGGCTATGTGGCATTGTTCTTACATACCTGCCTTGGTTAACATTTACATATCCATGTTAACACAACTCATTCCTTGTGTCACAGGTTATAATAGAGCTTCCATATATTTTTGCCCAAGCTGCAACATACGGTGTATTAGTCTATGCCATGATTGGATTTGAGTGGACTGCAGAGAAATTCTTCTGGTACTTGTTTTTCATGTACTTCACATTGTGCTACTTCACCTTCTATGGCATGATGGCTGTGGCAGTGACACCAAACCACCATGTTGCTTCCATTGTGGCTGCTGCGTTTTATGGAATGTGGAACCTCTTTTCAGGATTTATCATTCCACGACCAGTAAGTATTGCCAACCTTTGTGTGAATTGAGTAACATCTATGAATGGATTCAATGGATGTGTATGCTGATGCTTACTATTCTTTCCCATTTTCTTGCCTTTATTTTCATTTTATATCAGAGGATTCCTGTGTGGTGGAGGTGGTATTATTGGGCATGTCCTGTGGCTTGGACCTTATATGGATTGGTTGCATCACAATTTGGAGATATAACCCACATGATGGAAGTAGAAAATATGTCAGTGCAAGAGTACATAAGAAGTTATTTAGGTATCAAACATGACTTTATAGGAGTTTGTGCAGTTGTGGTTTCTGGGATTGCAGTGCTCTTTGCATTCATTTTTGCTGTTGCAATCAAGGTCTTCAACTTCCAAAGACGATAGAATAGACTCTTTCAGCCAACCTGAAGGCTTCTTCCAAAAACAATTTTTTCCCCCCTTAATAATACTTGTATCTATCAATGTTCATACTGCATTCGACTAGTATACTTGGTTCCCTTCTAGTTCCGCTATAAAGCTGCTTTTATAAATGTTAGAGCATGTCAAGGTTATGTGACTTTTGTACCATTAATTTATCAATCAATGTAAAGGAATGTCTTGATGCCAGCTTATAATCACTTATGAGTTCTGTCTAATTGAAAGAAATAAAGGAAACTAAAAAAATATGATCAAGTGAATTGAATTCTGTTTTTCTTTTCCATAAGGATAGATACAACTCTTGTCTATTCGGTTGTAGATATTTTAACTTTACTAGAGTCAACCCCCAGGCACCTAACTTCCATTCCTAATTTTTTTCATTGTTTGACATGCTAGGGATAGTCTTCAACTCTTCATTGACAAGCTCCTTTGAACATGTGAAATTTCATTTTGTTATGTACATTGTCTTTCCTTATTGGGGGTAATCTACTGGAAAAAAAAAAAAAAAACAAAATCAACTTGAGGTACACTCAAATCTTACATCTTACAATTATTAAAACTTGAACAAATAAAATAAAATAGCTCATCCCAAAAAATTTAACAAAAATTGAAGGCGATAAATCTCGAGCATTTGCACACTTGAGTGATTAGCATTAACACCCTTTTTATTGATTGAAAAAAAAAAAACTTAATTCTAGTCTTTTTGCATTCTTATTGATTAGTTCTCAGATTAAGTTATGACATCTGAATATTTCTCCAACACAGCAGCACATTTTAACAGAGTTTTGGTATATAATTTAGCTTGATTTAAGAGTTTGATGGCAAGGATGGAAGGATTTGCACCCAAGTTTTGTCCTTTTATTTTTTGGTCAACATCTATACGTAGTAGTCCCACTGAGTGTCCATTTTTTTGGGCCACCAACTGAGTATCTTTGGGTCATTTTATTTTCCAATCAATTTCATTGTCCCTGATGGGTTTTTTGGTCATGGGGTCCTAAAAAGTTAGCACTCTGCAAAGAAAGAAGCCACATAATTGTCAAGCCCAATGCCAACTCAGGCTCTATATGGTACCCTAGCTTAGGTTCACTAGTAAACGGGCATATGTTAAGGGCTTGAAGTCACTAGTGACCCAAAAAAAAGGCTTTAGTCACTTGCCGACCACCAAGTTAGTGCTCATTTGGTTTAGAGTTTGTAACTTTTAGAAGGCCTTCTAAAAAAAGGAAAATGATTTTATACAATAAATAGTAGTGTTTGATTTAACTTCTTCCAAAAGAAGAAGGCCTTTTGAAAGAAGTATTTTTGAAGTGAAGAAGGCCTTTTGAAAGAAGTATCTTTGAAGTTACTTTTTATTTTAGAAAAAGACCTTTTGAAAAGGAATCTTACTATTACTCTCACATCAACAACTAAAAGTAATTTTACTTTATCATATCCAAACAAAACTCATTCTTCTAAAAGGCCTTTTGACATATTCAAACTAAACAAAAATTATTCTTTTAAAAGTATTTATTCTAAAAGGCCTTCTTTTAAAATATCTTCTTTCAAAAGACCTTCTCCCAAAAGTTAAACCAAACGGACCCTTAATATGGGCTCCCATAAATATTATTTATACCCATTTTATGGATTTATTATTATGAGAAATACTTTCTATACTTAAAAATTCATGGACACGCTCTTTTATGAGCCATTGGATTTATTGAAAATAAAAAGCCAATAACTTGAATGGTTGATGTGCAATGTGTCGGAGAGTGAGTCGCCGAAGTATGCATTCATATAACAGCTCTCATTCATTATATACATAGGAGAAGAGAAAAAGATATAAAAATGTAAGTGTTAAAACAAAAAAGTGATAAACCTATCTTATTTATATTTTTCTTTTTACTTATATGTCTATAATAAATTTATAAAATAAGTATAAATAATATTATTTATGTGCCCTTGAGAATGATATGTATGGCTTAAGAAGGAGAAACTTTCTTTTGTGGCATTAGTCTATCTGAATGAAGTAATAATGAGGAGTGGACATATAACAATATAAATTGTTTTTGATAATTCTTTTAATAGTTTAAGGTTTAAAAATATTAAGCCACTGAGTAGTAAACTAGTACTTAAAAGTTTCATAATTTTATCCAAGTTTTTAGTTAAATGGTTAAAATATAATTTTGGTCGCTATATGTGTTATTAATTTTGAATTTAGTCTTTATATGAAAAAAGTTTTTAAATTAGTCTCTATAGATATAATTATTTATAAAGAAGTCCCTGGCATTTATTGGAGTAATAATTTCATGAATTGTACATAATTAATAGAGTATGGTCTCGTCTCAGTATATATTTTGTTATCTGGTATTTGTCACATAATAGCCAACTAAACAAGTAAAAGATTTGGATTATATTATGTTAATCATGTTAGATTCATGGCATTATAACTCCTCTTGAAAGAAAGGACTTTTTTAGAAACAAATGCACATGTAGAGATTGGTTTAAAAACCTTTTTCATATAAGGATTAAATTAAAAATTGATGACATACATAGAATTATATAGAGACTAAAAGTATATTTTAGCCTAGTTTATATTTTAGCATTTTATTAAAAGATTTTGTGAACTAGTGCTTGGTTTCAGCATGAGAGAAAATTATGGCTTTCTGCAAAGAGACAAAAAAAAAAAAAAAACAGATCATATTAGTGTGGATCTTCCTTTGAGAAGGTGTGTGCGGGATCAAATTCAACGTTATTGCAGGTTCAATTATTAACAGAAGCAGGAATACAAAATAAGACAGCATCCTTTTGATGGTGATGGCCAACCGGCACGCTAAATAGAAAAATCACAAACAAGCAACACATCCTTATCTGATGCAACCTTTTTCCCTTTTTTTTTTTTTCTTTTTTGGGAGAAGGGGGGAGGGGGGGATTATCTGGTGCAACTAAACATTTGTAAATTAATTAATGCTACGGAATAAAGAGACAGGTTCCTGTACAGAGTGTGGTGAAGGAGCTAGCATGACCCTTGCCCGCACTTTCAAATATTAAACATGAAACAGTAGGCAGAGAAAACCACCGTGGGCATGGTATTCTTGTTAAATTTGGCCTTGAAAGCCACTTGGATGTGTGTGGCATTAGAACTCATACTTTAAACATACTTCTTCCGTTTCAAAACAATTATTAAAAAATAAAAAATATTTAAATTAAAAAATTGATTTTAATAATAATACAAAAGTGCGTAATTAAATAAAATTAACCCTATCTAAAATAAAAATAATTAAATACATAGAATTAATAGTTATTTAGTCATCACAATTAAATTAAAGATATTGTAAATTAAAGATATTGTTTGAAAAAAATTAATGTTATGTTAATATTAGAAATAGATAAATATCTTAAAATCCTAAAATATTAGAAACTTGATAGACATCTTTTTTTATTTTTAATGTGATAGTCAAAGCGTTGGTTTTTTTTTTTTTTTTTTATATATGCTGTTAGAGTAAGAAAAGTTATTATTCTAAATCATTTAATGTTAAATTTAATATCTTGACAATTATATTAAAAATATAGTTAAAATAAGAGGTAATAATAATTCACAATCTGAATATTAGGTATTAAAAAAATGAGATTAATTTTGATGCATTGACAATATAACAGAGTTTTACATTGTTATCTAATCACATACTTTTATTTATAAAATTTTTAAAGTAGTAGATGGTTGAATCAAATATTTTTGTTAATATGGTAATACATAATGGAATGCTTGTATAAAATTTTTTTAGACTGATGGTACATAAGAATTAAACTCTTAAAAAATACAAAGCAATAGTTTTTTCTTATTAGGAGAATATTTAAATACTTCTCATGTTAGTTTTTAAATGATAGATAACAATAATTTTTTATTACTTTGAGAAATTAAGAATTTCTCCTAATATGAAGGAGTGGTTATTGCCACTCCTCTATGTTTATTGTCACTCCCACTTATTTATTTTTTAGTTAGTTTTATTAAAATGCCCTTTTTCTATTTTAATCAAAAGAACAGTTAATGTTGATTATTAATTAACCATCCTAATATTATCAAAAGTTATTATTATTAATTTAATTTTTAAAAAATATTTAATATTTATCTCATTTTTAATATTTATATTGTTACTTAGATCTTGCAAGTATTTAAAATTAACCTATTTAATATAATTATTTATGTTTATATTACTAAATTGAAATATACAACACAACATAATGGTATTTTATTATATAATATTAAGATTTGTTGGCAATCATTTACTTATTACTATAACTTTTTTGTTTGCCATCTCTATTATATTATTAAAAATTAAATAATTTGATGCCTTAAATTAGTTATATATTTAGTTGGTATATATTACCATTAACAGTTTATTAAAAGACCAATATATGCTTGTTAATATGCAATTTTTAAATTTTATTTTTTAAAATTTATTTAGAATTATATAAAATATAATTATCTAATATAAAGTAAATAGTTTAGCCTTTAATAAGAGAAAAACTTTTAACATTTTTAAACTCGTTTTGCCGTGGACAAGTAATTAATTTAATATATCAAATTACTTTAACTTTTAAGAACATGAATAACAAAAGAAAAGAAAAGAAAAGAAAAAGACTACAGTAAAAATTATTGGCCAATAGTAGAAAAATGATTGGGGGACGCATTTTTTCGACTCAATATGAGACTCATATGGAAAAAGTAAGCAAAGCGACAAAAATACTTAGATGATAGGTTTCACATAATCATTGTTACTTTTATTCAGCTTTTATTTCATGTAAAAACTTACCAGTATTTTTTCAAAATTTACCAGTATTTATACAAAACTTACTAGCGTTTATACAAAACTTATCAGTGTTTATGCAAAACTTACCAGCATTTGTGCACTGCTTATACTAATAAGTTTCTGAAAAAAAAAATTGAACAAAAGTAATAATGATTGTATAGGGCCGATCATGCAAGCATTTTTGTCGTTTTCTCACTTTTCTATATGAGTCGCGTATTGAGTCGCAAAAAATAAGTCCCCGTATCAGTTCTCCCAATAGTAATAAGTAAACACCAGATGTTAAATACGGTAAGTAGCTCTATATCACAATTTATTAGTACATATTTATTATTATTCATATTTATTTATTATTTTTAAGAAAATGCTCGATGTTATATTATTTATATAATTATTGTATTAAAAAATTGAAAAATAATTTAATAGTTAGATTTAAAAAATTATATTAAATAAATTAGTTATCAATACTTGCAATATCTAGTGACTATATAAAAATTAAAAATGAGAAACATTAAATGTTTTTAAATAATTTAATTAATTTTTGATTAAGTTAACAATAATAACTTTTGATAACATTAAGATAGCTAATTAATAATTAATATTAACTATTCTTTTTATTAAAATAGACAAAGGGCATTTTGATAAAACTAAATAAAAAAATTAAATAAGTGGGAGTGACAATAGACATATAGGATATAGGAGTAGCTATAGCTCCTCTCCTAATCTGAACATGCATACTTAATACTAATAGGCAGCACTCATGCTTGGAATGCTCAAATCTTTCATTGAGAATTAAGAATAACCTGCAAGCTAGATTCATGCTGTGTCGTCATAACAGAAAACGAGATGAAGATGTCACGAGCTGCACCTTAGTATTCAGCAGCAAACACTGGGAATTAGGATTAATGAAGAGCACCATACAAAGAAGCAAATTACCAATCAAACCCAGCTTTGTTATGCAAGTGGACACAATAACTCAATACAATTTCACTTTTTATCAGCATAATCTATGCCACAGAATGCTTTGATTTTACACTCAGATTCTGAGGCCTCTTTTGTTTCAATGAAACGTAGGTAATCATAATAATCAAATGGCTTATAACGTCTTGGATGCTCTTCATCAACTAGCTCCTCTTTGGGCTGAATAATCTTCCTGCCAAGTGAACATAGTCCCATGGAGCACCTTTGCTTCTTTTCACTTATGATGACTTGGTGTTCACAAGCGCGTATCCTGTCGTTACTCCAAACCTAGAACATGTAAATTAAGAATGATACATTTATGTAAATCTATACTGAAAACCGTTGATATTTCAAACTCAACTCATTTTCTAGAAGTTAGAGGATAAAGGGTCAAATTAGGAAAATAATATATAGCAACAACATTTTTTTTTTAAATTATTAATATCCAAAGCATATTAGGATTTGAGTAATTTGATTTAAGCCGAATTGATTTATTATAGGTTAAAACTTTCCACTACTAGTATTTACAGAAAAAAATAAAAATAAAAATAAAAAATTTAAACCCAAGATCTTATTTAACAGTAAAGGGTACATAATTGATTGAACCAATTAAAAGTAACGCTTGATAATCATATAAAGAGCCTATCATTAATTCAAAATATTTTCATGAACAGTTTTCTAGGATGCACATCTGAAGAATGACCCACCTTAAATAGATCCCCTGCTACGATCAGAAACATGAAGGGTGAGGGATCAGCATCAAACCACTCTCCATTTTTCAATTTTACCTGCAATCCAATTACATTATTCTGATGCAATATGGTAAAGAAAGAACTGTCTGTATGAGCAAACAATCCCAAATTATTATCATCCTTTTGCGGCACTTCGTATCTAAAGCTCCGAAGCAAATAAGTGGTTGATTCAAGTAGGTCATCATAGTGTCTCTGGTCTAGGCCATAGCCATCACACACCATTCTTTTAGTGATGTGGTCCAATTCTACTAGCAGCTTTGCATAGAGATTAAGAGTCTCACTATGCACAGTATGAAGATTAGAAACAATAGTCAATATTAATAACAATAAACACATATACATATAGTCATATAGTATGGAGAAATGTTATGCATGGCTAGAAATACCGCAACAACAACAACCAGACTTGTCTCACTGTGTAGGGTTTAGGATACATGAATTCGACAATCACATAGTATCTTATCGTAAACTATGTCATAGCCAAATCATTAAAATCTAAATCTAAACCATGTCTATAATATAATTAGAAGTGAAATAATAAGAAAAAAAAAATAACTAAATTTTAAGCAGTACCAGAAATGATGATATCCTTCTGGCCACATAAATTTGGTGAACTTTTGAACTGCTTCCATGGTTAAAGGGTCATCGATCCCTAGTGATTCATATAGAGGAAGACGAGCATGTTGCCCATAATAACTATGGAAAGGCTTATCACTAGTCTTTTGCATTTTTGTTTCCAATGGAAGATCAAATAGTTCTTCCATTAGTACAAAAACTGAGTTGTAAAGCTCCATAGGAACTTTATCACACAATGCATAGAAACAACCATGGTCCTCAAGTGCACCCCGGATTACTTGGCATGCTGAAGCCCATGTTTCTGTGCCGGGCTTCAACTTCTCATCAGTGAAGTCGACAACAGGAACCTGGCAAGCCGTTTCAGAAGCCATGATTCTGATCTTTCTTCAAGCAAATATGAATACAATGTTGACAGTGATAGTACGTGGGATTTATAGAATTCCCTTTATGCAATGGAGTTCATTCACCAGGTTGGATTATATGGTTGCTTCATGGATTCATCAAACTTTTTATGAAGAGAAGAGTTGTTTGTCACCTTTCTATTTGAAAGTTAAAACCTTTCAAATAATTTAGCCTTTAAATATATGCCTCAAGTGTTTACATATATATATATATATATAACTTTAGCGTATAGCGTCTTTTTAACTTGCTTCATTGATAACCACTTTGAGGAAGAGTGGATGAAGACTTAATCTTTCAATCTTGTATATTCTTACATTAGAGATTCATATAGCTTTAACAAGTTCTCACAAGGCTTTTGGAGACTCACGTAATTATGGTTTCAATAGGTAAGAATTATTTGGTATTTCCTAGTATAGATCGAGCGAATTCTTTTAGAATTTGATTGAGAATTATAGTTTTTCGAATCAAATTGGACAGTATTTAGAGAGAATTTAATATTTATGGATTGCAAGAGTAAAAGTGTTTTTATATGATTATTTAATTATATATTAATATATGATTTAAGTATTTAATTTTTATTGTAATTACTTCAAAAAATTATATATATATATTTGGTACATAAATAATTATCCATCTTTTTGTTTAAAATACGAAATAAATTTTAATGTATAATGTATAAAATGTTTATATCATTAGCTAATATATATATATATATATATATATTAGCTAATGATATAAACATTATATATATATATATATATATATATATATATATATATTAGCTAATGATATAAACATTTTATACATTATACATTAAAATTTATTTCGTATTTTAAACAAAAAGATGGATAATTATTTATGTACCAAATGTCAAAGAAGTGCGGAATCATCACTTACGCAATTATGCTTGGCAACATGTAATATGGCCAAAACTCAGAAATTGAATATTGGAGATTTCAGGTGATGAAGGCTTTACCAGATTAGTATAAGAACTAGGGATTGAGTAAGTGGTCCATTTAATGGAGATCAGAGATTTAAAGAAGAAAAATTTAGAATTATTTCCCATGCTATACTACACAACGATAAAATGAATATTGAATAGAAAAACATGTAGATTTACAACGTCCTTGTTAGAAAGACAAGCGTATGTTACTCGAATTTAACAGAGTTCAATTGTATCAATTGATCAATTAATCTATCATAACGGAGAAAATTTATACAAACGTCACTATTTCAAAAAGTAACAAATTTTTTTTTTGTTTTTTTATTCTCAACTGTTTTGTTGTTTAATTTATTTTCTGTCAGTTGATTATGTTACCTGCCATAATGACAGCTAAGTCTATTCTAAAGTCGTACAGTCCTAGTGAATAGGTACCACGGTATCTGAGAATCTAGTCTTTTTATTTTATTCGGTCAGGTTTGAGCACCTAGTCTGTGAATGGCTCGAGGACTTTAATGGGTTGGCAACAGTAAAGAAAAGCTTATAGAATATGGATTGTATCAAAATATACTAACGAGTTAAACTTTGGACCAGCGGCATATATATGGTTTAAATATGTTTTTAGATCTTATAAATATAAATTATTTTAATTTTAATTTTTATAAAAAAAATTATATTTTTTATTTTTTATTTTTTAATATTATATTTTTAATTTTTATCATTCTAAATTTAAATTTAAAAAATTATTTTAAAATATATGTTTAATTTTTATAAATATTAAAAATTTTATTTTATCCTTATAGATATTATAATAATCTTCTTTTGATATTTATAAATATTATAATTTAAATGTGTTAACTAACAATAGGGATTAAAAATATAATATTGAAAAAAGAAGGACTAAAAGCCAAAAAAAAATTTTAGAGGAATTAAAATCAAAATATCTTATATTTACAAGGACTAAATATATATTTAAACTTATATATATTTATAAGATTATTTGTTAAAATATTTTTTTATTATAGTAAATTCAATTTAAATTAGATAAATTTTATTATGGGACAAATTTGACACAGAGCAAAAATTGATTTAATTAGGATCGAATTTAGCACTATTCATATGAACAGTGTTAAATTGGATCTAAGTTGAATCAAATTTCCCATGGTTTCCCTTTGCCTATAAATATGAAATTAATTTATATTGGATCAATTGTGTGAAGTTGATAGTTTTAGAGGGTGAAAAAAAGTTAGAGAGAAGTTAGAGAGTGATAGAAAAAGGTTTAGTTAGTAGAGAAAGAAAGAGGAATGGAGAATAACAAGTTATATCAACTTGATGCACTTGGACATATCAGTGTAAATCTTAATATGCAAGTAATTTTAAATTTTAATTTATCTTTTAATATTATTTTGTACTTTAATTAATTAATTAATTAATTAATTAATATAGTTAGTAAATTATTTTACTAATTTATTATAAGATAGGTTAACTTAAATAGTATATTTAATTAATAATTTTATTTAGTAAATTTATTGTAATAATAATTAATTAAGAAATATTATAGGTATTTATTTTCATTAATTTAATTTAGTTATTAGTTAATTTTATTATTTTAGTGTCTATTTTATTTTTGTAGTGAAAAAAGTTTAGACATTGGAGTTGTCGTTAAATTATTTTAGGGTATGTTAACTCAGTTAATATACTTAAGTAGTAACTTAGTTTGATTAATTTATTATAATAGTAATTAATTAAAAAATATCACATGCATATAATTTTGTTAATAACAATTTAGGGTTTAGTTTATTTTATGTAATTTATTGACTACTTTATTTTTATAATGAAATAAGTTTAGATATTTAATTTACTATTAACTTAGCTTAGAGTATATTACTATACTTAATTAGTAACTTAGCTCATTACTGTACTTATATTTGTGCATTCATGCTATATAGCAGCCTCGAGTCCTACGCAGTAGGTGTTATAGGATACTTGAGCCGCATTGATTGATCAAGTCATACTTGCACGATGCGGGCTTGTGGGATGCAATGCAGATTCCCCATTTTTCGAGTATGATCATGCATTGATTAGTGCTTTTGTTGAGCGCTGGCATCCAAAGACGCACACATTTCATTTGCTGTATGGATAATGCATTATCACACTCCAGGATGTTGCATTACGGCTAAGGTTACATATTGACAGGGACCTAGTCAGTGGATGCATGTTCTCATGGGAGCATTTTGAAGGCAATGACATACTTACCCGATGCGATGAGTTGCTCGGGCTGTACCAGGTCTGAAGCATCGCCACGGGCGCTCTATGAATTGCTACTGGTTTATAGAGATATTTAAATTGGATGACAATCCAATTTAGGATGTAAAAGTATGCCACGCTCGGATGTATATTATGCTCTTATTATTTTTAGATAAGTTAAGGTTTAGAGTTCATTTAAAGTGACTGCCTTTATTTCGTAACTTTTGCTGTGTACGGAGCCTTAGCTGGGACTCGGCAGTGCTGGTTGTACTGCATCAATATCTATGTCACGCTGTTAATAGTCAAGTGGTTGATATTGCTAGTTGTCTAGCCTTACTGCATTTGTCGATATGGTACAAATTACCAGAGTTCAGTCCTCTAGGTAGGCACAAGCTTAGGTTTCCATTACCATCGAGGTAGGGTATTGACTGAATAGTGACCTTTTTATTTTATTTGGATCAATTTGTTATTTGCAATATTAAGATGCAGAAAATGTGTGTGTGTGTGTGTGTGTGTGTGTTTTTTTTTTTTTTATTTTAGATGGCCAGAAATGGTGACCACGGTGATACAATAGTGCGTCAATTGTTGACACATAGGTGACAGATCGATAAGATTAGTATTGCAAGGGTAAAATACGTAACGTTTATTCGTTATTATTGACTTTTTAATTTGATGCCTTCAGCAAAAAACTTAATATATCATTGTTAACCACTATAGTTTGACTGGATCCTG
The DNA here is from genome assembly GCA_031439585.1 of Pterocarpus macrocarpus. NCBI lineage: Eukaryota > Viridiplantae > Streptophyta > Magnoliopsida > Fabales > Fabaceae > Pterocarpus > Pterocarpus macrocarpus. The sequence continues at coordinate 2,043,434 of CM062516.1, forward strand.
TATTACAATCAACTTGTCATCCAGATCACATCCACGTAGATTTATGATGAGTCCAACATTTAGCCATATATGAGAACGCTAATATGCTTCACCATTGTTAAGTGGCATCAAGTGGCTATCAGATAGCAGCACATACCTGACGAGCAGCTAAATATTAATAGGTTACATGCGATCGATAGGCGCCACATTAGTGACGTTTGGTGGCTAGGTTATCATAGGGAGTTTCACAAATTGTGAGAAGAAATGCGTGCTCGGGTGATTCGATTTTTCATGGCCCACGACCATCGTTCATCAGTTGAGTACAGTAGATGGTACTCAGGTGTTGCATGGAGGTTTTTGTCTAGAGATATGATCCTTCGCTACCCGAGGCTGGTCGAATTGTTAGGTAATGTACTAGCCCATATCCCACTAGTGGTTGGTGTGCCTAGGCCAATTTACGTGCCAGATCGATGGTGTCGGGAGCATCGACTGCATGCTGCGACACGTGTGAATCGCCGCAGCAACCAACGAATGCAGAAAGTGATGAGGACGATGCTCATGATGAGGATTGCAGAAACTCCTAGCCCCACCTATCTCTCAGCAACCTGCCCTCCCTGGACATGCTCGACGATACTAAGCCTAGCCATTGGTACATGGTAGGAAACATGCCTGCCTCGAGCCATTTGAGTCCAAGTTCTTTGAGTTTGGGTTCAGCATTTGCTGAGATTTAGGCTTTGCTGGATGAGCCCATTGAGCATGTGTCATCGACGCATCAACAAACACCTGCTCAGGAAATGGTCATGTAGAAGACATTAGCATCGGACTGTTACTAACTGTCACTAGATCAATTAGATTTGAATAGTGACGTAACGGCCATGACGGCGAGTACTTATCCTATGTAGATATCACAGTCACTGATTCATGATCCCGCTAATGAGCACATGTTTGGATTTGATCTTCTTAGCGGGACTATGCCCTTTGTGTTTACTGCAGATTACATTTTTCAAGAGGTTGCTCAGGACCAACAGCAGGAGCATGGATAGGAGCAGGACCAGGGACCACACAGGCCGAGATAGGATATTCAAGATCATTGTTGTTACACGGGTAGGCATCTACCAGCCCCTAGGTGAGACCCAGGAGGTCATTAGATGTTAGCAGGCTCAAATACATGGTATTAACGTGTTTAAATTATTTATGTTGGTTGTAATATTGATTGTTAAGTTATATGAAAATTTTTCATTTCTTTTTGCAGGTATGATTTAGAGATGTGGCATGAAGTTTTCGTTTCCTGACCTTTATTTTGTATTGGTTTCCTTTTGTACTAGTTACTTATTTATGTACTCGATTGTTAATAGTTTCGTACTTATGTAAAAAAAAGGTACATGATAGAATTTTATGAACACCTTTTTTTGCACAAACTACTATTTTTCTTGAGGGAAATCAAAGTTATCAATATGCGCATGCAGTGAACACATGGTAGCATGGATAGTGCAACACTTAAAAGTACCCACAATCGCACTATCCATCCGTTAACCTCATCCTATAATTTCTTTGACTCCAATCCCCTATTGGTCTGAGTTCTTCTATCACGAATGACGAGTTTGACCGGCTAAATCCAAACATCGTCATGGTATCAATCAACTGTTTATTCTCATCGATTACCCGTTGTAAAGCCCGCGAAAATGTTTGTCTAGCAGCAAGTTGGGCCCCCGCTTCCCTTCCTTTTCTAACAAACAATTCAATAAGACGGAAATAAATGGACTTCACTAGAGCCGTAATTGGAAGATTCCGGGTGCTCTTCAGAACAGCATTAATGCACTCGGATAAATTGGTCGACATATGCCCGAATTTGCATCCTTCGTCAGCATGTTGTGTCTATTTCTCAATGGAAATTCTGTCAATTTATTCATACATGGATGAATTCTCATCTCTCAATAAATGGTGGTAATAAAGATACTCTCAATGAGTCTTTGCATAGGCTGCATTTATTAGAGCTCTTTTTGCATCTTTGCTTTTGAATGTTATTATAAAGTTTGAGATGATGTGGCGAATGCACTATATGTGATGAGCCAGTAGAGAATACCGGTCGCTGCCTTCTGTATTTAGAGCAACTTTGATAGTAGCATGCCTGTTAGAAATCATGAGAATGCCCTCTTGTGGTATTACATGTTGCTAAACATTAGTCAAAACCACGCTTCTGTTGTCTCCCCCTCCACCATGGCACATGCAGCGAGTAGAATATTTGAATTCCCATCTTGGATAATTGCCATCAACAGTATCCCACCATACTTGCCATACAAATGCATACCATCCACTGAAATGAATTGTTTGCAGTATTTGAATGATTCAATGCACAATGGATAAGTCCAGAGCATGCGGTGGAACATCACAAAACTATAGTCAACAAAATTCTCTACATAGTATGATAGAATTGACAATTCAAAGATTGTACTTGGCATAAATGTTTGAAAACCTTGCAACCATCTCGAAAGCTTATTGTATGACTCTTCCCAATCACAAAAAATTCTACCAATAGCCTTTTGCTTGGCAAGCCATACTTTCCTATATGATGTCTTAAAGTCAAATCTATTGAAATAGTCAAATCAGTTTGCACCATGGGAAATATAGTGGCACAGATAATATTAATGTCTAGTTGGGGGTAGTCTTGCGAAAGTGATGCGAACACACACGTATGTGGTTCGTTTTACTTCCAAATTTCCCACAATTCATTTTTTCGGTGATATGTAATGCGTATGCTCCAATTACACCCATTTCCAAAGCACTCACACTTACCATGATATTTTATACGGTTTGACTCCAACACTTTGTATTCAACCGATCTTCGGATGCTGTAATTTTTTTAATCACAAATAACACAACTTCCTTGTCATGAAATTGTTGCCCCACCTACAATTCGTCTCCTGTCAAATGCCGAAATTTCGTCCCCATCTACAACGCCGAGCCATAGAAAAGTTCTCGTATATATTGCTTTCAAATTCATAGATGAATAGTGACTAACATGCTAGCTTAATTAAGATTGGAACTGAGATTGGATCCAAGATGGTTGGCTCTGTGTAATAGGTTCTGCCACTGCATCTGAGCCACTATCACTGTCAAACGGTACTTCAACCGACTCCTCTTCATCATCTGTATCATCAAAGTAAAATCATAACCTGCAATAGGACCAACCTATGAGAGAGGCCAATTTGCATTGCAAGCTGGTGGAAGCTTGGACCACTCATTAAATCATCCGCAGTTTCATTCTCCATAGGACTCACTATCGCAAAAGTTGGAGAATGCACTGACTGTGACACAGGAACATGTGCTGGATTGGGAGTAGATCCACTAGAGCTAAAGTGCGACTTTTCTAGAACGACAAACAATTGGCGATCCAAATCTTTGGAAATTGGGCATGGAAAGTGAATATGAGCTTAACATCATCATCGCTACTCAGCTGCTAACTTCTATAGCGAAGCACATCTTTTCCAATTGTCATAGACACCTGATAAAACACTTACGTGATTTACTTGTTACTTTGTTGGCGTATTCTCTGTAAAATTATGTTCTACAACTCTAAGAAGATAATACATAGATGAATAGCCACAAACTGAGGATTTTGATTGCAAAAGGTTACACCCCCTACTGTATTTGTAATTTCACCATTATGATGAACAAGTGTATACCCATCGATCATTTTTTTACACATTTTTTCTCAAAACTCTCTCCCAAAACTCAAGCAAAAGATTGGCCAAGTGGGATTCGGAGTAGAGTTTAAATAGACAGTGGTTTAGGGCTAAGGTTTAAATAGCGTTGAATTCGATCCTAGTTGAATTGATTTCCATGCTCCCTGTGTCAAATTTGTGCGTAATGAAATCGATCCAACTTGAATCAAATCCACTATAATCCAAAAAAAAAGAGATATTCTAAAAAATAATCTTAAAAAGACGTATATACTTAAATAATATATTTTTTATTTTAAAACATTAAAAAAAATCCTTTAGAGGGTCTATATAGCTTTAACACTTCTTACACATATGCATGTGCATTTCAACTAATATCATGTTGTAGGAAATTTTTTTAAAAAAAAAAGAGTACCATGTTAGTTGGGAAAGATAATTTCCTACCACATTGGGATTTCTTAATGCATAGCCATGGATTTGCTTACCTCTTTCCAAAATTTGTTTGTGATCTTAGGGCATTTGGTAGGGGGTTTGAATTTTCATTTTTGGGAATAGTTTTTCCAAGCATGTATTTTTTAGAGCATTTAGTAGACGGATTGAATTTCGAAGAATATTTTACATATTTCCAAAAATACCCTTAGTAGAGTAGCGATTCACGCAGCAGCCAATGGCAGGTGGCAATGGGTGATGATAGAGGTAATTTGGTCTTTTTACAAGAAAAAACATTATTTTCCTATGAAAATATTACAATCTCATATGGAGAATGAGATTATTGAGGGGAATGTTTAAGAATGATCAAAACCTCCTTTATTAATTATTGCAATATCTATTGTTCTTTTTGAGGCATTGGGGATTTTTTTTTTTTTTTTTGGATTTGACCCAAATTCATTATCATTAATAGCATCATATTTTTAGAGGATTTAAAAATTAGATCAAATTTAAAAATAGGTTTGGAGAAGAATTGAAAAAAAGATCAGCTTTAAACTAACAAAAAGGGAAACTAGCTGCCTAATATAAAATGGGAAACTAATAACTTAAACCCTAAATATCTACACCTAATTAAGCCCAAGATACAAATAATCAACTAATGCCCAAATAACATAAAAGCGCTCTAAATTAACCCAACTCTTCAATTGTGGTCACACTCAACCATCTTTGATCCTCTTACAAAACCCACTTGATCTTTATGGTTGATTCCTTTATGAAAACTTTTTCAACCAATCCTTGCATTATTGTAGCACTAACAACTGGATCCCTTGCTTTGTGGTCCCATCCGTCATTATCTATTTTTTTTTTCTTCCCTTTCTTTTGTTACACATTATTAATAGTTAATATTTTACATGATTTTACATAAGAAATATTTTTTAAACTTATGAAGTATTGACATATATATTAATGTGAAAATGCGTAAGTATTGAGACACATTTTAAAGTGAATTGGATCTATTACATATTTATGTTAGACTGGTAAGTGTTTCATTGTGATGTTCAAATAATATTATATTGCTTTCAAAAACACTCCATGTGGGAGAACTCAAGCACAACTCAAGCATGTATATCAGTAGGCCATGTAATGTTGTCCAAAAGAAAATATCTATAATATTTCGTTTGGCTTATGGAATTGAGTATGAAATTTAGAGCTTGAAATTAAAATTGTACTTCTCAATTTCAATTTTTACGTCCAGAATAATATATCGAATTGGAATTATAAATTCACAAACTAATTCCATGAAACTGAAGGGAGGAAAAAACTAAGATTAACTTTTGTTAATTCTTAGCCTATTTACCAATTCCAAAACTTAGAAATATCTCTCTTCTCATTAAAGTGTTTATAATTCTCTTTCTTCCTCATTTATTTACTAGAAATCATATTTATTGAAATATAATATTTTTACGCAAATATTATAACATAAAAAATTTACTAGACTTTAATTTATTATTATTTTTTTGGTGTTTTCTAATTTATTATTTTATTTATAAATATTTCACAAAAAAATCTATATAAAATATTAGTTTTAGTATTTTTATTAATATTAAATTATGAATAACACATTTAAATAATAAAATTATAATTAATTTAGAATTATAATTCATATTCTAATTCTTTAACAAATTTAAACATAAAATTTAAGATTCTATGCTAATTCTAATTCTAAGAGAATTGAAATTACAATTAAAACTTTCTATTGCAATTCCAATTTTGATATCAAAACGGACCCTAAATGAATATTAGTATGTAAGTATTATAGTCTCAATTATTTAATTTGTGTTGGATTATTAGTTGCAAGGTGAATTTTTATTATGTCATTTTTTGTTTATAGGTGTGATTTTATGTAGTAGCTAGTGATTCCCTCCTTTTTTTTTTTTTTTTTTTTTGCCCCTCCTGGATGAGGCTGGTGATTCCCTTGCATTTTCGATAATAATATTTTATTTAAGTAAATCCTTACTGTATCATGATACTTAATTGTGGATGTAGTATTTGAACGTCTTTAAACATGAGAGCCAAAGATCGCTTGCGGAAGTTAGGCCATGTAGTTAATATAAAAACTAAATTAAATAAACCGAAGCACGCTCTTGATCGATCCTTGATGTCATCTATTCATGTACGAGTTGAGTCTGGACCACTAGATCTTTCTTTTTTCACTTTTCTTTCTTCCTTTTCTTTTTGGACGAGAGGACCACTAGAAATTAATCAGTTGTCGTACAATTATCTTCACCTGAAAATGGTATTCGACTGTTTGTCATTGTCCATGTGCTACGTCTCGTCGTTTTGCCCTGTTCATGTGTGTGTGTGTGTGTGTGTTTTTTTTTTTTTTTTTTTTGACGTGCCCATTCATGTGTTCAGACTACGGGTTACATGTATCTTTTGTAGCTTCCATGATTCTGTTACTTTAAAGTTAATTTTTAAATTTTTACAAGCTCATGAATTAAAAATTATAAAATGTAACAGCCCCGGTGCTTCATGGCTAAACTTAGTACTATATATTGATTTTTTTTTTTCTTTCCCTGATCTGAAACTCATGACAGTGTGCTCGCTGACTCATTGAATAAGAAAAATATTTGGGGAGGGCATTTTTGGCAATGCATTATGCTGATATTTATGGAAAAAGTAAGAAAAATGATAAAAATATTTAGATGATGAGTTCTATATTATTATTATTTATTTTATTTAATTTTTTTTATCCAAAAAATTACCATCATATTACCAATATTTTTAGCAAAATTATTAGCGCTTTGAAAAAATTTATCAGCATTTCACATGATCAATATTACTTTTATTTAAATTTTTTTTATCCAAAAAATTACTAATATTTTGGACATATTTACTAATATTTTAGATAAATTTACTGATATCTCATATGATCATTGTTATTTTTGTTCAAGTTTTTTTTTTGTCAAGAAGATTAGCAAAGTTTTTGAAAAATTTACTAATATTTTGGACAAATTTATGAACATTTCACATAATTTATGTTACTTTTGTTTAAATTTTTTTTATCCAAAAAATTACCAATGTTTTGAACAAATTTACTAGCATCTCCTTTTTTTGGTCTAGAAACTTACCAGCGTATTACTGAAAACGCCAGAAAGTAACTTTTTGGATAAAAGTAACCTGACCAAAAAAAAAAAAAATCATATGGAACCAAGTATTTTTTGGCACTTTTCTTATCTTTTCTGACAGTGTCGTATATATGTCGCGATTTTGTGCGTCCTCTATCATTATTCTTAAATAAAGAGTGTATGTTTGATGCCTCTGGCTAGAAGACAATGAGCAACAAAGACAGCCTAAATCAGATTATTAGGATATTTTGGATGGCATATGACACATTAGATGGAAAGCAATGTGTTATTATATACTTATGCAACAAGGAAAAATTCAATTAAAACTGTTGAGTAATCATGATAATTTTTTAATAAAAATTAAGAGTTTAATTTTGATAAACTAATATTATTATCTAATAATATATTATCACATCAGTAAATATTTTTTTTTCTCACATCCACTATTTTAAAAGTCATACAAATGAGAGAATTTAATTGAATGATAATATAAAAAAATTTTATATTATCAATACATACAAATTAAATCCAAAAAATAATATTTATAATATTTAAGAGTCTAATAATATATTTATTTTTCATGGGAGGGAGTGTAATTTATCTCATGCAATTCAAGGTCTGATGTATTAGAATTTTGTACACAATATTTTTTAACATATTATGTGATATCAAACCTATTTAATGATGTGAAATTTATTATTAAAGATTAATTTTTTAAATTGATAATACATACTACTCAAATTTTTTAAATAAACAACTATTATGAGATATTTTATTTAATTATGCTGCTTAATTTGGAGCTTTTTAGTTAAAATTTTCACTTAAATATTTTGAAATTTTAAAAAATACACATTTCAATTTCCTTAGTTGAATATAAAATAACATAAAATGAGCTATGCTGGCATGCGAGGCTTTAGCTTGGTGGTTATGAGTAGAGATGGCAAACCGAGTTGGATCTGCCGAGTTGATTCACATAATTCATAATTTTTGGTGGAGTGGATTGATATTTTTAACCCACAAAAAAAATTCAACCCCCATAACCCACCTCACTTAACCCGCGAGTTAAAGTGGGACTGGGCAAGTTTGGGCCCATAGGTCAATTTTTTTTCTTCTTTTTTTAATATAATACATACAATATTAGACATTTTTGTTAGTATTTACGTAATATTGGTAGACTTTATAATTTTTTTTGGATTATATTATTGATTATATTTATGCTTTTATGGACTATATTATTATCTTATTAATTATGAATTTATATTTTATTATGAACATGGTTAATTTGTAGAGTGTGAACTTTCTAACATTTTTGAGTTTAAATATTAATTTGTGAGCTTCTTTATTATGATTATTTTGGTTAGAAATTTCATCTTATTTTTATTGAGAATTATGAATTTTAACTATTTTAGAGTTGAGTAAATAATTTAATACTTGATAAGTAAATAAAATAAAATTTTTAGTATAGATATTTTTTTATTGTATTTAATTAAAAATTTCTTTGTTTTTGTAAAAAAATTTAAATAAATAAATTTATATAAAAAAATATTTTTTTTTATTTTTATTTTTTTTGGTGAGTCAATCTGTTAATCCGCTAATCTACAGTGAAGCAGAATAAATTAACATACTCAACTCATATTATTAATTCAAATTGGTATGCTCCACCTTATTTAAAGTTTCGCCCACAGAAGGATGGGATGGGGCAGCGCGAGTTGGCCCGCGCTGCCCCATTTACCTCACCCATTTACCATTACTATATGAGTTAAGTCTACGCAAAAGTGCATATAGTAGAGTGACAAGTTTTAATCCTCTAGGGTCTCATAACCCCCCTCCCCTCGTTTTCTCTCTCTTCCAGTGCATGAGTTGACTTAAAAATAAAAAATGGGTGAGCTATCTTATGTCCGGTTTGAGAAATATTTTTTATATATATATCTTTCTTTTATATATTTTAATATTTTTTATTTCTTTCCTATTCTTCTTATTTTTTTTTATTTTTTTACTTTCTTCCATAATTTTTTTTAAACTTTATAAATAAATATTGAGATGTCTATTATTTATATTGATACAAATAACAACTTTCCTCCTATTTACATGCAGCATTTTGGACCTCTAGAAATTCGTAAGTTATCGCACTACTATTTGTATTAAACAAAGATGTCAAATAACATAGTTGGTACACCGAAATGTACCTTTCTATATAATTATTTTCTGATATCGATGAAGTTTGTGTCGGCAGGAAAAAACAATGAAGAATCAGAAACAACGTTTTGTCTTTTAGTTTAATTTAAATTAACTTCTGTTAATGGTTCTCATTTGTTGTTTTTAAGAGCTAGTGGTTGACGTGATTAAAGGCCAAAAGAAAGAAAAGAAAGAAACGCACATGGAAATGTGGACCACGGTCTTAATAATTCCAAATACATCTTGACCGTATTTCTATATGCAATTATAAGATATAGAATAAACATGCATTTTATTCTTTAAAAATTCATGTAATATTAATTTAGCATTTAAAAGATTTTTATATTAAATAGATTTTTAAAAGATTAAATATAATATTATATTAATATCTAATATTTTTTACATTAAATAAATCTTTAAATATTAAAATATGACATTAAAAAGGCTAATTGATATCTCTCTTGGATAAAATATGACGACGTAGTTAGTTTGTCTTTATTTCTTATTTTCATTTCATGCTTTTAGTTTTAATTATAAAAATGTCACTTTATTTTCATTATATTTCTTGTTTTCAAGATTTTTAAAGAGAATAGTGAAATAAAAAAAAATTTGTTTTTGGTTTCCATTTTTTCTTTTCATTAGTTATTTCACAAAAGTCTGAAAATTAAAACTAAAAATAAGAAATGAAAACAAAAATCAAATATGCCTTGAATTTTTAAAGACCAATTTAATGTCAAATAATTTTCAAAAGAAATAAAATGACATCATATTTTAATTTTTGTGTTTGGCAAAGGAGTAAAAATAGAAAAAAAAATTATAGATGAATTCCATGTGTAGATTTACACACAAAACTCATTCATGAAAAATTTCCTCCTATTTTTACCATCTACCAATGTCACATTTGACCTTTAAGAAATATATTTGATGTCAAAAATATTTTAGATACTAAATTAATGTCACATAATTTTTTTATTGACTAAAGTGATGTCATATTTTAATTTTTAGGAACTTATTTGATGTTAAACAATTTTCAAAAACTAATATAATATCATATTTGACTTTTTAAAAAGCTATTTAATGTTAAAAATCTTTTAAGGACTAAATTAATGCAATACAATTCTTTCATAAACCAAACTACATGTATACTCTAATATATATGAGTCATTGCGGATTTCGTGTTGAGCTTATTTTCTTGAATATTTACTTTTGATGTAATAAAGCCAGCTACTTCAACAAATTATAATCACGAACTTTGGCCTCTATGATCGATATATCAAGTTTACTCAAATGATCAATGTAAAGGTGAAAATCCCCACTATATCACTTGAGAGAATCCAAATCCTTCTTGATAAAATAGAGATGGCACTAAATTATATTAACAATGAATAAAATCTAGAGTAGTTATTATGTTATAATTGGATGCAGGGTAGGTGTCAGGATTGTCCATTCTCTACTGACTTTGTCTATCAGAACTTGCTGGCTGCAACACAATGGCAGTGTAGGAAAGGTCTGAGAAGGCGAGACAATTAGCAAGGGTTAAACTCAAAAGCACTGAGGATATGAATTTCGACAAAAGCACTGAGGATGTGAATTATTTACAAAGGAGATCGATTAGTTGATCTAAATAATGCAGCAACATAGTGCTTGGTGTTGATTTGATGACTATTGTAGACTCTGATATGTGATCATTACTATACTATGGTTCTATGACAGTGGATGCAGGAGATCATGTGGGATCAAAGGATATCTACTATGGAGAGATATATTGATGTTAAACAGTGACACAGCGGGGTGCATTACTGCTTGCTAGGATGATATTCAGTCTTAATCTTGATGTTTTTAGACTTGTAGCCCTAAATTAATATGACTATCACATTGTATTTGCTCCCCACTGGTTTGGTGGGTTGGAGCTTTTGAAATTGCCGGAAAAAAAGTCGTTAAGGATATATTTGATTGGGAGGTAAAAATAGGAGTAACTTTTTTATAAATGAATTTCATGTGTAGTTTAATTATGAAATTCATCCATAAAAATTTTCCTTCAATTTTTACCCTCCAACCAAATACACCCTAAGAATTAAAAACAAAAAACTTTTGTTGAAATCAACATAAGTGAAATCTTTTCAAAAGTAAATGCATAAAGTAATTTCACTCTTGAGCTATTTGTTCTTGATTTGATAAAAATCTTTCCTTATGATGACCTCGAGATAGTGTAGCTGCCATGGTTTCTAATGAATTTAGAGTGCATTTGGTTCAATTTTTAAAAAAAGTTATTATAAAACTCAAATTTTGTATATAGGTAAAAAAATTGCAAATAGATTTTTTGAGATTTTAATTATTTTTAAAAAATTAATCAAATATACAAAAAGTGATCTTTTTTAATGAAAAAAATAATTGTTTATCCAAATAATCACAAACAAATGCATCCTCAATGAATGTATTCCATCACGGAAAAATGCATGTGTGGACAAAGGAATAAGTTTCCTAGCAGTTTGTATTTATGCAAAAAAAATTTTAAAATTTTAATATATATTCACTTAAATTGATTATTATTCATTAATTGACATTAATGTATTTGTAGATTTTAAATATTTTTTCACACAAATTAATGGTTTCATTATAGGAGTTGAGATCATGTACATTAATAATTCATATATATTTATTGATTTTAAGCAAGTTAACAAATTTCAAGTAAGACAAGAAATCCCATTGAAGTGAGTTTCATTCCTTTCTTTATCTTCTTATTTATTCAGACAAGGTTATTTTAAAGTAAATTTGCTGCTAAAGTTAGAAAACAAACGATATGCATAAACTCTTATTCTCACTATTTCCACCAGCACACGTCTTTCAAAGATCTTCTATGGTCGTCATGATTGGAAGCAGTGAAATGAGGAATGAGGAGTAGGAGAAAGGGAAAACAAAGTGAGCCTAGTGGCATCCGAATCGATCCGCGATCTCCAAAACATTCGCATGGCTTCAAAATCCAATGCATGAGGTAAGGCTGCAGATGACGATGCTGTGTATATACTCTTGTATGTGATTGGATAGGAGTCATTCGAATGCATACAGTGAACCTAGCGACAAAGAAAGGCACCCCTTTTTGGAGAGGTGTTGCCGTAATGGAAAACCCGAATTAGTTTTTACAGATGATATGCATCAATTGTTTAGTGGTCCCATTGGCCATGTTGCGGCTTGACATTATTTCCAAATTGCTTCAAGCAAGGGTCATAAGACAGCATCTTATGGATATTCACTACTTCTAGTGTTTGTCAATGGTGACAATGTTAGACGCAAAGGTGTGTGCATTCTACTCAAACTAAGCTGCGACAAGTGCATCTTAGCTAAGTCGCTAGGAGTAATCTAGTGACGAAAGGTTTGGGTAATTTATATGAGATTCTAAATTTAATTCTCATTATCATTAATGTACTCTAAAAAAAAAGTGCATCTTAGCCTGTCGGAATGGCTTCAATCTTTCTACTAAATAGGTATCATGGAGATTTAGGGGAGCAATGGGCTTTTTTGTCAAACCCGTGTGCCAATTCAATAGTACTTGTAAAGGTTGGAGACTAAGGAAGGGAATATGGTCGTTGATCAGTGATCCTTGTGATGACTATTCCAACAAGGTGTGTGAACCTATGCAAACTTGACTTAGAGTTGAAATTCTTTTGCAAAAGTCTAAAGACATCTGACCATTGCGGCAGTCTGAATTCTTATTGTAAACATCCTATTTTGTCCAATTTCTTTTTGCATAACTTCTTAGATTTTCAATATACCATATTCCCTTCAATCTTTGCTACTGCATCTGGAATCTGCAAGGAAATGGCTGGAGGAGCATAAAAGATGAAGGTGGCAATGTCAGCAGGTTATATCATATTGTTGCACTTGTTCTGTTACAAGGTGATCTCATGTAACTTTTAGGCCCTTCAATTTTAAGATGAGTTGATAGTGTTGCCCATGTGTGTCTTGGTTGGATGGAGACTGCTTGTGTAGAGCCTTTCTATTTGTATTCTTTTTGTTTTATGACTGTTCTCGGACTGTCTGGACACTCCCCACTTGTTCTGGGAGTTTCCCTTGGTACATATTAAAAAAAAAAAAAAAAAAAGGAACTCGTGAAATGAGGAATAGGAAAAAAGAGAAGATGAAGTTGTATATCAAATGGATTACAAAGTTATAGGCATACTTGAGTGGAAAGTGTAGAATAATTTGGATGGCACTGTCCAAGTGAAATCCGTGTTTCATCACATACACCCTCCATGACATAACTCCATGGACCGTGCATGGAATCCAAGACATTGACTTAAAATGATTAATTAATGTAAGAAAGTAATGATTAATTAAAAAAATCAGAGACAAATTAGAGGACTAAGAAATGAAATTAGTATTTGTCCTTGGATTTGTCCGTATCAGCCAAAATGCGCAAGCACATTTCTGGTTGAATAAAAACATTAGGAGAATTTCATTTTTATTATTCAATAGTGCAGAAAAAAATAAAATAAGACTGAAAAATTAAAATCTAAATGATTTAGCAATGTATATAAATAATAAACAAAATTTATTTTAAAATGATTAATTAATGTAAGAAAACAATAAACAAAAATTTAGAAACAAGTTGGCGGAATAGATGCGCATGCCCATTTCCTTCTGACGAAGACAGGTAAGGAAAGTAGCTTTTGTCTGTCTTAGCAAAAATGCGCATGCGTAGTTCATGCTGACTAAGATACTTAAGGAAATTAGCATTTGTTTGTCTAAACCAAAATGCACATGCGCTAATGGAGAACCCTATGGATATAAAATTCTAGAAATCCCAACACACACTTTGATAAGAAATAAGATTTAGGATAGAGAATCTCCCTACTAAATTTTCAAAAAATCTGTTCCTAAAAACTTAGATAACAAAAATAAAGATTAAAGAAACTAAAATCCTCTCTACTAAACTTCCTAAAAAATTTGTTCTTGAAAACTTAGATAACAATGATAAGATTCAAGAAACTAAAATCTTTCCTATTAAACTTTCAAGAAACTTGTTCTTGAAAACATAAATAACAAGGGTAAAAATTTAAGAAACTAATCGAATATTATATTCTTTCAGTTTATTGATATAACAAACAAAGTAAATCATTCATCTTGCTTAAAGTACAAAGACAGAAAATAACATCACATAGAACTAAAATGAGGAAAATCTCATAATTATATTGATAGTAAAAACTTTCTGAAATTTGAATTGTTTATAGGCCAATAAATCCTAAAAATTAATAAAAATAGAAATTATTTAATCATATCTAAAGAGTTGGGACTAATTAATCCTAACAAATCTTGAACAAATTTTAATTTACTAATCTTAATTAAATCTAAATAAAGAAAATCAAATCCTAAAATATCATAATCAGTAATGATAATAATATTTTTCAAATCTTCCAAATTAGCCCAAATATTATGATATCATTCCAAATCAACCCATATCTCTAACTTGGATCCTTGTGTCCCGATCAATTGGATCTCTTGCACTATGGTCTCTATCATTTGCATTGTGGTCCCTATCACTTGTACTATATATGGTTCCCATCACCTTTGATGCTAGAATGTCCAATTAGTCCTCTTGAGCACCTATCATTCCCTTCTTGTTCAAAGTGATTCATCCTCAAATCGGCATACATATTAGCAAGAAAAAGTGTCATGAAATGGATCATCATCCTTGCAAGTATTGGCATTGATCCTATCTAGCACTTGAAATCTCTTCTTTCTTAAATGATTCAAGGAACAAAAAATAACACAATTTGATGTAAATCAAAATTGAATCTGCACAAGATCTCTTTAAATCTTTTCAAATTTTCTTCTTTACTTGAACTATAAGAAAATACAAGATATCACAATCTAATGTAAATCAAAACTGAATATGCAATTACTTAATCTCCAAGACAAACAAAATATAACACAATATGATGTAAAGCAAAGCTAAATTTGCAATTAATTAAACTCTAAGGAAAACAAAAGGTAACACAATATGATGAAAATCAAAATTGAATCTTTCTACAGACTTTCTTTCTTTTCATTTTTTTTTATTGTTCTGATTATTTTCATTTTTTTTCTTTTCATTTTTCCTCTTTTTTTCCTTCTTCCTTTTTTTTTATGTGAATAGAAACACAAACAAAACAACCTGAAACATAAAATTGGAGAGAAAAAAAAAAAAAGAAATAAAACCAGAAGAGTAGAAATGGAAATAGATGCAAAGAAACCAAAAGAACTAGAGACATACAACCGGGATGCAAATAGAATAGAGAAAACACCACATACCAAAGACATAGAATAGAAAGTACAATATGCAAATAGCACAGACTGAAAATAAAATGGAAAGGGTAAAACATAAAAATAGATAAATAAGAATTTATTTAGGCCTTGTTTTGAATACCAAATGATGTGAAATCCTGTAGATATAAAGATCGAAAAACCCTAGCACACACTTCAATAAGAAACAAGATTTAGGATAAAGATATTTTTTATTAAATTCTCAAGAAACTTGTTCTTGAAAACTTAGATAACAGAGATAAAAATTCAAGAATCTGAAACTTTTCCTATTAAACACTCAAAAAACTCGTCCTTGAAAATGTAAGTAACAGAGATAAAGATTCAAGAAACTAATCGAATATTACAATCTTTTAGTTTTTTGATGCAACAAGCAAAGCAAATCACTCATCTCACTTGAAGCACAAAAATAGAAAATTCTGCATCACACAGAACCAAAATGAGGAAAACCTCACAATTGTATTGATAGTAAAAGCTCTTTAAACTCTAAATTGTGTATAGGTCAATGTGTCTATTTAAACATAAATCTTAAAAATTAATAAAAATAGAAATTATTTAATTCTATCTAAAGAATTGATTCTAAAAAGATTTGATTCTAAATAAATATCCTAAGAGATAAATCCTAACAAATCATAAATAAATCTTAGAGAAATTTTGATTTACTAATCCTAATTAAATCCAAATAAAGAAAATCAAATCCCAAAATATCATAATTAGTAATGATAATAATGTTTTCCAAATCAGCTGAAATATTATGATATCATTTCAAATCCATCCATTAGAGGTGTTAATGACCTGGGCCTATCTAACCCATCTGGCGAAGCTTGTTGGTAGGGTTAGTTATGAAAATTGACCAGTATATTTTTAGGTAGGGTTGGTCATCTTGAGTTGGCTAACCCGAAGTTAAATAGTTATTTAAAATTTTTATTTTTTAAAAAAATTAGTGATAAATTATAATATTTTTGTATTTCAATCAATATATTTTATATAACATAATACTATTTTTATCTTGATACAATTTGTTTTGAAATATATATTGTAAAATATTTTTTGAATTTGTTTTTTACTTCTAGAATTTTATTATTTCACTATATATAATGTCTAAATCTTTATATGTTATATAAATGCCGGGTTGACCCAGTATAACCCGGTCATTAATCGGGTTGTTATCGGGTCGAGTTCGGGTTCAAAGAAATGATCCGGTCTTAAAATAGAGGTTAGGTGCAGTTTAACGCCAACCGTCCTTTGTACACCCCTACCATCCATATCTCTAATTTGGATCCTTGTATCCGGATAATCTAGATCTCTTATGCCATGGTCTCTATCACTTGCATTGAGATCCCTATCACTTGCCCTGTAGTCTCCATCACCTTTGGTGCTCGAATATCCAATTAGCCCTCTGAGCACGTATCGTGTACATTTTTGGCTAAGGAGAAACATTAGGAGAATTTCATTTTAATTGTTAACATAAGACTGAAAAATTAAAATTTAAATGATTTAGCAATGTGTGTGTGTGTATAATAATAATAAACAAAAATTCATTTAAAATGATTAATTAATGTAAGAAAACAATTAACAAAAATTTAGAAATAAGTTGGAGGAACAAATGAGCATGCGCATTTTGTACTAACGAAGACTGGGAATGAAAATAACATTTGTTTGCCAGCAAAAATGTGCATACGTAGTTCATACTGGCTATGATACTTAGAGTGTGTTTAAAATGAGAAAAAATAGGAATTGATTTAAATTGTAAATCAAATTTTATGTTTGGATGTTTTAAAAATGAGAAATGACTTCATTTGTCAAATCTCATAGATTTAGTTATTTTATATTTGAAATCTTATCAAAATTAAAATAATTTGATAGAAATTGATTTGATTTTAAATTTTAAGTATAAATCAAATTAAATCAATTCTATTTTTAATTATTTCAAATACTATCTTTTATATTTTAAACATAAAAATGAATTTCTAAGTCATTTCAAGTCCTATTTTATATAATTATTCCAAATATAATATTTAACTTATAAATCAAATCAATTTAAATTATTTCAAATCAAATTAAATCCTATTTTAAACCATTCCAAACACTACCTTAAGGAAATTAGCATTTGTCTGTCTTAGCCAAAATGTCCATACGCATTTGAAAAACATTAGGAAAAGTTCATTATAATTATTAACATAAGAAGAATTAATTTATATGATTAATTAAATTTAACATGAGACTGAAAAATTAAAATTAAAATTATTTAGCATCGTATATAAACAATAAACAAAAATTAATTTGAAATGATTAATTAATGTAAGAAAACAATTAACAAAAATTTAGAAATAAATTGGAGGAAGAAATGTGTATGCGCATTTCGTGTTGACAAAGATAGGGAAGGAAAGTAGCATTTGCCCATCTCAGCCAAAATGTGCATGCGCATTTCAGGCTGACTAGTAACATTAGGAGACTTTCATTTTAGTTATTCAGTAGTGCAAAGAAAAAAAAACATAAGACTAAAAATTTCAAGTTAAAATGTTTTTTTCGGAATTGAGTTTTTTTTTTAATTTGTCTATTTTTAATTAATGTGCTATTTTTTTAATTAAATGTGTTATGGCTTAGGGTCAAATGAAAAAAAAGGATAAAAATGAAATAAAATGGAATTCAAAAGAAAGAAAGAAAAAATAATTTTATTCTTCTAAATTTTTGGAGAGTAAAACAATATTTTACTACGATATTATTTCTTTAATACATTGGTATGATATTTTTTCAAAATCACAATAAGTACAATAAGCATAAATAATTTATTTTTAAGAGATAAATTAAGCTTTATTAATTTTCAATAATTTCTTTTTAAAAAAAAATTAAAACTAACAACAACATGCAGATTGTAGGAGTAAAACCATTTTTTTCAAAGTGCCATATGTACTCAATCATTCTGATTTTCTTGAATTAATTATCCAAAATTGGGCTAAAACCATAATTTTCTAAATTATTTATGTAAAAGAGTTAAGTATGAATCATCAATCTTTAACATATTTTATTACTCATGTTCTAGAATCAAAACAGTTTATAATTAACAAGAGAATTATAAAACATAAGTTGGTAAATAAATAATACATATTTTATTAACTTTTTAAAAAGATAAATTGAATTTCTTAGACAATAAAAAAAAACTGAAAACGAAAATTAAATATGAACTAGCCTGCAAAAGTTAAACTTCATTCAAATAAGGAACAAATTAATAAAAAATAACTCGTTGCTTCACAGGGGAAAAAAACAACCGGACATGAAGGGTTCCATTTTCGCATTAATATTATGTCAACTTCGTAAGTTCCAAAGCTACATTCTTGTTGCAGGTTCTGAGAAGCACCACTTTCACCTAATTATCAAGAAGAGCAAATTTAAGGTGTAACATATGCATCATACAAGGCAACAAGATCTCGCATTTATTTATTTAGAAGGTAACCTGACATTTCTTAATAAACCAAATAGAATCGTTAAGAAATTCAGTTCATGTCAAGCAGATATAAAAGCAGACCAAATCAACAAGATATGACGGTGTTGCTTTCAATCTCCTTGAAAGGCATTTATAAAATCATATAATCTAAAAGCTTCAAATAATATTTAGTTTATCCCAGCAAAAATAATAATAATAATAATATTTAGTGTAACAGTTAAAAAGTGCAGAAAATGGGAATACCAATACCGCAACTTGCTTAGTAAAGCATCTTATTACTGCAAGCACTGTGCAATAGTGCAGATTCCCCTGCCACAACTCTGCATTTGTAATGATGGATTTGAATGAGACTGAAAAGTGGGGCAACGCATAAAAGGAAGGGCTGGCCTGTTGTATGTGTTTCAAAGATTGGAAACAGCAATTGTAACTTTCGGGAAAAAAAAAAAATGGAAACGGTAATTATAACGCTCAAAATTTAAAATGAATTTATTTAATTCAGCCTCTATTATTGTAACTTTCAAAAAAATTGGAAACAGTAATTGTAACTTTCAAAAATAATTAAAATGAATCTATTTTAATTCAGCCTCTATTGTAACTTTCATGATTCAGCCTTTATTAATTCCCTATCTCCTACTTCCTCCACCTACATCCTCTTCTCTCATTTTTCTTCCTCCACCACCCATGGCCTCCTACCCCATAATCCACTATTCCTGCAGGCTATGGTTGCAAGAGGAGATCATGGTGCAGAACTACCTATTGAGGAGTTTCCACTTTTGCAGGTAAAGTCCTTCTAAACAATAATCTTTTGGTTCTGCTTTAATTTATAATGAATCTATAGTTGTAAATGTTATACCATCAATCTATAGTTATACTGAATCCAATAGCCTTGTCAAAGAACCGTTAGAAGATATGAATTTTAGAGCACTAGAGCAACAGTTTCAGCATTAAGAACATTTTAGTAACATGTTAATATACATTGGTGTACCCATATATGCTGTACCAGCTGCAGTTTTAAATTGATGAACTTTTACTCCATCAACTTCCCAAAATCCACAAAGCCTGTGTTTGGTTTTGTGTTTGGACACTCTAAAATAAATTTTAGGGATCATAATTGATTTTGCAAATTTTTAATAATATTTAATTTTTCATTATCAGAATCAATTCTTATTTTTAGAATTGATTCTAAGAAAAGTAAAAATTTTTTACTTTATGTTAGAATTATTTTTAGAAGATCTACCAAATATAAATTATTTTACCTCAAAATTAATTCTAATAAAATTAATTCTATCTAGAATCAATTCTATAAAAACAAAATCAAACAGGCTAAAAGTGTCAGCAATTTTCTGACTGAATACAACTAATTCACAATATAGCAACCCTATCAAATAAAATTAGAAGGGAAAGATGGGCTATGGTATGTCACTTGAAAATGACCAGTCTGCACATTTGAATTAGGAATAATCTCTAGCATCAGCTTCGACGACCCTTTTAACTGCTTTTAAGTTCACCCACCTGTAGATTATATATTGTCAATACCCCAAATGATTATAAAAATCTAAAATAACCAGAGAACTAACCAGCAAAACTTACAAATTATTTGTGTTGAAAATTTTGAACTTCTCTATTGACTTGATTTCATTGATCTGCATAAAATACAGCATTACATGTGAATGACATAACTAGCAAAGTCTCCATCAAAGTTGTTAAGGCTTATCAGCAGCACTTACAAGTATGGTCCAGCTACCACAACTTATAAACAACAGTGAAAATATTATGGTAAGAGAAGTCTTGCACACTGTTGTCAAGTATGCATCACTCTAGAGAAAAGCTCGGTTTCATTAACAATACTAGGACATAATATAAACTTTATCCTCCTTATTACTTCTGATGGTATTTGCAACATGAACCAACAGAAAATTGCAAAAGCATGTTCTGAGATCACACCACTCACTTCTCACTAAAATTCCTAATGTAGGCCTCATTATCAAGAAAAACTTATAATGTTATACCATCAATGTCAATAGTGGATAAACCCAAACATAATATAAGTATCTATTAGTATTAGTGTATCAGATTAACATATTTCAAATAAAATTCCACTAATCCACTAATCAAAGATTAACAGATTTTAAATAAATATATAAACATATAAAACCACGTTCATGCCTTTGCAAAATCAACACAAGAGCAAAGCAACTAATCTCATTCAACAAAGACAAGAGCAAGAGTATCTTCTCATGCGCAGAGAAGACATAGAATATAGATAAGACTATTTCCTTAGCAAGAATATAAATAAGACTGAGAAATATGAGAAATATAGTATAGATAACATAAATTTTCCTTCATAAGGCTCAGAAATATAGTATAGATAAGACTTAGAAATATAATATAGATATGAAATAGGCAAATCAATAATGCAATAAACAGGACATTTCAAATTCTGATTTTATGTACAGGAGGAACGAAACAACCATTACCTAATAAAACCATGATGCATACAAGCAGCAAATTAGTTTAAAATCATCTTAAGGTTGTATTAAAGATTGTAGACCAGAGAATCACAGCAAACTTGCTCGTCTAGGCCAACGTGTCTATGATTTGGTCAATTCTCCTGATTCCTTCCCCCTCCCCCGCCAACAAAAAATATTACTCAATGAGGAGAAATTGATGACATTATTATTAATTAATAACTTATTTATTTATTTATTAAGACTAATAGACTACCGCTGATGTCCCATAGATATAGGGTAGGAGTACATACTGTACATATATATACATATAACAAAACTCACTTCTTTAAACACATACCCAATAGGTCAAGGTGCTCAAAATCCCCCAACCTACTACTAGTAGATGGAGTCCCAAAATTGGAACTAGTCGAACCATGATTTAGTGCTCAAAAGACCGCACTTGGGTCAAAATCCTCCGAAAAAGATCACTTTTAATGTAGAAAAGTTGGAAACAATAAGATTGCGACAATATTTCCTCTATTAGGTATGTTATTTGTATACCATAAAAAGTGGATACTTTCAATATCTCCCCTTTATTTTTTTTTTCATCAATCATTTCATTCATTTTCACTTTCTTTTATAATTTTGTTTCTCTCTTCTCTCTTTAGGTGTCTAAGAGTATCTACCTATTCAGTGGTACAAATAACTTTTTTTTTCCTCTATTAGGAATGAACTCCCTAATTTCGGGGGGTTTTTTTTTTCTATATGGGTTTTGAAATAAAGATGTTTGTGAATATGGATTTATGGAGAAAATCACTGTGATATGGGAATTAAGGCAAAATATTTATTAATTATTGGCTTTTAAAAACATTAAAAATCACCATTGGCATTTTATCAGTTTGTTATTTTTTTATTATTTTTCATTTTGAAAAATTAAAAATTGCCATTGACGATTTTTGACTCGGGTCAAATTTTTTTTAATTAAAAATAGATTTCAGGTGTATTTAGTTTGACAACACCCATAAATTATTGTTTGTGATTTTTGACTCACTACAGACTCGCATATTACAACTTTTCAAACCTCTAGTATATAAACTCCTTTCCTCCTCATTCTAAATGTCGAGAGAGGTTTGCAATGTTGAAAGTAGTGCAAATAGTAGAATAGTAGTGGGCGGAAAATAGTGTCTCAGTATGTTAAATAAAAAAAAGAGAACAGAGAAGAGTAGAAAAAGGAAAAGAAAATGAATAGTAGTGGAAATATAATAGTATATTTTAATAGTGATGTTCTTACAAATATAAGTAAATGTGTGATGTTTATGCACGAGAAGTTAGCATATTTCTGTATTTCGTATACTATATCGTTTGCGGAGCTAGAAAGTAGACCTTGTCAATGCATAGAAGTTGAAACTCTGAAATCAGTGGAGCAAATAAAATATAGGTATCTAATATCAATTTTGGGTGGTTTCATACAACACTAGGCAATTCCAATAAGCAATGACAACAAAATTCAACAAATGTTTCGGATACATCAGCAACATCAAGCACAAATTCTTGTCATTAAGTTGTACATTGATTTAAGAGAAGTTGCTATTGTGGATGATGAGGAGGAAAAACCTGAGACGAGCATATTGCCAGAAAAAAGAGGTATAATAGGAACAAAACATCAGTAAAAATGATGACGAGTACTGTGAAGATGAATATGGAAGTGAAGATAATGGTGGAGATGATGATGTGGATGATGATATAGTTAAACACAATGATGGCTAGTCAGCATCCGTTTGGAAACCCATCATTCATACGTTTTTTAGATCTTGAAACTATGCATGTACTTGAGTTTTTAGAGTATGAGAACTTAGATATGTAGTTACTAACATTTCATCTTAATCGTTATCTTTAGGAGAAAATTTATTATCAGAGATTAAAAAATTATTATTATAACATTGAGGGTTATGATATAAGAGTATGGATAGAGTTTCACTATATGTTTATTATTATAGTTCATGCACTTTAGTAATCTCTTACTTAACCGCAAGAAATTGGCAACGAGGACTTTGCGGGGATGATGAGCTTATGTTTTCATCATCCTTGGAGAGTCCTCATATAGTTCATGGATATTTCACTCAGTCCTTGAATACCTCATATCATTTTAGAACATTGAGTGGTGAGCTTATGTCAACGATGTTTATAGGATCAATGAAGTTTGCAAAGTGTACAAGAAAGAGTTTGGGGTTGTAGGGAACGAAAATATATGATGCCAATATAGAAACCTAAGACTTTGTCCTAACTCTGCCTTAAGACACACAATAAAAGGTTATCCCAAATCAACTCGTTTCCTGAACGAAGTGGACATGCATGAGATGCGATGACCACGATGGTGCGATTTTTGTCAAGGAGAGACGCACAATTGTAGCCGATTTTCAAATGCTCCTAGGTCTAGTTCATAGTGCTGATTAGTAATAATTGATTTGTTATTATTATTTGTTGTATAATAAACCCTAGTGATGACTAAATTCTTATTATTCTCTATTATTATAGTACTATTTGTAATAACTTATCCTACATTTGTGTTATTTTCTTTATGAATTGTTATAATCGTGTTATTTTTAATTATAGTTTGTAATCCTGTTATAAAATATTTTATTATTTTGTGTACTGTGATATATCTTTAAAGAAAAAAAATACATACTTACTAATGATAGTAAATATAATAGTTATTTTGGTATAAAAAAGAATTAAAAATTTTTATGAATTTGTACATTACTAGAGTTGGCATTTATAACTTACTTTGTTGTATATATAGGTGTATCTATATAAATTTAAATAATAATAATAATAATAAAATAATTGTTAGCATTTAAATTTTTATAAAATTAAGTTTTTAAAGAATAATTATAAAAATGTAAATGGGATAAAATTTTAAAAAAAATAAAAAATAGACTTTCTTTATAATTATTTAAAAATTAATAATAATTATTTTAATACTTTTTCATATATACTAGAAAAGTATTTTATTGGAAAAAATTCTAAAAAATATGCTATAAAAATATCGGTGTTTTTGTATATAATTAAATTTTAAAGTAAATTGATTGAAATATAATTTTTTGTTTGACAAAAATTATTAAATAATGAGTTTTAAAAAATGGTGGAGATATTTAAAACATGCATATTTTAAACGAACATATATTATTAAGGTTTCTTTGATTTCTTAATATAATAGTATCTACAAATATGTAAAATTTATCAAAGAAATTTGAAAAATAATGAAATAATAATAAAATATTAATTACACGTAAACTTTAAATATAAAAATTGAACGAAATATAACAATATTACACGAAATTAAATACCAAATTTTTACTTAATCATACTAAAGGATACTATCTTCATTTCCCTTTTTTCTTCTCGATTAGTGAGGGGCTAAATCTACTAGAGACTTTTACAAGTGATCATAAAAACCCTAAAAGGGCTCCCCTCGTCTTCCTCGTTTGCCCCTATCATCCCCTGCACCCTCATCTCTCCTACCCTTATCTCCTCCAGCCTCATGTGCTACAACTTTGTGCTCTGCCATGTGGATAGATATAGAGGTATCTAGTAGATTTTGCTACATCATTATTCACTGCATCAATGGCACTAACTATTGATCACCTAAGGAGAATATTTTCTAAGATGCAATCTCATAATAAGGTGTCACTATTTTCGATTAGTACATATCTTCCGAAATGGGCGCCTAATGTACAAGCGCCTCCTCCATGAATGCTTCCTCATTCAGGTCAAAGTCATATTATTGGGTAGATTGAGAAGCATCGATGGCAAAATCTTAGTTGCATAATATCTCACAAGATATTCCACTGTCACTGCTGCATTCAACAAACCATCTCCCTCGTGTCAGACTGCTTCTTGATCCACAAAGAATGTCCCTTACATATAAGGACACAATCGCTACTTCCATCTGATATCGATCCTGCACCTGAGGGGCTGCTCCATTTGCAGCTACGAATAGAATGGCTAATAAGGGGGTTGTTTTATCTACGGCTCTGAAAAGAGTTGCTACTATAAAGGTTATTGATCCTAATGAAATGGTTGCCACTGTTGCGTACGTAGAGACCAATACAACTTCTCATTCGACTATGGTGAGGGTGCAAGAAATTGTTATTCAAGGGATGCCCTATGCATTTGGAACTGGTGCATGAGAAGCTGGTGGTGTTGGATGGTGGTGGCTCCATAGGGAACTGCTAGTGTTGGGGAGTAAGCGACTTCATGGGGTACTGCTGTTGCAAGGGAAGGGGTGCCTCTATTGGAATTGTTGTTGCTGGGGGTTGGCTACTTCATCTATGGGGACAACCATAACCAATTGTTCTCATAATGTGTATAGCATGCCTAATACGTAGGGGAAGGTTAATAATTGTTAATGAAAATTCCCTGTAAAATATGCTCATATCGGTGTTCCTACATCGTCACCTTCTCGTCATGCATGGTTCTTCAATTTCTTGGTTCTCTTAATCCCTATATGTAACACCCTTGATGTAATTTCGAGTTTTTTTTTCTGTGTTAATCGTGTTTGATTGATGTGTCTAATCCGTTTATGAGGGAATTTAGTTGGTAGATGGTGATCTTGGGTGTTTGGATGTCTTTTGGAATCAAGGGATCATGTTTTGGGATGTTGTAATCGATTACCGTGAGGCTGGTAATCGATTACGGGGCTCTCTGTATGTCTTTGGGTTAAAAATTTTTACATCGTAATCGATTACCAAATATGGTAATCGATTACTAGTTCTTCGTGGTAATCGATTACCAACCTATGGTAATCGATTACCACAGGCCAATATATATACGGAGACGCATCCCACATCCTCTAACCCCAAACTCTCTCCCTTCTCTCTAGAATTCTTTCTTCCAACCTCCCTTACATCTATCAACTCCATTCTATCATTTTCAACTAAATCAACAACAACAACACTAGATTCATTCCATTAAACACAATCAACCATACACATTATTCCTCCTTCTTCATTTTTGCTTGGGTGGATTTAAAGTGGGAGCTCACCTCTATTCTTCCCCTCATTCCAATTCTAGAGATAATTTCTATATATTATTCTTTCCTTTCCCAAGCAATTCCAATTTCTTTGATCTTTAGATGAATTCTTGGAACCCAAGGATTTTAAGAGTGGAGAACTTATGCTATGGATAATATTAGTGATCCAAAAATTGATGCAAGTGTCATGTTGTAATGTTAGATATTTTCAAGGAACTTCTCTCCAATATCGAGGACCCGGAGACTTAAGCTTTTCCTATGACTGGTGTTCTGTGAGTAGATAGCATGCTTTTGAGTTTATTCTGTTTTAAATTTATAATTGTTTATTTATTTTAAGAAATGCTACTCATGAGTCAATGAAGAATGGAATTTGAATATGATATGAGATTTATGATTTATAAATATGAAAGAATAGGAAAGTCTGTGACAGGATCTGTTTGCTAACGATAGTAGATGTTAGCCTTGGTGCATCTTGGACTATGATATTACATGGCCACCCAAGGGGGTGGTGCGTGACGGATATTTCACGGCCATACATATAGTGTGGTGCGTGCCTATACTTCATGACCTCTCAAAAAAAGGGGGGTGCGTGCTTGATTTCGGGATTCACACAAAGGAACAGCCACCTAAGTGTGAATCCTGTCTGTTTATCCTGTTAGATATTTTCGCCGTTTTCCTTATTGAATGAAATTGTTTTAAACTTATATATGCATTGACTTATGAGGTTCAAAAGTGTCCTATCTCTCACTGAGTTTCTCAAACTCACCCCATGGTTATTATATTCTTTTCAGATACAGGTTCAGACTTAGGAGCCGATCCTTCTACTCGGCATCAGTAGATTCCTTTTGGGGTGAGCCCTATATAGTAAGGGGCCTTGGTTTGTACTATATTTTGTTGTAATTCTTAGTTGTAGCTCCATAGTACTACAAGCAGGGTCCGGCCCTTGCTAGTGTGTTAAGTTATGTTTAGAGGTTGTTTTGACTAAGTGGATTGACTATTGTATATTAATTTGATAAATGGATTATGTTGGATTTGATTATAAATTGAACCTGGATATGTAAATGTGAATTGTATGAGTATGTATGTTTATATGTATGTGTGTTGCATGCTGAGGGGTGCATTCTGTGAATGCCTGGATCCCCGATGGAAATGTGTGCTTGGTGATATGCAGGATAAGTACTCTTATTTGGGAAAAGTCCTAAATATAGAGGAAACTCTGCCCAAATTTCGTGAAATTCTTGTTGTGTAAGGCTTGCTAGGGAGCGTGCTCTCTAAGCGCCGGTCATAGCCTTGATTGGGTCATGACACTATAAGTTTTCATTATGGAATCTCTCTACACTATGGGGCGGGAGAGGAATAGACTAAGCAAATCCAAACTAATATATTGTGCAGTTAGCTACATGCCACTCTGACACCTCAAAGCAAATCATTGGACTAACAGTTGACCATAATAGCCATTCGTCCCTCATATCATCTAGAGAGTGGGCATCAATTGTAGCATCTCCATCTGATTGCCACACAAACTACTTTATTAAAAATAAATCAGATATACAAATAATATTAAATGTGATATTACAAGAGACTATACAATATATTAATGCTTACTTAATAAACTCCCATCTAATCTAATCCTAATCTTATATTCCCAAAATTTTAATATGGAGTGTTCTGGGATATCGTGATTGTTTCCATTTGTAAAATATTGTTATTTAGATATAATTTTGATCGCAATTGACTTATACTTTATTTAAAGGTAAATTATTTAAAGGTAAATTACCTGAGATTAATGAGAAAAGTAATTGATTTTCCAGGCATAAGAGCCAACCACGGGAACTGATGCCACAACTATACTTATAGAAGTATCATGCAACCACAAATTTACTTCGCATTGCTGTGCTAGTATGATCTAACCCCCTATAATGAAAAGCGAAGCATGCTAAACTCTAGCTATAAAGCCCAATTTCATTTAGATTCACCTACAATTGCAAGAACTTTCCATGGGCCACTGATGTGCTCTTGTTTGCATTAAAATGTGCCACAGCAGAGATAGTATATAACCACTAACATGTCGTGCTATCATGATGTCAGAATCAGTGGAAGGTCAATCGAGATGGTGTATGAGCCACTATAATTTTATTTCATATCCGTCAACATCATATGTGCCAAGTCGATCGCCAATTAGCTCCTCACACATATCCTGGAGTGTTATGGTGTTGGGATTAGTAGAACCAATGATTGGTAGACCATGAATTCGGAGCGCAAACAAAATGGCTACGTCTTCTAATATGATTATGCATTCCCTGCAAAGAAACTAAAATGTGTGTGTCTCCAATTATCGTTCGACAAGTGTATTAATAAGGGGGTCATTTATTTACATTTGGCAAATTTGTGCAACATGATTAAGACCAGCCTATTGTAAATGCTCATGTACTTTGACTTAGGTGGCATCATATATAAGTAACAAAGTCGCAATAGCCTCATTGTCTGTTACAAATAATAAAAAATAATAATAATAAGTAAGCATGCAATATGATATTTTATTAATATATTTTTACATGTACAAAATAATAATTTTTGCAATGAATGAATATTAACTTATCTTTAGAGTTAGTAGGAAGAATTATTTTATTTGTTTTAAAATTTATTATATTAACAATTTAACATACTTATGGTATAGAAAAAAATTTTAATTGCATTAAGATAACTTGCTATAATTATATCACTAGAAAAAAAAAACTTATATCATGATATTTATTACGATATTATATTTATTATAATAAATTTTGAATTAAATAAGAGAATTTGTGAACACAAATTCTGTTATTTAATTTAAAATTTATTATATTAACAAGAATTTATTTTTCGTTCATATCATATTCAGAAAATTTAATTCATAAATACACCTAAATAAAGCAATATAAAATAAAAAGTAATAGGTGAAACACACTTGCCTATTTAAAGTATAAAACCTTTTAATGAACTAAAATTTATAGGATGATGCATACATCTAATAATAATAATTATTTTTTATCTTAAAAATTATTTTTATCTTTTAAACATAATACTTTCATATTTTTTATAAAATAAAGAATTTAACATTTATTCAAAAGAGGTTTTTAAAATTTAAGAATTAATTTTGTTTAAAAAAAACTTTTATATAAAGTTTTCTATCAACTTTATGAATCATATCAACAAAATAAAAAGAAAAAAAAAACTTAAGTTAATAAAATTTAATTAGTAATAAAAATTCATCAATAGAATAGTGAAAGGTTTAAGAAAATACTTACATTATGATAATGATTTTGCTCTGAGATATGATCATGTTGATTCATTGTAGTATCAGGTGCCATTTTTCTCTTGTGAATTTTTTTTAAACACTATCTCACGTTATTATAAAACACCCTCTCTACCTCTCTTTCTTTCTCTCTTTCCAGTCTCTCCCCCTTTTTCTTCTGGTATTTGCGCAAGGCCTTTCTCCATGTCAGGCATTTTATAGAGCAACATTGTAATTTTGGACCTTTTCACCTGACATGAAGTGATATAGTCTCAGAGATTCTTGTACAAAAAATCACCATTGGCAATTTTTGAGCCTGTGAATTTGTAGCAGTGGGATTCTTACACGCTAGATAGATATTCAGATATTCCCTATGAAAAACTGCCTTAGCAATTTCCTAGCCTATGATTTACAGCTTTTCTAGATAGCAGGAGTGGCAGGTTGGAGTTTTGACCATGTAGCTCAAATAAATTGCCACTTGTGATTTATAATAATCTCATATCTTTGTAAATCACCCCATAATCTCATTTGGAATAATTATCACTTGGGCATCATATATAAAATAAAAAACCCCAAATCAAGCTGATCCATCCATTTGGCAAAGTCTTTTTTTCCCCCTTTTTATTGTTGATTAGTTGCTTTATTTACTATTTGTAAGAGGTGATGAGGCTATTGTGACTTCGTCATTTATATATGATGCTACCTACGGAGCATTTACGGCATGTTAGTCTTCATTGTATTACACAGATTTGTC
Source organism: Pterocarpus macrocarpus (assembly GCA_031439585.1). Lineage (NCBI taxonomy): Eukaryota > Viridiplantae > Streptophyta > Magnoliopsida > Fabales > Fabaceae > Pterocarpus > Pterocarpus macrocarpus. The sequence goes on from CM062516.1 coordinate 2,074,077, forward strand.
AAATGTATATAAATGACCCCCTTATTAATGCCCTTATTGAATGGTGGAGGTTGGAGACACACATATTTCATCTTCCTTGTGGAGGATGTATAATCATATTAGAAGATGTGACCATTTTGCTTGGGTTCTACATCCATACTCTACCGTTCATTAGTTCTACTAATCCCAGTACTATAGCATTCCAGGATATGTTTGAGAAGCTACTTAACTGCTAACTTGGAGTATATGATGTTAATAGATGTGAAATAAAATCAAAGTGGTTCACACACCATCTCGATTGACTTCCCTTTGATTTTGACATTGCAATAGCATGGTATGTCTGTGGTTATATACTATCTCTACTAGGGCATGTTGTAATGTTAAACAAGAGCTCATCAGTGATCCATGAAAAGTTTCTCTAATTGTTGGTGAATCTGAACGAAATTGGACTTTATAATTAGGGTTCGACATGCCTCGCTTTTCTGTATAGAGTGCTAGATCGTGCTATGTGTAACAATGTGAAGGAAATTTAGGGCTACATGGTACTACTGCAAGTGTAGGCATAACACTGAATCTCGTGCTTAGCTTCCTTGCTAGGGCAGCCAATTGTTTTTCCTGTTGTTCTTAGGTAATTTACCCTTAAATAAATTGTAAGTCTATTGTAGTTAAAATTGTATCTAATTAACATAACATGTCACAAGTGGAGACAATTGCGGTATCTATGAAATACTCCACATAAAAATTTTGGGAATAGAAGATTGGCATTAGCTTATATGGGAGTTCATTAGGTAAGTATTAATGTATCGTTGAATTTCTTGTAATATCACATTTAATATTATTTGTATATCTGATTTATTTTTAATAATGCAATTTGTGTGGCAACCATATGGGGATGCTATAATTGATGTCCACATTCTGGATGACATGAGGGGCGAGCAATTATTATGGTCAATTGTTAGTCCATTAATCTTGTTTGAAGTGCTAGAGTGATATGCAGTTGATCGCATAATGCGTCAGTTTGGGTTTGCTTAGCTTATTCCTCTCCCACCCTATAGTCTAGAAGGATTCCACAGCAAAAACTTACAGGAATTAAGAGAACCAAGGAATTGGAGAGCCATGCATGGCAAGTGGAACACTGATATGAGCGTACTTACAGAGAATTTCCATTAACAATTACTATCCTTCCCCCCAAGCATTGGGTGTGGTATATATAGTATGTGGTCAAATTGGGTATAGCTGTCCCCACAAATAGAGTAGCTAACCTCCCACAATAGTAGTTCCCATGGAGCCACCCTCTCCCTAGTAACAACAGTTTCCCATGGGACTGCCTCTGACCAACACCAGCAGTTCCCTATAAGGCCACCATCCCTAATACCAACAATTTCCCATGCACTAGTTTTAGATGCATGGGGCATCCTCTAAGCAACAATTTCCTACACCTTTACCATAGCCGAATGAGGAGTTGTATTGGTATCAACAAATGCAGCAGCGATGCCATTTCATTGGGATGAATAATCTCTACAGCAGCAATTCTTTTCAGAGTTGTAGATGGAGTAGCCATTCTATTTGGAGCTACAAATGGAATAGCCCTATAGTGCAAGATTCATATTAGATGGAACTAGCGCAAATATCCTTAGATGCAAGGGGCATTCATTGCGGTTCAAGAAGCAATTTGACACAGGGGAGAAGGTTTGTTTACTACAACAATGATAGTGGGATGTCTTGTGGGGTATTGTGCAGCTATGATTTTGGTATCAATATTGCCCAATCTGCCCAAAGACATAGCTTTGACCTGAACAAGGAGGCGTCCATACATTAGCTAATGGTACAGGAGGTGTCCATATATCAGGTGCCCATTTTGAAGGATGAGTACGGAGCGAAAATGGTGACACCTAATTATGAGATTGCATCTCAGCCAACATTCTCCCCAGATAAACAATGATTGATGCCATTGATGAAATGGGCAATGATGCAACAAAATTTGCCACACATCTACATCTATGCATGTGGTGGACTGTGAAGTTGCATCACATAAGATTGGGGGATGCAGCCACAGAAGAAGAAGATGAAGGGGAGCCCTTTTAGGGTTTTTACGACCACTTGTGAAAGCCACTAGTAGATTTAGCCCCTTACTAAATTAATAAAAAAAAGGAGAAATGAGGGTGGTGTCCTTTAATATGATTAGATACAAATTTGGTGTTTAATTTCGTGTAATACTGTTGCAGTTCATTCATTTTTCGTGTTTAAAGTTTATGTGTGATTAATGTTTTATTATTATTCTCACCTTTGTAATATATTAATTTTTTAATTTCTTTGATAAGTTTTACGTGTCTGTTGATTCTATTGTATTAAAAAATAAAAGAAATAATTTAATAATATATGTGTATTTAAAATATGCACATTTTAAGTATCTCCACCTCTTTTTCAAGTTCACTATTTAAGGAAATATTTTAAAATTCTATTTATTCAAAATATCTTCACTTTTTCAAATTTACTACTCAATAAATTTTTTCAAGCAAAAAATTGTATCCCAATCATTTTACTTTAAAATGTAATTATATACAAAAACAATATTTTTATAGCTCATTTTTTAGCACTTTTCCTAATAAAATAATTTTTCTAGCATATGAAAAAGTACTGAAGTAATTATTATTAATTTTTAAATGATTATAAAAAGTATTATTTTTATTATATTTTTTATTTTTATCCCATTTGTAATTATTCTTTAAATACTTAATAATTTTATAGGAATTTAAATGTTAACAATGATTTATTTTTTTATTATTTTAATTTATATAAATACACCTATATATAGAACAAAGTAAGTTATGAATGCCAACTCAGTAATATACAAATTCATTAAAATCTTTAATGTTTTTGCAACAAAATAATTATTATATTTATTATCACTGGTAAGTATATATTTTTTCTTCCAAGACATATCACAGTACATAAAATAATAAAGCATTTTATTTACAAATGTATAATTAAAAATAACATGATGAAAGCAATTCATAAATAAAATAACACAAAGGTAGGTTAAGAAGTTATTACAAACAATACTTCAGTCATAGAGAATAATAAGAATTCAGTCATCACTAGGGTTCATCATACAATTGATAACAATAACAAATCGATTATCATTAGTCAACACTACGAACTAGAACTAGGAGTGTTTGGACATCAACTGCGACTATGTCCTCTCCTTGACAAAAATTGCACTATCATGGACCTCGTATCTCACATATGTCCATTTTATTCCGGAAATGAATTGATTTGGGATGGCCTTTTATTGTCTGTTTTAAGGCAGAGTTAGGACAAAGTCTTGGGCCTCTATATTGGCACCATGTATTTTCGTTCTCTATAAACCCGACAGTTTTCTTGTACATTTTGTAGACTTCGTCGATCCTATAAACACCATCAACATAAGCTCAACAGTCAATGTTTTGGTTGAAGCAACAAGCAATTACGTGTTGACATAGGTATCAATCAGTCTGGAAGTCACCATAGTCATAACACCTCTGCCTTAAATCAACTCTATAATCTTGGCTACTAGATAGCTCTTGAAAATGGAAAACCTTATTTTGTCTATCGAATTGACTGACATGAAGGTTTCTGGATGCCTGCTCGTTTGCTTGAAGTCGAGTCGTCACGGCTTCAGAGAAAATGTGTCCAACATTTTTCCGCACATGTGCCTCACTACCTTTCTATGCAAATAACTTAGTCAACCGGAAGTAAGTTGCTCCAATCAGTGTCGTGATGGAAAGATTGCAAACCCACCTTTAACATAGAGTTCACGCACTCGATTAGATTCATAGTCATGTGACCCCATCGATGTCCACTTTCATATGCTTGCATACACTTTTCTCGTGGAATTTCATTAAACCAGTCCATATATACTTGTCCACGTTCCCACATTCACTCATAATGAATATTAAATTCATGCTTGGTCCTTGGATACCTTGCAAAACATAGTATAGTTGATATTAAATCTAGGAAAAATTGTTATGTATCTATTGTCTTACCCTTGACAATAGCAAAAATAATTGGGCAATATATTCTAATTAGCATCTTGTGCAACTCCACAAAAAGAACTCATTTGTATTTTTCATGCAAATGTATCCCATCAACCTATACAAGTGATTTATAGTGTTTGAACGCTTTGATGTAGGGATTGAAACTCCAAAACACGCAACATTATATTCGAATGTCCAAAACTAGGTCATCTTCGTGGTAGGCCTCTGTAGTATCCAACTGAATAAGTGATCCTCGAATAGCATCACACTTTACTACATACCATTGTGCAAAGCTTCATACATGGCTTCTCACTAATCAAATACTTTTTCGATTGCTTTTGCTTTGCCATCCATGCTTTTCGATATGTCATTTTGTATTTATACTGAGATTGAATTTTTGCAATCATAGATTTTATCTTAAAAGATATGTTAGATTCTACCATGGACTTGATACATCTACAATTGTGTCTGGATCAAATTTTGTGTGATCTTGCGAAATCCTTGTCTTAGTGTAAGTGTGTGGGCCATTATATTTCATGATTTTCCAATAATACTTATTCTTCCTAAAACTAGCCCTAGCAAGCCATCTGCAATCTATGCCATAGTATACGCATTTACAATAAAGTATCATTGCTTTTAACTCATACACTTTGTAATCCACTCTTTTTGATATACTGTAGCTTTTAATTACCCGAATAGTAGCTTCTCTATAACTAAATTGCATTACCACACACAATTCTTTATCTACAATAGGATCGCTTACGAAACACCAAGATATAATAATCAACACATGAAAAATTAAAATGGACATATCTAGTATAGGGCAAAGAAAAAAAATATCATACATTAAATTATGAGTAAGCAAAACAATAATTATATTGAAATCAACAAACTTTTTTTTTTCAATCGTAATATGAGGTCAAGCAAGGGATTACTAAAGTGCATGAACTATAATGATAAACATGTAGTGGAATTCCATCCATACTCTAACATCGTAACCCTCAATATTATAATAATATTTTTTTAATCTTAGATAATAAATTTTTTTACTAAAGATAACGATTAAGATAAAGTTTTAGTAACTACACACCTAAGTTCGTGTACTATGGAAGCTCAAGTGTGCGCATGGCTTCAAAATCTAAAGCACACATGATGATGGCTCCCTAAATGGATATTGACTAACCATCACTGTGTTTGATAAGCACAAGTGCTTGTCATCTACATCATCATCCATATGATCATCTCCACTATCATTGCTACATCCATATTCGCCTTGAAAGTCCTCTTATTACTTTCACTAATATTTTGTTCTCATTTTATCTCTAATTCTAGAAATGTGCTCGGCCCAGGTTCTTCTTTCTCATCATCTATATCAGCAACTTCTTTGAAATTGACACATAATTCAATGACAAGAATTTATGCTTGATGCTACTAATGTATCTAAAACATTTGTTAAATGTCATCGTCATCATTTATTAGAATTGCTTAGTATTGTATGAAATCACCAAAAATCGAGATTGGACAACTATATTTTATTTTCTCCATTGTTTTCAAAGTTTCAGCTTCTATGCATTGATAAAGTCCACTCTCTAGCTCCATAAACAACATAGTATATGAAATATAGATATATGCTAGTTTCTCATATACAAATGTCGCACCTTCACTCGTATTTGTAAGAATATCACCATTAAAATATACTATTATATTTGCACTATTATTCATTTTTCTCTCTTTTTTCTATTATTCTCTCTCTCTCTCTCTCTCTTTCTTTGACACACTGAGGCACTACTTTCCACTGATTACTATTTGCACTACTTTCGGCCATGCAAACCTCTGTCGACATGTTAGAATATGGAGGAAAAGAGTTTATATACTAGAGGTTTGAAAAATCGCAATACGCGAGTTTATAGGGAGTCTAAAATTGCAAATAGCGATTTATGGGTGTTGTCAAACTGAACACACCTAAAATAAGTTTTTAAATAAAAAATTTTGACCCGAGTAAAAAATCGCCAATGTCGATTTATAGTTTTTCGAAATGCAAAATAATAAAAAAAGACAAATTGATAAAACACCAATGACGGTTTTTAATGTTTTCAAAAGCCAATAATTGAACGAGATTAAAATCGCTTGATAACTCTTCACCCGAGTAAAAAATCGCCAATGTCGATTTATAGTTTTTTGAAATGCAAAATAATAAAAAAAGACAAATTGATAAAAACACCAATGACTATTTTTCATGTTTTCAAAAGCCAATAATTGAACAAGATTAAAATCGCTTGATAACTCTTCGGCAAGTATACCGAATTGTTTAAGTAGTAATCACGATAAGCTAGTATCATCCCACAAGGATTAACATTGCCAATCAATACTTCACTAATTAAATTTCTAATTAGACTATATCAAGCTATTTTGGATTAAAGACAGCTCTTAACAAAGGAAAAAAATAACAAAAATAAACTATAAATAAGTAAAGAACAGAACCTAACAAAATACATAACAACTTAAACAATGATAGTCTCAAGGTTCGAAAACACTAGAGGATTGGGGTAGTCAGAATTTTCTTAAATTTCAATCAGTTCTCAGATCTCTTGGGTTGGACATTATTAGGCTAATAAAAGGATTTCAAATAGTTGATGCTAATTCTTTAGTTAATCAACTCTCGTCTTCCTTTTAAAATATGTTAATTCCTTAACTATGATTCAACAAAAAGAAGGATTAGCCATGAAAATCAATCCATAATTCACATAAACTTCAAGATAAATTCCTAAATCTTAAAAATTATGAGATTTATTTCTAGAGCTAGCTCATAAACAAATTTTCCCAAATTATGCAAGAATCCTAAATCAATCCATGAACAACAATTCATAAAATTGCATAAGGAAAGAAGAGATAAACTATTAATCCAATAATTCCAACATCAAGAATTCAATAATTCATACCTAATACATCCATCTCAGATCAAACCCCTACCCCCTAGCTATGGACTCTAGCAACTCATATCAAAATAGAAAATAAATGAGAAGATATGAGAAGAATCCATGTCAAAAACCTAAGAATTGGGGTGAAAGAGTCTTCAATCTTCCCTCTTGTTATTGTCCTCTGCCTTTTCTCCAGAGCTCTGAGTCTTTTCTATGTTTTTTGACCTTCAAGTCCCCCTAAAAGTCGCATCTTGTTTTGTTTTAAAATGCGACTACACATGTAGTTTTTCCTAGGCGGTGGATTTTGAGCATTTAGGCGATGGGACGTCAAAAGCATATCTCTTTTTTTCACGCTGACGCCTAGGTGCTCCCTACAAGATGCAAAACTCTCTTATTTATTTAATCCAAGCTACCTAAAAACCTAAAAATATAATTAAAACTCAAATAATGATTAAAATAAACTCAAAACAAATTATTATACATGCAAAATTCAAATATTAAAAATCCTAACAAAAAACAATCATCAAAGATTCAAAATATCATGATTTTTGACAACTTTTCACATTTAAACTTGCACAATTAGATGGAACATCATTCCTAAACCTAAGATGTTGCTTGTTCCCAAGCAAAAAGAAATGCAAAGACTATTGGAACAAAATGTTTCTGAAAAGAAATAATGTATTATACATGCTCTCAGAATCTTCTTCATGCCACAATTAGCAAGAAACACTAAAAATCATAATAAATCATACATTCACTCACAACAAGGTGGATATCCAATCCCAAAATATGCAGAACTCAAGATTAGTCTCAGATAATGATTTTGGATCAGATTATGAAAACATCCAAAAATTCTCTTGAACTTACGGCATGTCTTTCATCCTTATCTCCACGAATGTAAAATAATGCACTTGAGTGATTAAAAGGGATTTTTAAAACTTGTGATGATAGGCCAAGGTTAAGGTCAAGAAAAAAGGAAAGGAAAAATTAAAAACTAGGTCGGGTATTTGAAATATGGATCACAAATTACATTGTACTCTAAAGTATTGCCACCACTTTCATTCTTTTTTTTTTTTGAACAACAATATACAATGCACAACCATAAGCATTCTTTTTCTCTCTCTTTTTTTTCTTTCTTTCTTTCTTTTTTTAAATTTCCCAAAAGAAATAAATTCATCAAAGATACAGACACTTTTGAAATGGATAAAATATGCAATGCATATCCTCAAACACCTAACAAATGTTATTGAAGGTGGTAGTGTCTTTGTCTTTTTTTTTTTTTTTTCAGCTTAAAAAGGTAAGGTAGATGTGGCTTAAACAAAAGAAAAGGCCTCTTTGAAAAATTTTTCAACTTCAAAAAGGACTTAGGGATATATCATGAGGTAAGTTAGAATGGCTCAAATGATCTAACAAATGCCCTGATTATTTCACCCAAAATACACTAATCTAGGATTTCGCCTCAATAGATAATCAAACACTACCTAGAATCAGGCACTACCCATACAATCTCAGTCTTAGAAAATCAACAAGTAGTATAAGTGAAAGCATGGTAAACAAATAATTTCAATTCAAAGATTCTTATGCATCATTGAGCATTCAACACTATTTCTAGCAAAACACTTTTCATTGAAGTACAATTGAATTCCCAACAAAACCCCATTTAAGCAACAGTAAAATACTAAACTTTGACATGCAAAATAACACATCGACTAAAAAGAAACATGCAACAGACACAAATTAAAAGAAAGGAATTGAAATAAAACTAAAAACTAAAACTCCCCTTATCATTCTTCAAAATCGCTGCAACCCTCAATCCACATCTTCCTCCTCTTCAGCATCCAAGTTAAGATGAGCCATCACATCATTGTCGGCTAGCGAAGTTCCTCTCAAACTATTTGGATCCAACTGCAGTTGCTCAGCTAATCTCCTGATCATCCACTCCAGTCCCAATTGAGCATTAATAAGATAATCAAATTTGTGCTCAGAATGTATGACATAACACCTCAATAGATCTTCCATTTGATCAAAGTGCTGCCCATGGGAAGAACTGCATCTACGCCTTCTTAGACTAGGCTATGGTGGTTGCTGCCCCTGTGCATCTTCTCCTTGATGTAAAGCAATAGGTTTTTCAGCCTAAATAGGAAAGTCTCCATCAATAGAAACTGCTTCTACTACACACAACTTGGTGATAAATGAAGGATATCCCAAATTACCTTTAGTTGATTGGGCTATTTGCTGAATGTTTGAAGGCATGAGTTGCCTAATATTAATTTAATACCCTTCTATTATACAATGAATAAGCATGACTACTTTTACCCTCGCCTCTAAATGATTAGAGGTAGGAAGAAGCTTAGCCTAAACAGATGAGCACCAAATGGATGGAATTGGTTTTAGGTCAACTTTAATATGTTGCTGATACTATACATTCTAAACAGTATTTGCATGTCCCTGCTGTTGCTTATTTTAACTAGTCAAAATTGTATGTTGTTGTTAAGATTTAAGATTGGACATCTATATCTAATTCTCACCATTCTCTTTTGAGTGCTGATATTTATGCCTTGACAAAGTCCAACATTTAGTTTCTCAAATGATATGGTATGAGGAATAAAAAAATATGCTGACTCATCACATATAAATATCACACCATGCTCTGTATTTGTAGTAATAGGGCCATTAAAATGTACAATAACAATAACATTTGTTCTGCTATTCATGGTTTACTCTTACTTTAGAGGAAGCAAAACACAACAAGAAAAGGAATAGCAAGAATGAAACAAGAGAGAAACAGATTGCCCTTGGTGTACTTGAATGAAAGAGAGGAAGACCTATATATAAGTGAAGTTTTGGATCATTGGAGCTTTCAACCATCGAAGTAGTGCGTCATAATCCACCTAAATGGAAGTAGGATTTTGAGACAAATTTTTTCCCCTCAAAATCCTACTCCTATTTAGGTAGATTGTCTAACAATTTTGCCCCAAATTTTTTTTATTCCTCCAACCATAATCCTACTCATAGATAGGTGGATTGTGTAACAAATTGTACCATCCCAAATTTCTACCCTTTGTATAGCATAATCGCTAAACAAAAACTAAATCTCCGTAATAACTTGTTAATCTCTCACAAATACCATATAAAGAAACGAGGCCTAAACATGGACTATTAAAATCTATTTCAATTTTCAATTTTTTTTAATTAGTTCTTTTTTTCACTTTTTTATGAATGTTATTATTGATTTATTTATTATTTGTTCATGTATATATACATAGACTTAGCATGTTGAATACAAACTCTCGAAATAGATCTTATTTTTAAAGATAATTTTATTTTTTCAAATCAAGAGATATTTTCAATGATTTTCCTTATAAAAAAATATTGATACTGACTTCATCAAATTTCCAATAAATCCTTAGTCACTTCTTGTTATGGCGCCTTTGGAGCATGTGACAAATTAACACATCAAAGCTTTATATAAAACAAAACAAATCAAAGACATAAATGTCATACTATATAAAATTTAATACTTTTTGTTAATAATATAAAACTAAAGTATTTTGTGAAATACAACCATTGCAAAATAATATAACACTAGTCATGCTTGTCTGGCTCCTCACTCATAGCCAAGTTATACACTTCATTCAAACACTCTGCCAACAAATTAACCATTTTCCACGCAACAACTTTTGCCTCAACAACTTTCAATTCCCGTCTAAGCCTTGAGTTCTCCATGGCAAGGCTCTCTGAGTTTGAATTCTTAGCAAGACTATTTGTATTGGAAAATTCATTTTCTCCCTTCACCTATTTGATAAGTAGGAGTTAATTAGCTAAAGTTATTCATTGTTAATAAGTAAGGCTATGTCAAAGTTATTCATAGAAGAACTGTACCTTCGTGCTATTATATGCATTCAGGGAACAAGCACAATATTTTATTCCAGATCTATAATATGCTCTACATGGATTAGGATAACAATTTCCGTATAAGCACTTTTTCAGGTCATCCTTCCAAGCAAAAAACTTGCAATCCTTTCCAGGAAACTTCACCATAGAAAGAAGGAAGTCAAATCAAATTTTATTTAAAAGATTAGAAACAATATATGTCTAGATATTACTGGACATCCATAGAAAGGCCGTCCAAGGTTTTTGATAGTATGAGAAGTGCGTAGGACTATATGTCCTAAGAGACGACAAATTTTTGGATCCTTCACGGAGGAAGAAAATTCTTCCTCCACGTGGAAAAGGTAATGAGACTAATCGATATAGATGGTGGATATCCCATTTGGAGGAAAAAAAGGATTTCCTCCATGGAGAAAGCAATTCCTCTACATTGACAACCAAAATCAAATGAAACACATGGTATACAGCAACCAAGGCAACATGAATAAAATCCAAACAAAATTGATTATGTTAGAGCAGTTAATCAAGAAGCCAATCACTAGCTAATCTACAAAACCTGTCATTTGATTTCACTAAAACCATGAAATTAAATCCAACAAACAAGCATCAAAATAAGGATCACTCATGAAAAATAAAATATAGATTATTATCAGGTAGGTGGAAAGCAACAACAATTATTCCACTTCCTCAATGCTCATAGTTCTTATCAAATATCAGACTGAATTTTCATATGTCTCATACGTTGTTCAAACTATAATGAATATATTTGTCATATGTCTCATATGTCTTTCAAACTATAATGAAGAGTAAGTTACATGAACCCTAATGAATTTGATTAACAATTATATGCAAGACCAACTAGGACAAGAGACATTATTGAAGTCTTCTCCAATTTAACATCATTAGTAGGCTGATGAATTCATCAAGCAGCCTTTTGGCATGCAAGTACAAAACTTTGGATCGATAGTAATGCTCTTTGTGCAATTATCAGTTTTATATTTTCCAACTAGTCTATCAGCCAATTCAAACATATTGTTCCTAATGCCTGGTCCTATTCTTCACATAATGCCTGGCGATAGATACATTCTTAAAATCTGGGGCAGCATTGGTGCTCTTATTGGAGATAAGTCAGTTTGCAGTTAGTTAGTTTCTATTAGTTTATTAGGACAGTTAGTTTCTGTTAGTCTGTTCTGATGGCTTCTCACATAAGTCACTTCAATGTATAAATACGTTCCTGTATTCCTCATTCAGTTAAGTTGATTCGATTGAGTTAAGCATAATGAAATACTTCAATACAATATTCTCTCATTCATTTCTATCCTTTCTCCTTTCTTTCTAGAACTTCTGCTTCAATCTCCTGCATCTCAATTTCTGATACCTTACATGGTATCAGAGCTTTAGTGATCTATGGAGACCTCAGGTACATCACTATATTCCGCAACTGAAGCTCAAATGAGCATGTCAAATTTTGCACCAAAACTTTCACAAGCCCTGTTTCGTTCAAGCTTGATGAAGATAACTTTATGCCATGGAAGCACCAAGCATTGGCCTGCATCAAAGCCAACCAGTTAAAGGATCACCTCAACAAGATATGGATCAGTAGAAGATCACATAGCCAAAGTAAAAACTCAAGAATACCTGGATTGGGAGCAACAAGATCAACATCTGGTTGCATGGTTGCTAGCATCAATGGATCCGAGCTTCACGAATCACATGGTGGAATATGAATTTGCACACGAGATATGGAGCAAATTAGAGGAATATTTTGCTACTCGAGCAAAGTCTAAGATCAAGTAGTTGAAAACTCAACTCAAAATGATCAAGAAACAAGGAAGAACTACCTCAGAATACTTGACCAAGATCAAGAAGGTAACAGATTCACTCGCTGCACTTGGTGCTCCTATCTCTAGAAAGGAGTTTGTAGAAGTTGTATTAGATGGCTTGAATGAGGATTATAGTACATTTATCACGATGGCTATGTCTAAAGCAGAATCTTTGTCCATGAGTGAAATGGAATCCTTGCTCCTAGCTCAAGATGATCTAATTAAGTGATTCCACAAGACTGAAATCGGATCCATACAAGCGAATGTGGCTCAAGGTGGTTATATTCAAGGTCAGAACAGTAGGATGCAAGCAAGAAATTGTAGAGGCCAAAGTGGTCAAAGGGGCAGAGGAAGAGGTTTTAAAGGTGGTCGATCCTAGTTCAATGGTAATAGACCTTAGTGTCAACTCTATGGGAAACTTGGTCATACCGTGTGGCAATGCTACACCAATTTGATCAAGACTTTCCTAACCCTCAAAGAACTGTGTTTAGCTTTCCTCCTCCTCCCCTTATCACTTTTCACAAACTTGGTGGTGGTCCTTCAAACTCAATTCATAATCCAAAGGCTTATCTAGCCACTCCTGCAACCTTATTTGATACGGCTTGGTATCCTGACTCTGGAGCATCCCACCACATCACCTTTGATTAGTGAAACATGATTGTTGGCTCAAAATATGAAGGCTCTGAGCAGGTTTATGCAGGTAATGGGTCAGGTATGAAAATTTCACATCTTGGCAAGTCCTTGTTACATTCCAAATTGTCTAATTCTACATTCAAACTACACAATTTGCTACATGTACCATCCATAACCAAAAATCTCATTAGTGTATCAAAGTTTGCTAGTGACAACAATGTCTTTTTTAAATTCCATCCTAATAAGTGCTTTGTTAAATCTCAGGTATCCAAGGAGATTCTTCTTTAAGGAACCCTTAAAGAAGGTCTTTATCAGTTCAGTGATGTAAAGGTTGTACAAGAGCCTTTAATTCCTCGCGTCTATCATGTCTTGTGTAAAAATGTTAGTTCTGTTTTTGATCTGTGGCACAAAAGGTTGGGTCATCCTTCTTCCAAAATTGTAACTCATGTACTATCTCAGTGTAATATACAAGATTCAGTAAATAAAGCTTGCAATTTTGATTTCAAATTCTTGTGTGATGCTTGTTGTATGGGGAAGATACACTAGTTACCATTTTCGGATCCAATTACACACTATGCTGCCCTTCTTGATCTTATCTATTCTGATCTTTGGGGTCCAACACCAATGGGTGGTAGATCAGGCAATAGATACTATATATGCTTTATAGATGCACATTGCAAGTATACATGCATTTATCTACTAGTCAACAAGTCCCAACCCTTTCATGCATTTTTACAATACAAGTCCATGATTGAAATCAAAACTGGTCATAAAATTCGAGTCCTCTGAACAGACAATGGAAAAGAGTATCTTTCCACTAGCTTCACTGAATTCCTAAGAACCAATGGCATTAACCATAGACTCACTTGTCCTTATACTCACCAACAGAATGGTAGTGTTGAAAGAAAGCATCACCACATCACAGAAGCTGGCCTACCACTCCTTGCTCAAGCCTCATTCCCTTTACACTTTTGGGATGAAGCATTGCTCACAGCCACATACCTCATAAACATATTACCTTCTCCTTTGACTCAGCTCAAAACACCACATGAAATCCTAAATCACCACAAACCAGATTACACCTTCCTCAAATGTTTTTGGCTGCACTTGCTACCTACTCCTCAGACCTTACAACCATCACAAACTTGACTTCAAGTCACAAAAATGTGTCTTCATAGGTTATGCAAACAACCAAAAAGGCTACAAATGCTTGTCTCCAACTAGTCAAGTCTACATATCCAGAAATGTTGTCTTTAATGAATCTGAATTTCCCTATTCTCAATTGTTTCCTATCATTGAGTCTGTCTCTAAACACAAGCCTACTACATCGTCAATCACTAGTCACATGCAACACATCCCTCTTATACAACCTCCTATTCAAGACCATTCTTCCTCACTTGTTCCTATTTCAACAAAATCACCTCATGCCCAAATGGTTAAATAGCGCACAACTCCAGCTCTAGTTTCACATGAGTCAACTCACTCAGTGTCACTAGTGTCTAATGCCAATGATGTGTCATGCTCTACTACACCTACTTCTGCATTACCTGTTAAGAACTCACTTTCTTTGTCCAGCACTCAATCTGCAAGGTCTTATGAGACAATTAACATTGCTGTTCAGCTTCCTCTTCCACCTACTGCTTCATCAGGTCCTAGACCCTCAGTGCTCTCCAAACCAAAGGGTGTTATGCCCTCGAATGCTCATTCCATGCAAACCAAAAGCAAGTCTAGTATCTTTAAGCCGAAAACCTATGCAGTAGTAGTTGCTCGTGATTCTGGTGACTTACAACAGTGTGAACCAACCACTGTCTCTTAGGCTCTCTCTTCTGCTCAGTGGCAACTTGTTATGAATGAAGAATTCGAAGCACTTATGAGGAATCAGACTTGGACCTTAGTTGAGCTTCCACCCAATGTAACCCCAATTAGGTGCAAATAGGTCTTCAGAATCAAGAGGCATCCTGATGGCTCAATCTAGAAGTACAAAGCCAAGCTAGTTGCAAAAGGCTTCCATCAAAAGGAAGGTCTAGACTATGATCAAGTTTTCAGTCCAGTAGTGAAACCTACTACTGTCAGAATCATGCTCTCTTTGGCTCTCTCCAGGGGGTGGTGTATCAGGCAGTTTGAATTTAACAATGCATTTCTCAATGGGGATTTGCAAGAGAATGTCTATATTGTGCAACATGAGGGGTTTATGTCATCCAAGCCAAACCTAGTATGCAAGTTGCAAAGGGCTCTCTATGGCCTCAAACAGGCACCTCGGGCATGGTATTCCAAGCTCAACTCCATCCTACAGAATTTTGGTTTCTGCAACACAAAATTCGATACCTCTCTTTTCACCAAATTCACAAAGTCCTCAGCAATCTATATCCTTATATATGTAGATGACATTCTCATCACTAGCAGCAGTCCTAAAGAAATCTCTGATCTGATTGTTTAATTGAATTCCATCTTTTCTCTAAAAGATCTAGGTGAGATGAACTACTTCCTTGGTAGTGAAGTTGTCAAGGCAGTGTCAGGTGACATGCAGCTAGTTCAAACCAAATATGTTAGTGATTTGCTTAAGAAAGCTGGAATGAGTGATGCAAAGCCCATGCCTACACCAATGGTCTCGTCACTAAACTCTCAGCCCATGGAGATTCTGCATTCCCTGATCCTTCCCTATATAGATCAGTAGTGGGGGGCCTTCAATATGCCGCCATCACCAGGCCTAACATAGCCTACGCAGTAAACAAAGTGGCACAATTCATGCACACCCCACTTGAGTCTCATTGGAAGGCTGTCAAAAGAATACTCAGGTATCTTGGTGGCACACTATATCGTGGGCTTAGATTTCACAAGGTTGATGACTTTCAGTTACTAGCTTTTTGTGACTCTGATTGGGGTTTTGACACTAATGATCGAAAGTCTACCAATTCTGTATCTACTTAGGTTCAAACCTGGTTTCTTGGTCTAGCAGAAAGCAACATGCAATTTCTAGGTCCAGCACAGAGGCGGAGTATCGTAGCATGGCCTCAGCTCTGGCAGAAATCCTGTGGCTTCAATCCCTTCTCTCTGAAATGCACATCTCTTGCTCCTCCAAGCCATCGATCTTTTGTGACAATCAAGGGGCAGTTCTACTTGCAGCCAATCTAGTGTTGCACAGTAAGTCCAAACACTTTGAGTTGGACCTCTATTTTGTGCGTGATAAGCTTGTGCAGCAGCAGATTCATGTCCAACATATACCCTCTCATGATCAAATTTCAGACATACTCACCAAGCCGCTCTCAGCTTCTGCCTTTCTCAAGTTTCGATCTAAACTCAGAGTTGTGGACACCCCACCACTAACTTTGAGGGGGGATATTGGAGATAAGTCAGTTTGCAGTTAGTTAGTTTCTATTAGTTTGTTAGGACAGTTAGTTTCTATTAGTCAATTCTGATGGCTTCTCATACAAGTCACTTCAATGTATAAATACGTTCCAATATTCCTCATTCAGTTAAGTTGATTCAATTGAGTTGAGCATAATAAAATACTTCAATACAATATTCTCTCATTCATTTCTATCCTTTCTCCTTTCTCTCTAGAACTTCTGCTTCAATCTCCTGCATCTCTTAGCTTCTAATACCTTTCAGCTGTAAAGGTCTTTTCGCCACCCGATAAATTAGTAATATTTTTCCAGCTTTTCACTTCCAGGCTCCAAGTGTAATAGATATGGCATTAAATCCTCCCACAAACTTATCCAATCTCTTCTTCTTCCAAGTGGTCTAAGAGTCTAATAATTGAAGGCTTCTCCAAAGTTCATGATTATAATTTGTTGAAGTGGCTCGCTCTATTAAAGACAAATTAAATAGGCCGTCATGTTTTATCGAAGACGGATATCAAATAATCTTTTTAAGGGATTAAAGTAATGTTACAATTTAGTAATGTTTAGAGACCTATTTGATATAAAAAACTTTCAAGAACTAATGTGAAATCATATTTGACCTTTCAAAAACTTATTTGATATCAAAAATCTTTCAAAAGCTAAATTGATATTATATATATCTTTTAGGAACCAAAATGCATGTTTGCTCAATGTATTATAATTGCATATACAAATACAGTCAAGATGTATTTGGAATTATTAAGACCGTGGTCCCTCGTCCATATTTCCGTGTACGCTTAACAAATTTATATTCAAATTATTTCCCATGATGTGTGTTTCATTCTTTTCTTTCTTTTGCTTCTTAATCATGTTAACTACTAGTTCTTAAAAACAACAAATGAGAAACATTAACAGAAGTTAATTATAAATTAAACTAAAAGATAAAACGTTGTTTTTTATTCTTCATTATTTTTTCCTGCCGAAACAAACTTCACCGATATCAGAAAATAATTATGTAGAAAGATACTTTTCAATTTGCCAACTATGTTGCTTGACATCTTTGTTTAACACAAATAATAGTACGATAACTTGAGAACTTTTAATGGCCAAAACGCTGCATGTAAGTGGGACAGAGCATGGTTTACTTTATGTTATTTTATGTTCAACTGTGGAAACTGAAATGTGTATTTTTAATAACTTTGAAATATTTTTCCATAAAAAAAATACTTTGAAATATTTTAAGCAAAAAATTTAACTAAAAAGATCCAAATTAAGCAGCATAATTAAATAAAAATATCTCATAATAGTTGTTTATTTAAAAATTTTAAGTAGTATGTATTGTTGGTGTAGAAAATTAATATTTAATAATAAAATTCACATCATTAACTCAGTTTGATATCACATAATATGTTAAACTACTTTAATAATATGATAATACATTATTAAAAACTAGTATAATATTTTGTACGTTCACAATCCATCGTAATTAAACTAAAATACATGAAATCTTTATTTGAAAAATTACATTATGTACAAAATTATAATACATCAGACCTTGAATTGCATAAGATATATTATACTATCTCCCATGACAACTACATTAGACTTTAAAACTTTATAAATATTGATTTTTATAATTAAAAAATTATCATGATTATTCAACAGTACGTTTTAGTTGAATTTTTCCTTGTTGTTTACGTATATAATAACGCATTGTTTCCATCTAATGTGTCATATGCCATCCAAAATTTCCTAATAATCTGATTTAGGTTGTCTTTTTGCTCATTGTTTTCCATCCAGAGCCATCAAACATGTTTATTTAATGAGTCAGCGAACACACTGATATGAGTATCAGACCAAACAGAAAAAATCAATATAGCACCAAGTTAAGCCATGAAATACGGGGGCTATTACGTTTTATATTTATTAATTCGTAAGCTTGTAAAAGTTTTAAAATTACAGTAATGGTATATGGTGCAAATAAAAGGTAACGAATAAGTGATACGAAATACGTGGCCCAATAATAATTAAACGCAAAAACTGTTTGACCCCGTATAACCATGCAATGGTTAAGTAAATGAGTAAAACGCAACAATTTTTTTCATTTGTGTGTCGTTGTACGAATTCTGATTCGTACTATGTAGTATTTTCCCTAAAATTAACACTGAAGTTTCAGAATCATGGAAGCCACAAAAGAAACATGTAAACCTTAGTCTGAAAACTTGAATACGGCAAAACGACGAGAGGTAGGACATGGACAATGACACAGTCTAATACCATTTTCTGGAGAAAATAATTGTACGAAAACTGATTAATTTCTAGTGGTCCTATCGTCGGGAAAAAAAAAATCTAGTGGTCCAGACTCTACTTGTACATGAATACACGATATCAAAGATCGTCAAGAGGGTGGTTCGACTTTTTAATTTTGTTTTTATATATTTAACTAAATGGCCTACCTTCTGCAAGCAATCTTTGGTTGTCATGTTTAAAGACTTTCAAATACTACATCCACAATTAAGTATCATGCATGATACGATAAGCATTTACTTAAATAAAATATTATTATTAAAAATGAGAGGGAATTATCAACACATAGTCGATTAGATCGATAGATACTCATCCCCCTTAACTAATGATATTGGGTTTGAGCACTAAATATGGAGTAAACGGTGTTAGAAAAATCATATCTCATATAAAATCTCAAATGCTCGAACATAATTTGCCTCCGATAAGAGGATCCCTGTGAGAAAAAAAATAAAAAAGAAAATGAGAGGGAATCACAAATTAAACAAGTGGAACTATAATACTTACTAATATTCATTTAGGGTCCATTTTGATATCGAAATTGGAATTGAAATATAAGTTTTTAATTTTAATTCTTTTAAAATTAGAATTAGCATAGAATCTTAAATTTTAGGTTTAGATTTGTCATAAAATTAAAATATAAATTATAATTCTAAATTAATTCTAATTTAATTATTTAAATGTATCATTTAAAATTTAAAATTAATAACAATACTAATACTAATACTAATATTTTATATAAATATTATTTTGTGATATATTTATATATAAAATAATAAATTGGAAACTACAAAAATTATAATAAATTAGAAGCTAGCAAATTTTGTATGTTATAATATTTTTATAAAAATATTAGATTTCAATAATACAAATAAATGAGAAACACAAAGAATCATAAAGACTTTAATGAGGAAAGAGACATTTCTAAGTTTTGAAATTGGTAAATAGGTTAAGACTTAAGAAGAGTTCATCTTAGTTATTGTTTTCAATTTCATGAAATTAGTTTGTGAATTTATAATTCCAATTTTGTATATTATTTCAAACATAAAAATTGAAATTGAAAAGCACAATTTTAATTTCGTGCTCTAAATTTCATAGTCAATTCCATAAGCTAGACGAAATGTTTTAGATTGTAGATATTTTCTTTCGGACAACATGACATGGCCTCTGTAATACTAGCCCGAGTTCCACCAGATGGAGTGTTTTTAAAAGCAATAGTGTTATTTGAACATCACACTTATCACTCTAACATAAATATATAATAGATCATTTCATTTTAATATGTGTCTCAACACTTACGCATTTTCACACTAACATGTATGTCAATATTTCGTAAGTTTCAACAAATATTTTCTTTGTAAAAGTGCGAAAAATGTTAACTATTAATAATGTGTAACGAAAGAAAGGGAAGAAGAAAAAACAAATAATGATTGATGGGGACCACAAGACAAAGGATCAAGTTGTTCGTTCTACAATGATGCAAGGATTGGTTGATCTTTCATGAAGAAATCAACTAGTGACTGAGTGGCTTTGCAAGAGGATCCAAGATGGTTGAGTGTGACCACAGTTGATGAAGAGTTGGGCTGATCTAGAGCGCTTTATGTTTTTTAGGTTTTAGTTGATTATTTGTGTTTTGGGCTTAATTAGGTGTGGGAATTTAGGGTTTATTAAGTTGCTAGTTTCCTATTTTATACCAGACGACTAATTTTCCTTTTTATTAGTTTTCCCTCTTTTTATGTTTAAATAGATGCATTGGCCTAGAAATAAATCAACTTATGGTCAATAAAATTAGTGCGATTTATTCTTTGTTCTCTTGTTTTATTATGAATTTTTTTTGATATTTTTTATTCTTGTTTCACCAATAAATAAAGGTCAAGAATCGTAATTCTTTATTCCAATATTCTCATTCGCCAATTGATTATTGAAGGTTGAAAGTGCTGTTCAATTTTTAAAACTCTTCTGAATTTTGTGTTTCCACATGTGGTTCATATTAACGTGATAATGAAAAATATGTAAACACGTATGCAAAATTACTTATATATTAATATGAATTCAATTATGATCGAATGATTGAAAAGGTCGTGTGGATTTTTTTTTCTTTGAATGGTTCAAATGCAACTATAAGCTGTCACCAATTTCGTTTGTATTACCACCTAAAGGACATTATTTATCTAAATCGATTAAGTCATTCATAAGATTGAGTTAATTAGACCTTTTTTTAAGGTGTAGGACTAATTTGTGGATCTGGCTGTCTGGGAGAGGAATGTCTTATTATAGTTTTTTTAATAGGGCACGAAGAAAATAGTGAAGGATATATGAAGAATAATTGAAATGGAGAATATAGGAATCAAATTCAGATATTATATGGTAGCTTTATATAATATTTGCAGTATTTTTTTTTTTTTTTGTGTCCAATCACACAGTCTCAGTTACATCTATCTTAAGTCCTAAAAGTCTCATTGGCACTTTCAGTTACCCTCCAACTTATGCTACATTTATAAAAACTACTTCCTTAATATGTATAGTTTTCATCTTCTACTTCATTTATTGGGTAAAGCCTTTTACACGATAATTTAATTTTTATTTATAACTGTCATAACAATGGACCAACATCAAATTGATTGCTAAAATATGAAGTTTGCTGTAATCCTTTATCGATATAACGAAAATAGGTTAAAAGTTGAATAGAATTATTCTCTTGACATAATATCTTTTCTAGTAATCTGCTCTTTCCATGTTTACTTGATATTTCAGATGAATTATTTTATGTGATTTTATTATATGTTTTCTTTTGATAAGCCTTCAATAATTATCTTATTGTAAATACTTTTTTTTCTTTGGCTGATCATTTGTAAATACTTATATATTCATATCCTAAATTTGTCGTGACCTTTCTCCTGAAAGTAAGTTTTGTAAATGTAAAATATACATACACAAGATGATATGCTTTGAAAACTCTTTTCCCACTAATATTATTCCCTCATTCAAATATTGATATTTCGTTATAAGAATAATAAAACTCAACGATGCATTGATCATATGATACATATACTTCGTCCTGTTTTATTTCTTCTTTATAATACAGTTTATTTTTGGTGTTATCCAATTTTTTTTAAAACCCTTTTTTTGTTTATTTTATATTGCAATAAAAAGTTAATTTAAGAGTAAACCCAAAAAAAAAAGGTTAATTCATGGAAATTTTTGGAGGAAAATGTTTAAACAATTAAGTTTTTAGATAAATCCCCCCCTCCCCCCCTCTCTTCTTCTCTCTTTCAAACGGCATATTATATGAGAAACAGATATGTAATTCCAAGAAAGAGCGTAAAGCCAAAACCCGAATAATTTTGTTCTCAACTTGATCCGCTAGGTTCGAGTCCAAAGAATCTTTTTCAGTGTGATTGCAATTGCTGGGCCATATTTGTTTGTCGTACATCATACAATGGCACAAATATTTTAATATTATGAATATCGTTGTTACAACGAAAATGTAACAAAAAGCATAACTATTATATAACTTCACCAAAATTGAATCAACCCCAGCTTAAATTAAGGATTATCGTCCAAACTTGTAATCAAAGTAGAGAAGAAAAAGGGAGAAATAATGGGCTCAGAAACCACTCTAAAGCTTCCATCCATTGACTTCAATGACCTCAACTTGGATGACAACAGTCCTAAGCGGGAGGCAGTGAAATCACAAGTCCACAATGCACTAGTAGAGTATGGTTGCTTTGAAGCAATTTTTGATAAGGTTCCTTTAGACCTTCGCCAAGCCTTATTTCCTGCACTAGAAGAGCTCTTTGATCTCCCTCTACAAACCAAGCAACTCAATGTGTCTAAGAAGCCCTATCATGGATATTTTGGCCAATATCCTATGGTCCCACTTTTTGAAAGCATGGGCGTTGACGATGCAAATGTCCTTGAGAAAGTAGAAAGCATGACCAACGTCTTGTGGCCTAATGGAAACCCAAGTTTTAGGTATGTACATATTCAAAGTTGAAGTACTTAATTTTGTGAACTACCTTTCTTTTCACCTTTTTTTTTTCTTTTTATTGGAAAACTATTCTTGCTTGAGTGATGTTATTTCAATGTCACAATCTAACATCAAATACAGCATTTTTTTCATATATACATAACAAATTTCTTATCTCGACATATGTATAACTGGATACTTATTTAGCAAATTAATATAAGATGTCTATACGATATTGATACAGTATGGATTCAGAAAACATTTTCCTTCTTACTTTGTCTTTTATTTTGGCAGCAAAACTATACAATCCTTCTCTGAGCAGCTATCAGAGTTGGACCAGATCATTAGGAAGATGGTTTTGGAGAGCTTGGGTGTTGAGAAGTACTTGGAGGAGCACTTGAACTCAACCAATTACCTTCTCCGGGTTATGAAATACAAAAGCCCTCAAACCACTGAGACAAAGCTAGGCCTCTCCTCACACACAGACAAGAACATAGTGACCATATTGTACCAAAATCAAGTGGAGGGCTTAGAGGTGTTGACCAAAGATGGAAATTGGATAAGCTACAATCCCTCCCCAGGCAGTTTCATTGCTATGATTGGTGACTCTCTCCATGTAAATTCCATTAACCAATCTTCAATTCTCATTGAAAAAACGTAGAACATACTAGTATTTTTTTTTTAAAAAATTGAATTATATTGAAAACTATGAAAAACATAAAAACTCCAATAAAGTGAGTTTTCTTCTAAAGTAAAAAATTGAGTGGTTATTCAATTTTAGATCAGATGGTAGGACTCATATACAACTTACTTTATTGATCTGAAATGAATAATTCCTCACTTTCTCATTTTAGAGGAGCCTAATCAAAATATTATCATTTATAAGGTTGTTATATGAATTTTTCAGGCATGGTCAAACGGCAGGCTGCATGCACCCTTTCACCGAGTGATGATGACTGGGAGTGAAGCTAGATACTCTGCAGGGTTGTTCTCTATCCCCAAAGGAGGGTACCTTATAAAAGCCCCAAAGGAGATGGTGGATGAGGAACACCCTCTCCTCTATAAGCCTTATGATCATGTTGAGTTCCTCAAGTATTATTACACTCCACAAGGCCAAAGAGATCAATTTGCTTTGCGCACTTACTGTGGTGTTTGAGCTTTGATTGATATGTGTCACCACTGTTGTGTATTTGTGTGTTCAAATGTTCCATAGACACTTTACCTTTGACTTAATAAAACTATGCAATATCTGTGTGCTGCCATTTTCTCCAATTGAATTGCAAAAGGTCACATTATTTCGTGATCTTAAATTATTAATCAACCTTTCATAGTTCTTATTTTGGCAACAAAAGTATACAATCCTTCTAAGGGAGCAATCATCAAATTGGATAATTAGGAACATGATTTTAGGGAGTTTGGATATTAATAAATACTTGGGACTAAACTGATTAGTGTCATTTTGGGCTATGAAATACAAAGCGCTCTACAAAGCAAATAAAACGAGGCATGGCCCAAGCTCAGACAAGGTCATATTTACACAAACCATGTTGAGGGGTTACAGAGTCATTGGACACTCCCTCCACAAAAATCTTGTTCAACATGTCACAAAAATTATAAGCAACAAAACTAACCAATAAATTAAATATGCAAAATTATTAATGAATCATATTTGCAGGAATGGACAAATGAAGATGAAGGCCACATTCACCCTATCACATGATGATGTGGAAAGGAAGATTCCTACTCTGCAGGTCTGTTTTTAGTGCCAAATGGAGAGTACATGATAAAATTTCCCAAAGGCATTGGTGGGTTGGGAACACTCTCTGCCTGAATCCCTGTGAATTTAGTTGGAGACACAGACTATACAACTCAAATTCTCTGTCTCTGAACAAAATACTGAGTACTGTCAATTAGGAGCATTTTTTTCTTTTTGAAAGATAGCAAGAATTTTATTCGAAGAATAAAAAAAAAATTTTAAAAAAGTCTCGAAGTGCATATGTGTTTCGACTTTGTTTTGCTCCCCTTCATTGTGGGGTTGAGCTTGTTCTCTATAGAAAAAGAAAAGGGTGTGTTTGTGAGTTTCAAGCCATACCCTCCAAAGCAAAACTCACACACACACACACCATTAAGCGCACAACAACAGGACTATAAGTACATCAAACGAAGTACAAAAAAGAAAAGTATAAAATAGGTCCATGTAAGAACACTTATGTTTTTTTCCCAAGGTAGAAGGTGATGAAAATACATCAAATAAGCATCTTTTAGTTGTTGAAGAAAGAATGGATGACATGTATTAAGCAGTCCACATTTTGGTGGGCAGTGGAAGCACAGCATAAAGGAGATAATACACAAAATTTAATGTGGTTCAGTTTTCTAAATCTATATCCATGACCCTATAAAGAGTACTAAAATTTTCTACTATCACAACTTTTGGACGAAGAACTATGCCAACCTTCCTTACAAAATATTATATTGCGGGGGCTTGGTAGACTAGTCCCTACCCTCACTCTTACCAAATATGCTTCCTCCAACGCAACTTTCTCATCAGCTTTGGAATGATGGTCTCATTTGGCATCAGCCAGATCTGCTCTCAGTCTCAATCAGTCATGGGATCAACAACGATCGAATGGGGAATAAAGGCTCACCAATGGAGCGATGTGTGCAGCAAAGTGGAGGTTAGATTTGGTTGCAAAGAAAGAGAATGATGACTATACTAAAGAGAGATTCAGTCGCTTGGGATAGAGGGAGCTGCACTAGGCGGAGGCAGATGAAGGATTAGCTTACACTAAAAAAATCCTACTTTAGTCCAACTTTGCAGATAGAACTGTCAACTATGAAAATTGGATAAATATTTTTCAATTAGTGTTTTATAGAATAGAGTTGAGTTTAGAAGAAGGGGTATGTCACATGTGATTTGAATCCTAAGCTATACTATATATATTATACTTCCATTCACCCTGCGATCCTAGAATTGTGAAGGGTTCATCAAATAGAACTAGCTTGACCACAAATGAACATACAATCATTCTGCACCAAAACCAAGTTAAGGAAATGCAAGTACCCTGTTGATGTAAGGGTGGCTTGTTTTTTTCACCCTTTGTGGACAAAAGTCCAAGATGTAGCCGAGCTACATGTTTGCATAGGCATGCAATTGCATTTATTGCAAATCTTTTTGTGACATGCTTTCTATCACCACACAAAGATTGAAATCCGAGCATAGGTGGCTATTTCAGCTTGCTTGTTTATTTGTCTTTGACAATTTTGCAAGTTCATTTAAGGCACATCATGCTCAAAGCCTCTATAAAAACCCGCTTGTGCTATTCAAGTTGATGCACCAAGCAAGAGCAACCAGCACTTGAGAAGAACAAAGATTTAGTTTGTTAAATCTTCTCTTTATAATATTTTGAATACTGAGTGTATACACTAGTGAGAAAATATTGTGAGGTATATTGGGTGTGTTTGGGATTTCAGTTTGTGTGGACTGTGTTTGTATTTGGGTTAAGCAGAGTATCACCATTTTTGTATCTCCATCATATTTTCTTAGTAAAATATTTGATTGTCGCATTTCCTAGTGGACATAGGCTATAAGCCAAACCGCGTTAAATTCATGTGTCTCTTTTTCTTACACTTCTGCATATTTATTTTGTGCTACTTTGTTTGTGTCTTTGGGCTCACTACCACATTTTACAACAAACTGGTATTAGAGCTCTTATAGAGTTCTGGGCAAATTTGTTCAAATATGTTGTCCATGAAATTTGACATTCAACAGTTCAATGGCCACATTAACTTTGGGATGTGGAAGGTTCATTTGTTAGCTATTTTGATATAGTAAGGCTAAAAGTAGCTCTCAATGGCAAAGAAAAGAAGCTTGCTACAATGAAGGATTTTAAGTGGGAAGATATTGATCAAAAAGCTCTTACCACTATTCAATTATGCATTATAGATGATGTATTGTAGGAGGTCCTTTCAGAGAAAACAGCAGAATCACTATAGAGTAAATTAGAGTCATTATATATGACTAAGATGGTAGCCAACCATCTTGGTACTTTGCAACATGTGTATATGCTTTGTATGGCAAAAAAGATGTCGATTAGATCTCATATTATTGAGTTCACATCACTCGTCATAGAGTTGAAAAATATGGACTAGACATTCTCTAGTAAGCAACAGGCAATGATATTGCTTTGTTCTTTACCTCATTCCTGCAAGCATTTTTGTTAAACGCTCATTTATGGTCATGAAAACCTCAAAATTGATGAGGTTGTGCCGCACTTCTAAGCCATGAAAAGATGGAATGTGATAGCGGTGATCGTGATGATGTTGCATCTGGCTTGGTTACTAGAGGTAATTGGGAAGATGTTGGTTTGAGGAGTAATAGAGGAAAGTCTAGATCCGAGTCTAGATATCATGAAGGCAAATGTAGATATTGCCAGAAAGAAAGGCACCGAAAAGTAGATTGTCCAAAACTCAAAAACAAAAAAGAGAAAGTTTTGAGTGATCAAGCAAGTGTTGTGGAAGGTGTGGAAAATGTTCTCTCAATATCAACTAATTCAGTTAGTGATGCTTGGATTCTTGATTCAGGTTGCGGTTACCACATTTGTCCAAACCAGGATTGGTTTACTTCTTACTGGTTAATTAATGGTTGTATTATTCTTATTGGAAATAATGCATGTTGTAAGGTTGTTGGCATTGGAACAATCCGAATCAAGTCACATAATAGAACCATGAAAACTTTGTCTAATGTTCGGCATATTCCAAACTTAAAGAAAAATCTGATCTCTTTGGGTACTCTTAATGCTAAAAGGTACAAGTGTTCTGTTGAAGGTGGAGTTCTAAAAGTCTCCAAAGGTGTTCTTGTTATAATCAAGGGTAGATTGGTTAATGGTCTTTATCTGCTTTAAGGTAGCATAGTTATTATTGCTACATCAGCATCATTTTCATCTGATTTGGATACTACTTGCTTGTGTCATATGAGTGAGGCAAGAATGCCTATGTTAAGCAAGCATGGCTTGCTAAGTAATTGAAAATTTGTGATGCCTGATTTTTGTAAACATCGGCTTTGCAGAAAGCAAACTAGAATCAAGTTTAGTACTACCATTCACAAGATCAAGGGCAATATTGATTTTGATTTGTAGAACTTGGTGCTTGTTCCGTCAAGAAGTAGTATTGGTATGTGAGCTTACCCTTACGAGCATAATGGAGAAGGCGGCATTAGGAATTTGAAACTTGGTGAAAAATCAAGCTAAGGGTGGCTTGGTTTTTGACCCTTCATGGACAAAAGTCCAAGATATAGCCGAGCTACATGTTTGCATAGGCATGCAATTGCATTTATTGCAAATCCTTTTGTGATGTGCTTTTTATCACCACAGAAACATTGAAATTGAAGCATGGGTGGCTATTTCAACTTGCTTGCTTATTTGTCTTTGACAATTTTGCAAGTGCATTTAAGGCACATCATGCTCAAAGCCTCGATAAAAACCCGTTTGTGCTACTCAAGTTGATGCACCGAGCATGAGCAACTAGCACATGAGAAGAACCAAGATTTGGTTTGTTAAATCTTCTCTTTGTAATATTTTGAGTGCTAAGTATATACAGCAATGAGAAAATACTTTGAGATATTGTGGGTGTATTTAGGATTTGAGTTTGTATAGAGTGTGTTTATATCTCTATTATTAAATATTTGGATTGAGTGGAGTGTCACCATTTTTGTATCTCTATTATATTTTCTTAATGAAATATTTAGTTGTTGCTTTTGTCTATGTATGTAGGTTATAAAATGAACAACGTTAAATTCTTATTTATTTTTTTCTTACGCTTCCACATATTTATTTTGTACTACTTTCTTTGTGTCTTTGGGCTCACCACCACATTTTACAGCATATCCATTTAAAGATGGCAATTCGATTAAATCAAGTCCTTAACCCTCAACATGTTGATTCAACAATTCCTTAAGCACACTATAAAATAATCAAATTCCATTCTCTTTTCAAAATTGATGCCTTTACTTTTATAAAATTACAAGTGCATATAAGTTTAATTATAGAGGGACCATTGATGGTTTACAGTCTATTGGTCATCAAAAAATTGGTGCTTTAATAATCTGTCAAAGAAAACTATTATAAAAGATTTCTTATGAATTGCTGCTTTTGGAAATTCCATCGGTTCTCTAGAAACTCCTTCTTTCTTAGCCTCCTGGCGCCTGCTGGCAAAGAGTTTTATCGTGAATTGGCCTATCAGCAGTGCACTCGAGATTTGTTAGCCAAAGTATCTGCAAACTGACCAAAGCACCACCTAATCTCAATAAAAATAAATAAATAAACATCCAATCAACTTTTATATCATTGACACTTCAACACATATCTTTATAAAAAATAAAAAATCTTATAGTTGATATTAGAGATACTGTCTAAAGTAGAGTAAAAGAACAATTAATAAATATGGCTAATCACATTAACTTTTTATGACATCAGAGCTTAATTTATAAGTTGCTTTCTTTGTTGGAGACATCAAGAGTCTCAATCTGATCTGCCGGAACTACCATACATTCTGGTGGGAGCGGAGGTTGCACATAAGTTCAAACAAGAAAAGAAGATAAAAAAAAACAATAAAACAAAATAGAAAGAGAAAGATATGGAGCCAGGAGCCATGTTCGTGCGGTAAGTATTATTATTAAATATTAACCATTGACAACGATATGAGTTTAGAATTTGGAGCCACGCTTGCTAGAATCAAATAATAGACCCACGGAGATTGAGCCTTATTGACACTGAAAGATTCCTCTCAATCACATTGATAAGATTCATGTAGCAATGCAGACCTTAAATTCTAAAGGTAAAGCAGTCATTCACAATCTGAGGTGACATTGACCTAATGTAGGATCTCATAGCTTTTATGATTTTCTTTTGTCGCTAATGTTATCATACGTCTTGGGAATTCAAGTCTAAATTCTAAATAGAAATGCGAATAAAAGAAGCCTCATATTTAAAGAGAAGAACAAAGTAAAGATTTTATCAATTTCATGAATTTATTACATTAAAGTTTTGGGTTGATGATAACTCCATGCAGTGACTTATTTTTATTTTATTTTATTTAAATTTAGCTTTTAGTTTCTTGAATTTATTTAATATTTTAATTATTTTTAATTGATTATTTTGATTTAAGATTTTTTTCTAGTATAATTATCATTTCATCATATTTTTAGATACTTATTTATGTTTTTTTTTGTTTAATTTTCATTAGATACAAATGTTCAAGTTAAAATTTGGAACCATGAGAAAATTTATTTTGTATGAAATTAGGATTTTTTTAGCATTAAAAATTTAATATTTAGCTCTTTAGAAATTAGATTATGATCATTCAAGATTCTTTGTAAAGCAGAGAAGAAGATCTCCAACTTTGATATTGAACACTTTTTCCAATTTTTGGGTGTTCTAGGAGAAAAAGGCAAAAAAAAAAAAAAAGATTGAAACTTCATTTTATCTTTGATGTCATCAAGTCTGATCGTTCATCGGTATTTCACTCATATCTTGAGCTATAAAACTCTGATTGAGGTGATTCTTTTTGCGTTTGAAAGCTTACTCAAAGATCTATAATTGCTATTGCTATCTCTAAGGGCAAATTCCAAATATTTTGACCATTAAAGAGCTTGAAAGTGTGTAAAAGAGATTAACATTGTCATGCAAGTGCGCTATAGCACAGCCACTGCACTATAGCGTGGTACCATTTGACCCTAAGAGATTTTAGTTACGCTTAGCACAACCCTTATGCTATAGCACAACCCTGATTTCAGAATTAATGGGCTCGAGTCGAATTTCAAAAATAGGGACTTATGGACTATAAAAAAACAACACTTAAGATTCGAAAAAAGACCTTTTGACACTCTAGACACTGGAAGCAACCCTAGTGGAGAGTCTTGGAGAGTCTTGGAGATTCAAGGAGCTTTGTGGAGAGTTTTGTGAAGAGTTGGAGACATCCTTCACCCTCATGACATTGGAATCTTTGTTTTTCTTCGTGACTACTCTTTTTTATGTTATTTCTTCTACTTTTTCTGTTATTTATGATTCCATCATGAGATAAACCCTATTCTAGGGCATTGATAGATCTAACTATGTAATAATATTACTTATGGATTGATTTTATTTTTGTTTTTATCTTAATTATTAAGTGTTTATGATTGATCTTAATGCTTTTGAGTGATTGGCCACCATTCAATTGATTTGTTGATTTGTAATAACTAGAGATAGGATTTGTAAACAAAGTTTCTCATTATAAATACCATGAGTTGAGTGAAAAATAGAGACAGGCAAATGTGACTCATGTGGTCATCTTAGGAACCCATAAAGTTTCAACATTTTCCAAAATTAGTTTGACTTAGAGATTAAGCAATCAATTTATGATAAAGAGAATTTCTTAACCTTGAGAAAGGCTTGGAATTAGTTTAAAGAATCTGACCATTAATCAATTAAGATAAAAATTAGATAATTGAAATCCATAGTAATTGAGTCTATAGTTAGGTGAAGTCAATTAGCTCTAGTGTTCATTCCAATAAGTCATCTTTAAGTGTAGTTTTATTCTTTTGTTCATTTGATTTTTAGCTTTCTTTAATTATTTGTTTTCTTTTGGTCTAAATAGCCATTTCTATTAGATCCTCGATACTTGATCTATTCTCATGGGACAGTAACTCTCATATCACTTTATTATTTGTACTATCCGATATACTTGCTAGAGTCACATCAGTTGATATATAGTACCACTCCACTATTCTTGTTCCACTTTAATTATGTACTTATAGATCCCTCTAAAGTTTTGGATCCCTACAAAATTCAAGTCTCAACTTGCAGCAGATTTTTTTTTTTCCTTAGTAATTGTCTGAACAATTTCTAATTGAGATTGTGATTACATAAAATCCTTATCAAAATTGTGACTCTAAGATTCGAAAATATTGTAGCTAAAAGTTCACTTGAGGTACTTTCATTGCGACTAACCATTTTTATGAGTTTTAACTTCAAAACATAAATAAAGTAAAGCCTTTGTAAGTGTAAGAACAAACAAATTTAGGACTTTAATATTGAGTAAAGACAACTTTTAATCCACTTTTACAATTCCTTTCAAGTCTATTATCACATATTTCTGAGATGTTTTGTCCACTGTTCCTGACAGTATGATCATCATAGATTTTGTGCTCGTGTGGTGGCATCAGAAAAGATAAAGTAAAATATCTCATTCGCAAAATTGTCTTACAAATCTAGATCATAAAATCTATATTTGAGGTGACTGAGATTGGCTCCGATGTCATAACCGATAAATAAGCTTAATTTTGATATTTGGGTTCATTGGAAAGAGCAGAATTAATGTTCATGTGTTATAGTACTTGGTATGCCACTATGAAGCTCAATATAGGTACAAAACCAGTCAGTTCAAGCACCCGTGTTGAAACATAACAAGACTTCACCACAAAAGAGAGTGTTGGCTTTGCTCCTTGCAAGTCACCAATTATTTGTTCAAAGTTGGGATTTAACTGTCTTTTGCTTTTATGCACTTCAATCATTTTCATGATTGTGTCCTTTAAACTAATTTAGGATAAACTAAATCTAGCATCTTGTGTCACAGATTCGATATCATAGCACAGTTAAAAAATGCTTTTCTTCAAAATTAATTGAAGCAAAATTTTCATTTTGAGAAATTCCATTAATCCTGTGCTTGATGCATACATTATAAACATATATGAAGGGTAGTCAAGAGCACGAGGCTGTTATCATTATGGAGAGAGAATGAGATCTGTCAGTTATACATACGGATTACAATAATTCAGCACCTATTTTATGGTACTCTTGAAGTCTTAGATCAGTGGTTGGCATTTCTTAAAGCAAATCATGTGACTGTAATGTCATATTTTATCTATATTTCTGAAGCATTTAATTTGTTTATATCACGCTCGAATTCTGAATCTTTTGTATATTGATATATTAGCATGCCCCATGATTCATGAGCATGAACGTACATATGACCATCTTCAACTTTAGTATTTGAAAAATGTAATCTGAATCTGTGATTTACACACTATTTTAGATATTTAAGAATTAATATGTAACTAACTGAAAATTTTAATCACGATTTTGATAAATGTAATAGATGTAGTAAAATAAATAATAATAAATATGATTTTTTTTATTAGATTCACTAATAAAAGAATTAAAATTTTTAATTATTGACACATGATTTTTCATATTTTTTCAGAAATAGGTTTACTAATAATGCAACCGAAATATCTAATTATTTGTATGTGATTCTCAAATGTTTTAATATTGTCTAAACAAACAAATGTACTGATAACAGTACTGTTAATATTGTAATGTCCTATGTACTACACGTAAAGAAAGCGGCATAGTAAATGGAAAGATATTCCACACACGGGAAAATTTGGAACATAGGACAGCTTGATCAGGAATGCAGGTCACATCCTCTTGTTGCCAATTGATTATGCACCATTTCTTTTTCACCAACAGGTGGCTAGTGGCAATCTAATTACAGTTTATCTCTTTTATGCTTTATAACTCATTTGTCAGATGGAAGGATTCGCTGATCATTTTGATGAAATAATTCACATCACTCTCCTAATATGCAATTTAGTAATTTTAGCTATCGATATATGAAAAATTAAAGAATTTGGATCTCTAAAGTGAATATATTTAGAAAATAAAAAAATGAGGGATTCATCATCTTTTGATCAATAACTTCTATTATATGTGAGTCTTATCCATTAATTTAAGGATAATTAATCTCTCACTTTCTCATTTTATAAATATATTCACTTTAGATAATTTAAATTTAAAATTAAATATTATTAAATAATACATTTTGTGATAAGACAAAATTCATTAAAAAAATTACAAGTTTAGAATTCATCAGTTTTACAAAGATTACATATGAATCAATGAGTGCATAGTGAGGGCTATCATAGATTAATCAAAAATTTTGAATTTAAGTCTTAAATATGTAATTATATTAAAATTTAAAAGAGAAAATTTTAGCTATTTATAGAGATCCAACCTAATTTAAGCATATTTACTTCCAATAAATAGATATTTATAATTTCAACCAAAAATAAGATTTCATCTTATCATATGCTTCAACATTTTCTCCGATATTGCTAGCTTTCTTTCTTTGTTTCAATCCAGAATGAAATGAAAATAATAATATAGGAGGATAACTTTTGCTCTCTCTTTTGCGTATGATGACAGCAAGGAGGTGACACAACTACGAAGTTAGTTGTTTTGAGGGATGAGTTTTGCAATTTTTTTTTTCACATATGATGTCAAAATGTTACTATCTGAGCTCGAGGTAGAGGATGCAGGGTTTGTAGAGTAAATGATGACTTAACTTGACTAGCCATGTTATGGCACTTATAAGGGAGTGGAGGGTAGTCACCACTAAGGTAGGCGCGCTTTTCGAATCATTGGATTAGGGGCATTAGGGGACCTAGGGGAATCTTGGGGGTACCCTAGGCTACGAGTCAAATTGCATCATCATATATCGGGGGCAAAAGCTATGGAAAAACGTCGGTCCTGCAGTGAAGATGATAAAAATATTTTTATATAAAAATTATTTTTATTTTTTATATATAGATTTTATATATTTATATAAGATTTATACATAAAATAATAAAATTTATATATAAAAAAAATAATTTTTATATAAAAATATTTTTATTATCTTCACCCTAAAGTCTAAAGTAGAGAAAGGGAAGATGAATGAATTTTTGACGATAAGGGAGGCCAAAGGAACAAAGATAAGGAAGGTCAGGGGTGGAGGTAAAATAACGTTTGGAAGGCCGACCAACATGGTCCCACTTTGGTCAAACCTAGATACTTGAGTGGGGAAAATTCATGCAAGTTTAATTTCATAATCTTCTTTAAAAAAGTGGTTTAATTTATAAAAAATATAAATTAATTTTTTATTTAATAAATTAAAAAATTTTGATATTTTTATTTTTAACTTTTAAAAATTAAAGAATATTTTTGAAAATCTTTCTAAAATATTTTTTAGTGATGATTTATATTTTCTAAAATTTAAGATATTAATATAATTTTATTCTTATTAATAATATTTAAAATAAAAATTTAATTTTTGCAGACTCACTTGCTTGGACATAATATGACTGAGCATTAAAATCACTCATAATAAATGTGAATTTTTTTTTGTCGAAATCACTTGTGATATAATTAAAGTTCACAATTATTAATATGTGATTCTCCATATTTTTTTCATAAGCAAATTCAATAATAATATAGTAGAAATTGCCAATTTTTTTTTATGTAAGAAATTATCAATTATTTATTCATGATATACCAGGTATCTATATGATATTTAAATAATAATATTCTTTTTTTAAATATCGTATATGGGTTATTATAATATTTATTAATTGTTAATTTTATAATGAATATTTAAAAGTTCATTACATAAATTTTAGCAGAAAATAAAATAAGTGATTGTCAAAATGATTTCTCAAAACTAATAATAAGTCAATTCACGGCGAACAAATTAGATCAAGAATGGTAAATTAGCAAAAGCAGCTACTTCCCCTCCTGTCCGCTGAACCTATGGTTCTCAAGAGTCAAGAGCCGACCGACCAGCACGTGGTTGCGGTCTTTCTGAAAGACAAGGACAACATCGTCTTCACCCAATTATTTTCATAACCCAAATGAGTGACAATTATTCCCTCACTTTATTTCGTTCATTATTTTGGAGAGCGAAACACGTAGGAGTTTACTATACGCTCTTGGCTTCATTATGAGCCACGCCAATCGCTTACTTACCACATAGCAAGCACCACTTGGTCGGGCGGAATCCATTCTCTGCTGATTTGATAAGGTATTCATGAATGCATAAATCACACCAATTTTTATAGAAAAACTAGTTATGATAATTTTACTAAATACAACTAGTGGACAAATATGAAAAAAAATTCTTGAGTACTATTAAAATAAAAAAATTTTATTCTAATTCATTCACTGTTTGTCATATTAATAAACACCAACCACCTTCTTCTAAATCATTAATATTCACTAATACGACAAATAAAGAATAAATTAAAATAAGGTAAATCTCTTACTCTAAAAAGCAAATAAAAATATCTCCAAATATCATACACTAATGGAAATGTTGGTTGTGTCTTGTAAGTAGTTAGTGCGTTTTTTTTTTTTTTTCTGTTTTCTTCTAACTAATTAGAATATCTTTATCAATATTATTGTATTTTTTCTTTTTTAAAT
Organism: Pterocarpus macrocarpus; assembly: GCA_031439585.1. Lineage (NCBI taxonomy): Eukaryota > Viridiplantae > Streptophyta > Magnoliopsida > Fabales > Fabaceae > Pterocarpus > Pterocarpus macrocarpus. Next base: position 2,110,223 of record CM062516.1, read on the forward strand.
AGCATCAATTTAGTTTGAGTAAAAATAAGAGTGAACAATTCATAGATTAGTATTATATACAATTTTATTAATAAATTCAATCCATAAATTTTTCGCTTTAATTATTTTTACTCCAAACCAAACTAACTCTTAGAGTTAGAAGCATAATTTGTTTAATGACACAGTCAATTTTTATTGATATATATTTAGTATGTGTTTAAATTAATTTATTTTAAAAATATTGTTTTAAATTAAAACTTTCATGAGAGAATTTTTGAAAAAAAAAAACTTATTAGGTTATTCAACACTATGCACTTAAATTAAATATTCAAATTCAAATTCAATATTTCAACTAAGCCTTTGATCAACACCATTAAACTCAATGTTTGCACCCCTTTCCATGATAATGTATCTTCTTATCCTTAAAATCATGGTTGTTAAATTCTTGAGTTCATCTGAGTTTAAGTCCATAAATCAAGCCAACTCATTTGAAAACTTAGATCTGAGTGAACTCAAGTAAAATCAAGTAAACTTAGATAGACTCACAAATTCATGATTTCATTCAAAATTTGGTCTATGAAGCATTAAAGCATGGTATTTCACAAATAGAACTCTTAATTAGGACTTTTAAAATTGAAGATCTTGACATCTTGATTAGCTATTTTGATTTTTAGAACGATGAAGTTTTGATTTTTAATATGTATTTCATACTTTATGACTTGTTTTGCTTCATTATGATATTGAAAGTAACACATTTACTTATGTTTGCTTTATTATATTATGTTCAGATATTATAAATATTTTTTAATATTATTTTTAAAATAAGTAAACTTTTACTTGTATATAATTCGAGTTTAACTAGACTCCACTAATACGTTTAGGTAAATTCGTGAGTTTGACAATCTTGCCTAGAATGGCTTTTCCTTTCTCTTTCTCTATATTCTAGTTTCGAGCCAATTGGGTATTATTTTAACTTTATTTCTCAAACTTCCTTCCTATGATATATGGATTTAACATTTCAGCATATAGTGCCTATAGTAACTCCTTATACTAGATATAATTTTGAGAAATTTTAAGAAAATAAAGTCACCTTATTGTTAGTTATATAGTTTTTGACCTAATGACTAATGATAAGTACTAGATTATTTGTTTTATTTAGTCAATGTCAATACCACTCTTAGGATTTAATAGACTTAGTATTCCAACCTATGACTCATTTAATGGGTCGAATGATCCATATGTATGGAGTTCAATAAAACTTGATCCAAAAATCTTCAACTTCTTGTTGTTTGAACTCCATTTCAAACTCAATGGGTTAAGCTTTTGAGCTACCTTATGTAAATTGTCCTCACTTCAAACCTAAATAACTTTGCTTGAGAAAGCATGTTAAATATAAGAATCATTCATGTCAATTTACTTGTTTATGTTGTAACTATTGATTTTAAGCAACCATATTTCATTTAACCAAAATATGGGCTTTTTGTGGCCTTATATGGCTGGTACAAAATTGAACTTGGAAGGATCGAAAAAGTTGAAGGCTATCTAGCCGCTTGTACATTGTTATTATGGGACTCCTTTACATCAAACAAACCATTAATAGGTGCAAAATTCTGAACCAATGAGAGTGCCTTGTTGAAATACTTTGCTTTGGTGCCAAGGTACTCGTTCCAAGTCACTGGCCGATAAAGGGCAGGTCTACTTGGGCCTACCAACTTTGCATGTGGGCATATTTGGACATTTGATGGGGGCCCATATAGATATGCGACTGAGAACCGTTGGCGGGTCCGGTTCACTAGCACCCGATGGAGCACACTCGGGTACAACCCGTTTGACAACATGTGGAAGAGATCACCCATGTTGATCACAAGGCCACCGGGAAGTGGTGGCACTGTCACCCACCCAACACCTTCCCTTAGAACTTGCAATCCACTTATGTTGTTTTGGTATAGGATTGTGAGGAGAGTGGAGTCAGTGTGCGGGGCAAGACCCATGGCCCGATCTGGATCCGGACAACTCGGGTAGGAATTTAAATGCAAGGCTGAACAAGCCCCTTTGAATTCACCTTTTGGGCCGGCCCATTGGAGGTCTTCCTTTGAAATGCCAAGGGAGGTCAACACCAACCACATTAGCTTTTTTGCTAGCTTTTCCATGGCTTCTTCATATTGCACCACAACATCACTGAAAAGACCAAATAAGCCCCACAAATGGAGGTGTGTTTAATAAAACCAGAACACTATCGAACAATAGGCAACAAGTGGAGATTCGGTGCAATAGATTCTCATCACTCCCTCAATCTTCTTTTGTGGGTCCTTTCCTCTCCTTGTGGTCTTTGTCTATTGCATTGGGATAAGGAAATAGACTTACGTTTTTTATACTAGTTCATCACCACTACACCCCCAAAAAAAAAAGGGGCAAAAAATCTTTATTTCTTTTCAAACAAAAACAATGAAAAGCTATGAAGAAGAATAACACCTGATGTGGCGTTCACTTCGGAATTATCTCTAAATAATATAATATGATGTTACGTTATTTAAAAGTTACAACATAGGAAATATTTGTTATAGAAGAAGTTGAAAAAAACATGGTAGGACAAAATTTTTTACAAAGTGCGAGGTGGAATTCATTTTACCCTACAACATCGTAATTTTTTATAAAATCAATGTAATTTTTTTTATTCCAAATTATAATTTTTCTATTTCAAACTATAACTTTTAAAAAAAATTGCATCGTTACTATTTTCTTGAGATACAACTAAGTATGCGCCACTTGTAAGTTTGGTAAGTAATGTTATAGCAAAAATTATTTGTAAGAATTTTTATCAAAATCACAAGATGGTGATTAAATAAGTTAAATTAATAAAAAAAATTACTCAATCATCCAAAAGGTTAAAAACGAAGTTAAATCATTATATCAATATTTCAAAAGAGAAATTTAAGGTGTAAATCGGAGATTGAACAGACAAAAAGTTTTTGTTCATGATTCAATTGGTTCAATCAACCAAATTTATTTTTAAACTATGATTAAACCGTAATTGAACCGAAAATTATTTAAATTAGAGAACATGACCTAACATTGACATGTGTATAGCATTTTACTATTGATAACACGTGCATGAGGGGGTGTTGTCGGTATACCAACCAGTATTTGCTGTAGTCATGGGGCCAAAGTTGAAGGAAATGCTCAAGAGGGGACTCAACAATTGTGAAGCACTCAGACCACATGAGCTTTGGGAAGAAAGAGGAGATTCGGGCGCGGCCATAGCCCGAGACCCCATCTGGGGTTCGAGCAGCCTTGAGCTTTTGGTGAGGTGGGAGCGAGAAGAGGGCGTGGCCGGCACGCTGAATGTCTCCGAAGAGGCTCATGGGGATGCCATGGTTCACCACTTGGAACACACCCCATGTTTTGCATGCATGGCCTATGAGCCTTGGAGCATTTTGGTCATTGAGATCGATAATTGGGACACTCTCATCACCATGGCAAGAATTTGAAGGGTAATTAGTGTGAATTGTGTGATCATCTAGTTGTGTCCAAGCATAAGAATCTGGGAGTTCCTGTAAAGAGTTGAAGTCAAGGTGCTTATTGTGGTGAAGGTGCACGGGGTGTGCTCGAAAGGCTTCTGAGAGTGAAGGCATGGTGGAAGAAATTAAAAACCAAGGGTTGTGTGCGTGTTTGTGTGTGAAGACTTGAATAGCAGTGTGGCTAAATTAGGAACAGGGCTAGTTATGAGTTGTGTTTGGACAATAGTAGCTGTTGGTGGTAGTGCTTGCCAGAAGACGTAGTCCTATGTATATAGAAAGTTGAGATGAGAAGCAAGATTGTGCGTAGTGAGTATATATAGAGATGGCGGGGAAGATGGCGACAATGTTGGTCCTTAACCCAAACCTATAGAAGGTAAGACACACATAGAGGTTATTTTATTTTAAGATTTGACGCCTCTAAAGTCTATGATGTATTTTAAAGAGTAAATTGTATAATTATGAATGAAAAACTAATGATTTAAAATTTTATAAATTACAGATATATGCATAATAGGTGATACATGTGTGATAATTTACATCGTTAATTTTTTTTTTAAATCAATGATTAAGATTGTACATGTTTCTCTTTCAAATACATTTTGTACTCTAATTGGATGTTTGGGTGACGGGTAATAGTGAGTAGGGGTGGAGCCAAGGGAGGACTTGTGTATGCCATGAACACCCACCCCGACCCTTTCATTTGAATTCTTTTATATACTCATTATATTAAATACGATCTATTAATAAATACATATATTACTTCTTTAATATTGGCCCCTCTAAACTAAACCCCTGACTTTGCCACCGACAGGGAGAACGGGAATTAAGGAAATGAGGGAAAAGAAAATCAGTTTCCTTATTTGATAGTTTAAATATACACATATAGGAATGAAAAAGAACTCACGGGGAATTGTTTCTCTCTTTTCCCCTCAAAGTTCCTTTTTTTTTTTTCCTCAAAATTGTGGTGGAATCAAGGAGAAAGATGGGAACTAAAGTTTATAACCTCTAAATAATATAAATGTTCTATTCCATTCCTTTAGTATATAATTTTTAAACTAGATTAATAAAATTTTGTTTAATTTCTTTATTAATCTCCCAAACAAGAAGGAATGCAACTTTTCTCAATTTCTTCTATTCCCTTTTCTTCTCATTCCTGTTAATTTTGTTTCATTCTATTAATTAAAAAAACTTTCAAACATAACATAATTAAGGACTTAAAATTTTTTTATTTTACATTAATATTGAGTGCTTGCTGATGCGAGTTTTGAAAGAGGGAAATCATTTATATATATTTTTTCTTTTACATTAATTTTGAAAATAAATAATTAGTTTCTGCACAATGCACATATAGTCAATATCAGTGTTTTTGAACAAAAAACTACAAATCTGTGTAATTTTCTTTTTAAAAAAATAGGAAATTTATATTAAAAAATTACGTGGCAAAGACAAGGAAAAAAAGAAGAAAGAAATTTATATTTATATTTTAGATTAAAGCCACTTTTTGGTCTCTACACATTGTTTCAGATTTTGATTTTAATCCTATATTAAAAAAATATTGGTTTATGTCACTATAAAAGTATTTCATGAAGAGTTAGATCTTACCATTACCAGATTACTACACGGTGTTAGTTTTTATTGACATGTTTAATGAGATTTGATATAGACATGGTATATTATTAATGTACTCATGAAACAACGGTTTAAGGCATTTTTAAAGGCTAAAATAGTAATTTTTTCCAAAATAAAAAATTGATCAAAATAATATTAAAATGACCTTTTTGTAGGCCTGGAAGATCTCAATCGATTTTTATCATGTCCCACATAAAATATCATATTAGTTATGTCAGTAAAAACTAATATTGTCTAATAAGTTTTCAATGGCAATGAATAATTCGGTACTATTATAGGGATCTAAACTAAAATTTTTTTAGTATATAAAGATATAAATTAAAATTTTTTCATTATAAGGACTAAAATTAAAATTTATTAAATGTATAGCTACCAAAAACTGATTTGACCTATATTTTATCTATGGACAACGGAAAGAATAAAAATAAAATATAAAAGATAAAATATTTATTTTAGTCCTTGACAAAATTTTGGAAAAATAAATTAATTTCTAAAAATTTAGAAATTTATGAGTACTCTCTTATCATTCAAAAAGAGGGATACATTAGTTCCTCTATATAGATCTATACAACAAAAAAATTCTTAAAATTTTTGTACAATCGAACTAATATGTCTTACTATTTGAATAATGAGGAACTACATGTGAATTTTATAATTCTTGAACGATTAATTTATCTCCCAAAGATCAAAACAGATATTTTGTCAATACAAAAATGAAAGGACCAACTTGTCCTCTGCTAACACAATATAATATAGCTAAAGTGCAGAAAGGAAAAGCATCTCCACCTCTCACTTGGCTACGCAAATAAGCCCGACGAGGAGCAGGGGCCCCTACCTCGACATGTGCCTTTGTCTCGTCTTCAAGTAGAGAGAACATCAAAATCATACTCTTCCAGCTTGGTTCTCGTCGCTCTCATTCGCTACAGGACAATATACATTGGGCCATTTGGGTTAGTTGGCATGATGACCAAGAATTAGTCGTACATACACAATCAACAGTAATAAACTCATCAAGTGCTACACAAACCTGGTTCTCATTCGTTACATAATTCCATATAGTCTTTCGATGTGATATAGTCCTACATCCCTATATGCAAGAGTCCTGTAACTGCTTTTTACCTAATAAAGAAATATTAGGGCTAGGGAGGATAAGTCAATAGCACCCAATTGAGCAACATGCACGTGTAAAAGTTAATTTATTCCTTCAACAAATTAAATAATTTACTGGATGATTATTCTATACCATATGCTTGTCACTTGTACATATATGGTTATTTCCGAGAAACGCAGTAATGTTTCTTTTGGTATTTTGCGGTTGGATTTGGGTTTTCCCTGTCCCATGTGCCTCAAGTTGGGTGATTGATATTCAGCATCAGCAGTATTGCTGGTTTGATAGCACTACAACAATTTTGTGGGTTGTCCCCATAATATGTCACCAAAGCTAATGCTTCTTATCATTTGATTTGAAAACCAAAGTTTTCTCTTAAAAATAAATAAATAAATAAAGTAATGGTACTCTTTTACAACTTTCATTATATGTAAGAAGACTTAGGTTGCTTTAATTTTCCTTTTTCTATTGTAATTTTTTTGTGGTTCACAATATACCATGTCAAAAATCATATATAAGTGGCATGAGATCGAGGTGTAGATATTGAATATCAATGTTTAAATAATGATACATTTTAACAATTAATTACTTATATTTCACCTTAATTACTTTATGTTTCAATGTTCTAGCTTCTGTGTTAGTTATTTTATATTAATTTGTTAATAACATATAGTTACAGCCCCTTACTAACGGAAATCAACTCCCTCGCGGTTCATCTTTAACTCGTGCTTCATTATGATTTGTGTTTGGTTTCTGAATTTTTTTAGTTGATAGATTATTTGTAAGTATTCATTGAGCTCAGAGTAATACTCTATCATTTTTTATATGATTCCCTCAATTTAACTTTTTAATAATAATAATAACAACATAAAGTGATAGCCCTCTTCTTCTAGTTGCTCATACATATACATAACATTACTATCATTCATGGGACTTGGGCTCGTGTGTGTCCACAACACCCCACATGATGTTCTTAATAGTACTCTTTCTGCATATGCACATGCAGTTCTCACTTGGAGATTGGGAAACATTGGGGTAATTGCTGCTTCACTACTTCCTTTTCTTCCCTTTCTAAATATAGGGTTAAATATTAATTTTTACAACTTGATTCAAATCTAGGAAGGCTAAATCTTTTATTAAGTAACTAGCTAGTGCCAATAAGTTGTAGCTCAAATCACACCTACTTTGGTCCAAGTGAGTAGGGGGCTTGTTGGTATTGGGTCAGGGGTTCTATCCCTATTTGCCCATCCCCTTCCCCATTAGTATGTGGACGACAAAATATGTTGCTTTTTGATGTTCATAACTTAACTTGATTCAATAACCTTACTCAGCCTAAAATTTATTGGACTAAGTTTAAGTTGTGAAATTTGATTCAGTACATTTTGTAGGCCAAGTTTGGTCATATTTTGAGTTAACTTGACTTAACTCGAATTTAAATAATTCTTTATAAGTTATATTTAAAAAAAAATTAGTGATAAATTATATAATTTTCATATTTTAATTAATATATTTTACATATTATGATGTTATTTTTGTATTGATATGGTAATTTATTTTGAAATATATATTATAAAATATCTCTTGAATTTCTCTTTTAATTTTATGACTTTATTATGCATAATGTTTAAATCTTTATATGTTCAAACCCAATCATTAGTCAGGTCATTATCAGGTTTGATCTAGATTCAAAGATATGTCTAGTAAAAAAAATTAAGCTGGGTTTGATTTCGATTTAATCTGACTCAATCCATCCTCTACACACCCCTATTGTTGTCTTCCTTATGCTAAAGGATAACAAGAACAGGCATGGTTGAATGTCTTCCCTCCTAACATGTCAAAGCAGAGTTTAGTATGGCTTCTATGACAATTTGACATAATATTTGCTAGCTGAGGGCTCTACATATTGGTGCCAAAGATTTCTGATAAATTGTATGAAATAATATATTTTAATCCCATATGTGTACTTTATTTGTTCAAGTTTTGTTTTCAAATGGCAAATCTCACTAATTAATTTTAATAAATTGAATTTATGAGTGCTACCAGTGAGAAATATGATTTTTCATTGTTTTAATGGATACAAATTCTCACTTGATTTGTTGTAATACATGATATATATGGCACTAATAAATTGTACGAGAAAGAGAAGAAAAAGGGGAAAGATTAGTTGACAATTTGAGAATAAGATTTAGAAAAGATTTGGAGAATATTTGAAAAGAAGGTCAAGATTTGAATACAAGATCAAAAGAAAATCAAAAGAAGATTATGCTCACTTTAAAAAAATTTATTATAAATTTGTTGTAATTCATTTCTCTCTACTTTTTTTTTCGTGGTATTAGGGAGATATAGTCTTATTTTAATTGTAAACACTCTTACTTAAAAATATGAAAAATTTTCATTACTTAGTGTTATAATTTAGAGATTAAATCACTAAGATATTTGACAACATTAATTAAAATATATTCATATTAAATATATAATTAATCTTTTCAAATACTATATATGTTTATTCTTTTTTGTTATTTTGGTCAGGTAGTGTCCAGATGAATTTTATGCTCATCTCCATTGCCCCATGTCATTCATACGTATTAAAACTAACAGATTCACCGAAATATTTATTTATTATGTCCTAGCTCCAAACAATTGAAATATCTAAACGTTAAACGTGTATCATTATAGCTAGCCAAACATCACTTACTCTTTTATCGCCTAAACTAACCTTTAGGGGTTATATTCCCTAGCTGTTTTGCTATGTTTTGATAGTTTCTCAGTGAAGACTAAACAGTGTATATATTGGTGGATGTCTTAAAATTATATATATATATATCTTGAACTCATCAACTAAAATTAAGATTAAGTTGTATGTAAGATATATGAAAAGTGGGATATACTGCATTTCGCTCTAGCCCAAAAGGATTATGAATTAAAGGAGTGGAGCTGAGTTCAGAATGGTTAGTTCTTTATATCTCACATGCATGTTTCTCATGAAGAAAATTATAGAAGAATTTATATATAAATTAGATTCTTTAACCTCGGTATAGTGCGCCCTAAACATAATCATTAATCATGAATAAAAGCGAAAGCACACACATAATTGAATAATTAATGGTTAATTTACACATGTATACACTTTGTTAAAATGTATCATAGTATGTGGTATAAAGTTTCATAAATTTTATATTGTTGTAGATAAAAGTGTTAACTAGTATTTTTCAAAGAGTTTAAATTTAATACGTCACTTTCAGCATGAAACTCTTTACACTAATATTACACACAAAAGTAATCGTATCATTGTGCTAATTGGGAATTTTCACAAATATTAAGTTTTAAATCCCATTTATTATAGTAATGTGAAGCTTTTGGGCATTGGATCAAAGTTAAATTTTTAAACTAGTGGTAATTACATTTACAAACAAAGCGCAATAAGTCCACAAAGTCTTCAGTCGTAGACTGCGTGCCTAACTTTTCGAAAATCCCGCTCTGTATTCAATTTGCAACTAATGACTTTGATTAAGAAATGTGGTCTAGCAAAAGCAAGATGCTTCCTGTTTCAACGTTATTGGGTTGCATTTTTCTCATAGTTAGTCGTAAGCCTATGCAGCTATATATAGCTGCTCTATTATTGTGATAATCATTGCATTAGCAATAGAAAATTTAAAAAGAAGTAAACACATCATAACGTTCTGAACTTATCATGTTGAAAGAAGTAGCAGCTTTTACAGTAAGCAATCATCAAATAAAGTCAAGAGATAAGGTGATATTACAGAAAAAATCACTGATTTATGTAGCCAGAAGAAATTCATGACAGGCCACTTTATGAAAAGTTACGGCAAGTTACCACGACCAAAAATATGAAGTGTTAACTGAAAATATTGTTACAAAATCATAGGTTTGCAAAAGTTTTCTCACATAAAGATTTACAATAACTACATACATTGCCATGTAGAAATTACACCAAAAAGTTTTGGTCATTTTCAATTTATATATTACAACATTTACCGTCATAACAAAATTTTGTTATTACAAGTTAAGACATAAAATTATTCATGTTATTTATATAATAACTTAAATTTTTCAAAAAGATAATTCACAACATAATTTTAAAATTTTTATAATTAAGTTATTTAAAGTTCAATTTTTATTTAATCTCATTCTTCTACATAAAAATTATATTTCAACACAAAGTATGATAAATTTATGCATAGCTTACACTTCAAACTTTAAAAACTCATTTACGAGGGGATTAGTTAAGATATACAAAAAAAAAAAATGATAACAATTTTCCTTTGTAAATTTGACCGCGGAGTACTGTATATTATTGTAGCACTCGGCTTGTAATACATAGAACATGTAATAAATTATAGTGTAAATAACAGTGACACATCTTGAGATTTTAGCATATGACGCTTAACTCCAATGTTACCGAAAATGAGCACTCCACCCCACTCCCTAAAACCATCGTTACGGACCTTAATCCTTTCTAACCATGGTTTGTATTTTACACTCATATTTACTCACAATCTTAACCATTGTGTTAACTCCTCTCACCTACCTAAGGTTAAGACTTAGGAGAGATTTACGGAGGTCAACACATATACAGACTCTCAACTTGTTCTTCCTTCAATCTTCCCCCACCCCATACTCACTCATCGGCCCAAACAAAAAATCAACATCAGAGAAAAAAATAAAATCAACAAAACACCATAGAACAAATAGGTTGCACTGTGATATAGGTTGGGGATTTGGGAACAAATCGAACTAGCATGTCCAGCAGAATGATTGATGAAGTGACGATAATCATTAGTCTTGTGGGCATTGTATTTATACTTATGCAAATGTGTGAAATCTGCCACCACATGCCAGATATGCAGCCAACAGCGATGAAAATTTGGGTCTTCCATTAGAAGCCCCTGCTCGTCTACTGCACAAGGCCAATGCACAACTATAGCTGAAATGGAGCGACTTTTAGTTATAAGTTGGATCATTTTTGTAAGTCTATTTGATGTGAACAGATGAAGAAGAAATTATTAAATTCTCATGAAACACTACGTAGATATACTTATAGTCAATAATAAAATAAAATTTTAGAATATGATGTATTACTAACTTATATTCTTATCTAAAATATCATTATATTATTTATTATGAACTAAGTCCATATATCGTTCCATGAGCATACAATAATTTCTCCGTATGTTGGAGGTAAGTCACTGAAGAAATTAAGGATGTCCTCCATGCACTCCTATTGAATACAGCCCAATTTGATGTATATAGTGTTTTATCTTAAAACTCAGGCATGGCGTTTATGCAAAAGGCTTCTGTAACTGAGTACCATACAAACACATTTGGTGGTGTTGGGCTCCTCCTCTTTGCAGGTTTCACGGGGGTTGGGAATTTGGGAAGGAGAAGCTTTGAGAAAGGGTAGTAAATGGGAGTGCTCATTTTCAACAAGATTGGAATTAAGTGTTATATATCAAAACTTTAAGGGGTATTAATGTTATTTACCCTAATTTATATTGTAATATGGATTTGGAGAAGTTCTCAACAATATTATAATTCAATTTTTCTATAACCAAATATATATAAAACTTAATTAATTGTTTTTATTATTAGATATTCTCAAGAATTTAACTCATTTAAATCACATAAAAAATTAATTTTTATTCGACTACAAGAATAGTGTGTTACGTAATCTTCTCGCAAACATAATTTATTAAATTTAAATTCTCATTATTATTTACTATCTCAAATTATCATTTTGCGAATAATTGCATTTTTTTACTGTTTGTATTTTTGTCTTACGTTGCACTTACTTAAATCCAAATTATATATAATCACATTCATATTCTTTATGTTTTCTAGCTTATAAAGGTAAGCCAAGTTAATAAATAATCTCGAGTTTTTGAAATGATGACACGAGTTTGAATTTAAGGAAAATAATTTTTATGAAAATTATATAAATCTTGCAGTGTTCTTATAACAATTGAGTGAGGATTACCGACAACAATTGGGTATGATGATAAGTAAGCTATACTTTTAATAAGAGAATGAAGATTTAAATATTGAAAAAGACAATTATTGAGAAGTAAAGTATGTACGAAAGTCAAATTAATTGCTGAGATACGCAGGGATTTGGGCTTAGACAAGTTGGACTTGAGTATGAATTTGAACTATTTGGAATTGGGTCCTTTGAACTGTGAATACATAAAAAGTCCAATTTTCAACACGGATTATGGAAATAATTATGTGGATGATGAGATTAATTCTTGCAAGCATAGAGACAAGAGATGATACAAAGAACAAACTGTAAAAATAAAACTTAGATAAATTCCATACTTTTATTTGATGATAGACAATGTTATTTATATAAGCTTTATTTTATTGTGTTTTATTCTTTATAAGAGAGTTTTTGGTACTTGTAGGAGTTTTCTTATCATTGTGATACTATGATATAATGTCCATTCCATTCTTAATGAATGTTGAGTTGTCATTCAATTATAAAAAAAAAAAAGATAATTATTGAGAAAGCCTGTCAATTGTAATAGTACTCAAGGATAAAGATACCTTAATAACCAAAAAAATAATAATAATTAAAAGATGATTAGTTCCATATATGAAGAATTTAAATAAACAAACTTATATATAGAAATACCTAATAATCTAAAGCATATAGGATCCATAAAAAATACAGTCAAGGATTCATCACTCCCTAGTCCCTAACAAAATCCTAGATTCCTAGATATCATGAAGTCAACTTTAATTTTTCATGGTTTACAACCCAACAAAGTAAAATGGAAGCAAGCAATTGCCCCACCTGTTGCATAGGAAGAAACAGATCTATTGTTAATGCTTGCAAGATATCCACTTTCGTAAAGTCACATAGAACCAAATTAATTCAATAAGGCTTCAATTCGGGAAAGAAAATCAAAGCTCCCACGACTGCTTGCCATGGTACCCCTTCAAGCCCCATTTAAGTGCACTAAAAGCTAAATACTAGTATATTACCCCATATGCTATACATAACTTATTGTGAGTTTTCACATGACAACTTAAACTTCTATAAGAGATAGTCTATGATAATAAAAACTTCTATGCCCTTTTGTAGTTTTAAATTTTCCAAATAAAAAGTTAAATTCTAAGGTAAACTTGCGTATTGCCCTTCAAGTCCAATAAGCTCTAATATAAAAAAAGTGTATTAAATATATATATAATTATTGATGTGTCTCTTTACCTAATAATTTAAGCTTTTGATTTAAATAGTTTATAATACTATCTTTGCATGGATATACATGTTTTTCTTAGAGGTGGAAGTAAGTCAAGCTAAACTGAGTTTATTAAATCTCGGGCTTGGCTCAAGCTCAAGTTCAATTTACCAAAATCTCATTGAACTCGAGCTAACTCATGAGCCACTTAAACTTAATGAGATATCTTGAGTTAGATATAAATTAAGTCCTTTTAACTTATAAATTATGATATTTAGTCATAAGAGCATAGACTTAATAATAATAATAGTAATAACAATAACAACAATATATCTACATAAGGAGCTAGCTCATGAGTTAATTAGTCAAACATTGTAAAACTCAAATTTAGCTAATTTAATTAACGAGCTCAATCCTCTAACTCAAGAGTTCATGAATCCAGCTTATTGAGCTATTATCGAACTAAGTCAAAAATAGCTTATGAGTTGCATGAGTTGGCTTGACTTACTTCTAGCTTCTTAATAAAACCTAACTACATATTTCTATAATACAAGCAAATAACTAATCTTGCAGTTCTTAGCCATAGATCTTGCAAACCATAAGATCGATTTAACAACTTTGTATTTTATCTTAAGAGAAATAACTATGTTCAGCAAACTAATTATTTAAACGAATAACACCTTCTTTGATGAATTTTTAGGTTTATTTATATCTTTTGCCATGATCAGATTTCACATCTAAGTCAATTTCGCAACATGTCTCGTTGCAAAATATCATAGCATAAACAAGAGCATCTTTTTTCTTTCCTTTTTTGGGTCCATTAATAAGCGATTTTTTTCCCTATTTAAGAAGCTCCTAAAGAGCTAATGGTGGGAAAAAAATGATATGGATTGAAATTCTTTTAATGATCTCCCATTAGCGGGAAGTAATTTCTCTATTTCAATCAAACATAGGTTCTTCAAATTTGAACTGGAAATTGAAAGATCTATATACAAAAAGAAAGGATTAAAGATTAATCATAAATATAAAAAGGTTTAATTAATTTGTAAGTCCCTATAGTTTGACCCAATTTTCAATTAAATCTTTATAGTTTAAAAGTTTTTAATAGGTCTCTATATTGGATAAATTTTCATAATCAAGTCTCTAGAGCAATTTATTATTACAAATTTTTTTGTTAGATTGAATAAATTTTCATGTTTAAGCAAACAAAATTGGGTGAAAACCTGTTAAACTATATAAATGTTTAAAAGTTTATAATATTAGATTGCTTTAAGAACTTGATTACAAAAATTTATTTAATGTAAAGACTTGATTAAAAATAGTTAAACTATAGGGACTTAATTTAAAATTAAGTCAAACTATAGGAACTTGTAGATTAATTAAACTAAATAAATATAAAGATTACTCATATTTAGCTTTAGTGAGAGTATAAAAAGAAGAAGATGAATGAAGTTGATATTATAATGTCCACAACTCGAAAGGTTTTAACTTTAATATTATAGGTAGAGGTATTTAAAGTCGAACCAAACCAATGAAGAAACCAAAAATCAATCCAAAAATCCAAAAACCAAAAAAAAAAACTGATTGAAAAATTGAAAAAATTGAAAAAATAAAAAATTGACTAGTTCAGTTTGATTTTTAGTTTTGATTTTCTAAACTGGACCGAAGTATACATCATAAAATATCAATTATACCGCATTTATCAAAGTACCCCCGCACCCTTAACCCACAAACCCTAACACTCCCTTCATCATTGTGCACCGCATGCCCAGTCCCTGACCTCTCTTTTGCACTCCGCAACAACACACACACACTCTGCCATCTAGTTTGACATTGTCTCACTCTCGCAAGTCTCGCTTCTTTCTTTCACTCTCTAATCTCAACAACTCATGTCTTTTGTTCACTATTTGGAATTAACACCAACTTGTTCTCTTGCTCACTTCTCCTTACCCAGCATTGCATTCCTTCGTTGGCGTCATGCTCGACTCCTCAGCATCGTGCTCTACTCATCGGCGTCTAATCATTGTCATTCCATTCCTCCATCATGCTCAGCTCAGCTTGTCGGTGTCCTTTTGTCAGCTCTTTGATCTTGTTTTGTGAGTTTGGATTTTATCTTTTTTTGTTTTTCATTTTTTGTTTTTGAAGTTTTGGATGTTGGATTATTGTGTTTGATGTGGGTGATTGTAATTCAGGGTTATGATTTTTCAGATTGGGGATTTTGGTGTTTGTTTTGTTTTTGTTGGTTTTCATTTTGATTCAGAAATTTTGATTTGTACCATGCATGTTGATTTTGATTAAGAAATTCTTTATTTCATATTTTGGATTTGCTTAGTCTAAAAACAAGAAATCCTAATTTGTAATGTTTAAGTGTTGTCTTGAGTTTGCCTGGTTCAATAGTAGCTATACGAGATTGAACCTTTGTAGCTTGTAGTATTATGGTTCTTGTGCAAAATCAAAAACAAAACCAAACCTCAGTTGCCCAGTTTATTAAAACCTGAATGGCTGGTGAGGTGCAAGAATCGATTGGTTTGGTTTGATTAGGATTTCCCCTAAAACTGAACTAAGCCGGACTGTGAACACCCATAATTACAGGTAAAAAAAAATTGAATATCAATCTTCTAACAGCTTAGTTGAAGACAGCTACTTAAAAAGAAATACTTAAGTCTTTAATAAATTTTAAAAAGCTAATTAAAATAAAAAGAAATCATATCTAAATTCAAATGATATTAAAGAATAACATATTTATAATATTTTAATTATTTACTTAAATAAGTACACATAATATTTTTTTACATATACACAGTTTTTTTATAATAAATATGATATAAATTAAGAGTTTAAAAATAATACCAAAATTATGAAACATGTATGAAGTTAATACGAAAACCATTAAAAGCATTGACTATGTAGTTATTTTCAATCTTTGATAATCGGCTAAATTAAAATAAAATTATTAAATTCAAGAACTAAATCATTAATTTCATAATTTTATATATTAAAGTGAAGCGCGCTATCAATTTCAAGGGTCAAAATGAATATTTGCTCCTTTTTTATTATATAACTTTCATTGAAGTCATTAATTTCTCTTTAGTTATAATTTAGATGAAGTTATACGAATTAAGGTTCACAAACCACTTAATAAATTAAAAAGATAATGCTGTTTGACTATTTTCCTTTATACCCTTAAGTAATTTTAGGATAACCAAAGTCCAATTATTTTTTATTGTTGTTTGATATTTTTATTTATATCAAATGTACTAAGCGATTAACAAAGTATGTATAAAAACTGATTCAATCTTTGATAATTGGCTAAGTTAAAATAAAATTATTAAATTCTTTAACGAATGCAGTATTAAAGAAATCGCATAAAAATTTAAAATAAGAAAAAACCTGAAACAATAATTCGTATAAGAGAATTACTAAACTAGATTATAGACATAATTTTTAATCTTGAAGATATACTTATTGCGTGTTTGGAAACACGTTGGGGAGGGGTAGAATCAATTTTGGTAGATCAAAATCAATTTTGGCCAAATTTTATGATGTTTGGTTATATATTTTTAGAATCAATTCTTACCTCTAGAATTGATTATGGGAGTGAAAATTTTTTACTTTCTATTAGAATCACTTTTAGAGGTATTATCAAACATAAATCATTTTACCTCAAAATAAATTCTAACTAAATCAATTTCATCAAAATCAATTCTATCTAAAATCAATTCTGCAAAAATACAACCAAACATGCTATTAGATGATACCTCACTAATTGGAACTAATATATTTATTGATGAACAGTTAACATCCAACAATGATTTAAAGAATAAATATTTAAAATAAATAAATTCATAACTGAAGCACTAAACATGTGTTATTGTGTTATATAGGTTTCAATTTCCTTCTCATTAAGAGAGAATAAAAGGAATTCCATTAAAAAAGTACTCCAACAAAGAGAGAGAGAGAGAGAGAGAGAGAGAATAAAAGAATATAAATAAAAAAGAAATAAATTTTAGTGGAAGTAAATGGTTAGTGGAAGGAGTAGTGGGCTAGAGCCTTACATCTATGTCCAATCATCAGCGTTCAAAATGTAAAAATTATTTCTATAGATTTATATAATTTAAAATCAATGTTGATTAATTTCTATTTATAGTAAGTTGAAGGTTTTGGAAGAAAAAAATTGGCAACATGAGCGACATATAGCAGAAGGTTTCCGTGTAGTGGACTTAAAAAAGTATCAGTAGTATAGATAGGTGGATTTAAAAGAATATAAATAAAAAAGAAATAAATTTTAGTGGAAGTAAATGGTTAGTGGAAGGACAAATGCAATAGACCTATGGGAAAGACATAGCATGCATTTTCGGAAAGTGGGCTAGGGCGTTACATCTATGTCCAATCATCAGCGTTCAAAATGTGAAAATTATTTTTATAAATTTATATAATTTAAAATCAATGTTGATTAATTTCTATTTATAGTAAGTTGAAGGTTTCGGAAGAAAAAATTGGCTAAATGAGTGACACATAGCAGAAGGTTTCCTTGTAGTGGACTTAAAAATATCAATAATATAGGTATATAGATTTAAATGACTGATTTCGTTTAATTATTTATATTATCCATAGTAATAATTAAACTTTTGAAAAATTTAATAAACAAGAAACATAGAGACCTCTAGGATTCAGTAATATTTGTGTATAGTCTACTGCACTTTGGACTCAACCATGGATAAGATTCTTTTAAAAAAAAAATATGTTATTAGAAAAAGAAAAGCCCTTGAAAAAACATAAAATCTAATTTACATTTAGATACAATATTTAAAAATAATTTGCTAGAACTAAAAAATATATTAAAAAACAATTTATATTTTTTAATCCTTTGTTAATTTTAAAGAAAAGTCTTCTAAGCAAACTTTAAAATGTAAAAGTACTTATTTAAAAAAAAATGTATATATACTATTAGAGTCCTACATTGCTAAGAGATACGGTAAAAATAGTCTTTATAAGTACTTAAATAATTCTTTTCTTATGATTTAGTTTTTGAGATTAAGTTAAGCTCACACAATTCTAGTATGTATGTATTGTGATCAATCACAACAAATTCTGCATTTCAACAGAAACTGCCCGACAAAGGGGAAAAATAAGCGTGGAAACAATAAGAAAAATCACTTGGTTGAGTCATCTTGGTGCCTTTGGTGGCCATTTGCTGTCCTCGGATAATATTTTATCACAATACAGTATTTCCAATAGACATCAACCATTATCCTTAGTCTTCCCCACTTCCAATAACCGTTTTTTTTTTGAAAAAAAAAAAACCATGTTCCCCCCTTTCCATTTTTTTAGTCTCGATAGAACCACCAGTCTTTGAACTCTATTATTAGGAACTCGATCAATCAGATTAAGGTCTCTAAAGAAGGTAGACATTTCTCAATAAAATTTTTTTCATTCGTAAGGCTCAAATATAATACCTCTGGTTAAGAAATAAAGATGCCTACCATCTTTAACTAACCCCATGTTGTTTTTTTTCCCCCTTTTCTATTAATGTGCACGTGTACGTAAGCTGCGAGAGGCTGTGATTTATTTAAATTGATTTTGTAAGGACTTAATAGTTTGTTTAAATAGATGGAATTAATGTACGAGAAAATAAGGAAGAGATAATTTAATTTCCCTAAAGTTTGGTGTTTAGGTTTTTAATAACTTACCAAAAACAAATTTCTGCATTTTGGTAAAGAAATTATTGTACATTCAGAATATTAAACAGGAAAAATTACACTTTACCCCCAAAATTATAGGCGATATATACTTTAACACCTAAATTTTAAAAATGTGTAAATTAATTCCTTGAACTTTACTAAATATGCAACCTGATCCCCCAAAACTTTATTAAATGTATCATATTTTTGTTAATAATTGATGAAAAAATTAATAAAAAAGTGAATTTATACATTCAAAAAATTTAGATGGTCAATTTGCATATTTTTAAAATTTAGAAAATAAAATACATATGATTTATAGTTCAAAGGTTAAAGTGCAATTTTCTCTATTAAATATAGTACATTACTCTCAAAATTTTGGTTGAAATGACAAACAACCTTGAGGCCTAAGTTTAAATCCCTAGAATACAACTCTAAGCAATTCAAATTGGCTGAAACTACATAGATGGCTCATGGTATCGACTATCACCAAAAAACCATATACTAATGTGAAAAAATTAATTCATATTGACAAAGTATACCTTTAATTCATATTGAAAAAGTATACCACCGTATCAGTTTCTCAAAAACGTTTCTCAGTAAAAGAACCGGTAATTTCTCAATTATAGTTGGTCACGGCAGTGTATTCTTTCAGGTCTTGATGAAGTTGCTTCATATATCTCCATACTTTGCTTGATATTGTTTCAATTTTTTTTCTCATACATCAGAAAAGAAAGAAAATTAATTAAGAAAGAAGACAACTAAAGCATAACTAGTGGCTCATAAAGGTAGTTCCAGGATAATCAGCTTGTAGCAAAGGTTTATAGGGGGTTAACAATAGCTTTCACTGCAAGAGAAGCCTCTTTAGCCAAAAAAATTTTGCACGAGTTAGCCTCCCGAAGAACATGGATAATAGAAACATCCCAATCTTTATGAAGCCCGGTACTCTTTGATATCTGATATTACCGTGTGAAATAGATGCATCTCCTCATTTAACCCATGTTATATATATATATATATATATATAGAGAGAGAGAGAGAGAGAGAGAGAGAGAGAGAGAGAGAGAGAGGTTCGCTGACCTCCACATTTGTTTGGGACAAAAAATTCATTCATTCTTTTAATAAATCTGCTTGTAGTTTTGGACAATTCAATCATTTTATTTATACCTACATTAATTGCTTGTTTAACTTTTTCTCTCTCCTATTAATTTCAGAGATTATTACACTAAATACACATAATATTTTTGTTAGAAGTAAGTAGTATTTAATTAAAATATATTTTTGTACATCCAAAAATTAAAAGATATTATTTTTTGCAATAAATGATATATACGATATTCTTTTACACATTTAAAAGATACTATTTATTTTACGAAAACGATAAGTAAGATTGTTTTTTAAACATATGTAATAAAATTGTTGTAAGGTATATGATTATCTAAATATTCAGGATAGGTCATGATATATTATCATCATATAAATTTTTCCTTTGACAGTGAATGTTAGGATATATCATCGTAATATATATTATCATGTACATTATCATACTAAGTGTATCGTAATATTAGGATATATTTAGCATATATGAATTTATCGTAATATAAAGTATCGTAATTAGGTTATCACACCTTACTATATTTTAACATTATTAAAGAAATCCTCTCTCTAGTTAGTGCCGCTAGGGTTCTATAGAGGCCTAAGGAGAGTAGCGTGTCAACCATTGTGTTGAGTCCGTCTTATCACGTTTTTCCCATCGCCTAAGTGCAATCTTTGCATCAGTGGAGTCCTGATCTTTTCTTTGCACCAACATGGCTGATGATTCAAATGTGGAAATATTGGAAGACCCTATTGTACCTGCATTGGAAGAAGAAGAAGAAGATGACACTCTTATCGTCTATGATGAAGGTGATGTCTCTAATGGTATAAAAGGGTGTCAAAATAGCCTTATTGGTAAGATCATCACAGAGAAAGTAATCAATCTATCATGGGTGCAGTCAGCGATGCACAATATACGGAGGCAACCAAAGGGCTTCAGGGTCATTGATGTTGATCAAAAAATGTACCAATTTTTCTTTGACAAGGAGACAGATATGAGGAAGGTGCTCAAAGGAAGCATGTGGCTTTTTAAAAGCTCCTGGCTTATTCTTGGAAGATGGGAGAGGGGCATGAATTTAATTCAGTAAAGGTTTTGGGTTCAACTGTGGTGGCTGCCATAACATTGTAAGACGATTAAGCTAGGAACGAAAATAGCTTCTCTCTTGGGGGCAAGTCAAGGACTGTGCTCTGATCGAGATGGGTGGGGGCTACAACAGAATCATAAATAAAGGCTCTGATTTAAATGCAAATATGGAGCCCCATAAGGAAAGGAGTCAACATGGGTAGCAAGGAAGATGGTTTAAATTGGGTGGATTTCAAATATGAGCGCCTTCCTTCTCTTTGCTATTTCTGCGGAATGGTAGGCAATGTGAATTGGCCAACGGGGATGAGCCTAATACAAAGAAGAAAAGCAAAGGATTAGGACCATGGATAAAGGCAGACCAGATTGGAATAAGGGTGGAGGGAAATAAGGAGAGAATGGGTGGAAGAGGCAGTAAGAGACAAGAGCAGAACCAGTCCAGTGCCAAATTGACAGAATGGTTGATGGAAAAACTGGCAAATCTATATGTAACGGATCTCATCAATGGATCTGTGGCAGGGAAAGAATTATGCTATACCCCTGCGATAACGGTTACAGCTGCACCCAATGAAAGGGTGGAGCCTGGTACTGTTACCAAAAAGGGGAACACCAAGAATAAGCAAGCAAGGATGACATTTGGAAATGGTTGTGTGACAGCAAGGAAAGAAAATAATAATGCAGACCAGACCCACACTGCCCCTGCTAACCTGAATCAACAATCTCTTTTAAGGGACTTCACAAATGTCACCCCTACGAAATTAGCCGAAGATCAGAAAAAAGGGAAGAGAGTTCCTACGGAAACAGTGGAGGGAACTGATGGGGAAAAGCTCAGGGAGGAGGTCTTAGCCAAAAGAAAAATTGAGGGAGTGACAATGATGGAAATAGAAGAGGGGGAGGGTTCTGTGAAGAGAAGAGCGATGTACTATGAAAAGACCACAGGGGAGACTGCCTGACAGCCCCGCCGAGCACAATTCTAAATGCCGAATTCACTCGCGAAGAAGTTTTCAATGATTTGAAGCAGATGCACCCAACAAAAGCATCCCCCGAGGGGGGTTGATGGAATGCCAGCCCTCTTTTACCAAAAAATGTGGAGTATTGTTGGTGGTGAAGTGTCACGGGCAATATTGGAGGCGTTAAACAATAGATCAAACCCAACTGTCCTTAATTC
The DNA here is from genome assembly GCA_031439585.1 of Pterocarpus macrocarpus. Lineage (NCBI taxonomy): Eukaryota > Viridiplantae > Streptophyta > Magnoliopsida > Fabales > Fabaceae > Pterocarpus > Pterocarpus macrocarpus. The sequence continues at coordinate 2,132,681 of CM062516.1, forward strand.
CACTTTCTATGTCTGATCCCAAAAATCAAAAAGCCTAAACACACCAAGGATTTCAGGTCAATCTTCCTATGCAATGTGATTTTCAAGCTTATTTCCAAGACAATAGCAAACTGAATGAAGCTAATTCTCCCCTAAGAGTTTCAAAGTGCCTCTGTCCTAAGGCGCTTAATCATAAACAATGGTCTAATAGCTTTTGATATCTTCCACTATATGAAGAAGAAAACTACTAGGCAGAAAGGTTTTATAGGGATGAAGCTAGATATGGCTAAGACCTATGACTGGGTGAAGTGGGAATTTTTAAAGGCAGATCATAACTCTATGAGGTTCCCTCCAAAATAGACCGATTTGATTTGGAGATGCATCAGTACCACATCTTTCTCATTATCCCTGGTTTGATTTGATTTACAAATGGACTGATTATCCCTAGTAAATGTTTTAAGCCATCTACGATTTTGAGATAAGGTGGCCTCTTGTTTATCCTTTGTGTGGAAGTCTTTTCTAGTTTGCTCATTCATGCCTAAAACAGAAAAGCTATCCATGGAATCAAGATTGCCCCCAAGATATCCCTTTTATTTGGGCCTCAAACTAGGATATCCAAACCACTAAGGACATCCTCCAATGCTACCAAAAGGCCTTAGGGCAACGAATCAACCTGGACAAGTCAGAGATTTCTTTTAGTTGAAATGCGCATACTTCCAAGCAAAATCTTATCCAAGATTGGTTGGGGATTAAGGTAGTGAACTGCCATACAAAGTATTTGGGTCTTCCCATCTTTGTAGGTCTTCTAAGAAGCAAATCTTTGATTTTGTCCAAGAACGGGTATGGAAAAGGTTGAAGAGTTGGAAGAAGAGAGCTTATCCATGGTGGGGGAAGGAGGTACTAATCAAATCCATTGCCTAGTTTATTCCTAAATATATAATGGGATGCTTCTTGCTACCTAAGTCCTTCTATGCTCACCTGGAATTGATGATTAGCAACTTCTATTGGGATAGCAATACTAGGGAAAGAACGATACATTGGGTGAAATGGGACAGCATGTGTAACTCCAAAGAAGAAAGGGGTCTTGGTTTTAGGAACTTTGAGGCTTTCAACCTGGCTCTTCTCGCAAAATAGGGATAGCAATTCATGAAAGACCCAGCTTCATTGGCAACTCGCACAATTGGTGCAAAGTGTTTCAACAAGAAGAACTACCTAGAATCTAAGATTAGCTATGTTCCTAGCTACACTTGGAGGAGTTTTTAGCCATCTAAATAGGTGCTTTAGTTAAGAGGACTATGGAGGATTGGAGATGGTAGAATAACCCAAGTATGGAAAGAAAGACCCATGGCCCCTGAAGCAAAATGGCTTTGAAGTCTAGACCCTCTACAATACCCTTGATCCATTGGCAGCAGTGAACGAGTTGATGCACAGTAATAATGGTTGAAAACACAACTCATTCAAAATATTTTTCTAACTTTTGAAGCCAACCAAATAATTGAGCTTCCAAATTCAATCTCAGATCAACAGGATATATTCTACTAGAAGCATGCCAGAAATGGGGAGGATAAAGTCAAATTGACTTACCATTTAATCCAATGCAATCCCTAAGATCAAGCTGGCACCAGCAACTTGAGAGTTAGTTTTGAGATTCCATGGAACAAGCCTTGGAAATTAAAGACACCCCCTAGTTACCAAAACCTGATGTGGAGAATGCTTTATCCACGAGGTTGAATATGCAAAAAAGAGGAGTTAATTGCACAGCCATTTGTCCAAGGTGTTAGAAAAAAGAAAATCCACAGCATACCTATTTAGAGATTGCGACTAAGCTAATCGTTTCTGGTTCCTATCACTGTTCTCTTTGAGGACCAAACAACACCATTCCATGCATATGAATGAATGGATTAGATTCCTGTGGGAGAAAATTGAAAAAGATCAAATGGGTCTCCTTTGTGCTTGCTTCTATAGTTTTTGGTTTAGGAGGAACAAGCTGGTTTTTTAGAATAAAGAGCTTACGCACTTGGAATTGATTCAAAAAGCTGCTAGAAGCATTCACGAATTTAACGTTGCATAGTGCTAGGTAGTCTACCTGCAATCTCTCCCCTAGTAGGTAGCACGAGTCCAACACGGTGGAAAGCGCCCCTTTTTGGTGTAACATTCCCGTTTTCTTTAACATAGCATAATATAAATTTTAAGTTATTTTCCTCTGGCAATGTGAGAATGTCTCAAGCAACGCTATGCCATAACGATCCTCACATTTAGAACTATAGGGTAGTGTAACAATGCCATTGAAAATATAGCACTGTCATATGCTGACAATTAGGAAATGACAAAAATATGTAAACTTTTGTTATTTGTAGTGTCGTCCAAGTCCAAAACTTTTAGAAATTACACTTTGACCCCGAATGGTTACTTACACAATGCCCCTAGAACTTTTCAGAAAATGACATTTAGGTCCTCATATTCGTAGGATTATCATAATAAGATTTTAAACGAAGCAAAATCACGTGGCGGAACTGCAGAAGCCTAAAGCTCAGGTAATTAACCGACGGAGGTATCCACATGTGAAATGATGTAGAATACCCCTAGACTTGCTCAAAATTATGAAAGCGTCATTAGATACAAAAAATAGCTAGAAAATACTCAAGGGCTTATGAAAAGCCAAAATTGTAACATTCTGAAAAAACAATGCGACTAACTAGCACTGTTAATTGAGTTATTCCATAGCATTACAGAAATAAGAGCAATTAGGATTAAAATGTAAACATTAGAGATATAAAGAATTTAGTTTGCTATGCGGAAAAATTAAGAAAACCATGGGCAATATTAATGTAACGTCCTGAATCGCAACATGTTTAAATTACGATGTTAATCGATTTATTTAATTTTAATAGATATGTAAGGATAATTAGAAGTGAGTTATATAGAGATTTGGGTTAGGAGAAATTTGAGATAATCATGTAGGAAATATGAGAAGAATACTAGTAATGTTTCGCAAGTTTAAAGAAAATCGGTTAAATTTCGGTATTTTGCACTGCAAGAACCGAATAAATAGAACTTTAGACTGCAAAAGCCTAAATGGCGGCTGAAATTCAGCCACCTCGACCCTTATAACATGGCACCATATGCAGCCATAAGATGGGGAGATGTGGCCAAAATCCCACCACTTTTACTATCCACCAGTGATTTGGCACAAGACTCCATTATCTTATGCTTTAAAAACTCCAATAATTTCCCATAGATCCTTCACAATTTTGTCCCCATCAACTGTAGCCCTCCTCTCCATTTCTTCTTCCAATTCACCTTCTCCTCTCTCCATCTGCAACCTCCATCAACTCCCTTCACTAGCAACTTGGATCTAGCAAGCCTACACATAAAAAATAAGGTAGGATTCATGATTATCTCTTATTATTTGGGATAAGGTGGCTAATTGGGTTTTTGTTTCTTCTCTTTTATTTGATAATATACCATGTTCATATGAGTTTTTATGGCAGGATTAACATATACAAATTGGGTTTTGATTGGGAAGTTGAGAGAAAAACCAAAACAGTAGCAAAATAGATTCTGCCCAAATTGAGAACTCTCGATGGTCCATACTGTGAAGTGTACAGCTTCGCCTACAGATATCAGAATTTGATGAAACCAATTTTAGATGAAACTATATATTTAGAGCTTTCTAATCATATAAATTATAAGGCATTAGATCTGAGATGAGTGAGATGAATTTTTAAAGTTAACCCTAAGATTTTATTCACCAGTCTGACCAGTACGGGTTAAAAAGGTCATAACTCCGCCTATACAATTTCAAATTTAGTGCAACTGATTTTGTTAGAAAGATAACACATATTTGTTTATGCCATAAAAATTTTAGATTAAATTCTAAATAGTTTTCTCCCAGTAATTTACCAAATTTGTCTTATGTCATAACCAAGTTGAAACAGGGTAGGCCAATTCAACTAAATTTAAGAGCTTATAACTTGAGCTTTGCCTATTCAAATGAAACAAAACTTGTGGGCATTTAAAGTTGCTTTGTTAGCTTTAAAATAATATAAGTTTCAAACAAATCCAATAAGATTTCCATTTTTGATGAATTTTCATATTTTAGATCCCAATTCTATTTGACACTTGGGTAGACCTAGGTTAAACTCCAATAACTTCATTTATACTTGCCAAAAGTTAACGGAACTAAAGAGATTAAAAACTAAACAAATAATACTTCAATATATCAAAAATTCATATTTAAATAAGTTAAATTGGAATTTTGGTATAAATTACAAGACCGAATAGAATTGAATAAGGTTAGCAAAATTACCAGTTTGAAGGTTTATACACCTTAATACATGTATAAAACTCTATTAAGGTTTGAATGTTGCAAAATCTATATTAAAGTTAGAAGATTGATACATTATATTAGTTCTATCGTTGTAATTGATTGTTTGTTTAAATGACATTATTCACGGGGAAATGGACTTAATCTGTTATGCTGCCGAAATTCTGGTAGAAATATATGAAAGTTATGAATATTTATATGTTATGTACATGATCATCATGCAACCATGACTATTTGAATGCAAAATATGAAACATGTTATGTTGCACCCATGATAATGTCAAGAAATAAGAAAGATATAAGAACTTGCAAGGGAATGTACTAAGCCTCCACCTAGTAATGAGATAGGGTGATATTGTCTAAGATTTAGGCCAGCCCCTGAATAGATTTAAGGGGAATAGACCGGTATGAGGGTCGGAGAAAATAAACCCATCACTCATGTATAAATATGAGCTTGGATCTAAGAAGCAAGCTATTACCCAGATGTGAGAGAGGTTGTTCACCTCTAGGGGACCTAGAACAGAGAAGCAAAAAGTAAGTTAAAGAAAAAAAAAAGAGATAAGAAAATCAAGTGTATTTACATAATTTCAAGTATGAGCAGTGCATATGCATATTCCATTTTCTTAGAATGTTGTAATTATTATATCTGAGTATGCTGCAATTGCTATTATAATTGTTATGAAATATGCCAAGTCGTTACTAAAAGTTATTCCGCTTCGAGAAATATATTTTCAAACTTAAAAATTGAATTAGTGCTTATGTGTATGCATCCACGTTTTCATAAAAAATCGAAGCGGCTGAAATGTTTATGATGACACCGTGTATAAATAGTGGATTGAGTTTATCTACTAAGAACCTTAGGTTTTTACTTTCTGTTTGTTTGTTTTCCGTAAACATTTCAGTATGGAGCATAGATTCCAAGTCCACAGCAAATGTTTGGAAATAATTACAAATTTTAAGACCTGGACTTGATATCCAATTCGAAGGACTAAAGTGGTCAATCGATAACCATGAGGAGATGATTGCAGACCAAGGCATGGTCTATATGAAACATTATTCTGAGTTTTTGTTAATTGTAAATACTTTATCTATATATATATATATATATTTGTAATTATAAACTCTTATTCAGTAATAAAGTTTCATCAGTAATAAAATGTGAAACTTTAGGGCCATATGTATAATGTCTCCTTATTTACAAAGCCTTTTACAATAGCTGTAACAGCCTCTAAATATAGCTCTATTACTTGAGCATGACGTCTATATTTAGAAAATGTTACATTTGGAACCTTCAAAGTAAACGTTGATGCATCACTTCATTATGAAGACTATGGTGGTGTAGGGTCGATGGTAAGAGATTTTGAAAGGGCCAACCTTGCTGCTGCTACTTGACCCATCTCCCCCTCATTGGAAGTCCAATAAGCTGAGGCCGAAGTAGTCTATTTGGGCCTAAAATTTGCAAGTGAATGTTGCTTTCTAGATACCATAGCAAAGAGTGACAGCGCATTGGTGATTCAAGCCCTCTCTGTGTCCACACCTCAAGACTATTACTTTGGACTTCTCATTTCAAATTGTCTAGCTTTGTTAATTCATTTAGATTAGTTCAATTCTCTCATGTGAAAAGAGATGGTAATAAAGTTGCTCATAAGCTTGCTAATATTGCCCTTACCACGGACGAAAGGTGCCCCAGAAATTGTTTGTAACCTTGCAGTTTTGGACCTTTTGGATCCTCATTAATAAAGCTCTCCATCTCTTTTCCCTATCCAAAAAATATATTTTAATATTATTAAATTATTAAATGTGTAAAAGAATATCGTATCATTTGTTGCAAAAATTAATATCTTTAATTTTTAGATGCATCAAAAGCATATTTTAATAATCATACTATCCTACTATCCTACCCGCGAGTATCCAAACCGCCCCAACCTGGTCAAGTCAGGTTTAAAACCTGCCCTGCAATGGGACGAATAGGCACCAAAATGGGTTTGGATGCTGTTAGAGTCGGGTTTGTGTTCAAGGCAAATTTGCCCTTACCCTACTTGCACCCAATATATATATATATATATATATATATATATATATATATATATATATAAGATTATTATTTTAAATATTTCTATCACTCTAGGATTGTATTTGATTGAGAGTAAAGATAGATATAAAAAAATTTTAATGTGTAATTTTTTATATGAAACTAATTTATAAAAATTTTTAATTTATTTTTAATCTCCATATCAAACACACCCCAAATACAAATTAAATTTTAAAATATTTTTATCTCAAAAATTTAAAATAATTTTTTAAGCATTTAAAAGGAGTAGTAGATAGGGGCGAATAGGATATAGGTTGGAATGGGTTGTCTTTGGATAAGATTCCGGTTTTGAAAGTCAAAATCTGTGGATAAGATAGGGCAGATTGAGACTTATTTAATGAGATAAGGGAGCGGATTCGGGTTGAGCTAAAATCCACCCCAACCTGCCTCATTGCCACCCCTAAAATGAGTAGATTTTTTGTCTTAAACAAAATATGGAGATTGTTATCCTCTACATGAAGGTGTATATATATATATAACACTTTATTCATGTTTCTTGGTATTTTTACTAGTGAAATGAGAGAGCGATACTGATGGTGTGACCAGTGAGAGAATAATTTAATCAAGAACTCTAAAGAAAATTTAATGTCTTTTTTTAATTCATATAAAAAACATTAAACAATTGATATTGTGAAAAGGTTGGAGTAGTTATTGTCCCTTATGTGACATTGTAACGCTAGCCCTTTGTGCAAGCTCCTATCTGCCCTCTTGATTTAGAAGTGTTTTTTCAAATTTTTGTACAAGAATTAAAAATATTATTAAATAGGCTCAAATATAAAAAAAGAAAAATATAGTTTAATTTAATTAAATTATTTGTTTCCCTCCCTCTATTAATTAGTTGAGAGATTAAATTGTTAAACAATTAATTAATATTTTTTATATTTTCAAATAATAGATAACTTAGAAATTCCTTTTAAAAAACAACTATAAAAAGACGGAAAAAAGCAATTTATTTTATTTGAATACTTACGTTTAGTTCGTTATTTCGAAAATTTGGACCTTTGACCGGCGCTTCAAATTTTTGCCAAAATATAAACTCATAAAGTCATATACAAATGGCTGTCTTAATTATCTGCTGTGCAGAAAAGCTACGTAAATAAAAAGTACACTCGGATTATGTACCGAAAAAATAAAGAGTAACATTGAGATTGAACCGGGAAACCTATTTTGGATCCGGAATAAAATTTCAGCACTATTATTTAGAGGTATCTCGTGTTGCATAATAAAAATCAGTGGCACTTGAATGTCGACTTTTAAATCCAGTTTAGAAAGATTGTTGCTAATATCATCGTAGTTAGCATATGGAGTTCCCTCGAGCAATTCAGCACTTCAACTAACCCTGTCACGTACACAAACTCGATCAATGCAATGATGCACACATATATAAACTGACATTTGCATGATTTTAATAAACAATCCCTCCTTTCAGAACTTTCCAACGTGATTTTGTTGAAAGCTGCTCTCATATACCATCTGCTAAACGCTTTTCATCAAAAGAAAACTATTAAATAGTTAAAATTTTTATGAGAATTTTTTATTAGAACAATATGCATGTCTAATTATTTTTAATTAGTAAGTGAGTTATATTACTTTATTTTATTTTTAAAAAATTAATTAATATGCATGATAAGAAATTAGGTGTCTATTTGATTTCTATTTTTTATTTTTATATTAAGAAATTAAGTGTCTGTTTGGTTTCTATTTTTATTTTTTATTTTTATTTTGATTGTCAGTGTAATTACAAAAATGTCATTTTATTTTAAATTTATTTTATTTTTAGAATTTTATGAAGGAAATAATAAAAATAAAAAACTCTGTTTCATATTTTTATTTCCTATTTTTACTATTTTCTTTACAAAATTCTAGCAATAAGAGAACATAAAATGAAAATAGAAAACCAAAGAGACCCCAATTTTTTTTATGTGCAAATTTAATATGATTTCATCTTGTGCAAAACTGTACATTATTACTGTTCATCAGTTTTTTTTAAAAAGAAAATACATTCTTAAAGTGACCTTGTTAACTATAAAAATCTGAACATAATCAAAATCAAGCTAAATTTGCATAGGGGAAAATTTGCTCCCGCATATATAATTGGCGAATATGTAACCATAATAAAAGAAAAAATATGTAGAGCTTAGATGCTAAGATCAAAGTGCAGGGCAAGGTTTTGAAAATCAGACCGGGTATTGAATGGGACAAGCTACTAGTTCAGAGGTTCAATGGTTCAATAGTTCAACTAGAGGTTCAACCAAGATGTAATAAAACATATATATTTATATATAAATATGATTAATAATATGTTATGAAATAAATAAAAAATAATTAAAAAAATTTTAAAATTATAAAAATAATTATAGAAATCAAAATTACTATATTAAGTCATATTAATATAACTAATACAAGTAAAGTATTAAGTCCCATAGTGCTAAATTTTAAATTTTTTATTCTTAAAGCTACTATAAAGCATTCAAGAAGTCCCATATTACTTAAAATAAAAGTTTTTTACTCTTAAGATTTCTATAAATAATATCCATGTATCATTTTTTTCTTATATTTAATATATTTATTACCTCTAAGCTCTTAAAGAGTAAAAGATGTAGTAATTTTTGATTTGGCCAACCAAAACATATTTTTGACCCTTTTTCATCATAATGAAGTAGTTAATTTATTGATGATTAAAAAAATAATTTTTTACTTTTTTTTCAAAAAAAAAAAGTCGGCCAATCTGTAAAATCGGTCCAATTTGGCCGATTTACCGATTTTCGGCCGGCTCAATTCTAATTTTTGGATGAAACGATTTTTGGATATAGCCGGATCGGATACCTGGCCAGTTCTCAATTCAATTGGCCAGTCCGGTCCGATTTTCAGAACAATGGTATAGGGTTTCTTTCTGATGATGATCATGTCATGAAATAAAGTCTGCTAAGCACTTACCAGTTCCAGGGGAGCCTGATTTTTGAGGTGGTGGTGGACTTTCAAACCCAAGATCAATGTTACAACCTCCTGCTACTACAGCGCCTGCTCAAAGAGCTCAAGTTAACTCTATATACATACATATATACATACATACATATATATTATCACATCAATAAATATAATTGAGTTTCATATCCACCACTTGAAAGGTTATGTAAATAAAAGAATTTAATTGAATATCAGTGTAGAAGTCTTTTACACTATCAGTACATCAAAATTAAACTTATCTCCAAAGTAGATCAAAGATCCATTGTTTTAATTTAAAATGATAAGTAACAAATAGTCTAGTCAACTTAAGCCAATAAGTTAATAATCTCTATAATTGGCATTTAAGTTTAATGCATTAAACACTTTTTATATAGTCATTCAATCTTGTATGATGTATTGTCACGTGAACAACAATGTTTGATTCTTATCATAAATTGCTCTTAAGAGTCACAGTTACTATGTTATATACTTAATTGATTGAAAATATAAAATGTTTTACACTAACAATATCAAAATTAATTTCTAATAATAATCAACAAATATATACACTCAAACAGATAGATCACGACCAAAAAATAAAAATCAACAGATAGATCAAACTAAGCAAAAGGGAAAAAGAAAGAAAACTAAGAAAAAGTAGTTTACATTTCTGAAAGCAAGGCAACTTTGGATTTTTAAGCAGATTGGCAGCCCCTTCATTGCATTGACACGTAAAGTTGAAGAAACCGTGACTCTCACAGGTTCCATCTCCACACAAATTCAACAAACAAGCTGTGTAAAACAATAAAAGCGTCAAGTCTTCTTTCACATTGTTATTCAAAACTTTGAACAATTGAAAGCTAGTGAATATATGCTGGTACATTTATTAAACCGCGAATTAAACTTGAGGCAGTAATGAATTATAAAGCTTACGGTTAGACAGATTGAAAAGCGATGGAACTTTTGGCTGAGGTCCAACACATTGGAGATCATAGGTACCTGCAGCTCTCATCCACAATTCAGCATCCTTTTGTTTAGACATAATGGAAGCTTGTAACTTAGATATAAAAATCATTTATATGTCTCGTATTTAATAGATTAAGAGTCTAATTTGGTATACACGATCAATATAAATAATATGTTTATACTTAATATTGTAGATAAATAATTGTATAAATTCCATACATTATACATGAGACATGCAAAACGCTCCATTATAATGAACAAGGCGTGTAAACAAACAAGAGATAGAGAGAGAATGGCGATAAAAACAATAGACTCTATAAATTAACGGAAAAACTAAGGTGAGTCGATGAAGACAAGAACTTAGATATGTTTTCTTTCCTTACTTGTATATGTTCGCTCAAAACTAGGTTAAAAATTTATTTGTATTCTCATATATATTTTGGTTTCACAATGTCAGCCTTTAATCTGTCAAAAAAAATCAGCCTTTAAGATTTTTACATATTAATTAATATAATCATTAACTATTATCAATTTTAAAGTATTTAATTATAATTAAGTAATTCATCAATTATCTCCTCACTTCCTTACAATGTATGTTTGAATGATATATGGGTAAAAGAAGAGTGGAAAGAAAATGAGATAAAAGGGAATTATTTTCTTTGATTGAGAGTTTAAATATACATAGGAAAGAAAACTATTCTCCCTTTTTTCTCCTCTGAGTTCCTTCTTTCATTCCTTTCAAAATTAGGGTGGAATATATGAAAAATGAAAAAAAAAAATTATAATTTCTAGACAATATTTTATTTCGTTTCCTTAACATATAACTTGCAAATAAGATTAGTGAAGTTCAATTTCATTCCTTTAATTTATTAATATCTCAAATAAAAAGGAGTGTAATTTTGTTACATTCATTCCCTTCTCTTTCCAGCCTATTTTTATTATTTTCATTCCATTCTATCCATGTAAAAACATTCAAACATATTGTTAATGGAGGTGAATTTAGCTTGACTTGTATTGGTTATTATGCAAACAAAGCTCTCTCTAACACATGGAGCCCATCCATAAAATTTCACCTCCATTTTTGCCCAAACCAAATGCACCTTAAATATTAATTTTTCATATTCACAAGACTTGGAATTGTGACCTTGATTAAGGGAAGCATAATTGAGTTGGCTTACTTCTTTAATCTATATATTATCTATCCTTTCTTCGAGAGAGGGAATGGGTATATATTAAAGGCATTTTTCCAAATCTCTTTTTTTTTTTTTTTTCTTTTCTGGCTTCATTTGTTTCTTAAACAGGACCTGAATAAGAAGATCACTCACAATTAGGAAAAACGCAGGTCGGAAATTCGAAGTCACCAACGCTAATCTTCTTCCAACCAGGGTCACAATCGCATCTAAAACCCGGAAACGTGGCAGTACGATGGCATGTTCCCATCCCACAAAATACTATTTCACATATATCAAAATCACCTGCACACAAACACCACCACAAAATGATTATAACATCAATAGTAAAGTTTTTGTTTTTTTTCCACTAAGTAGATTGACAACATGAATCAAATAATGCTATTATATCTTATTATATTATGTCTATAGATTAGCCATTAAAATCATCTGTCAGCTACACTATATTAATCAGAATAGCTAATTATATTAGTCAAAACAACCAATCGAATTCACAATTAGATTAGCCAAATATGTTAACTATAGACTAGAGAAAATGTTAACTATACCTTGGGAAGTAGCAGAATGGTTGCAAGTGAAGAGAGTAAAGAGGAAGAGATAAAAAGGAGCAAGAGCGAAACTCCTCCGTTTGAACATTCCCATTGGGAAGAAAGAGGGAAGAGAATTCTAGTTTGATGAGATAATTTGTAAGCGATGCCACCTATGAAAAACTACTCCGAATAAACGTGTAACAAGCTTTCCTAGTGCTATATAAATAGCTTACCTTACCTGGACGCTCTTGAGACCGATTCAACTTCTATTTATCAATTTTCTAATCTTTTTCATAAATAAATATCTGTTCAATGTAAGAGGTTAAAGAATTTTTGCTACATTACAAAAACATGTAAAAGGTAGTCTTCATACTTCGAATTAGATGAATCCTACAGAGTGTGAGAATACCCGAACACAACTAGAAAATTTTGTACTATATCAGAACTTTCAAGATAACAAAAAGGCAAACAGATCAACATCTTTTTTTATTTTTTCCCCCCTTTTAATTTCCTTTAATCTCTACGGTAGCATGAGACAAAACATTCAACGTAGGGAAATAAAAAAAAAATGGTAAGGTAAAGACGTTGGTAGCCATTTTCATATAAAATCTAAAAAGCCCCTTAGCATGGTTATTTAATTTGAAAATTAGATAGCTGTTAGTTTATAGACTTAAATATCTTTTAAAAAGTTATGTGATGAATTTTGCAATACTCCAATCACTCTTGAAGTGATAGAAAATTGACAGAAAAAATTATACGATAGTGTTAAATGAGAAAAAAAAGGTGCAATATACAATTCGAAATATAAAATGTATAGCTCAAAGGCCACCTTTCTCTATCATAAGTGTACACGTATATGGCTTTTGGCTTATGGCTTGTCAACAAAGAAGACATATAACTCTGCCATCTCGATTTTAGTCATTGAAGGGCGTGTTGAGATTGCCGTCACATTACATGCCGACACGATGAAACAACCTTAATGAATGCATCGTCATTTGTAAAGATTGTCGATGGATTTAAGAAGAAAAGACAGAACATGCTTAAGGCCATACCCTTCTCTCTCTTCTCATCCTCCAATATTCTTGTAGAACTTCGGATATGCCAAATTTGATGCAAAAGCACATTTTAGACTTGCACAGAAACACAATTAGCCTATGCAGGTCATTGCAAGCACAACTCACCTATTTTAACAAAGCAAACTTTTGCTAAAATGTAGCAAATAATTTTAGCTATTTTAAAACATATGTTCCATGTTTTCTTTGCAAGCAAAATAACAATAGCAAATGTCGCAAGCAAATTTACATGGCCACTGATGAAAGGAATTGACTTACTTGTTTGACCGGTTTATATATAGAGAAGTGAAAGAAGAACTTATTTTTTATAAAATATTGTATCAATTTACACCTCATTCACCATTGGATGGAGTATGAGAGGTACTCATTTTTTATAGAATACCGTACCGATTTACATCCCATCCACCATTGGATGGAGTATAAATTGGCATGATATCCCATGAAAAATGAATCCCCCCAAATATTTCTCTTATATATATATATTATCATTACTTGAATTCAATTTTTTAATATTTTCTTGAATTTCACTGTTGATGAATCATATATGTGTGTTCAATAAGTCCCAAAGTATATTTTGACCCTGAAAATAAGCCCTACTCTTAATCTAAACTTTTTCAGAACAAAAAATATTTACGTCCATTAGATTTGGCTCTACAAGATTAATTTACATTGCGAATTGAACATTAAAAGGTTTAGTATATTAAGAGAGAACAACTGCTTTGAAAACATATCAGATTACATTACATCAACATTCAATGGTGTCAGATACAAATTAATAATTGAAGACCCTTCCAACAAACAAATGAATATCAACAAACCATATAGGCAAACCACCCAATAAATGGAGAAAGAGAATAGGTAAAACAACATTGCCGTTGTTGTTGTGACTGAGTCTTTATGCTGATCCAAATTCAGCAAACCACTTCTCGTGGCGTTCAATGTCAGCCTGAGAAACACTTCGTTGGACCTTGGCCAAAGCTTCTTCGAAATCACACATGGCGACAGGATCATTTGAAATCTCATCCTTCGACATGTTCTTGATTTCATCACGAGTCTTTCCTGCTATCTTACGCCTCATACCATTCAAGGATGCATCGCGGCAGACATTTGTCAAATCATCTCCGCTATATCCCTCTGTCCGGCGAGCCACTTCATCTATATTGACATCAGGTGCCACCTGGTGCAAGACAAGTACCATCAGCTATAACAACAACCAAGCCTTGTTCCTTTAAGTGGAGTTAGCTACGATATCATAATATCTAGTCATAAATCATATTTACATTAAAATTATTAAAATATAAATTTCTCCTAATAGTTTCACCTATGATTTTTTTAAATATCCCTCTGTTTCTAACTATTGGATTATCCTCCATCTGATCTACCATTGGCTATAAATATAATGTAAATTCTAGCATCTCTCATTCTGCTGCCCTTTCCATGAAAAGCTCTTCAGTCAGTTTAATGACCATTGACCAATAAACTCTCGCTAAATACTCATTTTCCTTTTGGTTGGTAAAGTAAATTCTAAAATCCTAGAAATCAATTATAGCTTCTACCCAAAAAAAGTTGCGTGGAAACTTCAAGTCAAAATCATCTATGGCGAAGACCATGATAACTAATAGAATATCACAACTTGCCTCCACAGTCTTCAAATTTATCCGGATCAGCTCTTTACGACTCTCAAAATTTGGAAGAGGAATATAAATACGCTTTTCCAACCTTCGCCTGCATTGCATTAACATGAAATTGGGTCAGAAAGTGTAGACTAGCTCATGAAAAGGTATCTCAGACATAGATAACTGATCACATGCTTTTATAACTTACAACTTCGATTGTAAAGAAAACAATGCAGAAAAGCAAATACCAACCTTAATGCTTCATCTATGTCCCACGGGAAGTTAGTGGCTGCCAAAACCATTACGATTTTGCGGCTACCATCTTCATTTGTGGCACTATTGCTTACACCATCAACCTGGACTAGAAGTTCAGACTTCACTCTTCTGGATGATTCATGCTCCCCAGATGCTCTGATGAAGTAAAAGTCAATTCAATTAGATTTTTTCAACATAACTCCAAGAGAAAATAAAGAGTGAGACCAATAGGTCACAACAGATGAAAAACATCATCTTCATTACTTCATGAACCAGAAACAAACTGCAAACATGTACCGGCCACATAAACAAAAGAATTGAATCAATATTATGTTGGGGAAACATAAACAAGTCTAAAACACTACAACATGCAATGGATGTCTAATAGAACAACAAAGGCATACCCTCTAGCATTGCATAGAGAATCAATTTCATCAATGAAAATTGTACTTGGTGCATATGCTCTTGCAAGATCAAACAAACACCGCACCATGCGCTCACTCTCTCCACGCCATTTTGAAGCTAAAGTAGCAGAAGAAACATTAAAGAAAGTTGTCCCACATTCAGTAGCAACTGCTTTAGCAAGAAGAGTCTTCCCAGTTCCTGGAGGACCAAACATAAGGACACCTTTCCACGGTCTCCTAATTCCCTGTAAGGATAGAAAAAATGAGCTCCATGGAACAATTTCCAATATTTAAAAAGACAGATTCAATAATCCAAGATTCAAATGCATGGATACAACCAGAGCTTGCTTAAAAGAATACACCAATCAAACAAGCAGTTTCTTTAATACAAATTTCAACTTGTATGAGCTTGATGTAACAGGAGAATCCACGTGCATGAACTTATTTTGCAATTATAAATTCATAAAGACATAAACAGGGATATAAGCAAATTAACAGAGTTGTATGCAAGAGAAGTTATATTGCCAAACTAGGGTCAAAAAACAACTACCATGATAACAATTACAGAGTTTCATTTACACATCACAATTCCAAATTTTAGTAACATAAACCATGATTATTAAATATATAACTGGATTGAAAACTTTATGAAAACTAGTTATGTGAGAGTTGAGGGTGAAAATTACTCAAGATTACCTGGAAATATTCAGGCATCCATAAGGGAAGCACAACAGCTTCTTCTAGAAGCCTTTTGGCTTCAGTAAGCCCAGCAACATCATCCCATCTCACTCCAGGAGAGGTTTCTAACACATCCCTTTCAAGCATTGCAGCCAATTCAGGATCAGGACCTTCATATTGTCCCTTCTTTGACTTACCGTCTTCAGCATCACCATTCTATCCATAACATGTGCAGTTGTGCGGACACAAAAGCAGATATTAGAAGTTACACACTTCTTAAACTATCAAAACAAGGATGACATAAGCAAAGGGTAAACTAATAACCGGAGATGCTATGCAATGTAAGTAACTTAGACATCAAAACCCCCAATAAACACCAAAACTCTAGACGTTAAATTAAAGAAAGGTAAAGTAAAGGGAAGAAAAGGATCTTTATCTACTGGCTATGGATCAATACTAATGAACACTAGGAGAGAACTAGCTATGGATGCTAAGAAGAACCTATTTAATTAAGTTATTATAATAAGATCAAGTAAACAATTAATCCTTTGTTGAGTCCGCCAACCAAATCATCATTAGAAACAGTTTCTCCAGACAATGAATGTGATACAGAAAATGTCCTTCAGATGACTGCCTCACAGGAGTTAGAACTTACAACTGAATCTGCCTTGCTAGACTTTCCAGAAACACTGCCTTTCTTTCCGGTAGTTGATGCTCGTGCCCCTGAGTTAACCCTACTTGTAGCACCAGCCTTCGCACCACGCCCACTTGTATTAGTTCTTGTAGGACCTCCTCGAGCCCAAGTCCCATCTTGTGAAGATTTCCGAGTACCAATTTGACCAGGCCTTGTAGGTCTTCTACTTGTAGTATCTCTACTCGGTGGTCTCCATACATCAGGATCATCCATGGGACCACTCGACGAAGTAGGATACTCATCTAACGGCTGAAAAACAAACGACGATTTAGCAGATATCGGAGGTGAGGAAGGGCGTCTTCCCAAGGGGGTTTCTTTAAAAGCCTTCCTCTCTGCATCTAGTTGCTTCACAACTTCTCTTTCCTCAGAAAGGGCTTTCTTAACATTCATCCATTTCGCACGGATCAAAGGGTCATCAACAGAGTTTAGGTGCCTGAAATCATAAAATAATAGATTGAAACTTGTTCAACTAAGCTAGCTTACCATCAACCAAATTAACTACCTACAGCACAAATACTTAACTACTAAAGTGAATCACTCAAAAAAAACCCCCCATTTACACCAAATTGATAAACCTACATGTCAACCATCATTATGCTTAAAAATTAACTAATATGAAGACATGTAATATTGAGAAACATAGTAACTAATAAGTAATATCATATGTTCATACATTGCTGCATTCACCAAAAAGATAATAAAATCACCAATTGCCGAATGATTCCTTTTCCCAATAAACTGAGCACAGTTACCTCCAAAAGTATTTCACTTGCATATAATATAAATTAATTGAAATGAACATATTGGCCCCAAAAAAATTAATTATAAAATAATGTATGACAATAATGGGTTGCGTGGAAACAGAAAAACAATTGAAACCCATGAAAGCTTACGAAGGAAAAAAAAAATGAACTTTACTATGAAAATCGAAGGTACAAAGAAAGAAAAAGAGAGAGGAAGAAGGGTACTTGTTGATCTGGGCAAGAGCGCCATCAAAGAAGATGATGGAGGTATCATAGAGGCCTTCGAGAGCGTAGTCTCTCGCCAACTTCAGGTGCTCTTGCAACCCCGCCAACGAAGCCCCTCCCATTTCTCTTCTCTCTTCACTGTTCACTCTTCCCACAACCACCAATTGCCACCCTCCGCTGCTTCCTGCTTTCCTTCTCCACAGCGGCCTTTAAACGATGATTTTTATTATTTTTTTATGAATTTCACTTTTCCAAACAGCTACTTAAAAGATTATGTATTTATAAGATTTAATTTTTATCCACTAAATTGGTGTAAACTGTACAATTTTAACCAATAGAAATTGGAAAAAAAAATAAATACCAAATTATAATGACTACTAATTATAATAATTACTCATTATAATTTATTATATTTTTTAAGTTCTATTAATTTTCATAATTTGTCATTTTATATTATCAATTTAAAAAAATTAATTTCTAATTACAGTATGCATTTTATAAAATTTTAAATTATTATTTTCTTAATAATAATTATAATTATATATTTAATTAAATATATGGTTATCCAAAAATAATTAGTCAACTAGAAGTAATTTGTGACTTAACAACTTTACCTGCAATATTTTCCTCTTTTTGGGTCAACTCACGCCTCTTAGGTGGGAGTGGTCTTAGACTCTATGGGAGTCATGACTCCTTGGATGCATTATTGTCCACTGCAGAGACCGACACCACCACCGAAATTGTATAACAAAAAAGTGCATTGTAAACTATAGGAAAATAAAATTCATTTTTGAATGAGAATAGTTTTTACATATTAGTAGTGCAAAATAATTTCATGTTATTAACTAATAGAATTTCGAAAAGTTGCTAAATTATAGTAAGTAATTTTTTATTATAATTTGATAATTTTTGAGTTTTTATTAAACGAAAGTATAAAATTATTATATATTATTATTGAATTTTTTTGGTACAATTTATATTATCATTGAATATAAATTTTTTTTTCTTTTTGGGTCAGAATTTTTATGTAGGACACGTGTTTTGTTGGTTTGGAATTGGATGGGCTTTGTAGGTTTTGACTCTGATGGGCCCATCAGCCCATAATAACTTTCATATCCAAACCACAAACAATATATGGTGACAATGGGCACTGCTGGCCCGTTTTCCCTCCCACCTCGTCCATTAAGTTTTTGCTTTGCTTTTTATCTTTTTTTCTTCCCTCTTTTTCTGTCCTTTGTTTTATATTCCTTTTAATTTGAATTCAATGGTTGGTGCGTTTGGGTCGTCGTTTTATGTGTGATTCCGCCATAGTTGTTTGAGAATCGAGCACATCAAGTGCATAAAAATAATTGGTGCAAACATTGACCCCCTGTGGTTCATGGAATATTTTAATAGCAACAATTCACTCTTATAATACATTTGATTGTGTAAGTTAAGAATTTTATTAAAACAATCATTACTAAAACTAATAAAAAAATATAGTAACATAGCCAATTATTAAGTTTGACGACAATGTAACAAAATGAAGTAAATTAAGCATTTTAAATAAACTTGTTTATGTGAAGCATTGAAAATAAATTAGTAAAGAGTATACTCCACCAACTAGAAAGCTAGAGATAAATTAAAAACAAAGCTTTTTCATGGAAAATTATACAGAGTTAAGAGACTGTTCTTAAAAAATATACAATATGGCAACATTGGATTATTCACCCTTAAATCATTTTGATAAAATCCATATATAATAAAAATTATTGATCCAATGATAAATAATCTCTTATTTTCTCACTTTCCAAAGGGAGGATCTTAATCTGATTTAAACCAGATGCATTAATTCCTAAAAATGAATAATATGATTGATATTTTTTAATTCTAAAGACTATATTAGGGGTTTTCGTTTGTCAAACACTAATATATATGCCTTTGTCCAGCAACGGTGATTATTCACCACACTAACACCTCTCACAAGCCATAAACTACTCACTATAAAATCAAATAAAAGAAGAAATATTTATATCAACCCCTAATGAGGCATTAAACATTTGCATGTAATAAATTTCAATGAATACAAAAGAAGTGCATGCATCTATGTTGAACCACTGTTTTTGAATATCAAAATAAAAACAATTAAAACCTTGCCAGCCTACAACTTAACACTAACCAGGTAGAAAGTAAATCCTCCATTTATTAAAGTGCACCAGTTGCAAACTTGTTCTACTGGCAAATTGGACTTTTCTTTGTATACATTTCTTTCTTTCTATCAAAATGTGCTACTAGTCCTGCACCAACCCATCTTTAACCAATTCTTCCAAGCCTTTCTTCAACCTTCCTGCTGCTACTTTGCAATCAATCTCTGTCAAGCCTCCAAATGAAATTCTAAGATTACCAGGAGAACCAGATGCACTTCCTGGGATTACAGCAACCCCATGCCTATTAGCTAGCCAGGAAACAACTTCAAAATCGTCGTCCCTGTGCCCTTCCGGAAGCTTCGCCCACAGGTATATAGCACCTTCTCCTCCTTTCACAGAACCCTCTCCAAGAGGGGAGAGGGCTTCTAAAACAATATCTCGGTTCTTGACAAGACTTTTTACGCGTTCCGTAACCCACTCGGGTCCCATTTCTAAGGAGTAGAGGGCAAGGTATTGTGAAATTATTGAAGCACAGATGGGAATGTTGTCTTGAACTTTGAGAAGTTGGTCAGCAAGTCCTTCTACTTCGGACGGGTATGCTATCTGCAGTAATAAAATATTTAGTCCGGAAAAGAAGTGCTGATTTTTAACATTAATTAGCAAGCAAAATTAATTAAGTGTGCAACTGAAAAATGTAACAACCACAGTGCAAAGAAGAAATTAATAATACGTAACATAAAGTGAAGCAATATATGTATGTGTTTCATCACTTATACTGGGGAACAAAAGGGTGGGGGGCAAAGAAACACTACATTAATCAGAGTTTTACCAAACTTGCTTACCTTATGCTACATAATAAAATCAATGGAATGGATGTTTCTTCCCTTTTTTATTACAAAGGTAAATGAAAAAAAGGAAAACAACCTAAACCAAAAATAACTTCTGAAGTTGTGGACTTGGGGGCATGCTTGCACATTATGTTGCATTGCTTGATTTTTTTGTTTGGTCTTCAGGGTATCTCTACAGACAGTGCTGCGAGATTAATCCCTCAAGCACCATTGTGACTAAGAGGCCTCTCCACGGTTTGAACCTTAATTCTCTCCCTATGAGTGCAGCTCGCTTATTACTACACCCAACTCTTGTTAGTGCATTGCTTGATTATTTACAAGCAAAATGACTTCAAAGAATATCAATATCATAAATCCAACAGGACAGCAGTGCTTATCTACAGGTTCCAATTGTTGTAAACTGGGTAGACAAATCAAATGTTTCACCAGAACAGGTCGATTGGACACCAAAAAAGTTTAATTCTTTGCTCTTGTGCTGATGAAAATAAAGAAATTAGAAGTGTTTACTTACATATCCAACCCGCCAGCCCATCATTCCATATGCTTTTGAGAAGGAGAAAACATTAACAATGTGATTTCCCTCCACACAAGAGTGTTTCAGACCATCATACATAAAGTACCTGCATGCATATTTATTAGAGAAAAGATGAGAAATACAACTAGGAGGAAGATGAGATGCACAAATACAAGAAAATCGATATATGAGGAAGCGTGAGGAAAAGCTAAGAATGCAACAAGGTTGCCCAATTCATTTGCATATCAGAGATAGTAACTCCCTTGAAATAGTCATCAGTAGAACATCAAAGAGAAGACAAAAATGTGACTCTAAACCAAATCAAGGACGGGTCAGTGTTAAAAGAAATTATTAAATACATATTTGCAATACAAACAATAAGATTCAGATATAATAATAAGATAATCATTATAGGCATTTTTAGTGGGGACTAATATGATGACTTAAACATTGATTTGGCATTTCCTGATCAGTGAAAAACTCATAAGGATATTTAATAGACCACATAACGGGCTGAGCACAGTATAATTGATACTTGATAGTGATTCAAAAATTAATCTGAAATGACGATAAATTTAAAAACCTATCAAAAAATAATTATGAATTGTCATCAAAATTAATCTGAAATGATGATAAATTTAAAAACCTATCAAAAAATAATTAGGAATTCATGAATAACTCTGCCTATGTTGTACTCTGCTTCCATTCTTTACATAACTAGTCCCAAGCTTAGATATAAGAGGAAGATTATGTTAGGAAATTGACTAAAACTTAGAGTCAAATCTTTACTCCATTTGTGACGAATGTAACCCATTATCTAAATGGTGTTGTCATGGTGCTAGGCAAAATAACAAAGTCATAAATATATCTCTGAGACTTCTTTTGTTTTCTCTTATAAATATGAACATGGTAACTTAAAAGACTTACTCATATGTGTTGTCGACAATAAGCCAAGAGCCAGCTTTCTTGCAGAGATCTGAAATCCTCTGGCCAATTAAAAAAAGGTACTTGCTAAGAAATTTCAAAAGAAAAATATTATGGGAAAAAAAAAAACAATTGTTTAGATCATACAAAATATTCACTCGGAAGATTATCTTACAAGATCAAATACAGGCATCTTGGCTTCATAAGAGGATTCAAAAAGAAACCAAAGAAAGAAAACTTGAATGGAAAATTCTTACAAGTTCAGTAACAATAACAGTTTTAAAAGCATACTATCTGTAGGCAAGTTAACACACACATACAAACTCACCCCAGAGAGAGAGAGAGAGAGAGAGAGACCTTAAGAAGAGACTCCGGAATGTAGGTACCAGATGGATTGCCTGGATTTACAACAGTAACAAGCTTTGGGACAGGTTTAGTTTTTGATAATATTCTTTCCAACCAATCTGAAAATCAATAAAATTTAGATAAATGGCCTAAACAAAGAAATCCAGCACCATACAATTGAATGACTAATGTCTAATAGACACGAAACAGTTTTCTAAGGTTCTAGATGTATTATACGGGACAGTGTTGCGTAGAAAGTTGTTCACCAGCACATGTTACGAGGATTTAGTGATAAATGTGTTTCACAAGAACTTGAAACCAAAGAGGCTTGATCATGCACGTGTTTATGTCATCCCAGGAAACCTTCCCAGAAGAGGGTTGACAAACCAAAGGTTTGCATGTATCTGACAACACGCTTAATTTAGCATATTAGTTCCCAGTTTTATCAACATTTTTCAGAATTCAACAAGTCCAGACCTACCATCAAATTACTGATAAGATCAAATATATAAACCCCCTGGAAGGGGAAAAATTGCTCTTATCAACCAAAAATTTGCTTTTTTTTCGTAGTCCAATGCCAGTAAAAACAAATTGGGTGACCAGATCATGCAGCATCTTACCTGCATCTGGATGAAGTGTTTCTGGGTCACCAGGACCTACTAGTATATTTGTAACGCCAGTCATCTGGAAGGACATGTATGCATTGAAGTAGTAAGGAGCAAACATAACCACGGAATCCCCAGCATCACACAGAGTAAGAACTAGATTCACAAATGCCTGCACTGCAGATGTTTGGAAATGAGTACCATAGTTCTGTTGAAAGATCAAACTATAACAACCAAGCAAACAAAACAACTACTGCAATGATGGCAAAATAACAATCATAAAACACAGTATATTGCTCGGGATTGATCACCTGGTTGGCACCTGCGGTAACCATTACTGACGATTTGTGCAAATTATTTTCATGACGCAACTGGACGACAAAAGCAAAGGAGTTAATTGAAGGATCACCATTCACCAATGTCAAGGACCAATTCAGCAAACAAAAATGGTTATTAAAAGACATTTGACCCTTACGCAAGACCAAGCTTCATTCCCAAATGAAGAATCCCCAATCAGCTAGCCACAGTTCCCCACTAGTAAAAGCTGTAAAAATAAACCAGACTGTTCTGTTTACCTTTTTAACCAATGCTGCTCGGAGATCAGGAAGACCTTCATCAGCACCATAACGACTAATAGAAGGCTCCCACACAAGTTCTTTCACCTTATCCAACGCTTGCTTTGGAGGTTGCCAATAAACCACTCCCTACAGCAGACAAAGTTCAAAAAACCCATCACAAATTGTGTTTTAGACAGAAGTAAGGAACAAATGAAACATAGAAGGTTAGTTTAAGTACTTATTGGTCAGAGCAGTAAAAGCTAAAAAGTGATTAGTAAACATCAAATGATGACTAAAGCATGCAGAACCATGAACAGAAATCAGTAAGAACATATGCAGAACCAAACATGTAGCCTTTAGAAGCAAAAAATTCATGTTTCTCATAAGAAATGTTGGAGGGAAGCGCAGAAAACAACTTTTGAATATTATCAGAGTTTCAGCCATTTTCAACAGATTCATAATGCAGTGGTCCCAAGCTCTTTAAGTGTAAGACCGTGCCATCACTAAACATGCCCTAATTTAAGAAGAGTAAACAAACAGCTCCCAAATCCCATTTCTAGACATATATCCATAACACACACAAAATTAATTGGGTGTGCACTTGCCCTTAGATTGCTGCCATACGGTGGGATACATCGGGGTCTGAAGTATTGATAAAATCTGAACACTTCCACAAATATTTTATCATAAATCAACTCTTTCAGAAGTTTAATTGTTAACCAGCGTTATCCGGGCACGCATGAATGGTTTTTATATCTACATTTATAACAAACTTCTCTTAAGACACTACACAGACCCCAACCAAGCCTAGACTAATTTATAATTCAGAGACATTGGAAACCAGGGAAAAAAAAAAAAAAAAAAAAACCACACAATCTGCCTCCACAAACAATCATCGCCAAGAGGTTAGAATAGATCAATAAAATAACAAACAAGCATTGGAAACAGATAAAAATATAAACAGACCTGGGCCAAAGACACGGCATTCCTAGCTCCTCGGAGCAATTGCTGCATCTGCAAACACACACAAAACTTGATTATGATGAATCCAAAGTCCAAACAAACACTTCATTGGAAGTCATGAACATGCCAAATCCCAATGAATACAAAACAAAAGAAAAGGCAAAGTAGGTATCTTTTGTGAGTTACCTGAACCATTATCGGCATATCGGTATCCACAGCCCTCCTTGCTAGATTTCCGTACGAACCCATCTCTCTCGATCTCTCTCACCAACCACAACACACAACTCTCTCTCCTTCTCTTCCTCTCTCTTTCTCAAAGCAAGTTCCAATTTGGATTTGCAGTGGAACAGTGAAATAATAACACCCCCAATGAGCTTCTTTGGTGTTGTAAGCGAAGAAAACGTCAAACACATGGACCCACCTAACCAAAAAGATAATGCTTTCCAAACGCCACGCTTCACCAACCCCATTTTCAAATGGCCAAAAGCCAAAACGCTTTTTACTATTTATTATTATTATCACCAAAACAAACTGAAACTCCTTCTCTTTTCCCTTTATTGTTTTTTTTTGTGCGTTTCTTTGGCTTACCCTTCAATCACCAACCTCGCATCTAAAAACTCATCACTACCATAACACAGACCCCACAAAACTCTTAGCTGATTCTACGCACTTTGTGCTTCAAAAATTGCACCTTTTTCCTAGACAAAGAAAACAAAAATTGAGTTTTGCAAGTGGGGTATGCGGGAATCACTCTAAGATTCTGTTTTTTCAAGTCCCCAGCTTGTGTTCAACGCAAGTTAGTACAGATTGGAGTTGATACACAAATAGAACCTGCCCAAGATAATGATTCCCGGAATTCAGGTAGATTTTCCCGGAAAATTTTGCAACTTTTTTCGGGTACTGAATTATTGGGAAGTTTTACTCCTTCGGAGGAAGACAAGTAAGATGAATAATGGTTACGAGCTAGTTCTTTGCAGGGAATACACTGAAACTATGAAGAAATGATCTTGTACACGGAAATGAGAACCTCATTGAGTGGGGGTGTGGATTTTTGTCCTGGAGCATCGGAGTGCGGTTGTTTTAACAAAAATGCGATTTTTTAACTATTAAAAATATTATTTTTCACAAAAATTACCCATTCTAATTATGGCTCATTGCAATTTTTATTTAAAGTTAAAAATGGATTTTTTTTCAGCTTTTAATTGGAGAGTTAGATAAATATATTCCATAAAAGGTAAATTTTTCAGTTAAAAAATATTTTTATCAAAGAAAATTAAAATAAATGCACTTTTAATATATGTAAAATAATTATTGTGGACACTTCTTTTTTTAACATTTTTGGAATTAAGAATTTAAATTATATAAAAAAAATTACATGGGTCTATATGGGTTTTGAAATGGTTATGTATATTAACATGAGGTTTTGGAGAAATTTACCTGGTATCAGATTTAAGGAAAATCGCCTTTGGCGATTTTTGGGGTTTTTCATTTTTTTTTTAAATCATAAACTAAAAATCGTGGATAGCCATTTTAAGCTAGGTTTAGTATGATATTTTTGGTTAACACTCATAAATTACTTTTTTTTTTAACAAACTTATATTTAATCCATCAAAAAACTTATACTTAATTTTTTTTTATTTTTTGGCAATTTAAATCCATAAAATCCAAATTATATGTGAAAATAAAATGAAACATCCAACCAAAAATAAATAAAAAAATAAAATAGAGACAATTATATAACATGAATCAAACTATAATATCAAAAAAAAATTTCAAGAAGTAAAATCACACGTTAACTTATTTATTATAGCAATAAAATGAATCAAATTTAGAGAAGTTGTTGACTCTCCACACACATAATGAATTGTTGGAAGTTCTATTGAGGCAACTTTAAAAAAAGAAATTAACAGGTGCCCATTTATCTTACAAATTAAACAAGTTGGATTAAAAATAAATTCATTTAACTAGTTGAATATTTGTTTTTGCCTGACCCACCCAAATTTGTTAGGTAAACAAATTGGTCCAGTGGATGTACTATATATAAGTCATTACTTTTGACCAAGTATTCTTATTAATAATAATAATAAGTCTACTTTGTGTTAAAATTGAACCAAAGCATCAATATTCATCTTATGCAGCAAAATCACAAATATAGGTATGGGTAAAGGCACCAGCAAGCTGAAATCCACGCTAGCAAATATTTGCTTTTCGTTTTTTATTATTTAATTTATTTTTAATTTTGTGTTTTCATTTTTTCTTTTGGGGCATAATGTGGTATTTTATGATACTGAGTTATTTAAGTTAAATTTTGTAGGTATATGAAAGGATTAATAGATATAATAAGTTTCGTGTTGAATTGTGATAGCAAGAATCCACAACAAATAATTTTTCTTTCCTTAAATGGAAAGATTCTAAAATATTTTATTAAAAAATTAATTTAAATCAATAATAATTTAGCCCATTATACTATTATTATTATTACCACCATTATCATCCAATCAAAATACAATTGACGCTTAAGTCCACTTTTGTTGATCATATAAAAGAAATTATTACCTACTCCTAAAGTGCCACTTAGACTTATAATCATTTTATTCAACTTTTACCATTTAACAGTGAGATCTATCACTTAAAATTTTTATTGACTCACATTTTTTAACTTTAACTCGAGTCACTAACTATAGTTAATTTTTTTATCATTACGAAGAGGGAACAATGAAAACCTTTATTCATTGCATTACTGTCAATTTTTTAAAAATTACATGAAATAGTTTTTGTTTTAAATAATTAATAATAATTTTTAAAATGTCTGTCAATAAATCTTAATAAAAAATATTTTGTTTACTGTGAAAAAATAGTTCTTTAGTTATAATAATATAATTATCATGTTATGAGAATATCATATTAAAAAAATCATCATCATCATCATTATTATTATTATTGTCAGATCTAAAAAAGGTGTGTTTTATTATCGTGGAGTGTTGATACAGAAGATTTTATAAATGACTATTATTTTATTATGATAATAAAATGCTCTTCTTTAAAAACATAATAACAATATCATGGTATGAGAATATGAGATACAAAATCAACCATTACCTCATATAGACATAATTTTTTTTTCCTCTCAGCATATGTTTTTCAAGAAAATGTAAGCATATTATTATCATAGAGTATTTTACCGGAGGGCGTTTTTATTATAGTAAAAATGAAAGCATATTATTATAATTGAAGAAGTATTTTTTTTTTTGTCAGGTTTTCTTGGCAAATATATTAAAAGTTATTATTAATTATTTAAAACAAAAAATATTTTATGTAATTTTTAAAAACTGACAGTGATACAATAATGAAGAGAGGTTTCTTTTTTTCCATTTTCATAATAATAAAAAAAAATTAACGATAGTTAGTGACTTGAATTAAAGTTGAGAAATATTAGGCATTAAAGATTTTAAATGATAGGCCCCACTCTTAAATAGAAGTTGTTGAATTGAAGTATAAGTCTATGCTTTTGACTGGGTATCCTTAATAATAATAATAATAATAATAATAAAAGTCTATTTTGTGTTAAAATTGAACCAAAGCATCAGTATTCATCTTATGCAGCAAAATCACGAATATATATAATATATATGGGTAAAGGGACCCGCAAGCTCAATTAACACTAACAAATATTTGCTTTTCATTTTTTATTATTTAATTTATTTTTAATTTTGTGCTTTCATTTTTTCTTTTGGGGAGTAATGTGGTATTTTAAGACAAAGTGTAATGTGGCATTTTATGATATTGGGTTATTTAAGCTAAATTTTATAGGTATATGAAAGGATTAATAGTTATAATAACCTTCGTATTGGATTGTGATAGCAAGAAATAACAACAAATAGAATTTAAAAAAAAAAAATTATAGCCTTTTGGTCTTGAACATCCTAGCTATAAAACGGGAATTGTTATTTGAATGCAAATATGGGACGTGTTGGAGACGTACACTCTCATTCAACCAGTCATTACCTTTTTTTATTTAAAATTTTTGTTTTGATTTTCCTTGCAAATCAAGCAGTGCATCGGATGGGGCTAGTACAAAAATCATTACCCCTATTAAACATGGTTTTATAATTAGTCCAATAACAAGCCAATGGTGGACCATAAAAAATTTCTATTTTTTATTTATGCCTTCTAATCTGAATAAATTTCAAATCAACATTTATTTTACTAAATAGTAATATGTTTTTATTTTAATTGTAAATGTCAATTATAACTATTGTTAATATATCCACTTTTAGTTAAAGTTGTACTATCTTTAAATAAATAAAAATTGTAATTTACATATAAAAAGAAGTTAAATGTTTTTTTAATACCCAGAACTAAGTGTAATAAGTAAGTTAATTCCTTAAAGAAATGGTGTATTCACTTTTACATTTTTTAATATCTAGAGCACAAGTGTAATAAGCAAGTTAATTGCTTGAACAAAAGAAGGTGTATTCACTTTTAGTTTTGTAAGTTGTAATTTTCTC
This sequence comes from Pterocarpus macrocarpus, assembly GCA_031439585.1. NCBI lineage: Eukaryota > Viridiplantae > Streptophyta > Magnoliopsida > Fabales > Fabaceae > Pterocarpus > Pterocarpus macrocarpus. The sequence goes on from CM062516.1 coordinate 2,161,788, forward strand.
AAGTAGTTTTTTTTTTTGGTGGTTAAAAAAAGTTTAATTATAATTTTTAAACAAATAAGTTTGTTTTAAAAAAGATAAGTTTAAGTAATTGAGTATAACTCTATGTTTGATTATTATTTTTAAACATATAAGTTCTTTTTTTAAGTTTGTATATAAATATGTCTCGTAGTTTCTATTCAATTTTTAAAACTTAATGAAAAAAATTAAAAAAACTATTGACAAACAAAGTCATCAATTATTAATCATGTAATTATCAATTAGGAGATTGAAAGTGACTGCTTCACTATATGGGAGTGGCTATTGACATTACCTTTTATCTATTGCAACTCCTATTCAACAGTCTCATTTGTTGATTTCTCTAAGTTACTCTTTCATGCTTTCATAATTGAATTAATAAAATTATTCAACTTCACAATTTCCTATAAAAATAACAAATATTTGCAATTATTAAAATAATAAAAATTATGTTTATTAATGAATGATGTTAAAATGAACAGGAAAATAAACTAATAAAATCAATGCATGGAAAAATAAACTTATTGTATTAAACTAGTTCAATACTGTCTGATGCACGGAAAATTATAGTACTATTGTAGTATATGAAATATAAAATTAATTATATATAAAAATGTTTTTTATATTAACGAAAATGTAATAATAGGGCAATACATCGAACACTATGAATGTATTAATAAAACAATTAAATCAAAAATAATATATTGAATTCAGATTAGAAAGTTATTAATATTAAAGGAGATAAGTTTAAGAATAAATATAATAAGTATATGACAGTATTGAACTTATGTGTCATATGTAAATTTAAAGAGGTTAAGTATTATCTGCATAGACCTAAAATGTTTGAATTCAATTATTTAACTTTCAATGGTTTTTACCTACTTTTAAACTACTTGCTTCATATTTTGTCATATATACTTGTTCTACTTTATGGCTAATTTCTTTTATCATACAAATATTATTATCTTAAATAAAATTTTAATATATACATATGTTACTTATTAATTTTTATTTATTAAAAATTAATAATAATTATAAAACATGTAATGTATTATTCGTATAATGAACATTTTTTGCATCTCATATGCAATATATATGTTCAGCATCACTTGTTTTAGGTATTAATATTAGTAAAAACAAATGTTCTATATCTGAATTCTTTTTTCATGCAAATATCATTATCTAAAATAAAGGTTTAATATGAATATATATTAATTTTAAATTTTTCTTTATAATAAATCAATAATATAATTGTAATATCTAGTTTAAAGTAAAATGCTTGTTTAAAATAAAATATTGGTAATGAACAATTTTAAAGAAATTTCACATTATGTTTTATAGAAATAGAGGGATTAGATTAATTAAAAAGGAATAAAATTATAAGTAAAAGGAGCATGCCGACAAAAAAAAAAAAATAGAGAAGATAGACCACCAACACCTTAAGTTGCGTGTTGTAAGCTAGGCCCCTCCCATACTTCTTCTTTAACCTTCCCGTTCATTCCCCTCTGTGCGTCTCTCTCTCTCTCTTCATCTCTTTCTAGTTCTCTCCCTCTTAATCTCGCTCCCTCTCTCATTTTGTCTCTCCCTTGCCCAACTCTAGCCCATTTTGCCTCTTCCCTCGTGCTCATTCTCTCTTGCGGTTCTTTTGTCTGTCTCGTTTGCCCCTCCATGTTAAAGCCTCTCTCTGTTTATTTTTGCATGGCTATTGGTAATGGAGTGCTTAAAACCGATCCAACTCGAATAATAAACCAAAAATAGACCAAAAAAAACCAAAAATTGAAAAAAAAATTGGTTTTAATTGGTCATATTTTTACAAAAATTGACCGATTCGGTTCAATTTTCAGTTTCTATATTGAAAACTGAACCAATATACATGTATTACAACCGCATCTTACATTTTTTGCTTATGGACCATAAAGCCCCTCACATATATTCCTAACCCTAAGCCCTCTTTCCCCTCATTCCTTCCCACACCACCGTAACTCTCTGCCTATCATCTCAATCTCAACTCTCTCCCTCTCTAGCTCTCTCGAACCTGACTATGTCTTTGCCCTACTTGCATCCCTTATGCTACTGAACTCCTCCCTTCCATTGCGATAAGGCTTCACGATGCCCCACCCATCGTGACAAGGATCCAATTCATAGATTTAGATAGAGAGGTTTTGCTATTTGCCTTGCAACATTAGATCTTCTCTAGCTTTCTTTGCTTGTATGTGCATCTTCCCCTTCCATTTGTGGTACGTTGGTGTTTGAGTTATGGGTGTGTCTTAATGTTTGTGTTTGGTAGATGGATATGACTGTGTGAGCTTGAAAATGAAAGTAAGGAACAAAGCAATAGTAGTCTGTTAATTATCTGGTGACTTAATTGGTGGTTTAAGTGAGCAAATGATTTTATTCACTGTCTTTTTGTGGTGCAAATTTAATTCATTACCACTTTGAGTTTATTGTGTAAAATATGAGGCTTTTTAGTTTTGTATGATCAAGAGACTTAGAAGCAAAATTTCCAGACCATGAACAAGTAGTTTTAGGTAATGGGATTAGGTTACATTTGGATTCTATTGTTGTTTTAATTGAAAACCAAACAACCAAATCAAATCAAACCGATTAGAATCAGTTCGGTTCTAGTGAAAAATCAAAACCGAACGGTTGATGTTTTGTACAAATCGATTGGTTTGGTTCGGTTGGGATTTCCCCCAAAATCGAACCAAACCAGACTGTAAACATCCCTAATTGGTATTTAGTCTCTAATTGGTCACTCCTTATGCATGGCCTGTGCTATTTTTGTGTATATTGGTTTGTGTTGTTAGTGAGTATGTATTATTACGAAGTGTTACGGTGGCTTTCTTTTTTTTTATATGATGGGTTAATAGATATGGTGGTGAGTTTGTTCAAGAGAGTGGAATAGAACTTGAAATTTTAATTTTAAATCGGAGGGATTAAAAGGGAATATGAGTTAGTTAGTGTAATTTTGGATTATGTGTGTGAACTTGTTTAAATGTTTTTGTGTACTAAAGGGGTTAACATATACATTATGGATCTTTATATAATGTTATTAAGTATTTGTGTTGATAGCTTTTGACGAATTTTTAAATCTTGAGTACCATGGATCCCTACGAGTAAATTAATTTTACTAAACGAATTTAACACTAACCACTAGCACAATATGTCTTACATTAGCACAATCAAATCAGACGGAAAAATTATTATAGTATGAACAATTATTGGTCCATTAAATTGAAATATAAGAGTGCTATATTCCAATGAATGCGTTGTGAGAAGTCTGAACTCTGAGTTGATGTGGGGTCAGTGCAAAGTTACGGTGCCGTCTTGATTCATAGATTATAGAAATTAATTAATTGAAATATCAAAAGGAATTAGATAGTATCTTATTTGATTTTGAAATAATTAAAAATAAGATTTAGTAAATAATAAGGAATTTAGATCTTATTTTGTAAGGTTGAAGAAAAGGGATTAGGGTTTAAATTCTAAGCCATTGCTGTGCTTAAATTAGGAATAATTGATCATGTACGGGTTTCAAATATCTAGGGAGATTAATCTGTGAGTTCAACGGCCCTTAGGGTATAGATTGGACGTTCTCAGTTCTTCTGTGAGTGGACGATGATGCTATAGCATATGTGCTCTAAAGCAACAATTCTATTCTTGAGTTTGAATTAATTCGAGAAGTTATTACTATATAATTAGTCATTTATGAATATCTATTTAATGTTATTTGAGTTTCTATATATATTTTAGTATGCATAATTAATTTTGTATATTTGTTTTAATTTTGGTGAAAAACCAACTGGTATGATTTTATTGCATGTTGGAAGAATATTTTTGAAAACCGATTCTTAAATATGAAAGGACAAGCTTGGTAAATAATTGTTTGAGGTTACTGAACTGACTTATTGAGTAAATTATATTTTGGAATTCCGAACTTTGCTGATTACTTCTATTCATTGGAAATTTGATTTGCTATTTATTACTTTAGCTTTAACATATATTACTTTGCTATATATATGTGTGTGTGTGGAAGGAACCTCAGTTCAATGGTAGTTAGCAGTTGCTGACATTAGCTTTGGTGCACCATGATCTGAACCCAACTAGTAGGGGTATTGCTAGTTCAATGTATATGGGGCAGGCCAATGCACACAGCCGACTCAGTTGAATCTGAAAGGGCTAACCCTTATTTGAAAGTATTTATGAATTAGAAGCCTCCTCGCCTCAGAATTTGTGTTGGAGAAATATGCGTTCAAATTCATGAAGCAATATTAAGTCTTTATATATGTGCTTAGTTTATAATGTTGGTTCTGTATTTATACATTATTTAAAAATGATGAATCTTTACTTATGCTTAGTTCATAATATCAATTCTTATTTTTGTATAGTTTGTTCTACTCCTAGAGCTTGTCCTCATATGTTATAGTTTCATCACCCCTCGCTGAATGGGTTGAACTCACCCACTTTCGCTTCCTATTTCAAATCCTAGCATTGTACTTAACTCAATTCCTTTAGCTTCGTAGAGCGCAGGCACTTTTGGATAGTCCTTATACACGTAAGGGTCTTTTGTACTCTCTTATTTTAATATTTTGATTTTGGACATTCGACACTTTAGAATTGCTTCACAATCCACAGGCAGGATCCTGCGATTTAGTGTATATTATGCGAATAAAGGATACATATTTGGTTATGCACGTATATATATTGTAACCATGTGAGTGGATGCATAATATATGTGCAAGTATTTAAAATTGTGAAAATGAATATTTGATATATGTTTTGCTTGCAAATACTCTGAGAGCCTCACAACTATGAACTCTGATTGATTGTCTAGCTAATAAGTGGAAGCAAAAAAAAAAAGAGGGAACTCTAGCCATTTTTCATAAAAATAGTTAAGGTAGGTTTGTTAGAGGTCTGTCGATTATGGCTTTGGAGAGGGTCGTGACAATAATTATAAGATCGGTAAGTTATTAATTGATGTAATGAACATATTTGTCATCTCTTGTGCAACATATATGTTCGGTATCATCTACTTTAGATATCAATATTAATAAGAAAATCATTCTATCTCTAAATTTTTTTGTTATGTAAGTATCATTATCTTAAATAAATTTTAATATGAACATGTATTTTAATTTATTAATTTACTAATCTCTAATTATTATAAGCTGATAATAATAACTATAAGGTAGGTAAGTCATTAGTCATATAATAATATCTTTGTCATTTTTAATGCAATGTATGTATTTAGTATTACCTATTTTAAGTATCAATATTTATAAGAAAAATTATTTTATGTCTAAATTCTTTTCTCATGCAAGCATTATTATCTTAAATAAAATTTTAATATGAAAATATATTAATTTATTAATTTTTATTTATTATAAATTGATAATTGATAATTGATAATAATTATAAAGTAGGTAAGTTATTATTCGTGTAATGAATATCTTTGGTATCTCCTATGCAATGTTTAGGTTCATTATCAGTCGTTTTAGGTATCAAAATTAGAAAATTATTCTATATCCAAATTATTTTGTTATACAAGCATCATTATCTTAAATAAAATTTTAAAATGAACATATACTAATTTATTAATTTTTACTTATTATAAACGGATAACAATTGTAAGTTAGGTAAGTCACGACTCGTGTAATTAACATCTTTGGCATATCACATATAATGTATATGTTTCGTATCACTTATTTTAGGTATTAGTAAAAAACTATTTTATGTCCAAATTCTTTTGTTATGCAAATATCAATATCTTAAATAAAATTTTAATATGGATATATATTAATTTATTAATTTTTATTTGTTATAAATTGATAAAAATTATAAGGTAGATAGATAATTACTTATATATGAACATCTTTGACATCTCCCTGTACAATGTATATATTCGGTATCGCCATTTTAGGTATCAATATCAGTTACAAAAATCTATATCTAAGTTCTCTTATCATACAATTATCATTGTTGTAATTAAAATTTTAATATGAATATGTATTAGTTTATTATAAATTGACAATAATTATAAGGTACACCTATGCATATGAAATATATTTACTAAATTAATGGTAATAATTATAGAATTTAAAAAATAATTTTACACTATCAGCCAATAGAAATAGTAGAAAGTACCAATTCATACTAATAATCACTCATTATAATGAGAGACCCACCATAATTTCTCATTTTCTAGCATTTCTATTGGCTGATAATGTAAAATTATTTTATACTATCAGTGCATATAAATTAATCTCTAATTATAAGCAAAAGAGTCAAATTACTATAAGAAAAATGTTGACTATATGTTGTTTTTAAAAGTATAGTCATAACAATTATGCTGTGATATACATGAAAGTATTCCTTTTTTTTTGGTGGGTTACACGAAAGTATTCCTAATACTTAGGAAATAAAAAATTTGTTGATAATTTTGATTACAGAATTTTTTAATTAATTTTTTTTGTCATTTTTATTGCTTGAATGTCTGAATACATACATCTTTTCTCATGAAATTAAATTTTAAAATAAATCAAGTGAAATTTAGATTTTAACTTGAATTCAAATTCTTATAAACTTGAATTTTGAATTAGCTCCAAAAAAGAGAAAGATGTTGTCCTTTTTTTAAGAATAATTAATAATTAATTATAATTCATAGTAATAAAAAAAACCCCATAAAGTCTATTAAAAAATAATTTCCATTCTTATAAATTTGAATTTCCAATCAGCGAAAAAAAACAAGGAAAGAGGCTGATATTTTGAATTTGAAAGAATAGTTAGTAATTGATAATAATTCATAACAACAATAATAATACTATTGATTCCAATAATAGCAGCATTGAGATGAAGGAAAAGAGAAACTAATTTAGAATGACATATCAAAAATTGATAACCTTTATATTGGATAAAAGTTCAATCGTTAATTCCAGCAAGGCCATGATTTTCTATGGCTGTACAACAAACAACATTCAAAATGCCTAAAGTGCAACTCAATTTCTTTTTTTAGGAACAAAAAAACTAATCAACTAAACAACAAACAAAGGTTTGGACAGCAACAACTTTAAACATTTTAACCTCAAATAATTGAAATTCTAATCGTCTTTTGCTCAGCAGGATTAAGTGAGAAGGTGCATGAATCCCCTTCCTTCAATTGGTGCAACATGCAAAATTGTCTCTATTCACAACCAAACTTAGGCTTGGTTTGGTATTATTATGATTTTTTGAGAGTTGTTGAGCTATTTAAACTCTCTAAAAGCTGCTCTCGAAAAGTCATAGCAGTATCATTTGGTAAAATAATATAAAAATTGCTCTTAATAAATAAAAGTTATAAAAGTAGTGTTTGGTAAAGTTATTTTTAAAATCTAAAATGACTATAATAGATATCAATATTAAAGAGAATAATTTTTACTTTTAATTTTATTAATAAGAGTAAGATTATTTTAGTCTTTTAAATTTTAAAGAGCATAAATTAACTTTGAAAAATACCCCATAAAGGCTCCCAAGAGCACGTCCTGATTTTTAAAGTCAAGAGCAAAACACCCTAATTTTTTAATTTACCAAACAAAAAAAAATAACTTATACTTTTCATAAACCAGAGCACCTCTCCAAAAAAGTACTACCAAACTAGGCCTTAGTGGTGTCATTCTCCCTCTCTTTAGATAGGATTTTACATTGAACTTGTGTTCCCGTTGGTCGTCTGAGTGTCCATTGGCCCCTGCTTGTTTGTAAGATATAGGTTGCCAAAATCTTTAACATGTACTACAAAATAAGTGAAGCTTAAATTTCCTTGCTAAATGATTATCTCATGATTGAACAAATAACATACCTGAAACACATTAGAAAAAGATGAATGAATTAATAAGTGAAAATCTAACCAACTGACTATTTCTCATTTAATGATTTTCTTTTCATATTTTGGTACCTCCTAGCATGTATGGACATTGCTAGGAGTTCTTATTGTATTATAGTAAAGATAAGAAAGCTAATTAGCTACAATCCCAGAGGAAAATTGAAAGACAAACCCATTTAGAACTAATGATATGACAACACAGAATCCGTGAGAAGAAGAAAAGATACATAAGATAAAGAAAAAATCAAGGAGAAGAAAAGGTAAATATGATGAATACTTGCAATGGGATAAATTTAAAACAAAGAAGAAAAGAACAAAAAATAAAGAACATGAATAAAATTGAAAATATTAGAGATGACAATATATTTTCTTTGTTTCTTCAGGGTAAGAAGTCATTGAAGAGGATTTTAAAACTTAGTTAGACATCATTTTAAAAATAACAAAAATATGCGCAATAAGAAAAAAAAATGGAAAAATAAACATGTAAAACAAAAATATAAAAGAAGAACATCAGGAATAAGGAAAATAAAAAACAGCACAACATTGAAAATCCTTGAATAATAAAGGAATAAGTAGAAAACTATATATGATAACATATATTTGAAACTACTTTTGAAAAGAAAATTGAAACAAAAAGTGAAGTTGATTCCAACAATTATACAAACAAAGTTGAGGATCACTTTATATGAAATAAATAAGGAAAACATGAAAAGTTAGACAGTCAACTTTATTAGGAAAACATAGTAGAGAAGAACAATGGGAAAAAAAAATGAACTACTTCAATAGGATCTGTAGATGAAACGCAAAATAAATGTCAAATATTTTAGGATCAAGTGATAATGAAAATTAATCAAAAAATGATAACAGAATGGAAAAAGAAAAAAAAATACAAACTTACTGGAAAGTAAAAGCAAAAACGAAGAGGCAAAGATGGTCAATGGCAAAAGAAATCCTGCACGCAAAGTGTAATGGTTAAAACAACATAAACGAAATAGGGAACAATATAAGATTTATGCAAGAAAGAAGAGGTGAGACCAAAAAAAAAAAAAGATTGCGTAAAAGACAATTATTATTAATTGTTAATTATTCTTTGACCAAAATCAATTATTGGCATAAGAGCAACAATTAATAAATCAATTATACACAATCTTTTTGACAATAATTGATTTATTCTTTGATCAAAAAATTGATTTTTTATTAAAAAATTACTTTTATAGAAATTATTTATTTCAATTTTAATTTAAAAGTTAAAAAAATATATTTTTATTTTTGAGTAAAAATTGAAATAAGTAATTTTTATAAATGGTGACTTTTTTAAATAGTTAAAAATTACTTTTTGTCAAAAAAAAAAAAAGAACTAGACACACCCTTAATATCTACAAATTAAGCAAATATTATCTCCCTTTCATTGATATGTGCAAATTAAGCAAATATTAAACAACAATGGTCACATCAGAGGTTCCTGCATGCTTTTTCTAAATTGTCAATGGTGATATTTTTTGTTTTATTCCGGCAATCTTTTGCCATCAACCTACATGCATGGCAATCGTGCCAGCTTTTTTCCTATTCACAAAAATTGTCATTGGCGATTTATGCAAAAGGCCATATCCAAGTAAATGACCCCCAATGCCCAATGTCTCGGTATATGTCCCCCACATAAACCATATACAAAATAAAACCTTGGTGAATTATATATTAATAAATATAGATTTTAGTTATATACTTGATAAATTTTATGAAAAGACTTTTTATGTATTATTAATTGTTTAGTAATTAAGATAAGATTAGAAATGAATATATTAAAACAAAAGTTGAGGTAACATTTATTATGATAAAGATAGTAAAATTTCATTTTGAGTGATTTGAATATGTGTGGAGAAGCTTTGTAATAAGGAGAGTAACTTACAAGGTGGCTTGATGTTAGAAATTGAGAGATTTAAATTTTCAAAACTTTGCTTTTATAAACTTCTTTTCCTTCTTTTCCTTACTTTGGCAACAATTTCTCCTTCCACCCCTAAAGCCTCTTCCTCACTCTCTCATTCAATGATTGGAAGGCATAATTCTTTGACGTTCCTACCATTGAGGGGAGGCCAAAATATTTTTCTAATTACACCACCATATTTAATATCCTCCACATTTCACAAATTGTTGTCTCTTTCCCTAAATAACATTTGGGCTAAAAAGGATGGAATACTTTTCAAAATTTACACACTAACCTAAGGCTCTACCATAAGTCTGTAGAGTATTTAGAATCACCTCACAATCTTCCTTGGTGGACCTTGAGAATATTAAACTATCATTGCTAAAAAATTAGATGTGATACCATTGGGGTTAATTGTCACACCTATAGCCTAGAAAATAGAGATAACTCTTCTGCCCTCTAAAGGAGGGCTAGAAGACCCTCTGCATATAGCACAAACAAATAATATGAAAGAGGATCTCCTTGTCTAAGTTTCCTTTATGCCCAGAATGTTTCATGTGAGTAATCATTTAAGAGAATGGAATAAGATAGATGAAAAACATTTTATGACCAAAGAAATCCAATTCTCATTAAAACTCATCTTCCTCGTAATGGCCTTTAGGTAAGACCATTCGACCCTATTACAGGCTTTATTTATGTCTAACTTCACAATCTAGTATCCCTTTTTACCAAATCTATTGCACCTTATTAGAGCATGAACAAGCTCATAAGTAACAAGGACATAATCCAATATATGATGATTCCACACAAGTGCACTACTCTAAGACTGAAATGAGACTAAAAAGGATAATCTTCAATTTGTTAGCCATGGTTTTGCTAATGATTTTATAGAAAACGTTACAAAAAGATATAGGCCAAAATTGGGACATATCCAGAGGAATTTTAATTTTTGGAATCAAAACTATAAAAGTTTCATTTAAATCCTCAATAGACCCACCATCATTCTCATATTTTTTAGAGAAAACATGCATTGTCACTAAAAATTGCATATGTATCAATTTAGTTCCTAAAAATTTTTTTACATCAAAGATGTCCCTAAAAGTTAAACTATGACATCATATTAGTTCTTAAAAAATTTTGATATCCAATAGATTCCTAAAAGTAAAAACATGACATTACTTTAGTTCTTGATGCATGTGGTATCTATTTGATCCCCTTTTTTGTTAAAATATGAATTTTCAGAGATTTATTTAATGTTAAATAACTTTTGGAAGAATTAAAGTGATGTCATATTTTAACTTTTAAAAACTTATTTGATGTCAAACGACTTTCAGTGGCTAATATAATGAAACATGTTAACTTTCAATGACCTATTTGGTATCAAAAAACTTTCAATTTAAAATAAAATTGATTCACATGCATTCTTTAGGAAACAAAGTGCATGTTTACTCTTTATTTATTTAAGATTGATCTTGATACAATAGTTATGAACACTTAAAGGTGATTTTAGTAAAATACTTTAATTTTTATCAGGTATCTGCTAACTATTATAACGAGGGATTGATTAATTTGTTATACCTTGTGTGAGTTGGAGGCCTTATTATATGATATCATATTCCTTTGGTATTATTTTTGTTCTTAGCAGTTGGAAAAAAAAAAAAAGATCTTAGCATATAGTATCTTTAAAATATTTCAATTTGTAACGTACTTTTAAAAAAATCAAATAACAAAAATGAGAAGAAATATTTATTTGCTTTTCTTGATATAGAGCTAGACATGCTGTAGAGTAGGATGCAAGAAAAAGGATAGTAATATTAGTTTGATTGAGTTTGCTGTACACGAGGCGAACTCTATTAAAATAGATATTAAGACAAATTAAACAGTGATTTGCTTATAGTCTAACATATTTTTTAAATGTTTATTATATCATATTTATGTATTGTTTTATAATATTTAGATTTTATATATCTATGAATATAGGGTTGTTTTTAGGGAGAATTGTACTTTATCCGTGAACTATAGGTCGTTTACATTTTAACCTCTAAATTTTAAAAATGTGTAAATCAACTTTATAAATTTTTCTGAATTGTAAATTGACTTTTCTATTAATTTTTCATTAATTGTTAACAAAAATATCACACTTCAAGAAAATTTAGGGGGTATAGAGTTACATATTTAAGAAAGTTTAAATAATTAATTTGTACATTTTTTAAGTCTAGAGGCTAAAATATATATGATCTATAGTTTAGGTGATAAAATACAATTTTTTCTTTATAATATTTAAAAGTAGTTATTTTTAATAGTCAATTTTGTGTATTTAGAGTTTTTTTTTTTTTTGTGACGGGTATTTAGAGTTTACTAGTTTAAAAAGACAACATGTGAAAAAGTTTTATTATTGGTAACATAATATTATGAAAGTTAATAATGTTACTATTTAATAATTGAATATTTGTAATTTTTTTTGAGGTAGATAATTCATATGAAAAAAATACTTATATCAAAGGTATTCAAACTTACAAAGAACAATTCGAATTAAAAATTTATCGAAATCAATGCACATGTAATCTCTATTATGAAATTAAACTATCTAAATAATTATTTCTATTAATATATATATATATATATATATATATATATATTGGCAATATTTAATTTTTTTTATTTCATAAATTATTTGAACTTTATACAGTTATAGATTTATATTAGCATTTAATTTTAAGATTTTTATAAAAAAAATTATGGTTTTATTAAATCATTCTTAAATTCAAATTTTTTTATTATTTTATTTTAAATATTTCTTATTTTTAATCAAATTAATTAATTAAGACAACTTTAGAACCTTTTTAATTTTTTTATTTATTTTTAGTTGACATATTTTTGCTATTAATTACAAAAGTATTACATTATTTATATGGATTTTATTTTTTACTTTCAAAATTTTGTAAAGAAAAATAGTAAAAATAAGATTTACTGTTTTTACATCATTCCGAAAAATAAAAATAAAAAACGAAACGAAAATAAGATTGCGTTTCATACTCCTTTAAAGTTTAAGGTGATTATTTGGGGAAAAAAACGCAATGTTTAAGGAAGGTTAGTATCCTTTTCTAATATGAAAATTCTAGGTATTTATAATTCTTTTTGGTACACAAATAAGTGAATAACTACAATTCTTTTCTCTTTTTTATCAAAAAATGTAGTGCTTTTAGACTTGCCTTAGGGACGGTTAGACATGCCTAGATTACCATGCCGTCACGTTTGTATAATAAATGCAAATATAATTTTAGAACCAAAATTGAGTTTCGCAAGCAACGAAAATTGCTTTTTCAGTTAATACAATCATTAAAGGCGTCCAATCCAATTCGACCATTTCATATAAAATCGAATTTACAATCTTAGTATGTAAACACATACTAATTTGGTATATTAGCTATTACTGATGTCTAAACTACACTTTTATGAAAAATGTGAGTAATTTTCTTACTTCGAGAAATGGAGGTTAGAGAAAGAAGACTCTACAAACAAACAAAACAACAAACACAAGAAGTATGAGGCATGTAAATTTGCACTACCATTAATGATTATTGTAACATAATAATGAAAATCTCCTTAGATACAACGGATTCTTATGGCCAAATCAGGATCTCGAAAATAATAGTGTTATCTCAGGTTTAACCCAGGCACAAGAAAGAGAACAGCAGAGAGCAATAAGGAAGAGAAAGAGGGAGCAGAAGTAAAATGGTTCTGAACAACAATAAGCTCGAGTTAATAATCTTATATAAAATAAATTATAACGTTCAAAAATTAAAATCAGAATCTGAAGTAGATAAGATAATAAGGCTAGGTGGGTTTTAGATAAAGAGGAGATTTTGCTAAGCAAATAAGATGAAGGGCGGTAAAAACGTGCAATATCAGACCGATAATGTCAGTAGGACTAAATTCAGCTCGGGCGTCTTGAAAATCAAAATCTAAGATTAATTAATTTAGTTAATTAAATTAAAAAACGATTAATTAAAAACACCCACACAACATGGGCTGGTCTATGTAGGGGCAAGTCACAAAATTGCCCTCCATTGGCCCAACTCTTTATGTGGGCAAACCCATTATTTTATGCTTTTGTAGCTCTTCAAAACTACTTTGATAGTCTGACCCCAAAAAAAAAATAAAAACTACTTTGATAGGAAGTTGAGTTGTGGATTTAAGGGTGGACTGTTCGCCTCTCACTAGCTGCGCTCAAGTTCAATATCGGGCGGAGCTTGATTTGTTATATATAAACCCTTCTCTCTCCTTATAAAAGTATGTGCACGTTGACAAAAAAGAAAAAATTATTTTGATAACAATCACTAAAAATGATCTAATAATAAGAGATTTAGATAATTTATATGAATTCTTAGATTTAAATTTTATTGCAACTAATATACTAAAAAAAAAAATTTACTTTGATAGCACATACAAGACCATAGCCTAATGGTGATATTGGCCTTTACAAAGATGCACTCGTGAAATGCTTGGAGTCACGCGTTCGACTTTATCGTAAGAGATTGTTGTTGTTCCCCCTCACCCCCCAACAGTGACCACAAAAAAAACAAAAAGCACTTTGCTAGTAGCTGGAGACGAACACATATGGTAGAAGGTTCCATCTCCAGTAAATCCGCACCCGTGCAATGTAGGGACCAAGAAAAGAACTAGTGATATATTCATGGCAAAAAAGAAAATCTACTTTGATATGTAAACACTTGAGATTTAAAACTTTTAAAATATCTCATGTTTTATGACACAACAAAGGAATTCTTGTAAAGTAAAAGAAACAAAGGATAAAAAAAAATCAATTATTAAATATTTTCTTTGACTTCATTTTTTTTATTCATCACATGTGCCTTTTATTAGAGGTAATTTTATTTAAAACATGATTAAATACTATATATGGGACACTCTCTTAACTAGGATTCGAATTATGGTTCGTCACATATGATGGATTAGTCCCTTCTACTAAATCCAATCTTCATCAACTTCACTCACCTTAGAAGTAATTTTTTTTTTCTGTCAACTTATCTATCCTTTTGAATAAAAATTCTTAATTTATTTTATTTGTCATTGTCACATATCAATAAAAAATTTATCATTGACTTTTCAATTTTATCATTCATATTACTCCAAACACACCAACCTTGCCATGAGTCGCAGTATTCTTTTTTTTTTTTTTTTTAATGAGTCATAATATTCACACCGAACTAATGAAGGTATTTTGATAAAAATATTTCCTAATTATGTCTTGATATTAGGTTTCTTAATTATTGTAAATACGACTAAATTGATAGATATAATAAACTGAAGTAAAGAGAGTGCAGTTAAAATTGTGTGTAAAGCATTTTAAAACTTTTCTCCGTAAAATAGTGGAGCTATGTATAGCGAACTGATACTGACAATTTTTTTTTCTTCTTAATACTCTCACAACAATGTATTCCTTTCATATACCAATCTAAATTATTCCTACATCACTATTCTGAAATATTCTTATATACCTACTCTTCCAATCATAGACCCTTAAACGATGATGAATTCGGACTGACATTTGTTAAATGTATATTGAAGCCTATAACAAACAGTAAAACACAGATAGACTCCTCCATCATTGCCATTTCCATCCCTCCATAGCAAACCAATTATTTGCTTGAGGCAAAATGAAATTTAAACCTACTAACTAGCATCATGTGATGCATCAGTGAACACATAGGTCAGAATCAGACAAGTTTCTGAATCAAATTATCAACTAACACCAATATTATTAATAACCACGCCATATATATCATATCCCTCTAGATAAATCGATTAGATGGATCAGTTTACGTTATCAGAAAATAATTAAGATCAATAACTAATATATCAACTCCAATTTTTAGTTAGTAAATATAATGCTTTAACCATGTTAGTTTCACTGGAAATAAACCTGTTAATCTTTACCAAATTGCAATTCCTGCAGCAGACGGTACTCCTCTTCCAAAAGTTCAAGACACACAAAAGGTAAAAAGGAAATTAATGTAAAGAGTATTTTTGGATCTATGCTGACTTAAACACACTTTCCCTACCATCGTGGACCATGAAGAGGATTTAAAATAAACGAACTGGACACACTAGTCTTTCGAATTAGCAAAGCAGATATAGCTAGCCTAATTGTTGGCTTTGAATAGCAATATAGCATATATAGCTATTTTGAATTTTGAGGTTAAATTTAACAATAGTCTGGAACTAAAGAATATTCAAAGGGGTTGGTTAGGACATAGGACCTGTGATGAAGGGTTGTTGCCCTTCATGTGGGGCATAGATAAGCCACATGCCACTCTTATATCTGTCCTAAAGCTGCTAAGTCACGTGTTAATAATTTGAATTGTCCCCGTTTCCTTTAATCTTCCTTACCCTATGTTTCAAAAATTTTCAAAGCATTACAAAGTTTTTAATTGCATTGTTTTTACTCTTTTTAACACCCTTCCATCTACCACTTCCCACTCTGTACCTTCGGTAGTTGTCTGTGTGTTTATGACATAATTGAGAAATTTGAATTTGGATGTTCTTACGAGTACGATCACTCATTGCTTGACTTACCGTTCAAATTTCTTTCTGCAGCAAAACAACGTCTGAATTGACAATTCGAGAAAAGATTAATGAACACAAAAATTAGGTTTTACTTAAATTGATTGAATAAACATGGAAACTCAGCTGAAATTTGTCATTCGGAGACAACCCTTCTCAGTGGGTGTTTAGATTTTGTTTGAAATTCGAAAATTATGTTTTGAACAAAATTTATAATTTTTTTTTTGCTCAAACCATAATTTAAAAATTTGCTAATAAAAAAATTGAACATGCTATAAAATTTATTTTCGCCAAATACGAACCGCTTATTATCTTCTCTCCTTTTCCTATATTACTCTTGAATACTATTTTTATTTAAAAATTATTATTTTTAATAATTGGTAATATAATTTTGGATTAAGGTAGTGGTTAAATAATTTTTTTAAATTAATTTCTAATATTACAATTAAGGCTCATATAAAAATATAATTCACTTACGCTATAATCAATTTTATTTTTTTCCAAAGATAATAATTGCATTCAATGATAAGAAAGCTTACAAAAGGTCCCTTAGGACAAGCAAATACATACGATGGGAATCCCAAATCACTACTACTGACAGTAGGATAGAAAAGACAATAACAATAACTTAAGAAGGAGCAGGGGGCATGGAGCCAGTTTCTCTCATCTCCTAGATGAGGTTCTTAACAGCCTTGACTACTTCCCGAGGCCTGGTATTTTGCCCTTCGAAAACTTTATTATTCCTTGACTTCCAAATCTGCCAGAAGACCAAAGCTATCCAGTTCAGAACTTCCTTCCAGTTTGGAATATTTCTTAGGCTGTCAATATAGGGTCTATTTAGTTTAACTTTTGGGAGAAGATCTTTTGAAAGAAGGTCTTTTAAAAGAAGGCCTTTTAGAAGAATTATTTTTAAAAGAATGATTTTTGTTTGATTTGAATATATCAAAAATAAGTTTAGGAGAATGAGTGTTGTTTCGATAGGATAAAGTAAAATTACTTTTGGTTGTTGATGTGAGAGTAATAATAAGATTCCTTTTCAAAAGGTCTTTTTCTAGAATGAAAAGTAATCTCAAAGATATTTATTCTAAAAGGCCTTTTGAAATTTCAAAAGGCTTTCTAAAAAGTAAGAAATTAAACCAAACACTACCATTTACTGTACAAAATTATTTTCCTTCTCCTAGAAGGCCTTCTGGTGGATGCAAACTGCAATCCAAACAGGCTCATAACCGCTCCACCAATTTGAGAAGTGGGTTTGCTCTTGAACTCTGCCAATTTGGTGAAGCTCCAGCAGTCTCCAGATATCCTCTGGGTAGGGACAAGTGATAATGCAGTGGATAACTGATTCTGGTCTCATATCACATCTAGGACAATTTTCCTCTATATTTGGCAATCTGCGCTTGATTATGACTCTTGATGGAATTCCTTCATGGATAAGCTTCCACATGAATATACGGACTTTATTTGGAACTTTTAGAGCCCAAACTAAATTCCATATTTTCTTGTTCTGCATGTACACCGAGCAAGCTTCAATAGGAAGGCGGAAGAAATTGAAAGCTACAACATATCCTGTTGATACCGAATAATTACCTCCCTTATTCAAGCACCACATCATATCATGTTCACCTACAGATGGTTGAATAGACAGAATTTGGTTGGCCACTTCTAATGGAAAATTCTCGCAGATCAATTGCTCATTCCAGCTTCCATTGCTAGATAGTAATTGGTGGACAGTGAAGATAGAGGGATTCTGATTGATGTCTCTAGGTACCGTGAAAGAGTAGTTACCTGGGAGCCAAGGATCTTTATACATCTTGATATTTTGACCATTGCCAACTCTCCATTTTAGACCTTTTTCTAGCACTTTTCTACCCTCAAGTATACTTCTCCACGCCCATGAGGGGTTGGGACCAGGCTCTGTTGACAAGAATTCTTCCATTCAGAAGTATTTTCCTTTAAATACTTTATAGAATAGAGAAGGCTGATATTTGATCAATCTCCAGCCTTGTTTTGCAAGAAGAGCCATATTCATTGCTCTCAAGTCTTTAAAGCCCACCCCACCTATGCCATTTTCTTTTCATTCTGCCTCTGACCGCGCCAGAAATTCTTCAACAGTTGATGAAGTTCTTCTAGGAGAGTCTTCGATAGTTTGAAACAAGCCAGAGAATAAATTGGGATAGCCTCCCCAATTGCTTTAATTAATACCTCTCTGCCTCCTGTCAATAAAAGGTTCCTCTTCCAAGTTTGTAGCTTATTACTGACCTTTTCCTTTACATAGGCAAACATTACTTTTTTCAACCTATGTATAGTAGAAGGAAGCCCCAAGTATTTATCTTGAGTGCCCACATGGGGAACTTGCATTTGGTGGGCTAGTTGGGTTCTTAGTCGGTGAGGAGTATTGCGACTGAAACACATGGCTGACTTATGCAGGTTAACCACTTGACCGCTATGTCTTTCGTAAGTTTGCAGAATTTCCAAAACATTTGCACAATGCACCATGGAAGCCTTGCAAAAAAGGAGGGAATCATCAGCAAATAACAAGTGATTAATAGAAGGACATCTCTTGCTAATTCTAACTCCTCGAATCTTTGCATCTTGTTCTACTTTATGGAGTATAAAAGATAAGCCTTTAGCACATATTAAGAAAAGATATGGTGATAGGGGATTGCCTTGACGGAGACCCCTATTTGGTTTGAAGAAACCAAAAGGTTGTCCTTCCACTAAGACAGAGTAAGATACTATTGTTACACATTCTTGCACCCAATTAATCCATTTCCTATCAAAGCCCAACTTCCGCATCATAATCCATAAAAAATCCCCTTCCACTCGGTCATAAGCTTTGCTCATATCAAGTTTTAATGCCATTTCAAAGGATCTCCCATTACGCTTATTCTTTAAATAATGCATGCATTCATGGGCCACTAGAATGTTACCAGAAATTAATCTCCCTTTTACAAATGCACTTTGATTGGCACTAATGATTCTATTCATGAACCTTTGAAGCCTATGAACCATGACTTTTGAGATAATCTTATAGAATACAGAGCACAAGCTTATAGGTCTTACCTGCGTCATGTCTCTGGTTTCCTTCACCTTTGGAATTAGACAAAGTTGAGTATGATTGAAACTCTTCAAGATTCTACCCCCTGAGAAGAAGCTCCTCACTGCCACGACCACATCTAACCCAACGACATCCCAAAAGACTTATGCTATAATGAATTATTGTTACGTGAGAATTATAGTTTATTTTATTTAAGACTAGACTTTCATGTATCCCATGGATAACACATGCACAACAGCACAAATATATTGTGGAGGAAACCCCTAATCAATTTGAATCAA
Source organism: Pterocarpus macrocarpus (assembly GCA_031439585.1). Lineage (NCBI taxonomy): Eukaryota > Viridiplantae > Streptophyta > Magnoliopsida > Fabales > Fabaceae > Pterocarpus > Pterocarpus macrocarpus. The sequence goes on from CM062516.1 coordinate 2,181,503, forward strand.
TATCTTCAATGGACACATTGGTCTCTAATAAATAATAATTGGTCCTGTGGTTATTGGCAATTGCAAAAATTGGACAATCGTGATCTTTGATTCACTTGCAACTGATAAAGAGTTTAATGTGCAGGTAAGATGATGACTAGAAATATCTTAACCCTCATCTTACATTACACCCTCTAAACATACAATTTGCATAACTTGAACCCCCCCAAAAAATGCTGCTATGTGGAATAGGGTTAAGGAATTGTTTGTGCCATGTGTATGCCGTGTTAGATCCACATGTATGTCATATCAATACCATTTGTACTTCGTGAGTATTTTTCGTTAATCATATGACAGAAAAGTGAATAAAGACTAAATTGAAAATGATTTGTAACTTAAGGGACCAAAAAAAAAAAAAATAAAGATAATGAACCAAATTAAAAAAAAAAAGATAAGTGACCAAAAAAATCCTTTTTGCCTTCTTTTAATCCTTTTTTATAGGAAGTTGACCAATGGATTTACAAACTTCACATGCAGTAAATATGAATAAAGGATTTAATTTGGATATATTATTAGAGTTTAATTGGTATGCATTGACAGTGTAAAATAGTTTTACACTGGCAACCAATAAAAATAGGGAAAGTGAGAAATCATAGTGGATCCCTCATTATAATGGGTGGTTATTTGTATGAATTGACACTTTCCACCATTTCTATTAATTGATAGTGTAAAACTATTTTATACTATCAGTGCATTTAAATTAAATTTATATTATTAATATAAACTTTTTTTTACATAATTATCTAATCATATTTTGCCTTGACAAAAAAAAGGGTTTAACTCTTACTATATGTCAATGGGTGTTGATTTATTTGGTCAGCCTTCCATTCATACATTCCCATAATTTGGGTTTCTTCATTGATGCGTAATTTATAAATACTTTTGTAAGTGTTCAATGAGCCTGAAAGCATGCCTCAATCTTGGATGCGAGTGAGCCTCCTCTCAGCCTAAACTTTTTATTCACAAATAAGCTCTTATAATAACTACCTCAATAGTTGCAATTATAGTAATATATGATATTAAATATGAATTAGAATTAATATGAATTAAATACATATATTAAAAATGAATTAGAATATATAAGAATTAGAAATAAAAAGGAAAAAATATTTAATATATTATTAGTCAAGGTTGGCACAGCAATGCAAGAGCTTATAGAACTAAAAAATAAAAAAATAAAAAAGCTTTTTCCAAAAACCGAAAACAATTTCCGCAAGGAGAGAAGTTGCAAACATGATCCAACAAAGATGCAAATGAATAAAAAGAAGGCAATTTGGTGTTTATTGTGTATATGATGCTCTTCACATGCCATATGAATTAGACTGGCAATTGGTACCTAATTTGCAGTTATTCACTTCGCTCTAACCTAAGTAGGTTGGGTTTTAAATCCACCTGCAATTGGGCATGTAGGGTAAGGTGAAGAAAGTGCAAGTAGGGGTGGTTTGGGTCCAAGGTATATCACTCTATCCGCTCTACACCCCACTTATAAATCTAAATTCTATCTCCTCTCTCACTTCTATTGTACTGTGCCTCTACCTTTATCTCATCATGCCTCTATCCTTGGTTCACCTCCACCTCCACCTATGTTGCATGGATACGGGTACGGATACAGGTACGAGGTACCAAAATTTTGTAAAAATTAGGGTACGGGTACAACAATATATATATTTAAAAATATAAAAATTTCATAAATTTCATAAAATAAAAACTAAAATTTCATATGATAAATTAGAAAATACACCAATTTCAACATAAAATAAGTCTAAATTGTTCACCATCACATCACAAAAATAAAACACTACAATATTTAAAACATTGTTTAAAATAAGTACAAACAATTAAAGTACAAGTGGTAGCATTATTATCACTTCTAGATCCCTCACTACCAGACTCGGCTGTTGAGCTTTTTGAAAATATCTGATAAATAATTACAAAATTTCTACATTACTAAAAAATAAAAAAAAATTAATTACTCATTCAGATAATAAACCAACACCATCAGAAGCTACCTTTTGGCAACAACAACACAACAACTTCAGATCACAAGTTTTTCCAAAAAAAAAAGAAATAGAACCAGCAGCAAAAATCAATAGTAGCAACAGCCAAAAAAAAAAAAAGCAAAAACCAAATAAAAATAGAACCACACTAACAGCAAAAATCAGCAACAACAGGAAAAAAAAATGGACACAAACAAATAAAAAATAGAACAAAAACAGAAGCAGAAGCAACCTTGCGTGAAGGACCGTCGTTGTTGTCTTTGCGCCGCCACTGCTGCACGCCATCAGGACCGCTGCCACCGATCAGACGTGAAGACCGCCATCGGTGGATGAGTTGAGTGGTGGTGGCTGTTGGTGGGGGAAGGGTGTTTCAAATGAAGGAAAGAAGAAGAAGGGGAGTAAGGAAAGGAAAGTCTTAGAAGAAAGGGGATGGGTATTTGAACTGAATGAATGTTGTGGAGTTTTGATTATTTAGAAGAAAGAAGAAGAAGAGGGTTAGGGATTTTGAATGAAAGAAAGAAGGAGAAAGAGAAAGCTACGGGTTAAGTAAGTGGAAAAACGAAAAAAGAAAGGCAAGTGGGCATTGGGCAGCGTAAGAGGAAAAGGAAAAAAGAAAAAAAAAAAAAAGGAAAAAGCTGCAGCGCGAAAAAAGAAAAAAAAAACTTCAAAACGACACCGATTTTATAAACCACGTACCCAGAGCTGTACCGAGACCCAATCCATACTCAAACCGTATCCAATTTTTTTTTTTTAAAAAAAAATAATGGATACATACCCAGGCGTACCCGTACCCCAAAAGAACCCAATAGGGTACTTTTCTGAAATCAATGTACCCGTGCATCAGAGACCTCCACCTCTATTATGTCATCCCCTCTTAAATTACTTGTTTAATTTATGAAAAATTGTTTTAAACATATCTTTCAATTTGTTAGATAGTAATTTTTTTAAGATATTAAGAAATTGTTGCGTAAATTGAATTTAAAAATGTTCATGAAGGAATTAAAAAATATATAATTGATAGAGTGCGAGTTTTGAAATTTTTCTTCTAGATATTCCACATAGTGGCTTAGGGGTGAGTTGGGACTTTTTTGGTAGTTTCATATGTTGCTCAACTCATCAAAATCAGAGTGAGGAGGCAAATAGAACATATATACAACCTTATTAGGTAGTACATAGTCAAAACAGACACGAAATAATCCAAAAAATAGAACTATGCAGTGCCTGATATACCTGATTAACTAAAACATCAAAACTTTCCCTAATCTATTCCTCCATGGACAATTATAAGATCTGGCCTTGATTGTGATTGACACCTTGCCTGAGTAAAATTAGCATTCTGTTATCCACAATCTCCTTGATTTATGTTGTTATCCACAATCTCCTTGACACTTAATTGATGAGTAAAATTATGCTAGTGAGTTGGGACTTTAGAAGGGTGTGAGATAGGGTTAAGTTAGGCCAAAACCCTACCCTACCTATTACCATCTCTATATATGAATATCAATTATGTTATTTTAAATTGTCCTTGCATGATTTGTATGTACTGACCTTTAAATGATTATTTAAGGCCATGTACAATTCGTATGTGAATTATTGTAAAAGAAAATATATGACTATCACAAAATTATAATAACCTGCATAAATTTAAAAGTTACACAACTATTTCACACATTTTTAAAGTCAAGGGGAAGGGAACCATTTAATCCAAGAGAAAGTTTTGCAGACTTATTCTATTGAATACTTTTTGTAAACATTAAATTTCATTAATCTAATTGTTGAATCATGTAACATTATCTTGATTATCAAGCTTATCAAATTTTAGAAAAGTTTGATATTGTTAGGTATGTAATCTAATAGTCAACATTTCCTTATATTTTTAAAACTATATTATATCTTAAAATAAAGTGGTATCATGAAGTATCAAATTATCTTTAAATTTTATGAAATTATACACACTTGATCAATGTAATGCAAAGTATTCAATGTCTATAAAAAGTTTCTCAATAGAATGAGTATACCATGACTATTTTCTGAATTTAAACAATATAAATAAAAAATAAAGTTTGCATAAAATTTTAAAAATAAAATACTACTTTAAACTACTACTAAAGGTGTTAGTATGGAAATTGATGCATAATGGTGTTCTAATAAGACAATGTTTGAGAGAAAGATTCTCAGCTATTGATGATAGATGTTCCTTGTGCCTGAATGAATCAGAATTTGTGTATCATTGCGTCATTTCATGCCCACATTCCACGGAGGTATGGAGATTGGCCAGTATTGCGCGAATAGATTGGAGCTTTGCAACTTCCCCTTTTTGGTTATGGTGGACTCAGTTTTTGGACTCGACCAAAGACTCTTTGAATAGAAAGTACACTCTTGCTCAAATTACATTCACTATATGGAAGATTTGGATGGTGAGGAACAAGAAGATTTTTGAAGGAAAGGACTCTTCACCGCCGGTCATTCATGGCATAGATCAAAGTCTGAGTGAAGAGTTTACAGTCCATAGTCTTCCTTAGTCTTTACCTGTTAGTTACTTTGATGTTACTTTTTGGGAGTTCCCCTTTTTATTTTCTTGCTATTGTCTGTTTAAATCGTTGTTATTTTGTTCCCGATGAAATAAAGTTATCTATCTTCGTTAAAAAAATATATAGTAATGTAATTTGAACGCCTTTTTGTTTTCCCCATCATTTGAACAGTAGAATTGATATATTTTATGAGCTTTTATTTTTTCAAAGATGAATTTATCTTATCATGTGTAGGACCAATTGGGGGGTTTAGCCTAGTTCAAAACTACTAGATCTAAGGAGAAAATGTATCATAAATCTCACCATAAAATAGTGTTACTTGTCCGCTATCATAAATTGCCTTTTAACTTTTGAGTGAAACAAATAGTTAACCCCAGCCACTCACGCTTGTTATACTATTGCTCCTCCAAAAAAAAAAAAAAACTTTTATTTTATCTTTAATCTCTCTCTTTCTACCATTGTTTCACCAACATTTTGAAACATCCACATCCTACTCAATCTCTTCTTCTTACAATAGCTGCTTCTTACAAATATTTTTAGAACTCTCTCTTAGTGAACTCCTCTCTCTCTTCAATGGAGGTGGTAAAGTTTGCAAGATAGACCCAAGTCCTTGTTCTTCATGCATTGCCTTATTACAAACAAAAATAATTTTTTTTAAATAATTTTTTTGTCTTTGAAGAAATTTAAATATGCTCTTAACCAATGACAATCTAGATTTCAATACACTAATCCTCAAGGCAAATCTGCATAGTAGCCATAGCTGAACCCTTTTTGGCAATAACTAGAAAGGGCTTGTGCTAATACTGCACACCATAAAAAATACTATAAAAATACTTTAAATCATTAATCACCATAAAAAATAGAGATATATGTCAACTAAAAATAATAATTATAAGGTATTGACTCAATGAAATCAATTTGCAAGTGATTGTTCTTAAGTGACTTGACAAAAATTCTCAAATAACAATCATATATATGATATTAAAATATTATTTCTTCAAAAAATTTCATGCAAAACTTGTTTCCCACTCACATTGCATGATTAAAATCTCCAAACAAACTTACTCAAAAAGCCCTCATAAAAATATTATTTTCTTTTATAATTCATTCAATTTAAGAAGAACATCATATTTATAATTTTAACAAATTACTCAATCCAAAAAATAACATGCAAAAATTATTTTCTACTCACCTTGTATGATTAAGAGTTTCAAAAAATTACTTAAAAAGCTCTCGTATAAATATACTTTTTAATAATTCATTCTAGAATATCAAACATTTATAGAAAACGAAGCTATGAACCAGACAAACAAAGAATAAGAGAGAAACATGGTTGATACATTAGGTTAGCTCATCTAATCGATCTTTCACTTATGTATTGCCATGATTTGGATTTGATTCTTAAGTTTTCCCATTAATGGATGATCTGTATATACCTCTGTAATCATTTGATAAGCCCAAAAGCATTGTCTTGACCTTGAGTAGAGAGTCTTTCCTTCAACCTAAATTTTGTTGATTAAAACAAGAATGGTTGATACATGTTTTTAATAATTTTGAATAGACTGCATATTTTAAATGGAATAAAAACAAAACAGTTTTATTTTGTTACATTATATTTCTTTTAATTCTTTTTCATCAGAAGCATATCAATGGATTTACAAACTTCACATGCAGTAATATGAATAAAAATATTTAATTTTGATCCATATCAATATAATTTTTTTTTAATATCGTCATCCAATTATATTTCACTTAACAGAAAAAAACATTTATTTTTTATGGTAATTACCTCAAAAATCACAAATACAATAACACATGATATTAAATATGAACTAGAATAAATAAGAATTAGAAATATAAAAGGAAAAATATGGATAATATGACTCATAATTTATATTTTATAAAAAATGTAAATTACATGTTCATTTTAATCAATTTTCTGCATCTTTATTTAAAATATTACATGAGAACTTAAAATAATAAATAAAGAATTTAATCATTAAAGTATTTGATTCCCACTGTAACTACTGTAAAAATCACAAGTATAAAAATATGATTATTCGCTAATATTAATAATTTATGTTAATAATATAATGTATCAAGATTAAACTCAAAACTAATTCAACCATAAATAACACATTATAAATATTTATTTATATTATAACTAATGAAGGAAGAATGTATATAAATCATTTATACTGGTTTAAAAGTTTTTCTAACTATTAAAAAAAGAATCAAAATTTTTTAATCAACATTTTTATGAATCAAATGGCAACAATAAATATTTATGTAAAAAAATGAAAATAATGATATTTTTCTACTTTACATTTTAATCAATTGATTGTTATTTAAAAAATTCGCTATGCACAAAGTCTTGAATAAAGCAATTTAATTCCTTAATTGATGAATAAATTAAAGACAAAAGTCCAAAATAAAATCCCATTTAACTTTAGTTCATGTGCAGTTTAATCTTTGTTATTTTAGAAAAATGTTTAATGTTGTTCTACAACTTTCAAACTTGTGTAGCTTACTACAATTTGTAACTGTCATATATTTTTTAATGAGATTTTTTATGTGAGCAACACATGGGCTTAATTAGTGATTTAAAGTGTAACACATACAAATCATGTGAGGTCAATTTAAAAAGATGGTTTTTCTAATTTCCCTTTAATTTGAAAGATTTGAAACCCTTTTTATATAGCCAACTACATTTGAACATATGGCAAGTAAATACCAATCTAGACAATGATGTGATAGTATTTTAAAACTTAGACTTAGGTCTCTAACTCTTTTTTTTTTGTTACAATTTCTCTCCAGGATTCTTTCTGACTCAAGTCCAAATATCAAACTTATTTGACTATTCCAATTCCCAAACTCAAGAAACATTTTTTTATCCCAAATTTATAAGAATCCTAACCCAAAAAGTAAAGAACCCTTAGGATGTGTTTGGTTGGGAGGAATTTGAAAGGAAGGAGAGGGAAAGAAAACAAATTGAAAGAAAAAAGATCATTTTTCTTTGTTTGGTTGTAGAGAAAAATGCGAGGAAAAGATTGAATAGTGTTAAAAAGATGATGGGGCCCACCAAAATTTTTTTCCTCCCACAATGAGATGGAAAAGTGGAGATAGAAGTCACATTGTGTTATATATATATATATATATATATATTAGAACTATTCATTTAAGAAATAATAAGAATTAAAAAGTTTAATTTTTATTATATTTATGTACATTATGTTGATAGATAAATTTATGATAAAATTATATTAACTTTTTTATTTTCACTAATTTTTTACATGACTCCATATTATAGTTGAAATAATCTCTTAAAATTATATAAGAGTAAAATTGTCATTTTGTATCATTATCTTTTTTTTTTCTCTCACTTTTCCATATAAATAAATAAGAGAAAGTAATCCTTCTTATATTTTATTTCCTTTCATTCAAACATACCTATGAAAAATATAAATTTACTCAATTTCTTCCCACTCAATTTCTTTGCTCCATCCAAACAAAGCTTAATTCTTCACCCCTAAATCCATGACTACTAATTTTCCAATCTCGACCAGGATCACCATTAGTGGCCCCAACACCATCACTTCAGTAATGACGTATCTTCCATTGATTTTTCTGAAGCAATGCCTTTCATAAAAAAGACTACGCTTTAGTTCAAATTATACAAGAGCGACTGCACTTGCACTTCGCCTATAACAACGAAGCATTTTCTCAAGTCCCTTACCAAGGTGTAGGAATCATGGTCATATCAAACAAAATTTTGCTTTCATGCTACACTATTTGCACTTTGATTCCAGAGATATGCCTTTTTTATTGTACATTTTGTCCTTTATCTAATGATTTTGATTTGGTTGTTGTTGTTAGGATAAATTTTGATCAAGGAGCAAGAAGGGTATAATTAAGATGTGATTTTATGATGCATCGTCCAAATTAAGGTTCAAGGATTTAGGGAATAAGAGTTAGGGTTCTTCACATTTAATTTTGAGTTACAAGGTTCTTACAAATTTGGGGGTAAAAGGAATGTTTATGTATTTAGAAATCAAAATAACTAAATAAATTTGATGTTTGGAGTTGAGAATCTTTTAATTTTTCTGAAGAGATGCTGGATATAAATTGTTAACAAAAAAAAAGGAGGTCAAAGGGACCTAAATATAAATTTTAAAGTGTTGTCATGTCATTATCCATATAATTAGTTACTTACCATATGTTCGAATATAATTAGATCACATAAGAATTTTAAACCATTTCAAATTGAAGGAGTACTAGATAAACCACCACCTAAGAATAGCACAAGTCAATTCAAATCCTACTCGGATGGTGTGTGTGCAGTGTGCAACATCTTTGATTTTGATTCTTTGTTATTGTGTTAACCATGGATTGCATGACGTTCTATTAGCACTCCTAATTTCTTTATTGTGCCTAGCAAGCTCACTAATATCGCTCAATTAGGATGTAAGTGTCGGTCCTAAGTAAGCTTAAAGGCCCCCGCATACAGATTAAGATTCTCTAAACTGAAGGTGATTATAAATTGAGAAAGTAAGAGATTATTTATTTTTGAATCAATAATTTTCATTATGTATATGTTCTATAGAAATGATCCAAGATAAATAATTTTTCACTTTTTTACTTTCCAATGTCTCTTATTTTAGAATATCCAAATCCCCTGCATACACATGAATATCCACATTTGGCATAAGAAACAATCATGGGCGTATAAGCCAAAAGATGTTTGCTGGTAATTTCATGAAACACCCTATTATATGCATCCTCTATTCTTTCATATTTCGTATATAATCCAATGAGTGAAGAACTCAGAGGGTTCATTTTGACCTTACCCTATTCCAAATTCAAACCTCCCTAAAGTAGCACAACGTTTCACACAAATCATAATTGCTAAACTATCCAAACCCATTTTTCTTTGCTTCAAATCCAGATATTGCTCAAGAACCTCACTGTAGTGACCACTCCTAAAATACCCAACAAGTACGGAATTCCAAAGGAAAAGATTCCCGTTGGTGATCAAATAAAAAACACGTTGAGATTTATATAAGGTTTAATTAATTAGTAGGTCCCTATATCTTGATCAAATTTTTAATTAAATTTTTATAATTTAAAAGTTTTTAATCAAGTCTCTAAATTAGATAAATTTTTATAATCAAGTCCTTAGAGCAGTCTAATGTTACAAAATTTTTTAAAATTTTGTGTAATTTAATGTGTCGTCATTCAATTTTGTAAGTTCAAATGTAATTTAGTTTAACTGAAAATTTTGTAATTATGGATTGCTTCAAGGACTTGGTTTAAAAAATATATGTAATATAGGGACTTAATTAAAAATTTTTAAATTATAAGAACCTAATTAAAAATTAAGTCAAACTATAGAACCTATACCCTAAACCCTAATTAAACTTTCATATAAATAGTCGAGCTTGGCATAGCACTACAAGAGCTTATAGACCGATTTATTTTTACCAAAATGTAAAACAACTTCTGCAAAGTAATTGTTGTGTAAATTGAATTTAAAAATATTCACTAAGATACTAAAAAATATAAAGATAGGGTGTAGGTCTTAATATTTTCCTGCTAATCAGATGTGGGTATTTGTTTTTAGAATTCATATCGTAGCTTAAGGGTAGGGATGTCAAATGGACCGGGCTAGCCCATTTAAATCCGATCCGTTTAGGTTTGCGAAATAAACGGATTGGCTTGTTTAATCTACAGACCAAAATTTTTCAGCCCGACCCGTTTAAGACCAGCTGGCAATCTTAAACTGGCTGGCCTGTTTATGTTATTTTTTTATTTTTGTTTTTCATGTTTTGAAAATTATTTTTTAATTAAAAAATAATTTTATTTTAAAAAAGATAAAAATTCTTATTTTCTATTAAAAAAAGTGAGATTGTCCTAAATCTGATTACAAAATAATATTTTTATATCTTAAATTTATACAATTTTATTAAAAAATAATAAAAAATAAATGTGGGTAAACGGGTCAGCCTGTTTGCCCGCGCAGACTGACCCGTTAAATGGGCCGGATTGAAAATAGGCTAGTTTAAATGAGTAGTGATTTTTTAAGTTCAGCTCACCTATTTTTAGCTGGTAAACGAGTTTGACCCATTTTGACTGTTCTACTTAAGGATGGGGTTGAGTTAGGCCAAAACGCTACCCTACCTATTAGATATGAATAGCAATTATGTTATTCTTAAATTGTCCTGCATGATATTGTCTGGTCAAATCTTTAAATGATTTTTTTTATATAAAGAGTAAACTCTTAAAGTGGCCTCTATCGATTTTTACATTAAACAAATTAGCTCATAGTAAAAATAAATTGATGGAGAGACTAAATTATCTGATTTTTGAAAGATTATGTATCAATTAATAAATTTATTTTTATTAAGGACTAATTTACCTAACGTTTTAAAAGATTTGAGACCAATTTGTCAGTTTATTTTTATTAGAGACTAATTTATACGATATAAAAATCGATATAAATCACTTTGGGGGTTTACTCTTTTATAAAAAAGGGTTTAGGTTGAGGGGAAAGTTTACTCTTATCTAGGATTATAAATTACCTATCAACAAGAAAATCTAGGAGTCAAATTTAAGTCATGACAATATATAAATAAAAAGTTGATTAAATGAGCCTACCCCTCATTAACAACATTTATAAATGATTATGTAAAAAGAATATAGGATTGTCACAAAATTATGGTAACTTGCATAAATTTAAAAGTTACATGACTATTTCACACATTTTTGAAGTATTGAGACCACAATTAAAGAGAGTTTTCCGGACTATTTTCGAAACTAAAATATAATAAACATTCTTAATGATATTCTTAGATAAAATAAATTATAAAAAGAAATAATTATATAACATATTTTTAAGTAAAGTTTTTTGAAACTCTTAATTATACAATATAAGGAAAAAAAATAAAGTTTGCATAAAATTTTCAAAAGAAAATAATATCTTATTTTATATATATATATATATATTGTTGGGTTATTGTAATAATAATAATAATAATAATAATAGTAATAATAATAATTGAGCCCATTTTTTTCCGCACCATTTAAACTATAGGATCGATATAGCAATTACTAGAAATTTTAATTACGTTAGTAATATAATAAATCTCAAAATCTTTTGCCGTATTTACCGAAATTTAATTTTTCAGTTATTGATATATCGATCCTCACTAAACAAATTAATCTTTGAAAGTTGGTTGAAAAGATAAAGAAATGCATAAATTCAAAACAACCATCAGATCTCACGAGTAAAAATCTTACCATAATTCTATCTCCCCATAAAATAACGGTACTTGCCTGCTATCATGAGTCAAACAAATAGTCAACCACTGCCACTCACCCACCTTATATTATTAATTTATTACTTTTTCCCAGAAAAAAACTTTTATTTTCTGAATTTCTCTCTCTTTCCTCCACCGTAGTTTAACCAACATTTTAAACACCAACATCCCGCTCAGTCTTTTCCTCTTCCAATAGCTGCTTCCTACAAAACACTTTGGAGCTTTCTTTCTCTGTGAGCTCCTCTGTCTCTCTCTTCAATGGAGGTGGTGGAGCTTGCAAGTTAAGACCCAGGTCCTTATTCTAGATGCATTACCTTACCTCAAACCCACCCCCAAAAAAAAAGATTGTTTTTTTAAATGTCTAAGTCTTTGAAGAAATGAAGTCTCTTCAAGTCCAATGTTACTGATTTAGGTTTTATATCATGGGTTTGTTAGGAAATGTTACGAAAGTGAAGATATGAATAGAAAGTTGAGTTTTCTGAATTGTTTCACTATCCGAAGATGTAAGAACAATGTGGCTTAAGAAAGAGAGGGTACATTTGAAATGGGAAGCTTAAAAGCAACACTGAGCAATTTTTTTCTTACTGTTTTTAGAATAAACTTGATTATTATTTATTTTTTAGTGTTTTGGATTGTTGATTTGCGAGGACAAAGAAAGGTCTTTCATGTACCTGTTACTTTCCGGAAAAGCTTAATTTCTTCCCATACTGTGAATCATGGCTGAGAATTGTTGTTGGGTTTCTTTTCCTTTCCTCCCACATGTTCAAAACTCTGATGTCCAAGCTATATGCACCTGCTTCAGCTTGTATACTCCTTTTTTTTCTTCTCTTCTCTTCTTTAACATTTGTTCTTTCATTGGCAATTCTTTTAATTTATTTTATTTTATTTTATTGACGAGACATTCCTTGTGTCATGTTAAGGAACTTTCGTGGCATTTGTGTTTGAAGTTCATGAACAAACTGAGCTGCGTGATGAAAACATAAGTTATGCGCTGATCTAATATATAAGCCATTGTCAATAAAATCTTTAACATTCTTTCCCTGTTACATGAATAAATTTTGCTGCAATTAGACCTCATGTTGATCTGCTCTGCTGTAAAAAAAAAAAAAAAGGTGGTTTGTGAACTCTCTTAGTGCCTTTCGTTTTTAAAATTATGCTTAATATTCTTTTAGGTAATTGCCATTCAACAGTTCTGTTGTGTATTTGAGGTGTGCCGATTGTATGCTTGATTTTGATCTACGTATAGAACCTACAAACTTCGTCACTTTCTGCATTTGGTAATATGGAGTAGGAAATAGCTAAAATTGATGAAAGTACCTTGCTGATCCACTTAAGAATAGTTGCTACTGATGAAAAAATATAATACATAGATGTGTCTTTTTTGTTTCCTTAGTTTGATTTTCACGCCTTTAGTTCCTTGGTACTCAATCTGTGTACTGATAAGATGCCTGATGCCCTTTTTCCCCCTCATGATTCGGTCTTTTTGTTACAGGATTCACACATCAAGATTAGTGTCTGTACTGTCTTCTGTTGTTGAACAGAATCTTGCGGACATGAAGAAAGAAAACAGTGTCACCTTGAAAGCTGGAGAGCTCCCTGGTCGATTGACTCGCGCTCGAGCTGCTGCATTTCATGCATCTGGACAGCTTCCACTTTTGAAGGATCCAGCAAAGCAAAATCAGAAGCAGCCACTGCGAGCCAATCCAAAAAAAGCAGTGTCTGATAACGCATGTGTTCAACATAAGAAGAGGGCTGCTCTTCAGGATGTTACTAATGTTTGCTGTGAAAATACATATAGGAGCTGTTTCAATTCAACTAAAATTCAGGTTTTTATCCACATCCTAAGCTTTACAGCAAGAAGATATCTTATTGGTGGATTGACATTGGATTCATGGAGAGTTACTTACTCAGGCTCATCCTCCCCAGCTAACTGTGGATTTTTTCTGATTTCAGGCTAAGAAAAGCAAGCTGGCTAAGGTTGGTCAAATTAATGTTTCCAAAGTGGCTCCTTCTGTTGTTGTGGAGCAACAAGTTCAAGTTGACTCCAAAGCAAAGACTTTGGCAGAAACAGGACTTAAATCAGAAGATGCTGTGTGCTCAATTAATTTGAAAAACAATGCGCTTATACAGCTGAGTGCCAAAGAAAGTGGCAAGGATGATAAAAGTCAGGCATCTGGAATATCTGCTCAGCCTTTGATTTCTCAGAAGAAAGGTTTCTCTGTCTATTTTATCACCCACGAGTCTGCAATGTTAATATGCCACTCTGCATGTTAAGTAGGACATAGTCTATGCATTGCTTAAATACACTCCCATGTAACTGATTTTACTATACTAAATATTGTCTGTTTCAGCTATAGTTTTATGATGGATAATCAATGAGTGATTTTGCTGAACCTACATCAGTTAGTATATGTTGTTCGAAGGTAGTTGAGTAAAGTAATATTTTCTTGATTAACAAAAAGGAGATAGGAAGTTGGTTAGTGAACCTGATTTGAAAATTAAATACAACATTTCTTTTTTCTGTTTTAATATATTAAATCTTAAGTTCTCGTAGTAGAGCAAATTGTCATTGCTAAGACAGCTTTGTAAATTCGAAATAATCTGGCAGTACAGAGAAATTTGAATATTATTTGTTTCCTTCTTAATGTTATAAACAATTGTTTTTGAGAAGCATATTGTACTCACCATAGTTAGTCATTGCGCATTCAATATAATGCTTTTCATTGGGTTATTGAATTTGTTCAAGACCTTAACACACTAAATAATTTCTTAGTTGCTGTATTTTTCACATCTTTTTTTCAGCTGTATATATGTACTGACATGCATATACAAATTCTTGCAGCCAAGAAGTGTAGCCTTTCTGAAATTCCGATTGCATTAAAGGATCCACGCATCACTGCCATAGATGATGATCTTGAAGATCCTCAATTGTGCAGCCTCTATGCCGCTGATATCTATAACAACCTGCGTGTTTCTGAGGTTTGTGTTATAAATGTCATGCCACTGTATGCATGTTGGGTGCTACGAAACCGTCCTCTGAATAAGCAGAAGATATTTATAAACTTTGTAATGCACATGTTAAATCCAATATGCTATATTGGATTGAAACGTTGTGGGGTTCCTGGTTACTAATAGTTCCATAAAATGGAATACAGAATTAGCATAGCCGTTCTGTCATCTGTTTTTCTTAGACTTTATTGTGTCTTAATTTGTTTGTCTAATATATCATTTTTTTTTTCAGCTTGCAAGAAGGCCGCATCCTAACTTTATGGAAACAGTGCAGCGAGACATCACTCAAAGCATGCGTGGGATACTGATTGATTGGCTTGTAGAGGTTTGTATCATTTACTTTTCTAACATAGCAAAGTGTTGGACTGTAAAAGGTAACATGAGAAATCGAATCTCACAGGGATCATAAGATAATAATTTGAAGTGGTAAAATGAAATAAGATATGAAGATCACTGCTTATAAGTAGGAGTTACTTCATTCAGAATATACGAGGATACAAATATCTGTGTGACAAGGAGATAATAATGCCCCAAAACAAAGTGACAATATTCAGGTTAGGATCGAAGCTGTAATGCAAGGGAAGAAAGAAGAGGAATGACATGAATAGGATTGATTACAAAGTATGGAGTTGTGATCAGGTTAATGTAAAATATAAGTATAAAGGGATCGTAAAAATCAAAGAGATTCCATGATGATCATAGAGGTATTGAAATAGCTAGTATCTAGGAGTGACATAACTTAGCTGATTCCAAAGCTGCAGGATTAGTGATTTTAATTGCTGACACTAAATGCTTGAGTTGGAATTGGAGTGGCTTTAACATTTATGACAAAAGGTTAAAAAGGATATTTTATTTTATTTTATTTTATTTTTTTGGGTATTTCAGAAGCCAAATTGTATTCTTACTATGTTATTTTTCAGGTCTCTGAGGAATACAGATTGGGACTAGACACTCTTCATCTCACTGTATATCTCATAGATTGGTTTCTCTCTAGAAATTACATTGAAATGCAGAGACTTCAGCTGCTTGGCATCACATGCATGCTAATTGCCTCGTAAGTTCTCAAATTCAATGAAGACTTGGCTTTGCATTCGTATTCTTCAACTGGACATTTGTAATTTCATTCATGTGTCATGATATTAAAACTGAGGTTTTCAGTTGAGTTGATGCTGTAGTGTGCTTCAATATTGGGCTTTGATGCTTCTTGTTGAAAGGACAATGCACCATAACCTTGTTTTTCTGAATCGATGAATGGTCATTCAAGAAGTTATCTTTGATACTTCGACAATTAAGATTAGGCTTCCAAGGATAGCATGCAAAAGATGGAAAATGTTGTGTTGCTTACTTCATACATTGGTGACATTTGCTTCTTATGCTAATTGACATCAATTATAATTATAACAAGTATGATAATGTTATACACCAAGCAGAACTTGTGGCCAACTTTACCAGTCTTCTCACTTGATTTTGTATGATTACTACTATTCAAGCACTTATACCAGTACTTGTAAATTTAAGCTAGAAGGAAAAATTTCATAAAGTTCAATTGAAGGATTATAATCTATGTGTAGCATTCATTGTGATGTATTTGGAAATGTCTATTTGTCTTCTGCTTTCTGTGATTGAAGGAAGTATGAAGAAATTAATGCCCCTAGTATTGAAGGATTTTGCGACATGACAGCCAACACATACACAAAAGCTGAGGTATGTCCTACTCTTGCGACAAACAATACATGATTAATGCCAAATGATAAGGAATTTATAAATTGATATAAAACAGCCGTTTCTATTAACTAGAAATTAAAATCTGCAGTTTCATTTACATACACACACATTTATATACCAGATTATGCATACAGTTTTTGGACCCTTTGCAATTGATAAATGAGGTGAATTTGACAGGTACTAAAAATGGAGAGCCAAGTGTTAAAGTCTTCTGAATATCAACTGTTTGCTCCCACTACAATAGCTTTCCTCAGGTAATAGTTGACATTTTTATCATGATATACCCTTCAAAAAAGAAGAAAAGAAAATTTCAAATGTGATATTGGGAGATTCTTAATGCAATTGTCTTGTTACATTCTTGGCTCTTAGGAGGTTTCTTCGAGCCGCACAAGCTTCTTACAAGGTGAAAAGATTGATCTTTGGCCTATGCTACTTGTTCCAGAAAAAATTGTTTGTTTTTGAGTATTACTAATCACTTATCTACTGAAAAAATTGCAGAGTCCTAGCCTTGAATTGGAGTACCTGGCCAATTACCTGGCTGAACTAACACTGGTGGACTATAGTTTCTTGAATTTCCTTCCATCTATCATTGCTGCATCAGCTGTATTTCTTGCCAAATGGACATTAGATCAGTCAAACCACCCATGGGTTAGTGTCTCTAATTCATATCTTCATTACACGTGAAGTTATGTAAAAAAAAGAAGCATGACACTCATTGTTTATAGCAGAATCCAACTCTTCAACACTATGCCTGTTACAAAGCATCAGATTTGAAAACCACAGTTCTTGCATTACAAGACCTACAGCTGAATACCAATGGCTGCCCTCTAGCTGCCATCCGCACAAAGTACAAACAAGACAAGGTATAGCATTGAAATAAAATAATAAGACTCTTCCACTACATTTATATGTAGAGAAAAACTACAATTTTGTCACTAAAATATTGGGGATGTAATAAATTCATCCCTGAATTAGGAAAGAAAACATATACAATTTGGTCCTTAAATTTACCTACGTTATAACAAATAGAGTAAAAATTTGGAACCTGAATTTAATAGAATGGTCCCCTAAAAGGATTAACTTGTTACGACGTGGGTAAATTCAAGGACCAAAATTATATGTGTTTTCTGATTCCGAGGCGAATTTATTACACTTCCTATAGGGACGAAAATGTAGTTTTTCTCTTATATGTATGTATATAAAACTTGAACTAGTGGTAGACCTATTTGCTGCTAACTTGCATGATGTTCATTATGAAATTCTCTGTATCAGTTTAAATGTGTCGCGGCTTTGTCTTCACCAAAACTGCTTGAAACCATGTTCTGAAGAGTGTAAGATAACTGTGATTGACAAGGCAATGCAAGGGACTCTTAACTGATCTGTACACAACACAGAAATCCTGTCTAATCTAATCTTTCCTCCAACTTCCATTCATTCATCCCTGTCTGCCTATTCTTTGAATATCTGTTGTATATACATTTCATGACTTTTGGATGGGGTTCACGCTGAGCTGTCTGAGATAGAACCCCAAGCCAAGATCAGGCAATCTTGCCTTAGATATTTTCAGCTCAAATGTTGTAATGATCATTGTTGTTGGGTGTAACAAAAATGACATCATCTCATGCCTTGGATATACTGAACTCTAATGTTGTAATGATCATTGTTGTTGGATGTAACAAAGTGGCATAATCTCATGCCTTGGATAGGGTTCTATGGCATCGTTTGATTCATGTAGCCGGCACCACGTGGCAGGGAAAGGCTTTTTGTTGTTGGGTGTAACAAAATGACATCTTCTCATGCCTTGGATATTTTGAACTCATGCTATAATGGTTATTGTTGTCGAGTGTAACAAAATGACATAATCTCATGCCTTGGACTGATTAGGTCCTTCATATGTAAGATCTCTAGTTGTGGGTTTTGGCTCGATATACTTTTACTCCGCTATGAACTTGACCGGCGTGCTGATCATCAAATGTCATTCAGATCCTTAACCCTTCTATTGATCAGTAATTTCTAGGATCCCTTGTATATATAAAAGCTTACCATTACAGAGCCTTGCTTCCAAACCAATAAATGTAACATCTGGCAAGTTATTTATAAAGATATACAAGGTTAATTAATTAAACTCTTATTTAACATTGATTTCTAATAATGTTTGTTATATTGTCTTAGCTTGACATAGCTCTCATTATTTGAAAAAATGGAATTTTTAATTTCATGATGGGTTCTATGAATCTTTTTATTGATGAACATGTTTAGCTTCTTGACATAATCATGTTAAATCAAATTTCACGTGATTTATTTCTTCAAGAAACATTGCTTTGGTTCAAAAAAATTTGGTATCATTACAGCTCTTGGATTTTTTTTCCCCATTTAAGCTTTAAATGAATTTATAAAAATAAATTGACTAGTATCATATTAGATATTATTTTACTTTAGTATGTATTTATTTATTTATTAAGTTTGTTTACAAACTATTTCTTATAAAAGAATAACTGTAATTACAAAAATTAATTATTTTATCAAGGAAGAAAAACTTGAATAACATGAATAATAACAAAGTTTATCTAAAATTTTTTTTTATTTATTTTTGGAAAATACATTAAGTTAAACATCAACATAATGCTGAACAACTCTAAAGGAAAAAATGACAATAATAACTGATGTAAAAATATCATTTTGACATTTCAACCTAGAATAAACAGGCGTGCGCTACCTTGAGCTTGTAATTAAATAAAAAAAATATGAACATGAGGAGAATTTTAATCTATAATAGATTGATATGGCTTGAGTGTAATTACAGTATACTCTATATATTGGTAGAAATAGTTATCTTATGGGAAAACTTTATATGATTTTGTTATGTATAAATTTTTATAATTAATTATTTTGTAAAAAATAAATTAATTTTTTAGTAATTGCACAAAAAAACATTTTTTTTTTGTAAGGCCTACGCTAGAGTCCAGTAAAAATTTACACAATTTTCATACAAGAATATCAACTCCCTTGTATTGTTGGTTTATACTTTATACCAAAAATAAAATAAATCGTCAACCACCATGCACAAATTACACAGAATAGTAAAAATCAAAGATTTTTTGTTTAGTTTCTATGGTCCTCCTCTTCCAATCTCATCATGTCACTCTTGTACATAACACCGAAGTGGCAAAGACAAGGTGGTTGACAACTCGCGGCTAGCACTGCTTCATTGTTCAGCATTGTCACACACTCACAGAGACACAGAAACACAGAGAGAGAGAGAGAGAGAGAGAGAGAGAGAGAGAGATAAATGGCGGCGTCTTTGAATGTCTTATCTCATCAACCATGTCACCCCACAATTTTGCCTTCGTTCAATTGTTCTAACACTATCACTCCTCATAACAACCATGCCTATAACAACATCTCTCCTAACATTTCTTGCAAATTGCATTTGTGTTCCTCCAATTCTCGTTACTTCCCATTGACATCTTCTTCCCAATCAAACTCTTCTAAGCTCTCTCACATGCTAACCCACTCTTCAAAGTCAGGTACCTTTTTTTTTTTTTCAGTTTACTCAATTCACCCAGTTGTTCTTTCTTAATGATATTATTATAATCAAATAAAAAAATGATAATTATTATAAGAATTCAAAAGGATGAAGGCAACCCAGAACTGGGAATATTTGGTCAGGAACTGGAAGAGAAGGGAACAAAAAATGAATGGAAAAAACATAGCATTTTATTTATTTATTTATTTTTATTTTTAATTTTCCTGGGTTACAATTTTTGGTTCAGTTAAACAAAATTATGTAATGGGGTTGGTATGTGTTTACTCAGGTTACTAAAAGGGTGTTTGAGAATCAAATTTTTCTGAGAAATTTGGGGCTTGATAATTAATTAAGCAAAACAGCTCATTTTGTAACAAACTTGGGGCTGCATGTTGGATTCTTCCTTGATGAAATTTATATACCCGATTATTAGGTCTTCTTAATGCTTCTCCTGCTAAAGCTTCAACTATAATCTAATTTTCTTTCAGTTTAAAACAGGGCAGGGAATTATAAAATGAACAGTGAAAGATCCTCTTCCAAATTTGTAATAGGATCTCTCTGCCTGACTTGTATATATGATGACTGTGACTGTTTTGCAGAAGTGGAAGCACCCGCAACATGAATACACTGGATTTTGGAATAATCCAATAATATATGTTTGACTTTTAAAATAAATACCTCAAAATTCATACATATAATACTATATGATTGGTTGACATTACACGGCAAGTGTGTCAAAATTGATCTCTTCTTTGATATAACTGCTAAATGATATTTTGTTTTGCCACAAAATTAGTGCATCAACTGCTACATTTGTCCATACCCCTGGAAATCATGCATGGGATCTTTAATTTATGATGCTAATTGCTTCCTGTAGGCAGTGGAAGTTCATGGTTGCAACATGGTTACACTACAATAAGTACTGCTGGCAGCATTGAGTACAGGCAGGGTCCTTTATATTGTGTATTCCCTACAAAACCTGCTGAAGTTTCCTCTGTGCAGGATCTTTTTGAATTTATATGCTCTGGACCGTTGCTAGACAAAATAGGTGTGACACGAGAGATGGTGGCAGAGTCCATAGATAAGTGGTTATTATATGGTCGGCTGCTATGCCGACTGTTTCAACTTAACGAATTGTACTTAACAGTGCCTCAAAAAGCTAGGATCTATCACTATTATGTACCAGTCTTCCTCTGGTGTGAAGATCAAATTGCTCAACATCAGTCTGTGCTCAAAAATGAAGAAGATATACCACCTTTAGTGGTATGTACTGCACACTTCTCTCTTTGCCTTTCATATATTATTTTCTTTTATGCAGCTTATTATAAATTTTCTTCATCTTTTACCAAATAATAATGATAATTATAATTTCTTAATTAAGAATAATGATAATGATAATACTTGAAGTCAAGGTCCGCATGAGTTGTAACTGCAAGTCTGCAACTAAAACTATAAGAAGCTTTTTAATTTTAAGCTAGAAGCCTCATAATTATTTCTGCACTATATATGGCTCAGATTGGATTTAGTGCTCCCCAAGGCTGTGGAAAGACAACCCTTGTTTTTGCTCTTGATTATCTTTTTCAACAGACTGGCAGGTTGGCTCTGAACTTCAAAGTAACTGTGTTTTTAATTTATCCTTTGTTGTAATGACTATCTAAAAGGGATATTAGTTAACAACTGGGTGATACATCATGTTGACATTCTCAGGAAGTCCGCAACAATATCTATAGATGATTTTTATTTGACGGCTGAAGGTCAGGTATAGCAAAGCTGTAATCACCTCTTGTCTTTTCCATTGTTGCTCCCATCTTGATCGTTTTTGTTTTGTTTGGCTGACAAATTATATATTTGGATTGTAGAGTAAACTAAGAGAAACTAATCCAGGAAATGCCCTTCTTGAGGTAGCCATCCACATGCTTTGTTCAATGAAGTAGTGAACACTATTGTGTAGAGACGTTGTGACAACTTGAACATTTTGCTTGCCTTGTTGCTTTCTAGTTCCGTGGAAATGCCGGAAGCCATGATCTTGCTTTGTCTGTTGAAACTCTGACAGCTCTATCCAAATTGACAAGAGAAGGTGTGTCCATAAATTAGTTTTTATCCTTTTATCATGTTGTATTTTATTCATAATTCCTTGTCATTTGAAGTTTTCAGGTATGAAGATAAAGCCACCTCGATATGATAAAGTAAGGGCTTAGCTTACATATTTTGGTTATTTGGACAATTTTTCACTTTGTAGCTGCTAATGGTGATTTGCCTGGCTTTGCAGTCTGCATTCAATGGGAGAGGTGACCGTGCTGATCCTTCAACTTGGCCAGAAGTTGAAGGACCCCTTACGGTAAGAGAAACTTCATTGTAATTCTTAGTCTTTTCCTGACAGGTTAACTTCACTTGGTAACAGATGATCCAACAGATGGAAAAAAAGGGCAAACAAACTAAATCTTAATGATGCGTATGAAGTTCATAACTGCCAAAATTTATCCTGCTCCCCAACCGAAGAAGTGTACAACATGAATTCTTTAAAGCTCTGAGGATGAAAATATCCAGCTTTGAAAAAATTCAATTTTCTGGCAGAACCTAAATAATAATAAAATTGGTGGGGTTAATCTTGCCATGAAACAATGACTGGTTTTTATCTCAGCTCAATTTCCTTTCAAGTTTTTAATACGTCAATTACTTTGCACGGATGGCCGTCTAGGTTGTGTTATTTGAAGGTTGGATGCTAGGCTTCAAGCCCCTTCCGGTGGAAGCTGTAAAGGCTGTTGATCCCCAGGTCAGAATTAGAAATTTATCTTTTTCTTACTTAATTCACATATAGACTTCATCGATACTGAGTATCTGGTTATGCAATTTCTGTAGGTTGTAGTAGCTTAATTCTTGTAATAGGAGGAATTATTGATCAAATGTGCTTGGTTTTTCAGCTAGAAACTGTGAATAAAAACCTTGAAGCTTATTATGATGCATGGGACAAATTCATAAAATCATGGATAGTCATCAAGATTAAGGACCCAAGTTGTGTCTACCAGTGGCGTTTGCAGGTAGGCTTTTTTATAACATCCCTTTCCTAAATTGTGCATTGTTTCTGTTCAAAACCTGATTGTAACATACTTCTGTGTCATGTGTTGTTCAAATTTGCAGGCAGAGATTGCTATGAGGGAGGCAGGCAACCCTGGAATGTCTGACGAAGAGGTCTGTATATATATATATAGTCTTTAAAAGATTTTTAAATCGATATTGTCATTCATAGTATATAATAACCATTAATTTAAGGGCCAAATTGATGTCTAATTATATATTGGAGGACTAAATTAATGCTATTTTAAACATTGAGGAACCAAATTTATGTCTAAAATCTTAGAGGACAAACTTGATATCATATATATTTTTGGAAGACTAATTTGAGTATTTACTCATATGTTTCATTAAACATGACATCTTTTCTTTACATTCAACATCCAACTTCAGATGACTAAAACAAGATATTTTTCATGGTTGGTGCTCTCCAGGTGAGAGATTTTGTTTCTCGGTACCTGCCAGCATACAATGCTTACCTTCCTACACTTTACTCGGAGGGTCCAAATGGGTCAGATCCACAGCATCTTCTAACCATTGAGATAGATGAAGGCAGAAACCCCATCTTGGCTGCATAGGTTTACTAGATGATAGGACATTGCTGGCATTTTTAGTCTCTGGAGAGAACTGGCTTGGCCATTCTGCATTAGTTAGTTTCATCAGCATTGGAGATAAGTCAATCTAGATGCATCATTTTCCTTGAAATGTACAGAAAAATATTCTTTCCATTAATGCATCATAGCTATTTCTAGTTTTCCTTGAGTGAAGAATGAATAAAGGAATGGTGACCACAATGTTTTGCCATTTGCTCAATGAGCCTTCAAGATTACCATTAGTCATTTTTTTCACTAGAGTTTAGTTTGTTTAGATTTTTTTATCTTTATTTTTTTTTTTTCGTCAACTTTTTTGGCCAATGAATATCTCGAATATCATGCCAATGATTTTTTTTTTTTATATGGACTACCAGCATTCGAAAATCCACTTGACTCTGAATAATTTGGTTCGAGCCTAATTGGCCCGCTATAGGGATAATATTCTCCTAATGCTAGGTTTTTTTCTTTTTTTTTTGTGCCACAAGACTCAAATTTGAAATCTTGTTTAAGGGGAGTATATGCTGAACCACTTGAATCAACTAAGTATTGGTTTATGCTAATGACTTGAGTACTACTTGTTATGTGTTTTGGCATTTAGTTTATTTAATATAGTGAAAACTGAAAAATTACTTAATCAAGTCCAGAGTCGTAATTCAAAGTGAGTGGTTTGTAATTCTCGTGGTTTTCTATTAAAACAGCAAGAGCTTATTGTAGTAATGGTTGGGGCAAGATAGTAATTTAGTTACAGAGTGGTCTTTGTTACAAAAAATTCTTTTATAAATATGAATCTAATGCCGCATATTTATATATATTTACAATAAAGTTGATGGGATTTTATTTTATTATGAATGTATTTAAATGTGAAGGGTTAGACATGTATAAATGTAACAATTTATCCTTTGCTACTCGGTCTCTAAACGGGCCTTCTATCTTTCTTGTGCTTGGCCTCTGAATAGCAAGGGTAGAGAGAATTTTGGTAAAAGGCCCATATAAATTTGCTGGGTGTGATAGTGTATAACGCATCTACGAGATTCTTTTTGTGAAACTCTTCTGCTCTTTTTATTTATAGACAAGTTCCCTAACTTCTCAATCTTTATCTACCTTTTATTATAAGGAAATAATAATGACAAACTGTATTTTTTATTATCTATAGACATTGTAGAAGTACTATCAACATGTTTCAATTTTATCTGCTCCACTTCACAAATTTTAACAAACTTCCGAGTTAGGCAATCAAAGTTTAATACATTTTAAGTATCTTGAACAACTTATAAATGTAAGCGAAAAAAATGTTAAAATTTGTGCAGAAAATTAAATAAAATTGGAATACGTGAATATTACGGTGGAAGAGTCATTTGTGACTATTCACACCAATAAGAAAAGTAGAACACATAGATTGCATCCTAACATAAAGCAGAAGTAATGGTCACGCAAACAATCGAGTGTGCAGATATTCCTGCTGTTCAAAAGCCAAGCGCTCGTATATAGACTGGTGTTTTTTGACTCGTGGGACTTTAATTGAATGGGGGTGTGCAATGGTGTTAACGGAATAAGGATATATTTGATTTAGCTTTTGAGAAAATTACTTTTGAGAGAATATCTTTTAAAAGAATTACTTTTAAAAGAATTAATTTGTGTTTCATTTGAACATGTCAAAAGTAAGTTTAAGAGTATGATTTTTGTTTGGATAGGAAAAAAAATTACTTTTGGTTATTAATATGAGAGTAATAGTAAGATTTCTTCTCAAAATTTTTTTTTTTGTAAAATAAAAAGTAATTTTAAGGATACTTATCCCAAAAGGTCTTTTGGAGTTCCAAAAGTAAGTTAAAAAAAAATGGTTTTTATACACGTAACATACTACTTACTGTACATTTTCATTCTCATATCAATAAAAGGCCTTTTGGCCCCCCAAACTATAAACCAATCGGACCTTAATTCGACTGTTTTCCTATGCAAAACATTGTTGATCCCAAGTATCAGGTGTTTATACTAAGGAGAGAAATCTACTTCTCAGTTGCAGACTCCTAAGCTGTTAAAGGAAGTGTTTGGTAGGTTGATCACCTAGTTTGGTCACTAAAAGATATTGGCGAATAGTTGAAAGCTTAATAGAACAAGTTTAAGGGTATGAAAAACAGAATGATTGAAAGTAAATGAAATACAGTAAAGAAAATGAGGAAAAAAAAATAAAAATAAAGTACTAAAAAGTAAACGCAAGAAATGCAAAGGGCAGGAAATTAAAGCTCTAATGTAAAGGTCAAAAAATAAAGATAAATGTAAGATACACTTGTGTTTGATTGGTGTGTTGGATGTTGTCTTACAAGTAATGTACAAGGTATTTATTGATACAAAATTACATAAATCTAGTAATCCCACTAACAACATTCTCAAACCCATAGTCACATTTAGTTCAATGGTCAATAGCATTCAACTCTAAATAACACAGTCTCAACTGTCTAGATTCATTGTGCCTGCCAATTGAAAGCTTCATTATGCATCCTATTTTGTAGGAGTACTTTCCAAGTCTCTTTTGCAAGCTTCTACTACTACATCTCAACGATCTCTTCTCTCTATATACTAGCAGCCATCTTCCTCAACCTATTTTGAAAGCAGTGGTTGTGGACTTGGTTGCATGCTTATGAAGACGTTTCTCCTTCAACTAATTGTTTGTAGGTTGCATACCATCATAAAGCCTAAGGTACAATAGGAGTCCCATTTTCTTAGCTATCAGTTTAAGTCATTCTTCGATTGTCAGCTATCAATTAATATTATTATTCTTTGACTATCAATTATTAGGGCTGTCAACATAGGTCAAACATGTCAGGCCATCGGTTTATCCGTCAAAAATAGGTGGGTTGTGCTTAAGAAATAATGACCCATTTAAATTAACATGTTTTCAACCCGACCCATTTAATCCGTGAGTTAAACAGGCCGTTTATTTGTGTTTCTTTTTCTTTTTCTTTTTTTTAGGGAAACAGGCATCAATTTAGTATGTAAAAACATAATTTAGTAATAAAATTTAGGACATTCTCACTTTTTAAAAAAAGAAATAAGAATTTTTTTCTTTTTTAAAATCAAAATCAATTTTTTTAATTCAAAAGTCATTTTTAAAATTCTAAAAAGCCAAAAAAATAAAAAGGACTGGCCTATTTAAGATCGCGAACTGGTCTTAAATAAGACAGGCTACCAAAATATTGCTTGCAGGCTAAATTGGTTAGGCTGTTTATCCCATTTATTTTGCAGGCTTAAATAGGTCGAGCCTAAACGGGTTAGCTCAACTCGTTTGACATCTCTATCAACTATCATTGTTCTCTGGCTAATTGCTCTTGATTATCGACTAATCGCATCCCCAACTAATTACAATTTTTGAGTGTTAATAGATTGAAAAATCCTCCAAACTGGTATGGGTCAAGTAATGGATTTGGAAACTAACAATCTACACAAGCCTGACCCATCCATTTAATTTTTATATCAAATTCTCTTACCCTCATTGAACAATGACTAAGTGACTAGTGAAACTAGAAAAAGAAAAAAAAAAATGTAAGTTGAACACTCATTTAACATGCCAAAATTGGTAGGTTAGGTTGTATTTTATCATCCATTTTTTGGGGTAGGGCAAGACAGGTTGACAAGTTAGATTTTTTAATTTTCTTTTTAATTTTTTAAAATTTTTCTCATGGGTTAAAATGGTCAACTAATAGGCTGACTTGCCTAACCGTCATTTCTTCTTTCCATTTTCTAGTTAAGTTAAACGAGATAGTAGGTCAAGCTGTGATTAATTCATTAACTTTGTTCACTTTTAATTCAGTTGATTGTCAATCCACTAACTTATTTTTTATTATATCTTATTTTTAGATAGGTTGACTTGTCAACCTATCATAAAATGGAAATGGTTAACAATTTTAACCCATTTTCTCAAAATGGGTTAACTTGACTTGCTTTTAAGCTAACTCATGGCAAGGCGGGACAAGTTGACCTGTTTGCTATCTCTAATGTTACTACACTTAAGATTTTTTTTTAATAAAATTCGTTTAGCCACGATTTAACCATGGCTAATAACCAAGTGAAATTAAGAAAATAAAAGGCCTCCAATAATGTATTTTGACATAACATGTGAACTATTTTATTGTATTTCAGACTTAGGTGTGACCTAATCTAACTCGTTGAGAAATCGTTTAATTAGGTTAGGTCAAGTTGAAAGAAAAAAATTTGTTTGATCCAACTTCTAACCCAACACAATTCACTGCTTATATGAACAAATCAACCCTAAACTCATCCAGCTCAACACATCCCAAACTGTGTGCCTACTTTCGATTCAATGACAATGAGATTTCAAAGTTATTAGGAAAAGGAAATCAAAATTATGGTGAGCAGAGTACTTTAGGCATTTTAGATAATAAAATATAATATCAATAGTTGATTAATTTAAGTAATTTGACATTTTTTTCCTTTGAGTAAGGTCTCTGGTTTGAGTTTTCTGAATATGAAAATTAGTACTAGGATAACTTTACCATAAAGTGGATTGATTTGACTTGAAACAGATTAGTTAAAGTTCAATAAACTCTAAATACTGAGGATGATGTATCCTTTTATAGTAGCATTGAAAAAGTATGCAATTTAAAAGTTTTGATTTGCAATTATATAAATGCATTGCTATGACTTAGGGTTTAATTATTAGGTTCTTTCATTGGTGGACAACTTAATTTATAAGTACTTTTATAAGTGCTCATTGAGTTTAAAGACATGTCCTGATCCTAAATGAGGACAATATTCATCTCAACCTAACTATTCATGTGAAAAAAAAAATCCACTATTATTTAGTAGTATGCATGAAGGTCAACCCCGCCTTTACAATATGTTGTATTTACTCTTGCAATTCGAATACTTGCTTTTTCTTTTCCAAAATATTTACAAGATTTGAGTATATACCACCTTTTCTTTTTCTTAACAAAAGGGACTTCAATTAATTAATTTTAGAACTAGGTTAGCCCCTATAATAGGGAAAAAGCTTTCCAAACAAATTTTTTGTTTTAATTTATAAAACTCAAACACGAGACATTACTTAAGGAAAACAAATGTCGAACCACTTAAACTAATTAGGTGTTAGTAGTTTATCACTATTTTAATCAATGCTTGATTAGTTTAAATGGTTCGATATTTATTCTCCTTAAATAAAGTCTCAAATTCGAGTCCTGTAGATGAAAAAAAAAAAGAACTAGTGATGTAAGAGCTGACTTCCATAATGGGCTGACCTGATTCAAGCTAAATTATTTAGAGTTTAGTAAACTTCAAATACTGATGATTTAACCCAAAAAAATCTACCACTATTAACATATAAAAAAGCATCAAAGGAAAAAGAAATCTAGAAATTAATTATGCTGCATAAGAGAAATTATAATAGATAATTAGGCCTAATGAATCATTCATTTGTACAAGATCAATTAATATTTTAAATAGAAAATTGCCATGGTTAATGGTTTCAAGTGTGGATTTTTTGTATTTTCGAGAAAGATGTCGTGAGGTTTGAATGGCTAGAAAGAACAATAGAGATCATCCTTCAAAATTAATTAGTGAGTAAGGAATAATAATACGTGGTTAGAAAAAAATAATTCAAATTTTAGTGGAATATAAAGGTAATTGTTACGTGGATAAAACAATAAATATCGCTTGTTTATTTAAAAATTAACAATTATGATGGATCAAAATTCTTTCTTTTTTCTTGATCCACCAATCATGTTTTGTCACCTCAAAAATAATATAAATATGATCTAACTGCCTTAATTTTATTTTTTTTAAATATCTATTTTTAAGTTACCAAAGAATGATCAATGAGATGAGAAGAGGATAGATGACCTCCATCCCCTCAAGAGTGTGTTAAGTTTCAAAAGCGAAAAAATTATATTCCTTTGGGTCCAGAATTTGTTAAATCAGCAATAAATTCTGCCTTAAATAATGGAAATATACCCCCATTTCATGAATAAGATATCTACTCAATTTTAGCTTTTAGCAATCAATTGATAGAAACAAGTACAACAACAAAAAAGTGGAAGGTGTATTGTCATGGAAATCCCTTCCAATTTAGATAGACAAATCCCTTATTTCTTATCTTTGACAGAAACTCAAAGCAAAGGAAGAAAGAGACGAAACCTACCAGTCCATCATCATACACACTCTAGGGCAAGCACAATTCAAAGGCTCATGTCATCTCCTGTTATTTCCTAAAGTGGAAACAATTGATGGCACAGTGGACCCTTTTCTTCTCTTATTGTAGTGTACTATAGAACTATATATAATATATAACAATACTAGTAGAGTAGTGCTTAAATTAGCTTCCCAGATTCATCACATGGGTGTCCTTGACAATAGTTACATAGGCTTTATGGTTATACCAAGTTCCTATGGACACATGGTATGGTGAGAAGAAGGTAGATGCCAACTTGTCTTGCCGGTTAGCTATCAATGACATCTGGCAATTACTCATATTGTTGAAGCCTAGTTCCTATGGCCCTATGCTTTGTATTTTTCTTTTCGTTTCTTCATTTCTTCTTTTCAAAGGGCACAACTAGTTTATCCATTTGGAATCTTTATTTTGGTTTGTCACCTGAGAGAGATTGATCGCTTTCAAGTAGGTTGGGGAAGCTTCAATAGAGACCTTTTATTGAAAATCATGTATCAAGTCAAATAAGCAGTACTCTGATTGTTAGCATTATAAGGGAACATAGCATATGCATATTGATTACTTGATGAATTTAATTGGCATGAACTAACAGTATAAAAGAGTTTTACACTGTCATAAAATTACATATTTATGTTTATAAAATTTTTAACGTAATGTATAATTGAGTCAAATACTTTTCCTTATATAATAATACATGATTTAAGATCTATATAAAAATTTTTTATATTGATCATGTATATAAATTAAATCCTTACTTGATTAGTCTAATTAGATATATACAATAGGTTTGATAGAAGTTGACCTGACCATAATTAGCCTAAAATGTTCCAACGGTGTGCTTACACTATTAGTCTACCTGCAGCTAGCCCTTTCATTCCAATTCTACTAATATAATATCTAATCTAGCTTACACAATTATATGTGACTCTGTATTTAGACTAGTTTCCAAGTACATATATATATGAAGAAAATTAATCACTGTAGGGTTGAAAATGAGAATATGGAGCATCTATATGATTGAACTTTGTTACTCTACTTTAACTCTTACTAACTGAGTGATCAACACGGAACTGAAAATGTCATCATTATGCCTACCCGTCGCAACTGCTACAACTCCTGTTACTTATAAAAACTGAAAACTCATAACTTCCAAATTTAGGTAACATAGTTACTGGATGCAGTGGTGAGAAATAATAACGTAATATATAATTAAAAAATAAATAATATAATTAAATGAATAAAATTAAAGAGCTTCTCGATCAAGTTCAATTATAGGAATTATATTAAGTCAGTTAGCCTTTTGCTTATGGCTTGTTTGTTATAATTTGGGTTCAATTTCCTTCTCTATTGATGGGTCATATATTGACACTCTTATTAGTTCTCAGTGAATCTTAATTAAGGCCTGCCCTTACCTAAACTAAGGCGAACTTTTTTCTTAATTTTTTTAATTAAAAAAAAAAAACAACGATAATAATAAGATTGCAGACTCATGAACTGAACTTTTCTCAGAATGTGACCTGAATGATCAGTAACCATGCCCATAGGGTTCAGTAACTCCATACTGACAATTATTTAAGTGGACCTCATGCAATGAACCGTACTGGAATATATATGAATAAAACGGTTCCTTCTGTTTCGATCCCCATTTATAATATGTTAAATTGGGAAAAAGAAAAGTTTGGTTGCAGGCAGACAATTTGGATCCCAAGAACATTGTGATAGCATGCAGCTTGAGCATGTGTTTGTTTATGTAATATCACAATTTAATTATAATTAATAGCGTAATAACAATAATGTTAAACAAATTGTGGTTAGTGTCATACAAGCAATTAGTTCATTCTTAAAGTAAATTATTTTTTATTTAATTACGTAGGTCTAACGCTGATGTTATATCGTAGATAAAAAAAAAATGGTATATGATGCTAACTGCTTCGTGTCTGGATTGATTTAGAAATGATGGTGGGTTAGTTAATTAGTGTGTTCCAGAATTGTTATTACTATATTGGTATAGCTCGAATATAGATAAGATTCTGCACCTAGGATTAAGATAGAGCTCGGTTTGTGCGCTAGCTCTTATCATGTGCAGCCCTTGAAATGGCCAAAAGAAGAAAATCATGTGCTCCTGTTGTGAGAAACAAATTAAATTCATGATAACAAGAAATATGCTTTCAGTATTCTCCCTTTTTAAATTTTTTTATGATGCTTACTATAATATTTTTTAATTATTAAAAGAAAATATGTACCCTCTTAAGCCTTTGACTAATTACATATGTTGAAAACCATGCTAATTAGTTCTCTTCTTCTGAGACTTGGATAAGGAGAAACAACTTTTGCTACATCATATGGTCTAGGTACCTTCTGGAATTACTGACTCGCATGCGTGCCTCTCCGTATCATTCTAATAATGGCTATTTCGATCAATTTGTTTACAGTTACAAAGACAATGGAATCTTAGTTATAATTATATTAATTAAGCACAATCAAGTGCTTTGCTAACTGAAAGTGAAAAAGAGATTATTTACCATCCTCAGTTCAGTTAAAGAAGTAAATTTGCCTTGTCTTCTTTATATTCTTATCTTTCCCTCGTTATTTCCTTTGAGGAAGCATATTAGTGCCTCACTTGTGGCACCAAATTAACAACTATATATCAACATAATTGATATTAGTAAAAATGTGGATTCATGCATATCACATAAAAACGGGAGTGGAGTCTGTTGGAGGACAAAAGTGCCAGTTTGACCTAACCCTCATTTCTTTCTGATTTCTTCTTCCAATTTGTTTAACTTCATTTTTTATTTTAGCTCTTTGTTATGTCTCTTTTGACATTAATTAATGACTAAATATGAGGGTTGTAAATAATTAATAATAATAATAATAATAATGTAGCTGTCTGCAATACCCATTTTAAATAAATAAGAGCAACGCAACTAATTTTACACTGGGTGTCAAGAGTTATAACCATACAGAGAGAGGAGGCGAAAATTAAGGAAGTGAGAGAAAAATTAAATACAACCAACATACAAACAATATTTTTTATTTTATATTGTTCGTACTTTGTTTTATGAATGAGCTTTCGTACTGTTTAGCATTTTTCATTTTATAAAAAGAAAAAAGAAAAGAATTTGGTTGGAACTTGGAATAACAGTGATGAAGTGGAATTAACTAGTAACTGAAAAGGGAATGACACAATAAATTTAACTGAAATGAACACCAAATTAAAAAATATGGCAATACATTAATCTAAAACGTTGAGATTCCCTATTTAAGTACATAGGGTCCTATATTTATATATCCTTCATTATTAAGTCTTACCATAAACAGAAGTCTGACTCATGCATCAAACTATATATAAAGGCAAGCTTCCTCAAATATAATAAAACCAAAACATAAATTTGAAATAATAATCATCAAAACGTGCACGACATTAATTAATTATAAGCCTAACATTTTGCTTCATCTCTATATCTTTCACTTTGCCACGCCTTCTATGAAACCCTTTAAAGATCCATTTGGTTGGAGACCGAAGCCCTTCGCATCTGATCTCTTCATAATCCTCAGCCTCTTGCATGACTCGATAAACATTCTGCAAAAGTACCTCTTTATGATTAAACATATTTATTTCAACTAGCTGTATATAACATCTCAAAAAAGAAAATTATTATAGCTTCAAACAAAGATGTTTAATTGTAATCATCATCATTATTTACTTATTTATCTTTTGTTTTGAAAAGTTCATATATGTTTCATGGGGACATTTGATATCATTCTTGGAAATGTGGCCAACTACGAAGCTTTATTTTAATCCTCTTTACTTTGGTGTATCCAATCTAACAATAATGGCTTTGCCTTTTTCAGGGTAGCCCATTATAATGAATGATTGTTTCCCCCTTCTCAATTTGATGTGCTGAACACATCATAACAAGGGATTCACGCATGTCGGCTACATGGGGTCCAAGATATACTGTTGGTATCACAAAATAAAAAATGTTTCATTTTACTACACTAGTATTCCATTCTCACTCTCCAAAAAATTGTTGAAAATTTTTTTTCCTCTTTTGAAAGTTTTAAGGGGTTATTTGGTTTATTTTCTATTTTCTTTGTTTTTTGTTTTCAAGACATAAAAACAGAAAACAAAGTAAGCAATCCCTATAATTCCTGAAAAACTTCATATATATACATTTGGCAAACTTATTCATATTTAAAGTTCTGGAGCAACTTGGACATTATGCCGTTTGAATCTTGGGACAACTAGCTTTGTTGATTGATTAGATTGTAAACCACGCATGCATCTTTAGTAGTAGAGTAATTAACCAGGAATTAAGCACCTTATATAACATATGATCATAGACCGAAAAAGCTAGGCAAGTAAACGAAATTTCCGTGGCACATAGTATTCAAGCATTGAACTTAGTTGGCAGTGGCCGGATGCACTATAAACTGTAAGGTGGCTTTGCTCAGCAAACACGGGGAAGCTGACTCTATAACAGTAGACAAAAGTATTTCTGGTTTACTTGACTCGTATCTTTCACGATTATATGTCTCTAAAATATAAATAGATGCCTCCACCCAAATGGGGGAAAATCGTTCATGCTAAAGGAATTTATTTATTTATTTTATGCTTGGTACCATTTTTAAGAGCTGAATTTGGTATCATCTTACTTTTTTTTTTTAAGGTTATTGTAATATTTTTTAAAAGCTATAGTCTGAATTTGACCAATTATATTATGAGATTAAAAAAAGAATTTAATTTATATATAATGATAATATAAAACTATTTTACAGTGTCATCTAATCACATTCTCTCATTTGTATGGCTTTTAAAGTAATAGAGGTGAGAGTTATGCATGTTTGCTTATATAACAGTATATGAGTGGATGAAAATGTAAAAAAAATTTACACTATCAATACATATAAATTAAATCCTAAAAAAAATTACAATGTTAAAAATATTTATTATGACATATACTTAAAAAAATGGAGTTATCACACGATTTCAAAAAAATGTTATTTTACCGCATAATTTTCAATCTACAATGTAACAAATACATCAAGTGCCATAACTTTTCAATTTCAGGTTGTAACTTCTCTGTCATAAGTTATAATAATTTTTTTATAAACGTTGCAGAACTGTCTCCTTTAAAGATACTACCGAAGTAGATGTCATTTTTAAACATATTTATTGAAATTGGATACATATATTGCTTTGGCCTCATAATTCCCAAAATAAGGTTTGAAGATATACTCAAATTTTGAACTTAAATATAAAGTTTCCGTTTTCAGATTTATTGTATTTTTTCTCACTTAAAAAAAATTGAGGACTCTAAATAATTGATACGGAAAATAAAAGAATAATTTTATTTGCTTGATAACAATAATTGTTTTATTCATCATATATGTGTGTGTATGCGTGAGTTTTAGCTGATGATGTGCATGCAGTGAGCTAGTTGTTATGTGTTTTAACTAAATATGAATTTGATTAAAATGGTTATATTTTGTAAAATTGAATATATTCAATTTTTCAGTTATAAGAATTAAACTTATCATCTTTAACTAAATTCAATAATTTAAGTATTAGACAACATAGACAACCTTTTTCTGTCCGTAACAAATATTAAACATATATATCATAAGAAATAATTAACAAAATAGAAGGAGGGAGGGGCCAGAAGGACTTACTCCCAAGGGACATCTCCAACCAGCATCCAGTCACCATCTTTGTCCTCATAAATGGGAACGTGTTCAGAATTGTCCGCATCCTTCAATGCCTCCCCTGCCGACATAGTTTTGCAAACAAATGTTAATTGTCATTATTCATATTATTAATTTTTGCTTTTTGCTTTTCGAAGTGTTTGGTTCCCT
Organism: Pterocarpus macrocarpus; assembly: GCA_031439585.1. Taxonomy (NCBI): domain Eukaryota; kingdom Viridiplantae; phylum Streptophyta; class Magnoliopsida; order Fabales; family Fabaceae; genus Pterocarpus; species Pterocarpus macrocarpus. Next base: position 2,217,345 of record CM062516.1, read on the forward strand.
TTCAACCTGTTCTAATCGAGTGCTTATGAATAATTAATTTATATGTAGCATAATCTATTGTGCTTAATTCTTTGCCATGGGGTGATGACCAGTTTAGCTTTTATATATGTACTAGTTGCACGCCATCACTTAATAAGGAGAATGTCTAATTATTGAACATACTATTTGGGGTCCCACTTGGTCCTCCTATCTCTCTCTCATAGAATTATTATTTTACTCGAGCCCATTCTTTCTATGCTATTATTAAAATTAAGTAAAGATTCTTCACAATCCTTATGTTGTATTGTATAATATATGCCGGACAATAAATTTAACTTACATAAGCATCATCTGAAATGAGGTTGTGTTGAGTTCATGAGGTGCCTTGTTCTGCTAATTAAACCTATATTCTTGCCATCTTTTTATGGTACCATAGATTGGGAACCTCTATAGAGGCTAGTAGAAGAGAGATGAATAAATGAAAAAATGGGGGATAGATCACTTCAGACTCAAACCGCATGAACGCCTAATCACAAAGGGCACTTGTTACAACCTATTGTCGTCTTATTATACCCTTAATTAATAGTAATTACTGATTATTGTAAGGTCCAAGACATGGTCATCACGAATACCAACTTAGAAACTCAGAAAGAAATTATGCTGGAAAATATTAAATAGTTTACACTACTTTCTTTCACGAGGAATTTGAACTTAAGCCTCCTCTTTAAAATTGAGAGAAGCATATACAAATAATATTATATAGTTCAAGCGTGCACTGCATACAATATTAATGTTTACCCTAGTGGCCTAGCATGAAAATATCATGTAACAACTAATAAGAAAGATATAAAAATGATTTAGAAAAATAAATGTAACTCACCCATTCCATAGCATCCAAAGAGCTTCTCCAAGGCCAAGGCTAACTCCGAGTATCGCTTATGCATGCCCAAATCAATTTTCCGCAAGAAAGGAGCACCATCCATGCTAACCTTGACATACACTTTTGAAGCCTCATTTATGCTGTTCTTCTTCCTGTAAGAGCACACCGGGGGCCACCCCGCCACTTGAGCCTTCGGCATGGTTTTCCGGTCACCGGAGCAACTGTTTTCCTCCCCGCCACCGCCGTCAATCTCCGAGAACATCCTCTTCTTCTCATTCTTATGCATAGGCTCCCCACCACCGGGTAGACCCAACCTTAGCTCAGTGATTTCAAGTCCAAGATATTCTTTGGCCATTTCTCAACTATGGTCAAGGTATCAAACTCACTATAGCTTTTGTTTTTTGGCAATGATTTTTTATTTTTTTTGTTCTCTTTTTTGGATCAGAATATTTGGTGAAGGATCAATGGTTTTTTGCATATGGAAGAAAGGGCTTAGTGTGTTATATATATAATGTGAAAGGAAAAGGACATAGTGGGAGCAATGACAGGTCAACTAAGGCGAAATGGTTGGTCACATGAGAAACAATTGGGGGGACAAATTGTTCCCTCGCAAAAACCACCCAATACAGGCCAGCACCATATAAAGTTGGATGTAAAGGACACATCCAACGACTGTTGTTGCCTTGTGATTTTTTGAGATTTGATCATGGCCGTTTGATTAGCTGACTAGGAACATGCCATGTGATTTGCTTGATTGAGGGGGCTCTGCGCAATAAATTTTACCTTGCGAGGGTTAAATGAAGAAAGTGCATGATATATGTATACAGAATCCCATGTGCATGTGTAAGGCCTCTAAGTTTTTCTTTTTTAATCATTTTATCACAAAACTATATTTACTTCCCCTTAAAAAAAATGTAATCTATCTTTTATATATATATATATATATTGGGTGGATTACTAAAGATAAAATTTGATATGATCATCTTTGTCTCGGAACATATATGTATATATGATTACACTTACATGTTTCACATTTATAATTAGTGTGAGTGCTCATTTTCTTTAATTAATGGTTTGAGTCATGTGTATGACATAACTTGTGTTGGGAGAGTTATATCTCTTATAAGATCTCAAACATTTGAACCGGATTACCTAACAAGATACCATGGTTTCAATAAAGAAATAAATAATTAGTGTGGATATACGTACACATATAGTTGACGATGATGGCCAGTGTCATGCCACAATGCATGTGATATATGAGCATATCAAGTTGATGATGCTGTAAGGGAGCAAGGAAATGAAATGACCAAGAAGGTAGGACCCGATAGGCAACTCTCTCCCTAGCCTGAACTGCGAAGAATCACAGCAAAACATATCAGTCAAACTACACAGTCCTTAGGTCCAGGAAACACTTGGGGACTCATGACAGTTACAGACCCGTATGCCAAGGTTAGCTACCAGAATTCAAAAATCAGAAGTTAGAAACTACCACTTCATGCAGATGAAAATTTTCCGTCTCATTTTCTCTACCATCAATCACATCTTATTACTTCAAAAAATAATATATACATATTGATTATTTTACTTTAAATTTTTAATTTTTAAATATTTACATCTTAAATGATAAATCATGAATAATGGAACGGAAAATGAGAGTTCTTTTTTTTTTTTTAAAAAGATATCTTTAGAGTACTTTTATATAATTTGTAATAAAATTAATGATTTTAGTACTATTATGATTAAGAGACTCTCTAATTCAACAATTGTCTTATTTTGAATCTTAATTTTTTTTTTAAAAGTGCAATTCGCTTACTACTATACCCAACGATTGCCAATAAATGAGACGTTGGAGACAGAGAATTTTTATCCACTTCATGCAGGGCCTTAATACGCGTAGCGATTAGTGCTAAAGGTTCTGTCGATTCTGTCACATTTGACCAGACGAGATAATTAACCAACCGTAGTTGAAGGAACGTACCTTTTTAATTTAGGTCACACAAATTTTGCAGATCACACTTTATAACGTGCACATGCATGTGGTTCTTTCAGTGTTAACAACATATGATCTATGAAAGGCTTAAACACAAAGAGTGCCCTTGAGTTGCCACGACGAAATTTGGTAGACTTAACCTACAAGAAATAAATACTACGTTGAATCATTTATGGAATCTCTGGGAGCTTTTCATAATGCTGCAAATAATTATAAGACAGGAAAAGTTATTTTTTTGGGGGAACTATATAATGAAAAGGTAAGAATGAATTTAACAAGTCATCAAGACAACACACGTGTCTACTTTGGTATAGTACACTGTTCTTTATATATTTTTACCAAAACTTGGAAGCTATCGAACATGCTCGAACTATAAAATAATTAGGGATCCAGTAGGCAGTAGGTATTTCCTGTTAAAGACAGTGGCTTACTAGTTCAAGCAACATGCAATTTGAGCATAATAACAGATTGTTGTGATGAGTCTCATTTGAGGAACATCGAACTCTTGTCAATCTTAATTAAGAAAGATGTTATGTATAAAACTAATAAAGCAGATGATAAAGGTAAAGAATTTTTCGAATATATTTCTATAGAATTTGTGTAAACAAGTAAATAAAAGAAATTGACATGTCATTATTTTACATTAATGAATAAATAATTTGCATGGAATTTATGTGCCATACACCTATTTTATATTTAGAATATGAAAAATTACTCATAAGCATATTAGGAACTTCATTATTTTGTCATTACTTCAAATACTTTGCTTGCTTATTTTATAATTAAGGTCTCATTCACAGACGGGCCCAATTAGCCATCAAGTTTTGCCTTACACAACGAGAGTTGGTATCTCCAACGCAAAATTTTGAGTGTGGCAACTCCAGAAACTTTCCAATCTCTAATCTCAAGCAGCTTGTGTGTTTGCTGAAGATATAACCGAGGAGCTAGAAAGGAATACTCAAGTGAAAATCAGTATTGAAAAGAACCAGGGTCACTTTCATTTTTTTTTTTTTTGGGCATGTTTCTTCATCAAATAAAGTTCATGAATAAAGAGCCTTTTATCACTTTCAAGCACATATATAACATATATATAGATGGGCTTTGCCTCAGCATGCTAGCTTAGGTCGGTTTTATCAGAAATTTGTTTGATATTTCAAGATGGTCCATGACTTCAAAGTGATTGGTAAAATAAAATACTTCCACGTTAAAACAAAAACAAAAACAAAAAATCTTTCATAACATATACTTTTAAATTATCGTTATTCAAATTATGTCGTTTCAATATAGCTTGTAATATTCATGCCAACCATTTGGGAGCACACTATACGAGAATTGGGATATCATGCAGTACAAGGAGTAGACAGAAAAGTATAAAACGAGATATCTGAGTATTAGTTTTGAATCTTTAATCACCCGAATATCCTGTTCGCGCTTCAAGGATTGAAACTGCTATCCATAATAATGGTTTCTGAAAAAGAAACCAAGGATCTTTAGTGATTGACATGTATTATAAATTACTTTGCCATCAAGCCCGATTGGGGTGTATATGCACAATTATGCGTTCCACTGACCTAAAAGAATTAGAATAAATATGTTTTCACATAAAGTGATATTAGTTATTTTGAAAGATGTATATGATGCTTGCTAACGACTCAATTATGACTTGAATTCTATTGAAGACAAATCTAACTTGTTTTTTGGATTGCAACAATCGATATATTCGTTGAATTGCAACAGGACATTTTAATAAATCTTAATTTTATTTCAAGTCTAATAATTTATCAATGTTGTTACATGATTGATGTTTCACCAAGTACAAGCAATAAATCAAGCGTATACAAATTTCAATACACCCACATGACATAATACCTACATGAGTGCAAGTGCATATGGATCTTAATTGATTAATTACAATGTAATATATTAATGCTGATACATAACTGAACAATATATAAATATATATATGTCACAGACGAAGTGGTCTTAAACAAACCAAGTTGGTTGGTAGGAGATACATTGTCTTAAAGACAGAGATAAATTAATTAGGATCCAAACTTATCAAGGAGACAATGTCTTATGGTTAGGGATAGAACAAAGGTATTTTTAGACCTCAGCACATGTTTCACTTTATTTTTTCGGTCAACAGCACGAATAATTTTATTTTATTTTATTTTTTGTGAACAGCACATGTTTCACCCTATGTGTTTCATAGTTTCAGTTGTGGTTGGTAGTCTCAAGGGAATACGCCCAAAGAAAAAAAGGTACCTACTCCCCTTATCCTTTTAATATATAGTCACTGGTCAGTATTATAATTATTGAGTGATTATAAAGCAAATGATTCGTATCATCCAACAGTTGGAAATTAATCATAGCTTCCTCTTTTGTCAAGTTCACATGGCATGCAATTCGAGTCCTGTTCATGAATTTGTGGACCGAATTACTGGTTTTGGCGTTCTAGTTCCAGGTATCAAAACTGTCTAACTAACGGAGGAAGATAAAATAGTTATTAGGTATAGATAGGTTGTGTTGAAAGAGTAAACTATTATTGGGTGTTTTAATGTTTGTAATTTTTAATCTTTGTAACAAATCATGTGGTTCTATATACTATCATACAAGCCATGAATAAAAGTCAATTCATCAACAAGAATTAATTTATTTAATTCATTTGTCGCCTTTCGGCTCCTCTTTTTTTCATAATTCAGATTTGATTATTTTTATGAGAAGATTTGATTTTTTTAGTTATATGGATAGCGGGTCATTTATAAATCTCTCCTTAAACGCTTAATGAGTTTAAATATATGTCTTGATCTGAGTTGAACTATCTTCTTAACCTAAATTTAATATACCAAAAAATTCATTATTTATTCCTAATTTCATTCATATTTCATGGTCACGTTAAAGTTACAAATAATGAATGTGCACCCTCTAAAGTCCCTGACGTTGCAAGAGTAGTTCCATAGCATTGTTGACGTGGAGAAGAACACCATCAAAATTGTTTTGCATTCGAATTCCCGGGGAATAATGCAGTGACCCTAGACCCTTCATAGCAAACTCCTAACTTAGCTACAATGGTTCTAAATTGCAATTTCAATCTTAATTATAATTACGTTGCGATTATCATGGTCACGAAAGATTTAATTTATTAAAAAAAATTATATAACTAATGCAATTGCAATTATTTTCAAAATACGATTACAAAAGTTATCTAGTAGCAATATTGTGGCTACAACCATAGCTAAAATTTGTCGAGAAGGGCTATAGACAAATATATGAGCAATACGTCATCAATATTTAAAAGCATAATTGTTCGAGTGAAATATAGACATGGAAGGGTCAGTTCTACTTTCGATGAATGAAACCGATATGAAGAATAAATAGTTGAAAACGATTGAACCAAACATGTTTGTAGTTGCATATATAATAATTTTTCGAAGCTTGCACAAATGATGTGGATATAAGAGCTAGTGAACCCGATGCTGCTAGCTATACACACATAATAGTTGTGATTCTATTTCATACAGATATGAAGGATAACAATTTTCATATTAGCCTCAATTCCTTTTGGTATGTATGAGGAAGGGGATCTCATCAGCTAAGTAAATTCCTGAATTACCTGATTATTTGTATCTAATAAATAATCAATGATGAGATTTGGAATTTGAACCAGTAACGGTATAACGGTATGTTACCAATATGACTGTCCACATCCAAAATTAATTGATCAGAGTTTTAATTAGGTTTTGGTGCAGCAAATACCATAGACATTCTACAAACATTATATAAGAAGTCTCATCTTCATGAATGTTCATAAGGGCCACTTAGGGTTGCTCTGAGCCCTGGTTATACAAGAGGCTAAAATCATTTGTCCCTACTTCTTGTCTCCTTTCTTGTTTCATTTAAAATTTGATACCTAAAAAAAATTTTCACACATCGTGCATTTCAACAATTTAAAAATTTAAAAATTTTTATTTCTGATTGTTAAATTTTAAATGATGAGACAAAGAAAAGGATACAAAACCAACAAGAGTGTTGATATAGTAGTAGAGATATACTACAATCCCAGGGAGGATCTCCATTCAATTTCTGAAGAAAACATTAGTTGGGAGGATAAATTTGACTATACTTGAAAGATATTAGTTTCCTTCTCTTCTAATAGGGAGAGGGATACCCTTAAAAAATCCAAAAAAAAAAAAAAAATAGAAAGGGACACATAATAGAGATTGAAGAATAGTTCCTCTCATAAAAATGTCATATAATTTGGTTATGTATAGATTTTTATCATTAATAAAAAAGTTAGGGATAAATTTGGGACCTATAAGAGAATCTAATCTAAGATAAAAATCTATACATTATCCAGTCATACGAAATTTTTGCATAAAAGAATCCGTTTCTATTTGGACAAACAACCTTCGTTCTATACAAGATATAGAGCAGAAGCATCTGTCTCCGGAATGTGCTAGGTGAACATCAGAACATATACAGGTACATTCATATAAACCAACTGCTCGTAGCTAACCTGTGTTGAAAGTTGGAACATTGTTAATTAAAGTAAATGTCCCTCCCCAACCGAGCAGAAGTTTGCCATGGCTTCGACATGGACATTAGATTCAAAGCATAGCCCCGCATAGAGTCACACGTGGTGGTAGATGTCCAGCTGGCACATCACTGGATCACATATTGTTGTTACAACTTGATCGTTGGTTAATTCAAGTCCAAATTTGTATCTAAATTGTTAAATGAAATAAAGCAATATGATTCATATAAAATAATATTAGAGTAGAAATTTTGAGAAAATAATGTGCATACTTTTTTATTCTTGGATTAATAAGTGGATTGAATAATATTACTACATAGCTATAACAATATTGTCTTATTCATTCAAGATCAATACATATGTCGAGTCATTCTCACAATTAAATTTTGATAAAATTTTGGAATTATTTTTCTGAATTACTGAAGACATTCCCCTAACAGAAAATTATTAAGGTTTTGGGATGCTTCACATTTATATATATTTTCATATTCATTATTTTACATGGAACCAATATGTCGAAAAAAGTTAGTTAGTAAGTAATATTACACAGTTAGAAAAAGTTAGTAAAATCTTTTGATAACAAACAAAGGATAATATTGAACGAATACCAATCACAAGCATTCGTATTTGCCCTTTCTTTTTTTTGTTGGTCACTCATTCGTATTTGCTTTTAAGAACTGAGGTTCGTGCAAAAAAAATTTTGGAAGCAAAAACAATTATCTACTTTTTTGGGTAAAAAATGATCAATTTCTTCAACAGCCTGTGGACACAAATGGCCTACTTGGTCCTCATTTCAGATAAGTTACATTGTTTTTTATTTTATTTTTTTTGTGATGTATAGCACGTTAGATTTCTTTCTTTTTTTTTGGTCCGGGGAGGGGGGTTATCACATCAGATTCAATCGAGGGCTTTTCTTTTCTGGGCTTTAAAGTTAGTCGAAGATCAAAGCCTAAGATGATTGAAGGACTCGATCGTTGATAAATGAGTGGCTTAGAAGCCCAAATATCTTTATTGACCCAAAAAAGGTAAATTTCCTTACATTAATGTTTGTATCTGGACTTGTACTAATTGAATTCCCACACATATTAAGTATTAAAAGTTTTACAATTCACGAATTTTAAATATGTTTTTTTGTCAGAAATATACACCAGATGAACCTATAACCTTGATTTTGAATAGCAATAATTTTGAATTTACTATTTTTTAAACTTGAACTTACTATTTATAATAATCAAAACTTCGCATCAAATGTTATAATTAATCCATTATCACAAAATATATAGAATTTAATTTTGATATACTGTTAAATGCAATCATATGTCATTATATATATGAGACTTTTGAGGTAAAAGGTGAAAGAGTCAAATATTTTTATTGACATGACAATATATAATTGAATGCTTGTGTAAAGTATTTTTACATTTATCAAATATATAAATAAATAAAACTAATATAAATGTTACGATTTACTTCACCATATGGAAGGAAATTACCATAAAACTTTTAGTCGTTTCTTATTACTTAAACCACTCATCACCATAGATTCTAAAAGTCGTGTATAGGTGACTAACAGTTCTCATCTAAACTGATGATAGTTATGAGGGAGATATCAGATTTGCATCACTAGTCATTTAAAAAGTAGTGTAAACTCCCCATTAAAAAGCAAAAGCGTAGTGTTATACTACTAAGAAAAGTTTGTTAAATATTTTGACAGAAAATAATAATAATTATTGAATAAAATATTTATACCACAAGAATATAATTAGTTTTTACCCTGTCAAATAACTAAGTCCTCACAAAAATGGCACATCCAAACCCTACTTTTCCAACATTCCCCTAGAACTTTCGTCTACATTCTACATTTAAGTTGACAACTCCTTCCATAGGTCATTTTCGCCTAACTAGCCGAACCTCCCTGAGCCTCTTGAATGCCTCCACAAAATAACAGTAACACTACACATTCCACATGCAGATTCATGGATTTTGGAACTCATGTTACATGCATTAATTATGTAAAGAAATCTGGCTTAAATAAATTGAGTGCAGTTTTATAATTTAATTTTAAATAAGCCGCTTTTCAAATGTCTAATTGCAAAATAATTAATTATTTAAACCATAGAATTTTAAATATGACAAATGTGAGTGTCAACATAGGTTAAATCCGATGGACTGACCCAAATAACCTATGGGCAAACTGAGTTAATAAAATTTTGGCCTTACCTTCAATGGGCTAGCTCTAATAGTTGACCTACATTGGCGCCCTTACTGTCAATTGGAGCAGATACTTTTGGCTAGCTTAAACCCAACTCATTTGGTCTTTTCCATTAGTGGCCAAGTAAATTGTGAGCCAACAAATGCTTTCCCAGCTCAGCTCTATGTGGGCTATGGGTCATGGGTAATCATCCAAAGTCGATGGTCGCTAAACGTGGGTTGAAATTCTTAGCTTAGTAAGAATGCGGATTGGTACATTCTGTGAATGAAGATACTCATTTTTTTCCAAGCAGTAGTATAAGATATCAAAGATTGGCTTCAGCAGGATAGGCAGGTTTCTATTGCACATGTGCTCTGGGGGAGGCAAACACTTGTGCGGATTTCTTGGCTAAAAAGACATTAGCGTCTAACGAAGAGTTGGTTATCATAAATGAACCACTTGTGGCTTGATACCTTTGTTGAGGGCTGACTATATGGCTGCTATTTTTGTGAGAGCTTAGGCCCTTTTTTTATTTTTTATTTTTTAATTGATGTTGGTTATCTCATATGAGCTGCGGAGCATCACTTTTCAACTACTTAGTGTGTGTTTGAAAATGCTGAAAAATTAAAATTATTTTTAATAATCGCTTATATGAAAACCAATTTATATTTGGATACTTTAGCTAAAATTGGTTGTTAAAATAATCTATTTTATTTGAATTGTATAGAAAAGATTGTTTTTATATTGTAAAGTTGTCAACTTGAAAACATCTATCCATCTCTTCAAAATGCTAATTTTACTTCACTTGAAGTTCTTGATCTTGCTTCCAATGAGTTTACATCAGTGTTGCCTAGTTGGTTATTCAATCTTAGTTGTGATATCTCACATGTTAACCTTGTCGACAATCACATTCAGGCCAACTACCTAAAACACTACCAAACCTTCAAAGCATTGAATCCTTAATTCTATTTGGAAATAATCTTGTTGGACCCATTTCGGATTGGTTGGGCCAACTTGAAAAACTGCAAATACTTGAGCTTACTTACAATTCATTTTCTAGTCCAATTCCCATAAGTTTGGGAAATCTACCATCGTTGATTACATTGGGTCTCAAGTTAAATCTCTTCAATGAAAGCATTGTAGAAAGTCTAGGGCAACTCTTCAACCTAGAGACGATAGTTAGTGAAGATTTCTCAATAGGAACTGTCTTTGTAAGAATTTTTCGCTTTCTTTCAAAGTTCAAGCTATTAGACTTGCGCTCACCAGCCTTGATCTTTGACTTTGATCTTGAATGGATCCCTCCTTTACAACTTGAAGATCTATTTTTTGGCATATGTGCGTCCCATACTTCCTTCATGGATATATACACAAAATTCTCTCAAAGCTCTAGGCATTGAGAACTCAAGAGCTTCATTTGAATCTCTTAGCAAGTTGTGGAAGTTTGCTGCTCAACTTGATGTTTTCTTTTTAAGGAACAACTCAATCAATGTGAATATATCAAATGTGTTGCTTAACTCCAAAATTGTATTGTTTGCAAGACAATAATTTGAGAGGTGGTGTGCCTCAACTATCAGAGAATGTGACTATTTTGAGTTTATCCGGTAACTCTTTATCTAGATCTATTTTTCCTCTGTTATGTCACAAGATGAAGAAAAAATAATAATTTACAGCTTTTGAACATCTCTAGTAATATTTTATCTAGAGCAATTTCGAATTGTTAGCGAAACTGGAAATTATTACTTCATGTTGACTTAGGGGATAGTAACATAATGGGAAAAATTCCTCATTCGATGGGCTCTTTGTCTAATCTAATTTCATCAAGCCTAGATAGCAATAAGTTGCCTCAAGCTATACCATATTGGATCGGGCTGAGAGTGAAAGTTCTCCAATTGAGATCCAACCAATTCAGTGGTAATATCCCCACTGAAATATGCTAACTTCATTCTCTCAAGATATTGGATTTTGCAAATAATAGATTATGAAGACCAATACCCAATTGCACACACAACATGACAAGCATGATTTCCAAATATGCTTCATTTGATAAGTTCTACATTCGCATTCTTGTAGTGATCATAACAATGCCATTTTCCTTCTAGCTTGTGTTGCTTATAAAAGGTCTAAAATTACTATATTCAACATCAATGTATGCTATTGACCTTTCAAATAATAGTGTATTTGGAACAGTGCCATCAGAATTATTTATGCTCACTAGATTGCAATCTTTGAATCTATCCCACAATCAATTAATGGGAATGATTCTACAAAATATTGGCAACTTAACATAGTTGGAATCCCTTGATCTCTCAAGCAACTAACTTTCAGGACAAATATCTCAGTCCACGTCTGGTTTGTCTTTTCTTGAAGTCTTGAACCTCTCATTCAACAATTTCATGGGCAAAATCCCATTACGGACCCAACTTCAAGGTTTTACAAACCTTGACTATATGGGAAATCCAAAACTTTGTGGACCTCCACTCACAAAGATTTGCCCACAAGATGAAAAACCAATCAATACAAAATGAATGGGAGAAGAAGATGATGATGACGACAAATCTGAACTACATTCATGGTTCTATATGGGTTTGGGAATTAGATTTGCCATAGGGTTTTGGGGAGTATTAGTGTCATTTTCTTCAATAGAAGATGTAGGCATGCTTATTTCGGATTTTTATGTCTATTGTATGGCATGGTGATCCGAAAGATGAACTCCATTCACTAGAGTATTAGAAACTGCCACAAGTAAAGGAATACATTTTTGTAGTGCTTTTAATTTGGTTACGTTCTCTCTCTTTCGGACTTCATGACCATAATTAGTTTAGATGGTATTGACTTAAATGGTTATATTTGAAAATAAATTTTTAGTATCAGCCTTAAATTTTTATTGGAAAAATTAAACAAACAAACAAAGATTATATTGCAACAATATAAAGGATTTGTTATCGCATGTTTTAACCGTACAAATTAAAAATTTAAAACATAAATTATTTAAAATATAGATAAGTATTTATTACTTTCAAAAATTTTAAATATATTAATATTTTATTATTCAAAGAATTAAAACAAGAAATACACACACACACACACACACACACACACATATATATATATATATATATATATATATATATATATATATATATATATATATATATATATATATATATATATATATATATATATATATATATATATTTATTTATTTATTTATTTATTTATTTATTTCTTAACTTGAGCTCTTATAACACAAGCTATAAAAATCCTAAAGTACATATCAAAAGTTGGGATCTGGTTCCTAGCCACAAAATTAATGATAGGGAACAATAACTAATAGGAATATTCTAAAGCGAGTATGTAATGATGACATATATAGGAAGAGATGAGAGGTATTAGTAGTTTGTTATAAAGAGTGAAGATTTTAGAGTGTTTTATGTAATTATAAATGTAATTATTAAGATGAATGAACCAGGGAAGAAAATGTTTAGTCATTAGTTTCTTAGCTTAGCTTTTCTATCTTTTAGCATTTTTATTTTACTTTAGGAGGTCTCGTTTCCTCTAAGAAGGAATTGTTCCAAATTTTCCCTAACAATATACATGATTAACATAACTTGCTTCGGTAGCCTCACCTGAGCAACCTTTAACCCATTTTATAACATCAATTTAGCATGTTGGATGCACGGATTAGTTAAGTTAACAAAACAATTATATAGCAATAATGTTATGAACTTCCAAATAAAAATCAGTTGGAACAACACACCAAAAAAAAAAAAAATCAGTAGGAAGAAAACGGATTCTTCCAGAAGAAATCGAAGAAGAACTAATAACATTTATTTTTTTCTCATGTGCTAATTCGTGAAACCCAAGTCTGTACTGAGCTTTAGATGGTAATATTTTAATAATACTCAAACTTGAAAACAATCCTCACTTACCCTTGCAGCCACTATGTACATAATTTGCAGGTCCCTGGGGTGCATGCTTGGACTACTTATTTCACCAAGAAGTTATTACCACAGGTTGCATGTGTGTTACTTCGACTAGTTATATTAACCTGACATGTAAGTTCAGGTTTTCATTTTTAAGTTATTTAGCAATTGCAAAGTTTCGTTTCCTCTGTTGGATATGTGTTGTGGTAAAATTGTACTGTTTCTTTACACTAGACTCTTAAAGTATATTTGGAGATGCTTTTATGCCAAGATCTTATTTCAGAATATTGTAACTAGGAATACATGCTCTATCAAGTACCACTTGCATTCTCGTTTTTCACCTGTAATACCCAATATGACAGATTCAACTTCAACCTTCCATTGCCAATTATCATAAGGTACCATTATATGATTTAAATTATTGTTAAACCAATTTCATCAAGGTATCATCTTTTTTATGTCTCTGAACGATGACTGTTAGTAAGCAATATTACAAGGTTAAAAAGAAGTTATTAGAATTTTTTAACAAAAGATAAGGAAATTATTGAACAAATACCAATTACAAGCATTCGTATTTGCTTTTACGAATTCTGGTAATTCGTGCTTTTTTTTTGTTGGGGGGTGTTCAACAACTAAGGGTCTGATTGAAAGATTTATTTATGATAACAAGTAATGGTCAATAATAGAATAAAATAGAATAGAAAAGAAGGGAATGACATGGATATATATATGCCATATCCTTATTTGGGAGTTTGATGGAGGAAGGGAGAAGAGTCTTGGTACTCTTGTTTGAGAGTTCAATGGCTAGTAATAGAATGGAAGGTTAAAATACTCCTTTTTCAAAAAATAATTGTCCCTCTCAAACCCTCCAATTTGTGGGGACAACAAATTTAGCTTTTTGGATGCCAAGGAGGGGTCTTGTAGTCCCTCTTTAGCCATTCCATGCATTCCTCACTAATAACTTCTAAACACACATTTTGTAAAATTGACCTTGTCATTCTATGCTATTCCATTGGTTGCCATCCATCCAAACACTATCTAAGGTTCGTGCTAAATAATGGCCTAATTGGTCCTTTTTTTTTTTATAGAAAATGATAAATTTCATTGATGATCAAACTCAACATGGAAGTGGGAGATTACAATAAGCGAATAACTTGAAGCCCACAGTTGGAAAACATGCGCTAAAGCGCAATATAGCTTACTAGCCATAAATGAGATACTACTACGGACATTGGGGTTAGAATACAATGAAATAAAGAAGAACAGTCTCTACCTAATTTCATACAAGTTTTTACTAAACTAAATAATCTTATTTAAGAAAAGATACGTGCAAGTAATTGGACTCTGCAAACACTCTCTAACTATTCTCTAACGCTAAATTTTCCATTGTCTACCTAGATTATATCATCTTGTCAACCATTGTCTTTTTCATCATTCTTGAAAACTGTATATGGATTGTGCATCTAAGAAGTTGAACAAGATCTTGCAACCTACCACCTCACCGAAAAAGTGTGCAAAACACACAAATACTACAAAAACAAACAAAGCCTCACACATGCACCACCAAAAAGTGTTGCTGATTTGTTATGTCCTAAATCCTCTAATGATGCATTCATTGCGACAATTGTGAGAAACCAAAATGATAATAACAAATCTATATCATTTCTCACAATCTGAGCATAGTTGCTATTAAGAGAAACATATTAGACAAAAACCACACAAACTACAAGTCAACAAGGACGTGAAGCAGCATAACAAAAAAAAAAAAGGACAAAAAGGGGGTCATTGGACCACCATAAGAGGAGAAGAGCCCCATCCATAGGTCCAGTTCCCCCATGAATAGGCTAACAAAAGAGCCATTGTATAAAGAATGGAGAGGGACAGACAGATACACTAGGAGAAAGGGAGAAAAGGAGTTTTGGTGTATGGGGGGGGTTTTGGTTGGCAATTGGTCCTCACTTGAGATAGCATATTCGCTTCATTTGAGGCTTTTCTTTTTTTGGGGGCTTTTAACTTTGCCGAAGATCAAAGACTAAAATAATTGAAGCCCACATGTCACGCATATTTTATTGGCTCCGTTTTTTCAATATGGCATTCTAGTGTGATTATAACCATGATATTATGTTTTGTAATTTATTACAGTAATAAGGGTTTAGTTTGAGACAATCTGCCACAAAGGAGGGTGGAAAAATTTTGTTACATAATCTGCCCCTCCATTGTATAGGAATGTGCTATATATATAGGCTCGAAATCCTACCATTAAGGGGCGTATTTTGAGAGGAAAATTATGTGAGCCATGACAGAGATTCCCTAACTGCTATTGTTCATGTTTCAAGTCTGCTATTGTAGTAGTGTTCCAGGTCCTGCCCTGCCATGGGTAGGGATGCTTATGAACGTGATTGCAAACAGAGTAGCCATGTTTCAGATTTTGGGTTCCAAGTTTTGGCCTACCGTGGGTAGAGATGCTTGCCAACGTAACCGCGAACAGACATTCCATTACTGTAATATCTATTCCAGGTTTCATCATGACTTAGATAGGAAAGTGACAGCTTTTTTGCAGGCGATGGACCCCGCATGTTCTAACTTTCATAGCAAAGAAAAATAATAATAAAAAACAAATTACTACATGTTCAAGCGAAGATTGTAATAACTAAATTCGTGTTTTCATTAAACTTCAAAATATCCCACATGATGATAAATTAATCACACATGTGCCATATAAAAAATGAAAAACCTATTTTATTTTATTATTTTGTTGTAAAACTCGTTCGGATATAATTGAGCGGCTCCAAAGCCCAAATTTTTTTATTGACAAAAATAGTAAGTTTCTTTACATTAATTATATTTTTTTTTTCTGTCAGAAATATAAACTGGGTTCGGGTGATACGATACACTTGACTTTGAACAACAATAATTAATTAAATATTAGTTTAAAAATGTGATTGTTTGATAGTCGAATCTTAAAGTTAACACCAAATGGTAATAAAATAATTTACTCTCCTTACTATATAGAAAACATTGAATTTACAATTTTATTCTGTTAACTTTAGTTTATTATTCATAATAATAAATGTAATTTATACACAAACACAAAATAAATAAGAGTTTAATTGGGGTGCACTGACATTGTAAATTTTTTTTATACTGTCATCCAATCAAAACCTTCTATTTGCATGACCATTCAAGTAGTGGGTGATTATGTTAAAGATTTTTGCTGATATGACAATATATAATTGAATGTCTGTATAAAATTTTTTTACATTAACAATACATTCAAATTAAATCTAATATATAAATCAAATGAAACTAATACAAATGTTGATATTTACCTGACCAGACCATATATTCCCCCACCCCAAAGGGGGGGACCTATTTATACGCTACAAATACCGAAAAAAAAAAGAGTCACCATAAATCTTTTTTATTACTTGAACCACAAACTACATCGACTCAAAAATGCATGTATACGTGACTAACAATAGTCACCAAAATTGATGATGGTAGTTAGGAGGAGGAAACCAATGCAGAGTTGGTTAAAGTGATAAAGTGTTTCAATCATTTAATTAAGTGTCTCATATTTGAGTATTGGGAATAGAAAAAGAATTTGTTGAGAGAGCTAAAGCCTTGTTGGAAACCGTCATAAGTCGAGCTAGATTAATCGAATTTTTATTAATAGAATTTAATGAATTAATGGGCTTCACCCTAAAAATAAAATAAAAGTTAGGAGGATGTTATCAAATTTGCCTCACTAATCATTTAAACAGTAGTTTCATACTCCCAATAAAAAGCAGAAGAGTGCTGTTATACTATTAAGAGAAGTTTGTTAAATATTTTGATAGAAAATGCTACTTTTATTTAGAAATAATTGTCTAATTTTAAATGTGTATATGAATTAAGAAAATGATTAAAAAAGTCTAAATGTTAAAAAAATTTAGGTATATTTTATAAAATTACTTTTATTTAATCATCTTTATTCCTTAATTATCTCTTTTCAGTGATTTTCTCTCCTTCATTTAATATGAGTATAATTGGAATAAAAAAAGTAATTAATATTGTCTAGATTTTTTAACATGCTAGTTATTTATGAAAAAATAAAATTTCAAAAATGGACAATTATTTCCAAAGGAGGTAGCAATACTCCTTCCAATTCAAAATAGCTATCATTTTGACCATTTATACGGATATTAAGGAATCCAAAATCAAGGATTGTTTATAGAAATGCATAATTCAAAATAAATATAGAAATACATAAACTTAAGTAATAAATAGAACTTAAATAAAAACTCAAAAAATATGAAATAAACAAGAAAGCCTTTTTATATATAGTAAAATAAACAATAAACATGAATAATATAAATAAATTCATCACATTTAAATAATCATAATAAATTATAATAAGACATAAAATTAGGCAATAAAATAAACTGAATAAAGTGCATGAAATATAAATCAAATAATAAACTAAAAATAAATAAAATACACAAGAATTGAAATAATATAAGTTTAAGCAAAATAAATAATATAATATATCTCAATAAAATTTCTTAAAATATAGATTGTCAAATCTAAGTTTTGATTTCTCAAGGGACAAAATTTAAGATTATTTTTGTTTAATATCATTTAAACTTTCTTATTATGATCCTTGAGTGTGTCTTATCATCATGGTGCATTTTTAGCACATAAAAGCTCTTTCTTTGTAATGTTCATTATAAGGTGATAGTAATATCCATAAGTCATAAGTTATTATAATGTCATAATACTTTCCATGAGTCAAAGTATAAATTTTCAAGCAATAATTTAATAATCCAAGTCCATGTACAATAAATTTTACTTGTTTCATGTGTTAGATATAATATTTTACTCTTATTATTGGTTCCTTACAAAAATTGCCATCATGATATAAATAATAATAATAATAATAATGGGCAACTTCAATATATAAATGTAACAATGATAAGTAAATTTAATATAAAAGAACAATAAATAAAATAACTTGCAATAACAAGTAATGATGAGCAATTTTAATATAGGAACAAATAAATAAAATATCTTAAAATAGTAAAACAAATTGCAATAATAAATAATAATGAGCAATAATATTATGAAAAATTAAATAAAATAGCTTGGAATAATACATGAAATAAATTATTATAATAAATAACAATGAACAATAATATAAAGGAATATTCAATAAAATAACTTGAAATAATAAATAAAATAAATAGCAATAATAAATAATAATGAATGGTAATATAAAAGAATATTAAATAAAATAAATTGTAATTATAAATAATAATGAACAACTTTAATATAAAGAAACAATAAATAAAATAATTTTATTTTCTACCTTAAAATTGTATGAACAAACTAGTGTCTTTTTGAATCTCTGGTTTATCCTTCTTTTTTTTTTTTTACATCTTAGCTTCTTTGCTACTTTCCTGATTTTTCCTATTTTTTCTTTCTCTTTTTCCTTTCCTTCTCTCCCTTCTTTTTTTTTCTCCCCTCTTTCTTATCTCACATTACCCTCTCTAATCTTACATTTAAACATTTATTTTCACTCTTTATTCATTTTGTGAGAGTAACAATCACGCCCTTCTATTTGTAATAGTTCAAAGGCTTCTCAATTAAGTTTCTCAATGTCACTTGAGAGTTTTTTATTCATTTTCTTTTACCAAGCTTTATTCTTCTTTAGACTTTTAAGTAGAGGTCACAATGGGGCGGATTGGGATGGGTTTTAGCTCAACCCAAACCCACCTACACCCTATTGAACAACTCTCAACCTGCCTCTACTCTACTCACGAGTTTAAACACTCAGAACACAAACTCTACCCACAAACAATCCACCCCAACCCTAACCATATTCATCCCTAGCCGCTGCTTCTTTTCAATACCTAAAAAGTTATTTTAAATTTTTAAGATAAAAATTATTTTAAAATTGAATTCGTACTTAGGGTGTGTTTGGTATGAGAATAAAAATGGGGTAAAAATTTTTATAGATTAACATCATATAAAAAATTAGACATTAAGTTAATTTATAAAATTTTTATCTCAATCTTTACTCTCATACCAAATACACCCTTACAGTGATAGAAATATTAAAAAAAAATCCTATATATATATATATATAAGTATATAAAAGTGCAGGTAGGAGTGGTTTGCTTTGAATCTAACCTAACTCTACCCGCACCCAAATCTACCCTACACCTACCCGTTCCATTGCGAGGCCAGGTTCAAAACCTGACCCAGTCAAATTAGAGCAGGGTGGATACCTATAGATTGGGTTGTAATTACCATCCCTACTTTTAACCTAACTAGCAAATTGAAAGAAATTTACCCAAAGACTTATGACTCCAACTATTTCTAAGAATGCTCCCCTTAACAAATATTTAAATCTCATATTTTCAAAGTCAATTAATCACCTTACAACCGCCTCATGCCACATGCAGTAAAAGTTCGAAAACTCAAACTTCGATTAATCATGGCTGCACGTAAGTTATTTTTGTGGGCTAAAAACAAGCCCTACATATAGAGCTTTGGCAAATTGTGTGACTATGCAACTTCTTTTCTTTCACTATTGCTTTATTACATTATTATGTCGTTATTAATATTTTAGTTATTACTAATTGTTGCTCCACCTATTTCTAAGAAGACCTATTTCTAAGAAGATCATCCCTACTTTTAACCTAACTAACCCATTTCTAAGAAGATCATCCCTACTTTTAACCTAACTAGCAAATTGAAAGAAATTTACCCAAAGACTTATGAGTCCAACTATTTTTAAGAAGGCTCCCCTTAACAAATATTTAAATCCCACATTTTTAAAGTCAATTAATCACCTGTCTATGCAACTTCCTTTCCTTTGCTATTGCTTTAATCACCTGACTATGCGACTTACATTATGTAGCATAGAGCAATAGAGAAAGAAAGGAAGTTGCATAGTCACATGATTAATTGACTTTGAAAATGTGGGGTTTAAATATTTGTTAAGGGGTTCTTAGAAAGAGATTAATTGACATCCAATTATGTATTGCCATATAGATAAAGGTGGTTTTCTTTTGAGATAGTGGGTGTGAGAGTTAATCATCTTTATCTGTATAATAGTACATGATTGAATATCAATGTAAAAGAATTTACACTGATAGTGCATATTAATTAAACCCTCTTAGAAATAGGTGAAGCCATATATATATATATATATATATATATATATATATATATATAATCTATTATTGCTTTATCTCAATAAATATTATTTATAGATAATGTATTTTGAAGTTACCATTAAGTATTTAAAATTTAATTAGTTGATCAATTCTTAATTAATTAATGTAGCAGTATCAACTCAACAAAATATTTAAACCAACAAAAAGAACCAAAAGTACTCTATGCAAAAAAATTTATGAAAAAAAAAAAGGTCTTATCCACCCACTTTTTTAGGCTCCTAATTAAATAATTTTAAAGAAAATTTGGATAAAATCATTCCATATAATGGCTCAATTTAATCACTCCTAATATAAATTGAGGAAATATATTTTAAATTACAAAATCCTTTTCTTTAATTGTACCCAAAAAAAATCAATTTCTCTAATAGTTAAATTTAAACTTTTGGAATAAAAGATATAAAAATTAAATCCGATTGGTTTATTCAAAAACTTAGCATTAAGTTTACATGAAAAATTTTTATTATAAAAAGCAAATAACTATCTCTGATTGATTAATTCATGTTTTAAGGATTAAATAGATATCCACTAATTAATCATTCAATTAGATAAAAGAAAGTAACTATTTCTGGTTGATTAATTTAAATTGTAAGTATTAATTAGGTATCCCGCCAATATCCTACTAAAATATTTTCCAAACATAATAAGTTTTTAAAAAATATTTTTGTACAAATTTCTATTTGAGTGCCAATTGTCAAATCTTTCCAGAAAATGTATCTGAACTATTATACAATGAATTACTATACAATATACATATAGATAGACAGGAGAGGGACATATGTGCAACTAGAAAGATCAGTGCGAATTTCTAGTCATGCTTCTTGTACATTTTTACTTTTTAAAAATCTATCTATTTATTGCATAATATCAATTTTCTACTAAAATTGTTATGTGGCATTTTTATATCATGCTTGTACATTTTTACTTTTTAAAAATCTATCTATTTGTTGCATAATATCAATTTTTATATTACAATTGTTATGTGGCATTTTTATAAAAATACTTTTTAATATTTTTTAATATTTTTCTTTTGAGATGGATATTTTTAAATTTTTTCTATTCATATTTTTTTGACTATTTATCTTTTATAGTTTTTAAATTTCTATTTTTAAACAAAAAGTAGTCAAATTATATTTATTTTTAATAAATTAGCATGCATACTTTAGTCCAGATATACATTAATCTCGAATTGGCATCCTAAAGATATGTAGAATATCAATTTAGTCTTTCAAAATTTGTTTACATCAATTCAATCTTCCATAGTATAAAATAATCATCAATTTGAAGACTAGATTGATATCTAAATATATATTAAAGGACTAAATTGAAATCCATTTTAAAAATTGAATGACCAAATTTATATCTAAAATCATCGTAAGACTAATTAACTTGATGTTATATTGTAGATTGGATGGAATAAGTGGCAAAAGATGTAATCTGATTTGGTATGATATCAGTTTCTTCCAAACCTACATTTTAGGAGGATCTAATAGATTGACCAATTTAGGTGCTATTAGAATATTCGTATGAAGGTTATTAAACTCAAGGTGTTGTTGAATTGGAAATGGAGTCCGTTACTTGAGGCATTAGATTGTGGGGGTAGTTATTAATACGTGCATAATGTTTTTTTTGTGTGGGGAGGGGGGCTTATTTGTATTTTATGGCCATATTTTGCAATTATTCTTTGACTTTTCTGGTATTATGCTCCACTCAGTATTTTGAGTGATAAGCCATCTAATGTTTTTATTGAAAGAAAAAAACTTGATCTAATAAAAACTTCTGAAAAATTAATTTGATTATTTACTCGTACAATATCCTGTAATACTATTATTTCACTTAGTTAAAAACTATCCTTCCTTTTAATTTTAATCTTTTAATTTCTTTCGATAAAAGTATTAAATGGTACTGTAATTTTATTTTATTTTATATTTCAACTTTTTTATCCTAATCCTAACAATAATAACATAAGATGCGTTAAAATTTCATAAACATATAAGATAGCATCGTAATTTAATAGCAACATGTTTTCTTTACAAAGAATTATTAAAATACAATAAAAATTAATTTAAAATATAATTTTGTAAAATTAAAAGATAAAGAGTAACGATTATACAAATTTTTTATATCCTAAAAAAACAAACTTAACATGCTAAGATAAATATAATGGCTTTTTTTAATTCAAATTATACATATAAAGTTAGAACATACTTTTAAATATTATTACTAAAAATAATATAAAATTGAGTCACATAATTACTAAATTTTTAATTCAAGTCTCTCTATTATACTTTGAAGCTACAGCATTCTATGCCATAGCCCCCGGAGATTCTTCCTCTTGCATGTACAATAAGTCCAGCACTTCCAGAATATGTTTATTCTACAAATTTTTATTTGTTCTTGATCTTTGAGAATTCACTCCATTAATTTTCTCCGCCTCTGCAGCTGGATCTTCCTCTTTTAAAATTTTTGGTAAACCTGTACCTTAATTCCTCAAAAATATACACGATATTAATTTAATTTTTGAAAATTAAATATGTGTGTATTTAATTTTGTATTTATAAAATTGATTCTTGATAAAATTAATTTTATCATAATGAACTTTAGTTAAAAATAATTTTGAAGTAGAATGATTTATGTTTGGATATCTTTACTTAAAAAGTGATTTTGATTGAAAATATTATTTGAATAATATTAATCAAAATTACTTTTAAATATATAATTACTAAAAAATAAATAAAAAAAGAAGCTAAACTGCTCTCAAGAAACATGTAATTAAAGGATAGTGGTGAAATTTCGTTGTTGAAAGAATTCCAACGGAAAAAACTCACTGCTCTCAATGGGATTCTATCACAGGAATTCATTTTAAAAGGGAACATCCAAGCAAAATTTTATTCCACATAATTATGTTAGGTATGGGGTGAACGGGATTTTAAAGGGAGGAACATGGATTCAAACACGCTATTAAATAGGTAAGTTAAAATATAATATTATATTTCACGAAAATTTTGATATCAAATGAATTTTTAAAAATTAAAATATAAAATCAGTTTTAAAAACTAATATAATATTATATTTTAATATTTAAGGACCTATTTAATTTTAAAAAAAAAAGTTTGGAACTAATATAATATTATATTTTAATTTTGAAAAACTTATTTAATATAAACAACTTTCAAGAAATAAATTAATATCATATGCGTCATCTAGAAATCAAACCGCATGGTTCATTTCAAAATTTTCTGCACCTCTTTCTTCTTCAAACATATATATTAGAATTTTATAAGTTTTTTACAACTTACTAGTAAATTGAAATTTTATAAAATTCTTAAATAATCAAGGAATTTTAATAACACATATAAAAAAAGGTCATAATTTGGTTTTATAATTAATATTGATACCTTAAATAGGCGATACTAAATATGTATTGTATAAGTGATACAAACATAAAAATTACACTTTGAGGTAATACTAAATATATATTATATAGATGAACCAAATATATAAATTATATGAATAATAAATAGTATATATTATAATTATTAGCAATTAAAAATAAACTTTAAATTAAATATTTGAACTTTGAATTTTATAATATACTCTAAAATTATATCAATTCAATTTTTTAATTATTGATTTAAATTACTTATTAACTTTTCTATTAATAAAAATTTCATAAAAGGGAATCATGTTGAATACCAGGTGAATGAGCTTTTAGGTTGTATTAGCTTTAGCTTTTTAAAAAAGTAATTATGAAACAAAATTTTTTTATATAATTAAAAAAGTTAAAAATAGATCTTTTTAACAAGTTACTCTTTTTATCTAAAAATAAATTATTTTAAAATTTTGATTATTTTTTAAAATTTATTCAAATATACAAGAAGTAATTTTTTTAGTTAAAAAAATAATATTTTACCAAAAAGATCTTAAACATGTGCATCTTTAAAGGAGTAAATGTGGCTCCAAACATCCTACAAATAGGTCAATTAAAATATCATATCATGTTAGTTTATGAAAGTTTTGGCATTAAATGAATCTTTGAGTTAAGATATGAAATCACTTTTAGGAATTAATATAATATTACATTTTAACTTTGAGAAATTATTTAATATTAAAAAGTTTTAAAATTAGTTTGATATTATATTTTAACTTTTAAAAATTTATCTGGTATAAAATTTTTTGATTAAATCTATACTTTAGTCTCAAAAAGTTTTTTATTTTAACACTATAGTTCTTAAAAGATTAAATGCATATACTTTAATTTATGAAATATTTTTATTTTAATACTTTAGTCTTTAGAAGAATAAATGTATACACTTTAGTATTAAAAAAAATTAAATACATACACTTTAGTTCCTGAAAAATTTTTACTTTAATACTTTATTCTTTAAAAAGTTAAATATTTGAGTAAAATCCCAAATTGATTATCGAAAAAGTTGTGGGATATCAATTTGATCCTCAGAAGAGTTATGACATCAATTTTGGACTAATTTAAAATGAATTTTAATTTTTCGTGAACCAAATTGATGTTACAATTTTTCGAGGATTATATTGATGTCATACAAATCTTTCAAAGACCAAATTAATATCGCAAATATTCTGGAAAATAAATTGATATTTTATAACTCTTTCGAGAACTAATTTAAGGTTTTGTTCTAAATCTTTTGAGAACTAAAATTATGTATTTTAATCTTTTGAAAATTAAAATATTAAAACTAAAACTTTTTAGAAACTAAAATATATGCACTTAATTTTTTAAAACATATAGTGTTAAATTGAAAATCTTTCGATGACTATAAGTGTAAGCATTTAAATTTTTAAATACTAAAATATTAAAACAAAATTCTTTTCCGGAGTTAAAATGTAATTTTACTCAAAAATTTAAAAAAAATAAATTAATACCACCTGATATTAAACTTGAATATAATTAATAAGAAACGGACAAATCAATCACTAAGCTAATCCATCAATTGCACATCCCTTTCAAGAGGAAGTGCCATTTTCCCATTTGCCACGAAAAGGGGCCACTTGGTTTGGTCAATTAGCGTTTTTTTTTTTTTTTTTTTTTTTTTTTAAATTTATTCCGAGGGTCAATGTCGAGTAGTGTCGTGTACGGCTTCAAGGGGATCCTATTGCGTCGTTTTTATTGTGCGAGTCCAGTTGTGTGGGCCTAATGGGCTCCACAGAATTTTTTAATCTACTTCAAATTCTTCACTTTAGTCCCCTTATTTGTCTTCGTGCTTTGATTTTACTTTAACGGAAATTAGCATAGTAGTCCGTGTGATGTACGACTTATTATCACAATGAAAAATTATAAATTAATTTAAATTATAATTATGAAATTAATTTAAATAAAAATAAAAATTAAATAACTAAAATATAACAATTTTTCATATAAAAATGCTTACATAAGCATGTGTTGTTTATAAAATTATAAAATAAAGCATCAACATAAATTTATAATATGCACAAGGGTTAATATTTTTAGTTTTAAATTTAAATTAAAGAAATATATATTGATTTGTAAAAAAGAATTGAACATGAAATATTCAAATTTTAAAAAACAAAGCATATATCTTTATAGAAATAATTATGTAAAAATATTTAGTACAATAATTTAATTTTTTAATGATCATTACGTGGTTATAAATATTTTCATGTAAATTTTCTAACATATACAAAAGATTCAAATACCCAATTATAAAATAGTGAAATTATTAATTTTCATAGTACCATATAACCAAAAAGAAATTAGTTGATATGTAATATTTCAAAATCACTTAAGTATTTTTTTTTTTGGGTGTAAAAATATCACTTAAGTAAATGACTATTATGAAATAAATACTTTAAAAATTTATTTATAAATTGATGAAATTATAAAATTATCTTCATCAACAAATTCGTAGATAAATATATGAATTTATCTATAACTACTACATTAAAAGTAACTAACATCTATAATTTATAAACAGATACTTTACTTGTGTAGCCTCTGAACATTTATAACTATTACATTAAAATTAACCTCTTAATAAATAAAAACCAAATTAAGGAAAATAATTAAAAGACAACTGTAGCAAAAAAAAGAGAATAAATTAAGTTCTAATAGAGATAAGAGTAAGTTTAAATTTAAGAATTCATTCTTCAATAATTATTTTTAATAATGCATACAATCCTGAAGTTATTAATTAGATGCGAAGAGAAAAAAAATAATATCAAATTCAAATACACAAAAAAGAACTAAATACTATTCAGTTCAAAAGCCAAAAACTTTTGCCTATTAATTTTTTATTTGATAAATTTTAATTAGTTTAATTTAAATTACATAAGTAACTTATAGTAGAAGATTGTTAGAAAATGAGATCAATTAATTAACTTTATAAGGTGTTGGTATATTTAATAATTAATGATTTTTTAATTTTTCAAAAAAATTATTTTAAAAGTAAGATATGTAAAATCCATTTAAAATGCGACAAATGTTAAAAATACCTTTTCAAATGGCAAATCAAAATCCACATGTTAGAACTAACCTAAGATTTCACATTTTCATATTAGATTAGATTATTTTAAAAAATAACATTTAAAAAATTTTTTAGAAAAAAATTGATCTTTGTTTAAAAATAAGATTTTAAAATATTTAAAATAATTATTTTCATATAGATAGTATAAAGTAAAAATCATTTTTAAAAATTAAAAAAAAAAGTTGGGCATGGGAGTTGGTAAATGAAGGTTAAAGAAAGTAAAGTAAAGTTAACACAGATAATACGCAAGTTTCAAGTCAAAAGAAGTTCTAAAGTAAAGCCAAAAGGCGGTTCTAAAGTTTGAAAAGCAAGATTAGTGAAAGGAAAGTAAATACGCGAACATGCTAGATAATATAAAAAGCCATTTTCCTTTTCACCAAAAGTTCTTTTAGCATTATTGTAGTGGTAACTGTGCCTCCTCGTCAATGCCATATTCTTCCAAATTTGAAGACCGAAATCTGCCCCCTGAATCCAATATAATAATTATTCTATGCATAATCAGACATATCTTTGTTAGAACTTGAATTTTTAAGCAACTTGAATTTGAGCAACAATGACTTCAACACCATCCAATATAATAATAATTCTATGCATAATGAGACATGTAATGACTTGTCAAGTGGTACTCATCCCCATCAGTGTAGAAACTCCTACAACATCCATTATCTTGATTTATCAGATAATTATGATCTTTTCATTGATAATCTCAATTGGATTTCTCGTCTTTCCTCCTTGCAATATCTCAACCTCAATGGTATTGATCTTCATAAGATAATTGATTGGCTTAAGTTAACGACCTTGCTTCCTTCACTTTCTGAGTTATATTTGGAGAGTTGTCAACTTGAAAACATCCATCCATTTCTTCAGTATGCTAATTTTACTCTACTTGATGTTCTTGATCTTGTTTCCAATGAGTTTAAGTTTGTGTTGCCTAGTTGGTTATTCAATCTTAGTTGTGGCATCTTAGAAATTGACCTTTCCAGAAATGACATACATGGCCAGCTACCTGAAACACTGCCAAAACTTCAAAGCATTGAATACTTGGCTTTGTCTGTAAATAATCTCGATGGACACATTCCATATTGATTAGGCCAACTCGAACAACTACAAATGCTTTATCTTTCTCATAATTCATTTCTAGTCCAATTCCCATAAATTTGGGAAGTCTATCATCCTTGATTATGTTGAGTCTCGAGTTAAATCTCATCAATGGAAGCCTTCCAGAAGGTATTAGGCAACTCTCCAATCTAAAGTGCTTGGCAGTTGGTAATAATTTCTTGACAGGAATTATCTCTAAAAGATGTTTTCACACATTTTCAAAGTTAAAGCATTTAGGGTTGGGCTCACCAGCCTTGATCTTTGACTTTGATCATGAATGGATCCCTCCTTTTCAACTTGAATATCTGTCATTGGGTTATGTGCATCCCAAACTTCCTTCATGGATATATGCACACAACTCTCTCAAATTTCTAACTATTGTGCACTCAAGGGCTTCATTTGAACCTTTTGGCAAGTTGTGGAAATTTGCAGCTCAACTTGAACTTTTCTGTTTAGTAAACAACTCAATCAATGGGGACATGTCAAATGTGTTTCTCAACTCCAAAATTGCAATTTTGGGTGGCAATAATTTGACAGGTGGTGTGGCTCAAGTATCACCAAATGTGACTATTTTAAATTTATCTCATAACTTTTTGTCTGGATCCATTTCTCCTCTCTTATGTCACAAGATGAAGGAAAAAGCCAATTTAAAGCTTTTGGATATCTCTCATAATATTTTATCTGGAGAAATTCTGAAATGTTGGATAAATTGGAAATCATTACCTTTTTGTTGACTTGGGGGACAATAACCTAACAGGCAAAATTTCTCATTCGATGGGATCCTTGTCTAATCTAATTTCATTGGGTCTTTATAGCAATAAGTTATCTGGAAGAATACCTCTCTCATTGAAAAATTGCAAAAATCTTCGAATCCTTAATCTAAATGAAAATAAATTTTCTGGGGCTGTATCAAGTTGGATAGGGCAAAGATTAAATGCTCTCCAACTAAGATCCAACCAATTTAATGGTAATGTTCCCACTGAAATATGCCAACTTCATTCTCTCAAGATGCTAGATTTTGCAAATAATAGATTCTGGGGACCACTACCCAATTGCTGGCATAACATGACGACCATGATTTTTGAATATGCTTCAATTGATGAGTTCTTCATTCGCATTCTTGCAATGAACAAAATAGCGCTATATCCTTTTCAGCTTATGTTGCTTATAAAAGGCCTGAAATTACTATATTCAAACTCAATATATGCTATTGACCTTTCAAGTAACAGTTTGTCTGGAACATTGCCATCATAGTTATTTACGCTCACTAGATTGCAATCATTGAATCTATCCCACAATCAATTAACGGGAATGATTCCACAAGATATTGGCAGCTTGTCACAGTTGGAATCCCTTGATCTCTTGAGCAACCTACTTTTGGGACAAATTCCTCAATCCATGTCAGGCTTATCTTTTCTTGAAGATTTGAACTTTTCATTCAACAATTTTGTGGGCAAAATCCCATTAGGGACCCAACTTCAAGGTTTTACAAACCTTAGCTATATGGGAAATCTTGAACTTTGTGGACCTCCACTCACAAATATCTGCCCACAAGATGAAAAACCACACAATACAAAACAAATGGGAGAAGATGATGATGATGACAAATCTGAAGTATATTCATGGTTCTATATGGGCTTGGGAATTGGATTTGCCATAGGATTTTGGGGATTATTGGGCGCTATTTTCTTCAGCAGAAGATGTAAGCATGCTTATTTCAGATTTCTTGACCGATTGTATGACATGGTGATCCACAAAATGAACTCCATTTGCTGGAGTATCAAGAACTACCACAACGGTTACTAGTAAGTATAGGAACAAATTTTATGTTGAGCTTTTAATTCAATTTGGTTCTCTCTCTCTCTCTCTCTCTCTCTCTCTCTATATATATATATATATATAAACATATCACATGAGAAGAGTGGTTTATTATGAGAGTGAGATGAGCAAATGTTAACCATCGGATATTATATAAATGATTAAAATTAAAAAATAAAGTCACATGACTTTTTTAAGTGATCATGTGACTTAAATGATCATGTGACCTTTAAATAACTTTAAATCTTGACCATCCATGTGCAATTATATGGACCAAATTTTCTCCTTTCACTCTCATAATAAACCATTCCCCTTATGTGATACGTTTTATATATATATATATGGGGATCCACTTACTCCAAAAGTAAGTCTTGATATATTTACTTTATTGAATAACTTTTTATGAACATTGAATTTTATCAATCTAACCGTTGAATTAAAACTTCCCACTATGTAGATTAAGTGTATAAAATTTCATAAAATTTGAAAGTGATTTGATACTTCATCATATCACTTTATTTTGACGTATGATGTAGTTTTGAAAATATAAGTAAACATTGACTATCAGATTACATGTCTATTGATGTCCAAATTTTTTGAAATTTGGTAAGCTTGATCATCAAGATAATATCACATGATTCAACAATTGAATTGATGAAATTCAATATCTATAAAAAGTTATTAAGGAGAGTAAGTATGTCAAGACTTACAAGTAAGTGAATCCCCACCTTATATATATCTTTGCATGCCATAACCATGTTTTTGGGCTTACTGATCATAATTAGTTGGTATTGACTTAAATGGTTATATTTGAAAATAATTTTTTAGTATTAACCTTAAATTTTCATTGGAAAAAATACATAAATAGAGTAAGACTATAGTGCAATAATAAAAAGGATTTGTCAACGAATGTTTTAACCGAACATATTAAAATTTTAAAACATAAATTATTAAAAAATATACAAGTATTTATTATTTCAAAATTTTAAATATATTAATATTTTATATTCAAAGAATTAAAATAAGAAATATATATTATTTTATTTCCGAACGTGAGCTCTTTTTACACAAGTTATAAGAATCCTAATATAAAGTACATATCAAAAGTTGGGACCTATTTCTTAGCCATTAAATGAGCTGTGGATGGATACATGGTTGAAATAACTTGCTTCTGTAGCCTTGCCTGAACAACCCTTAACCCATTTTGTAACATCAATTTAGCATGTTGGATGCATGGATTAGTTATGTTAACAAAACAATTATAAAGCAATGATATTTTGAACTTCCAAATGAAAATCAGTTGGAACAATATACCCAAATAAAAATCAGTAAAAAGAAAATGGATTCCGCCAGAAGAAGCACTAATAACATTTCTTTTTCTCATGCGCTAATTCATGAAACCAAGTCTGTACTGAGCTTTAGATGGTAGTAATATTTTATTAATATTCAAACTTTCTTTTTGGGGTCTGTGAATGTTCAAATTCGAAAGCAATCCTTACTTACCTTGCAGCCTCTATCTACATAATTTGCAGCTCCTTGGGGTGCATGCTTGGACTAGTTATTTCACCAAGAAGTTACCACAGGTTACATGTGTGTTACCCTTTTTTTTTTGGTTGTCATTGCATGTGTGTTACTTGGACTAGTTTTATTAAACTGGCATGTAAGTTCAGGTTTTTCTTTTTAACTTATTTCACCAATTGCAAACAGTTATGTTTTCCTCTGTTGGATTTGAGCATGATGTGGTAAAATTGTACTGTTTCGACTCGTAAAGTATATTTGAAGATGCTTTTATGCCTAGATCTCTCTTCTTTTTTTTTTTGTGTTAATGGTTATGCCTAGTTCTTATTATTTCAGAATATTAACGAAAACATATACTAGGAGGACATATGCTCTATCAAGTACCTCTTGCTTTCGTGTTTTTCACTTGTAATACTCTATGACAGTTTCAACTTTAACCTTCGATTACTGTATGTCGATAGGGCATCATAAATGTCATCATTCTCAGTAGGAAAGGTGAATATCTTTATTGACCAAAATAACGTAAATTTCTTTGAGAATAATTTTAATGTAATGTTAGTGTAAAAGAAGTTTATATTATTTTTAATTATATATTTTTATTTATAAAATTTTTAAAATAATAGGTGATTAAATCAAATACTTTTATTGATATGGTATAACATATATTTGAATATTTGTATAAAACTTTTAATATTAAGAATGCTTCAAAATTAAATTCAATTTCTTTACATTAATTGTAGATTTTTTTTTTTGTGTCAGAAATATACACTAGGTGAAACTATAACCTTGATTTTAACAACAATAATTAATTAAACTTTTATTTTGTTCGATAATCGAATTTAAAAATAAACATCAAATGGTAATAAAATAATTTACGAGTGCTATGTAAAAAAAATTTGAGTTTACTTTTTTATTTGGTTAACTTTAATTTATTATTTATAATAATATAGAACTTCATCAAATGTTATAATTTATACACCAAAACAAAATATATAAATCAAATAACCAATACAAATGTTGAGATTTACTTGACCTGACCATATGTTTAGAAAAAAAAAATCTGATTTATACGCTGGCTGAAAATACAAAAGAATAAATAAATAAATAAATCACCATAAAACTTTTTTTTACTTTAACTACAAAGTACCATAGATAACAGTTGTCATCAAAACTGATGATGATGGTTGGCAGAAAGATACCGAAGTTGCGTCACTAATTATTTAAAGAGTAGTGTTATACTCCCGAATAAAAAGCAAAAGAGTAGTGTTATACTATTAAAAAAAGTTAAATATTCTGATAGAAAATGATAGAAATTATTGCATAGAATAAGTTCTATGCTAATAAGAGTTGAGTATAGTAATAAATAAATTATACTCTTAAAGAAAGAATTAAAGTTAAAATTTTAAAAATTATATTATTCTAAAAGCTTTTTAATCGTGTTGGTACTTAAAGATTTAATCTCATGTTAATGTTTATAAATATATATTAAAAAATTAAAATAAAAGTAATATAACTTATTTATTTATTCATAATCAATTTATATATCACGTTACTCTAATGAATTAATTAATTTAATAGAAATTGTAACTCTCCAACAATTTCCATTTAAATAATTCTCATTGCATAAGAAAAACGACATAAATCGACCAGAAATATTTCTCAAACGAAAACGGAAGTAAAACAACAACACCGATAGCTAAGCAACCGTTGGATCAGAATCATGAAGCGGCAAAGTGACCCCACTTTCCGTCACAGAGAGAATAAGGTGGACACGGGGACTGCAACTTTTATTCGCATCAGGCAGATTCACAGCCGTATGATCAAAACGTTAGTTCCATCTGACGGTACAGAAGCCCCGAGGTCAACACTACAGCTCACATCTGATTTTTCAATATTACACATTCTTTTCTTTCTCCATGTGTCTGAATCATTTGCTTTGTTCTTAATTTTGTTGTTAGTAAAAAGGGAAAATTTGAAGGGAAAGAAACGGTGTTGAGCTTCGAAACGTTTCTCTCACATCAACAATTCAGCTCAATCAGGTGCAGATTTCTTCTTCTTCTTCTTCTTCTTCTTCCCAGTCTCTCAATTCCAAATGTTTCAAGTTTTAGCCTTTGACTTTTCAATTGGGGTTTTGTGGTCTTTGTAAATCTTGGGTCTTCAAAAAAATAATAATTTGAAGAATCCTAAGATGTTTTTTCTTGAGGATTTCGTTACAATTCAACAGGTTTGTGATGTCAGATTTTTTTTTTTTTTTGAATTACTGGGTTGGCTGAATGAGGTAGATGAAAAAGATTAAATTTTTGTTTTTGGTATTTAATGTGGTGGTTCAAATTTATGTAGTGCGTTTAACTTGAAATTTGGAATGAATAAGCTTCTGTTTTCTGTGAGAGCGTTTTGATTTTGTCACTGTTTAGTGAACTGTAGGCATAGATTTAGTTCCACTAATATCATGTTCATATGTGATGCTAGGTTTTTCCGTTTTATCCATTTAGTGTTATGCTGAACTTGCGTTGCACTCCTAATTTTCTGCTTTTGGCATTACATGTAATACTTTTGGGGAAAAAATCACCACTTATTTCCTAAGATTATTGGTATTCCCTTGTTATAGTTTGTAGGAACAAGATCTTCTTCATGTGGTAATAAAATTTAAAATAACATATTATTGTCCAAAGATGGTAGCAGCACTCTTGCAACTGTCTCACTATCTTGCTGTGATGTTCGTTGTGTTTTGGTAAGCTGGCTTTGATGTTGTTCGTCTGAACGATTGTGCAACCTCATAGGAGTTGAAGAGAAAGTAACATTTATTTTCTTTTATGGTTACTTAGACAGGACAAAAACTTGATCTTTTACAATGTGTAGTGCAAAGTGCTGCGACGACCTTGTTGCACCTCATTCAGCATATTAAAGTATATTAATGATCGGGAAGCAAATTAAAGGTGAAGCCTTGTCTCTACCTATTGTTGTCTTCTTGTTTGGTTATTTAGATGGATGTTACCGACGTGCTACGAAATAGTGACACACAAACCGAACGATATCCTTTGCTGATGGACCAGCTGGAAACCCACAATGTTCATCAGCACATAATTGATATTACAAGGAATGATGAAGTTTCATCCAGCTCATCTCATAATGATCAACACCCTGCAATGCATTTACATCAGAATGAAAATCAACTGAGTGGCAGCACAGACATCCCTACCCATCAAACATCTTCATTTTCTACACCTAGATTTAGTTCTAGAAGTTCTTTATCAGCAAGAAGAGGTGAGGGGTATGGGTATGGTCATCGCAGAAGGAGCCCACTAAATTCTGGTCTATGGATTTCTGTGGAACTTTTTGTCACTGTGAGTCAGATCATAGCATCTATCGTTGTCTTGTCACTATCCAGAAATGAACATCCCCAAGCCCCATTATTTGCATGGATTGTGGGTTATGCATCTGGTTGTGTTGCTACGCTTCCTATTCTTTACTGGCGATATCGAAACTATAATCAAAGTGCTGAACAAGATACCTCTCAATCATATCAAGGATCTTCTGGAAGCAACCCTTCAGAACCTACTCCTTATACTGCCATATCTTTTACTCATGTTTCAGATGAAGAGAATAGTCATATTACAGAATCAACCATAAGAAGCGCTAGAATTCCTGGAGCCTTTAGTTCTAGGTATGCATTTTTTCTTAGGTAGCTCTGGTACTTTTCTTCTGTTTTGACGGTTATGAGATTTATTTATTTATTATTTATTAGTCCATTTTTAACTTAAGGTGCTTGATCTTTCATTGGAGAGTTACCTAATATGGAAGAACAATAGAATTCCATACTTACATCTCAGTACGTTATATCCACATTACAGATGGTTGCTTTCTTGCCACTTTTTCCCCCCTTTTCCTTTTTATCTTTGCTACAATTCTTAGCTCTGAGTGTATGTCTACTTTTGTACAAAGAACATGATTATATTGGTCATTGATTTTAATTCTTAAAATTTATTAGTGTTGAAACTTTTTAAAAAAATTTTAACAATAATTTCAGCTCATACTTTTCCTCTAAGTTAGTTGGTATAAATTATAAATCTTCAAAATCACAGTCATCAGTTTGAGCATATAGCAGAACCAGATCTTAGAATGGGTTTGGATCTTATACTGTTAGCTTCATTTGGTGAAACCTTTCTTAGGTTTAGGTGGTACTTAGTCAGGCTTTATTGAAAATATAGATTTCTTAATCATTTGGATGATATACAGGGCTTAAAAGAAGTTGGGCAATAAAACAATTGTAGAGCAAGATGCTGAATAATTTGTTCTCAACTAGAGCTAGACAGACCCAAATCAAAAGGTACATGCAGACAGAAACAATGAACATGGTCAGATTCATACCCTTGTCCAAATAGAGTAGGTGATGGGTGAAGCCGTCTCACGTTCTCACTATTTTGTTGTTAGTAATATATCATTTTGGTGAAAATAGTTGTACAATTTAGGTGATGAGTTCTTTCATAGTATTGTTTACTGTGAAAATATCAGTCCTGTTTTTTCTTCTCTTT
Organism: Pterocarpus macrocarpus; assembly: GCA_031439585.1. Taxonomy (NCBI): domain Eukaryota; kingdom Viridiplantae; phylum Streptophyta; class Magnoliopsida; order Fabales; family Fabaceae; genus Pterocarpus; species Pterocarpus macrocarpus. Next base: position 2,253,549 of record CM062516.1, read on the forward strand.
CATTTTACAGCATTGTTGATCTCAAATATAACTTTCAAGCTATAACTTACATGAATTTCATACTTGTCATGACTTATATAATTAGCTCAAATTAGATGAACTGAACTAGGTCAAACGACTCAACCCGCACTTGACATGGTTACTTGCGTTGATTCCTAGCACATTAACCTAAATGAATTCCATTCAGTAAATCTATTCACTATCCAGGGCTAGTTAGTTCAGTTCAAATTTGAGCCTAAAACTATACTAACTTTCTGTGGACCCCTCTACTAAGGCCTGTAAATCTTGTGAGCTTCTTTTAAGATGCGGGCCCTGTGGAGAAGGGGAAACCTGTTGAAATTTGCATCACCTTGTTTCCTCTGAAGTTATTGAGTGTCAAATTCAAGTTGATACAAAAACCTTACCCCATCCTCTTTTTCCTTTCTGTCTTTTTTTATTATTTCATCTGCATTTGATCAATGTAGTGCAGTAAGCAGAAAAATTTATTACTAAGGAGAACTATCTTGTGAGCTTCATTTAATATTTGGAAATGGGGAGAAAGGGAAGTTTATTATATATGCCAAATTTATGAACCTTATTTCCTGAGTTATTGAATCTCTAATTCAAGTAAATACAAAACTGAAAACCTTTTGCCCGTCTGATTCTACCCATGTTTAATCAATTATTGGGTCACTAAGCTGATAAGTTCATTGATAAATTTCAGGTTTAATGGATTAGTAGACCATTTCAAGATGGCCTTGGATTGCTTCTTTGCAGTTTGGTTTGTCGTCGGCAATGTGTGGATCTTTGGAGGTCACACTTCTCCTTCTGATGCTCCAAATTTGTATAGGTACTGGTTACAAACAGTATATTTGCACTACTAGTTTTTCCCTTTCCCAAGTCTTCAAATATTATGGGTTTCTTTTTGTGCAGGTTGTGTATAGTGTTTCTTACCTTTAGCTGCATCGGATATGCCATGCCATTTATACTGTGTGCAACAATTTGTTGCTGCCTACCTTGCATAATTTCTGTTTTGGGCATCCGTGAGGATCTTTCTCAAAACAGAGGAGCCTCAATAGAATCCATCAATGCTTTGCCAATCTACAAGTTCAAAGTGAAGAAAAATGAAAATAGTGGTGTTCAGGATGTAAATACAGCTATTGATGAAGGTGGAATTCTAGCTGCAGGGACAGAAAAGGAACGGTTGATATCAGGAGAAGATGCTGTAAGTTTGTAGTTGGCTATATGTTCGGTAGATTTAATACTTGAGGCAATGTCAGGTTAGGGTGAAATTTGTATTTACCTGTCTTCAATAATTAGTGTGTTTTCCCACCCCAAAATTCTGTTCGGCAATGGTGGGAAAGATCTAAGATATAATAATAATAAAAAAAGAAGAAGATTGAAGTAGAATCTAAATGTAAGTGTTTAAAGGGATTTGAATATAAAGCTACATTTATGATTAATGTGCCTTCACAACATGGAGAATGCTTCATCTTTTAAATACATAGCTTTGACTTATTTGAATGTAATATTCAATTTATTTCAATATCTTTCTTAAATTCATTGCAGGTTTGTTGTATTTGCTTGTCAAAATATGTAGATGACGATGAGCTTCGGGAGTTACCGTGTTTTCATGTCTTTCATGTAGAGTGTATTGATAAATGGTTAAAGATAAATGCATCCTGTCCTCTTTGTAAATATGAAGTTGGTACAAGTAGTGAAGTCTCACCGTCAGCCATGGACTCCAGTCAGCAGTAGATGAGAAAAAGGGGTGACAACTTAGCCAGTCAGTGGTGGTATTCAAGGTGCTAGCAATTGCTTTCCTGAAGGCACATTTCCAAAGAAGTTGCAATTTTCATGTTTGGATCAAATATTTGGAGTCTGCCTTAAAAGAGTGATTTGTATGTCATCAGAGTGCTGAAGATAGATGCACTGTTGGCATCTTCCACCCAATTTTACATGTGAAGTCTTTTTGTGTAGAAAATAGGCTACACGCTCCTGGGTATGTATGTATATACATATAACAAAATATAATGAAAATGTTGTGAATTTAAAGTTTTAAAATAAGCAAAAGTTGTTCGGAAACATTCTCCAACTCTTGTTGAGGAAGTTTTGCCATAAAAATTTTGCAGTGATTGGACAAGGGTTGGTTGTTGTTGTTGAATAAATATATTATTATGAGTAATTTTTCAACATTGTCGATAAGAAATTTAGCAGTGGACACTGTTTAGATAATGTTGATTGTTAAAGAATATGGATAATATTGGCTGTTATAGATAATATTTCTCGAGAATTATCTCTAAAACTAGGAATTAAAATTGTAATAAGACATGAACTGTGACCCAAACTATCAAGTCACAAAAGCTTCAGACGAATTCCCTAATGCAATTTCATACACTCTAGTTTTGAAGTTAGCATCAGAGCGAAGTATGACCAGGTTATGTGTAGATTTTTACCCTACCAAGGCATGCAGTGCATTGGCCAATGTTATTCCTTGTTTGTATGATTGCACAAAAACTGACTTTCTTGAATTGATAGACCACATTACTGTCTGACATTTAAGCACAAGCTGCAGTAGAAGAATTGAAAGGTTTTTGCTGGCTAATCATGCAGAGCTATAAAAAGGTTGGATAATCTATGTATTCTGTACGTAGTCTTTGTTTCTGCGTGCAATGCATCTAATTTTGGAATGCCCCCTCCATAGAAAACTTGATCACTTGTCCTTCACCTAAGACCGCCTCTGGCCCAGCACAAAATTAACTAAAACATCTATCATGGTGACTAATTCAGGATCTCATGGTGGACATGGAGGTTGTCTTCAATGATCTTATTTCTAGCCAACAGGTTAAAGACACGTGCTATTTAATTATTTTTTGGTCGGGTAAGACACATGTTATTTTGTACATGTTATTTTGTCCATGGATTTTCATAGAGAACTATCAATGTTTCTTAATTTGCATCTGTTCAAGAAGAAAAGAAGTGATTAAGAGTTTGTTAGTAAGCAGCCCATTTCTCCTTCTGATGTCCAGCTCTAGGGGTACCCTAAATTGAAGGCAGTTAAACAAAGACAAAAGAGTACCTTCAATTGAAGGCAGCCAAACAAAGTCAATCTTCCTCTACCATTGTTACTCACACGGGTAACCCTACAAATTGTATATCTCATATTGGCACTACTACAAGTCCTTGGATCCTTAATTTCGATGCTTTCAATCATATAACTAGTAATTATTCTATTTCCACTTTTTTTTTTGTTTGATTGGTTGTCTACTTCAAAGTACCAAGTATTTGCAAAATCGGAATCGTGTGGCTTGGAAAAGCATGAACCAGAATGTTGTTGCACAATCAAGTACAGAAGTTGAGTGCAGGTGTGTGGCACCAGCTACCTGTGAGCTAATATGTGTGAAACTCTTACTTCAATAGTTCTAAGTTTGGAAGTGTTAAGGAGGTGAAGCTATATGTTACATTAATCAAGCTGTCTTGCATATAAGTTCATGTTGTTTTTATTTTAGAGTTGTGTTATTTGAATGCGCAAAAACGGATGTATTCGACACATTACCATTTTTTTTTTTAGTTACCAACTTTTTAAATTAAAGTTACCAACTTATTTGATTGAATTACTAACCAGTTGCAGCATAACATTATAGGACATTTTGTATTCAAATTATATGGTAACTCAATCGAATAAATTGGTAACTGAGAAAAAAAATTAATATTTGTATACTGCAACTAATTGGTAACTCAATCAAAAAAATTTGTAACTTTAATTTAAAAAATTGATAACTGAAAAAAAAAAAAAGATTGATAATGCGTCGGAAATACGTCCCAAATACGCGTTCAAATAACATTATTGTTTATTTTAATATATATGAGATGACAAAAATGAGATTTATTGTCATTATGCCTGAGGGGAAGTGCTTTCTAAGCAAATTATTACGGAGTTTGTCAACCAAAGTGATCAATTGGTTGAAATCTTCATTATGTCTATTCAAGGTTTGGTAAGTCATTATTATCATGACAAACTTGGTATATATGATCTATAAATTCTAGTTTGATAGAAAATGTCGAGGCCATACTGGTTCTTAAAGATGATGTTATAGCATTCAAATAAGACGGCAACCTAGATCCCAAGCAAGGTCGGGAGCGTGCACGATTCCCCCGATTCCAGCTCTGGTTATAGATGAAGTGCCAAGATTGGCAGCAAAACACAGACGCCCTAGTCCGCACGCTTCTTCATCTCTACCCTTTCTAGTAAGCACAACTTTGATCATATATGTAACATGTATAATTTCACTCTATTCCTTCCCAAGCATTAGATAACATTTATCTCATTATGCGAAGTTTACAATCTGCACCCAATTACATTGCCGGCATCAAAACCACACATATTTTTGGGCAAGGAAAACTACGTAATTTTATATAGGTTCCTAAACCCTAAAAATTAACCACCCATGGTCCCTTTTCTTAACAATTTGCTATTTTAATCAACTCAAACCTACGAGGTAAGAAATCAAATAACTTTTTAACATTTCTTTAACCTAACATTAGATGCAATAACCAATTAAAGACAAGCAGCTTCAAAACAAGATCAGCATTAAACCCCAATTTTTTCTTTTGCTAAATCCATCCAAAATTAAAGCTGCCATTTCAGCTTCCAGTAGCAAAATTATAACATGATTCAATGCTTATACATGATATATAAGCCAATAAAATAGGAAAGGTACAACATGCTCTACATATACTTTATGTTGGCTGGATGCAGGACCAGAAACCTAAAACTCTCTAGCTCTCCCAACGACCAAAATGACAACCTGGGACAACAATGGAAATCCACGGTGCCCCGCTTACCACCTCTCAGGAATAAGGGGTGAACAAATAAATGATTCAATCCTAGAACATAAATATGGTAAAATTATACACATTTGCAATCTGAATATAATTTCACAGTAGGGAGAGGAAGAACTCGCGAAGAAAATACATGGGAGTGACGTGTGTAGAATTTGCCATAACCCACACCAAAACTGTGACCCTCGATGCAGCAAACTGCAAGGGAGGTCATTTTTGCGAGTGTCAAATGCAGTTTGATTTATCAAGCATCCAAACTTGGTACCTTGGATATATGTTAGACTCATGGATGTGCTTAACTTAGTCAGATAGTGAGATCTTTAAATGCCTCTAGTTTCCCATTTGATTTGATGGAGCCCGCATTTTGACTACCCACCGAATGGTTAGGGGACTCATTTTCAGAGTTCTTACATAACTGACTGAGGACCGAGTTGGGAGAAACAGAGCTGCAGCTGCCCTCAAAGTACGTAGAATAAGGAAAGTACTCAGCACAACGCGATTTCCATCCTGCAAGAACAGATAATTAATCTTGCAATGCCCCATTACAAAAAGTGAAATAGAAACAACGAAAGGGAATGAAAAATAGAGAACAAAAAATTAAGTTTGGTGACGATTTAATAATTTTAGGCACCAGAATTTCCTTATTTGAAGTATAAGAACAATGAATTAAATGCTATATCAAAAAATAAACCTTGAAACTGCTAAAATTTTGAAAAAACATTGACCCCATCCCAGAATAATGACAAAAGATTAAAACTAACTAAAACAATGCTTCAGGGAACAATTTCCATCTCCTTTATCCTCTATTCCTATAAGAAAATCTTGCTTACTTCAGAGCAATCGGTAATTTTTTAATCTCCAAAACTTTAGCATAGAAAAAAATGCACCCCAAATGCACGTTATTCTTGTAAACCATAAGCACCATTTATGACTAATATCAGGTACTAAAATTTTCATATGCATTGGTACTTAAGGCCAACCAACAGAAAATTAATCAGGCAACACAGAAGTCCCAGTTGTACTTACTCAATGCAGCATCCTGGTCAAGAAGTACTGTTCCAAGAAGTTTGTGAACTGCAATACAGTCTTTAAGCGTCCATTCCCTGATTGGTCCAAGTGCTCCATTTCTAGCAGCACATATTATTGAAAGATTCAATAATGCCATCACTCAAATTTTAAAGCCAAAAATGATATAGATGGTAAGCAACGAGCAAAGTAAATATACAACTGACACAAACATGAAAACTGCATGACAAGTCCAAAAGTTACATGTCACGATACACAAATTCGCACACAATATTTAGTTTTTCACATTTTAATTTTATTTCCTCATTTTTAGGATCCTTTTTTTACACTTTTTTGGTAGTAGTCTGTTATGCTTTATTTCATCTACGACATCTTTCTTTTATGCCTCTTACCCGTTAATTTCATTTTGGTCATTACCTCCTTTCTCAGAAAAAATAAACACTCAACAATCTTCATAAAAAGAATTAAAACCAAAAACCCCCTTAGTATTTCAGGGACAAACTGCCTTCAATTCATCTTCATCCCCAAAAAAGGGAAGATGGTTGTATTTCACCCACACTTAATCTCATCTCTATCTGAGCAAAGGGGCAGCTTGCTGTTGACCCCTTCATACTCTTTCCCATTTTCTTTAAAATTAATTTCTATTTTTAAAAACCTAAGTCCTAGCAGTCATAATCTGTCAAGCTGCAGTGAAGCTGTAATGAAAATGTTTTCTTAATCCAATACTTAACAGACACAACAGTGTGCACGTCAGTGTCAGAAACACATTAAACAGACTGATACACAAGGAATGTGTGTGTCTGTGCTTAAACGCATATGGCTTAAGATGTTATAAATCATTACCTTGGCACAAAGTTATTTGTTGACTCTTCAACCAACTTGACAGCCTCAGACTTCCTGTTCGAATCCAAAATGTACAAGATTTCTGCGAAAGCTGCTCTATGCATCAGAGAATCTGCAAAAACAGAACAAAAACAAACTCAGAAATCATCAAAGCAACAAAGAATATGCAACACCAAGTTGATGATAATGTTCACTACGACCTTTATGATTTTCAAGGAAAGAGTTGTTAGCCTCAAACAGAGATTTCTCATGCAGCTGACTGCAAAAAGGGAATTGATAGATAAAGTTAACATTAAACCATAATCATAAAATGAATAAAAGAAATGAATATACCAGCCAAATATAATAAACAAAGTAGTAAAATCATTCACATCAAGAACCTAATAGTTGGGCGCTCAGCTTCTAAGACACTCCAAATCAGTTTCTCACTGTCAGTCACAGGTGCATTCATGGATCCCACTTCATGGAAGAATTTAATCTGCAACATATGGACTGAAATAAATGCCAGCAGAAAGAGTTCTGTTTTGGGGGAAGGGTGTGTTTGATGGAGGAAAGAAGAAATCACAACAATATAAAGGACGTGATATACCAAAAATGAGAACAAACAAACTTCATAATAGACTAGAAGCAGCTGGTGCCAAATTCAAAGGAATATTTTTTTTTCCCATAGAAATAGAAATTTTATTAGAAGAGAATGGAACGTACAAAAGAGGATGAGACATCTTCACATAGATACAAAAGATATGGCTAAGACCTAAAGGGATGAACCATGTAATAAAACATGCTAATCCCTTTGAATATCAGCTAAAGAAACACCATTAAACAAGCCATGAGCTAAGCACCAAAGGGAAGCCAAAAAAGTAATCCTATCTCAAATAAAATCAATAGATGAAAAAGAATCATTAAAAACCCTAGAATTCCTTTCCAACCAAATACAAATGAATATTTTTCTTTTGATTACCTAATAAGGCACGAGAATTTCATGCAATTCATAATATTCACTACAAACAATTTTAATTAATAGAAGTATAGAACAATAATAATTATAATTTTAAAAAGTATGGCTTGTAGGCAATAACAGAACCAATTTGTATTCCTATTTTGATTTGATATGATAAACTTCAAAAATGCAAACTTTCCAATCCCAGTAACATGGAATTAATTTGTTTTTCAGAAGGGACACCATACCAAGCAACGATGAGAATCAGGATGTTCAGCATCCAACCTCAGTAGCTGCTTCACAGCCTACAATTCAAAAGAAACAGAAGAAACACAGTTAACGGGCATTCTAGTCTAAAATGATAAAGGAAAAAGAAGTGTAATATAACCTCAAGATATGCAAATCAAATTATTCAAGAAAGCAAAGCTATACAACTGGTATAAATTGTTTTACAAAGTAGAGTTCCCCTAGACACTTGCAATGTGCCTATTTTTTTTTTTTTTTAACCAGTCATGGTAATGTACTTAAAATAGCAAGGAACAAATCCATAACTGTTCGCCAACTTAATTACTAGCCTGACAACATTACATACAATGAACAAGAAGCCAGATAAAGTAAGTTACTGAGCTCCCCTTAAACACACAAATACCTGAAAGGCAAGCAAAATCTTATTTTTTCTTGTATACAAATCAAACGCGAACAAGTGTGTCTCCAATGAATCAGGTGAATTCTTCTGCAGCAACTTCAAGTATTTTGTGGCTTCCGACAGTGGATCTTCAACCTAAGTAGGGAAAAACACATGAGAAACAGGACTATATCCCTTAACAATTATCCCTTAACAATTAAAACAAGTATAATAAAATGGCAAAATGACAGATGAATGCTTAAAATGAGTTCTTGCAGAAACATTGATGCCCCTGACACTAACTATGCATTATACTGATTTTATCAGTTTGTCAAATATGAATATATGACATTCACATAATTAAACAGCAAAAGTTGGTGTTAATCTGTTCACTATAGCAATTTAACTGGTCAATTTCATATATGTATTAAAGCTAAATGCTGCTGGAAAAAAGGAACAGAGGATCACTAAGAATACTGTTATACAAATTTCCATAACGGATCTTAACTCTAGCAAGCCAAATATACAAAAACCTATGCAAGGGGCCTTAAAAAACCACTCTCCTGAATCATAATAAGCAGGGTTGTCCATTTCTAAATCCCTTTCAATTTTAACAACCCATACTCTTGTTGGTCTATCACTCATGCAGACATCCTTTGATGATAATAGTTACGATATTCTGCCAAGATCCAAAATGCCAAAATACATGGTGGCAACCATAAGAATAGTATCTATAGTGACTCATCTACACGAACCCAAGAAGAAAACTTTGTTTTGTGCACTTAATGAAAATCTGAAACACAACCAAATAAGAATCCACACAAATGTATCAAAATTCAACCTGCAACAACTTCTCCCCATGCGGATCAGGATCAACAGGTTTTACATGGCGTTTCCCAGACTTCGATACCCCACTGGCGTTTAACTCTTCATTCTTTTCCTCTGCCTCCTAAAAAAAATAAAACAATAGAATGAGAACCTGTCCCTCATGAAGTTCCAAAGAAGCCATACCAATGGCTACAGTACTTTCTTAGCTCTTGCTTCTGCCTTTCTCTGTTTTTGTCTCATTTTCTTCTTCTGAGAAGGAAGCAACTTTGACATATTATCATCTTCCTCGGCTGTGGACTTCGGGGGAGAATCATGCAACTTAATATAACATCTGCAGATCAAAATGTTACAGCCATGAGATCATGCATACAAGATCAGAAGTAAATTTCTTTACTTATACTAATTAAGGCTGAACTATAAAGCTATGCAACTTAAACCATATGTTAGAACAGTCTTCGCCTCGTGAGGGCTGAGACAGAAACATCAAAGAAAATAATCAAAAAACAATCACAAGTTCATTTTCCCAATATGTATTGCACCTCAATTGTATGATTGAAGAGCTTTTAACTCCCATACATGTGTAGAACCCAGTTAGTCAATGCACTGCACAACACTAATAAGCATAACAACTCTTGCAGTATTCCAACAAAAGACAAGACAGTATTCACCTGATAGCTCCAGCTGCTGCTTTATGAAAATATACATGCGAGTGCAATCGATCTTGAAATTTAAGCATTTCCACATACGTACGCAAAGTCATTTTCCTTAAGCAGTATGAATGAAAATCAAATTGGTCTTCAGTAATATCTGCATAATGCTTCTCCACTGCTAAAAACTTCTTGAGTGCCCGTCCAAGATCACCCTGGCGGAAATAGCTTTCACCAGAGGCAAGCTCATACCTTCCAAAGATAGGTGTCAAAATAAGCGTTCAGAAATTAAATCACAAGATCCACTGGATAGTGCAAAATATTAAAATATCATTATGCACTGACCACATGCACTGCATGTCATGAAGGTTGTTGTGTTGATCACCATCTTTTGTAAACAACACAGCAGTTTTCTCAGCCAAAGCCACCTTGGAATCAAGTGAATAGATAATAAAGCAGAGTCAGCAAAGGGAAACAAGAAAGCCACAAATTAAGATAGCCGGGCAGCTGATGATGGAAAGATAGACAAAAACCTGATCAGCCTGCAGCATGCGCTTAACACATTCACTATTAACATAACGATCAGCAAGATCCATACACCTAGCTTCATCTGCAAATGCAGCAGCAGCAGCCAAATCACCAGCATGCTTCAGTATCCGACTCTGTTATACAAAGACATGTAACAATCATTGGATTATGGTATTGAGTAGTGACATTTGGAGAAATCATGGCAGTTCCAAATTCAGCCTCAACTCAGTTTTACCCACAGCAAGGCACCTTTTTGGCATATCGAACAAATTTCCCAAAATTCTTTTGACATCTTCACATTTATACGCTATGTAGTAAACATGGCTTAAAACATGGTTATAAGAATTATACCATTCAATGGATGGCCTCAATAATATCGATAAACCAAATCACCACACTGATTGCTCTAATTTATACTATCCCAACAAATAATTCTGACAATGCTCTTCACAAAATGGTTCAGAACAACCAAAACACTAGTCTCAGTATGTTATAGGGCGATACTAAGCCCTATTCTATACAGTATGTATTCTCTCCTCTCTCTCTTGAACTCTAAAACTTTAAAATTACATCACACTTCTCAAATAATTTGATTATATGTCATTGTGACAAGCATTTAAGTACTTATTTATGATATTACTGGATATCACTAATTTTTCAAAGAATATAAAATTGAAGTGCTTTCGTATGTCATATTTAAATTTTTAATTTCTTTTTTGGTCAATTCAATATTCAATATTTAAAAACCTTCATTCATTGTACAGAACACAAAATATCTTATCTTTATACTTACTTTTTTTAACAACAGAAATAGATAAATATCTCACATGTGAGCATTCTGAAATTGCCAGGCCAAAACGGCTAAAACTAATCGGAAAAAAGCTATTTAGCACAATAGTTTCAAGCAGGGACACATGAAATTGAACATTCCAGTAAATTACGTAATTAGGACCACTAGATGTCACATTGACCAACAGTTTCCATTTACACTTAGTGTGGTTATCTGTGCAAATTATTTGTGATACATAGAAATGTTTAAAGTTGATCAGCCCAATCAATGGTTAAGTGTCAATTACTTTGTAGTTGTATTTTTCTGTTAACTTAGAATACAAAACTTTACAACATAACAGAAGGACTGCAAAGAAACGAACTAATCCTAGAACAAGCAGACAATTATTTGTAACCAAACCTTGACGGAGTATAGATCAATGACAGTAGGTGTGTGTTCTATGGCCTCATCGATTTTGGAAAGGGCAATTTCATATTGTCCCCGTCTGTCATAATGCTGCACCAGCACAACTTCTCGTAAGTGGGGTAAAATAGAACGGGAAGAAAAAAGAGTCAAGAAACCATTATGAAGAATAGCTACCAACCTGAGCCAATAAAAACAAAGTCCACATAAGAGTTGAAGGGGGTTCTTTTTCCACTCTGTATAAATTATAAACAAAGGTTATTTATGGAACTGAAGAAAAGAACTCCAAAGTACCAACTATGAGGCTCTTTGCAATTCATTAGTGATTGGACAGGATTGAGTTTATGGCTTTTCTTTAGTGCTTTGCTTAGGGTTGTTCCAAGGGAGTTTAAATCACTGATGTGCAAAGACAATGGGCAGGCTTGTTTGTCTTGCAGTTTGCTTCTCTTTCTCTTCATTCAAGAGAGCTAACCAAGAGAGTTACAAGATGCCATTTGCAAGATATGAACATTGTACTCAATTCATGTGCTACTAGACGAAAGTTAACAAGTATATCCTACCTCCTGGGATATTGGCCTGACGTCCTAATTGAATGCTCTAATTCAAGAATTAGTTGTTCCAAAATGTCTGCCTGAACAAAGTTCAATAAAAGAAAAGGAACAGTCAGAACCCAGAGAAACAGTATTTTCAGCTGCCACATAACATGATGGAAGAAAAAAAATCAATAAAAAGAAATCCCATACTCTTTCAGTAGTAGAAATGCAAGGGATTAAAACTGACCTTCCCCGGGTGATTGTACAAAGAAGAAAGATCAGAGAAGAGAGATGGAACTCCCTACACAACACCAAAAGAAATCTTATTCAACTTTGGAACAACTAAACTAGGCATAATGTGATATGCAAAGAAATTTTGTATACCTTAGTCAGGAGAGGTCTAATATAATTATCTGCTGCTTCTTGAAATTTATGACCTTGCAGAAAATCTAGTGGTATTCTCTGCCAAACAAAAGATCCAATGAAGAGTGATTTTGATCCAAAAGATTTAAGCACTCCAACAGTACTACTCATTTTGATAAGAAATAATGAAATATACCAGTGGACCACCAAGCATTTGTCTATGCTATATAATATTGTAGAAGATGCACTCACACTGATCTATGAAGAGGGCACCAAAACCAGGACTACCACTTTAGCACGCATTTTATGAAATGGCTATAGAGGGGAAGAAATCAATAATAACATTATCACCACACATTATGCTAATGGATATTCTATTCAAGTTGCCAATATTTTCTAGTAAGCAAGAAACAATGAGATTCCTGCCTCCTAAGAAAAGAATGGCAACAAGCGATCTATCGCAAAACCCAATTTAGAGAAAGCAAGCATTCCAAATTTCACAAGTGTTATACAAAGGAACAGACATATCTCCTTTTACACATAATACAGCAAAATATTAACTAACTGATAATTGTGATAACGAAGGCAAGATATTTTATCAAAATTAAGTATAGCTACAACAATAAACTGCATTACCTTAACAGCAGAAGACCATTTATATTGCTGGCTGAGTGTTTTGTACAAGGAATCTAACCGATCTATTTCATCAGGAGAGTACTGGCCATTTTCTGAATACAACCCAACACATTTTTGGAGACCTTCATAGTACCTGAATGTCAACACAAATCATGAAATATTATTTAGCTTCTACAAGTCAGCAATAGTGTAGACAAAATAAAATCCAAAAGACACTGCTTACAAAGGGCTTTATTATACAGTAATTATACATTATTAAAATGACAAAAGAAGCTAAAGCCCAAGTCATTATTGAATGCGTTTGTAGCAGAAAGACATTCCAAGACATTATTGACACCATTAAGGCTATAAGTCATTTTAAGCATGTAAAAAGACTTTGCAATTGAGACACTCCAACCAAAAATATAAGCAGCCACAAAGATCACCTATAATTATCAGGATTCATGGAAAGTAATGCCCGGTACAAACTTTCGCCTTCTTCTAAGTGACCAAGCTTCACTAAAAGTGCAACCTCTTGTTCTTTATATGCAAGCTTATCAACCTAAAAAGACATATCAGGAAGAATTATTATACCATGCATGGTAAGTTACATAATCAAATTACCCAGGTACACATAACATACATACAATTTTTGACTCTTTTTTGCGCAACTCCTCCAGAGCTCTCTCAAGCAATCTGCATTCCTCTAACAAAGAGATCTGTGCAAAAATATTTGATGTAGAAAACCACCATTGCAGTGAAAAACAGCATCAGCTTTCGAACCCCGAGAACGACTTCATATTCTTCAACATCAATAAGTAGAAGTGACAGCAAATAATTCACATTCAACAAAATGTAATTTGACTGAAGTTAGACAATTTCCCAAATCTTTAAATTTAAAATCAAAGTAATGAAATGTTTACGATTTTTATAATGAAGCCAGGGGGAATACCAGCTATTGTTGACATTTAGAAAAGAATCATATAAAGACCAAAGAAAGTTCCACTTACACAAACCCTACAAAGGGTTTGAGTCTGCTCATATTCTAATCAATTGAAGCTAAAAGGGTCAACCCAGTCAGCAAAATGGTCAGCATGTCTAAACAAACCGGCCAGAAACCGTGTCACCAGATTGCCAGTCTGGGTTTTGCCTTCAAGCATAGCAGTTTAAGGTCACAACATCCTCTCATATAGTCTTAAAGTACAGGTTACACATAAAATTCTGACATGCATGAGTTAAAAACAAGTAGCCAACTCAATTTTTTTACAGTGTAAACAAAAAGTTAATTAAGCTAAGGTTACATCAAGCAACAATTATGCAAATAAGCATCATGCATTAAACAAGAAACAGCAGTTGGCACACTGCCAGAGCAAAACCTTATATAAAAGCATTTCCCCATGCTCACACCGTTCATTTTCTGGAGGATAATCATCTTCTAAAGTCCCTTCATATGCTTCCAAAATTTCAACGGCCTTGGATGCACTGTTACACATTTGAAAGGACAATATTACAAACTACCAAAAGAACAAAATTATGTTATTTTTAATAAAAACTATTTATGAATACAGCAAGATAGAATAGGGACATGATGCAAAGCTTCAGCATGCAGACTTCAGTAACCAAAAGAAAAGAAAGCTCAGAAACACACTATCTACATGTTTACACTTTACACTACTGAAAGACCTTTCAGGTAAACAAACCATGTAAATCATTCCCCAAATTCAAGTATTTATCCAACCAGTTATGCGAATAAAAATAAAACCATCCTGGGAACGGCAAACAAAACCATCAATTGAATGAGTATGAGACAAATCACAAAACTTGCTTCTTGTCATATTTTCTTTCTAAAGAAACACAATCATATTATAAAGTATCGGAAGCCAGTTTTGAATCATGGCATCACAACAAAATTGATCACTATGTTCCAATACAAGATTAAAAAATACAAACTCACAATATAACAATATTTAGTGACTAATGAGGATACAACGGTTAATGTTTGTGATATGAAAGCTTCAGTAGTTATGCAGTAACTTAGCAATAAGTTGGGAGCTCAAGATCATATCTCTTCAGGCCCATTAGGATAAAGGAGAAAGAGACAATATCTGTCAACAAGCTAATAGCTCACATGCATTAGCCCGTATCAGATCAGGGTGTGCTTGATGTTGTGGGGTCGATCCCCTCCCCCCCATCCCAAAAGAAGAACGTTAGGTCCTTAGCGACTCCTATATAAGCTAAAATAAAGGAATCTCTAGAAAAGGACCAGACAACAGAAAGTTACACTTTTTTATGTATTATTGAAAAGCAGAGAAGAAAGTACAATTGGGTTGAACTGCCAATTATATATATGAAGTCAAGGGCAACAATAATAAGGAAGAAACACTGCCAAACTAAAACATACAGTTCTAAGACCAACATGTTACTAATAATTCACATATAGGCAGTTCAAGCTGCATCAATAGGAAAAACATTTAACTCAACATAAATCCAAATCATACTTAGAGTTCAAATGATGGGCAACAGAAAAACCGATCCAGTTCATGCGATGATTTGGCTTCAGAGTCAAAAGTTGTTGTCTTGTCTCAACAAAGCCACTTAAATCTCGCATTTGAGCCTGTGAGTGAGGAGCAAAAAGCAGCATGAGCAAAAACAAATTACATTATAAAAGAATTCACTAAATATATATATATATATATATATATATATATATATATATATATATATATATATATATATGCATGTATACTTCATCAAAAGTGATGCATACATGGTACAGTAGAACAGCAGAACATTTATTTGCTCCAGTTCATGCTGAAGGCAAGATGATTTTGTATGAAAATTATCAACACTAATCGTTATAATGATGTAGGATATTCCTAGTGTACGGGGATGTTAAAGAACATTCCAAGTCAGCTTTTCTACTTAGAAAAATAGTTTTTTGTTTACTCAAAGTAACTTTCAATGAGTATTGGCAGAAAACATTATCAAAAAGCATATTACTCCCTCCGCTTCAAATTATCTATCACTTTAGTTATTTGCACACTAGTTAAGGAACCCAAAATCAAGGTTGATTATAAAGATGTTCAGCAAAATATCCTTATTGACAACTAATTTATTGTATCAATATTTCATTTTCTGTTGTGCTTGGAATTGTGTGCCAAGGGTAAAATTTGAAGACTCATAATAAATATTTCATTGAAATGTGAGAGTGACAAATAAAATGAACCGAAATTTTTTACTCAAAGTGATAGATAATTTGAACCAAGCGGGGTATTGAATATGTCCTCAAGCTTTCTCACACACTTTCGCAACGTGCAAGACACAAGCACACACCTAGTGAATTTTGGACAAATGATTCAACTCTCCAACCAAACATATTTCTAAAATTTAAAATCTGAAGATCAAACCCATTTCTGGCAAAGGAAAATAGAAGATAAAAACATAAAATGTTTCAACAAACCAAACATACTTTAACATTGCAATTTCTGACTTTAAGTGCATACCACTGTAAAAGAATAACTGCTAAGTTAAATTCATTGATATAAGTATACAAATTACAAAAGACTTTCTGAGTTTTCATGTCCCATATATAAACAATTAGAGGCAAAAGGCATTTAACATGCTACCTGTAAGAGGGACAGGTCACGCAGGATTTCAATATTGTCAGGATCTATTTTCAGTGCATTTCGGTAACACTTGATCGCCTCCCTGTATTCTCTGTCTGACCGATAAAGGAGACCATAGACATGCCAGCAAACATGACTTTTAAGGTCATTCTGCACAAAGCAAAGACTAAGGCTGGATCATCTGACAAACAATGATTGAAAGATTGATAAATGATGTAACATCAAAGACAACACACGGACCTTTAATCCTTGACGAACAAGTTCATATGCTTCAGACTTACGATCCATGCAATTTAATGTCAAACCCTTCATTGACAACGTTTCTATCCAGAAGGGAGAACAGACACTTAAATAAAAATAAAACATAACCAAAGGAACAAAATATGCTGCAAATGAAAATGAAGAGATGGAGAAGGAGAAATTGTATTTTGGAGGGGGGGAAAACTAAAATTGTATTTGCTGTATGAGTCAATGAAACAGCTGCGAAAGAAATAAAATGCCTGCACAGGTAAAAGCATAAACAAAGAATTGCCAAAAGGAAGTATACCTCCATGATCTGGAAACTTTTTCAAAATGGCATCAGCCGCTTTGAGCCCCCTTTTGTATTGTTTGGTTTCATATGATTTCTGCAGCAACAAGAACAAGGCCACATAAACTCCACATGACATTTATCCCCCACCCCAAAAATCAAACAGTATTTCACTTACATAAATATCCTCACAGTAAGATACAAAGATTAATCAAAATTTAGCTACATTAGCTTGCAAACAATAACTATATCCTCAAAAGAAAACCCTTTAAAAGGAACAAGAACAAAGCAGAAAATATTCAAAACAAGGAATTCACTTCAACCACTTTCACTTCTTCTCTTTTAATAACTTAAAGAGGCACTAACTAGCACCACAATCATGCTTATATCAATGGACATTCCTTTGGTGCCCATATTTTTTGTAAGGGGATTAGTATGCTCACCAATTGATCAGGTTCTCTTTCAATTACTCTGTTGATCATGTTTGATATCATCAAGTTCCCTTTAAAATGCTCACCGTTAATCATGTTTTAATTATTATGGACTGTTGAGATCATTGTACATGACTAAGTCATGTTAAATGGGAACATGAAAAGATCCATTCACAAGTACTAATACTTTTTAGTGATGACTGATGAGTGTGGCTGATATTTAGTCATGAACATACTAACTTCTAATATATTTTCTTCCATATTTTCATTTTGAAAGGCAAAATAACATGTAGTTTAATATTAGATATCAATTTCGATGCATTGTAAGTGTAAAATATTTTTACCCTGTCAACCGCACTTGTATGATTTTTGAGGTACTTATAGTAAGAGTCAAACACCTTGAATGATATGACAATGTATAATTGAATAACTGTTTAAAAGACGGTCACACTAATTATGCATTAAAATTGAATCTTTAATATTAACCGCTACCTACTAAATATTTTCTTCTATATTTTTTTTATTTTGAAAGAAATAGATCATGTCGTTTAATATTAGCCGCAGTCTACTGAAGACTCCTAGTATCAGTTCAAACTTCCTGCAATCCGATGGTAGCAGCTTGCAGGAGAAAACCAAAGAATATAGATAAGCCAATAAACTCAAAAACCCTCTAAACTACAATAATCATCAACGACCAAGCAAAAACAGTAAGAAAACTGCTTCCTACTGAGTACAGAGAAAGCAATGAAAAGAAAACTGCTTCCTACTGAGTACAGAGAAAGCAATGAACTAAAAACTCCAAAGTACAGAATTATTCAGTTATCAATTCCGACAAAATCACAACAACACAAAATTAAACCCAAAGATCCCAAACTATCAATTCTTTTCAGATATCTTGCAGAATCAGATTCTCGGGAATCAAACAACGAAGCGTGAGAAAGCCGTGATAATCTAGGGTTTGAAGAAGGAGATTAGCAATCGAGCGCGATTGAAGTTGGATCGAGCGAAGCAGAAAAGTAAAGAGAGAAATGCGATAAATATATATATATATATATATAGAGAGAGAGAGAGAGAGAGAATGGAAGCTTACAACAATGAGCTTGAAGAGGTTGGCCTCCTTAGGGGGAAGCGAAGCACCCATTGTTGCTGTTGCAATTGCAGAGAGAAAGAGAGAGAGAGAAGGTGAGAGTTAGGGTTTATGAGAGAGAATGAGTGAGTGAGAAGAGGAGAATGATAGGGTCGAGAGAGAGAGAGAGAGAGAGAGAGAGAGAGAGATTTTGCTTGTGAGCTGCAGAGAAAGGAAAAAAAAAGGCAACGCAACCCTACTGTGAACAAGAAGCAAGGTCGCGTTTTGGGAGCTGCGAGTGTGCGTGAGTTTCTCAGATGAGACAACGAAATTGCCCTTTACTTACACGGGTATATCCTATACCCTAATAATTAATATTAATAATTAATAATTAATAATTAATAAAAAGGGTAAAACTAAAAATTTTGCTTTCAGTCCCACGCTGAAAAAATTTTAGTTTTGATGTCTATATAATACAAAAAATTTGATTTAAATTTGTACAGTGGAATTGAGTTAGTCCGATCATAAAAAGTTAACTAAACAATGTTTATTTTTGTTCATGTGATTCATAACAACAGACATGAGATATGATAAAATTTAATTGACATTATTTCAACCCAAAATAAGTTAGTTCTGATATTATTTTTGTTACTTGTTTATATTTAAAAAGAAAGGTCATGTCAAGTTTTAAAAAAAAAATTAAAAGAGATTGCTTCACGACTATATTAATAATATATTATATTTAGTTAGATCATATTAGCTACATCAATAAAAATTAATAATATTTAATAATTTTTTAATAATAAAGACTAATTCTTTAATAGAATATTAATATAAGGACTTAAATTAAAAATATTTTAATATAGAGATTAAAATCAAAATTTGGAATATATGCGAAGACCAAAAACTAATTTTAACCTTAATAAAAAAATAAAAAAAGTCATTAATGTTACCAATTAATACAGAATTGCCTGAATTTTCGGAAAAATAATAGTATTGATAATCATTAACGTAAAATATTTTATATTATTAACAAATTATATCTTATACTTTATATAATTGTTATAAATAATTATAAAAATAGTTGACCTCTTTTAATAACGTGATATAATTAAATATTTATGTGGAAATTTTTATATTAATAATATATCAAAAATAGTTATTAAATGAAATAAAATATTATGTCTTATTTACCTAATATATATAAGCATAATACATTGTTAAAAAAAATCAGACAAAATTTTTAATTCTTTAATATTGTTTAATAAGAACAAAAAGGTATGACACTTGTTTAGATTCTTAAAATTTTAATTTTAATTCATGTATGATATCGTATCATACAAGGTCGTAAGTTTCTAGGAGTTTTGGGAGGCACTTGGGGGGAAATTGTCCCGAGCAAGCATGATTGATACGTTGAAGTTGCTTTTTTAATTTATTAGTATTTACATTTGAAGTTAAGTATGTACATATATTTAACAAATATTTGTTAAATAAAGTAATATGTGGCATTCGGCCTCTAGTACACCAAAAAATAATAATAATAAATAAAGTAATATATTTTATCTATATATATAAGCATAATACATTGTTCTAATAAACAAATTCAAAATTTTTGGTTCTTTAATATTTTTCTGATAATACGAACAAAAGTTAAGACACCTGTTTAGATTGTTAGGTCGTATGTGCTTATCATATCATACAAGGTTGTAAACTTCTAGCTGATTTGGAAGCTATTTGAGTGGAAATTGACCGGAGCAAGAATGATTGATACTTTAAAGTTATTTTTTATTAATCAGTATTTATATTTGAAGTTCAGTTTTTATCTTAAAAACGTAGACAATACATATTGTTGATAATTGTTTGACAAATTAAAATTTAAGTTAATATTTTTATTTTATCATAGGTACATAGTAAGTACATGAAACGCTGAATTTATAAGACATCTAGCATTATTATCGACTTTTAACTTTATGTTGAATGTCACCGACCGAGTTTGCCTAAAATGTATTTAAATAAATTTTATTTTGTAGTTAAAATAGTTTGTAATTAAATTTTATCAAAAAAAGTTTTAATACTATTTTATATCTTTTTAATACTAGAGCAACACCTTGAAGTAATAAAAATGTCGGCTAAGCATCGCACAAGAGTTTAGTTATTATTTTTAAAGTTAAATTTTTTTTTATATATTATTAATATAAAATATTTTATATTATATACTTTGGTGCTTGGACTGATAATGAAGGAAAAGAAACAACAAAACTATCTCAAGTAACCCACATTTGTCTCCACAGCAAAGCAGCATGATACCCAATCTAAGGGGGTATTTGATAATCTCAAAAATCAAGTCAATATGGTACAAAATAAAATTAATTATATTAATTGGTATAAAAATTAACTAATTTTTTATTGAACATTATTTGATTCGATAATTTATAAATTAGTTTTAATATATGTGGTTGTCTTATTCTTATTATTATTAATATTGTTCTGTACCTCTTTCTCTTGATTGTCATTAAAAAATCAATCTAGTAGACTATGGCAGCCGGTAGCGGTGGATAATGGCAGCAGGTGGTGTTGGGTGGTGGAAAACGATGGTGGCTAATGACAGCAAACAATGCCGGATAGGGCGGCAGCAATGATAGATAGTGGTGGATGATGGCAGTAAGTGGTGGTCGACGGTGGCAATTAATAGCGGCTAGCGACAAGCGGTGGCAACCGCGATGATAGTAGACAGTAGGCCATGGCAACCGCAATGCTAGTTGGCTACAAACAATGGTGGGCAGCGGTGGCGAACGGTGGTGGATGATGGCGGCCGACGGTGGTAGACTGCGGAATAAACGGTGGTGGACAATGACGGCAAACAATTGACAAGGTCAATGGAGAAAGAATTAATTGGTATGAGTGAGAAGAATAATAGTGAGAAAATATAAAATAGAAAAAGAAAAAATTGGGACAAAATAAAATCAATTTAAAATTGATTTTTCTAAAAATTGGTTTTAGGTCCAAATTGGTTCGAATAAAAACTAGTTTTAAAATATTTAGGTAGTTACTAAACAATAATTATTAAAAATCAGACCCCATTACACTCAGTTAGTGGTTTTTCTAGTTTGCCAAGCACTCTCTAAGGAGAGAAAATGCCACATTGTCCAAGCTTTGGTTGCCAAAGCTCCATCCATGGCTAAGAAATATGCAAGGAAGTTACTCTCCCAAAGAAAACATGAGCTAAGCAGCATATAAATTCCCTTTCCAAGAGCTTTCTAATATAAAAAACCATAAACTAGTAGTGATGGAAATTGTGGGATGCATTAAGAACTAATTGGACAACCACCAAGCAGTCAGATGTATATTCATGAATCCCAAGGACTACCTTAGCTTAAGACCATGACGAATAGTTGAAAGCCCCACCAATTGGTTGTCAATGATGCCTGAGTAGCCGGTTAAACTAGCTATCCATCGCCCTTTGTCATCTTTAAGCAAACCTTTGATCACTACTCTCCCAAGATTGTCCAACAAACTCCCATCAACATTAAGCTTAATAAAGGTGTGAGGAAAACGGGACCAACAAACCCAATCACCGAAAGCAACAATGTTAGAATCATGGGCAAAAGTACTAAGGCACACGTCCACCATAATTGCAATACAATATTGGTTCATAATCAAACCCAAGAACACCCTTGCATTCCTAGTAGTCCATAGCACATAGTGAAATAACAAACAGTGAACTCAAGTTAACACTCCTTGCTTGTTGCAATCAAAGTTAAGGATTCACCTCATCAAATTCCACACCTGGTTAAATCCTAGTGTGCACCAAATAGCTTTTGCATGTCTACAATCTCTCAGGCAATATAGGGTGGCCTCTTGAGTTTTACCATAGCAAGAGCACAGAACATCAAGAGCAACACCACGATAGAGACTAATGTGATTTATAGGAAGATTATCATAAATGGCCAACCATATTGGATATTGAACCCCTTCTAAAGCATGAATTTTCCAAACCCTAGACCATGAGAAAAGATTATCATGAGTTAAATGGCAGTTCATAAGCCATTTGTTGGTAGAAGCGAAGTTGGATAGTTCTTGTCCAAACCAAGCAATCAATGCGTTTGGGGATAGAGAATAATAAGAGTCGCCTTAAGCATTTCTCACACCTAAGGTGTAAAAGAAGTACAAAATGAAGCCAAATTCCAAATTGAATCTGCCAACAATCCCTAACAAGAAGATGAATATCTAAAATGTGAACATTGTTGAAAAAGGTCCTAATGCAATCCATAAATCATGTCACATAGAGCAACTACCATATCTTATTTTTTATGAAAACCCTCTCTTAAAACACTTTTTACTTTATGAATGACCTTCCAAATCGGGGAAAAAGAGGCTGGGGGCAATGATTATCAAAAACAAGAGAATCTCGCACATAATTGAGACCCAAAACTTGTCCCTATCTGGAACCAAATCCCACACCATTTTCCCCAACAAGGAGACATTCACCAAACAGGTTTTACAGTCTCTTAAACCACCTAAGCTCCTTGACAAAATCATAACATCCCAGCCAATGAAGTGGAGCCCTTTGAGGGAATCAGTCTTGGACCATAAAAACTTTCTAGTAATCTTGTCCACTTCATCACAAATAACAGTAGGCATCTAAGAAATTTGCATAGGGTAGATAGGAATAAAATGCCAAGATAGATTTTCCTAAAGTTAAACACCCTGCTTTATTAAGCGATTAACCTTTTCAGGAGGCCAAGCACTTATTAAGTTGATAAAAAATAAAAAGGAAGTCTTGTTTACTTAGCATTCTAATGAGAAGAGGAAAACCAAGATATTTGCCTAGATTAGTGGCAAACCTAACAGAAGAAATAGAAGTGAAAAGGTCCCTCCTCCATCTATATACCTAAGCATAACACATGGCCCTAAACCTAGCAAAATTAACCTTTAGCTTTGATGTTTACAAAAAATATCCATGACGACACCAATTAAATGCACCTACAAAGCACTAGTAGCAGAGAATGGAAGAACATCATCTACAAAGAATAAATGGGGAATAATAGGTCCCCTTGGACACTAGCACCAGTTGCCACTCCCCATCATTCATTTTTGAATTGATGAGATAGACCACTTTCTCCATACAAAAAAATAAAGAATGAAGGAGATAATGGATTCCCTTACCTTAAACGATGCTTAGGCACAAAAGATAGAAGCTGAGAACTATTCTAGAGAATTGTCAAGGTAAAAGAGGACACACAAAAACATAATCAACTTAATAATGATAGACGAGGAGCCAAAATCCACCAATGTATTATAAAGAAACCTCCAATCTACCCTATCATAAGTCTTCTTTAGATCAATTTTGAAAGCAAATGTATCTTTCTTAGCTTTGGATTTATGCATAAAATGCAAACTTTCTAGATCACAATCATATTATCTTGGGTACTGTTACAAAAAACAAACCCGCTCTTCATCAGACCAATAGAGGAGGACATAAAACAGTCTAAGCCTGCAAAGAACCTTAGTGATTATTCTATATAACATATCACAAAGGTTTATTGGCCTAAAATCCTTCATAAAAGTTGGCCAGTTCTCCTTGGGATAAACACAATAAGTGTTTCCACTAGATTTGAATCGGAAGAACCAATAACAAAAGCTTCCTTAACCATATTCATTTACTTACAAAATGCTAATATTTTTTAAAGAACAAAGGTTGTAAGCCATCATATTTCAAGGATTTATATCTCAATAGGATGAATAAGTCTCACGCACCCCTAGATCAATGCGACCCACATAAAAAAAAGGCAACGGTTAAAATAATTATTATGAGAGTCCAATATTTTTAATTATATTTTATTATACAATTGAACGATAATATAAAGGGTGAATTATACCAATATTCTCAATATTACACCCCTCTAGATTTCAAATTGACACATGCCTCCCCTACTTTAACATATTTTTCCTAATTTCAAAATTATTCTTTTTTCTACCTCCACTCACATCCAAAAACCTCACACCCTAACACCCAAATTGCAGGGGTTGTTCACTTTGAAATTTTGGTCTATATGATAAGGTGTGGCTACTAGCATGAAGAACCAGGAATTGGTGCTAAAGAACATGAATAAACAGTTTCGCCCTTGTTGAACATGCATTATTTTTCCAATAC
This sequence comes from Pterocarpus macrocarpus, assembly GCA_031439585.1. Taxonomy (NCBI): domain Eukaryota; kingdom Viridiplantae; phylum Streptophyta; class Magnoliopsida; order Fabales; family Fabaceae; genus Pterocarpus; species Pterocarpus macrocarpus. Next base: position 2,278,316 of record CM062516.1, read on the forward strand.
TTCATATTAGACGTATCATGTGTTATTCTTTTCCTCTTAGGTTAGTTTCACATCCAAGTAATTTTGGTTCAAATCTATATTGCTCAAGATAAATATGGATGATAAGTGATTGAGACAAGTCCAAACTTGTCATCTGTGCCAAGTTTGACCAAACTCAAGTGTCATGAAATGCATTTTTTGGTTATCTAGTTTGTTTGTATATTAATACAAAGAGAATAATCAACAATTCTAACCACTTCTTTCTCATCTCAAGCGAATAAATAACTAAATAACCATTTGAAATTTCTTGATCTACTGTTAGATTTTCCGGTATTACTAGTTATACGTATCTAATAAAGATGTTATATTGAGAGTAGTGGTGTTGTTGTTGGCAAGGTGGATTTGTGCTCGATTTGGAGAATTTGAGATGGGGTGAGTCTATTGAGGCCTATTGGGGATTGGCAGGAGATATTTTGCATTTGGAGGAGAAGTACCGGGAGAAAGGGAAGAAGAAGCAGGTGGAAGTTTTTTGATATTGAGTATGGATAGGTGGAGAAAGAGAAAAATGACATTAAATAAAAATAGAATAAACAATTAAGGGAAAAATAGTCATTTTATGTATTTTTAAAATTTAAAATTTAAAATCAAGGGAGGTTCTTGTAATAGAATTAAATAAATTAAGAGAGTTTGGCGTCAATTTAAAATCTAAGAGGATCTAAGTGTAATATTAATGGACCTTGGGGGGTAGTTGGTGTAATTTGTCCAAATATAAAAAAGAAATATAATGACAATATATCAAAATTAATTTCATATTCAATTACACATGTGTGTATAATATTTTTTAAATTTCAGAAATTGGATGTGTGGTTATTCATACTTGTTTTGTTAAATCATAATTAAGAAAAACAAAATTAATATTATAACAAAATTTAAATTATTTTTGAACCAAACTATATTTTAAAACATTTATTTTTATACGTGTTTACGTAAATGATTCGTCATGTATCATTTTTTTAAATTTTAGAATTTCCAAATATCCCTTAATAAAAAAAATTAAATGAATTCATGACTTGACTAAATTATTTTGATTTTTAACATTAATAAACAATAAAACAATAACTAGTGCATTGACCATGTAACACATGGGTGACTATACATTTACAAAAAATTAAGAAACTGATATAGTGAATATATATTAAAAATTGAATTGAACTGGAATGTATTAATTTTGTATAATTTTATAAGGTAAGTCATTACTCATTTAATGAATATTTTTGGTATCTCTTGTGCAATATATATGTCCCGTATCGATCATTTCAAGTATCAATATTTGTAAGAAAAGTATTTTATGTTTGTATTGTTTTGTCATTTAAATATCAATGTCTTAAATAAAATTTTAACATGAATGTATATTAATTTATTAACTTTTATTTATTATAAATTGATAAAAATTAAAAAGTAGATAAGTCATTACTTATATAATAAACATCTTTGGCATCCTCGTGCAATATATATGCTCGATATCACCTAATTTAGGTATCATTATTAATAAGAAAATCGGTTTGATATCTAAATTTTTTTTGTCATGCGAGCAGCATTATTTTAAATTGATTTGTAGTTTTTATTTATAAATTGGTAATAATTCTAAATAGGTAAATCATTACTCGTGTAATGAATATTTTTGGCATCACTTGTATAATGTATATACTCAGTATCACTCATTTTAGGTATCAATATTAGTAAGGAAATAATTTTATATCTAAATTCTTTTATCATACAAGTATCATTGTGTTTATTCAAATTTTAATATAAACATATATTAACTATTAACTTATTAATTTTTATTTACTATAAGTTGATAATAATTATAAAGTAGGTAAGTCATTATTCATGTAATGAAAATCTTTAGCATCTCTCATGCAATGTATATATTCGGTATTATCCGTTTTAGGTATCAATATTAGAAAATCGTTCTATGTCTAAATTCTTTAATCATACAAGTATCATTGCTTAAATGAAATTTTAATATGAATATATATTAATTTATTAATTTTTATTTATTATAAATTGATAATAATTATAAAGAGTAAGTCACTGCATGTATAATGAACACCTTTGACATATCCTATACAATGTATATATTTTGTATCACCTATTTTAGGTATTAATATATAATCATTATATGTCTAAATTCTTTTATCATATATATATTATTGTCTTAAATAAAATTTTAATAAGAACATATATTAATTTATTAATTATAAATTGATAATAATTTTAAGATAGGTAAGTCATTACTCATATAATAAACATCTTTAGTTTCCTATGCAATATACATGTTTAGTATTATCCATTTTTGGTATTAATATTAGCACAAATACCATTTCATGCTCAATTTCTTTTGTCATGCGAGTATTATTATCTTAATTAAAATTTTAATATGAATATATATTAATTTGTTAAATTTTATTTGTTATAAATTGATTACAATTACATGGTGCACCTACACATGTTAAAAAATATTTTGTTGGTAAATCATAACTCTTTAAAATAAAGATCAACTTGGGATTTGTAGTTAAACTAATTTTTTGATAATTTTGCCTCTAAAAAGATTTCATTTCATGCTGTTCAAGTAAAATTAATTCATTAAAAATATGAAAGAGGTAGTTAGTTGCAAATCAAGAAGAATGCAACAACCACGTATAAACTTTACCTATATTATCAAATATTCGAATTTTGAAATACCCACTTAATAGAAAAAATTACTTAGTAATCAATTATGGCCTAACATAGAAAAAATTACTTAGTAATCAATTATGGCCTAACATATTTAATCAATTATTAAAAGATAATGCTTATAAGATCAAATACCTAACAGTAGTTCTTTTTAATTTCAGTTATCCTAATATCTAAACCAAACATATCTTAAGTTTGATTGCTAGTTTCTTGACTATTATGATTTTATAAATTATAAACAATCTTTATTTATTAAAAAAAAAATAGAACCTAAAATGTACTAATAATTATTGCTTTTCATTTTTAAATAACAATTTACAGAGGAACAATGTCCTTTTTTTCAGTAGTTAGGAAGTTCTGAAGGGTATAAAACAGAGAGGAGCACAGGAACAAATGTATTTAAAAACATACATTTGATAAAACAACACCAACATTCTCACCCATTCAAAGAGCATTTCAACACCAAGACTATCAAAACAAATTATAAAATACTGCATACAAATGCATCTGAATATGATAGTAAAAAGCCATCATTTAGCTTAGGACTACTGAATGATAGCATTTCTGGAGGCAGTAGATCAGGCCCAAGTAGCTGAAACAGCACATTTGACAATAGTGCACTTACTTTACTTGTACAAATTATTAAAATGTACAGAACTGACATGATTTCACTGTTTCAACTGATATCACCAGATCTAAGACCAAAAATAAAAACTAATATCACCAAATCCTATTTTCATCCATATTATAAGCATAAACGAAACCCATATATGCTCCAACACTATCATAATTCAGTAAACCAAGCATTGCTAAACAACCAATTACCAGCATTTAAAAAATAACCCCTTTTACAGTAAAATCTTGACAGATCCATTAATGAATGAGATTACATGATACAACTATATATCAATACGTTGAACTGAACAAATTGTAATTTTTTTGAGCCAACTAATCACACACATATTCAGTTCTTCTAACATAACCATATCTGATGAAAAGAATACATAAGGTGTGGTCTTTTCCTTTTCATGGAATTTATTACCATTGAAAATAGTTTGATTAAGAATTATGACTATGACAGCTGAGAGCACACTAATATGGTTATGATCAGATTATGGCCATCAGCCACATAAAAGAAGATAAAAAAATTACTGTACAAAAAAAAAGAGAAAAAATTAAATAAGCAAAAGAAGGATGAATATTGGTTCTTTCTGTTAGAAAACATAGGATATAAACGCAGCGGAATGATCAAACAAAATTTTAATCACATGAACACATTCATATGGGATCAAATAACACTCATGAAATCATATCTCATGAGTTTGGTATCACCTCGTATTATTTAAACAATGTAAACACTTGAAAATATAAAAGGATCGTATGAGATATTTACCTCTTGAAGCGATGTCCCGTAGAAATTTGATGTTCGTCTTACGAACATACAATCGCACAATCGCACGACCTCTAGCTTGTCCACATGAACACGATCCGCCAAGGAACTCCTCTTCTCAATACAAGATCCGTTCCTTGTTGCCCTCTTAAAGAACAAGAATCTCAAATGACTTATGGAGTGGGTGGTGGTGTCAGAGAGTTTTTTCAACAAAAGAGAGAGTTTTGTCCAAAGGTTTTCGCTTACGTATTACGGCCTCAGCCTTCTCTCTCTATTTATTGTAATCAATAGTGGCCTTTCCTTTTCTTTTCTCTAGGGTTACAATTTTGCAAAATATGGGTTGACATTAATGCCATAATCAATTCCTAATTGATTCCCATAATAAACAAATAAACCATTTTAAAATAGAATTATTTCTCAAATAATGCTTATTTTAAATAGGCCAATTAAAATATAAGTCATCTCATATCTTATATTAACCCAAAATTAGAAAAGACCAAAAACCCCTTAACATGAGTTTCTAAAATATGGACCTTCCATTTTATAAAAACTTTCCTTATGAGGATCCACCTTCACCCTGGACTTGACTTCGGGATGTGCTAGCAACCCTGCAATCAAATTGCAAGTCTAATCCAATAATTAAAATTCTAATTAACTATTTTAATTAGAATTAATTCATTCTTAAGAGTACATGTCCTATTGTGTGTGACTAACTAGGTTCATCTCCAATTGGTAATGAGATTATAAAATCAACCTTTTGATTTTATCGGAAACTTATTTCCGTACCTAAAGTAAAATTCCCAAAATACCCTCGGCTCTGATAAGTCATGGGTAACACCTAAGACAAAGATGCCATGACCACCTAAATAGGGATGAATATATTAATTAAAATATTCTGATGAACCATTAATCATATTTGCCATGTACTCAAATCCTTCCATTCTGACATCCGATCCAGCGGGTCATGGTTAATGTCAAACCCTATAGCTTAGACCATATGGACTTTCTAGGTTTCTATTCTTTGATCAATAGGACATGAAATAGAAACTCTTTTCATTTAAGTCCAAGTACCTTGGCCAAGGATTTCATGATCAAGAATAACTTTATATCCATAGGAACTATCCTTGTTTACTCAAGGTAATGAATTCCTTCTTGACTGTTCACCTATCTCCATATGTAACTAACTATAGCCACAACCGCCTAATGATAATACTTAACATAAGTATATAAGCAGTAGCAAACTATAATTACCTATGTACAAGATAACCGTGCCATCTCAGGTCAAAGGATTATATGCACTAATATGATCTAGATAATGTTTCATTGACATTAGTAAAATACCATGTAAACATTATTTATACGTCACGTTCGACCACTTATCACATAAGTGTCCACATATCTGTTTTGACATCTAATGTTTTATAGCATGAGATTCACTATTCCATCTTCATTAGTACGTTCTACTAATCATGGAAACGAGATAGAGTGATAATCTTAGGAATAATAACTTGGGTTAATATTCCTATGATAGTGAACTATTTTAAAGATCTTGTACTAGACTACTCCGTCACTCATATTCTCAACTCTTGAGAATGAAGTGTCTAACAAGTATCTAATGGACTTATTCTAATAAACATACACAAATTATGAATAAAAGAATAATAAACTGCTATTAATAGGAATTGTTTATACATATATCAGCTCTAGGGCATACAACTAACACTTTCAATGTGGCCAATGACTATGCTAGATGAACCTCACCTGCAAAGCTTAGTGGAAGTAGAAAGTCTCCCTTTATAGACCCCTTATTTTCTTCCCTTTCCTTATCTATACCCTTGATTTATAGAATGCACGGTGGAAACAAAAGAAAATGAACCATTAGATTTTCCAACCCTAAAACATTTTTGAGCGATATAACAAAGGTAAACGAAAAAAAAAAATCCCAACACCAGCAATTGAGTTAACAGGCGTAATGATGAAGCATGAAACAGAATCCATGTTGGAAATGATATAGAATTACAGATGAACGTTGATCGGAAAAAAAAAAATCAAGTGAAAAACAGAGATTAAAAGATAAAATTTTTATTTAATCCAATCAAGCTTGTTAGAAGAATATAAAATTGAAATTAGGGAAAAATAATAATGACTAACGTAGAAAACCAAAGTAAAGGAATATTGGATAAGTTAAACATGAAAAAAGTTGGCACATATAGATAAGGAAAGAAAAAACAAACAAGCCTAGTAAGGTAAAGAAAGAAAATAAACAAAATTTAACGAAAGGAAATAACCTTATAAGTAACATAATATTCAAGGCTGAGAAATCAACTAACTCAAGCAAGAATAACAGTATCTTAAAGAATATAAAAAATTAACTAAACAAAACTGAAAAAATGTTCAATAAAGATAAGAAAATGAAAAAAAAAATTACCTTAACTTACTTGGAATGAACCTGCTTATTGCATTCAATAAATTTCAAATGAGCTTTGGGGCAAATAAAAAAGTTATTTTTTCCCTCAAAAAAAAAGGTCATAAAATCCAAAATATGATCAATAATACAAATCCTAATGTATAAATTATGAAAAATGGTCATTAATGGATAATTGTAGAAGGAGAAAAAATTACAGTTTTACAAAAGAAGGGGTTGGGGTTGAATGAGGTGATGAAAAATGAGAAATATCCTTGAACCACTTATATTGCTCTTCCAATGACAAACTCTAATGCCCACAATAACAATGAACAATAACAAACATGAATATGAAAGATCATAAATTAAATTCTTACTGGATTCACAGACAAAATTGGAAAAAAAAAATTTCGAAGGTTTGATTGGAGAAATACCTACCGGTGGCAAGGATTGATGTTCGCTCAAACAGTTGAAGGCATTGCCATCGATGTTGCAGCGGCTTTGACTAGTAACCATTATTTGCTCCACAACCTCAGCATTTAAAAAGTTTAAATATTTAAATGGATATGTAAAAAAAAAAAGATACGTAAAAAGAAATCTACCAAAAAAAAAGTATAGATGTATAGATATGTACCAAAAAAAAAAAGATATATAGAGATGCGTAAAAAATTTAAATATGTAAAGGATTTAAATGCCTAAAATAATTATGTACCAAAAAAACCTAAAATAATTATGATTTAAAATAAAGAATTTAATTTAAATATATTGACCGTATAAAACAATTTTACACTGTCAGGCAATAGAAATAGTGGAAAGTGCCAACTCATACAAATAACTACCCATTATAATGAGAAATCTACTATGATTTCTCACTTTCCTCTATTTTTATTAGTTGACAGTGTAAAACTATTTTATACTGTCAGTGCATACCAATTAAACTCTAAAATAAAAACGGAAATGATTTACATACATTTTGATTTGTCTAAAATAATTTGAAATTTTAATCATAATACTTTTCAATTTAACCTTGAATTATGCACCAAAAAATTTAACCTTGAATTATGACATTTAAGAGTGGCAGAAATTATAAGAAGCCATTTCAGCAAAATATTTTGGAGGGAAATAGGTTGCCTAGAATAGTGTCAAGTATCATTTTCCATAATTACATAAACTCTCTTTTATATAAATATATAAATATAAATGTACAGATATAGACATATAATGTAATGATATTGCATGATGAGATGCAATGCTTGATTTGACTTGGATCAGCCCAGCCCATGAAGAAGCAGGTCGCAGGCATGCTTCCTGAACCACAGGCCTAAAGCCCGTTATTTCTATTTCAATGCGTGATTGATTATATTCTTCAGACCAATCCGGACCCAAAAAACCAAAGTCTCAAACCAAAAACATTGGTTCTTGTGTTTTGAATTTTGATAGTTACTATTAAAATTAAACTATTGGTTTATTGAAAAAGCAAGGTCTCAATTCAACTCCTGTGAATGGACCGCACAAAAAAGAAGGTAACATGTTAGAATGATTTAACATTATTTTCAACCTTTGGATGGACAATTGGATGTTACTCCTTCCACAATAAAGTGCTATTTAAGAAACATATTGCTGTTGTCATTTAATTAATTCAATTGAAACTGGCTACGCGCCTAGACGTCCTTAATTCCCATTTTCTGTGTGTAAAGTTTCTTTTAATCTTGCAGGGACTTCATTCATATTTTGTTGGCACCTTATTTTTGAGGCATTATCCATTTTAGTTCACTTTAGCAATGCACATGTGAAATGGAAGTTTCCACTTTCCATTTTAGGTTAATATTCTGTTTTAATAAGACAGGTAGGTCAGAGTTAGATTGGATTAAGAACTTAAAAGCCCAATTCCCGAAGTTATGAACTGAACTGTGAAAGGCAGGTGTCGGCTATATATGAACTAGAGATTCGGGTGAGATTGGAATCAAATCGAACTGTAACGCTTAAAAATTTGTTCAAATAATAGGAGTTGTGCTCTGACTAATAATGGCTATAATTTTTGATTTAATGATAAGCAATAGTCCAATTATTAATGATCAAGTTAGTTTCTCCCACTGGGAGTTACACTTGTTTAGAATGTATTTCTCTGCAGTGTTAAGTTTTCTTTGCCCCACTGACAAATTAAAAGAAACCAAAAAAAAAAAAAAAAGAAGAAGAACAATGACAATTAATTTATGCATAAGCTCCACTACCATGTGTGAGGCTTAGTTTATTCCTTTGGCCTTGTTGATGCCTTCTATGCAGAGAATTTTGAACCTGTAGCAGCAAGCAAGCTTTTTCTTCTTCTTAAGCATTCATTACTGCCTCTGACCGGAAGCTATCTTATGATCCCCGTTGCCAATATGGCATTATGTTTAATGTTCCTCCCGTGGAGTACTTTGCTTAATCATTGGTTAACACTTAATAGGATATTCGTGCTTGCCAATTGCCATTGACTCTAAGAATGATAGATTAGTGGATAGAAAACAACATTAGAATTTCAAGAACTTGCAACATGCTATAAGAATAATATAGTGAAGCCTATGGATAAAACTTCACTTTTTATCTGAAAGAATCTGGTTCTATGTTTAGTGTATTTGTCTGTTCCTTTCATGGTGTCAACTCAATTGTGGTAAGTGGTATGCATTAGCTTATCCGTCAAGTCCTTCTGGGTTCCAACCAATGCTATAGATGAATGGACCAACAGCATCATATGATGGTCCAGAACATTGTTTTTACCAGATACTAACTCTGCCGATATTTGTTCTTATCTATAAAGGAACAATGTTGATGTGTCCTTGCAAGTGATTCAAAATAACTTGTTATTGACATGAATCATACATATTAATGGTTTTATATCTTAACAGTTACATCTCTTGGCGGAAGGCAATCAGACTTTTTTAGCAGCCCCAGATTCAGTTTCCTTCACTCTTTTATTCCATTTGAAAGACAAAACAAAAATGTACTATACAAATCATAAGAACAGATTATAACTAGATGGTGTAGAATGTAGCTATAATTACAGAGGTTCTAACTTTGAATTACTTTCTAAATTGTTTTAAGACCTTGTGAATAAGTATTTATCGGCGTACATTTCGGCCTAATTAATCACAACTTGCATTTAAATGCTAACTGATTGCTTGAGTCAGTTGAGTGTTGCTCTTATTGTAATCCTTTCAACCAATTAAATTTTCATTTTTATGGCTGCTACTTGTTAGAGTTGTAACTCTACGTTTCATGGTACAAGAAAAGACAGAGAGACAGTCTAATGTCACTTATTATGCAAAGAAAAGTTGAATTACATTCACAATGAGAACCTAAGGATAAAACACTTTATCGGAGGCAAAGCCTTGTAGAATTTAACTCTCGCATTAGAGAAATTCTTACACGAATGTAAATCTAACGTCATATTTAGGTACAATCATAAAAGTGGTTCCACTAACTTTGTTCAAGACATAAGCATCTATTTCTGGCCTCTCTAACCTTAGTGTATGTGTGCTTAAATATAATGTGTTAAATTTGTATCTATGCGAATATTTTTACTCACGCTGATCTCATGATCCATTCATTTTCCCATTTTTTTTTGGTTACTGCATGTGAAATTATGTTATACCTTCCCAGCTGCTGGTACATCAAGGAATTCTGGGGTAAGGAGAAGCACCAGGGTTAGTACAAGGCCTTGGAATAAATGTGAAGTTGGTTAAGGTGATAGGTATTTGAACTCTGAAAATGAAAAAAATTTTCGTTAGGAGATCTCTACCCCCTTTCAAGAATCTCAGTCGGATTTATTGAATTCTTGGTAATAGAATCCGGATACCGGTGATTTCATCGAGACTAAAAAAAAAAGAAAAACGTACAAGGCCTTTGGAATCCATAAAAAGGTCAAAAGAGTGGTGTATGGTGGTCACACTCATAAGAGTGAGTAGTCATATTTCATAGTGGTTTAATTTATCATCACATGTCACGCGCATGCACATGGTGAGTTTAGGAATTGTACCTCAATCCCTTATCTGTTAAGGGGGGCTTAGTCCTTTATCATTCTATATATCATTACTGCTACGGATGCACAACCATCTGCATATTACTTTTTGGCTTGCAACTAAAATAGCTGCAAGCCGATAGTTTATTTGGCTTGATGTAATATATTTGGAATATCAACACTGCGATTTATCCTAGAATGTATTTTCAAAGACTAGTGTTTCATTTTTACAGTATTTTCCTAACAGATATATCCTTCCCATGGGTAAATAAAATTTTATATGTGTGTTTAGGTTTCCACAACCATCAGGGTGAAGTGTATGTCATCAGAAAGTGATGGTATACCGACTATGAATGTGGCTTATGTATGGAATAAATACAAACGACTTTTGGAGCTAGCCTCCTAACATTAGGAGCAGAGTAAGTTGTATAGATTTATTTTCAATTTTCATGCACGTGTTTCTTTTCTTTTTTGGTAAATTAAAATTGTGGGAGACATTATTCTTGTAATTTCAGGGATGGAACATTTACAATTTCTCCTCCTTTCAACAAATGTCTTTCTCAGGATTTGAACTTATATCCTCATTCTTACAAGAGATCAGGTTGCTTATCACTTGTCCAACGGCTTCTTGGTGCACGTGTTTCTTTTCAACAGAGTTGACTGATTGATAATATAATGCAGCAGTGTACTAATAGTGCAAAAATTGGTATAATACAAATTGATAAAGAGTTTACTTGGTATGTAATAACTATCATCCGATTATATATTTATGTTTGTAAGACTTTTAAAGTAATAGGTGATTGAGTCAAATACTTTTGTTGATGTGGCAATAGATAATTGAATGTCTATATAAAACTTTTTTATACTGACAATATATGAAATTTAAATTCATTGATAAAAAATAAATTAAATTTACCATTAAAACTACTAAAAATTACACAACGTTAAATAAAGAGTAAGCACATGCACATTTTAGTCCGAAAATATGCATGTGGCATCAACTTAGTTCTTGGAAATTTTTTTGTATCAAATAGGTCTCTAAAGGTTAAACTATGATATTATATTAGTTCCTAAAATTTGACATTAAAAGGTCATTAAAAATTAAAATGTAATATTACTTTAATACCCAAAAAATGCAAGTGACATCTATTTGATCCCCAAATATGAGTTTTTAGGCCCCTATTTGATGTCAAATAACTTTCGAAAAGACGATCATGATATTTTATTTTAATTTATAGAAACTTATTTGATGTCAAATAACTTTTAAGAACTAATACGATGTCACATATTAATTTTTCAAAATCTACTTCATGTCATGAAACTTCTAAGAATTAAAGAGTGAAATACATGTTTACTCTTAAATAAAATATATCCTAATATAAACAACTCCGCACCATAATATAAATAAGCATAAGACTGCAAGCTAATTCGTTAGATCTCCTATCCAGATTTATCGCAAAACTTTCGTATCCATGTGTAGCGATGCAGGAAACGGTTTCATGTGCTTCCAATCCAAATCCAATTCCAATTCCAATTCCAATTCCAATGCCAAGTATAAGAATGCCTCTCGTCTGGGCCTTAGGCACTGGTCACGGGCAGTGTAGAAGTGGGCACTAGCAACCAGCATGACAAGTTGTAAGAACTTTGATGGTTACCAACCAGGCGCATGGAAGCACATTCACCCTTTAATTGTGTCACCATCAATAGTGTACAAAGATCTTTTAATTTTCTATTGCAACTTTTCATTCATAGTAATGGATGTCATGCATCATTCTCACTTTTCTAGAAGCTCTGGAATTTCTTTGCAAAAAAAGTTAAAGAGAAAAAAAATGGATCACTGAGTTATTTGAAAAAAAAAAAATGAGATAATGTGATGATATCTAGCTGGCTATGTGGCGCCGCTCGTTATGCAAGTTGTCTGGTGATATATTATTATCTCCAACCTGTGCTCACATGCTCCTCATATTTGAATGCTTCTGGCTTCTATATTGAGCTGTTTTGTTTTGAGCTTTCTTCAATCTTAATTGGTGATTGATTATTATTAGAATATGATGGATACTTTGCTTATAGAAAGATCCAAAACGCCAGAGTATGTGCTACATATAATTGTATTGGCTCAACATTTAACGAATTAGTCGAGATAGTAAACGACTTTAACTTATTAAAAAGAGAATATAAGTTTAAGTTCTATCGAAACAATTATTAAAGGTAGATTGTATATAACAATTGTGCTTTAATTAAGAAGGCAAGTCTAACTATGTTCAAAATGGATTATTCTTTTTTCTTAGCAATAGAGCTGGGGTATGCGATTGAAAAAAAAAAAAAGACTATATGTAACAATTGTGCTCTTGCAATTGAATAAGAGTTATTCTTATGGACAGATCAAATAAATCCTACATATAAACTTATCTCCTGATGTTACCAATGATAATCGCATTTGCACATCAATATGTTAAAACGTCAATCGAAACTTATATTAAAAGAGTTACTGGGGGAAAAAAATCTAGCACAAAGGAATGCCGACATTCAAAAATAGATTAATCACTTTGTATTCTGTTAGAAATACTTTTATACAAAGTGTGAATCTTTTTGAGATTTAATTTTCTTTGGCGGAGCAGCCGATTGAGCAAATAATAATAATAACAATTGATCGGAAGTGCGTGTTATTTAAATTCAAGAAAAAGTAAAGAAATCATATTGACCAAATTTAGTTTAACCAACTATTCCTAATTAGTCAAAAGGAATATAACATAGTAGCATGTCACTTTGGTATTGTACTTGATATGCATTACGTCTAAGAAAAGTCATACTTTGATTTTGATTTGGATTGAACAAATATTCATGTCCAGACAGAATGTTCTAATGAACTATTTGAATCACAAATCTAAAACCTTTATCAAGTACACAATTTTACTTATTTTTTTTTTATAATACACAATTTTACTTATGTACCGATAAAAGGTATAACTAATTTGATTTGGTCCCATTAATGTGGTATAAATCAAACTTGATAAATGAGGTCGAAAAGTTTTCAACATTCAAAGTGCTTGAACTATGATCATGAATTATTTTGAATTTATCAACTCAATGTACGTTTTGTCAAAAGCTACTAGAAAAAATTACGCGTCATGTATGTCGCTAATCTCTACATCAAGATTGGGAGCCAACAAAACCAATTTTCAAGGTCTAAAGCACATGGATTGAATCGTGACTCAACCTTAAAAGCAGAAGCTTCTTTAGAATAAAGTCTTATACGAAATATAATATGAGTTTAATTGGTATGCACTGACAATATAAAACAATTTTACACTGTCAACCAATAGAAATAGAGGGAAAGTGAGAAATTATGGTGGGTTCCTCATTATAATAGGTGATTATTTGTATGAGTTGGTATTTTTCACTATTTTTATTGTCAACCAATAGAAATAGGGGCAAAGTGAGAAATTATGGTGGATCCTTCATTATAATGGATGATTATTTGTATGAATTGGCAAATTTCACTATTTCTGTTGACTATACTATCAGTATATTTAAATTAAATTTATATAATATTTACAGTCTAGAAAGCTACCTTTTTTTTTTTTTCAATCAATGTGGTTCAGTTTGATTTCTAAGGCCTAGGCTCAATTTCTTATAAAAGGAATAGGAGGACATTTTAGCAACGGGTTATGTTCTTCACTCATACTCACCAGCAAGAAAAGATTTTGAGCTTATTTTACTGAGAATGAAGGGAACACATGTACAAAGTAATTTATAAACTGAATTTTTTTAATTATATTGTGTATATTTATTTATTTTTTTTCGACGTAACCTTCTGTTATACATCGCTTCTACAATTCAACAATTGAGTTACGTGTTTAGGCAGGAAAATTATGACAGAATTCTGAACAAATTTGCAATTCTAATAGTGCGAAAATGAGTGTAACTTCTGATTTGAAAGTTTTCTTTATATTACATTATTCCGTATGAGGGCTTTGGCCCTCTAGTGTATCAAAAAACATTATTTTATATACAATTTTTTTTTTCGTTTTAATCTATTATTGTCACATGATTCTTTTGTGGGATAATATGAAATATAATGTAAGAGCAATTTTATTAACTAATGTCCTAAAGGGTATTATTCGTTAAGGTTTTCAATAAAGGAAATACAAATACGTACATATAAGAAATGTACATACATAATAATTTAATTATAATATATTATCCACGTAAAAATATTTTATAAAAACATACAATCATATATTATCATATTGACAAAAATATTTAACTTTTATGTTCATTATTTCAAGAGTCTTGAATATTTGATAACGTATGATTGAATATAATAATATAAAATTTTTTTACAGTGAAAATATATCAAAATTAATATTTATAGATAAAACATTTCCTTTTGTGTTATTTACGTTCTTATTTGCTTTTCACCTTTTCCCATGATTTTAGGATATTAAATGAATCGACAATAACCATGGGAACCCAAGGCTCTTCCTTTTCCTCAGGTGGAGATTGGACACTCACTTAAGGCACGCTACATTCCGTCCTTTTTATCTAAATTATGATAAATCACTTTACGTTATTATATACTCCGAGTTGCTTTCAGTTTCAGATTTTAAAAGGCATGTGTCAAATTTGATGAATCTGATTCCTATTTCCTATATTCTTTAATTTTGAGAAGTTAATCAGAGCCGGAGTTTTCTTAAAAGAACTAATTGATACGCTAATTGTCATTTTGAATAAGGATTTTTTTTAATAGGGAATGAATATGACAGATAATTTTACTAAACTGACACGGTAACACTGGACTAATGAAATGCATATACCATATGCCTTATAGGCATTATCTGCTAAAAAAAAATAATTACGATGATGTTGTTACTTATCCACACTTCACTCTATGTTTTTTGTGCAGGCTATTTCGATTACTTTACTAGCCTCTTATGAATATCTAAGCTATGACATCATAGTAGCGAAAAAGAAGAAAAACATATCCATATTACCAATAAGATAAGAAATTGCAAAATAGGAAAATAATTAATGTTGTCCAGGTGTAGCAGTAACAATGTGGTCAGCTAGGGATGGTTAAAGTATTTATATGAATGAAAGTTTATCCAGACTTCAACTTTCACTTGTTTTCATTTATTTCGATATATTCATAATTTATTTTTGTAACGTGCCTGTCATATATTCTATCTTTGCATATTCGGTGCATCACTAGTGCTAACTAGAGATGGCAAACAGGGATGTCAATTTTACCAAAGATCTCATGAATACCCATAATCTTATGATAGGGAAAATTTTTCCTCCACGGATAATAAGGATAGGGAATTCAAATATCTATTTATTAAACGGGGCGGGGGTGGGGATCATGATCCCCATACCCGAGGGTATCCAATATAATATTATCAAATTACCCTTTTATATATATATATATATATATATATATATATATATATCCCATTCCCACATGTATATTTTAGTTTTTTTCCAAAAAGAAATGTATAAAAAGCTAAATATTTATCAAAGTAAAATCAATTACATTCCTTGGAGCTGGTAGGAATGGGATCCTTATCAAATTATTTTGATGATTTGGTTTCTTTATACTTTGTAGCCATATTGAAAGAATGGCTTGTTGAAGTTGAACTCCATGTTGTCATCCATAAAAAGATGACTGGATATAGAACATGAAGTTAAAAAACACCTTATCAAGTATCATTAGTAATCTGCTTCCTTTTTTTAATTTTTGTGAAAGTTATTTTACTATTATGTTTTTTTATTTTTATTTTGAGTATTTTAAGTAGTAAATTATGGTATTAAAATTATTTTATTTATTTTATTTTTCTACTTTTTTAAAACTTTTAATAATATATGAATACCCACTTATCTGAGGGGGCCTCCAAACATGGGTACCCAAATGAGTATGGGGCGGGGGATGGGGGCGGGTACGTCCCCCGCCCTATTGACGCTCCTAGTGGCAAAGCGGGTTGGCCTGCCTTGACCCGTAAAAAATAGAGCAGAGTTGGCCAAATTAAGAAAATAGGCTTAATATTCTAGCTCTCCATTTGAGGTGGGTTGGCCCGCCAAATATATATATATATATACTGAATGAAATTTTTAAAATTAGAAAAATATATTGAATGAAAAATTTATTTAAATAAAAAAGAATAAAATAATAAAATTACGTCATTTATATCCAAATGTAACGCAAATACAAATATAATAAACTAATTAGAATGTATGAATAAGTTCACAAATAATAATCAACCATAAGTCTATAATATAAAGTCTATAACATAAAGTTCACAAATTAATAAAGTATAATGATAACATAGTCTATAACAAAAACCTAAAATTTAAAAAAAAAAAAACTCTTATACCTAAAAAAAAGAAGGCACCCTTAGCTCGTGGAATTTTGGCGAGCCAACTCGAAGGGTTGAGTTCATTTTGTCATCTCTAGTGCTAACAAACAATTGTTGAGGAACTTAACAAAGAAGAGATGAGTGACAACAATGGGAGCAAGCCACCATAGGAAGGAGGACATAAGAAGGAGGAGAAAAGGATATCATTTAAGGACAAGGTTTTAGGAGGTGTCTCTTTGCTCCAAGGGACCTTCCCGAGGATCTTCTTGCAAACAAACTAGCATTAGTGGTGCATTTAGAAGAGGATGGAGGAGTTCTTAGGGTTAAGTTTGATGACTCTGTGTTGGACAAGTTAGCTTGACCCTAAAAGGACACTTTGGTGATCAAACTTCTTAGTAGAAACCTGAGTTATCCCTTTATGAAAGAGAAGTTGAAGTATCTATAGAGGCTAAAGGGTAATTATGACATTATGTCTATGGGGTTTGGGCATTTTTGGTGAAGTTCGATTTAGCGGAGGATCGAGAGAAGGTGATGCTGGTGGGTCCGTGGGTGATCCAAGACTAATATCTAGCAATCAATCAATGGTCATCGGAGTTTCATGCGTGTGAGGAATCTTTTGGTAGGACCATAATGTGGGTGCACTTTACGAGGTTAAATGTGATGTTTTATGATAAAAGTGCTGTCAAAACGATAGCCTCCATGACCTGTGAAGGTGGATGTTACAACTAAGTTGAAAGAGGGAGGTTTACGAGGGCCTATGTGGAGATCGACCTAGCAATGCTGGTGACAAGGAAAGTCTGTGTGGAAAATTAGTTGTTCACGATTGAATATGAAGGTTTACATGTGATATGTGGGTCTTGTGATCGATATGGTCACCTTGCTAAATATTGTGCTTTGAAGAGGGTAGCATCAGAGAATCATGCCCCTGTTCTGATGGTGAAGAGAGAAGGCTTTGGTGTTGGTGAGGGAGTGCGAAAATCAAGGGATTCTAATCACAATGATATAGTTAATTTGAATTCAAATCCCCCATCCACATCAAAGGAGATAGTGAAGGATAAGGAGTGGATTACGGTGAAGAATAAAAAGAAGAAGTCAAAGGCACTTATGAACAAAAGTGAGATAAATAAGGGAAAGAATAAAGTAGGGATTAAGTTGCATGATATGTGGGGCTCATAAACTAAAACACTTGCAAAAATCCAACATTTGGAAACCAAAACCACATGATGGTAATGGTTGGCATGAGAAGCAATTGAACCCTACCACAGTCCTTGATGAGACAAAAACTCCCTAACTGGTGGTGTTTGGCTCGGTGAAGCCTTCTAGTATCATTAGGGGTGGCCGAATAGTGCAAGTCCAGTAACCCATGGTGGTCCGTATCTCACCGAACGGCAAGAGAACTGAATGTGAAGTGAAAGTATGGATAAACCTCATGTGGAAGATGCTAATGAAGATACCAGAGGTGTGTTTGAGGTTGGAGGGGTGCTTAGCAAACCTAATAAAATGGAGACCTCTAGGGAAGCTTCTAAAGCCCTAAAGGTAGAAAAAAGGTATGGAGAATGGGATTGAGAATGTAATGGAGAAGGAGAAAGCGGCAAAGACATAGGTGTGGGGTTGATATTGTTCCCTGTTGTTTTTTAGATATGATGGGTATGTCTATTTTTACAGGGAATATCAAGGGAGTAGTCAATGTAAAGGGGAGAAGGTGGATGAAAGAAATTGTTAAGAAGCACAAGCTGGATGTTATTATTCTTGTTGAGACCTATTCTATTTTTTCCAGGGTGGAGAAGTTCTAGACAAGTTTAGATTATTATGCTATGGCTATAGAATATGCGGTTGACCATGCATGGGATATTTGGGTTTTGACTTGTGATAAATCTATGATGTTTCAAGTGATTGACGTGATGTCTCAAGCTATCTCTTTCGCAATAGATAAGGGTGGGAATAAGTGGTTCTGGACGACCTCGTATGTTAGCCCGATTCCTTCTATTCGGGTGTCTTTGTGGGAGCATTTAAACTAACTGAGATGGCGGCTGGAAGGACCTTGGCTACTGATTGGTGATTTTAATGAGAGAGTTCTAGCTTTGGAGATGAAAAGTGAGATATTTGTCTCGGGCAGAGTTAGGCTTTTGCAAGATTGTTTTGATGATTGTGAATTGACGATTTGATAATAGTGGGCAGTAAGTTTACTTGGCAATGGAGTATGTATGGTTAATCATCCATTCACAAAGAATTTGGATAGAGATGTGGTTGTTATAGAGTGGAGATTTTTGTTTCCTGAGGCTTTTGTGGAAGTGTTGCCTTACATTTATTCGGATCATAATCCTTTCTTGCTGAGATGAGGGTCTTCCTTTGCATAAGGGTCCCAGGCCTTTTCATTTTGAGGCAACATGGATATTACATTAGGATTATGCTCAAATTGTGTCCACTATGTGGCATCAGGCTCTCCCGATATGATTAGTTGCCTCTGATTGGTGCAGGAGGACTCTATTTCTTTCAACCTAGTGATTTCGCCAAGGAGACTTTGCTAATTGATGTGTCTAAGGAGGAGTTGTGGGATGCTTTGAAGTTCATGAAAGCTTTTAAAGTGCATGGGTCTGATAGGTTTTAGCCATTCTTTTTTAAGCACTTTTGGAATGTGTTAGGGATAATGTTTGGAGGTTAATTAGGGAGGCATTCCATTTAGGGAGGTTTGTGAGAAGTTGGTTGAGACATTGATTATTCTGATTCCTAAGATGGAGGTGCCTTTGAAAATGGGTCAGTTTTGCCTAATAAGTTTAATTAATGTATTTACAAACTTATTACTAAGGTTTTAGTGAATAGATTGCAATCGTTCCTGCAAGACTTGATTGGGTCGTTGCAGAACAGTTTTATTCCTGGCCATAGTATAATAGATATTGTAGTCATTGCACAGGAAATCTTCCACCATATGCATAAGTCGAAGAGTAAAAAAGGTGTAATGGCATTGAAGATTGACTTCCACAAGGCTTATGATAGTATAGAATGGAGCTTTCTTGATAAAACTTTGTTGAATTTTGGCTTCCCTGAGGTAATTAGATGATTGATTATGTTTTGTGTCTCTTCTTTAGCTCTTTCAATTGTGTGGAATGGAGTCAGGCCTGAGAATTTTTATCCAAATAAGGGGTTGAGACAGGGAGATCCAATGTTATCTTACCTCTTTGTTTTGTGTATGGAATGGTTGTCTCTTATGATATTAGAGAAGGTGGATAAGTATGAGTGGAGCTTATCTGTATTACGAGAGGTGGCATTGGAATTTCATATCTTTTATTGGCAAATGACATTTTACTTTTTCAAAAGCAAAATCTTCCCAAATGTGTGTTATCTTGGAGGTTTTAAAGGAGTTTGAGAGGGTTTCTGATTTGCCAGTGAATGTGGATAAATCGAAAGCCATGGTTTCTTGAGGGCTAAATAAGAATGTTCGTGAGTATATAGCTTCAATATCTTCCATTTCTTTTGCTAGCAACGTTGGAAAGTATTTAGGGGTGTCATTGACCCAAAGGAGAGTTAAAAAAGAGGATTTCAACTTTTTGGTTGACAAGTTAAAGAGCAAACATAATGATTGGAAAGCCAAATTGTTGAATAGGGCAGGCAGGGTGGCATTGGCAAGAGCAATTCTCAATGCATTACTGGTGCACAATATGCAAACTAGTTGGGTGTCACATCAGGTGTGTGATCAGATTGACAGTATCACAAGGCAATTTGTGTGAAATCAAGGTCAAAGCTGAGGAGTGAATCTTGTCAACTAGGAAACAATGACCAAACCAGATCCTTGGTAAGATAGGCATTAGAGGAGCAAGATTGACAAACGTGGCTTTTATTGGGAATACTATTATGGGAAGTGACGAGGCCAAATCCAAAGCAATGGGTAGTGCTCTTGAAACAAAATATGCTCTTAAGCTCGATATTTTATCACCGAATTTTCAATGGAAAGGCTTGCAAACCTGGAATGCTATGGTTTGCTCATGGCATATTTTATAGTTTGGCTTTAAAAAAAGCTTGGGTTGTGGTGATTCTTCTTTTTGGTTTGGCTATTGGTATTCGGAGGGCCCACTTTACAATTTTGTCCCTTATGTCCATATTTTGGATTCCTCTTTGACAATTTACGATGTTTGGAAGGAGGGGAATTGGTTATTTTCTTGCTTGGCAATATAGGAAAGGAAGAAATGGAATCCAAACGCAGAAACTATTTTGGCTCCATGAAGTGATGGATAATAACCTGGTGTAGACAGAGGGATTATCTGGCACTTATTTGGCTACTGCAAGTTATGCTTGGCTGATTAAAAATTCACTCAATAGAAACATGATGGATGGTGCATCGAATGATTGGAAATGGGTATGGAAACTCCTAGCCTCCAAGAAGTGTAAACTCATGATATGGCTTTCAATGCACAATACTTTGCAAATCGAGATTTAGAAGAAGTTTATCAGAGGATGGGATCTACCCTTGGTGCTTGGTTGATATCGAGATCCTGTTGCATTGCTTAAGGGACTGTAAGAAAGCAAAGGAAGTGTAGAGCAGGCTTAGTGATCAAATAGTAGCTGGTTTGGAGATTGGAGATCTAGTAACATGGTTGAAACAAATGTCTACTACCATGAATGGTCCACTATTTTGTCCAGCCTTGTGGTGGATTTTGGAGATCAAGAAATGTTAAAGTATTTGAATAGAAAACTATGCATATGGAGGTCATTTGGAAAAATATTTGTTTCGTGGCAAATGTCCTTGGTTTCAATATGGTAGAGAGGATTTCGTGATCCTGTAAGTTTGCAATTGGTTAGGTGGAAATGGCCCAGGATGAGGTCAATGAAATTAAATGTCAATGGAATCTCGCAGGGCAACCCAAGGAATGTGGGATTTGGAGGCTTGCTTAGAGGTGATAATGGGTGTCGAATATTTGGTTCCAAGGGGCGTGTGGGTGTTGCTAACAACCTTCTTCCAGAACTCATAGCGTTTTACATTAGGCTGATATTGGTTTGGGATAAAGAATTCAGATATGTAGAGTGCGAGTCTGACTTAATGGAGTTGATTAGGCTAATAAATACGGATGAGACCAACCATATATATAGAAGTGTGGTGATTGAGAATAAGGAGTGGATGAAAAGGACTGGAGGGTGACTATATTGTATGTTCTTAGAGAAGCTAATACGTGTGCAGATTTTTTGGCTAAGGAAGGAGCTTGAGATAAGATGTTCTTGTTCTATATGTAGGATCCTCCTCATAATTTTCTTCCTTTGCTTCGAGAAGACTTTATAGGGACTTTCTTTGTGAGACTTTAACTTTTTCGTTTATTTTCTAATGTACCAAAAAATATTCATTGTATCACCCAATTGTACCTATTTAAACTTTTAGAGGGCACATCTCCTTTATTATGCTATCAAATTCATTAAATTTTTAATTTTACATAGCATTTCAAAACTGCAAAAGAGTTGGTTGAGATAGTGATTAGTTTAACTTCTTATTATGACAAGTATGTGAATACAAATTATAAGAAGACAACTTTTGTTGGAAGACTTCATAACCCTATATATGCTCCTATGGTCAAATGAGAATTAGTTTTATAGGTGATGCAAATAGGTCAAACATGTAAGAGTAACTCCTTGTCAGGATGGAAACAGAGCCGGCTTCACCTTTCCAACCCTAATTATTAGTTCCCTTGACCTAAATCTGACTTTTGACTTGCTATTGGCAATTTTTCCTAAAGCCTAAGCCTAAGTTTGGCATGCTAAAAAACTTGGCCTAAAGTTAGTTTACAAAGCATACTTTTTAAAATATTTTAAATAGACTAACAAGCAAATCATCAAATAAGCTGAACATAGGCCTTTGTAGTCAAACAATATATAAGGATTTAAAGTTATAAATTATATGCAAAAAAAAAAAAAAAAAGAAGTTGTGATTTAGTGGTGAAATAGTTAGTCATCTAAAGGTCTTATACATATATTGCTTGACAGGCTTCATAGACCTTTTAGCGAGCCTAGACTTGGCATATTAAGGTAAACAAAATTAAACAAGCCTAACTCTAGATTTATTTTTAAACAGGTAAGGCCAAACTAAATACAAATATGGCAATAAGCCCATGACAAACCCAGGTGGTTTGTTCCCATGTAGACTCATATTTGGTATAAAAGAAAACGTCATATCATTAAGATAAAAACAAAAAGAAAAAAGAATTAGAAAACAACTCTCAAAGTTTCATTATTAATGAAAGGGTAAAGTTTTATTTAAGTCCCTTATGTTTTACAAAAGTTTCGATTTAATCCCCAAAATTTTTTTTTGTTCTATTTACATCCCTAACATTTTCAAAACATTTCAAATCATTTCAAATTTCCTCTTTTGATGGAATCTAAATTATAAATAGAAAAAGTTGATGTGGAGATTAAGTTATCCATTATTTATCTAAGTAGCTTTGTTCCATCTACTAGAGCTTGAAGAACTCCCAAAGGACCAGCGTATTCAGGTCCAATCTGTTGTTATATACCTGCGGATATTTCTCTTTCTAACCATACAATTGCTAGTACACTTATGGTGATTCCCAATACAAGAGTAAAGATAAGGGCAAGTACCCATAGAATTCCATAGACCTCTTTTAAAGATTCCAATTTGGGAAAAGAGTTGATATCTCGTACTTCTGTTGTATCAATTATCATTTTAACGAACAACTTATCTAGTAATTATGATATTGTTTATCACATCATTTTCTCCTATATTTTTTAGGATATGAAAGGTTTTATCTCTAATGTAAATCCTCTATAATATTTAGTGAATCTTTTTTTTACTAAAACTCATATTCGAAGCTTTTCCTTAGATACTTGATAGTGAACATATTTTATTGATAGTGTTTGGATATCACTAATATTCTACTACAATTTACATGGTCTAGAATAAGTATATATACAATTAAATATAAAATATTTTTTTAATAAAGATATCCAATCATATATTATTATATCATCAATAATATTTAAATTTTATCATAAATACCTTAAAAACCTTATATCTAATATTATATAATTAATAAATAATATAAAATATTTTACACTACCATTGTACTAAAATTAGTCTCGTAATAAATTATGTATCTTCTCAATTTTTCAAACAGTTAAGTTTATATTCTATTTTGCTTTTGGTATGCTTTTCTTTTATACATAGATATCATATATCACTTTGAGTAACGAGCGATTAACTAGTTATATCCTATAAATTGGTCGCCAAAAAAAACTTCTAAAATAATATTTTGGAGGATAGAGGGGGTGGACAGGCAACTGGCATTCTAGAAGAGTAATCATGACAAACCTGCCGTACCATATATGGCATCTTTATGTCCTCCAAAGCAACTACACCAATAAATAAACACAAAAGCAAGGGACAATGAGAGATTACCGCACACAAGTGAAGGCACTTGCTCTTGGTGTCCACGGTGGTTGTCATCACAGTGCTGTGATGTTTCTCATTCAAAGAGATAGATGCTGGCTCTTCTCCAAATGGGAGTGGTGGCGCCCACCCATCGCATTGTGATCAATTGAACGGAGATTGATCGGGAGTTATGCGCTCAACTATACTGAATAAGAATGAATTTAGTAAAGGGTATTATATAATACGAAGAACTTATAAACTTATCATTTAATGTCCAATTTAATATTATAGTTTCCCACTTAATCGATTCATTGGTTTAGATCTTTTTAAATTTTGGACTCCTTAACACAGTTTGGATTAGGTTATACGTAACTGCAACAACAAAAGTTTTATACAGTTCTTTTATTAGAGTTGATTTCATTTTATCCAAAAGAGTTGGTCCCAATATAAGTGGACAGTAGTTTTAAACAAATTTTACTTACAAAAATTTAAATTTTAGAGTCATCACCGGAAGAGAACTTTGCTTAACTATAATCACCAATGTAAAATTATGTGAGTAATTTTTAAAAATAATTAGTTTTTAGTATTTAAATTTACATTTTTATTGGATTAAAAATTCTTACTACTTTAATTTCTTTATGGGTTAGTGATTTATAATTTATTCTATAAAAAATTATATATTATCAGGGAGTAACCCTTCTTTTTTTATAATTAACAACGGGACTTTAAGCCAAAAGACCAAAGAAAAATACACATGATCAGTAACCCTAATATAGCATCAATTTGGATCAATTTCAAATATTATATCTGAAAATAAAATCAAATCAATTGTTTATTTTCTTTTAGAAAATCTTGTGATAAACTAAAAGTGTCGATTATGATCCATTTTTTTAATTGGTTCTTTGATTATTATTTTTAATGAAAACCCGACAGCTTAAGTGATTAAAGACCAATATTTTAGGGATCACGAGAACATTGATCATTTCCATTTTTTTTTTTCATTTTTTTATGTTCTCTGAGGGAACATACGTGATCGTTGACATTACCTTTTTATAACAAATATAGACTTGGCTTAAATTTTATGGATCAACACTATATTTTTCTTCTCTCTAATTGTGGATCTGCAACTATGCATGTGATGTACAAAGTCAATAACTTTCATTGGTTGAAAATTACAAGCATGTTCTGATGCGTAACGGATTAGAAGTTATTGGTACAATACGCTACATAGGTCAAATCATGCTATCAAGGATCTAGTTATTTAGATTAAGGGCTTTTTAATTAATAGTTTCTTTTGAAGCATTTTTAATCTACCTCTATCTCCCTATTTTTCACATTTGGGTCTTTATAATCATTTTCTCACATTATTGAATCATCTCAAATGAATTTTTATCATATTCTCTTAATAGGTATTATATCAGCTATCGTTTGAAAATTAAAACATTCACTGTTAATTTTATCCTTTTTTTACGTAACTTAATTTTCACGTAAACAACATCATAAATGCTGCACATACTTTTCCTCTCGTCAACAGTTTACAATGCAAAATTTATTATTAGCGCCGGTCTATTTTTTTATGACTTTGAGGGGAAAAAAATTGTCCATACTAATATTTGTCACTTTGCATGTCAATAAAAAATTTATAGCTAGTTAATGTTTTTAATTGTATCCTAAATATTATGATTGATTGAAAAGTGTAGTGTGATAGTAATAACGTAATGTAATTACATATTAAAAATTGAGTAAGAATATTTTAGTAAAATAATTTTATAAATGAGCAATATTGATTTTTTTTTCTTAATTGTTGTGTGTCTTGTTAGAGTGATAATTAAAATGAAACAAAAGTAGCATCATGGAGTTGCCCAATAATTTTCTTTGTTGCGGTCTGATAAATACTTTATGATCACAAGTTACACTTCAAACGCTACTCATTTAATCAATAATTTTTTTTAACTGCATTTTATCAATAAAATTTGAATATTTATCCTTCTCATTCTCCTCATTATTTTATATATAAAAAAGATATTTAAACTATACAAACATTTATAAGATGTTATCCTTGATATGCTTCTTTATGACATTGTGATTGTATAATGGTAAGATGCCACTTCTTCCGCTTCACAATATGTGGCATTTTAAGGTTTACACATATATTAAAAATGTTAATAAAATTACTTTAATAATAGTAAAAGATTAACTGGTTTTACAAACTTATTTTTACATTAAAATCATAACATTCCTCATATTTTCCACTTATTCTATTGATAAGTATAATTAATATAAGAATAAAATAAAAAAACATATTACAAATAATTTCTTAATATTTGAAATGGATATATAATTCAAAACTTGAAAAATTGAAAATAAATAAATATTAACAAAAATTGAATATAATAATAACTGAATTGTACACTTAAAAACATTATCGTACTCTGAAAAAAAATTAAATTGGCGCTTAAATTTCAAAGACAACAATTATTAAAAATAATCTTAAACAAAACAACATTTAATGAATTAGTTCCATAATAATATTCATATAAAAATATCTTGGTCAAAGCAAAAGTATGCGACATCAATGACAAAAATACAAATATTATTATATATTCTAATATATACGTGTATGGATATTATTTTCATGGTGGCGATAAAACTATAATAAATAAAATACTTTTCTAATTTCAAAGTTTCTGGAACGTTGGCGAGAAGCTGACACTCTTCGTGGTCCAAAGAATACTTCAAAATCACAAAATGTCATGCACAAGTTTTGTGTTCAAGGCAAAGGCATTCGGATGTTGGACTTACATGTCTGGGGCCCACTATTATCATAATCATCGTTGGGGTTGGGACCCATTGCCATCACGTCAGTGCCATTTCGGTGATGCCAAACGGCGTTTGGCTTCGTCAATTTCAACGCTCGTGACGTCCGCATCCATTTAACGGCGTCACCCATGCCGAGCGGGCCAGGGGCGATAAGTGCTTTCCTGCTCCCCGTCCCCACTATCCTAAATACTCCTTGTTTTTGTCTTTGATCTTTGCTATGGAGAGATTTTTTTCCCCTATCTCTATTTCTCCCCTCCCTGTCGATCCCCGCTAGATCCCCGAACATAATAATAATTTTTTTTTCTAATAACAACAACAACAACACAAATCATCAATAACAACAAATCATGTACCAAAAAAATTAAAAAGGAGCAACAAGAAGATAGAAATCATTTTGAAATATTGTTTAATCCAACATCAACAAAAACAACAACAACAACAACAAACGTAGATAGATCTGAGAAAGGACTGCCCAGGTCTTTCGTGGAGGAGCAACAACCAGCCGATGGTGGAGGAGCAGTGACGTCACGATTGCCGTTCGTGACTAGGCAGAGGAGCAATGACGTCAATGTTGTTCACAGTGGCGGAGAAGAAGAGGAGGAGGTGGAGGCGCGAAAGGAAGGAAGAGACGCGTTGCGAGAGCCGCGAGGTCGCCACCGATGGTGTAGCTCCTCACTGTCGTCAAAGGTGCAAAAAGTAGAAAGGCTCACCGCGATATCGTGGAATGAAAGAAATTGAAAATTTGGAAAATTAATAATTATAAATATTTTATTTCATTCTTGTATATAACGTAACTTCCAAATACGATTAATGAATTTCTATTCTACTCCTTTATTAATCTTCCAAATAAACAGCAAAGTAACTTTGTTTCCTTCACTCCCTTCCTTTTCCAATCCCCTCCTACTAATTTTGATTTGTTCCGTTAATGAAAGAATATTCAAACACAATGTAAGAGAAAAATTTTTCTAGCCTAATTTTTTTTTATATTAACAAAATTTAAATTCAAGACCTTATTTATGGATAACAATAATCGAATCACTTAAATTAATTAATTATTGATAATCAAATTAATCATTGACAATCAAATTAACACGATATATAATAAGATTAATGTTATACTATTTAAAAAATTTGACAAAAAATAATCATTACGAAAAGTAAAATAATATAACACAATTACTCATCCAAATGTTAACTTAGTTTTGCTTTTTTATATCTCGGATCTGCATTTGATGCAATTCTAAATTAGGGCTCTATATGTACATTTGACTCTTCACTATGTTTTTGGTGAGTTGAGCATAGATTGCAATTTATCGGGGAAGAAAAAAAGTTAGCTTATGTATCACATTATTTTAACCATTAAAATTGGATAAAAAGATAATTAAATCTGACATTTTCCTTATAGTAATGTGTTGTTAACAAAACCAGATATTAATAAAAAAAAAGCAGATATTTTACAGAAAAGATTCAACGAATCCATTGGTTTTTTCTGTTTTTCTTTTTCATAAAATACTTGTACCTGGATTACCAAAAGAAAAAATATATTTGTATTTCATTATTTCTGATATACTGTAGCAATACATTCCTAAAACTTGTTGAAAACGACAAAAAAAGGTTAAATAAAGAACCCCACCACTTAAATGGTAGATGTGATAAATGAGTTGAGAATTGTGTCGAACTTTTAAGTCTGCATAATATTGCCCTTGCCAGAAGGTGAAATTCATGCACCGGCAGTGGACAATGAAATAAATAGGTCTCGCATGTTGAAAACATGTTTTGAAGCAGATGGATCCCATTTCAGAAACGAAATTTCCGTGATTCGATGGAGTAATCGGTTGAGGTACGATATTCGTATATACCAAAAATTTTAACACCTTAATGTCTTCTCTAAATTTTTTTTTTCTCTATTAATTATTTTATTTTTTTTATTTTTTTATAATTTTTTTTCTTATTTTTATATTTAAGTATTTAAGGTATTTATCTATCCCAATGATACAAAAAAATTTTCTCTAATCGATTCTTTATTTTTCTACGTCTTGGCGCGGGGTCTTGATGTCACATTAGACACTGATGTGATTGGCAAAACGAGAGAGAGTCACATGAATTATTGTTGTTAAAAAGAAAAAGAAACGCCTCACTCTTATACTTCCCAATTCTTACTCTAGTGTCGGTTTGTTTAGAATTTTTTGGAAAAAATTATTTTTTATAAAAAAATAATTAATTTTTATATATTTAGATAATTTTTAAAAATAATAAGATTTTTTTTAAATTATTTTTAATTTTTTATAGAAATTAAAAAGAATAATTTCTAAAAAAAATTAATTTTTAATATTTTTAATTATATATAAAATTTAAATTTAAAAATTACTTTTTTTAAAGATGAAACAAATATAACTTTAATTATGTTATTTTAATCCAATATTATTCTAATCTTTGCAATAGTTTAATTTCATTATATTTGCACCCATAATATAAAACATTTTTGTAACGTCAAACAATAAAATTTTGCTATGTAATTTATTTTAAAATTAATTCAAATTTTAAAAAATGGATAAAGTGGATGATTTGTCAACTTTTTATTAGATTATCAATACATACAAATTAATTTATATATATATATATATATATATATATATATATATATATATATATATATATATATATATAATTTTAATATGTTAATAATATAAAATTTTTTTATATTATTATCTAATAAAATCTTTGTACATGCATGACTTTTAAAATTAATGAGTGTAAAAGTCAAATATGTTAATTTGCTTATATAATAATATATAATTAAATTTTAGTGTAAAAAAATTTTATATTATCAGTACATTAAAATTAAACTCATATATATATAATTTTAAATATAATATGCCACTTAATAATTTTCTATAAAATATGTTAATAAAAATTTTCTTTAAAATATAATTTATATTGATCCAACTGTTGAATTATAATCATCTATCATAAAAATTATTTGTGTGAAATTTTTTTAAAAAATTGAAAATCAATAAAAATATGATCAAATAACTCTTATTTTTATATATTTTGAACATATATATTAAGTTAATTTTTACATATGAAAAATAATATATCAAATAATTTTAGATTACTATAAAATTTTGTAGATATAATCTATATGATATAATATGAACTTTTAATCAAATAGTGAGTTTTATCAAAATTTATATCAATAAAAAATTATTTAATAATATAAGTTATATTTAAAGTTAGATGATGAAATTTTCAATCACTTCAGCGTGAAATTAACCTCTTCAAATAAGAAGTATTAATATAGTTATAAAAAAAAAAAGAAGAAGAAGTATTAATATCATGTTACTTTTGCAAGCAACATGGATTCAAACCTTTATCGTTCTTTGAGAGTGCGAGCTTTTTTTGGTTGTTTCAAAAAACTAATAATGCAATTTACTTATTATCATATCTAACCACTTGTTGATGAAAATTACATTTGTAGATAAAGGTACCTGGAGCTCCATTTATTTTGGAAAAGACAAGTTCTACTTTTGTTGCATTAAATTCTCGTAGAACGCATCTATGATAATTTGTTTTTTTCAATTTTCTTGGATTTTATTTGTTCTTTCCAAAATAAATAAATAATTTAATTTAAATATATTATCAGTATAAAATAATTTTATACTGTCAGTTAATAAAAATAATAAAAAATATCAATTCATATAAATAATTATCTATTATAATAAAAGATTTATTATAATTTTTTATTTTTTCTTATTTTCATTAATTAATAATATAAAATTATTTTATACTATCAATAAATACTAATTAAACTCATAAATAAATCAACTGAGATTTTAGATTCATTTCTCCTCATTATCTCTTTTTTTTGTTTCATTCATTATTTAATGATGCGAAATCAATCCACTTTTTCTTTAAAATTTTCACTCACATGTATCCCTCTAATACTTTTTACGCTAGGCCTTCATTTATTCAATTTTATTTCCTCAGACGTACTTTTCATTTTTCCTCTTATCATGTTTTCAACGGCAAATGACACTTTAATTCATCTCATAAATATTTTTTAATACATGAAATAATTTTTTGGGTTAAAATATGAAGCGAATTTCTAAAGAAAGAAAACTAACACTAAAAGTTGGCCAGACTAATACAGCCCCAGTAATTACATCTGCAACATGTAAGAGTAGACCAAGCTCAACCGGAAGTGATTTAAATTAAGAATTTAAGATTAGTCTTTTTAAACCATTAATTATACAATACATAAATATATTATTAATTAAATATGTATGACAAGCAATTAATCAATTATGTTTAACTGCCTTAATAAATAATTGCCTGCATATAATTAAATTATATATTTGTAAATCATAATTTAATCAAATAGAAAAACAATTTTTTAATTCCTTTGTACCTAAACCATAGTTTAAAGTCGTTTAGATTTTATCACACACTTAATAATTAAGTAAATAGGTCTATATGTAAAGCTTTGTGGACTGTGAATATTTTCTTTGCTGACGATCATCACCAAATAAACAATTCATCCAGAAAGTGACAGTGTTAGCAAGATTCGTTAGACAGTTCATCTCGGAAATCTAGGGTCGAAGCAGCAAGCAAAGGTCAAGATCCAAAATCGATTGGAAACATCAATTATTGTAATGCAAACGAAAGAACAAGTATATTGAAATCAAGGAAACATTTCATTGCTGCTAATGTAGTACAAAAGAAATTAAGGACACATTCACACATTTATACCAGAAATAATGGGAACACCATAATTGGTGCATTTGACAAATCATTCGCTTATGTATCATTATGAAATGAATTTGGTTATTAAATTTTGTGATAAGTAATTGGTAAGCGTATCTATAAGCACTCAATAAACATAAAGGTATATTTTAGTTTTTGATAGAAATAAATTTTTCTCTCAACCTAAAGTTGTGTATTAATAAAAAAAGAATGAATTCGACTGACCTCTTATGAGGTTTAGTATAATTATATCTAATATTTCTCTATTTAATTATATTATACTAATCTCCCTTATTACTAATGGAAGTGAACTATATCGCAACGAGTTCCAAATTTTGAGTTACCCAATCCCGAGTTAAACTTATTTTTTAACGTGACAAGTTTCGAGATCATTATGCAAATAGAATTAACTTCTATTAGTAATAAGAGAGATCAATTTAATATCACTAAATAGAAAAGTGTCAGATGTAATTACATTGAATCTTAAAAAAGATCAGTGTAATTCACCTTTTAAAAAAAATCAAATATCTACACATTATTTTATAAATTCATTCATCCAAATCTCTAAAAAGCAACAACTAGTGTGGGATAGATCATTCATATCTCTCAATAACAATCTCCTTCTCTTTTCTCTCTGACTTATAGCATATTTAAACCCATATTTTGACGATTAGGTTTGATTTTGATTACATAAAATTGATTTTATTAATTCTTTTATAATATTTAGTTTTTAGAAATTAAAATTAATTTTTATTTTTAGAATTAATTTTGAAAGAAGAATTTTTTTTATTTTTTATCAAAATTATTTTTAAAAGAATTGTCAAACATAAAATATATATGTGTGTATTTTTTAATAAAAAATTACTTTTTTCATTAAAAAAATCAATTTAAATATATTTAGATAATTTTTTTAAAAATAATCAAAATTTTTTAAAAAAAATCTATTTTTAACTCTTTTTTTTATAAAAATTGAAAAAATAACTTTTAATAAAAGTTAATTTTTATTTTTTTAATTATATATAAAATTTTAATTTCATAATCCTTTTTAAAAAAATTAAAATAAATATATTTATAAATTATTTTATTTTAAAATTAATTTTAATTAAATTAATTCTAATAAAATCAACTTCACTTAAAATCAATCCTATTTATCTACAGCCAAACATGCTATTTAGTTGTCCCTTTCAAACGTGTGTTCTCTTGGTTCTCAAAACCCTTCTAGAACGCCTCTTTGCTTTGTCACTCGATGCTTATCGATAATCACACCCATGCCCAATGCCCATGTGCCCCCCTATAAAATCCCAAAGCCTCAACCCTCTAGCCCTACATCACCAGCAAATAGCCTTGATCAACACGTTCAATTCGCTTCACAAGTTACAGTCTCTTTTTTCCTTTCTCTCTCGTCGTTCATTCTACACAACATAAAGTCACAAACCCCCTCTTCCTTCGACCAAGTTCCAAACTTGAACTTCAAGATCCTCTCTTTCCACGATTTCAGTTAATGGATATTCGCTAATTCATCGAAAAATTTATTTGATTCTCCTTTCCCACCGTTTTTCTATTCCCATGGAGCTTATTTCGGGTCTGCCCGAAGACTTGGCCCGAGACTGTTTGATTCGGGTCTCATACAAGCAATTCCCGACGGTGGCATCAGTATGCAAAGATTGGAAGACGGAGGTTGAGTCGCCGGAGTTTCGCCGTCGACGGCGGAGCACCGGGAACGCACAGAAACTCCTCGTGATGGTCCAAGCACTGGTCGACCCAAATAATAAACCCGGACCCGGTTCCACGAAGCGATTAACTAACCCGGTTTACCGGCTCAGCGTGTTCGAACCGGTAACCGGTAACTGGAGCGAGTTGCCGCCGCCAACCGGGTTTGAATCCGGGTTACCCATGTTCTGTCGGGTCACAAGTGTCGGGTCGGATCTTGTTTTACTGGGCGGGTTGGACCCGGATACGTGGAAGGCTTCGAATTCGGTTTTTATTTATGACTTCGCCTTGGCGAAGTGGCGAGGCGGAGCTCAAATGCCGTGTGGGCCCCGCACGTTCTTCGGGTGCGTGTCTGATTCGCGGCGATTCGTTTTCGTCGCGGGCGGGCACGACGATGAGAAGAACGCGCTGCGGTCCGCGTTGGCGTACGACGTGGCGGCGGACGAGTGGGTCCGGCTGCCGGACATGGCATCGGAGCGCGACGAGTGCACGGCGGCGTTCCGCCGAGGGCGGCTTGCCATTGTCGGCGGTTACCGGACGGAGATGCAGGGGAGGTTCGAGAGGAGCGCGGAGGTCTTCGATGTTGCCACGTGGCAGTGGGGCCCGGTGGAGGAGGAGTTTTTGGATTGCGCCACGTGTCCGAGGAACTTGACGGACGGTGGTGATGGAGAAGGGAGGATGTACATATGCCGCGGCGACGAGATACTGGCGATGCAGGGGGACACGTGGCAGAAGATGGGGAAGGTGCCGGTGGAGATACGCAACGTGGCGTTCCTTGGAGCGTTGGATGGAGCTGTGGCGGTGATTGGGTCGAGCGGGCACGGTGAAGCGCATGAGAGTTTCGTGTTTGATTTGGAGAGTTGTAATTGGAGAAAATTGGAGACCCCAGAAGGGTTCAGGGGCCATGTTCAAACAGGTTGCGTTTTGGAAATTTAGGAGATTTTGCTTTTTGCTTTTCATCTTTTTTCCACGTGAACGTGTTGATATATATATATATATATAGTTGCTTTGTTTATGTAAATGCGAGCAGAGATTTTTGTTTTCTTTGGCTGATTTACTTAGATTAGTTATACAAATTTGGCAAAGTCTCTGGGTGTTCCTTCCTTTCCCTACTATCTCTCACTGGGTTTCACTTGCACTTGAGGGAGGGGGGAACCATGGCACTTTTCCTTGTTTTCTTACTTTTTCTCTGGTTGGGTTATTATTGTCCAAGCCACGAAGTGTCACTTACCACGGTGCCCACAAAACTGTCTTGGCTTAATGGGGACTTTGCCAAAACGAGCAATCAAACAAGCTTTTCTAGCTTTCGTTTCCATAGATATCTTTACTTTTATTGATAATTTTGAACTAATGTGAATGTTTTTCAAACTCAAGTAACTTTAGATTTAGAGTATGTGGTATCCAATGATGCTTCACATTAACGTACCTGTGAAGTTATTCCATAAGAAGTATGTATCTTTTCAAAATTAATGCCTTTTAAGCTTGGTAATAATATTGACCCTTACTTTACACAAGCTCCGTACTAATAATGCAGCAATTTTCCACACCTTGGATTTCCTTGTCAAAGCTCGTGCCAAGGGAATCCCATATTATAGCCATGTCTAGAATTTACAATGACACATTAGTCAAAATGAAACTTCATGAGAAAGTTCTCACCTTGGAAGTGTCAAGGATAATCACATCGTAATATTATGATATGGCAATGGCGATTAATAACCAATCATAATTTTTCGTCATAATATGTGATGCATATCCTAAGGTTAAATCTTTCAATTTAAAGCAACATGGAAAAATCCAGCCCAAATGCCATTAAATTAGGGCGCCGTCTTCTGTGCGCTTCGCGGTCCACTGAAACACATCAAACGGTAGAGATTTGTGAGGTGTATTGATATACTAATTATTTATGATATATTATAATAATATATTAATTTTAAAAAAATTAAAAAATATGATTAAATATATTTTAGAAATTAATTTTTATATACTAACAGTATAAAATTATACTGATAATATAAAATATTTTTATACTATCAATATAATATTACACTGATAGATAGTATAAAATTATATTGACAAAATAAAATTATACTGATAAAATTTTTATGATTTTAAAAATTAATTTTTATATACTAATAGTGTAAAATTATATTGACAGTATAAAATAATTTTACACTGTCAGTGTAATCAAAAAATTTTTGTAAAATTATTTTATACTGTCAGTATAATTTTATACTATTAGTGTATAATAATTAATTTTTAAAATATATTTAATTATATTTTTAAATTTTCTTAAAATTAGATATTATTATAGTACATTATAGGTGATTGGTGCATCGATACACCTCACAATCTCACCATCGGATTGCAAGGTGCACCATGCACCTTGACCAGCGAAGAGCACTGTAGATGGCGCCTTAAATTAGGCTTCCACAGTTGTAGAAATTGGGCAGGCCTCTAATATTTGAGGGTAAAAAATACGAGAAAGAAAGAATGTAGCGTATACGGGCAAAAAGGCTATAGAAGGAGAAACATGTAGCCAGAATAGGGTAGAAGTGACAAGTATACAGGTGTGTTTTCATATGTACCTTATAAAGTAAGGTGTATAATGCACCTTGTTGATGAAATCAAGTGTATTATACTTCTCTTTTGACATTCTCTTCCCCTCTCTAATTTTTGTTTTACTTCCATCCACCCAAGCTCTCCATTGCCATGTCCACCTTGCGCCACCGCTTCCACCATCACGCCATTGCACCTCAACACCTTGCCGTCGCACCTCATTGGCGTGATTAATCAGTCACAGGGCAGATTTGAGGATGATGTCGGAGAGAGCATCATCGAATCGATGGCACCCGAACTCGTTGTCAGTGCCACTCTCTTCCTGTGAGAGAGATTCTCAGCATGTCAGGCTCTGTGAATATCGTTGCTACTGATAAGTTCCTGATGAGGAGGGTCATCTTCGAAGCATCCAAGGTGCAACGAGGGGGCGTGATGGTGGCGGTGAGTGGGCTGGACAATCGCGGCGAGGGGGCCACGAGGGTGGAACGAAGAGGACTGCAAGTGTTGAACACAAAGAGAGGAAGGAGATATAATTATTTTGCCATATTTTTATGTTTGTTTAGCAACATTTTTTGAATGCAGATAAAAGGCTGGTCTATGTTGCACCAGCAGGGTGCATTACGCAACTTACTTTGTAAGGTGCATGTGAGAATGCACCCAAGTATACATCAAATCTTGGAAAAAAAAGTGAAATAGGTTTAGTGAACTTTGATTATGAGTGTGTTTGTTTGTGATCTTTTTGGCAAAAAATTACTTTTTTCATTAAAAAAATAGTTTTCATATATTTAGATAATTTTTTAAAATAATTATATTCTAAAAGCAAATCTATTTTCGGTTTTTTCGTAGAAACTGAAAAGAGTAGTTTTTGAAAGTAAATCAATTTTTAGCTTTTTCAATTATGTATAAAATTTAAATTTCATAATCAATTTTTTTAAAGTTGAAACAAACCCACCTTTGCAAGTATCGGATATATCAATGTGTATTTCAATTAGCTAATTTTTTTATTTTAAATATAAGATTAATTTTAATAAATTTTTAATGGATGATATGTTTTTATATATATGACTTTTGAAGTATTTATTATTAAATAATTTTTTATGTGATAAAATATAATTAAATAACTATTAAAAATATAGATAAATTGGTAGTATATTAAAATTAATTATTTTTTAAATAATTATTTTTAAAATTTTATGTTAAACTTAGCACGCACTAAATGAGACCAGACGAGTAAGAACCTAGAGGGATCTGCTTCTAGGCCTGCAAATGGTCGTTCCATCTTGGATTTCGCACGTATGGAGAAAACTAGAGCGTTAGTAATAGTAACAACGATCATCTCTTATATTTTTGTCCGGATTAGCATTTTTATTTTATTCTTTAGGTTATCACGTATTTTTACACGTTTAATTTATTTGAAATATTCATAGGATTAATCTGTATTCAACTACAAGAGCACCGAGTTTGGTAGTTTTCTCACATTAATTATTTTCTTGAGATTTTTTGTTTTATAAATCTCAAATCATCACACTTTCATACTTTATAATAAAAGTCTATGAAGAAAAAATTCATATAAATTTCATCATCAAACATAGAGACAATAAGCATAAAATAAGAAAAATCAAAATAACAGAGCTTAAAGTCTAATGAAAGAGACTAATCTTCTATATATAATAAATTATAGTTTGAATCTCAACTAATTAATTGCTAACTTTTAGTGCTCGACAGTATCTTGAAAGTGGAGGATACACAAAATCAGGGGTGAAAAAAAAGGAGGAAAAATCAATGTGAACTAGGTACTAGGTTTTGGGCCCGTGTGGTTCGATGGGATTTCCTTTCCTTCATTTCCTTCGCTGCCTTTTCCTGAACCATATTTAACTCCATATTGTTCTTGTCCTTCTTTTGGTACATTATCTTTTGATGTCAAGAAACTAAACAAAGTAGTAATATGAGGCTTCATGTCACTACCGTTATCATCATCTCTACAATTTGTGATAGTAATCTCCAATTGTTGGCCTTTATTTGAGCCTCTTGTTAGCTTCTCGCTCTCTAATTCTTTGCCTTTACCCCATACGACAACGTATAGCCCGAACACAATTAATATTGATCCTATTATGCTATACATTATTAAAAAAGAAAAAGAAAAAGATATCGTCATTAAGTACATTGTGCAAATGATTGGATGAAATTTCAAATTGATAAGAATTTGAGAAGAGAATATGACTTTTAATATTTTTTTTTAATTATTGTAGAGACAACATGTTCTTATGAATAATCCTTTTATGGGCAGTGTAAAACATGTTTGTACCTTCCCACATAGAGCCTTTCATCTAATATTAAAGACCCTGCAATGGTAACTAGCACAAGGGCGAGAGGGTTGAAAATGGAAGTATAGAGTGGGCCTCTTAAGCGCACGCACCATGAAATGAGAACCAAAACTATTCCAGAAGGCACTATTCCCTAATACAAAATTCGCACATATAGAGCATGTTAGCTATATTTTAGCTGAAACTAAGTCTAATTTTAGGACTCAATTTAAGGCACTTATAACGTTTGTGTAGAGAAAACGGTACCGTATAAAGTGTAGTGAGGAGTCTGATATTCCAGCCAAGCTTCCATTGACTCCAATCTCTTTCCATGCAAAGGGAAAATATAACTACTTGAATGCATGCCATCACTGACATCAAAGCCGCACTTGTATACTTCCAAGGGAATTTCTCACTCATCCTAGCCTACATACACAAGTGTTAACATCTTCTACAATGTATAATGTAATTAAAAAAATAAAACGTGAAAGAAAAATTCTAAATAACCAGAATTTTATTGTCAAAATTTTTATCATCATGTAATATTATTTTTAACCTTTAGATGAATCGGTGGTTCTAACTTGTTTGATTCACCCAATTATTCTTCTTAAATCTTTGTAAATTCTGACAACAATTCTAATAAATAATTCTAGCGATGGAACATTATTCATTATTTAAGATAATAATACGATGGTATCATAGCTAAAGATTTCATTTATATCTTTATCTAAACAAGTTTTGTCAAAGTTGTAGTGCATGAGTGAAGAACACCTGAATAATCAACCACATTGAATAGCATAAACAAGTGCCAAATCCTAGAGCAGAGCCCAAACTTTGATTACTAGACACGTTGTGTGGTTGGGGGTGGCGTATCATGTTGACATGAGTGGACCAAATGTGAATCTCTGTGCTCTTATAGAATGTGAGGATCATGACTCCACCAATTCCCATTAGAGTGCCAAGCACCTTCGCCTTCCCTGTTGATGTTCTAATGTTCAACCTTTCTAACCTGAGAAAAGCAGTAGTCGCATGAAAATATAGAATACAACCGTGGATGTTATAAAACTTGAATTCAACTACAAGAAATAATATTTGTACCATTTTTTAAAATATTTTTAGAGAGACATCCTAATATATTTCTTAAATATCAATTAAGAGTGAATTCTAACTTTCCTCTCAACTAATATTTTAGATATCTTATAATATTCCTTCGAAAATATCCAAAGAAGAGTGCAAATTACATTTCTCTTCAACCATTATTTGGTATAACTAAAAGTAAAGTGATTGGTTCCATGTGGAGTGATGGAGACTTTGTGCCTACCCAAAACAGACGGCTAGGATGAACGTAGCGCCAGGGATAAGGTTGGTCATGGCTGTAGCATGTGTTGCAGATGCGAATGCCACAGCTCCCACATACAGATTTTGTTGCAAGGATACCCTGAAATTGCAATATCATAAATTCATAATGCCATTGTGGGGTCAATACTTACTTATTCTCATATTTATTTTCGATACATTTTCGGTATAAAATATTTATATACAGTTATTTAATCATAAATAATCAGAATGTTTGACTCTCATTATTACTATTTCAAAACTCATAATAAATATGATTGATGAATAATAAAAAACTCAACCAATAATGTATCAAAATTAAGCTTATTAAGCTTATTATTCCGTTTGAAAATTTTCATTTTTCTTACGAATGTCAAAAACTTATTGAGATATGTCATTCATGTGACTTTTAATGACTTTTTTTTTTTTCGATACTTCGATAAAAGTCTTGACCCCAAGAAAATGGGGAAGATGCAGCACAGCAATCCATAATAAGGCAAGAGGATAATATCCCTGAGAAGTACAAATGTTTTCAAGAGGATAATAGCCTACGGGACCAACTATAGTGTCCAAAGTTATATAATAAAATAAAAATACGACATAAGCAAACTTTAAAAAGTTCTGTGTGACCCCACTTCAGCAATAACTCAGGTAGAACCTGGTTGTACGCACAAAAGATGGGGAAATAGGTTACAATATTTCATGCCTAGTTAACAAATACGAGCTTACTAATTAGAAACAAATTTTTAGTTTTCACTAAGACAAGTGTGGATCTAGATTTTTAAGCGTAATAATTTTTTTAAAATTATGTATATCCCCAGTCTTGAGGGTTGCAAAAAGGTTAGAACAGCAGTCACGAGGACATCCAACCTTACGCAGAAAACAATCAAATCCCATTCCAAAGCCTAAATTAAGAGCTTTTGCATTTGTTTCAACGTATTTGAAACATGCCTCGGAAGTTTTTATCCTCATTTTTAATTTTTTACACTAGGAGTGTATTAGGTTGGAGGATAAAAATGAGATGGAAATTTTTATGGATAAGCTGGATATATAATTTTACATATGAAGCTCATCTATAAAAATTTTCACTTCATTTTTACCCCCAACCAAACATACCTTGGACAAGAAAATTTGACCTTTTTTTCTAGCAGGAAAATATGACTCTTTTTGGAGATTAATCAGTAGAGTCAATTTTATATAGATCACATGAATTCAACTTACCCGAATAATCCACAGAAAAATGCTTGAAGGAGTACTCCTGATGTGATCTTCGGCTTGCTCTTCCTATTTCATTGCATATTTTCGATGACATTACAATTCATAGAGAAATTAATTTTAATATAATGTTAGTATAAAATAATTTTATACGGTTATTTAATCATGATTGATATAGTAAGACATGATTGAATATTCATGTAAAATTTTTTTATATTGAAAATATATTAAAATTATATTCATTCATAAATAAAAACAAAAGAATGAAGCGTGTACATGATATTATGGCGCATGTAGCATATACATGATAAATCTTACGGTATACAACGAGATCATAATAAAATAGAAAAAGATGTCACCTTTCCATGAAGAATGCAAGAGGAACAACGAAAGACGTGGCAAAGAGGGTCCTGTAGGCTATGAGAACGCTCATGCTCATGCCATCTTCTACAACCAATTTGTACAATATGCTAAGCCCAACATAAGCAACTTGAACCATTACCATCACAAACACAGGCTTCAGGTCGGATATGACATTTCCAATATTTGCCATGTTAGTTACCACTATGGCTTTGTATTAACTATTTTCAATTACTGCTTGTGTTAATCTATATGTCAATAATCTTCTTCGCTCTGTCACTATGTGATTTTTAATATGTCACACGAGGCCAGAGGAGAGAGATGAACATGTGAT
The DNA here is from genome assembly GCA_031439585.1 of Pterocarpus macrocarpus. NCBI lineage: Eukaryota > Viridiplantae > Streptophyta > Magnoliopsida > Fabales > Fabaceae > Pterocarpus > Pterocarpus macrocarpus. The sequence goes on from CM062516.1 coordinate 2,319,917, forward strand.
TGTGCATAACAATATAATGATAAACTCCCTCTGAAAGTTTAGATTTGATGATTGGAATCTCTATTTATATTTTGATGAACTGTTTGATAGAATCAGTTGATTCACAAATATTTTTTGTCTTCTTTTATTGTTGTTTTTCAAATAGTTTGTTTGGTCTTCTGAGTTGACAAGAAGACAGGCTCTCTTGAAACGATGTAGGAGACACAATATCTTGATTTGAGAATGGTTTTGTGAATCGTAAATGACAAAGACAACATGACGATGGACAAGGATAGATGTAAGCGTAATAAGTACGTAATTATTGGATCATAAATTTAGTTAATGCTTGAGATACTTTTTGGTTGATTCATATTATTTGAACATACCTTTGGGACGTCAAATAAGACATCTTCTCTTAAACTAATGCATAAAAAGTCATCAATTCTTTTTTAAGGTGATCCAATGTTGTTTTTTAATGTGTTGGTCACCAATTCTTTTCACATTGTGGGGGTGGTTCTTAGTTTGTGTTGTTATGTTCTTTGGGCTTGGACCTTGATCTTTTCCTCTTGTTTCAGCGGCTCCTCTCTATCCCTTGGAGAGTTGATTGAGCCTGTCTTCTTTTTATTTATCGAAAAAAATGTCGTCTTTTAATGTTAAAAATTAAAAATATTTCACTTTTTAGTTCAACGTATGACAACGTTCAAGAGCATGGAACTAATACACATGTATCCTGCTTTTACGAATAAATTAATTAATTCTTGAAGGACAATTCCAAATGTATCAAAATTAGGTCAATTATAACGGAGTTTATTTTTTCAGAAAAATCAAATTAAGGGTGCGGGCTGCAAATAATGAATTGATTGGAATTAATATTGGACTTAGAAGCCTAAAGTACTTCTGTGGAACATATATATATATATATATATATATATATATATATATATATATATATATATATATATATATATATATATATAATCACATCGATGGTATGCGCAAGCCCTTGGGTCATACAAATTTACCGATGCCAAAAATTTGACATGCATCCCGATGGTATAGCCTTCCGTGTTTCTTTTACTTGTAGCAGCCATACTTTAGAAAAATTACTACCTTTTGCAAACACTTAAATAATATTAATATTAAGCGCTGGTCAAGCAAGAATAAACCTATTGCTTTTGGCGTTTGATACCATCAAAAACTTAACCATATATTCTAAATCTTTTTACTTTATATCATGCAATTGTTTTGAAACTTTTTTTTTTTACAATGCAAAAATACCAATTTATATAATCAACATTGACAGTTCGTGCCATATATGTTTTTGAGCTCTCTTGGATCTTTCTTATTTTTTTTAAACCTCTTGATGTGAAAGATCTTAAAATATACAGATGCCACTTAAAAAGTTTTAGATGTCTTTTGTGGAATAATTATTCAGTTTATCTATATAGCAGCAAGTATTTCACTTTTATAAACAAAATCCACTCAGCAAGGTCATAATTAAGAAGGGGAAACATGTTGAAACTGAAAATGGAGAATTCTTTAAAAAAGTGAAATAGATATAGTGACTTTGCTTATAATTTGCAAGTATAGCAAGTATAAATGGGATCAGCTGAGTCGGCCAGAGGGAGCATGAAAAGAGATTCTTGAAACTCACCTTTCCTTGGATTTTGCGAGTTTGAAGAAACTCTTAGGTAGGTACTTTTTATCATGTCACTATTTAGATATTTTCTTTATATTTTAATATATATAAAAATGGTAGCCCACGTATCTCAATCTTCAATAATAATAATATAAGCGCATTGATTACTTTTCATTTATTATATCTATCTATTAATCTTCTTCTTATTCTCTATTATAACAATGAAGGTGCCATATTTTTCCTGCCCATCGATCCCCTTAATTCTATATCCAAAAGTGTGTGCTGCATTCTTTTCCCTTCTTTTTTTTTTTTTTTTAATTTCTCCCCAGTCCCACCCACTTATATATATATTTTTTTAACTTTTTGGTGATCCCGCTACATTTTTTTTGTCATTCCCACTGCATTTTTATGTCACGTTCCCGCTACACTTATCTATTTATTATTTGTACACTTTTCCTTTTTTTTTTTGGTTTCTTTTTTTACAATGTTAGAGGGTTGAATCCCAAAAGATTGAAAAATACAAACAAGACCTGAGAATGCTTGGAAAATTGGGAAAAAAAATATTAATATAAACTCAAGTTCATGTTGAATTCTACATGTGGCAATATATTAACGACAGTTTATATAATATCTATATATTTATAATTGTAAATTATCTATTAAATAGTTGATGTATAGCCATGTATAGGGTTTATAATAAACCTGATACTATATTATCATTACAAAAAAGTATTTTATTTTTATGCTTACCTTTTTCTATATTTTTTGAATTTAATTTTTATGTATCAATAGTATAAAAAATTTTATAGTGTCAATCAATAAAATTTTACCCTCTATAATAATTACTCACCCTCATTTGTCCCATTCCTAAATTTTTATGGGATAACAATATAAAATTACTTTATACTATTAATACATAGAAATTATTCTCTTTGTTTTTTTTTTTTCATTTTTTAATGGTTTTTTCACTTTTTGTAAGGCGAACATTAAGTTTTGTCATTTTTTTTCCTTTTTTTTCTTTTTTTTTCTTCCACTTATAATACTCACTTCAAACACAACCTGCCGTATCTCCACTATAATTTGATTCTATAAAGCTTATATAGTTTGCTGGAAGGACCCTTATACTATTTTTGCTAAAATAGGAAATGATGATTAGATGCCTGAAGTTTCAATTAATATGGTTGAAGAAGTTAACAATCAAAAAAAAGAAAAAAAGAAAAAGAAAAAGAAAAAGAAAAAGAAAAAATATTTACATATTTATATAATTATATAGAATTTAGAGTATAGATTATAGATAGAGTATAGATAGATGTGCGCTGAAAGTGTTGATGAGTGAAGTATTTTATTTTGGATTTTTTTTTAATTTAATTTAAACGTACTGACAGTATAAAATAATTTTACATTATCAGTCAATAGAAATAGTGAAAGGTGCCAATTCATACGAATAACCACCTATTATAATGAGGGGTCTACAATAATTTTTCACTTTTTCCTATTTCTATTGGTTGATAATATAAAATTATTTTACACTATTAATATATACCAATTAAACTCTTTTTTTTTAATGGGTAGATTTTTATTTTTTATTTTTTGGGAGTTTCACGGGAGAGGATTTTCCCTCCACAGTAAAGCCCGCTGGAAACCTTGAAATATAGTAAAGATAGATAGATAATAGATAAAAAGTAAATGGGAAAGAGAAATACAGACAACTTTTACACAATAAAATCTAATCGGATCCAATCTTATCTCTCAATGATTGATTAAATTATCCATTACTTTTAATATATAAAAATAATTAATAAATAAGTTATTATAGTACCTATTTTAGCACCAAAAAAATTGACAAATTCATTGTTTATCATATTAATTTGTCCTATCAGACTTAGGTCATATTTAGCATACCCTATTTTGATATAGGCAATTTCTTACATTGTTTTAAATATTAGATAATTTTATGATCCATTTGAAAATGATTCAAATCATCTATATATATATATATATTTACATTTAAGTTTTGTTTGTGAATTCTTTATCTCAAATTTTTAAAAAAATTTATTTAAGTATTATGCATATTTTCTCTCATTTTTCAACCATGAAATAATTTTTTGTTACATTTATATGAGAACAAGTTCTGTATAACATTAGTAGAAAATAATATTTTTTAAATTATATTTTATGATTTTTTTACTCATTTGTGACCCATGCACAGCACGGGTACTCTAACTAGTAATTACTAATATCAGCATATAATAATTATCTTTTCTAAATTATCATTAAATCATTAAACTATTAAATTATCATTAAACCACTAAATATATACATATATATAAAATTTGAAAAATATCAAAATATAAGCCGCTAAACGTGACTATTATTTTTATGTAAAATCATAAAACAAAGAAAAAAAGTTGTTACGTTTATGTAAAAATAAGTTTATATCATAAAAATCGTAATTTTATATTTTATATTTCATATGTTTATTATTATCTTATTGTTATATCAAAAAATAATAATTATCTTTTCTAAATTGTCATTTTCCAAGTTACTTTTATAGCAGTTTATTTTTCAAAATTTATCATTATTAATTAATTTTTAAATATTTAATATAAAATAAAATTATTGATATATATTATATGATTTCAGTTATACAATGAAATAGTTATTAAATAACAATAATTTAGTAAACATATTAATAATTAATTCTTGATTTTAGATTCCTTAATTAGTATGCAAATGACTAAAGTGATAGATAATTTAAATAAGGAGAAGTAATAAAAGACGAAAAAGTTATACTCAAAGAAAGATGTGTGCAAAGAATTTCATAAAATATTTTTTTAAAACTTTTTGTTTGCTGTTATCAAGAGTGAGACAAAAAAATACTAAATAAATATGACTTAAATATGTCTTTAGTCCTATAAATGTAGGTTCTTTTGATTTTGATCCATCTAAAATTTTTACTATTTTGGTCCCTCTTTTTTTTTTTTTTGTCCTCATTGTTTTATATTTTAATCTTTATAATTTGTTCTCATCATTCTAAATTTTAATCTTTATAAATATTTTAGAATATATATTTAATTTTTACAAATATTAAAATTTTGCTTTTATCTTTATATATATTTCCCCGAATCTTCTTTTAATTTAGTTATTACAAAAGTCACCACTTAATACTAAATCTAAAACAATAGGAGATAAAAAATAGCCAAATAATATAAAAAAGAAAAATTAAAACTGAAATAAAAATTTTAGAGGAATCAAAATCAAAACCATACATATTTGTAGAAACTAAAAATATATTCAAACCAATAAGAATTTAAAGCTTCAAATCGTATATTCTGGATATTTCTTTTCCGTGTAACTAGCACATATCAATACGTGATTCCATGCCATTGGGGTCATTTCCACCACTTTTGTCATTTGCATGATTTGTGGTAATTATCTTAAATGTTTCACCTTGAGTTGGGCCTTCCGTTAGGTTCAGCTCTGCAGTGCTCTTTAGTTCTTTGCGTTTACCCCAAAAAACAATGTATAGCCCGAACACAATCAATAATGATCCTATTGTGCTGTAAGTGATTAAGAAAAATGATAAACAAATGAAATTTGAAGCTTCAACATATAACAAAAATCATTAGATATAAAATTCATTCCTAGCTAGTCAAATTTTTTAAGCTTTGACCAATTGAGGTTTGGTCTAGTAGTAAGGGACTAGTTCATAATAATATGATGAACCACGGATCAAATTTTAGTTTAAAAGGTCGCCCATATTTAAATACCCAAATAAGATTATTTTTGATTGGAGAATACTTATGTGAAACCAATAAAAACTTTTTAAGCTTTGTTTTAATAAATCGCACCTTATGAAACAATAATAATCTTTATGAAGAGAAGATTGCTTCTTTTTGTTATTGTGAAGACAAAAGTCATCATTGTTAATCCTTGTATTGACATCATTTACTTTTAGTCAAAGGAAACAAAAATATGTCTGTACCTTCCCACATAGAGCCTTTCATTCAATACTAGGGACCCTGCAATTGCCATTAGCACGAGGAAGAGAGGCATGAAATTGGAAACATAAAGTGGGCCTTTTAAGCGCACACACCATTGAATGAGAATCCAAGCTAGTCCAGAAGCCACTATCCCCTAATAAAAATTTGAACATATAAAAAATGTTAATGGATTAGCCAAGACTAAAGTTTAGGTTCTTGAGTACTCAATTTAAGCACTTGTAACTCGTAAGCGAAGGAAACCATACTGAAAAAAGTATAGCAATAAGTCTGACATTCCATCCAAGCTTCCATTGGTTCCAATCACTTTCCATGCAAAGGGCAAATACTACTGATTGAATGGAGCCCATCAGAGACATCAAAGCAACGCTTGTATATGGCCATGGAAATTTCTCACTGATCCTAGCCTATCACATATCGTGTTAACATCTTATACAGTGTATAATGTCATTGCAGAGTAAAATATGGAATATAACAATCATTGATATTTGATATAATATAAACATCTTTCTAACTTTATGATGAGAAACTCATTTGTCATCAAATAATTATCATTTTCCATTTATTTCTGCAATGATGTTGTAGTTAGGGTGTGTTGGTTATGTGGGTTAAAATGGGAGATAAAATTTCATGAATGAAATTTATGTTAATTTTACACACAAATCTCATTTATTAAATTTTTCCCCGTACCAAATGTACCCTAATAGTTAAATCATCCAATTAATCAAATGTATATTGCAAATTTTGCAAGATAGTGTATCATAGTTAAACAATTCATGTACATGATGTATATTATTTTAAACAAGCTTTATAATTTATAGTAAGTGAAGGTCACCTGAATTATTAACCACAATGAATAGGACACACAACAGCCAAGAGCTAGAACACAGCCCCAAATTGGACTAGTAGGCACGCCATGTGGTTGGAGGTGGTGCATCACGTTGACATGTGTTGACCAAATGTGAATCTCTGTGCTCTTATAGAAGGTGAGGTCATGGCTCCACTAATTCCCATTAGTGTGCCAAGCACCTTGGCCTTCCCTGTTAATGTTCCAATGTTCAACCTTTCCAATCTGAGAAAGTTGTAGTCACATTAAAGTACATAATACAACTGTGGGATACACTCAATGAAACCATATTTACTGAATAAAATCACAATGAAATTGATATAATTTGGATGCATTGATAATATAATTTTTTTTTTCATTGTCATCCAATCATATTTTGCGATATTAGCAAATATAGTTAAGTTTCATACTTACTACGTATTTCAATGGTCATACAAATGGAAGGATATGATTGGTTGATTATATAAAAAATTTTTATACTATCAATACATTCAAATTAAACTATATATATATATATATATATAAAATTTTGGAAAAATAACTTTTTAAACTTGCTTCTAAAGATTTAATTATAAGCTGTTTTGAATTTAAAATAAGCTAATTCAAACACAATAGTTGGTGTGATCAAGATTATATATATGGACCTACCCAAAACAGACTGATAAGATGAAGGTAACAGACGGAACAAGGTTGAATATGGCCGTAGTATATGCTGCAGTTGCCAAAGCTATTGCTTCCACGAACAAATTTTGTTGTAAAGATGCCCTGAGATTGCAATCACGTAATGCCATTTTTTCAGTGGTGTCAATAATCATTTATTCTGTGTTAAGAATTCCATTTTTATATGAATGCCAAAAACTCATTGAGATATGTTATATATATGCTTTTTTTTTTTTTAAAAATTAATGAGTTTACTTCTATTTATTTGTTTTCCATTTCTAATTTGTTTGTGTACCCTTAGGAAGTAAGTATATGTTTTTCGAGAGGACAATATTAAACTCTGGTAGTGTCCACGGTTTACAAAGCATTAATAGGAATAATATAATGCAATAGAAAACTTCAGAAAGTAGTGTATAAAGACTTAAAAGAAATCTAAGTTTCATTAAGACCCCACTTCAGCTTGGTTTTACACATCGACGATAGGGAAGTAGGTTCGAATCTTTCACCCCTACCTTACAAATACTAGCTTCCTAATCAGTCAGCAAACACTTACCAAACAAATTTTCATAGACAAGTGTAAATCTAGAATTTTTATGAGCGTTATTCAGTAGACAAATACTAGCTTTCCTCACTTTTAATTTGACATCGGACAAGAAAATTTGACTTTTTTAGAGAATAATCAGTAGGGTCAATTTGCATAATACATGCAATCGACTTACCCAAATAATCCACAAACAAATGCTTGAAAGAGTACTCGTGGTGTGATCTTTGGCTTTCTCTTCCTGTATAATCACAAACTTTTGATGAAATTAGTCTGTAAAGAGTTATGATTTTCTTGGACATGCTGTGGGACGCTCGATTATGCTTCCCCAGCCTTTAGATGCCAACAAAATTTAAAAATTAAAAAAATAAAAATAAGAATGATTCATGTTTTATGACATGAATCAATTGCTGGAGTGTTCAACCTTATTTACACTCGAGTATTCCTCATTCCTTTTTGTTGAATCTATAGTCGTTTTATTATAATGATGATGCAAATTATGTGTTGAAGTTCATTGTACTTGATCTTGGAAAGGTTTATTTTATATATGTAGGAACTAGATATTTGAGTAGCAAGGAACAAAATTAAGAAAGCAAAATCTACTGGAGAATTGGTAGATAAAGCCAATGTCTTCGTTTGAGCATCAAAGCACAAATCCAAAGAGTTGATCCACAAAAGTAGAAGCCTCAACAACTAAATCAGAAAAAGGGGCTAAAATGAAAAGCATCCTTTTGAGGTTCATTTGTACTAAAATGGTATTGCAAAAGGTGTTAACAAAAGATGAACAAACCAAATAAGAAAAAGGACAAATTGACTTGTACTATATGAGAGAAAAAAACTTGCCAAAGACAATACCTTGGACTTCTTGGAAGGCACCCCAATGTTTAAATCACTTGGATGGGGACTAAGTAACTTGCATGAGTTGTAACCTTTATAAATATTATTTTTTAAACCTTTGTTTAGTGTCTTTGTGACATAGTCTATGTGACTAAGTTTTTTATGAACTCTTGCAATAGCTTTGTGCTTCTTGTACTTAAATTTTCATCTTCGCATTTTTATTATAAAATTGTTATAATTCAAGTGAGTGAAACTTGAGAGAAAAGAGAAATTTTGTGAGGTTCACAAGTGAGAAAAATGCCATTGAGAGAGATCTCTCAGTTGGTGAGACAAGAGTAACTCAAGGTTGAGTGAGAGTGTGATAAAGTCTGGAGAGGTTTGTTGTAACAAAGAATACTCATAATGACAAATTCCACAAAGTTGTGGAGACTAAATATAAACTCCAAGTTATGAAGATCGAACTAGTATAAATTCTTAGTGCAAACTTCTCTATCCTTTATTCTTTACGATTTAGTTTTTAAGCTTTATTTTCTATATCTTGTATTACTATAATATTTTGGGAAATATATTCTGTTCACATTTTGAGTTATTTGATAACAAAATATAATAGGTATTTACTAGATTTCTACTAACTATCTATTAGAAATCTAATTATAAGTACTTTCTTATTAATGTGTCAAGTGTGCTAAAAAAGTTTTAATCAACCAAGAACTTGATTCAACTCCTTTTCTTAACTCTTTTAGTACCATCACTTTCCTTTCTTATAATTGATTATGGATTTGAAAAAAAAAAAAAAGAAGCAACTTTTCCTTTTGGTAATGAGATTTTTTTTACTCAGTTACTTTTAATTTCATGCAAAACATTCTGCATTGCTTCAAGAAAAATTTCACAGGTGCTTTTAGATTAAAAAAAAAAAAATCTTGCTCTATTTTATTCAACATTTAATTAAGCTTTATAGGTCATTACTACTTTTGACTTTTAATATATTTTTAATGAAATAACTTATGTGTCAAATAATAAATAGAACAGAGCAATTCATGTAAGAATTTCTCTTGCTTCAAAATGAATAAACATGATGTTATGCTGCATGTGCAAACTAAATCTTATGATATAAAACAAGATAACGAAGAAAAAAAAAAGATGTCACCTCTCCATGAAGAATGCAAGAGGAACCATGAAAATTGTCGCACAGAGGGTGCGGTAGGCTATGAGAACGCTCAAGCTCATCCTATCTTCTGCAACCACTTTGAACAAGATGCTAGTCCCAGCAAAAGCAACTTTAACCACTACCATCATTAGCACAGGCTTCAAGCCAGCTATAGTTTTCCCAATTTTTTCCATGTTAGTGACCACTATGACTTTTATGTTTACCTATTTTCAATTGATGCCTTGAGTTAATCTATCAATCTTCTTCGCTTTGTCACTATGTGTTTTTTGATATGTCTCACGAGAAGATGAGCATGTGCACAACAATGATGGAGAGAAGAGCTATTTCTCTTTGCTGCCACCCTCTCTTCAAGTTAAGGTTTTGATTATTGCGACTTTTGTTATAAAAATGTGGAGGTTGCCTCTAAATAAGGCACAAATAAAGTAACACAAAAAAATTTAACGTAGTTTGACAAATAGCCTACATTCACAGGCAAAGGCAACAAGCAAATATTTTACTAAGGAAATATAATGGAGATACAAAAGGTGGTCACATTCCACTCAACCCAATTCCCAAATACACCCAAAATACCTCACAATATTTCTCACTGGTGTATACACTCAACACTCAAAAGAGAGTTTGAAGAGAACAAATAACTCTCCACTACAAACAAAAGAAGAAATGAGAGAATTGGACTTTTGGTTTGTGATGCATCTAGAGCTCAAAGCAAAAGCTCTATTTATAGAGCTCTTTGTGCAAAAAATTTCAAAGCCCCATTTAATGCATTCAATGCTCAATGCTTGCTTTTCAAACTAATTCTGCAACATTTAAAATATTATGATCTTCAATTAATATTTGGTGCATCGTAAACATGACTCACAACACCATTGCTTCTTCAATTTGCTTCTGACAATTGGCTTGGAAAATCAAGCCACCTAATCACGTCAACAAATCTCCACCTTAGATGGCTTGATTTTCATCAAGCTTCAAATTTTCAAAGCCGCTTTCTCCAATATGCTCATAAGGGCAAAGTTCACATATTGTGGATGCCAATTAAGTCCAAGCAATACTTGAATTTAGCTATCGCTATTGACTTTGTCAACATATCTACTGGATTGTTTGAGATACCAATCTTTTTCATAACTATAGTACCTTGTGAAATAATCTCCTAAATAAAATGATATTTGACATCGATATGTTTGGTTCTCTCATGATATATGTGATTTTTGGCAAAAGTATGGCACTTTGGATATCACAGCAAATAATTGTAATATCTTGTTCCAAACCCAAATTGCCAACCAAACTCCTAAGCCAAATGGCTTCCTTCACCGCTTCTGCTGCTGCCATGTATCCAGCTTTTGTAGTTCATGCAATAGTAGACTGTAAAGTCGCTTTTCAACTAATTGCACTACCTAACAATGTGAAGACATATCCCGTCAGAGATATCCTTTTATCAATATTTCCAGCATAGTCAGAGTCAACATAACCAGTAACACTATCACTAGTGTTAGAAATCCTGTCATATACTAAGCCAACATTTACAGTACCTCGAAGATATCGAAGTATCCATTTCACTGCCTGCCAATGTATCTTGCCAGGATTCCCCATATATTTGCTAACAACGCTTGCAACACGTGAAATATTTGGTCGAGTGTGTACCATAGCATATATTAAGCTTCCAACTCCATTGGCATAAGGAACATGTGACATTTGTTCCTCCTCTTCAACAGACTATGGTGACTGTGTAATTGATAGTCTGAAATAGGCTGCTAATGGAGTACTCATAGGTTTTGCATTTTGCATTTCAAATTGCTCAAGTACTTTTTCAATATACTTCTTTTGAGACAAATATAATTTTCCAGCATACCGATTCCTGTGAATTTCCATGCCTAAGATTTTCTTAGCTACACCTAAATCTTTCATTTCAAATTCGCCATTGAGTTGCTCATTCAATTTCATGAATAAGACATACTCTTAGCAGCAATGAGCATGTCATCAACATAGAGCAACAAATAGATGAAAGATCCATCTGAGAGCTTCTTGTGGTATGCACAACAATCATAGTCACTTCTAGAGCAACCATGACTTAGCATGAAGGTGTCAAATCTCTTATACCATTGGCGAGGATATTGCTTTAAGTCATATTATGACTTCTTTAAAAGACAAATATGATCTTCCTTGCTTTGAACAATGAACCTTTCTGGTTGTTGTATATAGATCTATTCTTCAAGCTCACTATGAGGAAAAGCTGTCTTGACATCAAGCTATTCAAGTTTTAGATCAAATAGTGTAACCATAGCAAACAACACACGAATGGAGCTATGCTTTATAATAGGAGAGAATACTTCATTGAAGTCTATTCCTTCCCTTTAGCTAAAACCCTTTACAACTAAGCGTACTTTGTACCGGGCCGATTTAACTCCAAGTGATCCTCCCTTTTTCTTGAAGATCCATTTGGAGCTAATGATTTTATATCCTTTTGGTGGTTTCACCAACTCCCAAGTTTAGTTCTTATCAAGAGACTCCATCTCTTCACTTATAGCAGCAATCTATTGTGCAGACTCACTACTTGAAATAGCCTCATGGTATGTTGAAGGATCTTGTGTTTCAATATCCTCTACTATTGATAATGCAAACGAACCTATGTCAGCATGACCATATCTTTGTGGTGGTTTTATTTGCCTTATTTCTTTGTCTCTGATGAGGCTATATTGTTGTAATTGCTGTAGAGCATATACATCATCAGGGATTTGTTATTTTTCCTCTTCAATAGGTTGATTAAGGGCATCATCTTGTACTTGCTTTGGTGGTTTAGCTTCAGACTCCACCTACTTACTAGTATCGTGGTCTATTTTTGTATTGGCAACCTCCTTTTTCGGATGAAGCATGGATAACTCATTGAATTTGACATCTATGTTAATTATCAATTTGGGTGATTTTGGTTAAACACACCACAATCTATAATCTTTTACCCCAGTTGCATATCCAAGAAATATGCATTTTAGTGCCCTTCGTTCAAGCTTGCCATCATTAATATGAGCATATGCAGGACACCAAAAAATTCTAAGATTCAAATAATCAACTAGAGCACTGGACCATACCTCAATAGGAGTCTTCAAATCGATTGCAGTTGATGGAGATCGATTTACCAAATAATGAGCCATGTTGACAGCTTCAGCCTAAAATTCCTTTGACAAGCTGGCGTTAGAGAGCATGCAGCATGCCCTCTTTAAAAGAGTTCTATTCATACGTTCTGCTACTCTATTTTGTTGTGGTGTCTTTTGCACAATACAGTGTCTTACTATGTCTTTATTTTCACAAAACTCATTGAATTGACCTTCACAAAACTTCAAACTATTATTTGTTAGGAGACACTTGATTTTCTTGCTGGTATGGTTCTCAACAAGCATTTTCCATTTCTTGAAAGTATGGAACATGTTATTCTTGCGCTTTAGAAAATAAACCCATACCTTCCTTGAAAAATCATCAATGAACGTCAGTAGATATCTGGCATTTCTTTTTGATGGAATAGGTGCTGGTCCTCACAAGTTAGAGTGGATGTAATCCATTGTGCCCTTTGTCCTATGGATAGCAGTGCTAAACTTGACTCTAGTCTACTTCTCATAGACACAATGTTCACAAAAGTCAAGCTTACCAATTTGTGATCACCTAGCAAGCCACACTTGCTAAAAATGAACATTCCTATTTTGCTCATATGCCTTAGATGCATATGCCATAAGCAAGATTTGAATCTGAATCAGATGAAGATGATACTGAACTAGCGCCAATAACCGTACTTCTTTAAAGTAAATAAGGGCCATTGACTAATCTGCCTTTAATTACAATAAGAGCACCTTTGGAGACCTTTAGATCTCTACCTTGAGCAGAATACTTACAACCTTGAGAATCCAGAACTCCCAAGGATATAAGGCCCTCCACATTCCAAAGTTGATGTGCCCATCAAACTGCTAAAAAACTTTGCAGTAGACATCTTTGAACAAATTGGCCTAGAACAAGTTAAGAGCTCTGATACCAGTTTGTTATGAAAATGTGGAGGTTGCCTCTAAATAAGGCACAAATAAAGTAGCACAAAAATTAATATGTGAAAGCGTAAGAAAAGAAGACACAAAAAAATTTAACCTGGTTTAGCAAATAGCCTACATCCACGGGCAGAAGCGACAACTAAATATTTTACTAAGAAAATATGATGGAGATATAAAATGTGATCACACTCCACTTAATCCAATTTTCAAATATATCCAAAATATCTTATAGTATTTTTTTCATCAGTATATAAACTCAACACTCAAAAAAGAGTTTGATGAGAACAAGTGACTCTCTCTTACAAATAGAAGAAGAAATGAGAGAATTGAATTTTTGGTTTGTGGTCCGTCTAGAGCTCGAAGCAAAAGCTCTATTAATAGAGATTTTTGTGCAAAAAATTTCAAAGCACCATTTAATGCATTCAATGCTCAATGCTTGCTTTTCAAACCAATTTTGCAACATTTGAAATATTATGATCTTCAATTAATATTGGGTGCATCGTATACATACTCACAATACTGTTGCTTCTTCAATTTGCTTTTGATAATTGGCTTGGAAAATCAAGCCACCCAATCACATCAACAACTTTGGAACCTCCCTCCCTCCCTCCCTCCGTCCCTCTCTCTCTCTCTCTCTCTCTCTATATATATATATATATATAAAATTTAAATTATTAGTATCCAAAATCCACTAAATATCAACTAAGTTAATTCATTAATTTTCCTAGCATTAATTTTTCATTTACAATTCATATAATTTGTTTTTTTCATTTACAATATCGAACCTTTGTATATTGTGCTGAACAGTTAATAGAATGATTATTGGATTCAAAGATATTTTTGTCTTCTTTTATTTATTTATTTTTATAACCTTGTTTGGTCTTTGGCAGTGACAAGAAGACAAGCGCTCTTGAAATGACAAGGAGACAGATTTTTCGTCCTAATGACATTAGAGAGAAAATGAATATCTTAATTTGGACAATAAGATTTATAATTTGGATAATGGTTATGTGAATCATAAATGAAAAACACATTGATGATTGATGAGAGTAGATATTGTTAAACCAAATAATTATTACTAAGCCAAAAGTTAAAATCCACAGTAATGGTAAAATTTTATTTTCTTAGAATCTCATAATTACATCTAGCTTAAGTTGGTACACCTATTACAAGTGTCATACACGGGATAAGTTCATCAAATTTTAAGGGTCGCGCTGGCAAATAAAGTTAATAGATATAATGGTAGTAAATTTGTTATTTTTGGATCATAAATTCAATGCTTAAGGCATGTGTAACATATGTATATGTATAGTAAGCAAAGATCAAACAAGAATAAGCTTCTGGCTTTTGGCTGTTGATAGCATAAAAAGGTTGCCCATAGTCAATGTTTTTACTTTACTATGCCAGTGTTTTAAAACTTCTTCAATACGAAAGTTCCAATCTACATGATCAAACTAGACAGTATGTGGCACACACATGTTGAGCTTTTTCTGATTTTCAAACTTCAAAATTTAGCCATTCATTAGTGTTGAGGACAAATCATGCCATAGGGGATTAACAATTCGTATTGTTGAGTCTGATTGTTATATATAACATGAAATTAACAAGTATTTTAATCAAGTATATGAGGGAGAGGAAGCAAAATACAACACATTCTCGTTAGTTTCACTTTCACTAGGTCTAAAATTGAGTTTTGTTCAATTGAACCGGACGAATTTTATCATGTGTTGTGTAGTAGTAAGTTCGATTGTTTTGCATTAGAAATTTGCAGAAAGGCATAACACATACAATTAATTTCTTGATAAAGGTAGGGTACATAAATGATTTTTATATTTAACACGGGTGGAATTTCTCATAAATTGGGCTCAAGAGTAACATTTTCAGTAGAAAAAGATTTACAGCACTAAGTGATTTGAATAAAAGAATGACAGTATTGCAAGTGCCAAGAATTTATTTGCTTCTCATGCGCCTGCCAAGAACCTCTACAAATTTCTTATACATGTGGCGTTTCAAGTACATCCTCTGCACCTTCCTTCTTCCATTTCTCGCCATTCGCTCCCTCGCCGATTGGTTTTCGAGTAAAAACTGGAGATTCTGTCCAAGGACATGAATCCCGGGACGTCCAATAGGATGAAGAAGACCTGTCACATTGTGCTCAACAATCTCTTGTGTTCTGTTCCCCCAGCATTTGTTCCAAGCACCTACTCCATAAGATTAAATGGAATGGAACCCTCAACATTCATTTGTACAATGAGAGAAACAATGTGTATAGAGACATAAAACCTTAAAGATTATCAAGTGTCAACTACTTTCACTGAATAATAGAAAGAAGCAAAGCTAAGAAGACTTATCACACACTAGATCCATCCCAAATGTAATTACATCTTCTTTATAATTAGAGCCAAGTTACTAAGCAGAAAGGGAAAAAGAGCCAAGTTAGTATTCTTCTTACGCAAAGTGGGAGGCTCTCTATGAAAGTTCATTGAGATCCCCTAAATATCATATCAAATTTAACAGTAGACAATTAGTGATTTCTGGAGACAATGGCTTTTCCTTTTTGGCTCATGCTACAGCACGCTTCAGTAATCATTGAGGCTATGATGTCTTTCTATATAGATGGAAGGTTACTTGTTTAACATAATGTGCATGGACCGCAAGGAACCTTAACTGTTACAGTTAATAACATCGAGTATTGCAACACAGGAATGGCCAACACATTAACAGTGTATGGATAATTAATTTTACATTCATAAACTTAAATAACAATATTCCAAAGCATGAAACCACCAACATACATCATTACATGAGATAAACAATGGGAAAGCAAGTTAGCAGTCATACCGGAAGTCCAAATGCCATTGCTTCTATGGTCACCCGTCCAAACGTTTCTCCCAAACCCTGTTCACCATTTTGTAAATTAACAATTAACTTTGCACTTCAAAGAATATGTCTATAGTTAATTAAAAGACTCTAACACAATTAACAGCTGGAATGTGCAGTCTACAATTCTATCAAGTTATTAAAATGCAATACATATTTTCTTACACATCGAACGAAAACCAGAACTGAAAACAGAACTGTTTGCTACTCACAACAGTGTTAATTGATTTTCAACATGCACTAATCTTATCTTTCACTGGTAAAGAATATTGAATAGGTTAGGTGGATATACAGACACCTTAAAGTAACATATGAGAATTATCAAACAACTGAGAACCACTAGAAATGTGCTAAGCTAAGAAGTACAAGATAATATGCGAGTCCAAATTAGTAAAAATAACCTATTTCAACTTTGTGAATCTTAAATTTTATATATAGGTAAAAAAGTTGGAAATTAATTTTTTTCATAAATTACTTTTTTTAGTTTCTACAAAAAAATTGAAAACAAATTTTTTTGAAATTCTAATTATCTTTAAAAAATTATCTAAATATATGAGAACTGATTTTTTTTCGATATAAAGTGATTTTTTACCAAACAAACACATCCTAAGTTTTGTTTGTGAACTCTTTATCTCAAACTTATTAAAAAAAATTACTTAAGTATTATGCACATTTTCTCTCAGTTTTCAATTATGAAATAATTTTTTGTTACATTTATATAATAACAAGTATTGTATAACATTAGTAGAAAATAATATTTTTTAAATTATATTTTATGATATTTTTCACTCATTTGTGACCCGTGCATAGCATGGGTAGTCTAACTAGTAATTACTAATATCAAGATATAATAATTATCTTTTCTAAATTATCATTAAATCATTAAATCATTAAACCACTAAATATATACATGTGTATAAACTTTTGAAAAATATCAAAATATAAACCGCTAAACGTGGCTATTATTTTTATGTAAAATCATAAAGCAAAGAAAAAAGGTTGTTACTTTTATGTAAAAATAATTTTATATCATAAAAATCATAATTTTATATTTTATATTTCATATTTTTATTATTGTCTTATCGTTATACCAAAATATAATAATTATCTTCTCTAAATTATCATTTTTGAAGTTACTCTTTAGCAGTTTATTTTTGAAAAATTATCATTATTAATTAATTTTTAAATATTTAATATAAAATAAAAATTATAGATATATATTATATGATTTCAATTATACAATGAAATAGTTATTAAATAACAATAATTTGGTAAACATATTAATAATCAATTCTTGATTTTAGATTTCTTAATTAGTGTGCAAATGACTAAAATGTCAGATAATTTAAATAGAGAGGAGTAATAAAAGACAAAAAAGTTATATTCAATGAAAAGATGTGTACAAAGAATTTCATAAAATATTTTTTAAAATTTTTTGTTTACTGTTATCAAGAGTGAGAAAAAAAGTACTAAATAAGTATTATTTAAATACTTCTTTAGTCCCCTTATAGGTCATTTTAATTTTGATCCCTCTAAAATTTTTATTTTAATTTTGGTCCCCTTTTTTATCTGTCTTCGTCACTCTAAATTTTAATCTTTATAATTTGTCCTCATTATTCTAAATGTTAATCTTTATAAATATTTTAGAATATATGTTTAATTTTACAAATATTAGAAAATTTGTTTTTATCTTTATATATGTTTCCTGAATCTTTGTTTAATTTAGATATTACAAATGTCAGCACTTAACACTAAATCTAAAACGATAAGGATAAAAAATAACCTAATAATAGAAAGAAAGAAAAAAAACAAAAACCGAAAGAAAAATTATAGAAGAATCAAAATCAAAACTATACATATTTGTAGGAAGTAAAAATATCTTTAAACCAATAAGAATTTAAAGCTTCAAATCGTATGTTCTGGATATTTCTTTTCCGTGTAACTAGCACCTATCAAAACGTGATTCCATGCTCATTTCTACCACTTTTGTCATTTGCATGATTTGTGGTAATTATCTTCAATGCTTCACCTTGTGTTGAGCCTTTTGCTAGGTTCAGCTCTGCAGTGCTCTTTAGTTCTTTGCCTTTACCCCACAAAACAATGTATAGCCCGAACACAATCAATGACGATCCTATTATGCTGTAAGTGATTAAGAAAAATGATATTGGTTACTGGCATTGCTAAAATAAACACATGAAATTTGAAGCTTTAACAAATAACAAAAATCATTATATATAAAATGCATTCCTAGTCTAATTTTTTAATCTTTGACCAACTGAAATTTGGTCTAATAATGAGAGACTAGTTCACCGTAATATGGTAAACCACGAACCTAATTTCAATTAGAAGAGTTGTCTACATTTAAGTACCAAATAAGATTACTTCTGATTCGAAGATACTTGTGTGAAACTAATAAAAACTTTTTAAGCTTTGTTTTAATAAATCGCACCTTATGAAACAATAATAATCTTTATGAAGAGAAGATTGCTTCTTTTTGTTATTGTGAAGACAAAAGTCATCATGGTTAAACCTTCTGTTGACATCATTTACTTTTAGTCAAAGGAAAGAAAAATATGTCTGTACCTTCCCACATAGAGCCTTTCATTCAATACTAGGGACCCTGCAATTGCCACTAGCACGAGGAAGAGAGGCATGAAATTGGGAACATAAAGTGGGCCTTTTAAGCGCACACACCATTGAATGAGAATCCAAGCTAGTCCAGAAGCCACTATCCCCTAATAAAAATTTGAACATATGAAAAATGTTAATGGATTAGCCGAGACTAAAGTTTAGGTTCTTGAGTACTCAATTTAAGCACTTGTAGCTAGTAAGTGAAGGAAACCATACTGAAAAAAGTATAGCAATAAGTCTGACATTCCATCCAAGCTTCCATTGGTTCCACTCACTTTCCATGCAAAGGGCAAATACTACTGACTGAATGAAGCCCATCAGAGACACAAAGCCACGCTTGTATAAGGCCACGGAAATTTCTCACTCATCCTAGCCTATCACATATAGTGTTAACATCTTGTACATTGTACAATGTTATTGCAGAGTAAAATATGGAATATAACAATCATTGATATATATTTGACATAATATAAACATCTTTCTAACTTTATGATGAGAAACCTTTTTGCCATCAAATAATTATCATTTTCCACTGATTTCTGCAATGATGTTGTAGTTAGGGTGTGTTGGTCATGTGGGTTAAAATGGGAGATAAAATTTTGTGAATGAAATTTATGTTAATTTTACACATAAATATCATTTATAAAATTTCACTCTCCACTTTTACCCCATTACCGAATGCACCCTTATAGTTAAATCATCCAATTAGTCAAATGTACATTGCAAATTTTGCAAGATAATGTATCATAGTTAAACAATTCATTAACATGATGTATATTATTTTAAACGAGCTTTATAATTTATAGTGAGTGAAGGTCACCTGAATTATCAACCACATTGAATAGGACACACAACAGCCAAGAGCTAGAACACAGCCCCAAATTCGACTAGTAGGCACGCCATGTGGTTGGAGGCGGTGCATCACGTTGACATGTGTTGACCAAATGTGAATCTCTGTGCTCTTATAGAAGGTGAGGATCATGGCTCCGCTAATTCCCATTAGTGTGCCAAGCACCTTGGCCTTCCCTATTAATGTTCCAATGTTCAACCTTTCCAATCTAAGAAAAGTTGTTGTCACATTAAAGTACATAATACAACTGTGGGATACACTTAATGAAACCACATTTACTGAACAAAATCACAATGAGATTGATATAATTTGGATGTATTGATAATATAAAATTTTTTTCACTATCATCCAATCATATCTTGCAACATTAGTAAATATAATTAAGTCTCGCACTTACTACATGAATGATCATACAAATGGTTTACACCGTCAATATATTTAAATTAAACTCTCTCACACATACATACATACATACATATATATATATATATATATAAAATTTTGGAAAAATAACATTTTTAAAGTTGGTTTCGAAGATTTAATTATAAGCTGTTTTGAATTTAAAATAAGCTAATTCAAATACAATAATTGGTGTGATGAAGATTATTTATAGGGACCTACCCAAAACAAACTGATAAGATGAAGGTAACACCAGGAACAAGGTTGAATATGGCCGTAGCATATGTTGCAGTTGCCAAAGCTATCGCTCCCACAAACAAATTTTGTTGTAAAGATGCCCTGCGATTGCAATCACGTAATGCCATTTTTTCAGTGCCTTCAATAATCATTTATTCTGTGTTTTAAGAATTCCATTTTCATACGAATGCCAAAAACTCATTGAGATATGTTATATATATGGTTTTTTTTTTCCTTTTAAATTAATGAGTTTTCTTCTATTTATTTGTTTTCCTTTTCTAATATGTTTGTGTAGCGTTACGAAGTAAGTATATGTTTTTCGAGAGGACAATATTAAACTCTGTAAGTGTCCACGGTTTAGAAAGCATTAATAGGAATAATGTAATGCAATAGAAAACTTCAGAAAGTAGTGTATAAAGACTTAAAAGAAATCTAAGTTTCATTAGGACCCCACTTCAACTTGGTTTTACACATCGATGATAGAGAAGTAGGTTCGAATCTTTCACCCCTAGCTAACAAATACTAGCTTCCTCACTTTTAATTTGACATGGGACAAGAAAATTCGACCATTCTAGAGACTAATGAGTAGGGTCAATTATGCATGATACATGCAATCGACTTACCTAAATAATCCACAAACAAATGCTTGAAAGAGTACTCGTGGTGTGATCTTTGGCTTGCTCTTTCTGTATAATCACAAACTTTTGATGAAATTAGTTATGTAAAGAGTTATGATTTTCTTGGACATGCTGTGGGACGCTCGAGTACGCTTCCCCAGCCTTTAGATGCCAACAAAATTTTAAAATTTAAAAAAATAAAATAAAAATAACAATGATTCGTGTTTTATGACATCAATCAATTGCTGGAGTGTTCAACCTTATTTACACTCGAGTATTCCTCATTCCCTTCTATTCGACCTATAGTCGTTTTATTATAATGATAATGTAAACTATGTGTTAAAGTTCATTCCACTTAATCTTGAAAATATTTATTTTATATATACAGAAACTAGACATTCCAATAACAAGGAACAAAAATAAGAAAGCAAAATCTACTAGAGAATTAGCAGATATAGCCACTGCCTTGATTCGAGTATCAAAGCACAAAATTCAAATAGTTGACCCAAGAAAGCAAAAGCCTCAACGGCTAAATCAGAAAAAGGGGTTGAAATGAAAAGCATCATTTTGTAGTCTCTTAGGTTCATTTATACTAAAATGGTATTGCAAAAAAATGTTAATAAAAAGTGAACAAACCAAATAAAGAAAAAGGACTAATTAACTTGTACCATGTGAGAGAAAAAGATTTGACATAATATACAACATATGGTTGCATGAAAAGACAATACCTTAGACTCCTTGAAAGGTAGCCCAATTTTTAAATCACTTGGGTGGAGAACAAGCAACTTGCATGGGCTAAAACCTCTCTAAATATTAGTTTCTAAACCTTAATTTAGTATCTTTGTGACATAATCTATGTGGCTAACTTATTTGTCAACTCTTGCAATAGCTTTGTGCTTCTTATACTTAAAATTTCATCTTCTCATTTTATATTTTGAAATTGTTGTAACTCAAGTGAGTGAAACTTGAGAGAAAAGGAAAATCTTGTGAGATAAATAAGTTAGAAAAACACCGTTGAAAGGTTTCTTAATTAGTTGGTGAGAAAAGAGTAATTCAAGATTGAGTGAAAATATAATAGAACTTAAAGAGACTTGTTATAACAAAGAATATTCATAGTGAAAAATCCCACAAGGTTATAGGGATTGGACGTAAACTCTAAGTTGTGAATATCGAATTAACATAAATTCTTGGTGCAAGCTTCTTTGTCCCTTACTTTTTTCGTTTTAGCTTTCAAGCTTTATTTTCTATATCTGAATTCATATTGCTATAATATTCTGGGATATATATTATGTCTACATTTTAAGTTATTTAATAACAAAGTCTAATAGATACTTGTTAGATTTCTATTAGCTATCTACTAAAAATCTAGTTGTGAGTGTGTTAAATATGTAGAAAATTTTTTAATCAACCAAGAACTTAATTTAATTCCCTTCTCAAGTCTTCTGGTACCATCACTTTCTTTTTTTATAATTGATTATGGATTTGAGAGAAAGAAAAAAAAAAGCACCTTTTCCTTTTGGTAACGAGATTTTTTTTTACTCAGTTACATTTAATTTCATGCAAAACATTATTCATTGCTTCAAGAAAAATTTCACAGGTGCTTTCAGATGGAAAAAAATAAAATAAAATCTTGCTCTATTTTAGTCACCATTTAATTAAGCTTTATGGGTAATTGGTATTTTTTATTTTTAATATATTTTTAATGAAAAAACTTATATGTCAAATGATAAATAGAGCACAGCAATTCACGTAAGAATCCAAAATGAATAAACATGATGTTATGCTGCATGTGCAAACTAGATCTTATGGTATAAAACAAGATAATGGAGAAAAAAAAAAAAGATGTCACCTCTCCATGAAGAATGCAAGAGGAGCCATGAAAACCGTGGCACAGAGGGTGCGGTAGGCTATGAGAACGCTCAAGCTCATCCCATCTTCGGCAACCACTTTGAACAATATGCTAGTCCCAGCAAAAGCAACTTTAACCACTACCATCATTAGCACAGGCTTCAGGCCAGCTATAATTTTCCCAATTTTTGCCATGTTAGTGACCACTATGACTCTTATGTTTAACTGTTTTCAGTTGATGCCTTGAGTTAATCTATCAGTCTTCTTCGCTTTGTCACTCTGTGTTCTTTGATATGTCACCCGAGAAGATGAGCATGTGCACAACAATGATGGAGATAAGAGCTATTTCTCTTCGCTGACACTCTCTCTTCAAGTTAAGGTTTTGATTATTGCAACTTTGGAACCTCCTCTCTCTCTCTCTCTCTCTCTCTCTCTCTCTATATATATATATATAGATATATTATTTAAATTATTAGTATCCAAAATCCACTAAACATCAACTAAGTTGATTCATTAATTTTCCTAACATCAAATTTTCATTTACAATTCATATTAATTTTTTTTTTTCATTTACAATATCGAATCTTTGTATATTGTGCTGAACAGTTAATAGAATGATTATTGGATTCAAAGATATTTTTGTCTTCTTTTATTTATTCATTTTTATAACCTTGTTTGGTCTTCAGCAGTGACAAGAAGACGGGCTCTCTTGAAATGGCAAGGAGACAGATTTTTTGTTTTTAAAATGGAAATCAACGGACTAATGACATTAGAGAGAAAATGAATAACTCAATATGGACAATAAGATTCGTAATTTCGATAATGGTTATGTGAATCATAAATGAAAAACAAATTGATGATTGACGAGAGTGAATATTGTTAAATCAAGTAATTATTACTAAGTCAAATGTTATAACTCATAATAATGGTGAAATTTCATTTTCTTAGAGTTTTTCATAATTATATCTAGCTTAAGTTGTTGTATCTATTACAAGTGTCATGCACTACATAAGCTCATTAAATTTTAAGAATGACGCTAGCCAAATAAAGTTAATAGATATAATAGTAGGAAATATGTTATTTTGGGTCATAAATTCAATGCTTAAGGTATGTTTAACATATGTATAGTAAGCAAAGATCAAACAAGAATAAGCTTTTGGCTTTTGATAGCATAGTCAATGTTTTTACTTTGTACTATTCCATTGTTTTAAAATTTTTCTTCAGTACGAAAGCTCCAATCTACATGACCAACCTAGACAGTTTGTGGCAAACAAGTTGAGCTCTTTCGATTTTTAAACTTCAAAATTTAGCCATTCATTAGAGTTGAGGACAAATCATGCCATAGAGGATTAACTATTCGTGTTGTTGAGTCTGATTGTAATATTTAACATGAATTTAACAAGTATTTTAATCAAGTATATGAGGGGGAGAAGAACCAAAGTACAACACATTCTCGCTGGTTTCACATTTACTAGACATAAAATTTTGTTCAATTGAGTTGGAAGAATTTTATCATATGTAGTAATAAGTTTGATTGTTTTGCATTTTTAGTCATGTATCCTCTATTGAGGCAATTTTGTTTGAAGTATGGTTAGACACTAAATATGAGCACCTCTTTCAGTTGGAATTCAAACTGTGATTCGCCATATTACAGGAGACTAGTCCCTTCTGCTATATCTAATCCCTATTAGTTCTAAAATGAGTTTTACTTTGCAAAAAGCATAAGACATACAATTAATTTTTTGATAAAAAGTAGAGATACGTAAATGCATTTTATATCTAACCCGGGCAAACTTTCTCATAAGTAGAGCACAAGAACAACATTTTCAGTAGAAAAAGATTTACATCATTATGTGATTTGAATAAAAGAATGACAGTATTGCAAGTGCCAACAAGTTATTTGCTTCTCATGCACCTGCCAAGAACCTCTACAAATTTCTTATACATGTGGTGCTTCAAGTACATCCTCTGCACCTTGCGTCTTCCATTTCTCCCCATTCGCTCCCTTGCTGATCGGTTTTCGAGGAAAAACTGGAGATTCCGTGCAAGGACATGAATCCCGGGACGTCCAATAGGATGAAGAAGACCTGTCACATTGTGCTCAACAATCTCTTGTGTTCCCCCACTATTTGTTCCAAGCACCTACTCCATAACATTAAATGGAATAGAACCCTCAACATTCATTTGTACCATGAGAGAAACAATGCATATAGAGACATAAAACCTTAAAGATTATAAAGTGTAAAGCTAAGAGGACCTATCACACACTAAATCCATCCCACATATAATTACAACTTCTTCATTATTAGAGCCAAGTTGCTAAAAAGGGAAAAAGAGACAAATTAGTATTCTTCTTACCCTAAGTGGGAGGCTCTCTATGAAAGTTCACTGGAATCCCCCTATTCTTATATCAAATTTAACAGTAGACAATTAGTGATATCTAGTGACAAGCAGCATACTTGGAGATGCCACAATTTCAACAACTACATATATATTGTTTAATTCCTTAAGAGGGTATTTTTTCGTAGAAGGCAATGGCTTTTACTTTTTGGCTCATGTTACAGTATGCTTCAGTAATCATTGGGGTTATGATATCTTTCTATATATATGGAAGGTTACTTGTTTAACATAATGTGCATGCAAGGTAAGGAACCTTAACCATGACAGTTAATATTGTAAGCTGCAACACAGGAATGGCCAACACAATAGCAGTCTAAGGACAATTAATTTTACATTTCTAAACTCAAGCAACAGTATTTCAAAGCATGAAACTGCCAAGATACATCATTAGATGATATAAACAACGGGAAAGCAAGTTGGCTGTCGTACCGGAAGTCCAAATGCCATTGCTTCTATGGTCACCCGTCCGAATGTTTCTCCCAATCCCTGTTCACCATTTTGCTAATTAACAATTAACTTTGCACTCTAAAGAATATTTCCATAGTTAATTTAATTGAATGGCTCTTAACATAAGTAACAGCTGGCATGTGCAGTCTTTACAATCCTATCAAGTTATTTTCTTACACATCGAATGAAAACAAGAACCAAAAGCAGAATTCCTTGCTAGTCACAACAGTTTCATTGATTTTCAAGATTTCACTGATAAAGAAAACCAAATAGGTTAGATCGAAATACAGACACCTTGAAGTAACATATCAGAGTTATCAAACAACTGAGAACACTAGAAATGTGCTAAGCTAAGAAGTACAAGATAATATGCGAGTCCAAATCAGTAAAAATAATGTATTTCAACTTTGTGAAATAACCTATAACAATATCATAATAAATTTCAATGGGATGAAAACTTTGTCTTTGTAATATCTTTCTTTCAAGTTATAAATGCACTCCCTAGCAATGGATACAACAAATGTAATATATTATACAACAACAACAAAGTCTTATCAGTTATCCCACTTGGTGGGGTTGGCTAAACTAATAGACTTCCAACCTCACAAGTAACTTATATTATACTACTTAATAAATAATTTAAACATCACTTACCTGAGAGTTTATGACATAAACATCAGCAGCAGAGTAAAGTGAGGCGACACGTGTTGTAGCTGGAGTCCACAAAACAGACTTTGACAAGGTTGAATGCTGTGCTAAGAAATGTAGAATACCCTTAACATACTCCACCTTGTTACTCTTAGATCCAACAGAACCAATGAGAATTTTGAGAGATTGTTCCGTTGTTCCATTGTTGTGGGACAAAACTTCCCTTTGTCTGTGTACATAAAGTATATATCATTAGTGAAATGAATAAACTAAAGATATGACACAACCGTATTTTATTTTTAGATTGATGTAACCTGTTCATAGAATTGCTTGAGATATCATTCAATGCTACACTGCTATCATTCAACAACTGTGACAATTTTCTAATATGATGTCTTCTAGCCAGGGAAGATAGGTAGTCTCCTACATCAGATGACCTTTTCATTTCCTTATCATTTTGCAATGGTTCATGTTCCACTATTGAGCTTGCTGATTTAACAAGCAAAAACTGGCCCTTTCCAGGGTTGATACTGCTCAGAGATATCACAAGCATATCATTATCAGTCAACCCCATTTCTCTTCGGACAGAATCTCGCAACAACTTCCGCTTCTCAGCCATCTTCTCATCGCTGAAGGATGGAGTATTGAGTGTAGAGGGAATGCCAGCTACAAAAGCCAGTTCATCATTAACAGACAATGGAATAAGAGCAGGCTGGGATCTTAGTTTTAGTCTTTCTTCTTTACACCATTTTTGCCATTGCTTAGATTGTGATTCGGAAAGAAAAGCCAACATCTTCACTCTATGCAAGACATTCTTTGAACGATCAAAGTACTCTCGCCGGTTTTCCATAATCCAC
This sequence comes from Pterocarpus macrocarpus, assembly GCA_031439585.1. Taxonomy (NCBI): domain Eukaryota; kingdom Viridiplantae; phylum Streptophyta; class Magnoliopsida; order Fabales; family Fabaceae; genus Pterocarpus; species Pterocarpus macrocarpus. Next base: position 2,347,425 of record CM062516.1, read on the forward strand.
CAAGCAACTTGATTTGCACCAGCAGGAAAATGATCAATATATTGTTCTGGAAACATGCAAGATCGCAGTGTTCTATTAAGACATGCATAGAAGAGCAGAATTGCAAACTCTTGGAGACTCTTCATAAACTACCACATGATATATATCAAAATTTTCAACTTCATAATGGCAGAATATCTGAGAAGCTGGTAATAAGCATGCCTCCATCTATAATCTCTGGCAGTTTTTCTATTAATTATCATAGGTAGGAATAATTAAAAGGCTAGAAGTTTATGTTTATATGGAGGAGAATAGGCATAGTGAGAATCCTCTGTCAATGCCACTTAGTAAGATGTTAAGATTAAATACACTGCATAACATGATATACAAAGTAAAAGTCCTACATCAACAATTTAAGAATTAACTCTCTGACATTGTTGCAATAAGTATCCAGAGTACTAGCATCCTCAAATGCATATTATTCAAGTTCTTAATCTTTCGTTTGCAGAAGCTATAATTTTTAATGAACAGCAACTATGAGTTAACAAGCACACCTCTTGCTCAAAAGCTAGAAATTAATGTTAGTTATGCACTGATGTGTACCTTTCGCTTGAGTTCAAAAATTATTTACCAGTGATTACATCCACTTTCCAACATTAAAAACTATAATATTGCACAAGGAAACTTTACCAATCTGTTCATACCAATCCAAGATGCACAGACAGCTGATCCAGCAATGACAAGATCAGCCTTCATTGCAGTTTTGAAGCTGATATCTGCTTTGTCTTCAAGGACCTTGATTCGTCTCCTGGCAAGCTCTTGCATCAAACCACCCTTCTTGCTAAGCACAACAGCCGAAACAGTGGCTCCACAACTCAGAAGTTCTGCTGCCAACTCCATCATTGAGAGTGGAGCTCCAGTCATAGACAGCTCATGGAATATCAAGACAAATCTCCTGGACCGAACAAGGCGTGCAAAGTCCCCCTTCCTGTTGCAGCTTCCAAAATGCTTCACAGGACTCCATTGCAGAATTTTATCCTCAATTGAACCAAATGGACCAACAAGGAATCCAAAGGTACTATTAGTTTTAGGAATTTCTGGCACCTGCTCCTCTAAACTGCTGCTCACACCCTTCGATTTTCGTTTCCTCTTACCACGCCGTCTGCTCCTCTTCTTTGAGCTAGTTTTAGGATGAGATGGAACAACACTTTCTTTCTTGGCCAAAGCTGCATGCATTGCTTCACCAACCCCCATCTTATTTCCAACTATTCGATTGTCAACAGATATGATAATTCTCTCATTGGCAATCAAATCTTGATGCTGAATCTGTTGAGAATCAGAGTTTATATCAATTGGCCTGCTTCCAAAGCTTGAGAATTCCTCTTCCTTATCACCATGTGCCCACCTAGACGGGACAAAAAATCCAAGATAAGCCCAAAGGGTAATCAGAAACAGCCATAACAGTAACCGGTTGCTCCGAAACCATAGTGCACCACCACCACCACCCTTGCCTTCTCTTCTTGGTGTTGAGCTAGAACGTAATCTTCTAAATGAAGGAGAACTTTGTGGAGTTGATCTTCCAGATAACACAGAATTCAAACTTGATGAAAAAAACTGACTAGTTAAATTTGCTTGAACTTCTCTATTGTTGTTGTACCCCTCCATTTAACATTACATCATTAAAGAAGCTTGAAATCCCACATGAAAATTTATCCCCTTTTTGGGATGATTCCTCTCAACATTGCTTCCTCTCTCCTACCAATACCATACGTAAGAAAATTAACTTAATCAGGAAAAAAACATTGAAAAAAAAGAGAGAAAAAAAGGGGTCTATTTTTTAGCTCTTGAAGCATATTTCATACCAAAGAAACAAGAGATTGGGTTCCTATTCTTGAAGGGCAAGGTAAGAGCATGCATTACATGGATTGTTTGTGCTGGCTCTGAAGGATCAATGCTTTTGAGGGTCAACGATGGTTCTTGAATTGGGTGCTTGATCACTGCAAGAGAGAATTCAACAACAACAACAAGAAGTAGTTGAAGAGAAAGAAGAGACAGAGAAGGGTCAGAGCCTGAGAGAAAATGGATGCACGTGCGGGGCACGTTTGTGAAGTTGGTCAACGAATATCGTTGTCTTTTTTTGGTCCGAAGCAAACATTATTGAATTAGTTAACGGAGGGCTTTCAACGACCTTCATGTGCAAGCTGGGATGCCACGTCAGAGTCTTGGTGATGAAAGCTTCTATCAATTTCTACAATTAATTTTATCATTTCATGCTAAATGATTAATATATATAAATGGATTATTATTATTTTTCTAATTATATTATTAATTACTTATGAGTAATTAAAAGCTTCTCTCACAAGCATAATTAGTTAATAATATATAATTGTGTATTGTGTAAAGTTGGAAAGGGAGTGCAGTGAATGGTCCGTGCTCAACATAATTTGTATTGTGCTTATAAGTTAAATTCCTTTTATCAGTTCCATTCAATCTTCAAAATAGGACATGTAGACACGTTTCTTGATATTAAATTACTGATAAAAAATGTCCATATATCTTTGAATAATTTGATAATTGAATGAAATAAATATAAAAAACGTAACAAAAATCGTGCCCATTTCTATATTTTCTTCTGTTGAAGATTAGTAGAATGATTTGCTTTCCACCACCGACCAGCATGCAAGTGTTATATGAATCTGTCTCTTTCGTTGGTTTAACTCATGTACCAGAGCTTTTACGGCTAAATCTCTCTGTGTTGTAAAGGAACTAACCTAAATAGTCCGTTCTTTGGTTTTTGGTTTTTTTTTTTTTTTTTTTTAATGTGAACCTAAATAGTCCTTTCATTTCGTCAAGAAAACTATAATTTCATTTAACACGAACAAATCTAGTATCAAAATAATGGGAATTTTTTTTTTCCAAAAAACACTAACCCATATATAGGAAAGATAATGAAGAGAATTTATTCCCGTGTCTTAAAAACTCTTTCATTTACCCAAAATTAAAAGTAAACGAAAGAAACTAAAAATTATAACTTATAAATAGTATTATTATTTTATTTAATTTCTTTATCATATAACTTCCAAACAGAATTAATAATTTTTCATTTCATTCCCTTATTATTTATCCAAACAAAGGAGAAAATATCTATGTTCCATTCATTCTCTTCCATTTCAAGTCTATCCATACTAGTTCTGTTCTTTACTCGTAATGAGAAAACATCCTACAATAATGTTAATGCAACACTTGTATCTTTTTTTCCCTTTTTTTTTTCTTATAGAGTTTAAAAGTACCTAACTGTTAACATAGTGAAGTTGGCCGGGAAAACAACTGACACATGCAAAATCACCCGGCTAATCCTCACGTCAATAAGGATGGGTTCAAGGAACTCATCAAAGCTATTTTCAGCAATAACCACTACTTGCAAGTTTAAATTTCAATTTTTACACCTAAAACCATAGAAAAATGCAGATTAAGTTTTAACTAAAAGTTACATTTAAACATAATTTTGAGTTTTAAACCATATTTTGAACATAACTACGAAAAAGTTAGGGCATGTTTAATTTCTCTCTTCATTTCTTGTATTTCCTATTTCCAGGATTTTGCTAAGAAAATAATAGAAACAATGAAAAATAAAATTCTGTTACCTATCTCCATTTCCTGTTTCTACTATATCGCTTCACAAAATCCTAAAAATAGGGAACATGGGAAATGAAAACAAAAACCAAATAGGTTTCGTTGAACCAATCCATGATTTGGAGAATATAAGTCAAACATACACTATCACAATCTAACAATCCAAGTGAAAAACTAGATAGGCAACAAAATCAATACTAAGCATTCATATGCACGGAGCAGCATGTGTCTGTTAATAACAATAATCCATTAGTAACAATACTATTATATTCATTCTGATAAAACACGACAAGTGTTGATAACAATGCCAAACTGTAGTCTCTCAAGTCAAAACCACTATGTTAAAAATTGAATTTGAAACACGAAAAAAGAAACCGACACACTAAAACTGTCTCATAATCTTTAGATAATTTAACCACAAGGTCAAACCAGATGAATAAGAGAACCATTGCCATGAGAACCTTTTTGAACTCTTATGATGCAATCAGCTGCAGCACAATAATTATCACATTTTTCCTATATCCATAGTTCTAGAGAAGCCTGCCTATGTTTCTCCCAAGCTTCACTAAACAACCAAACCGCAAGAAAAACCTGGAAAGTAGCCAACAAATGTCAGTTTTTTCTATATTAATTGTAACAGTACTGATTAACTATGCTTTTAGTTTTTTTCTACATCAATTACAAGGGTACTAACTAACTATGCTCATAATAATTCTTACCGCACGACTAAACAAGCAACTACCACCCGTCAAGCTGCAATTACTTAGGAAATGGGAGCAGGCGTTATATAACTGCAACAAAGAGAGGGGGAGAAGAAACAGATGTATGAGTCCAAGGCCAACCACTCCTAATTTTTTGTACAAAAAAGTCAGGGCAAAACTAAGAGTGCATTTCAACAGGCAAGGACTATGCTCAGATATTTTTATTCATTTATTCAACAATTTCGGTCTCCAACTCAAAACCCACTCCCCATAAAGCCAAAAGAGAGATGGGGCAAAACAGAAAGCCGAGGATTTTTCAAATCTCATTAATCTTCATTCTTCTTTGGTAGTGTGGTTGAATGGTGTAGTCCAATAATCAAAATTTGGGAGGACACCACACAAATGGAAAATAACTTAACAATATTCTCAAGAAGAATATGAGTTCAGTAGTGACCTAAGAAATCTTGAAATTTATTGCAGCCCAAAGTGCTCCAGATCAAAATCCGGAGAACCAAGGGCCTGGAGTAAGGCCTGCATAACAACATTACCAAAACTCATATAACTGCAACTATATAAAAACAATAATAATAATAATAATAATAATAATTAAGAAACAAACCTTTATCTGCTTATTTCAAACAAGCTGGAACTATATAGTACTTCACTGACCAAAATTCATCTCGGAGTATCTGCAAAACACAGCCAACATTCATTGAAATCATATATCTAATACACAATTGTGTTGATAGTGACGAAGATGTGCAACTGCAACTTCCCTGCAACCACCCCCAGAACTCAAAGTAAAAGATCAGTACAAGAAGCAGTAGTATAGTGCAAGTCTTAACCACACAAACAAAATAATAATTCAAACTATAAATGATGGTTTCCAATCCAACTTGCCTTCGGGGTTTATTCTGCCGTTGTCCAAACTCGTCACTTAAAACCTCTACAGACAGGTAATCCCAATCAAGATTGTTAGTAACCAATGGTAATGGGTGAATAATATCTAAGGAAAAGGAATATCAATGTTTTACCAGATCTCTGTGGTGCCTTCAATTCATTGTTAGCTTTATTAGCATTATTTTCCTTGCTGCAATGGTTCCATAACAAAAAAAAAAGGAATCAAGAGACTAGTAATAGGCTACCTCAATATTGAAAAGAAAACGGTGGTAAACAGCATACTATCATATCAATGCTATACATTCCACCAACCTGGAAGTACCCATTGCAGAGGTCTGTCCTGATTGTCGAGGGTAAGCCCCATCAACAGCGAGGTATGGTGAACAGTATGTAGCCCCTAAAGCTCCTGCAGCACCAGCCAAGACCGGTAGCCTAAACCAGAGAAGAAAGCAATTATTACATGGTCAAATACAAGGGGATGTACAACAGAGAAACTTTTTGAAAGAAAAGGAAACTCATTTAACGACATATGAGACACCGCAGTATGATACTTTCAAAAAATGTTTGCTTATCATGATTTGCTGACATAGATACAGACTGTCCTTAAAGAAAATGTGTGTGTATGCGTATGTTCGAGAAAGAAAGAGATAGAGAGATTGCAACCACAACAATGGCTCCTCAAACATTATTCAATACCCCGAAAAAATTCATAAGTTTGTATCCTTACCATGTCATTTCAGAGTTTCCTAAACCAAGTTGAGGATTACCAACATATCCAGGGAATGCCATGCCAACAGCAGGAACTCCTACACCGCCAGGATGCTGCCTCCCAAATTGCATGACTGTGTCCAACCAAAGCCCAAGCAAAATTAGAAAAATCCATTAATGAGCTAAAAAAAGTTAATGAATAAAATAACTGCCTGATCTTGTTCTAAAGGACTACAAAAACAAAAAAAAACCAAGGGGCTGTTGATAAATCAAAGCCTTCAGGACCAAAGTATCCATCAGTAACATTAAAAACAACATAACTACTAGATTTTTCACAGGGTAGTGATCCTACACCTTCCTTGCATGAGAAAATTGCATTTCAACATTAGAAGTTGCAATAACTAGATTGGATCAAATTTTCCATAAAGTGAGCAATATAGATACTAACCTGGCAAGAAGGCTGGGAAGTTTGGATCTCCATGACTAACACCCACATTTCCAGCAGCCCCCATTACCTGTGCCCCATCATAAACAAACGAGCCCCAGCCACTACCCTGGGAAACTCCCCTTCCCTTCCCAACCAATGCACCTTTGGATTTAGCTGATTCTGATGCTGCATCATTTTCTCCAGAATCAAATGAATTAATTGATGCAGATGTTTTTGGGGGAGATGATGATTGAGATCCACTGCCAGGTTGATGGCCCAACTGTGGGGCAGTAGCTTGCACAGAAGCTGAATTCCGTGCTGGAGCAGAACTTCTCTGACTAGCCTGAAGTTGTGGTAGAGAAACTTTATTCACTTGATTATATGAGGGAGCAGGCTGATAATTAATCTGTACTGGGATTGCCAAACCCTTCCCAGCAGCCCTGGGATGAGGAGATTGAGAAGCACTGACTCCAGACGATACAGGCCGTGCCATATGCACATTGTTCAGAGGCTTTCCAACAGATGGACCGATAGACTCATCAATACACAGCTTGTCCATACTGATGGGATCCACAACATTCTTTCCCCGAAGCAGGGCATTGTTCTGCTGAACTGGAAAACCCTCATTCTTGCTAGTGTTGCCAGATTGTACATCTCTTTTTTGTGTCAGATTAAGCTCTTTGTTTGAAGAACCTGAGGGGTAAAAAGGAGGAGATGCAGAATTCAAATTTGAAGCAAGTGTTTGTTTTTTAGCAGGTGCAGGGTCAGGTTTTGCATTGGAAGTGGGTGCTGGTGCTGAACTTCGTTCCGAACTACCATTTGAAGTTTTCTCAAGAGGCTTCTCAGATCTTGAAAAGACAAAAGAGTAATTATCAGATAGTTTTGATACTATAGGTATCATGTGTCCAACTAATCTTATAAAACTTAGTCTGTACTTACCGTTTATTTTTCACTTGCGGTGCTGGGCCATTGCTTTTATTGGCAGGTTCGTATCTCCGGGACCCTCTCCCGCGCACAACACCCTTAGGCACCTGCCTTTGATTGCTACTGTTACTATTATATCTTTGATTGCTACTGTTACTATTATATCCTTTCCTGTTCCCTTGAACATATCCTCCATGATCAATGCCTCGATTTTTAGCACGGCCCCGATAATTACCCTTAGAAGGTCTCCTCCCCTAAATTTTATACAGAAAGCATTAGAAAAAAGTCATCTCAGACAAATGAAGGCTGTAGTAAAGGAATGCTGAACCACACAGCATTTAAAAAGACCATCACCTCTTGGTAGTGCCTTTCCTGCAAAGTAATTTCCTCAAACTTATCATGTCCCCACTTCCTGTCATCTTTGGACTCCCACAGTCTCCTTCCACCATGTATCCTCCTAAGACGGCCATAAAAGAAAACAAGATAAGGTATTTTATGACTAAGTCTAAAACTCAACTAGGAAATCCCATGGTTTGAAGAATGCAGACTTAGTTTCAATTGATTTTAACATTTTTGGCAAAATTGTGTTGAGTTACATTTCAAACTTCTCCACTTAACCAAACAACGGTTTGCAAACTATAAAACGAGCAGACCTGTATGCACGGAATTTTCACTGGCACAATACAAAATAAGAGAGAAACACCTAACAAACCTGTGGCGGGCACCAGCATTGTCCCGGAAACGGTCATCATGCATGTAAAATGCACCAGCTGTGGGCACTGCAAATGGCTCATTCTCCTTCTTCTCCTCTGAATGCGCCTCAGCAGAACCTTCCAAAGGGGGTCTCACATCACCATCAGATTCCTTCACCGCAGAACCCTCAGCCCCAGCTGCAACTGCACTTGAACCTCCTTCTGCTCCTCCTTCTTCCGCACCCCTTTCCTCATACACCTCTTCTTCAACCTCATCCAAATCCTCCTCTTCTTCTTCCTCTTCTCCTTCTTCCAATTCTTCTCCTAATTCTTCTTCTTCTTCTTCTTCATCATAGTCAGCAACACCACCTTCACCATCTGAATCATCAGAAGGAACACGATCTTCTCTCCTATCTGTGGCTTCTGCTTCACCATCCTCATCATCACTGGCGGCCTCACGCCTCCGCATTGTTAGCGATCTCTTTGCCTCTTCAGGATCACTGTCGTACTCAAAATCTTCCCCAACCGTGTTAGTAGCCATCAATACCAACAACACCCTTACAAACCCCACCAACCAAAAACCTTAACTTTCCCAAGGAACCAAAAAGAAACCCAAACGAAAAAGAACCAAAATTCCACCAAAAAATTAAAAAGAACCGGAAAAAAAAGGGAAATTTTCAAATAATTCCGACCCACCAAACCGGCATAAGGAAAAACCCAAACTTTCTGGGGCGCCGAAGAACCAATCAACACCAAAACGTCAAAAACCCCTCACGAACCGAAACCCAATTTGCAATATTTTTTTTCGGTGAATTGAAAACAGCGGGAAAAAATGCCCTTAAAAGTGAGACTTTACGAATGAGTAAAATCCCAAATTGAGATCCCTAGGGGAATCAGAGCCCTGAATAGCAGAATTGAAAAGAGGGAATAGGGTTAATTGTGCGGGGATTCGGATCCGAGTCCAAGGGGCTTGCGTCCTCTGAAACCCTAGAAGACGATGATTTGGGAGATTTTGAGGATTTTGATTGTGTCGTCAGCAATCCAAAGGGGTAAAGGAAGACTCGTTTAAAAATAGGAGACAGAAAATTATCCGATTTAATTTTTTTAAGGGTATTTTGGGAACCTCGTGTGCGAGATTTGGAAGCTCGTGATTACGCCAGATTGCCACGTGATATTACATGTATCTTGATAAAATTATATATTTAATTTTGATATATATATATATATATATTTTCATAAATGAGAACCTTTTTGAAGTTTACTTTACTTGTTTAGTTGTATTTCTAAAAAAATTTAATTTTGATACATGATTAATGTAAAAGAGTTTTGCATTATCATTCACTTTCATATTTTTATTATAAAAATTTTTAAATAATGAATGATTGAATCAGTCATATTTATTGATATATCAATAAATAATTAAATATTTATATAAATCTTTTTTTATCTCAATAGTACATTGAAATTAAACTCTTTCTAAAATAAGTAGGATAAAAAAAAATCAAATTTCTATTTTTCTTGAACAAATAAGGAGCTGCATGTGATTTTAAACAAAAGTTAGGAGCGTTTAAATTTAATTTAATTGAATCAAAATCGTTAAATTAATTAACAATAAAAACAAATCAAAATTAAAAAAATTTGGATTGAATTAGTTATTGTTTTCTAAAAATTGATTGGATTGGATGGTTTCATATTTAATTTCTAAATCTAATCTAGTATAATCTAAATTGAATAATATTATATAACATATTTTTTTATTATTAAATATATACTTTTACTTATGATAATTTTAATTTATATATCATTCTCACTTAACTATTATTTCATATATATTAAATAAGTTACTTTTGCCCCTAAAATTTTCATTGAAACCCAATCGAGGAAGAGTGTGCAATAAAAATTTCTAGTTCGCTCTATCATATGATTTCTTTAAATCAACCTTCAACACCACATAACCATTCCGCCCTTTTTGTCTTAGCCATCAAATGAATCTCCACCTGTGCCATCACAACAATATCCGAGCTATGATCCTTAGTATAAAAGTAAACTAACAAAGAGAAATAAGATAGTCCGTATATGCAGTTTCAATCTATTACAATAATTTTTATGATGATTTTATATACCACATTACACGAACGGATCGAACAAAAATTATGCGTCTCTCCATATTGTCTACTTTTAGAATTAAAGCCAATAGTGTCTCATTAATATAACGAATATTCCTAGGTTCAAAATAAATTTCTCTGACCAACTCACAAACTGCTTTGCTAGCTATACCCATTGAGTGAAAAAAAATACTTGAAGAAGGCCATTATCCCCCAAGGCTTTAAATGGGTCAATACTAAAGACTATTTCCCAAATCCTTTCCTCTGTAAAAAGGACCATTCTAGGAAAATGGAGGTTGACCAAAGACAAAATTGCTTCTTACATGTTGCAACTGCTTTGCTAGGGTTTGTGGATTATCTTAAAATTGAGTGGGCCTATCTCAACCTCAAAAGCTAGCTCATGGGGAAGGATTGCCTAAGTGTTTATAAAGACTATCTATGTCATATTCTTAAGTGATATGGGACTCTAACACACCCCTTTCACGCTTACGACTGGACATTTGGAGCATGAAATTTGCAGGACTAGACATTTGTGAGTTGCTCAATAATAATCACAGGATAGGCTCTGATACCATCTTAGAATTAAATGGGTCTAATTCAACCCCAAAAGCTAGCTCATGGGAGGAGGGTTGCCCAAGTGCTTATAAAGGCTATCTATGTCATATCCTTAAGCGTTATGGGACTCTAACATTGTGTAGAGATTCTTGTTCGCTTCATGCTCGTAATCGTCACCATCAAACTCATGGTTTGTGCAGTTTCAATTTCCTTAGTGCTGTAAATCTCTAATGTCGTGGAGAGGAAGAACCAAAATAGTGAGAAGTGTGAGCTAAAGGATAGAGTGGAGAATGAGGGGGCCCAGTTGCATGGGAATGACACGCCCTGTTGATCCACCATTTATGATATTTCATGAGGAGGATGTTGAAGATTGTAGGCATAGTTTGATTGAAAGAGTAATGATCAAGAAGTCTATCACTAATACCCCTTTCTATGCTGCCATGGCCAACATATATATGGGGTAAATTTAAGGGCTTTCGAGTGGTAGAACTTTGGACAAACTGTTTCATCTATTCTTTGATGAAGTGGATGTCATTTCTAGGGTGTTGGAAGGGAGTCCATGTTTATACCGGAATGCATGGGTCTTGTTGTGTTCATGGCGTAAAGATTGTGCACACCAGCAGATAGGTTTCTCCATGGTGGCATGGCTGTGTGGGTTCAAATATGGGGATTGCCATTACATTGTCGAAAAAATTAGATAAGGCATAAGGTTGGGGCTTGTATGGGTGTAGTACAAGATGTTGGACTTTTTCAACTTCTCGGATCACAAGGTGCACTTGTCAAGGTTTTGGTGCAGATAGATATTGTAGAGCCATTGAAACTGGGGGTGAATGTGGGTAGCGAGTTTGATGGTGTTTTTTGGGTCGATTTTAAATGTGAATGGTTTCAAATGGTGTGTTTTTGGTGTGGGAAAGTTGGCCATGATGATGCTTTCTAATTAGGAGATAGAATTACGTGATTTGATTTTTTTTTAATGGGTATTTTGGGAACCTCATGTGTGTGTGAGATTTGGAGGCTCATGTTAAGTCTAGACTGACACGTGATGTTGTAGATTATGTGTGTGTTTATTAAATAAGATTGTAATTTAAAAATATTTTTTTAATAAAGAGTTTGATTGTTATGCATTGACACTGTCATTCAATCAAATACTTTTAAGATAATAAGTAATTGAATGAGACGTTTTTGCTAATATGGTAATACATAATTGAATGTCTGTATAAAACTTTTTTACACTAAAAATATATATGAATTAAATCCTGGAATAAAAACTATTTTCAAAATAAGTTATTATGTTGGTTAAAAAATAAATAAGTTATAAGCAAAATTTATAATTTTAAGTTGAAAAATAACTTATAATTATAAGAATTTTTTCGATTTTTTTTTATATAGACAACTTTTTGAAGCTTTTTTTATTATAAGTAGAACACACTACTTTAATATTACTTTTAAGTTAATACATCCAAATATAAATTAATTTTCACATAATCAATTATAAAAAAATTATACTTATAATCAATGTTGAAATAATTTTAATATCATAATTTTTTTTCAAATCTATCTTTCTAACTATCATATAATATAATATAATATAATACAAGAAAGAATGATGGAGTCATGGAGAGTGGTGTGAGCGAGGTGGCCGGAGCAGTTAGGAAAGGAGGGGGAAACACGAGTGAAAGGCAAGGGGACTTTAGGGAAGGGGAAGGATGATGCTACTATTAAGAAGGTCTCCTTTAGAGACAAGGTCTTGGAGGGAAAGGTTGCACGAAAGTTGAACTTTCAGGGAGATGAAGAGTTCACTTATCTCAACTTGGCTTCTCTTGAGTTCAAGGGAGGAAATAGAAGAAGACCAAAGGTGCACTTTACTGAGAAGGCCATGGAGGTTTTGTCCGCACCATGGCAAGATGCCTTGGTTGTCAAACTCTTGGGGAAGCATTGTAGTTTCCCAATGATGAAGGGGAAGCTTCGTTCCTTATTGAGACTACAAGGAGGGTATGATGTTCTGGATATTGGCTGCAAGTATTTTACGATCAAATTTGATCTTGCAGCTAATAGAGATAAGGTCATAAGTGGGGGACCATGGATGCTTTAGGATCATTATTTGGTGGTGAAGCAATGGCCTCTCTCATTCAACCCTTCTAAGGCAAGTTTTGGAAGAACCATGGTTTGGATGTGATTCTTGGGCTTGAATATTTGTTATTTTCATGAGAAAGCGATCAAAATCATTGTGGCTAGTATTGGATGTCCAATCAAGATTGATTTTGTTACGAAATCACAAGAAAGAGGCTGCTACACCAAGGTGTGTGTCAAAATTGATTTGGCACAACCTATGGTTGATAAAGTGTGGATTAATAATCACTAGGATAAGGTAAAGTTTTAAAGCCTCCACTTAATTTGTGGGGAGTGTGGGTGGTATAGCCATGTGTCCAGAAATTGTGTTTAGATATCGAAGAGGGAAAGTGGCCCGAAAGTTGTAACTTAGATGGCTGTTGGTGGCGATAGTCAGAATAGCAAGTTCAAGATTCCTACAGTTAATGGCACCAATATTACAGTTTCAAATATAATTTCTAATAAGATTATGGAGGATACAGGATCAGATGGGGATTGGGTTAAGGTTAATATGAAGAGGAAATCTTAGAAAAATAGAGGAAAGAAGGATCAGGTAAGATCAATTTCTCTTATAGGTTTGGATGTGCATGTCCATTTTTAACACCTAAAGTAAATAAGGGCAAAGTCGCCATGCAGATGGACATGCAAAGGAACCCTAAGGCACACGTGGGTGGGATTAACTTTAAAACTCCTCACGTGAAGCTGGTTACTAAGCTAGGGATGCAACATTTTGTGGGGCCCACACCACAACCAAATGGGAAATTTGTCTTTCAAGAGATGGAGTGGTATCAGGGGGTGCAGTGAAGCCGATTATGGCGGCAGGTAACTTGCCTGAGATTCTCATCATGAGGAAAAGGAAGAGAATGTCATTTGAGGATATCCACTCTTCTCCCTTCATCAAAGATGCTAGCATCATTGACCGAAGTGGTAACAAGGAAGGGGCAGTGATATTTAGTCTCCTTGCTGCTAATGGAGTAAAGCCTGCAAGGGATGAGGTGTAGAAGATGGTTGGGTTGGTCATTGCAATGGCCTTGTCACGGAATATGGGTTTCCTTTCATTAATGATTGGTATGGATATGGAATTCAAGGGTTTTATTATCATGGCCTTATAATGTTTGTGGGACTCTTAATAAGAACTCTCGTGTACATATTTGGAGTTAGTGAGGAGGGTCCATCCATCACTTATGATTGTGTTGGAAACTCATGCAATGTTTGAGAGGTCTAAGGTTTTCTGGAATAAACTAAGGTATAATGCTGTGGTGTTAATAAAGGCACAGGGGTATAAAGGTGGCATTAGGATGCTTTCTTCAAATACTTTGGTGAAATTTATAGTGCTAGATTCTCATCAAGAAGTCATTTTTGTTAAGCTTTAGTGAGGTTTGGCTTCTTATTGTTGTAGCACAGTTTATGCCAGTCTTATACCTTTTGTCAAGGATTATCTTTGGGAGCATCTTGTGGAGTTACGGTAGCGTGTTATTGAATGCCCTTGGTTAGTTCTTGGTGATTTTAATGAAGTTGTGGCTCCCTTTAAGATTAATAAAGGGACTTATGATCATAATAGAGCAAATAAGTCCTTGTGGAGTTTGGACTCTTGTGGTTTGATGGATTTGGGTGTAGTTGGGCATAAGTTCACTTGGTCTGGTACGGTGCAAGGGAATTGGTTTGTGTCTAAGCGTTTGGACAAAGCAGTTGCTTGCTTTGATTAAAGGATTATGTTTCTTGAAGCTTATGAGGAAAATCTCAGTGGCCTTCATTCATATCATAGTCCTATTTTGGTCCATTGCAGGAGCTTGGATATTGTGAAGGGGGATTGGCCCTTCCAATTTCAAGCTGCTTGGACTACTCATCCAAGCTATAAGGAGGTGGTTCAGTCTGCTTAGAACTTTGGTAGATCAATTGTTTCTCTTTGCTTAGATAGTGTCAAAGATGATTCAAAGAAATTTAATGTGGTCTTTGGCAATATTTTTAGGGAAGTGGCTGCTTAAGGCTTGTATTAAGGGCATTCAGCGAAGCATAGAATCTTGTGATTCTTTATCTCTTGCCGAAGTTAAGAAGGAGCTTCAGGAAGAATATAATTTGGTTCTGGGACAAGAAGAATTGTTGTGGCTCCATAAATCCAGGAAAATTGGGTGCAGTTTGGTGATAGGAACATAGTTTTTTCCATGTTCAAACTTTGGCTAGAAGGAAGAGAAACAAGATCCATGGCCTGTTAATGGAGGATGGGTCTTGGTGTACAAACTAGTCTTCTCTTTAGGAGGAAGCCCTTAGATTCTTTAAGAAACTCTTTTGTAATTCTGAAAAAGTCAATTTGGAGGCCTTGAGGTTGAACAAAATTCCCAAGTTGAGCTCTAGGGGCTATAAAGTGTTTGCTCCTATGACAAAGGATCAGGTTAGAGTTGTAATGATGTCTATGAAGCCAAAGCAGGCTCCTGATCTGGATAAATTTCAACATTTCTTTTTTAAATTTTATTAGGAAGTGGTTAGTAATGATTTTTGGAACCTAGTTAGAATGGATTTATAGATCCAAGGATTGTTGAGACTCTAATTGTCCTTATTCCTAAAATTGAGTATCCTATGCACTTGAAGTATTTTAGGCCCATCAATTTGTGTGATGTGATCTACAAGGTCAATAGACTTAGGCCTTTCTTGGATGAGATTATTAGTCCACTTTAAGGGAGTTTTATCCCTGGTCGTGGTACTACAAATAATATCACTGTGGCTTATGAGATGCTGAATTATATTTATAAATCTAAGGAGAAGACAAGGACTCTCGCATTTAAATTGGATCTTGAAAAAGCTTATGATAGTGTAAATTGGGAGTTCCTTGAGGTTACCAATAACGAGTTTGGGGTACTTGGCCCAATTATGAGCTTGATCATGAATTGTGTGAGATCCTCCTCTCTGTCTATTGTGTGGATGGATCCAAACTCTATCCTTTTGCTCCCACTAGAAAATTAAGACAAGGGGACTCTTTATCCCCTTATCTATTTATTTTGTGTATGGAGAAACTCTCCCTCTATATCTCCCAAAAAGTTGATGAAGGCTCTTGGCTTCTAGTGGAAATCTCTAAGAATGGTTCTTTGATTTCTCATTTATTGTTTGCGGACAATGTTTTTCTTTTTTGCGAAGCTATAAATAGGCAGGTTCATTTGGTGCTTTAGGTGCTTAATAATTTCAGTGCTACTTCTGGCTTGTGTATTACTTTGAGAAATCCATGTCTTTGTGGTCTAAGCAAGTCTCTCAGCAAAGGCAGGAGAATTTTACTAATATTTCCTCTATCCGCTTTACTTCAAATTTGGGAAAATATTTAGATGTTCCTATTGTTCAAGGGAGGTGAAAAGGTCAGTTTTTAATGGGGTTTTGGAGAAAATTCAGAGCCATTTAGCCTCTTGAAAAGGTAAGCTTTTAAATAGAGCTGGGAGAAGTTGTCTAGCTAAATCCATTTGGTCTTCCATTCCATCTCCTTTATCCTCTATTCCTTAACAATAAGAAAATCTTTCTTGCTTCAGACCAATAGGTAATTTTTTAATCTCCAAAACTTTCGCATAGGAAATGAACCCCAAATACACATTATTCTTGGAAACCATAAGCACCATTTATGGCTAGTATCAGGTACTAAAATTTTCATATGCATTGGTGCTTAGGGAACAGAAAAATTAATCAGGCAACATGGAAGTCCTGCTTATACTCAATGCAGCATCCTGGTCAACAAGTACTGTTCCAAGAAGTTTGTTAATTGCAATACAGACTTTTAACTGTACATTCCTTGGTTGGTCCAAGTGCTCCATTTCTAGCAACACATATTATTGAAAGATTCAATATTGCCATCACTCAAATTTTAAGGCCAAAAATGATATTGAAGGGAAGCAACAAGAAAAACATGTATACATTGATACAATTACAAACGTGAACACTGCATGACAAAGTCCAAAAGCTATAGGACACAATACACAGGTTCGCATAGAGTTTTTTTAGTTTTTCACTTCAATTTTATTTCCTCATTTTTATGATATTTTTTCACACTTTTTTGAGAGAGGTCCATTATGCATTATTGCATCTACTACATCTTTCTTTTATGCCTCTTATCCCATATTTTAATTTTGGTTATACCTCCTTTTTTGGAAAAAATAAACACTGAACAATCTTTATAAAAGAATTAAAATCAGAAACTCCATTAGTATTTTAGGAACAAATCCTCTTTAATTCATCTTCCTCCCCAAAAAAGGGAAGACTGTTTTAATTTCTATTTTTAAAACAATCAACCTATGTCTTCTCTATACTACTAATGAGGTAGCAAGCAATTCAAACCCCTTACCACCCAAAAAAAAAAAAAAAAACACCGATGGAGTGAGATAATGATATGTAGTAGTCACAATTTGTCAAGCTGTAATGAAAATGTTCTTATAATCTATACCATTGTTGTTAATATCGTGCAATTTGCGATATGAATAGCACGGCTTGATTTGATTCATCATCTCAGTGATACAGATACATGTTTGTATTGGAAATGGGCATGAATTGTATGTGAATCACAATAATCGATCTGATTCCGTATCGATGATACAAATCGCCGAATCAAGTGATACAATTTTGATTTTTTTTTTTTTTTGGGCTTTTTCCTCTCTCAGATTCTTAATAGGAAAAGGTCAAAGTAAATAATTTGAAAAAAAAAAAAAAGAAACTAAAGGGACTCTTAAACTCATGCATGATGTATCTATAAGAGACATGAACAGTTTTCTGAGCATACTAGCAACAGCTAGCATCTCATTATTATGTCTCCTAAGATGGCTTCTAAGGTGGCTCCTAAGGCTAAGAAGAAGGCAAACAAAGATGTTCAATGATATACTAAAATTTAAGTACTTATTTGCAAATTTTTGAACATTTTCTTTATGTTCTAGATATAATATTTTGTTATCTAAGCCTTTTATTAATATGCTTATGAATCATATGACACGAATCAATTCACGGTTCACAATTTAAAAATTAATCAAATGATTTACGATACAACCACGATTTGACAACTATGATCCATACTTAATAGACACGACAACGTGCACACATTAAACAGACTGATACACAAGAAATGTGTTTGTGTGCTTAACAGCATATGGCATAAGATGTTATAAGCCATTACCTAGGCAAAAAATTGTTTTTTGACTCTTCAACCAACGTGAAAGCCTCAAACAGAGATTTCTCAGGCACCTAACTACAAAAAGGGAATAGATAGATAAACTTCAAATAAAATCATAATCATAAAATGAACAAAAGAAATGAATATGTCAACCTCCAAAAACAAAACAAACAATAGTAAGATCAATCGCATCAAGAACCTAAACCTAATAGTTGTGTGCTCAGCTTCTAAGACACTCCAAATCAGTTTCTCACCGTCAGTCACAGGTGCACTCACTGACATACCTCCTTTTCACATAATATAGCAAAATAGCAATTAACTTATAATTGTGATACAGGAAGGCAAGATATTCTATCAAAATTATGTATAACTACAACAATAAACTGCATTACCTTAACAGCAGAAGACCATTTATATTACTGGCCAAGTGTTTTGTACAGGGAATCTAAACGATCAATTTCATCGGGAGAGTACTAGCCCTTTTTTGAATACAACCAAACACATTTTCGGAGATCTTCATAGTATCTGAATGTTAACAAAAATCATGAACTATTATTAAGCTTCTACAAGTCAGCAATAGTGTAGACAAAATAAAATCCAAAAGAAACTGCTTACAAAGGGAGTTATTATACAATTATTATTATATATTTGAAGCGACATAAAAAGCCAATAGCCCAACACATTATTGAATGGCTTGATAGTAGGAAGACACTCCAAGACATTATTGACACCATTAAGGCTAAAAGTCTTTCGAAACATGCAGAAAGACTTCGCAATTGAGATGCTCCATCCAAAGATATAAGCTGCCACAAAGATCGCCTATAATAATCAGGACTCATGGAAAGTAATGCCCAATACAAAGTTTCACCTTGTTCTAATCGACCAAGCTTCACTAAAAGTACAACTTCTTGTTCTTTATATGCAAGCTTATCAACCTTAAACAACATATAAGGAAAAATTATTATATCATGCATGCTAAGTTATATCATCAAGTTACCCAGGTACACATGACATACATACAATTTTTTACTCTTTTTTGTGCAACTCCTCCGGAGCTCTCTCAAGCAATCTGCATTCCTCCAACAAAGAGATCTGTGCAAAAATATTTGACGTAGAAAACCACCATTGGAGGGAAAAACAACATCAGCTTTCAAACCACCAAAAAGACTTCATATTCTTGAACATCAATAAATAGAAGTGACAGCAAAATAATTCAGAAGCATGTGTCTTTTCTGACTTATTGCAGCATGTGTCCTCAATCAAGCAACAATTAGAAGCACAATAGAAATCCAGAAATACAGAAATCTTGAAAATATGTTATTACAGTGCTGTCAGTGCACGAGATCAATTGCAATCATCATCCATCACGTTAGTTACCACGTGTTCATTTTAACACAATATTATTTTCATTTTCGGCTTTTAGTTGCAACTAAATAATTTCCAGATTCAATTTTAGAAGGTCAATGTATATCAAAGCTGGCAAACTCAAAAGTTCAGTTAAACTCGTAAAGTTTTATTAAATTTGAATCATAAATTACATATTGAAAAAAATCTGAAAATTATATTTTAGTAACTAAACATAATTCAAAAACATATTTGTGATTAATATTCAAAAACCTATGCAATCTATATAATTAATTGTAATTTATAAATTATAATGATTACATGCTTATACTATACTTAAAATTTTAATGATAAAAAAATGTAATAATTCATGTAGTAGTAATATTTTAGTTACAATTATAGAAGAATATTCTATATAAAAAAATTGAAAAATATTCTATCACTTAAATTTTGTAATGGTTAATTAGGCAATTCATTAAGCAATAATGTGTAATAGTAATGATTATTAATTCTAATATTTTATAATTTTCATATTTAAAAAAAACATATTTTGTCATTTTTTTTCTTATATTATATCTTTATTTTTCATAATAAGTCACTTAATTCCTCCATCTATACATCTAGAATGTACAATCAACTCTTTTTATTTTTTATGGATTTATATAATAATTAAAATTATTAAACCAGTCTTCTCCTTTGAGTGACATAGACTTATTTCAACTTTGAAATGAAATTGATCAAATATGTGATTATTTTATTTTCAATCAACATACTCTATTATTATTTATAAAATTTATTTGAATTGATATTCATCTTAACATTTTAAAAGAAGAATAATGAACAGTATGCATTTCTTAGTAATTTGTCTTTAAGCACATATGAATGAGAATAAAAATGAGAGTTTCATTAGTTAACTTCCTATAAAAAAGAATTAAAAGAAATATATCAAAGGAAATTTTTTTTATTTTCATTTCAATTAAAATATGAAACGTATTAAAAAATATTAAAATCATATAATTTATCTAATTTTTCTCTTTTATTTTTTTTCCCTTTCACATTTTTATTTTCAATAAATATGTTATTTTATGTAATAAATTATAAAAGAAAATAACTATATGAGAGTTTCTAAATTATTATTTTTTAAATTATCATTCATAAAATGTGAAAAGAAAATAATTTTTACATGATATTTTGAATGGAGTAATTTTTTAATAGTATGTTTATGATGTTAGTCTTAAATTAAATGGATTATAAGTAAATTTTATATGTGAGTGAGACAAATTTCATATGAAAACTTCATAAATTCTAATCATGTATTGTGAATGGGAAACAAACTTTGCATGACAATTTTAGAAAAAGTAGTATTCCAATATTATATATATGATTGTTGTTTGAGAATTTTTGTTAAATTTTTTAAAGATAAATTGCTTGCAAATCAATTCAAAACTAAACAAATTTAAACTCATAAACTCACTAATAAAATTGAGAGTTTACTGATTTTGTTAGAGTTTATCAGAAAGAGAGTTTATATATAAATTAACTCATTTTTGTATGGTGAAATTATAAATGTGTAAGAGTTTAAGAATTAAATCGAAAGTTTAACATCCATGATGCACGCTGTATTCTTTAGGCTACTCTCATATTTTTCAACTCCTATTTTCATTAGTTTTCAGCTAGTCAGATTTCTTTATAGTAATCATCCAAATCTTTATGTCAGATAAGTTCTAAATTTAATGACTTAGTTTGGCAATCATGCAAACATCGTTCTTCTTAGGGTTTTCAAAATATATTTGCTTGGTATTACCATTAAATACTAATATTAGGAAAGCATGAAAATGTGTTTACTTGAAGCTATAGAATAAAAATATCTAAAATTCATCATGCAATTTTAATTATAGAATATAGAGTAAGATTTGAACCATCCTATCCTGATTTGCAAATAAAGCTTTAAATGGAATGCCAAGAAGGGAATTCATCAAAATTTCCTTTGGAAACCAAATAAAAGGATATCCCTTTCTCCCCTTCAATCCAATGCTTCAAACAACTATTCACAATCACACATAGTGCTCTAGTAAACATTGGAATTGCTTGAGTTAAAATATAAAATATGGAGAATCAAGTTGGTTAAACATTGGAATTGTTTGAGTTAAAATATAAAATATGGAGAATCAAGTTGGTTAAACAGTTCAATTAGGGCACCACCATCACTTCTCGAGGCATGCCTATCCACCTGAAGGTATCAATGCTATTCTAGGGTTAAGTGTTCCTCTGTAATAAGGGTGTAAACAAGTTGGTTCGGATCGGGTTTGCACAGAAAATAAATCCGAACCAATTAATTTTAATTGGTTTGATTTGATTTGGATTCATAAACTTTTTTTAAAATTCGAACCAAACCGAATTTTATTGTATGCATATACAATAAACTTTATTTATTGTATTTTTTTACTTAAATTGAAAAAAAAAATAAACAGGTAATCCAATCATCGAAATTTAATTGGTTTGGTTCGAATTTGTTGGGTTCATTGGATTGACCAAATCCGCTTACACCCCTACTCCATAACATCAAGAAGCTAGTCATTGTTGAAAAGTAAAGTACTTGCAAAAGCATTAACAGTATGATAGAAAACATTTGAGTTTTTAGTTTTTCAAAAGAGAAAAAAACACACACAAAAATAAATAACTAAATAAAAAAGAAATGTCGATAGGAATATAAAGACGTAAGAAGGACAAGGAAGACACTTGTAAGGGCGTCGAGTCTCTCTCGCAGGCCATTCCATGACTCGCACATCACAACGGAGTGAACGAGTGGTTCTTCCATACTCCACGGAGTACAAGATTCTTTCCTCCATGATCAATTTAGACCACAAGATTTCTGAACTTTGTACTTTTAAGTAGGTCCCATTCAGATATCCAATGGTGACAATATATGGTGCAGGAAGAAAGGCTTTTCCTCTATGGAGCATGTTAGAATTTTTCCGAAGTGAACTACCAACTATATAATTGAATCAGTTTCTCTCTCCTTCTCACTTTACATAAACACGCACAACACTCTCTATTTTGCGCACACTCTCTCTCTTTCTATTTCAAGAAGCACTCTTTCTATCACTTCGCTTACACTCTCACTCTCACTCTATGTTTTCGCGATGCAATCGCGAACGAGGTTTGATCCTTGAAACTGATCATGCAAGTGCTGAACAATGAGCTTGTGGCCATGGAGGAGCACTCAATCTCGGCGAGCAACATTGATAGTGAAATGGAGAAGCTCTTAGAGTGGAAGTGCCGTAGAGATCAGTTCGAGAGCTCCGTTATGTACTCCTCAACCAACTACCTCTCTACCACGACATTCTTGACGCCCTTTCAACTCTTGAGAGCACCAACACAAGGATCCAAGACATAATCATGAACATCACATTAGAGCACTTAACTGCAAATTCGACAAGGATAAAAAAAGAGTACTTCAAAGAGCCGAAAGAATCCTACATCAAGAAGAGAGTTCTCTAGAAGATGGTTGTTATGGCCAAGGTGGTATTAATTGAAATCAAAGATGAAATAAAAGGCAGTATTGAGCCAAAATGGTATCGTATTGGCCACGCTAACACAGGTTACTTTCTCTATGAATGGAGCAACCTCAACGATCTCAGGCTTAAAGTGTGTCCTTGTTGCCGAAACGCTCAAACTGCTCATGATGGTGTCTAACTGAAGAATGGCTTCGAAGAACTCCACTGCCATCTCATCCAACATCTTTCCCTTATCAAAACTTGCTCTCTCGACACCCTCATGGTACGAACACTGACCCTAGCCACATTAATCACAGTCAAAACCTCTCAGCAACTTCGCAACCACCGCTTAGTGATAAGCTCTGCATCTTTCTGAATAAGCTCTGTCTTCACAATGGTTATCGTTGTTCCTCACCATAAGAATCATGAATCGAGCCAACATTTGTGAGAGCTCAATTGCTGTTTGATGCACCTTGAGCCTGAGATCATTAAGGTTGTTCCATTCATAGAGAAAGTAACCGGTGTTAGCTTGCTGTTTCAACCAATATGACATCATTTCCCGCTCGGTGTTACCTTCTATTTCATCTTTGATTTCAATTAAAAGCACCTTGGATGTAACAACCAACTTCTGGAGAACTCTCTTCTTTACGTTGGATTCTTCCGACTCTTTAAAGTGCTCCTCTTCAATTCTTCTCAGTTCTGTATTTGAGTACTGTGATATGATGTCAATGATTAGGTCTTGGATCCTTGTGTTGGTGCTTTCAAGAGTTGAAAGGAAGTTAAGAACATTGGCTAAGGAGGACAAAATGGAGCTCATCTTCCTTGAACCGATCTTTATGGCATTTCTACTCTAAGAGCTTCTTCTCCATTTTATCTGAGTAAAAGTAATATTGTTTCCTTTTGTTGATCTTGTACATTTTTTTTTTCTGGACACTAACACTAATCCAAAAAAACATAAATAGTATGCTTAATCCTAACCCTTGTAACCTTAGTATTAAATTTAACTCAATTAGTTTAAATTTTGTAAATAAATATTTTAAATAAATACAACTTATTAAATGTTTTAAATAAACATAACTTATTAAGTATT
This sequence comes from Pterocarpus macrocarpus, assembly GCA_031439585.1. Taxonomy (NCBI): domain Eukaryota; kingdom Viridiplantae; phylum Streptophyta; class Magnoliopsida; order Fabales; family Fabaceae; genus Pterocarpus; species Pterocarpus macrocarpus. Next base: position 2,371,220 of record CM062516.1, read on the forward strand.
TAAATGATAATAATAATAATAATGATAACATTTATATTAAATTTTTCTATTATGTCTTTTTCAATCTTGATGTCTTCCCCCCTTTTTCTCTTTAATCTTGGCTTTTATCCTTTAAGTTCTGTTTTTTGAATTCTCTATCTCAAACTTATTAAAGATTTATTTAAGTATTATGCATATTTCCTCTCATTTTTCAATTATGATATAATATTTTTGTCTGATTTATGTTATAATAAATAATAGATAATATTAATAAAAAATAATAATTTAAAATAATAATCTAACTAATGGATTGTTACAAAGCAATAATACATTATAAATAAAATAGTCTCACTAAAATTAATAACTAAAAGTCCAAATTACATTAACCAATACAGGACAACGACATTTTGCTCATGCTTAAGAAGTTGACCCATTTCTATGGGGATATTGTCTGCAACTATGTCCTTTACCTCAATAGACACTACAATGTTTCAGTCCCCATATCTCTATCATATCCATTTCATTGAGGAAACAGGTTGATTTGGGTCGACCTTTCTTTATGCGCTTCAACTATGGATTAGGATGAATTCTTGGCCCATTATATGTTGACCACGTACTTTCATGTCCCATAACCCCAAATTCCTGCTCATACACTTGGCAAATGTTGTCCATAGAGCCGGGTATATGGGCCGCAATCCGCGAGTTGGTCTGTTTAATCTGCAATCCACACCACTTAACCCACTCGTTTATTGGTCCTTTTTTTTGTTGCGGGTTTTATAGCCCATACCGTTTAGCCAAATGGACTAAGCCCATGGATTCGCAGACCAACCTGTTAGCCCACATAATTTTTTTTCTTTTCTCCTTATTAAGAGCACAAAACAAGGCCACACTTCACATATCTCACTCTTACCCACGGCCCACTTCTCACTTAATCACCCACGGCCCAAAAAATAAAAGACAATAAAACTCTCTTCTGACTTCTCAAAGACAAAGAAAGGAGACACAATACAACAAACCCAAACCCAATAAAAGAAAAAGAGAGGAAACATAATAAGTCAATAACAGTATAACACATAAACATAAATTACACAATCCTCATTCAGTCATTCTATCATCACAATTTATAAAACTCAAACCCATCTAAAAAAAACCCTAAAGCTACCCCCTGCAGCTGCTGCGGCGCCCTTTCTCTCTGACCTTCTCGGACTCGGCCTCTTCACCCGCTAAGTCACTGACGGTCCTCCTTCTCCCTGCTTCACCCGAGTTGCGAGCCTGCGACTATGAGCCTCTGTTTGAGCCCCTACGATGGTGAGCCTTCGTTCAAGCCACTGCGACGATGAGCCTCCGTTCCAGCCCATGTGACTGTGAGCTATGAGCTTCCGTTTGAGTAGTTTGCGAGCCTACTTTCATTGGACTTAGTGCTAAATCTCCATTTGAACCTCTATTGCCGAGTTCCTATCACCGCCGGAGTACCCCTCACCTTCGTTTGAACTTCGAAGGTCACAAGAAATTGAGGTATTGTTGTTTCTTTGTTTACTAATCTACAGGCAATAGTACTACTGGAGTGGATTTGTTTATTTAGTTGGCTTGCCTGTTTTTCTGCTCTTGAATCTTGATTTGGGATTTGTTGACTGATTATATTTAGTTCATGTTTTACTATTTTTGACTGATTATAATGTAAATTGCATTCTGTTATGCCTATGCCTTTGGTTTAGTTGTGGGATTTTTAGTTATATTTTGTTTTGTGACTATTTCAGCTTGATAGTTAATTAGATATGGAAATTTCAAATGGTAAATGTCATGAATCATAATAATCAAAGGGTTCAGAATATTGGTAGTAGTAGTAGTAGTGGCCCAACTGTTGAAGATGCTATTGATGAATCTAAACCAAGTAATTAGAGAAATAGGAGCCTTTCATCAAATGTTTGGAATTATTTTGATAAAATTGGTGTGGGTTGTGATGGGAAAGAAAGAGCACAATGTAAGGCTTGTGGGAAAGAATATGTTAGTGGTGGTAATAAGTATGGGATTTCAACTTTGCTACACCATGTAAATAAATGTGAGAAATTGCCTAGGTTTCCCGATACTGAAGTTGGAAAACTAATGCTTGATCAAACTGCAAGATTGAGATCTAGAAAAGTTGATAACAAAGTTGTGCGTGACTTAGTTGCTATGGCTATCATAGAGCATGATCTTCCATTTTCTTTTGTTGAATATAGTAGGGTGAGGGAATTGTTGAAATACCTAAATCCTGAAGCCAAGATTTATTCTAGATGAATGGTTACTACGGATGTGATTAATATGTATGAGAGTGAAAAGAAAAAATTGAAGCAAGTGTTGTCTCACATTCCAAGTAGAGTATGTTTGATTTCTGATGTATGGACTTCTTGCACAACTAAGGGCTATATTACATTGACAGCCCATTTTGTTGATGAAAATTGGAAGCTTAATAGCAAAATTCAAAACTTTTTTCATATGCCTCCTCCACATACTGGACGTGAATTATGTAAGATTGTGTTAAGTTTTTGCAAGAGTGGGGAATTGAGCAAAAAAAATTTTCATTAACTTTGGATAATGTCACTTCTAATGACAATATGCAAGAAGTATTGAAAGAGAGGATACGTTCCTTATATAATGGTTATGTAATGGTGAGTTTTTCACATTCGGTGTTGTGCTCATATTTTAAACTTAATTGTTCAAGAGGGTTTGAAGGCTACTAGTGATGCTTTGTACAAAATTAGAGAGAGTATCAAGTATGTCAAGGGAAGGAAGAATGAATGCTTTTAAAGCAATTATTAAAGAAATTGATGGGATTAACACTTTTGTTCGCTTGCGTTTGGATGTATCTACTAGGTGGAACTCCACTTTTTTTATGCTTGAAAGTGCACTTCCATATCAGTGTGCTTTTTGGGATCTTAGCATGAATGATTCAAATTATAATAAGTATTGCCCTTCTAAGGAAGAATGGAAAAGAGCAGAAAAAATGTGTGAATTTTTGCGCCCTTTTTATGTGATCACTAATCTAATTTCCGGATCATCTTATTCTACATCCAATTTATACTTCAAACAAGTGTGGAGGATTGAATGTTTGTTGATTCAAAATATGGGCAATGAGGATGAAGTGATTAAGGGTATGGCTTTTAGGATGAAAGTAAAGTTTGACAAATATTGGAGTGAGTATAGCATTGTGCTTGCACTTGGATCCGTTCTTGACCCCCGCATGAAGTTCTCATTTTTAGAATTTTGTTATCAGAAGCTCGGTCTTGATCCAATAGCTTGTCAAGAAAAGTTAAATGTTGTGAAAAGCAAGTTGTTTACTCTTTTCAATGAGTATGTGCAAAGGTCTTCTGGAGAGTCAAGTAGTTCTTAAGCTCAAAATAGCCAACTTCGAACTCATGAAGTAGCTATTAGAAGTGGTATTGGAGACCCATCACCTTGGATTGATATGGATGTAAGTTTATGTATCTTACTTATTTACCTTTTATATGTTTGATTTATTTGATTCTTTATTTGGATTTTTAATTCTTTATTTGCTATAGTTTGAAAATGACATAGGAGTATATTGAATATGACAATCAAAATGTTCCACAAGTTGGAAAGTCACAATTGGATGAGCAAAAGAGGAAGTTTCAATCCCACCAACATCTTGATGTTTTGCAATAATAAACATCGATTTCCAGATTTAGCATTGATGGCTTGTGATATTTTCATCATTCCAATGACAACAGTGGCATCCGAATCAGCATTTAGTATTGGTTCTCATGTGCTCAATAAATATAGAAGTTCTCTTCTTTCTGAAAATGTGCAAGCTTTGATATGTACTAGAAATTGGTTGCTTGGCTTTGATATGCAAGGTAAAAATAATATAAAATTAATTTATATCTTTTCTTATGTTAATATATGTTTTGACTAAATGTCGTTTTAATATATTTTTTTTTTTTGTTTAACTTTTTGCATGTTGTGACTTGTGAGTTGTAGACCCAGATGAAGATTCAACCTTAGTAGAGGTGGAGAAAAAGATTGAGGCAAAAGCATCCATGAGTGCTTCAAATGTGGTGATTGATGAATGAAGGGCTTTGAAAAATTGTGTTATTTTTTCTTTTGTGTATTTAATATATTGGACTTTAGTAGCATTTGAGGTTTGATGGATAGAGTTTGGAAGGACGTTAAATTTGATTTTATTTGTGTATCTCATGCATTGGAGCCTTGGATTTTATGAGTACTCACTCATGATGTATGTTCTATTTTATTGTTGGCAAAGAATTGAAATCCTCTAATGTTGTTGACTTGTCTTTCATATATGTAGTATATGCATATGCTTGAATGGTTGTTTTTGTTAAGGGTTGTAGTGTAGTTGTTAGGAAGTTGGAAATTTGAAAGAATAGTCTTACATTAGATTATTATTGGTACTCATATATTATTTGGTATTTGATACATTTCATATTTGGTAGTTGTTGATTTATATTGTTTAATATTTGGTATGAGATTGAAGTTGCCTTTGAATCTTTGATGATTAGTTGATTAATAATCATTATTAGGATTGAAAAAATAGAGTATAGATAAGTTGTAAGTCCTCAATATGGAATTATTGGATAGAAATAAGTGGAAAAAAATAAATTTTAGTACTTGCTTGCAAACCTTTCATGTTAGTTTACATTGGGGGTTTTCTCCTCCAGTAAGAAGCCCAAAAAAATTGAAGGTTGTTAGGTAGAAAAAATAAAATCAGAGAAGATCCAAAAAAATATTGAAGGCAGAAAAAAAAAAGCCCAAAAAATGTGAAGGCAAAAAAAAAAGAGAAAAGGCCCAAAAACAAAGGCAGAAAAAAAAAGAAGACTTAAAAATCTGAAATCAGAAAAAAAAGGGCCCAAAAATTTGAATGTAAAATAAAAATAGAGAAGGCCCGAAAAAAGTGAAAACAAAAAAATTTTGGGCCTATGCGGTGCGGACGCGGGCCAGCAATTTTTTAGCCCATTTATTTTGCGGACCAGCCCGGTCCAGCTCGTATAAAAATAGTCCGTCGCGAACTGGGTTAAACGGGCCGAGCTGACCCACTTACCCACTTTTAGTTGTCCATCTTATAAACACCGTCCACATAAACTTGTTAGTCAATGTTCTAATTAGGATAGCAAGCAATTATATGACGACATGAATATTGATCTATCTGAAAATCACTATAGTCACAATACCTATAACTCAGATCAATTTTGAATTGCGATCCATTTGATAGCTCTTCAATGTGGAAACTTTCATGTTGCCTTGCAAAACTAGTGGTGCGTATGCCTCCCGCTGCTTACTAGTTTTCTTGTAGTCGTGTTGTGATAGTTTCAGAGAAAACACTTTTTGTAGCTTTTCGTGCATATACCTCCTTGCCTTTAGTAATAAATAACTCACCCAACCAAAAATATGTTGCTCTAACCAACATAGTAATGAGTAGATTACAAGCCCCCTTTAACATAGAGTTGATACACTCGACCAGGTTTATGATCATATGCCCATGCTGATGTCCATCGTCAAAGGCTTAAGTCCACTTGTCTCTTGGAATTTCGTCAAGCCAATTTGTATATATCTTACCATGCTAGCCCATCTGCTCATATTGATGATTAAATTCACACTCAGTCCTTCAATACCCTACAAATCACAATGTCGTCGATATATTATTAAAAAAAAAAATCAGGTTCACAAATAAAGATAATTAAATTATGAATTACCTATACTCACAACAAGTTGGTGCAAGTAAGGCTTTTGGAATCTCTGCAAGAAATTGGCTATGATGTGTCTGATGTAGTACATATGGAATACTTTTGGAGGTTCCCATTGACCATGGCAACGTTGAATCACTGCTTTAATTGACTCGTGTTGATTAGAAATAATGCTAACTCTATCTCAAGTCACCACATATCTGCATAGATAATGCAAAAAAAATTCTAAGCATCTGCAATCTCACCCTCAATGATTGCAAATACAAGTAGCAATATATTCTGACTGCCATCTTGTGCCACTGTCACCAATAGAGTGCCTTTGTATTTTCCATATAAATGTGTCCCATTAACCTGGACCAATGGTTTGCAGTGTCTGAAAGCTCCGATAAAAGGATTGAAAGTCCAAAGCATTGGTGGAATATTCGGTCATTCAATTGCTCCTTAGTGCCATGGCAGGCCAAAATAATATTGAACTCAACATATGAACTTCTCGTAAAATCACACATTGCTCCCAACCAATTGGGTAAAACTGCATACAACTCTTCCTAGCCCCCATAAATTCTTTCGATTACCTTTTGCTTCGCCATCCATGCTTTCTATTATGTCAGTGTGTATCCATACCGAGATTGAATTTCTGCAATCACAACTTTTACTTTAATAGATACATTAGTTCGTGTCATGGGCTCTATATATTATGCAATCATGTCAGCATCCAGCTTTGTGTGATCCTGAGAAATCATTGCTGCATTACAAATGTGCGGGCTATTGCACTTTCTGACTTTCGATATGTCCTTTTTTTTTTTAGACTAACTCTAATAAGCCAATTGCACCCCATATCGTAGTGTTTACACTTACAATAAAATGCCCTTGATTCTAACTTACACACAAAGTAGTCCATCGATTTAGTTATGCTGTAGTTCTTGACTACTCATACTACAGCCTCCCTATCATTGAATTGCATTCCCATATATAATTCACCATTGGCAGCATAATCACTAGCCATGTTTGTATACTCAGGAAATTCAAGTGCATGTATAACTTGAAGATCCAAAATGCGCATGAAAGATGGAGGATCTTCTGCATGCTGAATAATAGCCGGTGTGTTTGGTACATTATCATCACCATCATCTGCACCATTATCCCTGACTCCTTGTTACCCTTCTAATTAATCGTCATCACTTTCATTGCCCTAATTTTGCATTCTACACTTCTTACTGGAAACAGACGGTAGATCTTCTTCATAATACTGATACTAACAATTAATAATTATAAATAAAATATCATTAGTTATATAAATTTATGATACACAAAATCCTTAGAAAAAGACAAGTGTAAAGCATATTTTATATCTGATATAATAATAATAATAATAATAAAAGGAATAACAACTAATATAAATTATTAGTCATATATATTTTTAATACACAGAATCCTCAGCAAACGGCAAATATAGAGCATATTTTGTATCTCATATAATAATAATAATAAAAAGAATAACAATTAATACAAATTATTAGCCATATATATTTCTGATACATAAAATTTTCAGCAAGAAGCAAATATAGAACATACTTTGTATCTTATATAATAATAAAAAGAAACAAAAACAATAATAATCATAATAAAATGAACAAATATTAATTTTGAAATAAAAATGTGCAAACCAAAATAATATAAAAGGCTCACTGGATGAATTGGAAACAAATTAATCGTAATACTGGTTAGCTGGATATGAATTAGGATTAGCTTGAGCAACAACTTCTTCAAAGTCAACATATAACTCCATGACCGTATTGATATTCTAATATTGACGACACATCCTAAATATTACTTTCATATCTTTATCATTATTTATTGTAACTGCTCAAAATTTTCGATTTCCATTAACATTTGAGATTGGATATTTGTATCATATTTTTTCCACTCTCTTCTGGAAGTCCATATTTATGCTTTGAGAAAACTCAACTCTTAATTCCTTTAATGAAAGAGTGTAGGGAAGGCATACTAATTCAGGATAATCACACATAAGTATCACACTTTCATTGATTATTGTAATAGAACTATTAAAATATACAATAACAATAATTATATTACTATCCATATTTTTTTCATTCACTTTTATGTTTTTTGGCAAATTATTTCACACTCTCAAATACTATCAAGTACCCCTCTCAAACATCTCTGCAAAGTTGTTGTGAAATTCCACTCTATTTGTATGCGAAAATTTAAGTAAGTTACCAATTTTTTATTATTTTTTTGGTTAAAATCGCAATAGTACAAGATTTTTTTATTGAGTGTTGAACTGGCAACATTATAGCCGCAATTTTTTAGAATTTGTGATCCGTTGTTGCGAGTTCTAGAGCTTATTTATTTATTTTCTCTTCTAAACACATAACAAGTCACTACAATTTATCCACTAAAATCCCATATTCCCCTAAATATTCACAAATTACAATACTTCTCCATTTAACACATAAAATTACAATATTCATTTGCTTGAGCAAATAATGATGATTTTTTCTTTTTGGTTATTTATAATTGCATAAGTGCTAAAATCCCCTCGAGAACTGAGAAATAAATTATTTGCTTGATTAATCACAACTGTGTCATAATAAGAGGGCCACGAAGAAGGGTGCCGTACCCTTCAAAATCTGTAGGTACCACAGACTTCACCCTACCTATCAAGCAGTTCCATATTTAGGTGCTGACTTCACGTCCATGGTGTAACGAAAAAAGAGGAAAAATCGTATCCTTGGACCTTGTTGCTAGAACTGCGTCTTGTTACAATCCTGAAGCACTACTACCTTTCTAAACCCATTCCTGACTCCATGTATATAAATAGAACAAAGGCATCAGACCGAATAATAATAACAATAATAATAATAATAATAATAAAAAACAAAGGCAGTCGATGTCAATTCATTGAAAGAGTAAGAAATTAAAGAATCTTAATAATATGCAGTTAATTAGTATCAAAGATATGATAAATATCTTAATAGACATCCGTATTGAAATGGAAAAACCAAGACCTATCCAAATAAAGTTCCTTTATCATTTGGGAGATTTTACTCAACTGAAGTACAACTAGTCTTAAGATATGAAAGACTGCCACACAAAAAAGGCATAAAAAAGACTGATTCTCAACAGCAAATTTGCTCATTGTAAATGAACAGCTCAGTAGAGAAAATTGAGTATGGGGTGCATCGGTGTGTCTCAAACAGCAGCCTGGGAGAATTTTCATTTTTCAGAGGTATTGGGAACAGTGGATGTCTCACCCTTATGTGCCATAATAGCTGCTTTAAATTCCTCCATTATGGAACCATCCTTGAATTTCAAGGCAAATGTCGAAAGACCATCTTTCCCTTCAGTGGCACTATTGATGCAGGCAAAAGTAACACCTTTCTTGTCCATATTTGTGAGCTTCATATCAGGGTAAAGACGTGCATTCAAGATTAACCTGTAGTTTCCACGAGACCTCATGAGAAGTCTGGCCTTTTCTGTTCCACTATTGACATTAACCTTTAGTTCTCCCTTTCCTCGTTCCTTCCAACTTCCACCCACGAATTCGAACAATACTGATTCTGCATCGAAAACCACTTTCTCGTTTTCTTCACCAGTTTCAACAATGACTTCCTGCAGCGCTAAACCACTTCCTTCGCTCTTAGGAATGGCAGATGCACCTGATGCCCCAAAACCAGAACTTCCATTGTTGGATAAACCCAGACCAAAAAGCTTGTCATTGTTTTGTCCAAAAACAGAACCAGACCCACTACTCAAAGCAGACCCATCCTTTGACATAGATCCAAAGGAAAATATGGAAGTATTAAATCCAGTTCCAGCAAGCCCTGTGAAGGCATTTTGACTACTTGAAAGCTGTTGAAATGACTTAAAAGCGCCACCTTCAGCACTTGGCCCTTCACTTTCAACTTTGTCAGCTTTCTTATCATTGTTGTCACTGTTTTCTTTCTTATCATCATTCTCGGCATCATCATCATCCCTATGTTGTTCTTTATCAGCCTCATTGGCACTCTCTTTATCAGCAGCATCCTTCTTGTCCTCATTTTCACTTTTATTGCCATCCTTACTTCGATCATCATCTAACTCACCTTTGTCATCATTATTCTTCTCCTCTGCAACATGCTCCTTATCTGCATTACTTTCATCACCAGCATCCTTATTTGCAGCAGATTTATCCTCCACCTCACGAGTTTCACCCTTTGGCTGCTTACCTTCCTCATCTTTCACTTTGTCAAAGTCTTTGGTTACATCGTCACTACCTTTCGAATCATCTGCAGTGGGGCTCTCACCAGCTGATTGTGTTTCAGCAGTAGCTTCAGCAGGATTACCACTGGGTTCAGTGGGAGCAACCAAGCGTATTCCAGCAAAAGGGTTTGAAGAAGGAGCAGAATTAGTCTGTTGGCGACGAACTTTGACTATTCTTCTGGTTGCCAGAACCTCATCACTGGCCCGCTTGAAAGTTCCAGCCTCAACCTCAGGAGCATCCTCCTCATCATCAATAGGAGTATCTCGAGTGAGCTCCCTTCCAGCAGCCCTTTTCTTTGATGGTGGAATGGCATTCTCAGCATCCCCCATTGAATAAAGAAATTAATATATCAACTACAACTTAAGAACTTCTATTTCCCCGAGCTTGAGCACAAGAAGAACCGCAATCAGAAAAAATACAATTTTCATTCAAGGACAAAATTCAAAGTAATAATAGCAACACAAGTCATATGAATGATGGCATATGTATTACAAATTTACACATGTTAAAAAACCTCAGAACATGCAAAACATTAGCATAGAAATACCATGCTCTGGGCACATAAGACAAAGATAGCATCAAACACACACAAGAAAGACCACAAATTCTATGAATATTAATTCATAATTTAACCTAAGTGTCCCTTTTACCGATAACATTATGGAAATCCTAGTAAACACCAGCACCTAGAGTATTCCTGTTGTGTACACCTTAAAACATTATTTGTAGCTTACAACAATTTGCTCCCTTACCCTTACTGTCTACTTGGTAAACACATGACTCCATATATACAGAAAAAAAAGTTTACGCATACTTTTGGAGCTAAATTAAACCATTAGTTCAATTGCTCTCAATTAATAGAATTATGTTGGTCATCTATTTTCACTTGCCATAACAAAAGCCTAAGCAGTTTATAATAGAAGCATAGTAATATATACCACAAAACTTCACAATTTGAAAAGGGTGAAGAAAATAAAAGATGACACACAGATTCATTTGAGACCAACATGGTCGTCAAAAAGACGTATCTCTTAATCATAACAGTTGCGTTTAGATGCAGACAAAAGACAGGAGTAGCTTCTAATCTACTTCTCAGCCAAATAAATAAATCAATCCTAATTCTGTTTTTTTTTGGAAAAAAAAAAGCTATATAACTGTACTTTAAAAAAAAAAAAAAAAACCCAAAATTGTATCAATATTCTGAAGCAGTAAATTTCCATGCCGGTATGTTATTCAGAACCAAGATAGATGAGATTGTATTTTGTTTTTGTGAGAAAACATTTAAATCAAAATTACTTCCACATAGAAAAAAGGAATTTATCAAAAATCATAACTTTAACAGCTAAATTTTCAAACCTGAATGCATAAATAAATAATCACGGGTAGAGAGATATGGTTATCAAACAGCAAGAACAAAGCAAAATAAATTATTATAGAGAGCAAAAGGGTTCTTACAGGGGAAAACAAAGGAAACAAAAACCTTGTTGCTGCTGCTGTATAGAGAAGAATTGCTTGCAATACTGTGTAGCTGTATAGAGTGTGAATAAATGAATACGAATTTTGGGACTCTGTGAAGTGCAAACCCTAACACGATGATCGAAGAAGAAGGTCACGCAGGTGGCACCCGAACCAAGTAGTTCAGGCAAATCCTTACGCTAATTTGTATCATGTGTGCGTGTATCTATGTATGTATTTATATAGTGCCAGTCCCCGGTCGTTTTCTATTTTTCTTTATTTATACATCCTAAATTTCAGTTATTACAAGATGATGACATCAGATATTTTAATATAGTTTGGTTAAATAAAGTTTAAAAAAAAAATTGAATAATTGAAGATTTTATAATAAAACTTGCGGGTTTTTGCTACAACTAATTACTCAACAAGTGTTAATATTTTATTAACCTTTATCAAACATTTGATAATCTTTATTGTAAAATATTTTATTTTTTTTCCCCTTACAACCTCCTATTGTTAGATTTTTTTTCAAAAGAAAAAAAAAATTACTTACACAATATCAGGTCAAAACGATAATTTTTTACCCTCCCTAAAATAACAATTTTAAGATTTGAATTTTAATATTACAAATAAAGTTAGCCTGAAATTATGATCCATTTTTACTATGATCAATCAGTTTGGATTCTAGTGTCAAAGAATCGTGTTTTTTTCACAATGTTGGATTTAAAAGATGAACATAAAGAAAATTTGAATTTGACTAAATTTCTGTTCTAACTTTGAAACCAGTTTAATCCAAATCAAACTGACAAATTTTAAAATATATATTTAAAATAATATTTTACCTAAAAATTACTGTGTTATATTTAATTTTTAACTCGGACTAGGGACTATTATACTTCAAGTCAAACCACATTTCCTCACCCGTTACATGATTTTTATAAGGAAATTTAAGTATATATTGTAAGTTTAATAAATTTTTTGAAATTTAAATTTGTATCTATATTTATTTTAATGAATTAGTTTAGACCTTTACATATTTTGACGAATTTAGATATTTATATTTATAATGAATTGTGTACTTAAAAATTATGAAAAAAAAATTAATCCTATCCAAACTGATTTCAATAAGATGATAATAGGAGAAAACTTACTGAATTTAATTGATTGACTTTCCTATTAAATCTAATCTAATTTAACTGACGACAATACGTATTAATAAATGAGAATAAGTTAGTTTCTAAAGTGAAAAAGTGAAAGAATATATACTCTTAAATCAATATATTATGTAGACTCTACTAAATGAATTAAGGATAAACACTCCTCATTTTCTAATTTTATATGTGAACTCACTTTAGAGGAATCTAATGTTAAAAAGGTGGACTGTAATATTTGCAGTTTTGCGGTATAAAAAATTAAAACATTTAATTCTTACTCAATTATTGATTCAATTTTCGCTTAAGATGCCCATTGTACAAAAGAAAATCAAAGTCGTAATCAATATATAGGATTAATTGGGGAAGAATCGTTTTTTATTCAGTTAATAATTCATGTTTACAAACAAGGAAATACATCGAGGTCAATTTTTTTTTCAAAAAAAAATTATGAAATAAATACTATCATCTAAAGTATGAACAGGCATCCAACTACAGTTCAAATCTTTTTTTGTTTTTTTTTCGGTTGCTATAATATCTAGCAAATTATAGCTTGACCCTATGCAGTATTGCAATACCACGTGCAAAATCACATATTTTTAAACCCTTCAACCCTCAAAAAATAATTGAGGTAGATAATATCGTAAGAGCAAAGAATTACATTAGATTGTGAGTAAACAGTAGCAGGAAAACTTTTGGTTTGGCTATATACATTTTTTATAATATTTATCCTTAGCAATTACCCTAAACCCTAAATCGGCAAAGAAAACAATTCCATAATTGAGGTAAATAATGCTGTAAAGAGTATACAATTAAGTCGGATTGCAAAATAAACAGTAGCAAGAAATTTTATAGTAAACAAAAGGCTTGTCAAAGATGAATACAGAAAGCAAATATCTACAAGATTTTGATTTTGGGGGGAACCGCTAGCACGCAATATAACATCAGTAGCCACTACGAAAATCTAAAGACGATAGAAAATAATATATGAGCCAGACTTCATTGTCATATTGACCTCATCTTACGCAACAGACGAGGCTACAGGAAACATTAAGCATTAATGATACCCACATGATGTAAAAAAAGATTATACCCACATGATTGCTCGAGCAATAAAATATTACAAAATCCCAAGCCAAATCGCCGTACAAAATTATGAAGAAACAGGGCATGAGTTCTGAGATTCAGACAATGATTCACTACTAACAATGGACGTAATTTCTTTTAATTTCCTCTCTAATTCCCAAATATACAGCCTAATTGTAGTAAAGTATATGATACACTAAAAACTAGAATTGGCAGGACTAGGTGGTGATAGTAGTAGTAATAGCAAAAACAGCTAGTTCTCAAAATGGGAGTTAGAAATGGCACTACAGAAACAATTCATCACCAGAGACAAAATTTCAATTTTCACACCGCCCCAAACAATTGCTTTTAGGCTGATGGGGCTCCTTCATACTCTTCGTCACCCTCGTTACCATTAACGAGGACCGCACCATCTGTAGAATCGGCATCCACTACTACTGCCTCCTCTTGGCTTCCTTCCTCTCCATTTTGTTCCTCTGTATACTCCTCTCCGTTTCGTTCAGTCAACTGCAACATAAGGACATAAAACAAAATAAAGCAACAGTCTAACACCACCACTAACAATCAATAGGGTTTATAAGTTGTTCTATTCATAGCAGAAAAGAAATACAATAAAACATTTTGATAACTTTTACGTGGTGTTAGCCCTATATTGGGGTATATACCTCATGGTTAGAGTCCCCATTCTCAAGAGGCTGCTCCTCTTCTTCGATCTGCATGTTTCTGAAAGCTTCAACAAGGGTGATGTGTGACTTATCAGCATGGTTGACGTACTCTTCTGCAGGAGGATAAACCCCCCTGAAATAAAGGAAAAAAATTAGTTAGCGAAATTATTTCTTGGAGATGTTTGGTACACAACACACTAACATAATAGTTTATCAAAGCTTGAAGATACATGTAAGATATTATGCAATTATGCCACAAAAAAAAAAAAAAAGAAGGTACGCAAATATGCATTTCCCACCCTGACCTTGTTTCTGCTGCTTTAGATTCAACAGCAAGTGCAACTTGCCAATCTTCAAATAAATTAGGATACTCCTCGGGATCAGCCAACGATTCAGCAGCTTTTGGACTAACCTGTTCATATTAACAAATAAATATAATAAATATATAATTTATTTTTAAGCCACATGCCATCTGTCAACCTGATAAGGAACCCAGGCAGATTATCGAATGGGAATGGAAGTTCCTACCCACAATATCATGTGCACAACGTAAATGTCAGGCAGTTACAATATATATATCTGAATAAGAAATTACCTTATTCAGATCTTTTCTCCAAATTGCCACTATCTCTGACACCTTGCTTGGGAGATAAGATCGAGCCATTAAAGCAGCCTCAGGAATCCGATTGCTGCCAAAGCCGTAACTCAGCTCGTCAAACTGCAGTCTAATGACCCCCCCCCCCAAAAAAAAAAAACACCTTCTCTTCTCTTTTTGTCCAGTAACATCATAAATAAAAGAGCACAACTGCAGAAGATTACCTTTCTACCAACAGTTGAAGGCAATCTTCAAGTTTACCCAACATAAATAAGCAAAGGAATGCGACATTGTTCTTCCCTTGCTCTTTAGCAAGAGCTGCAAGTTTTGATATTCCTTCAGCATCCCCTAAAGAAGAATATAGCAGCAACAACCCACTCAAATCCATTGCATGCTTTAAACATTCCTCAGCCATTTCTAACTGCAAGAACAGATAAAACAGTTAGCTGCAATGGAACAGGAGAGATGGCCAAGAACAATCAACATCAAGTGCCCCAGATCATTACTGATTGTTACAAGAATAATAAATATTCAAAATCCTAATCATGCACTATAATCAGCATCTAGAATTCATCAGAGCGCTATTTGCAGACAGCACAAATATTCAACACGACAATTTAAACCTCTGAGCTCTGAAGCCTCTTGCATCTCAGAAGCTTCAATAAGGGCCTATATCCATCATGTATACATGGTCATATTCAGCACCATATCATCAGGGCCCTCAATTTAATAGATTTGAACATGGATATTTAGGAATGTAATTCAGCCAATTGTTACAGTACAGAAACCACAAGAAACCCAGATTTGATTAACAAAAGAAAACACCTTTCCAGTAGACATGGCTAATTCTCCCAACTGCTTCCATTTAGACTCGCTCTGCACTTCTGTAGCAATACCCTAAAAAGAAAAATGAGGATAAGTACTTTTCAAAATATAAACTGACAAATCACAAACATTCAAACAAGAAAGGAAGAAAAGCAGATGGTTAAGTTATAAAATTTTATAATTCAAGTGATATCTCCTTTCAAGCATATATGAATTTTTGAACTTACCTTTGCAACCTCTAATCTCCCAAGCTGCATAGCTAGATCAAACCTGTAGTCGGGGTCAGTAGCTACTTCAAGAGCATCCTCTATCATCCCTCGTGATTCCAGGAAACGAGCCACACTACCAAAAAAAACAAGTATATAATTGCAATTAGGACGCATGTGATATCTGAGCACCAAGCTTTAGAACTAAAGTCCTAGTATAGAACAATACTCTAAATCAAGGAGACAAGCAATGATAAAGAACAATAGTGTGTCAAGAATAACATCATAATCAAAGGGCAAGAAGCAATGTGTTGTCAATAAGCAAGCAAGCAACTTATGACTATGGAAATGTCAAAAGATACTCTGGTCAGCCACAAAAGATCTACTTCCATTTCCCAGCAGGTTGGTATTTTTACTAACGGGAAATTTCTTAAATCATATCAAACATAATTGCTAAATAATGAAAAAAAAAAGAAACTGTAGCAAATAAAACCTAAAGTAACTAGTACCTGTTATGATGCTCTTTAGGAATTGTTGGTAGAACTTCACTGGCCCTTTCCAAATCACCACGCATCACAAGAGTCTTGTACTCAATCAAGCTTAAAAGCAGTGTGTATCCCATAACACTGATAAAAACAATCAAGAAAAGAAAAATAATCAAATACTGCATTAAGTGATTTCAAATAATACAAACAAACGACCCACTTACTTGAAATCTTTGTCTATCAGATAGACCCTACTTTGGCTGGCAAGATATCCCAACAAGTACATAGGCCGGTCCAAATGAAACATTGTAGTTACCTAAATTCATAATGTTATGCATCAAGATGCCTTGTATGATCCATGTAGTTTAATAAATAATTTTTTGGACAAAAAAGTAATTTATTAAGACAAAGAGAAGACGATTACAGAGTACAATAAATATATATGTGCAGTTCTTTTGAATTGAACCAAAAAGGGAAAAGAGTCAATACCTCACCACCAACACAGTAATTAAGCCTCCAAGAGGAATTGTTGTAGATAAAACAATCCCCAACCCAGATCCCTGTCCTGACACGCTCATTCATTTCATGAAGGAGCTCAAAGGCATCTTCCACACCTTGCTCATCAACAGGTCTTCCACTATCTAAATATGATGCAACAACATCACGCTGCAACAGTAGAAGTTTAATATGTTTACTGTGCTTCACCAGCAAGGTGCAACCAAACATTTAGGGAAAAAGGAATGCTCTTCAGATAAAGCCAACAACTGTAAGAAAAGGAATAAGTTAATCAGAATCCTCACATTGTACTTCAAGATGTAGAATGATGTGTCACTGGCAATCACCACTAGATCACCACTATCAGCCCAGTAGAGGTTCTGACACAAGGAAAAATAACAAAAAGATGAATTAGGAAGCAAAAAACAAAAAACTAGACATCACCTCATGAAAGCACTTACTTTCACATTAACATCAATGCGACGAATCAACCTGCACTCGGCCCAATCATAAAAGCATATGAAATCATTTGAGCACATTGCCATTACAGTGCCACCAAATATTCGTTCAGCCGAAAATGTTGGTCGGATACTCTTCTTTTCCTGAAATACACATAATTTTGACGCCAATAAAAATTTAACTAGAGAAAACTTGTTACACTTCAAAGACAGCTAAAATAATGCAAGAATTTTATTTTTGAGAACCGAATCAGGCAAAATTTAAAAATAATGTCTTACCGGCAGATTGGAAACACTTCCCACAATTGCACTTCCCACAATTGCTGGTCAGACATATTGATTTTATTGAGGTAAATTAATAGCTAGCATATTTTTATTACATCATGCATGTCATAAACAGTAGGTGTGAGTTTAGTTGCAAGTTGGTGCATCTCAAAATTACTTTTAGACCTTAAAATTGTTTTGAAATTTGTGCCAAACTTGTTTGGCGAAATCAAGTTTGGCTTCAAACTTGATTAGGCTCTTCAAAATGAAAGCAACATTTTGTTGTTTTTGTGTCGAGCAAAAATCCATATAGGTGTGTATTGACAAAAATATCCTTTTAACTTAATATTATATTATTATTTAAATTTAAATATTACTTGAATAAATAAAATTCAATAATTTTTTATTATTATTAAAAATACATTTTAAAAGCAATTTTATTTTATAATGCTTAAATAAAATTAAATTGTACAAAATTATTTCTTTATCAACTTATTTATAATTTAATTTTAATATTAATTTGTTTTTAATTTAACCTATCAAACGAATTCATATCTTTTTTGTAATTATACACGTAAAAGTGATTTTTATCCATACTTTCCAAACATCTATGATATCAAAATCACTTTTAGATAAGTATTTCCAAATATCAATCACATTTGTATTAAACTCGCTTCTAATCAAAATCAAGTTGACTTTAAAATCAAGTTTGCAAATTTTAATTCAAACAAGCTATAAATCAATGGCAGAACCCAGTTAACTTGCCCTTTTAAGAAATATTAAGAATTTGTCGGTTGTCACCATCACTTTCATCATTAGATAAGTATAAAATGAAATAGTAAAAAAATTCAAAATGAATTACAAACCTGGAAATTTTTGCTGAAAATCTTAATCTTCGATGTACTTTCTCTCACAGCATATTCCCCATCCGAAGACCAAACAAATTCCAATGCTGAACCAAATGACCTATTTCTCCACGCCAAAGCAGTGTATATAATATACTCACCATCTCCACATACAACAACAAACCGGCCATTTGGATTGTGTTTCAAACTCTAAATACAAAAAATCAGATCACTAGTCAATCACCAGGCACAAAAAGGCATAAAGACACAAACAATTAGTGGTAACCAGAGAAAAGATTATTATTTTTAAGCTCATTTCTTGCAATACAGACTAAAGATTAAAAGAATAGTTCCCAAATACCTAGTAGTTCTTGTCATTAACTTTTGACTTCAAATGCTAACATTACATAACAAACATATATTTATTAAACAAATACTCATCTATACCCAGATTACATACATTGTATCTTGAGGAAAATGGCCAAGGAAATGATGACAACCTTAATCTAATAAAGCAATAACAAGCTTTTTGCTAAAAATACAGAAAACAAAGTTCAGCCAGTGATCAAGAAAAATGTAAGAATATAAGGCATGAACCAATAAAGAAGCCAGGATCAATATACCCAAATGTCTGATTTGCTAAATAATCTAAGGTTTTTTCTAAACAGTGCCCTTAGGGCACTAATTAAGGAATCAAGAAAAGGGAAGTTTTTGATTGAGAAGAATTTTAAGTTTCCAATGCATTGGAAACTCAAAACTTTCTATTCTTGATTTTTTAACCAGTGCTCTTATGGCATTGATTAGAAAAACCCATAATAAAAATATGCCTATTTCCTAAAATCCATCAAGGATGGCATAATGTGAGCATAAACGATCAAAATTAGAGAAACAATGCAAAAGAATGCAACATAATATTAAGAAGTATGTTAACTCACTTGTGGGTAGAGGTCACACGTGCCCAACTCCTTAACAGCCAAAGGTAACCTTTCTCCATCAGCAATCTAATAAACATAGTACTTGTGTGTCAATAAAGAAATACAAATTTTCACTTCCTGCTTGCATAATGTACAGCCAAAAGGGTAAATTTGAGCCCATACCTCCACATCTGCTCCTACACTTCTTATGTTGACAGTCTGAATTTCATTATGCTTAGCCCAAATAATTTTCCCACTGTTATCCATGCTGGCCACTGGTTCTTCTCGACCAAGTTTGACCATAATAGTACCTTCATCATATCCAATCACAACCCTGCAGACAAAGATGTTTTGTTAATTTATGCCATGATGAACGAGTGAAAAAAGAGACTCAGAAGCTTCAAGAAAGGAAAAACTAAAGGAGATTCTGCCTCTGTGGAGAGAGTAAAGAAAACAAGATCACATGATACAAGAGAAAAGACAGAATTTCTAGTCAGAGTATCTAATCAGACATGAAGACTTCATTATCGGGGCAAGACTTGACACTCTTGTCCCACTCAACATGATTCAAGGGCCTAAGCAATGAGTCTCAGAAATTACTTGGAAAAATTATATCCCAAAAAAAACAAAAAACTTACCGACGTGAACCCTTGAGGTATCCAATAGCCCAAACTCTTTCAAGACCATAGTTCAATGTGTTTTCAAGCCTGAAAGCAGATTAAACCACCGTAAAGTTTTTAAATGACCAGAATATGCCCAAAATCTCTAATATACTTTAAACTCATTTTATATCGAGAAGTGAAACAAGGAAAAATTAATAAAAAAGAAAATATAAACAGAAGAATTACACAACACTATCCATTCCACTCAAGTGAACATCAATTCCAGGCATCATTGTCATGAAAAGAACTATTTCTAATCTTTCAAGAAGACAGGTGAAGAAGCAACAAGTGGATAACAATATCATACTTTTTTGAAAATAAAAAAGAACATACTGGTGTATGCCCTCATTGCCTAAGATCAAAAGTCAACCATAGCCAGATTATTTAAGTTCCTATGAGAGAATGATGACAACAGGACAAAAAGGCAAGAGGAATGTGCCAAATTGAAGATATAGCTTACAACTTAGTGTTCTACAAATCTCAAATTACCTATATGTTGTGGAATGCCATATGCGCACTGTACCATCCTCAGAACCAGTAATAATTATAGGGAGTTCAGGATGAAAGCATACAGCTGATACATTGTGTGTGTGACCTTCTAGAGTCTGGACACAACTTTTGGTCTGATAATCCCATACCTGTTTCATAGGTTTTATCCATTTAATAATTCTACTCATATATACATATAAGCAAACAAGAGAGAGAGAGAGAGAGAGAGAGAAAGAGAGAGAGGGGGGGGACGAAAGAAAGCAAACCTTGGCAGTGTGATCATCAGATCCAGTAATTAGATAAGGTTTGTCACCACCTGTAAAGTAATCAACACAATTCACTCCTTTCTGATGGGCATCCAATGTAAAATTGGGGTCAGGAGAGCCAAGATTCCAAATCTGCAAGGGAAGATAACAGTGTTAATGCATTATGTCGGAAATAAACAAAAAAGAGATGCAAGAAATCGACTGGCAAAAAGAACACAGATATACCTTTATGGTGCGATCAAGAGATGCACTGGCAAAGGTGTTAGTGTCCTTAGGATTAAATGTCACTTGCATGACATAATGAGAATGCCCCTCAAATATCTGGGTACAGATCCAGCCCTTTTCCCAATCCCACAGCTTTATGAGCATATCATCAGATGATGACAGCACATAAGGAAGGTTAGGATGAACTGCCACACACCTAATGTAATCTGTATGTGCCTCAAATACTTTAACCTTATCCATCGTGTTGTAATTATATACACGAATGAACATATCATCTGCTCCAGCAACAACCCACTGTTTGCGAGCAATAAATTTGGCTGACCTAACTGCAAAATCATGTAGTATATGAGACCCATGAGACATATAAAGAAAGAAAATAGCTTCAAGCAAATGCATCAAGATGCAGATATGTAAACAATAAAACAAACAAACCAAAGAAGATCGTGTACCTGGTAACTCAGTTACCTCAAAAGACTTAGCCATGGTCTGAAATAGAATCAAAGAAATTAAAGTTAATTGCACAGAAAATCTCCCTAGAAACTAATAATGATACATTTGACACAGGAAGGCTTGTGAAGAATTTAAGTATAGGAACACGACAGTTAAAGGCAATCATCTTTTAGTACCACAACATAAATACATATGGAATGCATCTAAATCTATGAAATGACATGGAAAGCAACCAAAAAAAAAAGCCATTCAATAAACTAGAACCAGCAAATACAAAATGCAGTATGTACAAAACTAAGTACCAAGAGTAAAATTCTTCTAGGCCAATGCTGGCAAATTTTTGGATACAAAAGAGGGCCAAAAGCCCAAAACTAATGCTAATTTTAACTGTACAAAAGAGCACACTTAATCAAACAAAGAAAAGAATGGAACTGGTTCAAAGAGTAAAGAAAAGGTGTAAAAAACAATAATCATGTGCATTTCTGTGGGAAACTCTTGACCAATCTAGTCCCAGAGCTTTGGGCTACAATGGTGGAATAGGAATTTTGAGAGTCCCTTCCAATGTCTCCCTTGCCAATCTGAACAAATCTCTAACAAACTTTCTGTCCAATTCCCCATCCCTTACTTATTCCACTAGCCATCTAACTGACTCTTAACTACCTCCTAACAGACTGGATCACTGATTCATTTCATTCAGTTTATTATACAACTGGGCCCGAATATCTAAGGCCCAAGCCCCCTTTCCTATTCTTCCTACAGGTCTCCTATCAGAAAATGTGCCTCAAACATCTCATCTCAACGAACAAAAGTACAAGAACATCCGGAATATTCAAAAGGAGGACAAAATTTCATCTAAAAGGAGTGGCTACTAGCCTTTGTTCAACATTTTGGCTGGGTATTTGTCATTTGGCAGCATCCAGACAACTGGTTTAATAACACAATTTATTCATATCAATTTTTCTTTTTGATTAAAAAGGAGGTCTATGACCTGGTGTGGGGAGGGCAACCATAGACTAAAGTGCAGTCAAATTGAGCTGGTCGGTATTCAATCCCAGGATCAAACAGGTCCCAGAAGAACTTGCTGCCACTTGTGCTAAGGCTATTGGGAATTTATTCATATCAATATACCGGGCACAAATTTCACACAACTAGCAGTCTCAACCTAGGCTCAATCTATTTCTAAGTCCAAAATGCTATAGCAATTTCTAACCATTCTTCAACATAAAGATCAATGAGAGAGCCATACTATTCATTTTTTGTTTTTTTCAAAATGGCATGAGGCTGGCTATATAGTAACTACAAATTTGTTTGTTGATCCTGTTCAAAACTTGCTGCATGCATTGAGCCAGAATTCTTCCTAACTTAGTATATATTCAATCAATAATGTGACATCCACTCCTTGTGCGCGTAGGTATGCATGTGCATTTACACACAAGAACTAGGCTAAACATCAGGGGGTAGCCATCCCCAAGGTAGGGCCATAATTATGAATTTGACTATTCTTACAGATTCATTAGAACAGATGCATGCAAAAACAGAAGGAAAAAAAAAGTTATTCCACATCTCATTACAAGTAAGAAATTCAGAAGGACCAGTATATCATGAAGGAAAAAGTATAATTTATTTTGCAACTTAAGATATTTGAAAAGCCATATAAATGGGAATATTTTAGAAGAGCACAAACACTTTCAACAATGCTTTCGAGTAATATGGGTATACACTGTTGTTTCTTCAATAAAAGAGAGAATATGGGACTGCTTGAAATATGAAAGAAGCCATGATAATTGATAAATAAGCTTCATTTGTGAATTAGCAGCACATTGTATATAGGCACCATGCAAAAGGTGGCTTGTTTGGAGATCAATCAACAAACACCCGTGTCTGACTCAAGTGCCAACATATAGGAATCCGCCATATATAAAAATATGCAATATTTCAATTATAAAAAACTGCCATACCTGAGATTGGTAGTTCCATACACAGACAGTTCCAGAGTATAAACTTGCCAAAATCCTGCATTAACGACAGTAATATCACACAATTCAGCAAAATGTCAAGAATAAACTGTCAACCAATCTTTCTATTCTCTGCAGTAATAAAATAATGTCAACAGTTCCCCATATAACAAACACCACCATTGACTACGAAATTCCTCACAAACTATCCTCATAGATGCCACACTTGAGAAATACCGAATGATGGAAACAATTACCAAAATCCATAATGAGCGGCAAATTAGAAACCAGGTTTTAACTTCAGCATCATATCATAAAATAATTCCAGAGACAAAATCACACAACACAGCCAATGACAAGGCTAATTACCATGGTTCAGTAGGATGTAGATCCACAGACTTCACTCTTTCTGATCTTTGCGCAAGCTTTCGCTGATCAAATAAACATTACGGCAACACGTCAGTTCAAGCATTAACAAAAGCTAAACATCCACACTATGCTCGGTTGCTTAGATACCCAATTCACCCAAAACCTCGCCGCAGAGGTAATAAAAAATTTTTTCTAAGCAACCAAGCACAAACGAACCTCAGAATCCAAAAGACAAAACAAACCGTACCTTGATTTCGAGTCTGAGAGGCTGCCAACGCAAGCAACAAACAGAAACAAACAAACAAACAAAAAAACCGAGTCAATTCACAATTCCACATTAGATCCCGTTCGGAACTGAAATCGCACGAACTGACAGTAAAATAACAAAGCAAAAAAAATAATGATTGATAACAGAAGCGATTGAAATTCGAAAAATTAGAGAGCGTAAATGAGAGGGAAAAATGAAATCGAAGCGAATATTGGCTCCAGATCTGAGAAGCGTTTCCTGATCGAAAAGGAAGAAGCTCACCATTCTTTCTGAAGATTGAATAAACTAGCTGGATTCGATGGAGAACACTCTTCGGAGATCAGAAGGTGAACTCGAAGAGCGCAAGAGAACGAGATCGAGATCTCAGAGAGAGAGAGAGAGAGAGAAAGAGAGGAAAGGGGTGATGAGGTTTGTGTTTGTAAGAGAGTACAGTGTAAAATGTACATACGATCGATGGGGGAAGGAGGAAAGAGGGCGAGTGCTGTGCTTTGCAGTTAAGGCACGGATTTACGACACTGCCACTGGGAGGGAGGGGGCATTGTCCTGTGCCTTGTCGCACGGTATCGGGGTGGGGATCTGTGGTAGATTACATTTGTAAATGATGAAAATAACAGAGGAGATCTAAGATATGTTTGTTCTAACTTTTAAAAAATTTAATTTTAAAATTTAAATTTTATATGTAATTAAAAAATTAAAAATTATTTTTTTCAGAATTTATTTTTTTAATTTTTATAAAAAGGTTGAAAATATATTTTTTAAATTCTAATTATTTTTATAAAAATTATTTAAATATATAAAAAATGATTTTTTAATAAAAATAATATTATAAAAAAAATCCACCTCTAATTAAGCGTGTACCCATGATGGCGTTAAGCAGCACGGTGCCATCAGTGGAGAAATTTTTTGTCCAAAAACCTAAAAATCAAGTGAATGTTAGTTTATTAATGAAAAAATTATTGCATTATTTTAGAGTACCACGTGAGATTATGCCCACTTCGTTCATAAAATGGTATATGAGACTTAGTTAAAGATAGAATATAGTATTAACTTATATAGTGATTATTTTATTTTAACAAAAATTTGATTTTAATTTATTTTTATCTAATTATATATTATTATATATGAAACGTTTCAAATAATAGATATAAAAATTAACTACATTTACTTATATCATAGTCTGTCAAATTAATCTCTTAAAATTAAAAATTATTATTAGAAAATAAATATGTAGGTTATTAAATTGCCACTTTATAAGTAGAGTATGCAACATAATCCTCTATATAAGTTGTGTTTATTTGCGTTTTTCTTTTTCAAGAAAAGAATGTTTTTGAAGTTTGTATAATATTTTTTTTGGTGTTGAAAATTTGTATAGTATGTTCAGGTAAAGTTTTTCCAAAAATAAAAAATAAAAAATAAAAAATCATTAATTTTGCATTTCGCTTTTGGGAAAAAAAAAAACGTATAGAGAGTTGTTTGTCTATATTCTTTGTTTTTAATCTTAAAAATATTTTTTTTGAAAAACTTATTCCACCAATAATAACAACAATAATTTCTTGCTAACAATGTGCAAGACAGTGCAAGGATAGGAATGACGTACTTGCCAGTTGCCCCACAGGCTCCTAGGGTCCCGCAATTTACATCGCTACTGATTATTATAATTTTAAAATTTCAATTAAATTAAATAATTTAATTTGATAGCTTTTTTATTATTTTTTGGTTACAGTAGTATTTTATTATTGGCTTAAATATATTTTTAATCCTTATAAATATAAATTATTTTGATTTTATTCCCTTTAAAAAAAATTTGATTTTTAATCTTTCTTTTTTTCAATATTATATTTTTGGCCCTTATTATTAGATAATACTGTTAAATAATGATACTTATAAGGATCAAAAGAGGATTATTAAAATATATATAAGGATAAAATAAAATTTTAAATATTTATTAAAGTTAAATATATGTTTTTAAATAATTTTTCTGACTTAAATTTAGAATGATAAGGATTAAAAATATAATATTAAAAAAATGAAGGATCAAAAATAAATAAAATTTTTTATAAAAATTAAAACCAAAATAACCTATATTTATAAAGACTATAAACATATTTAAGCCTTTATTATTCAATGTAAGAAACTAGCTAAACAAATTATTCAAATTAATCTTTGGCCGCAAGTTTTCTTATGTTCCATTTTTTAATAGTTGGCAACTATTTTAACTTGTTTGATTAAATTTCTTAGCTTTAGTATGCTTTCCAACTCAAGACATTTTAAATTCTATTCATCCAATTTTATTCTATGATTTTCACTCAAATACAATGCCTGGTTACTTAAAACCATTGTTATGAAAATCGGACTGGATCAATTTGTCAATAGGTTGAACTGGGAATCAACTAGATATCTAACCGGCTATATCTAAAAAATCGTTCCATCCAAAAACCGAAATTGGCTAAATCAAAGAAAAACCAAGAATCAAACCAATTTTACCGATTGATTTTGATTTTTTTTTTTTTTGAAAAAAGAAGTAAAAAGTTATTTTTTTATTATTATTAATAAATTAACTACTTTATTATAATAAAAAAAGAGGTCAAAAATACGTTTTGGTCAACCAAACCAAAATTACTACAATTCTTATTTTCTAGAAAAGAGCTTAGAGATAATAAACATATTAAATATAAGAAAAAAATTATATATGGATACTATTTATAGAAGTTCTAAGAGCAAAAAACTTTTATTTTAAACAATGTAAGACTTCTTGAATATTTTATAGTAATTTTAAGAATAAAAAATTCAAAATTTAAGCAATATAAGATTTAATATTTTACTTATATTAATTATATTAATATAACTTAATATAATAATTTTAATTTCTAAAACTATTTTTATCATATTAAAATTTTTTAATTATTTTTATTTATCTCATAACATATTATTAATGATATTTATATATTTATATATATTTTATTACATCTCAATTGAACTTTTGATTGAACCAATTGAACCATTAAATCTCTAAACTAGTAGCTTGTCTATTTC
Organism: Pterocarpus macrocarpus; assembly: GCA_031439585.1. Classification (NCBI taxonomy): domain Eukaryota; kingdom Viridiplantae; phylum Streptophyta; class Magnoliopsida; order Fabales; family Fabaceae; genus Pterocarpus; species Pterocarpus macrocarpus. The sequence continues at coordinate 2,398,323 of CM062516.1, forward strand.
AATATCTGAATTTCAAAACCTTACTTAAAATGCGCCAGCAATGTTTACACAAACATTGCGGTCGTCAAATGTGACATCTCTTACCCGCATGAGTGACTGAGTGCATGTCTTGTCCTTCGGCGATTAATTGCCATGAGAGATTGTATCGTATTTACCAACAATACATGTTATATATGGAGAATGGGTAGTTTTAATAGCTCTTTGCTTAGTGTAGAAGTTAAAACCTAATGATAAAAGTCTTATCTTAACCGATTATCCTTTTTGTTCATCTAATCTAAACTAAACAAATCCATACTAAATGATATTTATCAACCAGTGATTGAAAGAGACGCAACAGTGTAAAATACATGATCAAAATCAGAGTCCAACATTTCTTTTGCAACTTCAGTTATATACTGGGAAAGTTTACCATTAGTATTTATCAATTACCGGTATCATCCAAGTGTATTTACCAGATGAATTCAAAGATTTTCTTGCGAGCAGAAAAACAATATATAATAATAAATCGAAACATTTTTCTCTCATCCAACCAAGAAATTGATAGTGCAATATATAATATCTTGGCGAAGAATATGTTGATATTTCAACCAAAAAAAAAGACCTCTGCACAAGCTATAAACGATTAATTGATAGTGTCATCAATCTCAACCTTCTCAGCAACTTTGTGGACTAAACAAGTTCATGGGTACGTGTAAAATTGCCATCTCTACCTAAAGACCATGAAAAGGTAATGTGCCTTTGTAAATCAGTAGAAACGAATGTAAAGGAGGGTGGGGATTGAGACCTTAGAATACAGATAAACTTAATCCAAAGAAATAATGTGCGAAAGGGAAATTTCAAACAACAGATAATTTTTGACATAAACAGTCACAAACAGATTACTAATTCTTCAGTTCTTCTCAAAACAAACTCTGATACAATAGAAAGCAATGGAAATGTAAAGCTAAACTTCCCCACATCTTCCTCCTTAATCATATGGTATTTGGATATATGCTGCATCACAGATAAAAGGGATATCAGCATACATACCCACAAGAGCACACCTTATAGACTCCAAGACAGTAAAGAGATAAGCAAACGATACGGCGGTCCAGAAATGCATTCCCAGTTTACCCCAATAGACTGATAGTGGCATCCAGCGGCTCACGGTCCCTATAACCTGCAGGGCAATCTCCAATAACATTCCCATCACAACATGAAATCTGAAGAAGTGAGGCCATTCTTTTCTCCTCACAATTCCAAGGTATGCTACAAAGAAGTATGCCATGAGAAACCAGCTAGGCAGCATCCCAATTGCTTCCAGAAAAGGGTATGTCAAGAACTCAAAGTATTCCAAAAACAGGTGAAGATTGTATGCCGTCTCAGCATACATCCATGTCTCATGGAGAGGCATGAGGTAAGGGAGGCATGCTAGTGTCCTCCACCACCATCTTGGTTTCTTGGTCATTGGAGGATAACGCCAACTAGTTGGGACATCCTTCGATGCTTGAGGGGTCATATTAGACCTGCGCCGCCTGGGTAACACAGGGATTGTACGAAACAGAAGGTTTTGACCCACACTTGTAAGTAGGCTCGATGCGACAGACATGTTTGAGAAGGTCATTCCTATAGAAATAAACAATTAGACAATAAAATCATCGATGGTACTTGTTGCAAAGGTTGGGTTAACGGAAGCCTGAGACTAGTGATGGCAATAGATCTTTGCAACAAGTAGACCTCTTGTATTGTATGTAGAATACTTTGTACGGTAGATGGTACTTTCAGAAAATACAAACTGTTGGTAGTTATGCATGGAGGACTGTTATTAATTGAATCTGGCAGTACTCACTAGTTAGTTCTAGTTCTATCTCTCATCAGTATTCATATAAGCCATCACAATGGTTGGCTCCATAGCTTAATGTTCATCCAGTGAATCCAATCACATTCTTCAGAATTGCAATCCAAAACATTGTACTCATACGCCACAATTAGCTGTCATTCAAAGTTATAAGATTCAACGATATATTATAGCACTACACCAAGGCCATAGAGGTTTTTATTTTTCTTAATCCATCATCCAAAGGTAATCAATATCTAATTTTCGTTTTGAAAAAAAGCAATATCTTTTGCCAGTTTCAGAGCAGGGGTAAATCAAATTTTAGTCTCATGAGTCATAATCTAAATAATTTAAATCATAATTATTCTTTTTCACTAATGAAAAAGCGAATCAGTGGACAAATAACTAAACCATGGCATGTACCTCTTGGCAACAAGGATTTACCCTCAAAATTATGTCCCCAAGAGCTTCGTATGTTTGAGACAGCATCCTTAGCAGGCAATTGAGAAGTGCAACACAAGAAAGAGCTACAAGGCATGACACCCTTCCATGGTCTAGAATTCACAGGAGCACACACTTGGGGGGATACAATGCAACCATTTCGAATCATGGTTGGTCAACTGGTTCAACAACAACAACATAATCATAACAGTAAGCACCATGGGAAATTGAAAAATGTCGACACAAATAATAAATAAATAAATAAAATAAGATAAGATAAAAAAAAAAGGTATGTATGCAACATTATTATAATCACATCACTGCTCGCACTTTGACAATGGTTTTGCAAAATCTGTAGCTTTGAAATCTAGAAACCAAAATAAAGTGAGAAAATCAAGTGCTGAGAGAGTACGAAAGGAAAAGACAACAAGACATAGATACCTCAATATCTGAGACTGAGTGAAGAAGAAGCAGATTTGAATTCAGTTGGGTGTAATCCTAATTGGTGGGTTCTTAGGCAGCGGGGTTCAGGTGTCTAGGTTTATCTGCGCCTCCATGGCTTTTGTTTTACAGAAAACAAAACAGCGATGGAAACAAACGATAAAACGATGATGACAATAGTGTCTGAATTGGGTTGTTCTTTATGGGTCGGGTTTACGGCGTTTTTTGGGTTTAGTTAAGAAGTCCACTAGAATTATGTTTATCTTATATTTTTGAACCAGTACGGAGAGCCCAAGTATGTAGAGGAATTCCTTTTATGATTGACCAGCACGGACAAGGTCCACGACCAAAAAAAAGTCGAAAAAAGAGTGGACATGGTCCAAAACCTGATCGTAAGAGGAAAAATGTTATTTGACCCCCAAAACACAATTTGTTAGAGAGTGTAAATTTTCTGGCAGAATTGAGTTATCAAAATGTTCTGACATGTTATTAACTCTTAAATGAATGAGTGGACCCCACTATTTTATTTTATCCAATAATTCTTATAATTTGTATCAAAGATTGGCATGTATTTTTTTATTGGATGATGGCCAACTATGTGGTGCAATGAGTTAATTATGGTGCACCACACATTAGATTGATCTATGGATAGGATATCATAATGTATCAATATACCAACACCCTATGATCCACTATAACACTCGCTCCCTCTGCTTTTTCCTACAACTCTCTCCTCGCCCAAAAAAGAAAAAACAAACAACACCCCTCTTTGCTGACAGCACTCCGCCAATGACGGAAGGGAGGTTGTTATGCGATGCAGATGCACTTCGGCAAGCCTTGCTCTACGGTGGCAACGCCACTGCCATGATGAGGGCTAAAGGGTCTCGATGAAAATGATGACAACAAGATGCTTATTATACACAGGTAGTTACATAAAGCACATGGCCACACCATCAGTTCAATGAATTTAACAAGTTTCAAAGTCTCACTTGTGGAGGAAGGTCTAAGCATTGGAACACGAGAAGAAAATTTGGCTTTCGGAGCTATAGATTGAGGGTGTAAAGGATTTTGAATAATATTTTTTCCTTGGTGATTGATTTTAGTCTATGAAGCACTGCCGCATTGGAGCCGCCTTCTCTGTAGATCTCACTCTTCTCATCAAAATAAGAATGATCTCAATAGTTTGTAAGCCATTGTTGAGCTTCACTACTAACCATCAACTTACTAACCAAAGCTTCATATGTTGAGAAGAACTTTATTTTTGTTGTTGCCATGTTTCTAATCTCATGTTTGATGACGAGAAAGAAGTTTCATTTGAAAATCAACCTATGAAACTACTAGCACTAGAGTTACTTTAGAAGAGGGTGTTTTTGGGGTGTTTGGGGTTGGGGGTTGGGGGATGGGGGGAGGAGAGAGAGTCGCAAGAATAGGCCAGGGGAGAGATTGTTGTAGTGGATCATAGGGTGTTAATTTATTGATACACTATAACATTCTGCCTATAGATCAATCTGATGTGTAGTGCACCATAATTAATCTAGCACATCACAGTACAAACTCTGTATGATACTTCTCTTATAAATATCCACAGGATCATTAATCATTGTCCCCGTTTTAACACATTATTTCTTCGAGCAAATGCAAAAAAAAAAAAAAAATTCCATGAAAAAAAAATTGATTTTTGATCAATTGCTGATAAAACTTAGATAATGTTATTATCACTAAAGATTACATATTATATCATATTATTAAAAGGGAAAAGATATGTTCAATGTTCAATGAAAAGACGAAATAGAGTCACACATACCAATACTACACAAAATGTTAAGATGAATTAATTAACAAAATAATACTAAAACGCAAACAAAGTTGCGGTTTTCATATCTCACATGTATTATGAAGATCAGTCCTCCTCCTATAACTAAATCATCATTTGTTTTTTGTACATACTAAATTATCACTTTATTTTTTGGGTTTTTTGGTAAGATTTGAATTTAGAAGTTATGACCCTCGTACAAACTACCCATACTAAATCATCACTCTACTTCTTAAAATTATGAGTGATGGTTATATTAGTCTTTTATTTAAATAACTTTTTTGAGTGGATCTTTTATTTAAATAATTAAGCTTTGCAATTCCTAAAATTATGTAAAACTTGGCAAAAATAATTGATTTGTCCTTTAACTTATTTTTTGTTTTTAAATTTGCTCTGTAAGTTATGAATATTTCAAATTCGTCCTCTAATTTTTAAAAATTGAACATATTTTAATTATATTGATGAAAAAAATTATATTTGACATATGAGTTAGCTAAAATAATATACATAACATCTTATATGGTAAGTTATATTTTTAAAGCTATCCACTAATATAACAAACAATATTTACGAATAGATTGTGAAGAGGACAAATATGTTATGTTTTAAAAGTTAGATGATAAATTTGAAATATTTATTACTTAGAGAATAAATTCGAAAATAGAAAATAAGTTAGAGGATAAATTAATTAATTTTTTCCTATGTACTTCCTCATTTAAATTAAATTATTTGTCACATGACGTTAATCAAACTTACTGAAAATGCACACATTAAAAATCCCTAAGTGCCCATCCCCTCGTTCCTAATTCTCCATTGACTTCCAAGGAAGATTGAAGCACAATTATTAATTTTTCACATTTTAATTCCAAATCCCTTGTCTCTTTATTGTTATAGCATTTTGTAAAATTCCTCAACAGGAATGAAACATAAAATTTATGATGCACACTAAGCATTTCCTCTTGCATAGTTGGTAGTATATTCCTGGAAAACATAACTAATCTATATCAGTCCCCATAACATACACAATTAATTCATATTAGTCTATAAAATATACAAAATTAAGTCAAATTAGAGGGTATTTGGTTTCACCATTTTCCATTTTCCATTTTCACAAAAAATAGAAAATGCTAATGAAAACATGTTTGGTTAGAAATTTGCGTTTTCAATTTTAGGAAATGGACTCCAAACTTCCGAAAATTTTGAAAATAACAAAAAGATGTTTTCAACTTTTTCAGTTCATTACGTGAAAATATTTTCACTCAAAACACGGTGGCACAATGTTAATAAACAGAGATACTATCCAATTTTGGTTCCGTATCCCTGATTCGAACCTGCATCAAGCCAAAGGTCCAATTTTTTTTTACACTTCCCCAATGCTCTGATTAGGGCAACTTCTCCCTCAAATCAATCATTCCATTCTTCTCAAGACGTTAAGTAGAGATCCGCAGCTCACTGGTTGCTTCTCGCCACTCACCACCGTTCGCTGCTCACCGTCAGTCGTCCTTTGCAGCTCGTCTATTGCTGTTCACAGCCGCTCATCCCTCGTCCCTCATCCCTCACCACTCGTCCCTCACCTCCCCTCACCGCTCGCCGCTAACCGCCACTCGCCGCTTCCCTTCCATCGTCCCTATTTTGGAGTCTTGGTTAGTATGGTTTGATTTGAGTTTTGGCTTTTTTTTTCATTTTTCTCTCTCAACCAGTGTTGACTTCTTGCAGGGACACACCGCTGCTCACCACCTTTCAGAGGCCATCACCATTGCGACGCTGCTCTCCCCTGTTTTGTGTTCTGTTTGGTATGGGCTCAGCCTCATTTTTGGGGTTTTTTTTTTTTGCTGGTTCTGTTGTATATTTCCTGCTCCCTTTTTTTTTTTATTGTTGGCTGCTTGCTTCTTTTTTCCCCTCTTGTTTGCTTTTGGTGCCAGGGAGAATGTTGTTGAGTTGGGTTTGATATTCAGCAATTGATTAAAGTTTGTGTTTAGCAATAAAAATGAATTTCCCCGATGATAGCCTGAAACAAATAGCATTGCATTGTTGTTCAAACATCACTGTCAGTGCCTACTAAACTCTACTTGCTAAATGCAAAAGGTCAAATCCAAGTCATTGCATAGATTTATTGCTTTATAGAAATAATTGTTTACAATTCAGACAGTGCACTAAAGAACAAGACACCGCAATTGCATGAGCTGTTAAAGGAGTGGCATTTTATATCAGAGGGTCTGAACTAAAGAATAGTGCTAGTTCTAGTTGCTTCTTTTTTATTGTTGGCTACTTGCTTCTTTTTTCCCCTTTTTTTAACTTTTGGTACTAGGGAGAATGTTGTTGAATTGGTTTTGATATTCAACAATTGATTAAAAGTTTGTGTTTAACACATTATGGTAACAATGCAAGCTCCTAAACATGCTGATTTTCTATATATAGAACAATGCAAAATAATCTTATGTCTGATGATTGGAGCATTGGAAAGTTGAAACTTTTTTTTTTTTTAAAAGTGCCAATTCAAGATTCTTGGCATTGGAGCTTGTTTCGTTTGGAAAAAAATGATAACAAGCTTCCACTTCTTTTAAGAATAGATGAAAAATATATAAAAAATTCTAAAAGGTTCTAAGTTCTGCCAAGTGCTTTTTTCTTTTGTTGGATTTGTGGATGGAAAAGGTGTTGATATGTTGGAATGTTGGATCTTGATATGTTGATTGCTAGTCTGTTCACTATATTTGATTGATGTTTTTCAATTTATATTTGTCATTGAAATGGACTAAGTACAATGTATTTTGGTCTAACCATTGGCATTTTTTGACATTGAAGCTTTTTCTGTTAGAGTGACCACAAAATTGTTTTGATAGATTTCTATAGCTTCATATCCTCATTACTTCATTAATGATTCTCATTTTTGTGATTCATGTTTGGATAATTCTAAAATTGTTTTGATAGCTTTCTATGAGTTATGTTGATTGTAATGCCTTCTTGTGTGTTTCTATACCTAATAAAATACGAAATTATTAGCACAAAATGAGTGGAAAAAGTGTGAAGGGGGATAATAAAGAATGGTCAGCCCAAAACACAAAAGCATTCATTGAGATTATTTATGATCATGTCAAGAAGAAGCTGTTACAAGCATCAACTTTTAAGAAGCTAGTATGGGAAGATATCAACAATGAATTAATTTCAATCAGTGGGGAAAATTATGAAGTGGAAAGGTTGATGAGTAAGTTTAATCGTCTATGCATGCAATATCGTGAATTTTCAACTTTGTTAGCTAGAACTGGATTTACATGGGACTCAGAATCTAATAAAGTGAATGCTCTGGAATAAGTTTGGGAAGACATGTATACAGTATTTTTGCTTTAGTTTTGTGTTATTATTATATTATATTAATTTATGTATTGGCATAGATTGAAAATATTTATTTGTATTTTGCAGAAAGGAAGGTTCTACAAGCAATTCAAGAAGCATGGATTTGAGTACAATTATGAGATCCTTGGTGAAATCTTTAATAGCAGCACAGCAACAAGAAAATTGAGTCATGCCTCTACTAAAGAACCATCAACATCAGATGAAGACAAAGAGTTGGAGGAAGATTTTCTTTCAAAAGGCGTGCATGCAAACACTTGTATTCTTGATGTTGATAGTGATGTCCCATAAGAAGCAAGCAAAAGAAAGAAAACCATTGGGTCTTCAAGTGAGCGCCAATGCAAAGAGGCCAAGAATGCAAGATTAGATAAATTTAAATCTGCATTGGAGAAATGGGCTGAGTTAGTGAGTGCACGAATAGAAGTATCAAAGGTGAGGATTGAGAAATATAAATCCCATGGTAGTCAAGCTACTAGTCCATTGTCATATTCTTATTTTATTGAGGCATGCATGGGGGTGTTACATGCTATGCAAGATGTTTCAAGGACAATGTACAACAAAGCTGTGGCAAAGTTTGTACAAGCGAAATGGAGATGCATATTTATGACGATGGAAGCTGATAGAAGGATGGTTTGGCTTGCTAATCTTGAGTAGTTTACTTTAGATAATTTGTATCAGTTTATGGATAATATGTTTTAAAGACTTTTTTTTTTCCTTTTTAATGAACCCTAGACTTTATGCTATGTTCCAGTATTTTTCAAACTTTATGTTATGTTATGTTATGTTTCAGTATTTGTATCAGTTTATGACTTGAATATTTGAAGAACTTGTGCTATGTTAATTTGAATTATTATTGTTATTTGCATGTCTATTTCATTACTATTGTTATTAGAACTAGTTGATTGAATTATATTTATTCATTTGAGTAGGATAATATGTCTATTTCTGGATCAACTGATAATTCACATAGCACCAATGGTGATGATACAAATGAATTAGATGATGAGATGGGGGATATTATTATGGTTCGATTAATGATTGAGTATGAAAGAAGCTATGTTGATATGTTGACAGGAGACTTTGCAGAACTTCTGCCTTGATCGGAAGAATGTATACTCTTGAATTTTTAGTAGGCCGTGAAGCTAGATGTTATGAAAATTTTCTGATGGAGAAACAAGTGTTTATAAGTTTCTGCAATGCTTTGAGGGAAGTTGCAAATTTAAGTGATGGCAAAAGGGTAAGTGTAGAGGAAGGAGTTGCTATGCTTTTTATCATTATGTCTTATAATATGCACCACCGGGTTGTTGCTGAACACTTTCAACACTCTATATATAGTGTAAGCAAATGGTTTAGAATAGTGTTAAGAGCAGTATGCAAGTTAGGCACGCATATTATTCAACCTTGGAATCAAGAGACTACTCATCCATACATTTTGAATAATCACAAGTACTTTCCGTATTTTAAGGTAATTATGCATTCATGTTCTAATATTTATTAAATATATGTAGCTATTATTGGACTGAAATATTATTTACAATTTTTTATGAAGAATTGCATTGGTGCTATTGATGGCACGCATGCATCTTCTTGGGCTCCTACTTCCAAACAAAATGCTTTTCATGGAAGAAAGGTTTTGATAACACAAAATGTGTTGGCAGTGTATGATTTTGATATGTTATTCACCTTTGTTTATTCTGGATGGGAAGGGACAACAAATGATTCTAGAGTGTTTTTAGATGCGTTAAAACCTGAAAATAATTTTTCAAAGCCTAGTGGAGGTAATGTCTTATTACATTAGTGTTGTTTTTTTCCTTCTCTCATTATTAGTTATAGTTATCTAATATGTTCTTGGATTCTATGATAGGCCAATTTTATCTTGTTGATTCTGGATTTCCTAATATGGCTGACTATCTTGCTCCATTTTGTAGTGCAAGATATCATTTGCGAGACTTTCGTGATAGAGGATGAGCACGGGGTAAACATGAATTGTTCAATTACAAACACTCTTCATTGAGAAATATTACTGAGAGGTGTTTTGGTTTTCTAAAGGTAAAGTTCCCAATTCTAAAAATAATGCCAAATTACTTTGTTAGAAGGCAAAGGCAAATTCCAACTGCTTGTTGTACCATACATAATTTTATTAGAATGCAACACACAGATAGATTATTTGGTGATTACTCTAGAGAAGATATGATTGTGGATGAGCAAAGTTTAAGGGTTGATCAAGAGGGTGTTGATATTAATGCTAGTGAAGCAACTCAAATGGCATAAGTTAGGAAGACAATTGCCAATCAAATATGGGATAATTATCATCGATAATTGATGTCTATCACTTTTTATATTTTGTTGTAGGATAGTGTATTTCTCCTTTTTCCCTTTTTTTTTATATGTTTTAGTTGGTTGATAAGTTGAAGTATAACAAAGATTGTAATTTAGTGATAGTACTAGTTATTTTGTTTAATTATGTCCCTTTTTAGTAAGATTACAATTTACTCATAAATCAAATATATTCTAAATATATTTTGTCATTACAAGTAATTTTTCAGTTAAAATTTCCTTTCTAGTCTTTAACTATATAATAATTTATAATGATAATAAAATTACTTAAAAGTGAGCAATTTATTTTATTTTTAATCTTAAAATTTTATAGAATTATTATTTTAATAAATACTTTTAAGTTCATCTCAAATTTTGCAAATAATAAAGTCCATCTAAATGTATAAAAAAAAATAACAATTTTATTATTTAATAATAAATATAATTTTATTATCTCAAATTTGATTTTGGAAATATATTTTGAAAATAGGTAAACCAAACATATTTTCATTGTTTTCCCTTTTTAAAAACTGACAAATCAAACGTATTTCCTAAATTCAGAAAATCTGAAAATGAAAATCCTTTTCAAAAAATAAAAACAGACAATAAAAATAGAAAATATTTTCACAAACCAAACACACCCTTAGTTTCAGTGGAGATGATTACTTCCTGCATGTGTGAAATGAAATTTCAACCATATTTGTTGCAGTCCTATAAATCCTCAAGCAAAAGTGTTAGGAAGCCACTTCTAATGTTTTTGTTCTCAATATGAACAATGATATATTACCAAAAAACAGAAAAAAAATCATTTGTGAGCGTCTCGTTTGATTATGGACAATGTTTAGTCACTGTAATACCATTGAAAAAAGCTCAGCTATGTCAAGTGATCACGGTAATCCATCTATCTAAAAACCTCAAAGTAGGGGTGTTCGCCTTGATTGAATTGATTGTGTTAAAAAGCTTCAAATCCAAATAATATATATAATAATTTATATCAGTTTGTATTGTATTGAATCAATTTTTGACTAAAAAAGTTTAAGTTCAAAATATTATAAATAAAAAAAATTCTTAATTCATCGGTAAAGAAAAAAAATATAATAATAATTACTTGCTTTTTAAGCTTATTATTCCTTCCCTACACTAGATAATATACATATATACACCTCACTAATTTTTTTGAAAAAAATATATGCAAATATAAAGAGAAGCAGCCCCTGGTTTTAGAAAAACCAAAAGTGAAATCAATCGGTAAATCATTAATAGCTGGGAAACTGCTATAGGAGAAGTGCAGAAGTATTAGACCCAAATGGTATATTCCAAGAATAAACTCCTCCACTAACCAATGTTCTCAAAGCTTCCTCTATATACTTTCACGTTCAACCGTTAGAATAAGGAATGACCCTAGCCAACCACTAAAATACCATAACCGGTTTCCTAGGTAGTACTTCTCGTCGTGTATTGACCACTTGTGTCTTGCTATAAGTGACAGGAGTGTGGATTCCATTCATGTTTCTTTGTGGCCCTAAGCAATACAACTAATAATGTTCTTGTTATGTTACGGAATATGGATATCATAATTGAATATGATTCAAGACTTCAAGTTAATCACATTTCCGTTAATATGTATTACAGATTGTCACTTGCATGGCTTCTTCCTAACGCTTTGTGTTTTGCTTACATCAGAAGAAACTAACTACGAAGTGATTAGGCTTCAATGCATTACTATTGAGCCGTTTTTTGGCCACTTGCCCTTTCTTACAATAACCAAGGTCCATGGTCTATTAGGAAAATTATGCATTTAAAACGTTGAGTTGAGGCTGCTGTTAATGAGAGATTCATATAGCAGAACACCAAGATATTTAACAGCTAAATCGTTTTTTAATTAATTATTAATCAAGTCAGTAATCATACTAGGGCTCCACTTGAGGGGCTTCCCTCTTTAGTGTATTCAATTGAATAGGAAGATAACCCTCTCCACCTTTTTCAAATATTTTTTAAAAATAAAAATAAAAATGAGTCCTAAAGTATGGCCATTAAATTTTGGGGTTATGGTACAATACTTCATAAATTAAAGTAGATTAGCACTTATTCTTCTTGAGTAAGATCTTATATTTAAGTTCTGTGAATGGAAAAAAATAATACTGAGGGAATTTTTACTCATAATCCACTAGATTTAGAATAATGGTCGTTTATAAAATAAAAAACAAAAAAAGTGGCTATGGTGTGGTGATCTGTATTTGAAGTGACCATTCTTTGTTTAATTAGAAAATGTTTTGTTAATATTAGCTAAAAGTTTAAGTATCCACATAGTTGATAAAATTGGCATTAATTCTAGGCACATTTTGTTATATCCGAATCAATGTCTAGTTTTTTTTTTTTTTTCCTCTTTCGCTTTTGAGGCAGCCTTGTTAATAAGTCCATGTTATAAACTTTTAAATCAGAGTACGATTAAGAATACTCAGTGCACCACATCAAAAAATAAATTTGTTTAAAAAAAAGAAGAATACTCAGTGCACAGCAGGATTTTTGTTCCTCCTCCTACCCACAAAAGATTCTTTGATTAAATTTTCAATTGAGAGCTATAGAAAGCAGTGGCTTCAAAGAAACCTATGTTAGACCATTTACAAAGGAAGAACCAAATTCCTTTCAGCTAAATAAAATCTAAGGGGTTGATTGAATTTGGACCTCAACGCTGACCTACAATAACAAATAGCAATCTCCAAGTTCACCTAGTCTTTGATGGAGTGCCGAGCGTTCCCATCAAACCCTTTTTTCTTTTTCAGATTAAGCGGAGAACCTTTCAAAATGGGTCTAAAGAGAAAGGTAATTGCATCTGGTCCACCATTTTGTTACTTTTGAATTGGCTAATTATCTGATCCATCAATTGTGGATACCTTATAAATCTTGCATAACAATTTTTCCTTATATTTGTACAATCCATTTCCTGGCAGCAATCAAACACAACTCCCTCCCGCCGCGTATAAAATTCTGTCTATTTTCCACTTCAGTTTTTGAATTGACAAAACACAAGCATAACAATCTACTCAATCATTTTTATTCCTCTAAGGAATTGTTGCCACAATTTTGGGTCGGGGCAGTGATAGATATAGAAAATTTTAGTAATGAGGGCAAAGATAATACATAAACATAATAAAAAAGTATCACATAATTTTGATCTTAGAATAGAGTCAAACTTAATAAAATAATGAGAACAAAATATGCATATTTTTATATACTACTAACAAAATTATCAAATTTTGATAGAGGCACATGCCTCTACTATTTCGTTTGTAGATTTATTCTCGATTTAGGGTGATGGTTAAGGAAAATCTTCTTTAAAGATAATTCCAAAATTCAAACCTTAGCATTACAAGTAAAGTTTATGCACTTTTGTTGCGACCAACCACTTTTGAGTAGAATCTACTCAATCTAGCTAGTGTTTTATCTTGCCTCAAAAACACTAATGGTTGTTGATATATTAACGTGAGAACAGGATTCACTAGTTGAATGGAGAAACTTTTGACTTCGCGGGATTCTGCACTAAGAGGCTTAGACAAGTACTAGTGTACTACTCAACCTTTTTTCTTTTTTTTTGTTTCTTTTCTTCAATTTGATCCCATTTGCATGCTTTCATGGAAATTAAATTGTAAAAAAGAAATTGGTAGCAACAATATTCAAAAATATGGGGTGAATGTTTGCTTTATATTAAGAAAGGAAGCAACTTACTAGCAGAGGGGAAGGACCCAATTGTTCATGTACCTAAGTTTGAGCCATGAACTGAATCCTTATGAATGTCCATTCTGTCTATCTACTTGCATTTATAAAGACTTATTGATCAAAGAAACGCTTTTAAGGAGCCTTACATTAATGACCATTATGTCGCTAACTAGGAGTACACAATAACAACTTGTTCTTGTTATCAAGTTTATTATTAAGTATTCAGTTTCCACAACTTGCAAGTTTCAACTGTCCCACAAGGAATAGTCACTGGGGGCTATGAAGAATGATTTTTCCTAGAAAGAACTTAGGCAACATTTGGTAAATTATCCACTAAGATTATCAGTAATGTAGATTATCACTTAAAAAGATTGTCACCTTTTAAATTACTGGTAATGTTAAATGTAATGTTTAGTATGCATAGATAATTTAAGTGGTAATTTAAATTACTCTATTTGATATACCAAAAAAATTACTAAGTAATATATGTATTAAATTAAGATAATAATAATAATAATAATAATAATAATAATAAATAGTTAATTATAATTATTATTAAAAATTAATAATAATAATTAATTATTAAGCATGATAATATTAACAATGATAATATTGATATTAACTAATTAATAATTAATAATAATTATTATAATAATTAATAATTAATAATATAATAATCATACTATTTATTTTTAATAATAATAATATATTATTATTATTATTTATTGATAATAAAAATTAATATTATTTTTAATAATAACAGTAACAATAAATAATAATAATAATAATAATGAGAGGATTTTCACATTAGTAATAATTCATATTATTATAGGTGGGTAAACTACATTACCACATTAGTGGTAATCCACATTACCTTAAAAATTTGAATTGTTAATAATATTATCTAATCAAATAAGATAATATTATAAATTCAGATAATTTTATCAAATATATAAGTAATTCAAATGGATTACCCTGAACCAAACGCTGCCATGAGATAGGCTCAGAGTTCCCATCAAATAGAGCACTTTACTGTTAAAAAGAGGGATGGAATTAGTGGTGGGATCATGGTATCAATTTTAGGAATTATCTAAGTGATCAAAAAACCATTAAAATCTTTTGCCAAATTATGGGTGGGATCACGGTAATAGTTTTCTTTTCTTACCTTTATAAGCAGCAATCCAGGTGTAAACCTTCCAATGGTGAATCTTCAAAGTGGGAATATAAATGGTGTAGGGTCTTATAGCCTCCCATTATTGCATAACAGTAACATCCTTCCAAGCAAACCTAAGCATAACTGCTATGTTGGCTCTTAATACTACTGTGTATGCCTTTTTTGATTGATACTAATATTATTTGTACATGAAGGGTATATTTGATTTTGGATAAAAAATAAGAGATAAAATTTTATAAATTTTATTTATATGTAATTTTATATATAAATGAGTTTCATAAATATTTTCTATTTTTATCCTAAAATAAACACACTCTAAAAGTAAATATAATAATCGATATTATGAAAAGAGACATAATATATTTTATAGTAGTAAATGAAGCTAAAATTTTGTATTTCTTTATAATATATATTATTGATGTTCGCTTTTAATATACCAATAATATTAATTTATATGAAAGAAAGCGTGGCATATCTGAGTTAACGGTAGGTCTAAATTTGTTTGACCAATTTCAGTCAAAAGATGGGGCTAGGAAGATTTTTAGTGAGAGTTCAATCTGACAGGGCAAGCACTTGTTGCCATTTAGACCTCAACTTGTTGTATAAACAAAACATGAAGGTAACTATGCAGCTTCTGTTATTTATTCTGTTTAAACCACATGGAGTTTGAACCTGAATCCAAATGAAACAGAAAAGGGGTGAAGGGGGAATGTAAATGACACCTATATACTGCAGCCGTCTCTTGATTTTTAAATAGCATCCGTAGAATTTGGAGAATTTGTTCTTGGTGAGGACAAATCCAACGAATTGGTCCTTGTAGCAGCCTTGCCACTCTCTTGCTCTTGCCTTATTAGGGAGCCAAAAGGAAAATGGCTTTTGGGGGTTGGTTCTTCATAGCATGGAAGAGTGTTTGATTTAAAAGTTGAATAAGAAAAATAAGAAGGTCAATAAGATAACTTATAAAGCCCAATCGCCAAAACTCACAAAAGATTATTGAGATGGTAAGCAATCTTAATCTTTAGGTACATGAGTTTAAATATTGGAGAGATAATTCTTGTAAGAAGACTAATACTTATACTCATGCAATCAAACAAAAAGTAATCTTATAAGTAGTTCAAATAGGTTGAATTTATAAATATATCTTGTAATCTATAAAAAAAGCCCAATCATCACAAAGAGCAGTTTACATGAAGGTTCCCCCCCCCCCTCCTTTATTTTTTTCCTCTTTATGGCTACATGAGGTGACTTGATTTTTACTAATTACAAGATGATGCATTCTTTTGCTTATGGTAAAGTGAAAAAGAAACGATACCCTCCTTTCCACAATGTCAAATTGCTAGTTGCCACAACAAATGGTATGACATCTGCTGTAAGCAACTAATTAAGCACAAATCGGTTTTGTGTAACTTCATTACCTACTTGGCCTCCTGTCTGGGTGAGTTTGAAGTCTAATATATATTGCCAAACAAGTTAGATATACACGAATTGGAATGTTTTGACGATGGTGACTGGTGTGGTGAGTCTATCAAAGGAACCGAGAGTGATTGAACTTGTAAAAAAATGGTCACACTGTTAACTGATTTTTATTTCTTTATTAACCTTGATGTAAATATCTGCGTTAATATTTTAATATAAGCTTGTATACTTATTGTAGGAACAATATGGGCAAGTTAACAAGAATAAAAGGTGTATATAGTTTTTTTTGTTGTGTTTTTTTGGCCCCCCGGGGGGGGGGGAGAAAGAACAGCAATGGACGCATGGATGGAATTTTATCTTTTGGCAGAAAGCTAGGATTTACTATCTGGTGCTACTTGAATGGCCATATATGGAAAGGTTGCTTTTAGACTCTATTACGTGAAAAACGTTAAAACTTGCTTAAATAATTAAGAAATTACAGTCAATAATGAATAAAGATATTTATTTTAATAATATTTGATTAGTTCAAATGATTTCATACTTTGACATTTATTTTCCTTAAATAAAATTTTGGATTTGAATCTTGTTGATGGTAAAAAAACCTAAAGTTGAGAAAATTTTACCATATAGTAGGTGGACCTAACTTAAATCAGATTGGATAGAATCTAGCGAGTTTTAAACACAGATGGTTTAGACAAAAAAATATTTAATTAATACATTTTTATCTTATGTTTTATTTTTGTGAGAATACATCAACATTCTTATGATTATCAGTAGCAAGTGTCTTCGTTACAATATAAATATTATAATTATATTTTAAAATTTGAATTTCATCAAATTGAAAGACGTAGTTACATATTAAACATGAATTATGAAGATATATCAATTATCTAAAATAAATACTGTTCCATCAAAAAACTTATATAAAATAAATACTGAAAAAATATAACTGTAATTATAATTTGAATAATGTTAGCATATGATTGATGAGGGACTTGTTAAAAGGAACAAGCAAATATAAAAAAGAAAAAAAAAAGCTATAGGACCAAAATGTTGATGAAAAGCATTCAATATATATTAAAAAATAAAAAAAATATTTATTGTCTTTATTACTTTTAATTTCTTAGTAAATATCTTTACAAAAATACTAGATCATCCTAAAACATCCTCCTAATTGGTAAATAAAGAAGATATTGAATACTTTTTTTATGTTTGCAAGATATTAAATGTATTTAGTTTTTGATTTAATATTTCTTTTATTAAGTATTAGAAAGATTATTAAGAGGATATTTTAAGAAAATGCAGCAAAATTAATACAGTATCTTTATTATACTTGTCATTAAAATTCAGAATAAAAAGCTATACATTGTAAAATCAAACATATTTAGCGCCTGTTTGGATTCCGGTTACAATCAGTTAGAAGGTCTTTTAAGAGAAGAAAAATGACTTTGTATAATAAATAGTAATATTTGATGTAATTTTTTATAAAAAACTTTTTGAGAAAAAGTATTTTTTAGATTATTTTTTATTTTAAAAAAAATTTTTTAAAAAGAAATATTACTATTATTCTAATATTAATAATAAAAAATAATTTTATTTTATCCTATCTAAATAAAATTTATTCTCCTAAACTTACTTTTAATATATTTAAACTAAATAAAAATTATTTTTTTAAAAATAATTCATCTAAAAAGTTTTCTTTTAAAAAATTTTTTTTTAAAAATTTTCTTCTAAAAATTATATTAAATAGACCTTTAAGTAGGTTTATCCACATATTTATTATCAAAATTTACACATTTTCCATTTTTTTTTTTCAGCCAGTAGTACGGAAATACTAAAGGAGACAAAGTACCAAGAAATAGGATCGTACTGACATTGCTAGGTTCAATGTTAAACAATCTACAATAGTCTCTGATCAGTGACAGCAATAGAGTTGTAATTAATGCTGGTATTTTGATACAACCATTAAGGAGCATGAATCACCAACATGAATAACGAGCCTCATTGGATTGCAGTTTGCATTTATCGAAAAGTTTTTTATAGGAAAAAAAATAATTTTGTATAATAAATAGTAATATTTTATTTAATTTTTTATTTTTTAAAAATTTTTTAAAATTATAAAATTTTTTTTAAAATAAGTATTTTTGAAATTAATTTTTATTTTTTAAAAAAAATTTTTAAAAAATTTTTTATTATTATTCTCATATCAATAATTAAAAATAATTTTATTTTATCATATTCAAACAAAAATTATTCTTTTAAATTTATTTTTGATATATTTAAATTAAATAAAATTATTTTATTAAAAATAATTCTTTTAAAAGATTTTTTTTTAAAAAATCTTCTCTAAAAAATTTAATTAAACGGACCCAACCATATTTGTGTAGTTTTGGTGTTTTGTGTATGATTCCTCCTTATATTTACAAAATAAAATATTATTTTCTCCATTTCATTTTATTTATTTATTTGGATGACTTGATATATTTTCAAATCAATATATTTAAATATAATATATTAATAATTATATTCAGATATATTAATTTAAAAAAATCAAATTATTTAAATAAAAAAATAAATTGAATCGAAAGAAGATTAAAATAACTATTCATGTACAATTTGTGAACTAGTCTAATTAGGCCTATCATATCATATGAATGTGTGTGTAATTATGAAATCCTTATAAGGCAATAACGGGTAGGGTAGGTAAAATAGCCATGTTACATCGGAGGAAGAAGCTCGTCGTGATGAGTGACCAAGAGAGGATGCGTCTTTCATTTTAGCTGGCCCATCACACCAAGCAATGCACTTATACAGTAACTTTTTTATTCGATTAAAAAAAAAAACAGTATCGTTTTTTATTATTTCCAATAATCGTTAAGCAATGTGTGTGTGGGTTTTTTTTAGTTAATCGCGAGTTATTGTTTTCAGTTTTCACAGTCCATCCCATTAAAAGTGGTGATAACTGATTACCCTATAAAATTTTCCAAATTCCAGTATTACTAAAACATTTGTTACACCAATATGAATTATATGATGTATCCAAATCCAAGTAGGATATTATAATATTCACAGTAAAAATGATAGTGTCACTTCGCCATTCTGATATTTCATTTTCGCAATTTACATATTGCACAAGCCGGTATCAACTACCAAAAATTAACGTAAGTGATGTTGTGACAGCAAAGAGAGGCAAAATCATTAATTTTAAAATGTTCACTTTTTTTTTTTAATTTCATTTATTCATATGGACAGGGTACAGGGACGAAGTTATATCAAGAATTTGAACTTGTTGCTTGTACCAAATTACATTTCCCCCATGCCCGTGAAGTCAACGTTAGGAAATACAAGATTTTAACTTTGGTTTTTAAAAAAAAAAACATTTTTAAGTTAATATTTAAAAGTACTTGGAAATATTTTTAACAGAAGTAACTTCTACTTATTTCGAAAATAAAATACTTATTTTATGAATATGTTTTAAAAAATCATCCAAATAGCACACACAAACTTAGTTTTTATTTTTGTTTTGTAAAATACATAAATAAACACACCAATAAAAAGGCAACAATCTTTCCCTCTTTTGTGAATACGAATTATGTCAAATATTTTACGAATATTTTTAGACATTTTTAATTATATTTTATAATTTTTACTTTAATTTTTATATTGTATGCCTTTATAATTAGAAATTCTATGGTAATAAAAAAGATAAGTATATGTTATTATATTTAAAATAATTTATACTTATTTTTAAATTATTATTTCTCTTTTTTAAGTTATAATCTTTATTTTTATATTAATTGCATACTAATTTTGTATGTTATACTATAGGCATATTGTGCCTTGCAATAGTCATTATCTTATCCCTATATACATATCCTATTATATCTATATCTCATTTGTATATGTTTCATAGGTGTTGATAAAATCAGAAGAAGTTTAAAGTCCTTAAATATTTTTTTATCTTAATTACTAGTATTTAGAGTTTATTAAATCATTACTAATTTGATTGGATTTGGATCAACTCATTATAATGATAACTTTTTTTTTTATTATTCACGAAATACGAACTAAGATCTATATTTAATAAGAACAAGTACTAATCACCTAAACCAACTAAGTTTTACGATTTAAAGTCCTTAACGATGCTATTTCAATCTTGGAGTTGCTAATTTAGTGAGTACCTTGCTTAGAGATATTTTTATATAAACATAAATTTAACATCTTATCTTTAGATACGTATAATAAAGTTGATAAGATATATAAATAAGTAATATATTATGAATAAAGTTAATTGAACCCATTTTTATTGTGAATTGTCTAAATTTGAGATATTATAATTATATTCATACAATAATATCTCTTCTACTTAATCATAACTTTTTTTTTTTCCTTCTAGATCATTAATATTCAGAATTCATTAAACTTTAATTAATCTAATTCAAATTAAATCAAATTATTATATAAAGTAAAACTCTTGTTAATTTTTTTTTATTTATAAAATTCGAATGTAAAACCTATTTTAAGGTTAACCACACCTCTCGTGACTTAAAATTACGCGAGTAGTTGTTAAGAAATAAAAAATTTATAAAGAATATAAAATAAATAATTAGCGGAAGTGACAAACTCACCCCTGCAGTGTTCCAAAAAACCGTGTACTGCCCAACAGTAACTCCTGCACACGACGGACACATGCCAACTCCTTCTAGGCTCGAAGGTTTTCCCTCTATAAATTCGCGTCCACCCTGTCTCTCTTCTCCATAGGAAAACCGAGTGAGAGAGTGGTTCTGCCTCTGCCTCTGCACACACACACACACACACACAGCAATGGGTGTGAACTCCAACAACAACAACAACAACAACAACAGAGTCGATCATCACTTCGTGTGCCATGGAACCACCATCACAATCCAATCCGATATACCAATACCAATAACGATGCCAATGCCATCATCACCAACACCTTCACCTGTGGAAATCCACAACGTTCGGTTACCACCGCAACGCACCACGATGCAGAAGCTTAGGCACAGGCTCTCTGAGATATTCTTCCCTGATGACCCTCTTCACAAGTTCAAGAACCAAGCCTGGCTCATGAAGCTGTTGCTTGGTGTTCAGTACTTGTTCCCCATCTTCCATTGGGGGCCCCACTACAACCTTTCCCTTCTACGATGTGACATCATCTCTGGTCTCACCATTGCTAGCCTTGCCATTCCTCAGGTCAGAAAAAACAAATATATTTTTTTTTTAAAAAAGAACTCTTCACTTTTCTTCCCTCACCGTATCTCTCTGGTTTTTTTTTTTTTTTGTTTTAAGTCTTAACAATTACTTTCTAGTTTTTGAAGTTTAACTAGTTTCAATTAATTTAATTCCAGCCAGACCATTTTATAACACAAAAAATTCTTTTTATTAGACTCAAATCCCAAACACTCAAATGGTTTCGGATTTATTTCTTTAATTAAAGTTTCGAGTTTTGAGTCTTAACAATGAAAAGATAATTGTATATAGTAAAAAAATTAATTTAACTTGAATTAAATTAATTGAAATATATTAGACTTTGCATGATAATTTAAATAGAAAAAAAAACTTTACTTATGTCGAACCATTTGAACCAATCGAACAGTTGATTCCCCTCTTAGTGGCGAGAAATTCATTAGTGATTTTGTTCTGCAAACACATCATCTTAGCGGCAAGTCATTATGCATAATTTTGCTTTACGAACTAAACGAGTTTCAACTGAGATGACAGTACCGAACCATAACTGCATAATAACTTTACCTGTAACGTTAAGCGTTTAAATTCTAAAGCCATCATTATCTAGGAAACTTTACTTGACCACCACTTGTGCCTAAAGGATTAGTCTGAACTCTGAAGGCAATGCCTGCAAGATCTTTTTTCTTTCTAATTGCAAACTATATAAGTTAATATCAATATTTCATAGCACTGCACAAGTATTTGAAATTTATTTCTTGTTTGCAGGGAATCAGTTATGCTAAGCTTGCAAACTTGCCACCTATTATTGGGTTATGTTAGTATCCTCTGTTTCTGCATGTCACTGAGTTTTTGTAAATAGTGTTTAATCTTTTTAATCTGAATATAACGTTTCAACTGGTATCAATAAATATCATGCAGATTCCAGTTTTGTGCCCCCATTGATATATTCCCTGCTTGGGAGTTCTAGACATGTAGGTGTTGGTCCAGTTTCAATTGCATCTTTGGTCATGGGATCAATGTTAAGCGAGACAATTTCTAATACTCAAGATCCAATTCTCTATCTCAAATTGGCTTTCACTGCTACTTTCTTTGCTGGTGTATTCCAATCTTCTCTGGGCATATTAAGGTATGCATCCTCTGAGTTTTTTAAAAATTTTTTATTTCAAATATTAGTTGAAATTAATTTTGATATATTAGCGGTGTAAAATAATTTATACAAAAAATTAATAATATTTAATATTTTGTATGACATTTAAGGTAGCTATAATAACAGTCATTTACTTTTGATAATGTAACTCTATATAATTAGATATTTGTATTAAAAAAAAAATACTGACAGTGTGGAAAAAATTAAATTCATATTAATTTTGTAGAAATTAGAATAATAGACGTTACTGGGAGAGAAAAGAAAAATAAGAAAATAAAAATAGCAATAATTATGTAATAATGATAGATGTACTCACTTTTTCTGGGATATCGTGGCAATTTACTACCCATCTATCATTGGATTGGATGCGGACCCAATCTAAGTAGGGTTTATACCCATGTAATGGTGGATGAGTGATGAATTAGTACGGTGCCCCAAAAAAGTGAGTTCCCTCAATATTTCTTTTTTATTTTTTATTTTCCATTGGCTAGTAATATTTTATGATGGAAAATACCCTTTGATGGCCTATACAGGTTAGGCTTTGTAATTGATTTTCTGTCAAAGGCAACGCTGGTTGGTTTCATGGCCGGTGCAGCAATAATTGTGTCATTGCAGCAGCTGAAAGGGCTGCTTGGAATAGTGCACTTCACCAGCAAGATGCAGATAATACCTGTACTGGCCTCTGTTTTCAAGCAAAGAGACGAGGTATATTTTGATTTTGATATCTTATTCACAAGTTTTTTTTTGTTTGTTGTTTTAAATGTAAGTCAAAGAGTTAAAGTTGAGAATTAAAGAAAAAAGAGAAAAAGAACGGCCACAAAATTATTTTGATATGTTTATATTACTGTTTTTGCATCTTTTAAATCTGAGGGCTAGTATAATAGTGGAAACTACATCCGGAAACCCCAAAAAGATAAAAATAAAAATAAAAGTTCCCACCACAAAATTCTTTGAAACATTCTGATAGCACTGATTTGTGTTTTTGGGCGGTGATGCGCTGATTCTGTTTTAAGATAAGAATTAACACTAACATTGAGATTGCTAACCGAAGGCTAGTTGTTTATTTATTTATTTTGTTGGTAGATATTCTATTAAGGCATCAGATTCCAACTTTTCATCAAAATAAAAAATAATCACCCTTTTACTAATTCAATCATTAATGGAATAGCTATGCAAACAAGGGTCACTTTTAAATGAAAATACTTTCTCATTTCATAATAAATGTAATTACATTAAAATTAAGAAAATAATTTGATAGTCTTAATTTTTTAAAATTAATTAATTAATTAAGTTATATTAATTAAAAATAAAGAATTATGATAGATCAACCAAAAAGCAATAAATGAGAAAAAATTACATAAATAAATATTGAAAGATTAAATAAAACTAGTTTAAACTAATTAATTAAGTTATATTAATTAAAAATAAAGAATTATGATAGATCAACCAAAAAGCAATAAATGAGAAAAAATTACATAAATAAATATTGACAGATTAAATAAAACTAGTATAAACTAATTACTTTTTTGTTTAAATTCTAAAACAACATAAATTATGAAAAATCCAAAATGTATTGTGGAATGACTTATTATGGAATGGAGGCAGTACTTATTTTTCTTATTGATGCAAGTGTAAGCATAATTATGTCTTTGTTCATTAAAATCTTGGAGCAACTTGTCTTGTGCAGTGGTCATGGCAAACTATTGTACTGGGATTTGGCTTCCTGGCCTTCCTACTAACAACAAGGCACATTGTAAGACTCTCTATCTAGCATGCACACATATAATATATTACTGTTCTTTGTTTTGGCAATTTATCTGATTCTTAACATCTGAAAATTCTGAATGATTGCCACAGAGCTTAAGGAAGCCAAACTTATTTTGGGTTTCAGCAGCTGCTCCATTGACATCAGTTATTCTTTCAACCATTTTGGTTTTTCTCCTGAGAAATAAGGCCCATAATATTGCAATTGTAAGAAAGGACACTCTACATTCTGTTTTTTATTTTCTATTTATTTTTTAATACACACAAGGGATGAGCAAATATAAGTTTTCTTCCTAGTAACTCTTTTTGTGCTGTCTATTTCTCTTGCAGATTGGTGAATTGCCAAAGGGCCTTAATCCACCATCATCAAACATGTTATTCTTCAGTGGCCCTTATTTGGCTCTTGCTATCAAAACCGGAATTGTCACTGGGATCTTATCTCTCACTGTAAGCTGTCCCAAACCTAGAAACACTATTGGTCATGAAAAAATTTACTAAAATAAAATTACATGTTTTAAATAACATGGTCTCCTCCATAGGCTTATTTCTTAGGATAAACACATAGACTAAAATATACCATATGACTCAACTGCCACATACTTATGTTTCAGGAGGGAATTGCAGTTGGAAGAACATTTGCAGCCCTTAAGAACTACCAGGTGGATGGAAACAAAGAAATGATGGCAATCGGTATTATGAACATAGCTGGCTCTTGTTCTTCATGCTATGTCACAACAGGTAATGATTCTTCTCCCATTTGACCATGTTATTATTAGTTATTGCAGAAATTGAAACTTGAAAAGAAAAAACCTCTATTCTTATTATAAAATAAACTTGCAGGATCGTTTTCTCGATCGGCTGTCAACTACAATGCTGGAGCACAGACAGCAGTCTCAAATATAATCATGGCTTCAGCAGTTCTTGTGACCCTTCTGTTTCTCATGCCTTTGTTCTATTACACGCCGAATGTCATCTTAGCAGCCATTATTATCACTGCTGTGATTGGCCTAATAGATTATCAAGCTGCACATAAACTGTGGAAGGTTGACAAGCTTGATTTCTTGGCCTGCATGTGCTCCTTTTTCGGAGTTCTGTTCATTTCAGTGCCATTAGGCCTTGGAATAGCGGTATGCTTATAATTCACTAAACTTTTTCTTGTTATTACATATATTGAAGGGTAATGCTAAGTGATCAATACTAACTATGCCGTAATCTTCAGGTGGCAATATCAGTCTTCAAGATCCTGCTTCATGTCTCTCGGCCAAACACAATGGTTTTGGGGAATATACCAGGGACAACAATATTCCACAATGTAAACCAATATAGAGAAGCTCTAAGAATTCCTTCATTTCTCATTTTGGCTGTTGAGTCTCCCATCTACTTTGCTAATTCAACTTACCTGCAAGAAAGGTTAGATAAGGCAATATGTATTTTGTCGATTAGTTTAGTACATTTTGAGATTAATCATAGGCATTCTCTGAGTGATTCCCAGGATTCCAACTGACTGAGAACTTCTCCTGCTACAGGTTACTGAGATGGGTTCGAGAAGAGGAAGAGCAAATAAAAGCAAACAATGGAAGTAAATTGGAGTGCATAATTTTAGACATGACAGGTTCGTATTTCATTTGGTTTACAAAATTTGTTATCTATGAAGTATGATTACTCCTAAATGGCTACTGTACCTATATCGAGTACGTATCCGGTACTGGTACTTGTTGGATACTCATGGATATTTATTGGTCAAGCATTGCAATAAGCAAATATGACTTATATACAAGTTAGTTCTTGCACAACATCAAATTTTGCAAAATTTTGGTATCCAATAACCGTATCCGTATCCTATACCATTACCCATACCCATTATACAACATAGTTTGTTATTTAGGTTTCTGGATCACTTTAACTTAACAATATTGTTTTTGCAGCTGTCACAGCCATAGACACAAGTGGGATCGACACTTTATGTGAACTTAGGAAGATGCTGGAGAAAAGATCACTTCAGGTATAGATGCTAATTTGTAACACTTTAGAAGGCCTAGAAAGACTTGCCCCCTTTTTCTTTCTAATCTTTACATTTTATCATTGGTTAATGCAGCTGGTGTTGGCAAATCCAGTTGGAAGTGTGATGGAAAAGTTACATCAATCAAATATTTTGGATTCCTTTGGGTTGAAAGGAGTCTATCTCACAGTGGCAGAAGCTGTGGCTGACATTTCATCCTCTTGGAAAGCTCAGCCTTGATTACCATAAATGAATTCCTAGGACACACAAGAAAAGACGTTACAACTAACGCCTTCCAACTTTAGGCCTAACCCTTCGGAACTTTTTTTGGCCTACCTGAGAGAGTCCACTTTGTTTTAGTTGAACCATGAAAATTAAGGCCTGGTTCATTCTGAAGAGGGTCTCCTTACCATCTTATGTTACTTTTTGTCCATTTTTATCTATTGCTAGAGGCAAAAAGCATCTAAGCGAGATATGTTTTGATGACTTTATTCCAGTGGACATTGAGTGATAAATCCGAATATATATTTTAATGAAAGAACCAAGAAAATAGAAGACTGGTCTTTGACACTTCTACACAACTTTTCAGTCACAATGTTGTTGTATGATGCAACTATATTCTTTTTTCTCCCACAATTCAAACTCGAGCCATGTTATTTGAGCATACTTATAGGATATAACTTTAGATACCCTATCACATCAATAGTCAAAAACACTCAAAATTTGTGTTTTAAATCTTTTATTTTATCTTTTCCCAGATTCCCACCAATCATATGATGAACAAAAACCATTCCCCTTCAAACTCAAATAGAACTACACTCGTAATAGTTTGCGGATTAATAGCTCCTCCCATTCTGCCTTAAGGATCATGCCAATGTGAATTATAGACCATGCATCCAGCATGAGAGAAAGCGACAGTTAGAAGAGGCATAGGTGGGGGTTTTAACATGGACCGGATATGTTTTGGTTCATGAATGAACCATATAAAAAATTACAACACAGTTCTCTAATTCCACCATCCCCTCTGTCCTTTCATCGGTGCTGTTGCTCGTCCCAACCCGAAAGACCATGGTAACCATCAAAGTTTGGAGGCGAGATGAGCGGCAGTGAGGAGACCGCGACTTGAGCAACTTCTCCGGCAACCACCTTCTCCGGCAACCCACATAAACGCATTGGTTTGACTCACATATCCTCCAACCAACTCCATTTTTTCAATGTATTATGGTCGTGGAGGCGGTTACTGGGAAATCAGTTTGTCCACAACCGATTTCCAATGAAGTGGTGATAGATGTGGTTCATGGAATGCTAAATGCATTGGCCTGGGGGATCATGATGCCCTTGAGTGATGTAATAGCAAGGTACTTGAAAGCGTTCAAATATGCACACCTTGCCTGGTTTTACCTTCATGTCACACGCCAAACCTTTGCCTACATAGTTGGTATTGTTGGATGGGGAACTACCGAACTGGTACTTGGGAGTGACTTAGTTGGCATTACTTATGATACCTACAAAACACTTGGGATAATCCCCTTCTACCTTGGAACCAGGTATGAGATGTTTCTAAAACCACAGATAAGCCTATTATGAATGTTATGCTGCTATTGTAATGAGACTAACAGAAACAGATGCGGCTGGATACTGGTATCTGGTATGATCTGGAGGCCCAACAAAGATCACATACAAGGGAGACGGAATTGGGAGCTGAGGGTGACGGGGATTGATTTGTAATTTAAAATATGTAATATATTTTTGAATAGATATTATAAAAAAATTATGTGGTTCGTAGATGGATGGACCAAAACTTAGGGGACTCTTATGCAACCCCAACTCAAAAAAATAAAAATAAAAAATTCAGAGTAGGTTTGAGCATTCCATCCATGCACACAAAAGTTGCAAAAGGTTTTTGTCGTATATTTTTGTACTAAAAATTAAGTGTCCGAATTTGAGGATTTAGCTATCAAAGAAGCATATTCCCAACCCCGAAAAAAGAGAGCTAATTTTCAAGAAGTTAAATCCCAACTTTCAATTCCCCATTGCATTAACTAGAATCTCCATATTTTAATACATGATTCCCCGATTCCCCATTAAGCAGGTACACGAAAAATAAATTTTGCCAATGCTAATGCTCAAAATTCCTCATCGATTTAACTGATAAAAAGGAAACCCAGCGGTGAGAGCCTCACTTGTTGGGGGCCTAAAAAGAGTATATGTACAGAATGCAACTCCTACATGCCGAGAGGTTGTTTTCAAGAATTTTTGTTGATGACTTCCAAATCACAATACAGCAACCTTATCATTGGACCGAGACTCACCCTTTATTTAACACATGATTCTGCAATAATTAAGTGTGTGGACAAAATCATTTGGGAGCATAAAATGCTCCAGACTTGTTTGTGAGCACGTTAAAAGTTTCCCAGATTCCAGTTATCATAGCGTACGAAAATATAACAAATCTGTCCAAGAGGTTCATTCTGCTTTCTGATATAACAACTCCATCAAAAGTAATCGCACAGAATAAACATATATTTGCAAGATTTTAAACAGGTTCGAGAACTCACAAATAGGGAAACAAGAATAGAAGCTCTATCAACTAAACGCATCACCTTAACCAAAACTAAAGGGGGGAATAAAGAAAAAAGAACTTACATGAAGGCTTTCAGAATTTCCTGAAAAAAGATGTACCTATTCTCGCCTGGTTGGTTATCTATGTTTTAACTCTCTATTGCAACTAAAGAATAAAAAGGAAATGAAGGTCTTTCAATGGCATGATAGAAATATGAACTTCGTGGGCTTTATCTTGCAGATCATCCAAATGCGTAGAAACAAAAGCTGTTACCATCCCCCAAGACGATTCCTTTCTTCAATTCAATACTCATGTTACTTCAGCCAATCAAACATCTGCAAGGAACTCAATGTATTAAATCAAACGAATAACTAACGAATATCTGGCAGCAGTATATAGAACAACAGCTATTTAACACATCATTATGCTCCATAATTTCAATATTCAAGAAAAATGTATTAGAAAGAAAATTCATAATTAACGAATGTTGTTAAGTGTTAACTAAGAAAGACATCAACTTTTCCAGTGTACAATAAGATAAGCGAAATGAAATGACAGTATAAAACATAATGCATACATTAATGTTATGGCCCTCTGAACACAAATATTTTTACCATATACCACATTAGTGGAGATTAATTAGAGCAGTTTGCTGAGTCACCATGATTAGTAACTAGTTTGTTAACTCTCCCACTTCCATGTAAGCCACACATGGCTTTGTATCACACACCTTTCCATTTGACTAATTTCAGATTTCTCTCTTCACATTTCTCTCTATTCTCTTTGGCTCTTGGCATGTTTCTCAACAATTATTCTGAATGGGGGAAAAAAGAAAGAAAAGAGAGACAGGAGGCAAAGAACAGTCAGCACCCAGCAGCACAACATGATGGAAGTTAAATGCTTGCCTAACGTTATTATGAGTTTGACAGCTCAAAAATATATCAAGCAAAACATACAAGGAGAAAGAAGATAACACAACCATATAATATGCCACAGATAAACAAATCTTCTAATTGCACGTGTCCAATTAGTCAGCCAAACATCTTTTAAGGAAGAAGTTCTTACTTGAACGATATCGTGTTATTGGTATCTCCCGGAGTTCACGCCTGATGCACAAATATTCACCTAGCAAAGCCATTACTGCAAGTCCAGTACCATTCACAATCCACCATGTTATAGAAGAGGGCCAACCCCCGTACACAAGGCATATAAAAAGATGAATGATGTAGAGAGTGGCTGAAAAATCCAAGCACTTCTTTGCTCTTTCAATCAAATAAAGCATATATACAGCCCTGCATTAATCAATAGTGACATAACTCATAAGCACGACATAGAGCTACTACATAATTTCCGCTAACAAGCCAAACTACATAAAAGCCATAACATAACAGCAAAGAATGCTTCCCTTTGTTCCCTCCTTCCACACAAAATAATCACTAAACACAAAGAAAGAGACACATGGATTCACACAAAGAAAGTCACATCTATCTCAAAGGGACAAATCATGACTTTTTCATTTCTTTTGAAATGCTCGAATAAGGCACAATCAATCCAATGCTTCGAGAACAAACATATTTAAGAATGAATACTCGTTTATAAGCATATGGACATAACAGCGCTGCTAAAACAAAGAAAGAAAGGAAAAAGGAAAAAAATGCTGGATAGTTACAATAGTTTGAATAATGGTAAAGGATCAAGAACTTCGAAGAAGCGATGACATACATATATATATATATAAAATATTGCATAGAACCTTGTAATTTTCTTTGTAATTTGCAAATAAAAAAACTATGATACTATTGAGGAGTGGAGTCACAAGCAGAAAGTCATAAGTCATAAGACTACTAAGATTGAACATGATGTGCAATCAATAAAAGCTAATTACAAATTCATGCATTAAGATTTATACAAACTGCTCAGAGCAATTGTGATGGAGCAGAACAATTAATTACCCTGAAACCGAGCTGAGCAGAAACGAAGCAATAACGCACCAACCAGTAACGGTGGAGCTACTGAGGGTAACATAGTCAAAGAAATACACGAGGCTCAGCCGAGACACGCGAGTTCCAACAAGTATGGACAATAACAATCCCAGAGTGACATAGTACAAGCATTGCAGACACACAATCTGAGCAACAATGAGCCAAGGATCCCATACCACCGCACCATAGAACATGACTCCAACAAAGTGTGTATTTGAATAAACTTATTTTGATTTCAAATCAGCTTATAATCAAAAACTTCCCGAGACAACTTTTGAAAGAAGAAACATAAAAAAGCTATTATCTACTTAAAAAAATAGTTCCCAAACATGGCTTAAAGCAATCCCGGCGCCAAAACAAAAATTCCTTAATCGAATCAAAAACCCCAAAATTCTCAAACTTTCTCCACTCAAGTCATGCCCGACAACCACTACCCAGTTGCTCAATTCTCAACAATTGAACCCAAATCACCCGTCATTCGTCACAACTTATCAAA
Source organism: Pterocarpus macrocarpus (assembly GCA_031439585.1). Classification (NCBI taxonomy): domain Eukaryota; kingdom Viridiplantae; phylum Streptophyta; class Magnoliopsida; order Fabales; family Fabaceae; genus Pterocarpus; species Pterocarpus macrocarpus. The sequence goes on from CM062516.1 coordinate 2,429,967, forward strand.
TTTAGAAACCCATGTTTTCTGAAATCAGCTTAGAACCCTCAAATCAAGGTTGCCACGTCGAGAGGGTGCTTCGCGTGCACTCAGATCTGGATTCTGAAACCGTTAACAGCGAAAGCCAACTGAAAAATAGAATCAAACAATAAAAAAGAAACTCAAATTCAAAATAGTTCGTGATCGATGAATCTTAGACGGAATTGAGAAAAGGGTGAGAGGAAGATTCATACTTTGTTGCAAAATTCGGATGAAGCAGCAGAGGAAGATTCCAGAGGAAAGGGTGTTTGGATCGTGAAGAGTCGCCGGAAAAAGATGGAATTATGGGAGATGAAGATCGACGAGAGAGGATTGGGAGTGGTTTTTGGTTCCTCCGGCGATGGGGAGATTCGAGTTGGGAAGGAAAGAAAACTGCTGAAATGGGCACAAAGCGTGAAGTCCAGAAACAACGTGTCGTTTTGTTCTGTTAATGGTCGTTTTGGGTTTTGCTTCCCCTTGTACTAATTGTCTTTGGTAAATAAAAATGTTAATTGCAAATTGGAAAGAGAAATGTATTTTTTTTAAGAGATTAATTTATATGTATTGATAAAGAGTATAAAATAGTAAAGTGATAAATTATATTGAATAGTTATTATAATTGATAATTATTTATTATAATGTTTTATTTTATTATAATTTTATTAGTTGATAGTATAAAATTATTTTATATTGTTAATATATAAAAAATAAGGATTTAATTTATATGCAGTATAATTATAAAATAATTTTATATAAATATCTAATTATGTATTGTTACATCACTAAAAGTATTTGATTTAATCACTCACTATTTGAATAACCATACAAATAGAAGAGTATAATTAATTAATTGCATAAAAATCTTTTATACTGTTGGTATATTAAAATTAAACTAAAAAATTAATATATTTTTTAATACATATAATTTTTTTTCTTCTGAAGTGAAAAAAATTAGAAAAAAAATAAGAGATTAATTTGGATGAACTAAAGTATAAAAGATTTTTATATTATTATTCAATCGAATGCTTCAATTTATAAAACTTTTCAAATAATAAGTAGTTGAGCCAAATATTTTTATTAATGTGGCAATATATATTTGAATATCTATGTAAATTTTTTTATAATAATAGTGCATATAAATTAAATCAAAAAAAATTCTAAAATAGTTCCATTATTTGAATATAAAAATTTAAACATTCAAATCAACATGTCATAATTGTAGTTTAAATAAGTGTAGATTTAAATTATATAAGTATCGAATTTATATATTATCTTCAATCAGTGTTGATTCATTCTTAATTTACATTACTTTTAACATTAACATAACTGAAATATATAATTATGTAGAAAAAATCTCTCACCCATATTGCTTTTTCCTTGAACTTCAATGTAAGTGCATAAGTGACATCCGAACATTTGTTACATAAGGGTTTTGCTAGCAATTGATTAAGGAGTTAAAAATAGAATTTTTTTAAGTTTTCAATATATTTAATATATTAAAAATTTAAAAATGTAGGAGTTGTTTAACTTCTGCTTTTATTTCCCATTTCCATTTTTTATGTTGTATTTTTTAGAATTTTGCAAAGAAAATAGTAAAAATAAAAAATAAAAACAGGGAATATGATTTTATTGTTTTCACCGTTTTCTTTATAAAACATAAAAACAGAAAACACAAAATAGAAACCAATTATATCCTTACTTTCCCAAAAAAAAAAAAAAAAAAATCCACTCTTAATTTCTTACCCTTAATATAGTACTCCTCAATTACTAAGCTACATCTATCTTAGTACTCTCACATTGGAAGTAAATTTAAATGAAATGTGAAAAGAAAAAATTATAAAAGAGATTAATTTTAATATACTATTATTTTAAGTAATATATATTCAAATATAAGTGGTGATTATTATATTTTACCGAATGATCCAAATCCGATTTTTTCTTTTTTACATCTAACTTACATTTTTTTCCTTTATATTTGTAGTAAAGTTAACAAGTACTTAAAGATGATGCTACATCACAAACAGCTCATGCTAAAAAAACAAGTATACAACCTCAAGGCAGTGAAATAAATAAATAAGTAAATACATTTATTTAAAAGACTAAACTAAAATTTGTATTACCTTATCTTTTTAGAATTTATTTGTATAAATTTATCACATCAAGTTTAGGGTTTAGGGTTTAGGGTTTAGTTTTTCTCTTCAAAAAAAAAAAAAAAGAAGAAGATTCAATTCAATTTCTTGCCCGTTAAATCGATGTAAAGTTCGTAAACGTAGGTTTTTCCATTTTTGCAGAACAAAACTTTATTGCGAACTAAATTAAATTCAAAGATGCGTAATTAATTAATAATAAGTTTAATTGAGATGTACTGATAATATAAAATTTTTTTATATTATCATTCAATCAAAATTTTTCATTTGCATGACCATTCAAGTAGTGGGTGGTTATATCAAAGATTTTTGCTGATGTGGCAATATATGATTGGATGTCTGTGTAAAAAAATTTTACACTGACAGTGTATTCAAATTAAATCCATTAATATTTTGAAAAACAATATTAATGTTAAAAAAATATATGTTGCTTTGCAACGGTCAAAACACAAACTTGGTTTTTTTTTTTTTTGTTAAAAAGTGGATTTAAAGAAAACAAAACGAAAAATATGGACTTGGAGGATGGGGAATGCCACGGTTATCCTTCCATTTTCCTATTGGTTGAAGGCGTTAATCATAGTTACTTAACTAACATTTTGATATACTCTTAACCAAGTAATTACCAACTTATATCATTTTATCCTATGCATGTGCATGTCATGAAATGGACCGCATAGCGCAGTGGATTAGCGCGTTTGACTTCGGATCAAAAGGTCGTGGGTTCGACTCCCACTGTGGTCGATATCTTCTATGTATGCTCCTTTTGTCACTAACTAGATTTTCTTAGCAACTTGAAAACTGATTCCAACACTTTTGACAAAAGACAAGAACTACTTTAAGAATTCCTACCCCTCTTTAAGTATGATCTCTCCATTTGATTGGCTTGTCTCATCTCATGTGTACAAATATTTCATAAAATTGCAACATAGACAGATATGCTTGCACCCTAGAAAGAGCACAACTCCAACATTAACTAAAGTACTCAACAGCCTTCTAAAAAACATATTACATAATATTGTCGTCTTAATACGACAAGCAATGCTATACAGCCAAAAATAAATTACCAGAATTTTTGGACGAAAAACAAAAATAGTCATTGTATGAAGTAAAGTAATAAGACTCACTTATCCGTATCATTCTGACAAAAACTGACTGTTTAGCATTCTTCTTAATATGGTAAAAAGATTGAAGGTATTCAGGTTCTCTATATCATTAGGAGTTAGCCTTTCTTCTTCTGCTATTCTTCCGAGCATTAACAGTGACCTTGCTTTCACCTTGGTCCTTTGGCACTTGCTCATTCACGGTAGTGACCCTGCTTTCACCTTCATTTTTCTGCACTTGCACATTGTTAACAGCAGAATTGATCTGACTCCTCAACCGCAATATCTCACCCTTGGCCGTGGCCAACTCCTCCTCGAGTTTCTTCCCTTTGTTCTCTAAGTTACCTCTTTCCGTGCCGAGTCTCTTGATGAGGCTTTGAGCGTCTTCAATGTTCTCCTTGGCCTCTTCGGATGCTTTTCTTTGCTGATTAAGGGACTTGAGGAGCCTCTCTTTCTCGTTTTCAAGGCTAGAAATGATGGAATTAGCCTTCTCTAGTTGTGTGTTCAGGATCACTGCATTCTGGTTCATTTCATCTAGTGATTTGGTAGCCTTCTCCAGGTCCACTTCAAGAGATCTTCGCACCTCTTTTTCTTTTGATGCTTGCTTCTCCAAAGCTTGTAGTTCTTTGTTCAATGAAGCAACTAGCTTTTTCTCTTCTTTCAGATCCTTGGCAGTGGTCTCAGCCTTCTTGTAGATGGCATTCAATTCTCTTTGTAGGCTATCGCGGTTTTCAAGAGTAGAAGTCAGTTCATTTGACATGCTTTGCAGCTCTGCTTGTGTTTTCTTTAAATGTTCCTTGGTGGCCTTGAGCTCACTGGCTAGCGTTTCTGTCTCATGTTTTGCTTCATCAAGGCTCCTCTGTAGTGACTCTCTAACTTCAGTGAGCTCAGATGAAACCTTTGAGACCTCAGCCTCAAGCTCTTTTTGCAATTTGTTTGACTCCTTGAGTTGTTTTTCCAATACAGAAGCCTCTTTTCTCGATTTTTCAAGATTCTCCTGAGCAGCTTCGAGCTCACGCTTCAAATTATTAACTTTCTTAGATTCATTCTCCAAGGACTCTTTTAAATTTTCTCTTTCTTGAGATAAATCAGCAATGACAACCTCGTTTCTGTTTGCTTCACTTGAGGCATGTTCAAGCTGATCCTTTAGCCGATGAAGCTCCTCTTCTTTTTCTCTTAGAAGGTTAGCATCTGAAGCAGCCTTCTTTTCAGCAGTCAACTGTAGGTCATTGTATTCCTTCTCCAAGGCAACATACTTCCTCCTAGAATCATCATTCTCACGAGTTAAGGAGCTTACTCTTGAATTTAGCTCATTCACCAAGGAATCTTTTGCTTCCAATTCCTTTCGGCTTTTCAGCAGTTCATCATTCAACCCTTGAATCCGCAATTGAGCATTGGATAAGTCATCCTTAGTTTTCTTGTAGGTAGAAGTCAAATTACTCAATTCCAACTCCTTTTCTGCAACAGATGAACTGAGATTCTGAACAACATCTTTGTTGTCCTTAAGGTCCAAATTCAGCACATTAATTCTCTGCTCGAAAGTTTCAATAGAGTCCACCGTTTCTTTCAACTTCATTTCAAGGTCCTTTTTGTCTGCATTAGTCTTTGAAAGTGTAGTTTCAAGACTGTCAATTTGAAGCTTTAGCTCCTCAACCAATTTTTTCTCACTCTTCACCTCCTGTCCCAAGCGAGTGATGGTGTTGTCCGCAGAACTTAGTTTATTTATCAAAGCTTGCTGCTCTTCCTTTGCCTTTCCAAGTTGCTTGGTTTGCTTTTCTTGTTCATTCAGTAACTTGGATTCATAGTTACACTTTATGGAAACAATCAGGTCTTCCTTTTCCTTCAGTTTGCTGCTAATCTGCGCACAATGACCAGTAAAATATATGGCTTAGAACATAATAAATTGACCTCAAACGCATCCTAATAGTGATTTATTTTGAAAAACATTACCCATATATAATCAAATTAGAAGAGAAAGGGAAAGATATCTTAGGGGAAATGCCATATCTCCTTTTTGACGTGTTGGCATACATATGAATACTTGGGGAATAGGAATATAGAAATCATGCACAATTTAAAATGGTTCAGCCCAACATGTCTACATCCATGGAACAAATCTACTATGAAAAACATCACAATACTTTTGAATGGAAAATAACAGTAAACTCTCTCAACTTCAACTTTTGCACCGATAGAGCCACAAAATCTCACACATTACAACTAATGAGGACAAAGTTGCAAACCTTCTTCAGCAACATTACTCAAAATTTCATCTCTCTCACTCAAGTCTCAAACAATTACCTAAAGTATTTATAACTCACAATAATTTACACATTGCAATTAACTATTTTCAGACTCCATCCTTATCAATCCTCATCAACTAAGGACTTTCATAGTATAATATTTTGAAACAAATATCTCACATTTCTTCCATATCATGGTATCAGTTACGTTTAATATTCAAATCTACCAAAAAGTAAGAAACTTTCAATAACTTTAACTTCAAATTAGGGATCCGGGTCAAACCCAAGAAGACACTTCCTGATTTTCCCATTGTTTCAGTGAGTTAGTTTAGAAGAAACATTTCCCAAAGGGCAAACATGCCTTATCAGTTTTGAAGAATAGTAAGAGTGCATAGAAGCTTACTGTTTCTATTGTTTCAACCGCAGTGGTCTTTTCTTTCTGAGCCAATGCATAGAGAGCACCCAGCACACCAGAAGAAATTATTCCAATTCCGTTCAGGAGAGACAAAAAGGAATTGGATGGTCTGTCCCTTACAGGTGATGTCTGTCCATAGAAGCTAGGAAGTTTAGAAAATTTTGAACATCCCAAGGACAAATATCATAGTTAACAATTTACTATTCATGATTTGTATCAGAGCTCAACAGCAAGTCACCTCTGCTTTCTGGTAGTCCTCTGGTGTCTTCACTTCACTTTCTTCTGAAAGGAGAAAGAATAACTACACATGTTACAACTATTAAAAATAAATAAATAAATAAAAATAGAAGAATGCAGCACATTATGAAAAGGTTAAAAGATTAAAAAAAAAAAATAAATAAAAGAACATTCTTAGTCCACATCCCATATTTCAGACAAGGACATGGGTTTTTTTGTTGGTTTTTTGGGGGCACCTGAAGTCCCTCAAATTTAGTTTACTCCTTCAGGAGTAGGGAAGAGGCCATGCGAGAAATCTACAAATAATACGAAACAAGAACAAAGACTAAATTATGCATGCTAATACATAATAGAGCCCACAAAAGAAAAGATGGAAATGCTATTGTAGTGGACAAGTAACCAACAAATCAGCCATTCATTTTAAAAAAATAAATCTGTCTGGTAATATAGCACAAATCACAAGCATAAAGGACAAATAAAGTAACAAAAAAGCTATAGAGGGTGGTATGCTTAAAAAACTGACATTTGAAACCACCTTATCACATCCTTAAGGAAAAGGAATGCAAATTCCATATTTTATAAGTTGAAAACCCACTTCTGCCTTGGAAGGGAAACAAAATTTTGAAATTGTTATAGGCACATTACAATCTCCTCATTTCATTTTATGCTATCTTCAACCACCACAGGGAATTGAGGTGTGTCTAAATTATCACCTGCAATGAATCTAAGTTATAGCTCTCAGGCCGTCATTTAGTTATTTCCACAAATTCCTCTCTTTGGGCTTTTGCTTGTGTTAGGATGCAAGTGAAAAGAAGTTCCTTACTGAAAATTAATAAAAAGGAGAGGACCATTTAAGTAGATGGACCCATAAACTCAACGTAAAGTTTTAGGTTAAGATGTGGTCTCAAGCTGGTTTGTCGATAAAACAATTACAACTAAAGGGTTTTCTCATCACATGACCAAACCCCTAAAGTGGGATTCTCCTATATTTCCAAAATAGGTGCTGTCTTAACTTCCTCTCTGATATATTCATTCCTAATTCTATGATGTCTAGTGTGTTCACTCATCCATCGCAACATCCTGATTTCTATATCATTAAGCTTATTCTCTTGTTGATTTTTTACCGCCCAACTTCCAATCCCATACAATATTGTAGGTCTTACAGCTATGCTGTAAAATTTTCCCTTAATCTTGAGCGGTACTTCCTTGTCACAAATAACACTTGAAACATTCCTCCATTTCGCCTCCATGGAAGAAAAAACTAGGCCCGTTATAGAAGATCTTCTCAATCTCAGTATTTTGGACTCTCATAAGCCAAGAGATCCAATCATGATACTTGAAAAGTTACCTCATCCAGAAACTCTAGTGGTGAAACTATAAGACAAAAAAAACTGCAAATTTTGCAAACACAGTGGTATTGATTGAGGTGAATAAAAAAGTACAAGGACACTGATTTCAATGTTCATAGAGGACACATATTAAACACAAATATTCAAGTTTTTGTCTAAAAGGGAGGCACAAGGAAGAAGACCCACATCACAATAGGCATCATGTATGAAGCTCATAAAACATATAAATGCTGAAAGCACAAAGAATCTTGAAACTCAACAACAAACTTACTTGTGGCCAATCCTTCAAGAGCTGTGGCCTTCAAACCCAGAAGCGGAAGAACAGAGATACCCATCAAGACAAGTGTCCTCTTGTTGCAGACAACGCCACCGTTTTGGTCCTGTTGTTGGCGCATGCAGGATGCTCGGAACTTGGGCTTGGTGTGTGCATTTCTGGGTGAAGAAGAATACGGTAAGGGTGGAGAGTGCAACAAGCAAGAGCTCCCCGCCACAAAGTCCATGTTTGGTTTTGGTGCTAACTTTTGTGCCACTCAAAGCTAAAGCCTGTGCTTCCTATGTTGCAGTTGAACACCAAAGTGATCATGTTACTTTGAATCTCAGTAGTTAATTGCTAAACTAATTATTCTATGTTTCTTAAACAAGTGTTCAGTACAACTGATAAACAATGGCCGGTTTGGTTTGGTTCTATTTTCATTTATTGTTTTGACTGTTTTTTCATAGAGAAATATTTTTTTATACATGTTATAAATTGACATCTTTTAACACCTTGTATCTATTTCTCTCCTCTCTTCTCTTATTTTTTTACTTTTCTTTTTTTTTTTTATAATTTTTTTTCCAATCATATCTCTGGATGTCTGGATATCTATAATAAAGAGTGATACAAACAATACTCCTCTTTTTCATATAATTCTAAAAATAAGGAGTATAAAAAATAAAAATAGAAACCAACCAAATTCTAAGTCTTTAGTACATTTGAATTGCAATTTTAGACAATCTTTATCTTATAATTTTAAGTATTTAACAATTTGGAAAGAAATTTTATCAAACCATCACTTTTGATTTAAAAGAATTTTTATTTTATTATCTAAATATATATCACCAACTAGCTGTTTATAAATTTTTTGAGATAATATATATAAAATTTAAATATTTTTATTTGTGTGATAATTTATTTTAATTTTAATAGTATCTTTTTACCTAATAAATAAATAAAAAATTAATATCTTGATATATGGTCAAATATTTAAATAAAGATTTCTATTAACAATATTTTTTTTATATATATAAATTTTAAAATTGAATCCAAAATCTCATGAAATATCTTCCACTTAAATTAATATTTTATTTATTTTATTTATGTAATAAATATATAATTAAATATGTTTATAACATATTTCTATGCCGAGAACGCATCAATATCATTAAACTGTATAGACTATGCGTGTTTGAAAATACTTGAAAACGTATGTTATCAAGAGCAATCCGTGCAATGTAGCAGTCCAGTAGCATTGACACCATTCGATCACCATGATCTTCGATAGGCATTTGCGTTTTAATACTCAACACTATTGGCATGGATGAGATGCATGTAAAATGTTATGTATGTACTGTAGTTGTATCTGCAAGAGATCATGCGCCTCCCACTTGTCTTGTATTTCACCATTGAAAACACGACAAGTAAGCGCGTTGGCAAGGGATAGCTTTATCCTTAAGCCGTGAACGTTGTGATGCCACGTAATATGCTAAATGTTTTATGTAAGATTTCCCTGCAGGGCTCTCTCATTGTTGGTTAAAATTATGCGGCCACATTGAGATTTGAATTATCACATAATTTACAGTTAGGGACCATTGAGTTCTCGTATTTGCCCCTTCTTATATAAGATTGAATCTATTTTCTGGATTGAGAAAAGAGATTTAATTTTGGTTCCTTATCAACCAGTTATTAACAAAATAATTCACCATAATAGAGAGAATAAAACAGAAAGATAAAAAGAAAGTTACAACTATACAAACATTCATCTAAATATTGTATCAACTTAACTGATGAGCGCCTTTTTCACCTCATCTCATGCAAATTACAACGCATATATCTGTTCTTCGGAATTAAGAGTTATCACAAGAAATAAAAATATGCATTTTCAAGCCATGACTCATTGGATGAGAGAAATTTTTAGATGTTCATGAAATATTGTATTAATATATTTATAGTCAATAATAGAGTAATATTTTAAGATATGACCCATCAATTATATTTTTATCTAAAATATTATTTTATTATTGATTGTAAATATAATTTACGTGATGTTTCGGGAGTATCCAATAATTTGTGCATTGAACCATGAGAATTTGGTTCTTGACAACCAGCAAACCGCATAATTTGCATAGAATCCTCCATATCACGAACATTCACATAGGCAGCTGTTTGTAAATAAAGTGATCCAACCTTTGCAACAATTCCATCACTTGGATATTATCTTTCAAGGGAGTAAACAAATCATGTTATTTGGAAAAAAGCAGACTCATGAGAGAGATCATGAATTCATGATAACTTGAGTCAGGAGAGCTTTCTGCTGAGTTGGTGTAAGTTTTCTCCAATTCCACCTCAGCAAAAATGTCCTCATGTGTGTGTGTGTGTGTGTGTCTCACATCAGCAAGTGCAAAATAAAGTAATAAATTGCAATATGTTTTAAACAAACCTGCATATGAAAATGTTTTCCCCTATTCCAAATTCTTCTTGCATGACTAGCAAAAGCTCAAAAAGTTGTCTGAAGGACAAGGGATTGATCCTTCTGAAAATGCAGAAACCTGACATGATCCGAAAGAAACAAGTTCTTCCTTCTTGCTGAGTAAAATCACTTTTCTGACACTCAAAAATACAGTTGCCGAAAAATAGTTTTGTTCGGTTTTGGACCATTAGAAATTTTACATGAATAAATATTATCCTCAGAAAGCTCTATTTCTTTTGCAGAGAGGGAGCTTATATATCCATTACTAAAATCAATTGATATTGGAAGTGAACATGATTTTGTTTTCAAACCATAACCCAAGTCCAAACTTCTGCTTGTCACTGGTAGCAAATTCACTAATGTAGATGCATTTTCTAGACCACAATCGTTGATTCCCGAATTGGTTTCTTGACTTGAGTTGATTAACAGAGAGCAAGGCCTAGTGCAATCAGGCAATTAAGTCAAAATACTTCTGAAAGCTTTATATTCACAATTGAGCTCTTCTCTATTAGTCTATTAGAGACATCATCAAAGCTTACCACTTCAGAATTGGAAATTTTAGTTTGAGTAGTAAGTGAAACTGTGTAGTTTTTGGGCAAGGAATTGGAATTCAAGAGATTCATGGCCTTATTTTTTGGATTCCAGTCTTCATCTGTGGTCCAAAAACTATATTTTCCCTCTGAACTGTACCAAGCAACTCCTCATTAAGTTTGGTTTCATTAACCAGTGAATTTATGATGCTAAGGCCTACTTTACTGCAACCCAACTGCTTCTTTTTGTTCACCTTGCAATGCTGGTCTACAAGACTTGACACTAAATGGGTTGCTAAGGTTTGAGCAGATTTTGCAATCCAGAGGAGAAGCAGGGCTCCAAACTGACTGAGAATCTGGTAAATCTTTTGCACCAACACCCACCCTAGAGCCAGAGGTGTGGAAAAATGAGTGCCTTAATTAAACATGATATATAATAGGGCACGATGTCATTGTTTGATCCAGGTAGCCAATTTCGTGGGAAAAGGTTTTGTTGTCGTTGTTATAGTTGTCTTAGGCTTTAATATCACAAGGTAAAAATATGAATCACAGGAAGAATCGGTCATGAGGCCAAAAATCTTCCAAATATGATCGTTTTCTCTTCTTCAACATTATCTAATGCCCCATTCCTTCTAAATGAAAGAAACCATTGCTTCCTAACAGCATCAAATTTAAAAAGATAAAGACAATATAATTGTATTAATTCTACATAGAAAAGAATAACAATCAAATTCAAAACAAATACGAACAGCACATGTAATTTGCTGGTTTACTGAGTCACACAAACAGCTATTTTTAAAGTGCGCATACATTACATTCCCAGGAATTAATATTCCCTTGTTTGGTAAGCACTCCAAAAAACTATTCCCGGGTAAACATTCCATGGTGGCAAAGTAAAAATACCAAATTGTCCCCAATTTTACCCCATTCTTATTTCCTCCTCATTTTTTGACCTAGCCGCTCACACCTCCTCTCTTCCCACCGCCACCACTGCTCTTCCCTTCTACCTCGAAAGGCGGCGGCGGATGGCGGTGGCATCTCTTCTCCGGTGACCGGCGACGGCGAGAAGGTGAGTCCCAGCTTTCATTCATTTTTTTTTTAATATAACAATGAATGCAAGTAGGGCATGAAAATACGAATGCACATTCAGACAAATGCAATTCAACACATGTAGACACAACACAGTGACAAAAAGTGGGGGAAAACACAATGCTGATGAAAATTTTGGTGTAAAAACTCAATCAAATAAACATACAGAGTATTGGACATGACACAATCAGTGGCAAAAGATTGGAGTAGAAAATCGGCATCTTCAGCTAATAGAGGAGGCTATGAATTTGTATTTTCGTTATTGTTCATTTTCCTTTTATGGGATTTCATTTCAGTTTCCGTTCTTGTTCCTTTCCTTCTAATTGTTCTTTTTTTTCTGTAATTTTTTTTTTTTTTTTTGTTTTAGGTTGAATAGCCTGAGATTTGTTATGTAATTGTTGTTCATTTTTGTACAATAGTTTTAATTCTGAGATGTAATGTTGAACTTATGTTATATGTTTTCTGATGTGAAATTTAAGATGCTTTTTACTATTTTCACAGCATGGATGAAACTTTGCGTGAACGGAAGAAGAGAATTATTGCAATCTTGATTGTGCATTTGGAGTTGCTGAATAGTCTTACCCCTATTATTCTAATGATTTCCTCAGCATTGCTTCTACAGCAATTGAAGAAGAATAAGAGAAGAAAGTTGTGGAATTGTCATAATAGACAATTAGTGATGGATGAAAGTGTGGGTGAAATAGAAGCTGAATATGAGGCTGAATCTCAGGTATACATACATAAGTAATCAAATTAATTAATATAGTATTTATTTCCCCATTGTTGCTAAGTTTAATTTATTGTATTTTTAGGTCTTTCGAACTGAGATTGTATCTCAAGGTGGTGTGAGTTCTTCATCTACTCAAAAACAGAAGAAAAGAAAGAGAGCTAACAAAACCCAAGAAGTACTTGACAAATTAGCTGAAACAGTTGACAAGATAGGAAGGACATCTAGCAATATCCGTGAACTTGTTTCTTGCTTCAAGCACGAGAAGGAGACAGCTGAACGAAGAATGAATCTATATGCACTCTTGAAAGGCATTGATGGCTTGACGGTTCAACAAAGGATGAGGGCTGGCATTATCATTGCAAAGAACAACAATTTGACTGACCTAATTTTCACCATTAGACCAGAAGAAAGGTTGGAATTTGTGCTGGTTGTCCTTGACCAATCTTCTTAACTTCTTGTTTTAGGACAATTAAGTGACTTGAATTAATACTTTTTGTATAAATTGGTAGCCCTTATGGTGGGTTTGATTAGATAGTAGATTTGACACATCATACTTATGGTTATTGTTATATATGAATTTAAGTACAATTTTCATAATATAATGCCTACAATGCGTTATATTTATATATAAAATTGTGTATAAATATGAGTTTAATGTGTTTGATGGTTAATTTGAGTTAAAAAATTGTTAGGAGTATTTTTGAAAAATATAAAGTATTCTTGAAAATATCAGTCTCAACTGAATATAGAAATTCTGCAAGATTTTTGTAACTTTAGTCTGCATATCACATACATCTAATATACATCAAGTATTCTGGGCATTATCTCTTTTTCCTCTTTTTGGGTGTCAATTCTGGGCATCACGTCTCTTACGCCCGAATAACTAAAATGGGCCATGCGGGATGGGCCAGACTTAGAATGATTCCCTCTTAACACTAAAATTAAAATATTAACAATCATTGGTTTGTAAAATATTAACAATCATAGATACACACAAAAATCCAAAAGTGATGGAGTGATGGGCCACCAAACCCGCTAGTTTAATAATTAATAAAATGTGTAGAGTATAGTTTATATATTTTCAATTTAGTAAATCCTCATTTTAGATTTTGAAAATAAATCTCAGTTATAATAATTCTTAATTTTAGAAAATTTACTTTTACATCTTTGATATTGTATTTTCGTTAATCGGACTGGTTTTTTATTTTATGTTTTTGTTAATTAAATTGATTAAATTAATCTCTATTAAGGATTTAAAAACAAATACTCTAAAGTAAAAAATTATTATAGTCAATACTTAAAATTCTAAGGATTAAAGTTAAGGTTTATTTACTTTAAATTTGATTTCAGGAGGTAAAACACTCACAAATAATATGTTTTGTAGTTAAGTAAAATTTGTGTCTTCCATTAAATTCGTAGAAGAGTAATTTTTCTTTTCTATTGGGTTTGACTATAATTTGCAACTTATATCCAAACATGTTATGATGAATCAACCGTGAATTAATTCTCAAGTTCAACTACTCTTTTTTTTGGTGAATGAGTTAAACTACTCTTTAAAATGTTATATGTGATTTAATCATGATTTAACTATGAATATAACTAATTAAACCAACCAAAAATATTCAATTTTTAGTATGTGCATGATTGAATTTAATTATTTTTTACAAATAATTTCCTTTTCTTAGAAACTCTCCTTAACATAAAATAAGTTAATTTAAGTATATTTTAATTTTTAAAACATTGTGAAAAAAAAAAAGGTGACTAGCTTTATCAGAATATAATTTGAACTTGATGTTTTCTTTTAAATTAATTGGATGGGTATACTCGCATATTAGGCTCCAAATAAGTTAATGGAGAAAAGAAAGAAAAATAATAAATTCACATAAAATAAACTATGGCAAGTGCGAACACTTCCGGCGTACATTAGCAGCAACTATCTTCTATCTATCTATACTCCGCAACGTGTTCTGCTTTTTTAGTTCATCTACCCCTTTTCTTGAATCTAAGATTTCTCTTCATGCTCTTTGAAATTTGCAAACTTTGCATCCCCTGCAAGCTCCTCAGAGGGAAAAGTTTGTGGATTTGAATTTTGTTTTTCATTTTTCCACTTATGGAAAATTGCGCTTCTTTTAGGTAAGAGTGATGTCTCATCGTTTTCTTTTGTAATTTGATTTGAGTTTGTGAATTATATGTCTTTTTTCCTTTTTTTATTAATTAATAAACTTTTAGCCTTTTTTGGTATCATAGATATTTATCTGATGATATTAGTGGTGAAAGCTGAAAAAAATAAATGGGAACTTAGCTGAAGCACTTGTCTCAGTGCATCAGTGATTCGTGCCAATTAAGTGCCACAGTTTCCCTTTTAGAGAGCAGGAAAAAGGTGATTTCATAGGAGAAAAGTTTTTTATTTTATTTTTTATTATTGAATCTTAGTTGAATCTGGAATAGGTATCTATATAGTTGGAAGGATTGGATATTGAGGATAAAATCTGGGATATGTTGTGTCCAAATATGAGTTGGTACTCTTGCTTTTTGAAGCCAAGTCACTGTTAATTTGACAACTTTGTTGTTCAAAGCTGGGAACCTTTTTTTATTTTATTTTTTGAGGGAAATATTAGATTTCTTGCTTTAATTTCCGTGCAATTGGAAGTTGTTTTTTCTAAATGGATGGCAGTGGGGATGATGCAAGGTATCCCTCTAACCCATATGGTGTTAATCACCAGGGTTACGGTTATCTGAGTCATAGGAGACTTCCGGTCAGGAGTTCTCCATATTCTCAACCAGTTGCAAATGAGTATGTCGAAGATAATAATGATGATGAGGATGAAGAACAATTAGTAGAGGAATATGATGATGATGTTGATCAAAGTAATAGTGTTCGTCTTTCTCAAAAGAATGTTGTTCCCAACTATGATGAGGAAGGTGATGAAGACAAGGATGGGGATGAAAATGATGGTAGCAATGATGATGATGATGATGATGATGATGACGACGATGATGATGATGCTAAGCCAAAAGTTTATAGCATGAAGGTTGAAGATGATCTAGAGTGGCACCCAAAAAAGCGAAAGCTGAAGAGTTTGATTTCGGCTTATGAATTTGCACCCCGCGTACCAGCACCATCAGCTGCAGCTCCCTCAGCCACTAAACCATCTTCTGGTGGTAGGAATTCCCTTACTGACTGGACTGAGCACGAGACATTTGTTCTTCTTGATGCTTGGGGTGATAAGTTTCTTCAACACGGAAGGAAGAGCCTTCGATCTGAGGAGTGGCAAGAAGTTGCAGAGAAGGTATCAGAAGTTTCAAAAATTGAAAGGACAGATGCTCAGTGTAGAAATCGATTAGATACATTGAAGAAAAAGTACAAAAAGGAGAAGAGCAAATTAGAAAAAATGGGTGGTGGAACCTGCAAATGGGTTTATTTTCACAGGATGGATAAGCTAATTTCCTCCCCACCGCAACAAGCAGGTCTTTCTTGCGGTTTGGACTCAGGAGAGTATGTGTTTATGAATCCTAGAGTTTATTTGAACCACGCAAATGGGTTGGATGAAATGAGGGATAGTCCTGGGAATTCAGAATCCATTGGTGAAGAAGGTTCAGATGGACTTAAACTGAAGAAAAGAAGGTATGCAAGGGACAGCGACGAAGCTTCTTCGTTCAGATTGCTCGCTAACTCCATTCAGAAATTCAGTGAGATATATGAGAAGATTGAAAATAGTAAAAGGCAGCAGATGGTGGAACTGGAAAAGATGAGGATGGAATTCCATAAGGACTTGGAAACACAGAAGAGGCAGATCTTAGAGAGAGTGCAGAGTGAAATTTCAAAACTACATCAGAGAGATGATGAGGAGAATGATGATTAGGGTGAGAATGGTATTTGATGTTTTGTGAGTTGTAGTTCACATTGTTATGTAACATAGAATGTAGACAGCTAGCTATTGCATTATATTTGAAGCATTTTGAATTTTTCTTGTGACTTGTGAGGCACACTTTTGCCATTACTGTTGCAATATCATTGGAAACACAACTGGATGGTCCAACCACATTGCAAGTGCTATGTTCAGTTGTGCTCAATGCCTCTCTAATATACTACTTATTTTTTAAGTAGTTATGTATTGTTGCTTTTTAATATAAAGTTGCATCAAGTTTATTGAATGTTGATGGATACCCTTTTTGCAGTTCTTGTAATCTCCACCAGCAAAAACTGCCCCCTACCCTTTTTTTGTGTTCACTGCCCTCCATTTTTCTCTTGTTGACTCTTTCCTCCTCTAGTTAAACTTCCCATCATTGAGTTGGTCATGTGAAGGGGGGTCAACTTCTATTAATTTGAAGATGTATTTTGTAATGTGATTCAATGTTTGAATTCTAGCATCTCCAAATTAGTCAAATGGCCTTTCAGATTTATTATTGTTACGTAAATAGAAAAGGTGTCTTTTAACCATTCTAAAGATAAAATGGTAGTTACCACATACAAATAATTTGAGATATACGTAGTAAACCAGATCTGCACAATATGTTGATTATAGCACTATGCCCACTGAGGCTTGAAATTATTTTTCAACCATTAAGTTGCTAGGGCACTTAAGTTTATAAATTTAGAAATTATGATCATAAAAATATGAAGATTATATTGTTACAAATTGGATGAGGTAACAAAAACTAAAGGTCTGTTTAGTTTGAGTATTTTGTGTTTTTATTTTCATTGAAAACGAAAAGTAAAGATAAAAATGTGTTTAGATGGATTTTAGCGAAAATGTTTGTAGAAAACATTTCCTAAACTATTAGAAATATATATAAACCTTTGTTTTCAATATTTCCCGAGAAAATTTTGGAAATTTTGGAAACAGAAATTGTAAACAATGAAAATGCAATGGCAATATTATAATTATTTTGAAAATTTAAAATATAATTCTATCTCATATTCATGGCTGTTAATTGGGTCAATCTGACCTATTTAGGTAGACACAATTAGATCCAATTTATTTACGTCTGTCAATTAAATAAGTCAAGTCAATCATATAATTGGTGTTAATAAATTAGTCCACAAACCCAAATGAACTAGCATATGGGCTTTTTTATTCATTTTTTTCAAATAAAATATTTTTATATTTGAAGCACTAGTCTAATGGAGGAAATGTCTATTTCCAAAGAAATGCACATGAATTCAACTATTCGAGCCAGTAGAGCTGTGGTTTGGAACCCTCCCTCGGACAATTAAAAAAATAATTAAACACTAATACTCATTTACATTCTACCGCAAATTATGTCTAACCAATAATTTATTATTAAAAATAACAATAAAATCCACATCAAAAATAATAATAATAAAATCAAGCTAAGCTAAAAATATTTATTAAATAAGTTACATAATTAATTGACATGGATGCATATTAATTGAGAGAAATATGAATTTTTTCTTATATTGATATATTCTTATCAATAGAAATTAAGAAAAATATTGAGAAATATTTTTTATATTATTGAGATAGATAAATATCTTAAATACTTAACGATAAAAAAGAGAAAAAGAATTATTAAAAAAAATAAAAAAATAAAATAATTGATAAAAAAAAATAATAAAAAAGAGGATCGACAAATTTAAATTTTGGATATATACAAATATCATAACCCAAAAATGTCACTTCCTTCTCCCTAGCTTTTCTTGCGATCCAAACGGCCAAAGAAAATTTCTTCCTTTGCCTTTTTCACTCCCTCCCAATTTCCGCATAAACAAACAACTGGTTGCTTTGACCGCCGCTGCACGCAGTGCCATGGCCACCACCACCTTCATCTATTTTGGTCACCGCCCTCCATCTTCCTTCTTCCACCACTGAACGACATTGCTTGGTTCGCCGCCACTTCACCGTCGCCTTGTCCCCGGCCACGAGAGACAGAGTAAAGCTCTGTTTCTGTTCTGGTTTCTTCTTGTTGCGGCGATAGTTTTTATTTTTATTTTTTTGCTTAGAATTTTGGCAACTTTTGATGTTTGTTACTTTGGGTTTATTTTTGTTGATGATGTTTGGCTGAATCTTGAGTAAATGAATCATCAGATCTGAGATTGGTCTTTCATTATTTATTTATTTATTTATTGTTGATGTTTTGATCTTCGGATCTGAGATTGATCTTTTTTTTAAAAAAAAAAAATTTTTTTGACATGGAAGATAGCCATTTATTCATCTAATGAAATCAACATACAATCATTATGCACTAGTGTTGGCAACACAATTTGCTTCACGTTTAGTATGAGAGAAAAATACATGTCATGAACATTCTTTCTAGCTCTAGACAATCTTTGATCATTGAACGAAAGTGAGAGGGATGATCCACTTCATGTTGAAGAGCTTGGTAGACTTCTAGACAATCAGTTTCCGCCACTGTATGCTGAAAACACGTGTCCCTTTGCCAGGGTCAAACCCAATTTCATTGCTATGCCTTCAGTATAAAATCGTTCATGTTCCTCTAACAGCTTAAGCTCTTGGAAGAGACGGTTCATAGGACATATCAGAGCTTGTATGACCAAATAGTCTAGAGTTTAATCCTTGGTTGCCTCTATTCTTCTAAATATAAAGTTAAATTTCAGTACAAGGTAAGGTGGGCCTGTGCATACTTCATATTTCAAGCCCCAAAAAAATAGGCTTTTGCATAAAAGGGCGTGTTAAGGTATAAAACCATTTATGTGCCTCTACCTTACAGCTTATGCTTTTGGAAGAGGTAGTTTATGACACAGCCACCTGAACCTCTAGTCCACCTACCACAGTCCACATACCTGCATCATAAACAACTCCAGCTTCATCACAAATAATTGCTCCAACACCCCATCTATATTTCCCAGCTTCACATGCATCAATGTTTGGCTTGTATATGCCTCCACCTGGTGCTTTGTAAACATTTCTTAATGCAACACTCTGGTCTGGACGTTCTAGTCATGTTGTTCGCCATTCACTTTTTGATAGGTATGAGGAAGAGACAGGGCCTTAGAAATTATCAGTGAGTTGTTCAGTAACTTCCCTTCAAAGGAAAACTTGTTTCTAGCTAACCATATTCCATGAGCAATAGTGCAGAACTATTTCTACTGCTTCCAACGGCTCATCCTGAATAAAGCTGTGTAGCCACTCCATAATTTCATCATTCCCAGTTTTAGCAAGTCTTTATCCAAGAGGAGACTGAAACCATAATAGGCGAATATCCTCAACCAAAGATGGCATGTGAGGAAGTTTCTTCAGCCTGGAAACACTGCGGGAAGACAGGCAAAACAGGGACACCTCTCCTTTCTAAATTGCTCATAACTGGCAGAACATCATGTAATAATCTCCATAGGAAAAGCTTGTCATGCAGTGGAATACTTGTCCTCCAACTCCAAATTTTGAGCCAGACTCTATCTGTAGGTCGTTGCATATTTCCACTATGTTCTGGACCTTCTCTAACAGATTCTCGAATCAAATGGTATGCTGACCGTACCTTATATACCCTGTCCCTTGTACCTTGCCAACAAAATTTGTCTTGCAGTTCGGTGGTTGATAAACGGATTGTTAGTATTTGATTTGGTTCAAAAGCATGAAAAATTTGATGTAACAAATTCTCTTGCCAACGTCTGTTTTCATGATTAATTAGTTCAAACACCGTTGCATCTGCTTCTAATCCAATAGGAGGGGACCATAATTTATAACCATTTTGTGTTGGGATCCAACTATCTTGCCATATGCACACATCCAAACCAGAACCCACTCTCCAATAACCCCCTTTATGTAGCACCCAAAGAGAGTCATGAATTCTGCGCCTTGTATAACTCGGCATATAACCTTTCTTCGCATGTAAAATATTTGCCCTAGGGAAATACCTTGCTGTTAATGTTCTAGCCATGAGGGAATCCGGATGATGCAGAATGTGCTACCATTGGTTTGCCAAAAGGGAGAGATTAAAAGCATGAAAATCACGGAAACTGTATTACCTGTCTCCTTTATTGGTTTGTTGTTTTGGCAATTAGCATGTGTTTTTTCCTTTTCTTCTATTCTTTCTTTGTTTTTGTCTTTCAGTTTTTTTTTGGTTTTTGTTTGCTATTGTAAATGCCAAACACTGTCTGGTTATTTCTAATCTGCACTAAATTTCAATTGCTCTGGAATTATAGATGGGGGATGAAGGCCCATACTACACAGTTGATGATGCTCTTGTGACATTGGGTTTTGGAAATTTCCAAATTCTTGTGCTTGCTTATGCTGGCGTTGGTTGGATTTCAGAAGCAATGGAAATGATGCTACTCTCTTTTGTAGGCCCAGCAGTACAATCTGCATGGAGTCTTTCCCCTCATGAGGAGAGCTTGATAACCAGTGCGGTTTTTGCTGGCATGCTAATTGGGGCATACTCATGGGGCATTGTTTCAGATAAACATGGAAGGAGGCAGGTTTCTCTTTTCCTACTAGCTTACTATTTAGTGCATTTATTAGATGCTCTAGCATATGTGAAATGTGTCATAAGAAAGAGGGTGGATGCTGTGGCCAGCCAATATTAAATCTAGTATTAGCTATGCTTTGTTTAAAATCTTCTAATGGATTCTGACCAATCAATCATGGTTTCTCACTTTCCAATGGAATTCTGCATCAGAAAGGAGATGAAGATGCAAAGAAGAATTGCATTGAGAAAAGTTAAGAATATGTGCAAGTGGAGTTCCAATATGTATAAGAGCTATTAACAGAAACTGATTTCCCACGTGCTAAGTAACAGATTCAGTAACTAACTAAAACTATCAATAACCAACTGAGCTTGCCATAAATGAGACCTAATACTTTCTCCTTTAGTTTTTTTGTGCTTCCTATTATTTCAGTGATTGAAATTATGATTCTTTCAATTGCAATGCTTTATTTCCTGGTATACTTAGCATAGTAAGTTCATTTAATATCATCTGCTTCTTTGATCTTTGGCTTACTTCAATGATTTCAGGAAAGGATTCCTTATTACAGCAACAGTTACTGCTGCAGCTGGTTTTCTGAGTGCATTTGCTCCGAACTACATATTATTGATTGCCCTTCGTAGTCTGGTTGGTGTTGGTTTGGGAGGTGGCCCTGTATTATCATCCTGGTTTCTAGAGTTTGTTCCAGCCCCCAGTAGGGGTACCTGGATGGTTGTCTTTTCAGCGTTTTGGACTCTTGGTACAATTTTTGAGGCATCACTTGCATGGGTAAATTTTGTTCATTTCCTTATAATTTTTTATTAATTTAAAACACTAGTAATTTGGTGCCCTACCTTATATAATGGTCTATTCCCCCATTTGTTTCCTAAGATTTTAGAAAGTGATAAAGCTATATCCCCCCCCCCCCCCAAAAAAAAACAAAAACAAAAAAAACCCAACACCGAAAAAAAACAGGGAAAATCAGGTCATCAACTGTCTGTTTCGTTCCTAGCTATGCAGTTGACCATGGATCTAGATATCTCCTTCGCCCTCAGAATGGTCCATGAGTTTTAGATACATATGTCAAATTTTTTAATAGGTATTAAATGACTCAGAGCTCAATCATTTTGCAATTAAGTTCATAGTTGTAACTCTAACTTCGTTTATTTGTTATGAGGGCTCCAAAAATTTCCAATTTGCTTCAAGCCTATTTTTAAAAGTTTTGAAGTTAACCAAGATTCAAGAACCAAGTAACCAACAACTAATTAGTAAGTCGTAAGGAGTTAAGTATTCATTGGATGTCAGAAATTGTAAGTTTTCTTTCTATAAATGAGATACAACCCCCCAAAAATTTGTGTAAGTTCATCATTTAGCATAGGAAAGTTGTGTAACTGTTAACACACATACATCTCATTCTTAAGGAATGTATCTTATATTAATCTTGCATATGTCCTGTCATTTAAAAAAAAAAAAATTTGGATATTACTCTGGTAGTTTCAATTCTTGTTGCATGACTGACAATGATAGAGCTGATAGGTTCATCAATTGCAATGGTCCTTGCAGATTGTGATGCCGAAACTGGGTTGGAGATGGCTACTTGCACTATCTTCCCTACCCACATCATTCCTTCTTCTGTTCTACAAACTGACACCTGAGTCACCACGATACCTATGCTTGAAAGGTAGAACAACTGATGCAATTGATGTTTTGGAGAAAATAGCTAGAGTAAATGGAAAAAAACTACCTTCTGGTATCCTTGTTTCTGACAATCAGATTGAACTAAATGAAGTTGGTAACCCTTCAGAAGACATGAGTTTACTCTCAGCAGGAGAAAATGAAGGCGAACCTCCTAAAACAATAGTTTCTAATTTAGGTGGTATCTCATCAATGTTAATGCTTCTCTCACCAAAATTGGCAAGGTCAACCCTTCTATTGTGGGTGGTGTTCTTTGGTAATGCTTTTTCATATTATGGCCTTGTTTTGTTGACCTCTGAGTTGAACAGTGGGCATAGTAAATGTGTGCCACATAAATTGCAGACAGAGGAGTCCCAGGATGTTAGCTACAAAGACGTTTTTATTGCTAGTTTTGCAGGTATGTTTTCTACTTATTTCTGGAATTATCTTACTCTACCAGTGCAGGAAAATGCATAACTGATACAGAATTTTGTGCATAGAGCTACCTGGGCTCCTCTTGTCGGCTGCAGCAGTAGATAGAGTCGGTCGTAAGCTCTCAATGTCAACTATGTTCTTCCTGTGTTGCATTTTCCTTCTCCCATTAATGTTCTATCTGCCTAAAGGCCTAACAACGAGCCTTTTATTTGGAGCTCGCATATGCATCACAGTAACCTTCACAATTGTGTATATCTATGCACCAGAGGTAACGTAATTATTGCACGGTGATTTGAATGATCTTGTTGAAACAGAGAGTACTTGAGAGAAATTGTGTGTATCTGTACAAGTTAAAGACACCTGTTTATACCATTGAATACTAATATTAGTGTAGTACTAGTAGTACATGTCCAATTCAATAAGGCTAGTAAAATAATGGTTTAAATATGTTTTTAATCCTTGTAAATATGGGTCGTTTTGATTTTGGTTTGTTTTGGTTTCGCTCCTTCGTTTTTCCATTATTAGGTTTTTGATCTCCGTCATTTAAACTCAGAATTAAGTGGTGATATTTATAAGATTCAAAAGAAGATTCAAATAATATTTATAAGGATTAAAAACAAAATTTTCAATATCTATAAGGACTAAACACATTATAAAATATTTATAAGGGTCAAAATTTAGTGAGACGGAGACTAAAACCCAAAAACAAAAACAAAAAGAGAAAAAAAGAGAGGGACCAAAACCAAAATAATAATTTTAAAGGAACCAAAATCAAAATAATATATATTTATATGGATTATAAATATATTTAAGTCTAAAGTAATGTTTCTTTATACATGACTGAAATTTAATATTTGTTAGATTTGTGTAAACTGCAGATATACCCAACATCAGTCAGAACAACAGGAGTCGGAATTGCAAGCTCAGTGGGCAGAATTGGTGGAATGATATGTCCTTTAGTGGCAGTGGGCTTAGTACATGGTTGTCATCAAACTTTGGCTGTCCTTCTGTTTGAGATTGTGGCTCTTCTTTCAGGAATATGTGTTATGTTCTTTCCGTTTGAGACCATGGGCCAAGACCTGCGTGACAGTGTGTCCAGTCTAGAACAGATCAACAACACATAACATATTGGGGTATATACCTCAGTACTTTTTTAAATCATGAAAACATGTAGCTGAATTGTTGCTCGGCCCTAATCTCTGAGTTACTCGAGAGAGAAAAGGTGATGAAATATGCCGAGGAGTTACTGAACTAAACAAGTCAAGGGTGCATCTTGTGAAACAAGAAGTATCTTAGTAATTTGTCACAAATTACCATTAGAGTGATAGAAGCCATCTTAGAATAGTCAGTTGATCGAGGAATTTAGTACCCTGAATCATTCATTGTAATTCTTTTGTTATCATTAATCATTTTATGTGAAAAGATTTGTATATACACTATATGATACATAAATTAAGTGCTATATCATCCATCGGACTTTTTATCTGATGTTATTCTTTGGAAAACCAGTTGGAACTTTGAAAACCTCAACCTAAAAATCATGCATCACAGCATATCCATAATTCCCGGTGAGTAAATTCCATATTTTATTTTGTTAGTGAATCATAGTTCAAGAAGCACTTCCCTTAATATTTGTGCCAAGGAATTGTTTGTGTTGGATTAGAGATTTGATTCCCTTATATTCATTCTTTCCTCCATCCCTCTAGCCCCACTAAAAGCTTCTTAAAACAAAAGGAAAAATTTCACATTTTTCCTGATTTATTATATGAATCTTTTAAATAAATGAATTTGATTCAATAAAGAGTAATAAAACAATTTGATATTTCCCGCTAAAACAAAGAAATAATTTGATATCTATTTACATGCTTTTACTTTCTTCCTTAGTGAAATCAAACACTTCCTTTCTTTTCCGCTAGATAAAACCAAACAAGAGTGATCATCCACTCGCTACTTTGTAAAACATGCTATCACAATTTAATTCTGCAAAATAAGAAAAGGCATAAGCCTCGGTTACAGACAAGAAAAACGTATTCAATCAGCAAAGACAATAACCTCAAAGATGATAATACAACGACCACCCTGTCTCCTAAGTTGGCTTCGTACATCAAATAACTTCATAATGTCCTATATATAAAAGAAACTATTAAAATTTAATTTTTTTTTTAATAATTTTACCTATAATTCCTTTTTAGCCTTTATCTATCTCTAACTATCAATTTCAATCCTATTCAAGTTCTGTAAAATGTTTAAATTTGGACGACTCTCAATTGAGATTCAATCCACAGCCACGTGGCAGACTAGTCCCTTTACGGCTAAACCAAACCTTGGTCTATCTATCTCTTAACTATCAAATCACCCTCTATCTAATTTACTCTCCTATAACCAGGATTGGCATATTTTGGGAGTCTTGTTGCTGCTTATTCTCCCTAAGCCGGTTCTCAGCTTCAACACATTCATTTTCAAGACCTACAAACAAATGGAAAGAAAAACAATTCCGTACTAAATGGCAACCATTAAAGAATCAAGGGCAAAACAAGTGACGAGCAATTACCTTCTGCTTGTCATTGATGTCAATGTGATCAAAGTTGGGATCATTTGACATTGCAGTAACTATTTATACAATAGCTGAACTGATCAATCCCCCTCCCCCCCAGGCGGATAGATGTGAAAGCTCTAAACTGTCAAGAAGAGAGGAGCAAATAGTCCAACCAGTACAAGCAATTTCAAAACAGAAAAGATATACTGACTTCTAAAATTATGTGCTAAAAACACCCATACCCCTCTCCTTGTATTCTTTGAAACGCACTTCAACAGGATCACCTTGCTGCAAGCCTGCAAGCACATAAATCTCCATTAAGATTGCAAATTTAAAACATGAATGGAAATACTTCCTGCTGCTAGCGATTATGTGTGACAATTAACAAGACAGAATGCTAACAGCAACAGGAAATCTCTAATCCCTTTTTCCTTCATACAATTTTGCAGTTTGCAGGGGGGACGGGCAGGGATTCTCTTATCCCTGAAACTTCTTACCTTTTTGAGCTCTTCAAGTTTGGCAACATATACACCTTTAGTTTCATCTTCATCCTCCTCGTATAGCCAGTCTTCCACCTCCTGAAGTTTAGCAGTAAAATCTTCCCTATCTGAAGCAGTGAGAAACTCTTGGTATTTGTCATTAAGCTGAAATGGTAACAGAAAAAGTAGTTCCAGTAACCATCAAATGACAGGTAGTCGTATTTGACCTTGGGTAAGAAAAGAGAAAAGATAAACTCCACCTTGTTTCTCATGTCGTAAACATAAGCCTCAACTGCATTTTTGTTGTTTTTTGTTTCTTCCCTCACGTGATCTTGCAAAGCCATTTCAAACTCCTTCTCTATAGCCTCCTGGACATCCAGAGGTGCTGTAGCTCCATAAACTAACTCTATTACAGGAATGTTTGTTTTCTTAACCTTTTTCTTTGGAGCCTGAACCAACAGCATTCAATGCTCAGTCAGCCAAATTACACAAATCAGCTTAACCATGCTGGAAAACTCATGGTTCTACAATTTCAAAAGCTCCAATGCAGAAAGCCATATAGAACCATAACAAGCTCAAAATAAAATAACAAAATGGAACCCATCTTAGCTTAAGTTCCATTAATATACCAGAGTTTTCTACCTCTCCTAGCTCTCTAGAACCAGTTTCTAAGAGAATGGAACCCATCCAAAATCTGAAAAGCAATAACATATAATAGATAGCTACTATACAGCTGTCCCACTTCCACATCAGAAACTGTCTCTAAAATAATGTAAGAATGGAACCCATCCAAAATCTCAACTTAAATAGATCTGAACAAATGGAATTGTATAAAGTCGTAAACTTCAGGAAAATTCCGTCCTTAAATCCACAAAACAACAAAACCCCACATTTTATCTTACAGTTTTTCCTAACCACTAGATACATAGAAGAAAAAGAAGAGGAAACATAATATTTTGAAAATAAAGGATAAAATTTCTCACCAGTTGCGAGTTAAGGCCTCATCAGTGGAACTTGGCTTGCCATCAGCAGCTTCAATGGCATTGCAGAAGCTATCCTGCGCTTCCCTTATCATCTCCGCAAAGCAAGTCTTCACCGAAGACATCGAAGAAGAAGGAACAAATATAAAATGAAAATAGCTTCTCAAGTAAGCTTCTCAAGTGCCTTTTCATTTGTTATATGGATTGGCATAATAAAGCGGCGAGTAACATTGGGAACTACCGAAATAACAGTGAAGAATGAATACTTAATGGGTTGGAATTGATTAAGCATTTATGATATACATTGAAAAATGAAAAGGCACACGTGAAACCAATAATATAGTGCCATGATAGGAATTTCACAACGATGAAACTGGTTCAGAGATTGAAGAAGAACAATATGACAAATGTTAAAAATGTATTTATTGTATGAGATTCTTGGTCAATGTGACTTAAGAATCTGAAGTTACAGGAATGATAGGACTTATTCAAGAGCTCCTCTCCTTACTCTCCTTAAGACTCACCAAATCTCACTAACTTCTCAACTGATTCCTCTCACCTCTCCTAATACCTATTTATAACTAACTACTCCCTAATACATGTAACTAACTAATGGTGTCCTATCGCACAAGTACAACCACTGATTTGGTGCCATGTAGCAGATATGTGATGCACCAATTATTTAGTGCCATGGTATCAATGCATTTAGATGGGAAAATGGGGGCATTGAATGCTGCCAGCTGGAATCTTCCACCTTCCATGAAACCCTATTCTATATAATATAATAGATAGATAGATAGATAGATAGATAGATAATAGATATGAAGCCTGTAGCAGTGGTGCCAACTAGGTTGCTGCAACTACGGTTTCTTTTGATCTTGTCCATTTTATAACTATAAAGATGCCAAACAGGTCGCTGTAACTGGACATCAAATCCAAAGTTACTCACCGAAATAGGCTGAAGAGATTTAACCAAGCTTCATGTTACATGAACTGCCACAGTTTGAAAAAAAAAAAAATACTAGATCGTCAAATTAACTATGTCAAACCCAGTCAACTAATATTTCAGCGATCAACCATAAGCTGTATTAAATTCAACAACAAAACAACACTCAGGCGAGGGCTATACTCCCATACATGCCCTAGCTTTAGCCTTCAGCAATTTTTCAAGTGCAATATCTAGCTGAAAAATAGAATCAGCCATCAACAAGGGTTTGGAACTTCACTCTCTTTTTAACACTACGCATTCGGTCATACCCAATACCAACCTTGCTATGCATCAACTTTATTGCCAAATCTGCATTACCAGCTCTCCTCAAGGCGTTAATCATCAGAGTACGAACCTTTCCAGGGATTTCTCTACCCCTGTCCACAATTCCATCAGCTAACTTGCAGGCTTCCTTCACACGGCCGGCCTTGCACAGCACATTAATCATGTCTTCATAAGCAGTTTCAATTACAATCCCCGTGGGAGCTAGCTCATCCAAAACCTTGCAAGCTCTTGCCACCTTGCCCGAAAGACAGAGTCCGACCGAAAGAGCCCTAAAACATGCAACATTTGGCGTGATACCCTTATCAATCATCATGTCCCACAACTTCAACGCCTCTTCATTCCTATGCTTTTTGAAAAGCTCACTGATGAGTATAGTATACGTATAAACGGTCTGCTCACAACCTTCCTCCTCCATCCGCTTAAACAGCACCAAAGCTTCATCAATCCTCCCACCCTTACACAACCCATCAATAAGTGCATTGTAGCAATGTGAATCCTGTGGGCACCCCTTATCAACCATCTCATCAAACAACCTCTCGGCTTCATCCACTCTCCCAGCCTTCCCAAGGCCATCAATCAAACTCGAGTAAAACACGGCATTAACCGCAACCCCATTCCCCTTACAATACTCAAAGTAACCCAAAGCTTCCTCCACTCTCCCACTCTTACACAAACCATTAACAATTGCCCCATAAGTAACCTCATCCGGCTCAATCCCCTCCATTCTCATCCTCTCAAACAACCTCATTGCCCTATCAACATCCCCACCCTTCGCGTACGAATCAATCAAAGCCGTATACACCGCCTTATTGGCACCACAACAATCCCTACTCATCTCTTCAAACACATTAAAACCCTCAACCACCTTCCCTTGCCTACAAAGCCCACATATCACCAAACTGTAGGCATGTTGAGGGACCTCCAACCCCTTATCCCTCATCTCATGGTAAAGTCTCACACAGCAATCCACATCACCTTCGCCATAACACGCCTGCATAACCGTCATGTAACTAACCTTATCCGGCCCCACGTTATCGTTATCGTAATCGTCATCCCCAAGAACCTCCATCTCCCTAATCATCTCCAAAGCCTTCCTTGTCTTCCCAAGCTTACAATACCCCTTGATAACCGTATTGTAGCTAATCACATCCGGTTTCACCTTAACCTCCTTCATGGCTTCGAAAACTCTAACCGCCGATTCAACCATGCCGGAATTAACCAACCCGTTCATCAAGGAATTGAATGTGTATAATCCCGGCTCGACGCCGTCCTCCTTCATCTTCCTCCACACCCACAGCAGCTCCTCCACCATGCCAACACTACCGAAGCACTTAATCAAGGAATTCGCGGCCGGAGCGGTTATTTTGAATCGCTCACGCTTCAGATGTTCTAGAATGTTCTGGAGAACTCCCGATTCGCACGATGGTGAGGATGAGAGGGTTTCGATGAGGGAAACGTAGGATTGGAGGTTTTGGGAATAGTTCCGCTGCGTGGGGGCCCAGTGGAAGAACCGTGAGGCTATGCGGGGTTTGTTTTTGAGGGAGCGGAGGGCGTGGGAGACGAAGTTGGGGGAGAGTGTGATGAGGAACTTGTGGCAGAAGGAGGTGAGGTTGGACTCCATGGAAGGGGAACCGTCGAGGAGGGTGAGGATTTGGTGGAGCCATGGGGAAGGGTGGAGTTGGTGGTGGTGGTGGTGAGGGGAAACGACGACGTCGGAGAGGTCGTAGAAGGGTTCGATGACTTCGGGTGGAGGGAGAGGGGTGGTGGTGGTGGTGGTGGAGATTGATGATGACGTGGCATTGCTGGTGATGTGCTGGGTGTGGATGTGTGAAGGTTGAGGAGGTGGAAGAGGATATCGTTGTTTGTGTTTGGGTAGGAGAAAGGGGATTCTTCTCATTGGGGATTGAAATTGAAGAGAAACGGCGTTGGCTAATGAAGTAGTAGTAGTAGTGTGCTCTTTTCTTTTCCTCAGAGAAACAGCGTCTATGTTGTATATGCATGCACCCCAACCGTCTGAGGTAGGTACGGGAAGTTCCCTCCGTGTGTTTGAATGCCGATGGGTAGAATAGAATCTCTACAGAGGAGGAGTTTGCTTTCGATTCCAACGTGCGCTCTCTCTCTCTCTCTCTCTCGTTTATTTTTTTGTTTTTTTGTTTTTAGTTTTTTCATGCTATTTTGTGCATTACGCCAAAACGGAAAAGAATAGCTAAGTGAGAAATGAGCAAAGGTTTTTTTTTTCTGAGGTGAGAAGAATGAGTTAATTTAAACATTGATTTTACAAATAAAAAAAATAAGGATTAGGGTAATTAAGGAGGAATGATTTTTAGATGTATGATGTGATTTTGTTTTTCTTTTTAAGAGAAAATCTGAAATATCTAAATTAATAAAGTTTTCAATGCAAGTGGGGTATTTCCCAACTCAAATCTCAAAATCTGAAAATCTAACAAGAGAAACTAACCTAAATAAGGGTGTGTTTGCTCCAGCTTTTTTTGATAAAAAATAATATTTCAACTATGAAAAAATTATTTTTTTTATAGAAATTACTTATTTTAACTATTTTTTTAAAAATTAAAAATAGTTTTTTTGCAATTTTTGAGTAAACATTAAAATAAATAATTTTTATAAAAATAATTTTTAATTAAAAATATATTACTTTTTTCATCAAAATAAGCTGATACAAACACACCTTAATTGGCCACTTCAATATAGTGCGGAGCAACAAAACAAGCTTTTTAAAGTGAGGGAACCAAGAAGAAATGTGAATAGCACCATGACAACACTAGTGCAAGATAAATCCTTGTTCCATGCTCTAAAGTTGGTGAAGACTTTCTCGGCGTCTCTTTCAAGAATAATTGAGGTGAACCTTAACTCCCAAGATAGAAAGAGTCGGGGTCTATAAAGGACAGGTTAGGTTAAACTCGAATCCAATCATATTTTGAGACGAGGTCATTTTATTGGACTCGAACTCGACCCGATAATAACCCAATTAATGATCGGGTCAACTCGGCATTCATATCATATAAAGATATAGATATTATATATAATAAAATCATAAAATTTTAGAAATAAAAAATACATTCAAAAAATGTTTTAAATATATTTTTCAAAACAAATTATATGAAGATAAAAATATCATCATATTATGTAAAATATATTGATTAAAATATAAAAATATTATAATTTATCACTAATTTTTTTAAAAATTAAAAATTTTTAAAAACTATTTAACTTCAAGCCGGATTGGGCCAATCCGAAGCATGATCTGAACCCAGTCCGAAAAGTATACTGGGTCAATTTTTACAACCCAAACTCAGCCCAACAAGCTTCGGGTTGGGATGGGTTAGTGGGGTGGACCGGGTCATGAACACCCCTAGAAAGAGCCCCTCTTTTGCTGCGATGGTCTCAGCCCTCTTTGCACTGATGTCCCCTTATATATCTCTAATTGATAATTTAGACAATTCTTGAATTACTTTTGGAGTGTGGTTATTACTACACCTTTTTAATTACATTTATTTTGATATTCTTAAAATATCCCTAATTAAAAGTTGGGTTAAGCTTTTCTCTATTGCCATTTTCATATTCTAAATTATATTTAATAAAATTTTTCTAATTAATATTAAATATAAAAATTAACTATTTTTAATTTAATCATTTTAAATTTTAAAAATAAAATTAATATATCAAATCAAACTCATACTAAACTCAATTCGTTTGTAAACTAAATCAAAGTTTTTGGTAATAGAATTCTATTTAATACTCTTTTGTGATACAATAATTTTAGATACTTACCCTTCTATATGTATGTGTCTCCTATATTCTAGTTTCATAAACTTTTAGTAGTTTTTGAGTGTTTTTTTTTTTTTTTCAACCATTTGAGTGCTTTCAATCACTTTTTTGACCAAAAAAAAAAAGCAAGATTCCTTTCGCACTTTGATAAAAGATAATATTGGAGGTGTGTTAACTCCGCTTTACATGATTTCAAGACGTTTATTTATTTTTTTTAATTTTTTAAGATTGTATTTATAATTTAGATATCAAGTATTTTCATTTTTCAATTTTGGAGATTAAAACTTATTTTAAATTTTTATCTATTGCCCATGTTACATTCCAAAATTATATTTAATAATCATATTAATTGATATTAAATATAAAAATTAACTATAATTAAACTCTTCACTCAAAAAAAAATCCTAACTAAATCTGATAATTAATTTGTATAAAAAATGTTGTAAAATAAAATTTAAATAATTTATCAACTTTGGTCAAATAAAAATATAACACTCTCTTACATAATATTAAAATTAGTTAATTTATAGTTGAGTGATGAATTTTATTTTAAATTTATTAAATTAATAATAGTCAATTTTTGTATATAATATTAATTACTATAATTCCTAAATATAATTTAGAATATGGGAGTGACAATAGATAAAAATTTAACAGAAATTTTAATTAAAAATATTTTAGAAATATCAAAATAAATACAATTAAAAAGGTGTGACAACAAATATAAGGGTGTGACAATAACCACTCCCTCACATTTGATATGACATTTTAAGAATCACCAAGTTTAAGAAAATTTGGATAATTAAAAAAAAAAAAAACTTATGCGCCCTAAGTAATCTTGGTGGACGGTGGTGGTGGAAGATTGAGAAATAAGTATAATTTGATAAAAGTAAAGAATGAAAATGTATATTAACATATGAGATTAATTTTATTGTCACCATTAAAAGTTTATTAGTATTTAACTTTTATAATAATCTTTTCAAAGGCACACATATAAATATAGGGGAATGCTGACCTCAATCCATTTGGGTAAAGATTAGTAAGTTTCACTTTTTGTAGCACATAAAAAATCCACTTCTATCTTCTTTAAATCAATTCATAATTATAGGTAATTCTGTAATTTTATTTTATTCATATTTATTACTATATTAACATTTTTCTTACTTAATCAATGTCTTTTTAATAAAGGCAGTGAGATTAAAAATTATTTCTAATAGATATTTTGGGAGGATAGGAGTCGAACACAAGACATTTTAGATTTAAATGAGACATGCAAGAGACAATCATTAAGCTGTGGGTTCAACCGCTACTTAATTAATATTAATATTTACTCTCTATTATTTTTTTATTTGAATAATATTTTTTTTGCTATTTTTATCTTACATAAATAATATATAAATATAAATAATTTTAAATTCAAGAAACATTATATATATTGAATAATACTAATTCATCCAATAAAATTACTTCTTTATAAAATTCGCAAAAATTTAAATGGCTACTGAAATAATCTATATTTCACGAAAACTAATTAACACGAGAAAACAAATCGGTAAGAAATGTTACTTTTGTACTTTTCTTTTCTTTGGAAACACTTACAATTTAGTATTTGCTTATTTGGTAAAGTGTTAATTAATTTTTTATGTTGTGCTAGTACGCATGTTCTGTTACAGGCAGGAGAAAATAGTATTTTATTTAATTGCTTGCAAATTTTATAAAAACATATTTTGTTGAATTGGTTTTAAAATATATTATTTGACATATAGAGTGTGTTTGTTTGTGCATTTTTGAGGTAAAAAATCATTTTTCATTGAAAAAATCAATTTTCATATATTTGGATTATTTTTTAAAAATAATCAGATTATAAAAAAAATTAATTTTCAACTTTTTCAATTATTATATATAAAATTTAAGTTTCAAAATCACTTTTTTCAAAATTTGAAACAAATGCACCCATAATATTGTTACTTGAATTTTTAATAAATTATATATATTATATCATGAACAATCTTCCAAAAACTTAAACTATTAGATAGAGATATATGAATAATTTTATATCTTAACACATCTTCTCACACAAAAGCTTATAAACCATCTTTTCCAAAAGCTTAAGCTATTAGGTAAAGGAATATAAATAATTTTATATCTTAATATATTATTCATGTAAGATAAAAATAGAAAAAAGAAAATATTATTCAAATATAAAAATATAGTGGACAAAAAATATTAATTAGGTGAGAAAAAAAATTAATATGAAAATAAATATGAATAAAAAAATTACATAACTACATAATTATAAATTGATTTAAAGAATATAGAAGTGGGTTTTTTGTCCGCTACAAAGAGTGAAGCTTGTTAACCTTTACCCATGTAGAGGTTAGTAAGCTGCACATTTTATGTTTGAGACAAAATTCATTCTTCTCTTGTCTAAATTATCTAATACCTTTGGCTAAATTTATAATTTTATGGTATTTATATTAATTACTTTTTTAATTTTTTCTCTCTCTTAGTTAATATTCTCTCTCCACTATTTTATTTTGCTTCTTTTTTCATTTTTCTCTTACTTAAATAATATATAAGTGATTAAAAGTTCAAATAATATTACTATATATTGGATAAATATATTTAATATTAATTCAATAAGATATCTTTTTATAAAGTTTTTAAACAATAAAAACCCCACTCAAATAATTCATGCCTCACACCTGGTGAAAACTAATTAAAAAAGGTAATAAATATTAACTTTTATTCTTTTTTGTTTTTGGGGAAAACACTTATAATCTAATATTTGGTAAAATGTTCAAAAACTTTTTATCTTATCTTCACTGTAATAATCGTATACTTGTAGAATGCTTTAGCATAGTACTATTTGATTCATGAAAACTTACGTCATCTGTTTTAAAGAGACATTCA